>JAZHEH010003064.1:1392500-2667077 GCA_036589455.1 Ateles fusciceps
AGTACAATGGCACTATCTTGGCTCACTGCAACCTCTGCCTCCTGGGTTCAAGTCATTCTGCTGCCTCAGCCTCCTGAGTAGCTGGGATTACCAGCATGTGCCACCAAGCCCAGCTAATTCTGTATTATTATTATTATTATTATTTTAGTAGAAATAGGGTTTCTCCATGTTGGTCAGGCTGGTCTCAAACTCATGACTTCAGGTGATCTGCCCACTTTGGCCTTCCAAAGTGCTGGGATTACCGGTGTGAGACACCACGCCCGGCCCATTTTTTCTCTTTTTATTGAAGTGCAACACATATGTACCTCTCTCTCTCTCTCTCTACTTATATATATGTAAGATAGATATATATATATCTTACTTATCTGTTGAAAGTGCACAAACCATCAATGTATGGATGAATAAATTTCTACAAGTTGAACATACCTGTATAACCAGCATCCAGGCAAAAGCACAGAACATTACCGCCACCTCCCCCCACCATCCCCCAGAGCTTCCTTTACCTCTGCTTCCTGTCTCTCTTCCAGGGATAACCACTATCCTCATTTCTAACATCACAGGTTAGTTTTGCCTGTGGTTTGTTCGCTGATTGGCTGGTTTTATTTTATTTTGTTCACTAATCTGAAGTCTGGGCAGGTGGGAGGATCATTCGAAGCCAGGAATTTGAGACCAGCCTGGAAAAATAGCAAGACCCTCTCTAAAAAAATTTAGCTGGCCAGACGCAGTGGCTCATGCTTGTATTCCTAGCACTTTGGGAGGCCAAGGCAGGTGAATTGCCTGAGCTCAGGGAGTTCTTTCTTCACTAGTATATCCTTTTGTATTTTTAAAATTGGAAAACATGTATCTCATTAAAATATACATCTATATAAAATATCAGTGCCAGTCCACTGTGGTTTCAGCTTTTTCTGGGGCAAAGCCCCCTGCTATTTATGACTCAGGGATGGTTTCTGTTTCCAGAAACCCTGACAAACCACCACAGTTTATGATTGCATCTTAAACTTTCACCATAGGGTCTGGCATGAAGCAGGCAGCATTGTGTAGTGGTTAGGAATGCAGTTTCAGAATCAGACCTGGATTAAAATCTCGTTGCTACCAGTTACTACCTGTGTAAACACAAGCATGTTTCTTTATTTCTCTAAACCTCAGTTTGTTCATTTATAATGTGTCAAAATATAAGGACTTATGTCATAGAATTGTTATAAAGATGATATCTTAGTCCATTTTATGTTGTTATAACAGAAAAGCACATTATTAACAAGGTAATGAATAATGAACAGAAGTGTATTGGCTCATGGCTCTGGAGGCTGGGAAGTCTAAGTTTGAGGGGCCAGCATCTGGTGAGGGCCTTCTTGCTGCTTCATAATATGTTGGAAGGGTAAAGAGAGGGTGGGAGAGAGAGAGAGAAAGAGTAGGTGAATCTGCCCCCCACAATAATGGCATTAGTCTATTCATGAGGGTGGAGCCCTCATGACCTAAACACCTTTAAAAAGTCTGACCTTTCAACAGCAACTAAATTGCAATGTAAGTTTTGGAGGGGAAAAATATTCAAACCATAATATTCCACTTCTGGCTTTTCCAAAATCATGTCCTTCTCACATACAAAATGCATTCGTTCCAGTCCAATAGCCCCAGTCTTAACTCCAGCATCAACTCAAGAGTCTACAGTCCAGAGTCTCATCTAAATCAGATGGTGAGATTCAAAGCACGATTCATCCTAAGGCAAAGTTTTCTCCAGCCATGAGCCTGTGAAATTAAAAAAAATTATCTCTTCCTAAAATACAATGAATGGCAGGATAGGCATGGGATAGACCATTCCAGAAAGGGAAAAATAGGCTAAAGAGAAAGTACCTGGTTCTGTATAAGACCAAAATCCAGCAGGGGCAAACAACATTAAATCTTAAAGCTCCAGAATAATCTCCTTTGACTCCATGTCCTGCCTTCCAGGTATACTAGGGCAGGGGTTGGGCCCCCAAAGCCTCTATAGTGT
Source organism: Ateles fusciceps (assembly GCA_036589455.1). Taxonomy (NCBI): domain Eukaryota; kingdom Metazoa; phylum Chordata; class Mammalia; order Primates; family Atelidae; genus Ateles; species Ateles fusciceps. The sequence goes on from JAZHEH010003064.1 coordinate 1,394,488, forward strand.
TGTTGGGCTCAGTCCGTGTAGTGGCACTCATGGGTTGGGGTCTCCTGTCTGCAGCTCTCCCAGGCTGCTGCTACACATTGATAGCTCTATAGTTCTGGGGTCTTGGTGGTGGCCTCACCCGCACAGTTTCACTGGGCCTACCTGGTAAGGACTCTCTATGGCAGGTCTGATCCTACGGTTATGTTCAAGCGTTGCCCTATTAGGGGCTCTCTGAGGTAGCCCTGCCCCTTTGACAAGTCTGTCTGGGTCCCCAGGCTGTCTGCGACATCCTTTGAAATCCAGCTGGAGATTGTCACAGCCCCACAGCTTCACTCTACGCACCTGCAGAATTAGCCCCACACGGATGCCACCACGGTTTACTGCGTGCACTCTTCTCAGCAGTGACCCAGGGTGCATCCAGGGTCGTTTGAACCACAGCTAGGGCAGTCAAGGAGTGCCATACTGGAATGTGAGGAGCAGAGTGCTGAGGTGGCCCTGAGCAGGGAGCCCACTGGGAGGTGTCCCAGGCTCATCCCTGAAGCCATTCTACCCTCCTAGAACTCTGGGCTTGTGATGGAAGGGGCAGACCCATTTTGGAGGACGCAAACATTCAAACTACAGCAGACCATATGAGACACTGGCTTAGCACAGTGCTTGACGTGGGGTAACTGCTCAACAAATGTTAGTTAACCTAATTAGACATTGAGTAAATGCTTTTTGAATTCCTGCTGAACTGAACAGCCAGATCCTGTTCAAAATTAAACAAACATACAAAGAATAACCCAACATCCCTGCATCCTGAGTTAGTGCTGTCTAGGTTAGTTTGTCTGAATTTATCTAGACTGTAATACAATCAAGCAGCCACAAAACATTACCGCAGGGGTCTCTCCTCTACTCTGTCCTTTTCATCTTATTTGATGGTTATTGATAGTCTTTAGAAAGAATGTTTATTTCCTACCCAATAACATTTTCAGAAAGAGTGAACAAGGAAGGAAAGTGGATCATAATGAGGAAATTTTATTAAGAAATTATTTAATGTAATTGATGCTTTGCACCAAGAGTCAAGGAAATGCACCTATTGATAGATGTCCACATTCGTCCCTAATCTACTTTTAGTCCTTTGCTGGGATATGTTGTATATATGTATTTATTTATTCATGGAGGGCAGGATCTTGCTCTGTCACGCAGGCTGGAGTGCAGTGGCACGATCATAGCTAACTGCGGCCTTGACCACCTGTGCTCAAGTGATTCTTCTGCCTCAGCTTCTTGAGTAGCTAGGACTTGGGTGCAGACTGGTGAGGAAGGAGACCCAAGCATCTAAGATCACCTCCCCCTTGACTTCTACACTGTATTTCAATAGAAGAAAAGGCTGGCCGACTGGTGCCTCCCAAATCCCCTTCCTATAGATAGCAGGTGTGGTATGGGGGAATCTCTTGGAAGGCATTGTTTTTACTTAAACAAGATCGAACCCCACCCGACTCCTCCTCCATCAACTGAGACCCTTTCCCATGTAATTTCTAAAACTGTAAACCCAAGACACTTTCACATGTAATCTCTAAAACTGTAAACCCAAGACACTTTCACATGTAATCTCTAAAACTGTAAACCCAAAACCCTTTCACGTGTAGTAGCTACAGTTGTAAGCCTATATAAAGGCAGAGCTTCTCTCTGTCAGAGGAGCTTGGCTGTTAGACAAACATGTCGCCTTGCTCCTGGTTGAAATAAATCACCTCTTCCCTCCTAGTTTGGTGTCTGAGAGGTCTGTTTCTTGCGGCCGCTCCTGCTTCACTCTCATGCCTGGTTATTTTTTGTGTTTTGTGCAGACAAGGTCTCCGTATGTTGCACAGGTGGATCTCTCACCCTGTCCTCAAGTGATCCTCTCGCCTACGTCTCTGGTCTGGAAGTGCTGGGATTACAGGTGTGAGCCACTCGTGTCTGGCCTGCTGGGGTATTTAATTAGCTTGTGATTTGGAAAATTGCATGGTACACACATGGCAGTGAATATTCTGGAACTAAAAGCAGAGTCATTATTTTGCTTCCAGCATCTTATGAAAAGGAATGACTGGAAAATATAGCGATGTCTAGAAAGCTTGAAACAGGCAAGATAAGGGTGGGAGAGACTCTAAAGGGAAAGCTTATTTGGGGCTTCATATTTACTCAAATGTACGTATGTGTCATTTAAATCTTGCTTCTTCTCTATGAGGTTGCTTGCTGTTTTTTATTTGGCAGATAAAGAAATAAATATTGGCTTAGGGATTTAAGTAGCTTGCTCTGAGCTTTGCTCTTGGTAAGGGTATTGCTGAGGTCACTGCTCTCTGCTGGGTGAGTTCCTTCTACTTTGGAATGTTAAGGTTATTAACTTTGAGATCTGGAAAAGATGCTCTGACCTTCTGTTTTACCTGTCATCATCCCAGGGAATGGCAGGGAGCAAGAAATGCTAAAATATTTATTTTTGAGGGGCTGAGAAAAGTGATAGGTGGAACAACAGCCACCCAACCTGGGACCTCTGCATATATTATGTTACATGGTAAAGGGAGATAGAGATTGAATATGGAGTTAAGGTTACTAATCAGCTGAATCTAAAATAGCACCCTGGATTATCCTGGTGGGCCCAATGTAATCACAAAAGTCCTTGTAAGTTGGAGAGGAAGGCAGGAGAGAGAGAGACAGGCTGATGGAGTTGGCCTGAGGTTGCTGACTTTGAACATGGAGAAGGAGGCCATGAGCTAAGAAATGTGGGTGTTTTCAAGAAGCTGGAAAAGGCCAGGGAGCAGCTTTCCCCAAAGCCTCTAGAAAGCGTGCAGCTCTCCTGACACTTTGATTTTAGCCCAGCGAGGCCCATGTGGGACTTCTGACCTTCTGAACTGAAATAAATTTGTGTTGTTTTAAGCCACTGAGTTTTGGGAATTTGTTATAGCAGGGAAAGCACACTCATACATGCAACATCATTTATGGTAGGACTCTAACTGTCCTTGCATTTGAATTGCTCTTCACACAGTCCTGCCCATCTCTCGGAAAGAGAAATGTCTAATCTGACCAGATCCCAGTCTAGGACAGTGGCTGGGTCATGTCTATTAGTGAGTAGGGTAAAAGGAAATGCAAGTTTCTGATGCTTGCTTCAGCCTTCTATTTGTCACAGAATATGAGTCTTAAGAATGCAAACAAAAAACAAAATTCCAAGCCTTCAAACATCTGAAAAGCCCCCCCTCCTCTCGGCAAGGGCATTCCAAAGCTAATCTGAAAAACTAGTTCAGGCCATGATGGGAAGAGGGAGCTGGACATGCCTCATTATATCCTCCTCCTTTTTGGAATTACTGACAGAAGAGACTCACTAAGTCTGAAAAGAGACATTTACAATCTATTCTCTCTGAAGCCTGCTACCTGGAGGGTTCACCAGCATGATAAAACTTGGTCTCCACTATGCCTTATCACAAACAAGACATTCCTTTCTATTGATAATAATTCTTTCAACCAATTTCCAGTCAGAAAATGTTTGAATCCATCTATGACCTGGAAGCCTCCACTTTGAGCTGTCCTGCCTTTCCGGGCCAAACCAATGTACATGTTACATGTATTGATTGATGCCTTATTTCTCCCTAAAATGTATAAAACCAAGGTGCTGAGTGCTGTGGCTCATGTCTGTAATCCCAGCACTTTGGAAGGCTGAGGCAGGTGGATCACTTGAGTTCAGGAGTTCGAGATCAGCCTGAAGAACTGAAAACCCATCTCTACTAAAAACACAAAATTAACCAGGTGTGGTGGTACATGCCTTTAATCCCAGCTACTTGGGAGGCTGAGGCAGGAGAATCGCTTGATCTCAGGAGGCAGAGGTTGCAGCGAGCCAAGTGAGTGCCACTGCACTCCAGCCTGGGAGACAGAGGGAGACTCTGTCTCAAAAAGAGAAAAAAAAACAAGGTGTGGTCTGAACATCTTGGGCACATGCCATCAGGACCTCTTGAGGCTGTGTCACAGGTGCATCCTTAACCATGGCAAAATAAACTTTCTAAATAGATGGAGACCTGTCTCAGATACTTAGGTTTACAAAATGCAGTCCTACATGGGAGTTCTGCCCAGCATGCATGTGCTCTCTCTCTCTCTTTCTGTTTTTCTGCCTATGTGCACTTTCACCCCTTAAATCTACCGTCCTAGATGTTGATAAGCCGATGAACTTATTTGAACTTAGGTTGAAGGAAGATGGCAGGCCTAAACTACATGCTCCAGCTAGTTTTTTTTTTTTTTTGAGACAGAGACTTGCCCTGTCGGCCAGACTAGAGGGCAATGCCCCGATCTCGACTCACTGCAGCATCCACCTCCCAGGTTCAAGTGATTCTCCTGCCTGAGCCTCCTGAGTAGCTGGAATTACAGGCACGCACCACTATGCCTGGCTAATTTTTGTATTTTTAGTAGAGATGGGGCTTCACCATGTTGGTCAGGCTGGTCTTGAACTCCTGATCTCATGATCCACCAAAGTGCTAGGATTACAGGTGTGAGCCACAGTGCCTGGCCCCAGCTAGTTTATGCATACGATCTGCTTTGGCCTTTCAGGTTCATGCCCAATTCATACAAAGTGTGCCCTGATTCCAATTTTTCTTTATCCTTTGTGTTTATGGTTTACTTGGAGCTCTCATGGGAGAATAGTTTGTGGTTTGAGACAGTGCCGAAACTGTCTCAATGCTCTTCTTAATTATCTTTATCTTAATGCTAACTGTCTCAATCCTATCTTAATTTCACTGACATCCTACCTTAACTCTAAGACATAATCATTCCTTTTTTCTGTTTCCTTCCCTGTCCACCAGCTAACGAAGGAGGCTGCCTTGTGGCAAAGGGCCTAGAGTGTGGCTTTATTATGAGAAATTAACTTACATCCTTATGAAGGCTGGGAAGTGCCATGATCTGCAGCCTGCAAGCTGGAGACCCAAGAAATACAGTGGCGTCATTCCAGTTGAGTCTGGAGGCCTGAGGCCCAGGAGGCGAGCCAGTGGGATGGTGTAGATCCCACCCAAGGGTGGAAGATCGATGTCCCAGCTCAGAAAGCAGGCAGGAAGCAAAAGAGGCAGATTCCTCCTTCCTCCACTTTTTGTTCTATTCAGGCCCTGAATGGATTGAAGGATTCCTACCACAACGGGGTTGGGAGTGAGGGGAAATCTACTTTCCTGAGCCCATCAATTCAAATGCTACTCTCATCCTGAAACACCCTCAGACATAGTGCTTTATCGGGGCACCCCATGGCACAGTGATGACACATAAAATTAATCTAACAGCCAGGTCCTTGGAGGGTGTTCAAAGTGACAGTGACACTTCCCATGATATTCTCATACCTTACAAGATGGTATTGTAACTCTCGTCACCTACGTGTTTATATCCAACCTGTCCTTCCAGACCAGACTCAGCTGTCACCTCCTCCAGGAAGCTCTCCTTAATCCTCTGACCAGACATGTGCTCTCTCCCTATGAACCACTCTCCACCCCTAGCCCTTTTTGCTTACTTTAAAATGACACTAATCAATGAGAAACTATATTGCCTGAAAGGTTAGAAACAAACACAAAAAAATAGAAATCAGGCTTTGCCATCCTCTTGCCTGAGGCTGACTTCAGGTTTCATCACTCGTTGGCTGAGTGTCCTTGGGAATATTGCTTACTGTCTCTAAGCAGTGTTTTTCTCATGTCCAAAAGGAGGATACGGATATTGTCAGAATGAAATACGATGCATAGTAAGTTGAGTGATGTGGGAGATGCTTAGTCATGGTCAGCCATTAGAGCACGTATGATTATGTAAGGAATTTGACAACAGAGTCGAGGCTGAGCAAGATGGCTCACACCTGTAATCCCAGCACTTTGGGAGGCGGAGCACTTGAGGTCAGGAGTTTGAGACCAGCCTGGGCAACATGGTGAAACTCCGTCTCTACTAAAGATACAAAAATTAGCTGGGCATAGTGGCAGGCATCTGTAATACCAGCTACTCGGGAGGCTGAAGCAGGAGAATCACTTGAATCCAGGAGACAGAGCTTGCAGTGAGCCGAGATCTCACCATTGCACTTCAGCCTGGGTGACAGAGTGAGATTCCATCTTAAAAAAAAACAAACACCACCAACAAAAGCAGAGTCTAAATCTTACTATGTTTTCTCTCTACCAAACAAAATATGTTTAAGTGAACGAGTGCATGTCCTCACTGTGATTTTCATGTGCTACATCTGGGGCTTACCAGGGTGCCTCGGCTCGCCTGCTGAGTACTTACATGGGGTGGGAAGCCCTCCTGTCTTCCTAGGCTCCCTGGTATAACCCTTCAACCCGAAGCATCTTTCCTGCTGTTTTCCAGGTGCCCCTCCTCACTGCCTGTGGGGCTGTATGATCTTTGATGCAATCGACTCCGTCACTGTGGCAAATTACCTTGTTCCCACACTGTTTGTCAGCCAGAGGGATTTATGGTGAGGATAGAGCTCTTGTTGGAGACTTTCATCTTCCCTTTGCTCACAGGCTCCCCACCACCCCTCCTCCCAGTTTCCATCCATCAGTGGCCCTGCGTTTATATATACATAATCCTACCAGTGTCCTCCGTTACCTTTTCTTCCTGGCTTGCTTTCTTTGAGCCAAACACAGTTGGGGGTGGCGGAGAAGATGCACAGCCTGGTTTGCTTTGGCAGGGGAAATCTCTGAGACTCTTTAGGAATGAACCTTCTTTACATTCATGGTTCTTTGGGGCTGAAATACGGTTGCAGGGAGGTTGGGAAATAGGCCCCATCCTCTTTTCCCGACAGAACTGAGCCATCTTTTTCCTAGTTGCTGCCTGCCACCTGCGCTGAAAGGTTAATCTGTTCCTCTTCTCAACTAGTCCATTTATCATAGGGAAGTGGTCTGCTGTGGAAAATATTGATCAACGGCCTGCCAGGTCCTCTGCTGGGTTGAAATTGAGTGTTGCAGTCAATCAATGGCTTGGCATTTGGTGGAGTGGAGAGAAGGCAGTGGCCTCTGCGTGTGGCAAGGCTGATGGATAAGAGGAGGCCATTGCGGCGGCAGGGCAGGGGGGGGGTCTTCTTCCAACTGTCCCTCCTGATGGGGGAGAGGGCAGGTGCAACCACTGTAGCTGGTTAGGATTGGGAATCACTGGCAGGTAGTCTTGGGATCCTCATTATCCTCTCAGATGGGGACAGGCTGTGTTGGAAAACTGTCTCAACAGAGTCTATGGAAATAACCTCCTGATGTATATGTAATGCTCAGAAAATTAAATTCAGTTGAGATGGTAGGAGTGGGTTACACTCTCTACAAGCAAGTTTTTGTTTCTAGAAACCCTGACAAACTCCTTGCACAAACTACATGCTGTAGTTGAGTATTAATTCTTGCCTCCCATCCCATCAATAATTTGAATCAATCCCTCCCTCCCTTCCTTCCTTCCTTCCTTCTTCCTTCCTTCCTTTCCTCCTGCCTGCCTGCCTGCCTCAGTACTTGCCCCCAAGTAGCTGCTATGTGCCAGGTACTTTGCTAGACTCTAGGAACAGAGAGAATGACTGGAGACATTGTCTCTCCTCAAGCTGCTCCCATGCTTGGGTGAAGAAAGACTCTTGAATAGGGTATTGTCTTATAATTCATCTAAGCTCTCTGGTTGGGGGATGACCAAGGTGAGGCAACTGAGATGAGAAAGGATAGCCTGCTAAGGGGTGGAGCAGAGCTGGGAGGGCTTCAGGAAGGAGGTGGCTTTGGATCAGTGCCTGAGAAAAGGTCAAGGGATGGTCAAGCAAGTAATGTAGTGCAGAGATGGAAGTGTGCAGATAGAAGGAACCACCTATACGAAGAAGCCAAAATACAAATTTGGTGTGGCAGACATAAAGACCATTGGTAAGTGGTCTTTATGCCTGACAGGTCTGTTACACAGACCATCATAAAGTGGCAAAGATAGCCACTTTATGAAGGTCTGTGTGACAAGCTAAGGGATCACGTAAGTGCAGGGCTTAGCACATTGCTGAAGTAAAGTAGGTACTTGAACTGTATTTCCTGTAATAATTGGGATTATTAGTTTTAAGTGACAGAGAACTGTCTGTATCAGTCAGGAGCTCAGCAGAAAGTAGAGGGAACACTCCATTTGAATAACATGAATAGGGTTTAATAAAGGATCTATTTACAAAAATGTGAAACAACTGTAAAAGAACACACACCCACACAGGGATAGTGCAGCACCCCAGAGAACAGTAACGATGCAGTACCATTGCTACACCAAGCCTGAAGCAGCCAGAGAGAGTTGTTACTGGATAGATCCCAAAGACAGAGCAGGGAAACAGACAGAGAGAGGAAGGGGGTAGAAGTGAGGAGAGGGCTACATCTTACTGTGTTTGTGACCTTTGGTTGAGGTCATCCAGCTCACCCTCGGTGATGCCGTGGGGAATCAAGGGATAAATGGCTTCACTCTCCTCCCTCCCTCCCATTTCTGCCAGTGCTCACTGTTGGCCAATCCTGCTGGAAGCCCAACACCTTGGGGGGCCGCTGGTGAAGTCATAGCTCAGCTCCCTGGGGAGTGACTCAGTTGAAGTAGGGAGGTAAGTAAATCCACAAGGCAAACAAAAGATAGGCAGCCCACCAGCTCAAACAGAATTACGGGTGTAGAGCTGCTTCAAGCATTGCTTGTTCCTAGTCACCTTGTAGTCCTGCTTTTCTAGGTGCTGGCAGCATTTTCAGACCATATAAGGTGGCCCAGTAGCTTGGACCCAGCCTACATCCAACAAGCACAGCAACTCAAATAGAGGGAGGTTGTATCTTTCCTAGAAATGCCAGGAATCGTTTAGGTCCAAGTCGGGTCCTGCTTCCATTGGTGAAATGACTCTCACTTAAATATTCTGAACCTCAGTTTTCTCATCTTTAGAAAAAAAACAGTACTATCCTCATCTAGTGGTGGAAAGGAAGTAAAGAATCATGGTTAAAATTATAGACTTCAGAGCCATACTGCCTATATTCAAATCCCAGGTCATCCACCTCCAGGCCAGTGGCCTTGGCTGCTCTTCATTTATCTAAACCTTACTTTCTGCATCTGTAAGGTAGGGATGACACTAGCAGCTACTTCATGAGGTAGTTCAGTAACAGATTAGGTAAGACAATGCATTAGAACTCTTAACAGAATGTCTGAAATCTAGTAAGAGCTTGATAAATGTTGGCTAATGTTTTTGTGCCTATTATTATTATTATTATCATCTACAAATAGATTCCATTCCAGTCAGAAACCCCTCCCCACTTTTTTTTCAGAAGGTGGATCCTTCCAGCTATCCTGCAAGAGACTCCCCTCTGCTGTGCTGAGAATAATACCCAGATACAAATCTCTAACCTCTCATCATGAAAGGAACCAATGATGTTGATTTGTTTTTTCTGTCTTATCCCACTGCTGCCTTCTTCCATAAACTTATTTCCCGTTGATTCTAACTCTCCCATATTATTGAGAAGAATCTTCTCAGATGTAGTGGTTGATTCCTCTTGCCCTGTGGAGGCCAGTGTTTTGGTGTGTTTTGTGTTGTTATCAAGGAACACCAGAGGCTGGGTAATTTATAAAGGAAAGAGCTTTGTTTTGGCTCATGGTTCTGCAGGCTGTACAAGAAGCATGGTGCTGGCATCTGCTTCTGGTGAGGCTTCAGGAAGCTTCCAATCGTGGTAGAAAGCAAAGGGGTAGCTGGCATACCACACGATGAGAGGGAGAATAAGAAAGAGGGGGATGAGGTGTCGGCTCCTTTTAAACAACCAGCTTTTGCATGAACTCATTGTCACAGGGAGGGCACCAAGCCATTCATGATGGATCTGCCTCCATAACCCAAGTACCTTGTACCAGGCCCCGCCTTCAACACTGAAGGTTACAGTTCACTATGAGATTTGAAAGGGACGAGACTTTAAAATATATCAGGCAGGTAGCAGTGACCTGCTGGTCCACCCATAGAGCCCAGATTTTCAGTGTTCTCTGTTGAAGATGCATTCTTAATAACACCTGGTGAGAGCCCAGGGGTATGTGACATTCACACTAATATCATTAGGGGAGAGTGAGACGGGCTCCCCGCTCTATAATGGACTTTGTTTCTCTGGGAAATGTCCATGCTGGAAAGAAGGGAAAATTTTATTTTATTTTATTTTGCTTTGTGAAAGAACGAATTGTCCATGACATCAAATAAAGGTGAAATACACATTAAAATACTGTGGGTCTGCTAAAATCAGTTAGATGAGAAAAATGAAAGCTCCAAAGTAATGCCAGTCCATGCCTCTGAGATTTATAATCATATTACATTGCTTGTAGTTTGGTAACAGCAACAACAAAATTATAAGTGTGTAAGTTTAAAATACGATTCTGTGCAGTAATGTGTATTGTAAAAAAAACAACAAAAACAAAACAAATGAAAAACAACTCTCAAGCAGAAATCATGGGGCTGGATTCCATTCTGCATCCATCTAACTCCATGCCGAGGCATTCTAGTCCCCTCAAGACGCAGTTCTTCCAACCATAAGATTTGGGAGTGAGGCCTGGCACCGTCTAGAGACCACCCCAGCATCTGTGTGGCTTCTTCTATTACGGTTTGGTTGCTAAGAATGTTCAATATGATTTTTTTTTTTTTTTTTGAGAGAGAGTTTCACTCTTCTTGCCCAGGCTGGAGTACAATGGGACGATCTCAGCTCACGGCAACCTCTGTCTCCTGGGTTCAAGCGATTCTCCTGCCTCAGCCTCCTGAGTAGCTGGGATTATAGGCATGCGCCACCACGCCCAGCTAATTTTGTATTTTTTTAAGCAGAGACAAGGTTTCTCCATGTTGGTCAGGCTGGTCTAGAACTCCCGACCTCAGGTGATCTGCCTGCCTTGGCCTTCCAAAGTGCTGGGATTACAGGTGTGAGCTACCGCGCCCGGCCTTCAATAGGATTTTTATAACTTGAAATGTAAAGTGATGGACGAAGCCAGCTGAAACCTTTGCAAACCCACCTTGTTTCTATAACTTTTTGAAGCTCTAATGTCTCTTAGTAGCAAAAAGGTAGCTGCTCACTATTGTTCCAGAAAGGGGAATATATTGAGCTGGGCTTGTTTTTGTCACACAGATGTAGGTAGGGTGGAAGGTGCTTTTAAGTCCCTGCCTCATCTGGAGCTCAAGCCCAGCCTTCAGCTTGCTCTCAGAGATGAAGTGTATGAGCTCCCTAAGTTATAGAAAGGTGACCCACACAGAGCTCAGCTAGGTGTGGATTGAATCATGGAGTAGATGGGTGTCAATGCTGTTAGAAGGTCAGTTGGTCATTGGATGCTGCTGAGAGTGAAAAGTCCTACCCAATGCCGGTGCTCCCAGAAAGACCCACAGCAATGAAGTCTGGATAGCTAGGGGCAGTGACTCAGTCCTACTTAGCGCTGGCCTGGGACAGTCCTCCCTTGAGAGGTGGTTGGGTGGCACGGTTTGAAGGCTCCTCCCTCTCCATGGAAACATTACATGTCTCGCTTGTTTTCCCCTTCTGAGCTCTATGTACCTCTTCCTCTGAATTAGTTTCCTATTGTTGCTATCATAAATCAGCTCAAACTTACTGGCTTAAAACAACACAAATTTATTGCCTTGTAGTTCTGGAGGTCAGAAATCCAAAATGGTTCTCAGCGGGCTAAATCAAGCTGTCAACAGGATTACATTCCTTCTGACGATTTTAGGGGAGAATCTGTTTCCTTGCCTTTTCTAGCTTCTGGAGGCCACGTGTTTCCTTGGCTCATGGCCCCTTCCTCCATTTCCAAGCCGGCAGTTGCGCCATTTGGACCTCTGTTTCTATCAACAGCCTCTGACCCCTCTGTCTTCCTGGTGATTACATGGAGCCCATTCAGGCAATCCAGGGGTAATATCCCCATCTCAACATTTTTGACTTAATCACATTTGCAAAGTCTCATTTCCATGTAAGGCAACATATTTACTGGTTGCAGGGATTCAAAGATGGACATCCTTGGGGGATCATTCTTCCGCCAATGAATCCCCTCATCCCAGGCTTTTCTGTTTGTCTCCTGTCTCCAGCCCTGGAAACTTCTACTACTCTTGGAGCAAAAAGAGATTCTGTGGATATTTTAGTTTTCCAAAAGCTCCAGGCTTCTGTCTTTTGATCTAAAAGCACCTTTTCCCTGCTTTTTCTGCTCTAAAATCTTTCCCTGAGGCTATTGATGCCTCATAGTCTAAGTTTAAAACAATGACAGGCATGGAGCAAACAAATAATTACTGGGAACAGAAAAGGTGTGAATAAATGTGTTACCATGCTATCCCAACAAGAAAAACATCCAGCCGTCAGTGACTCATTCTGCCTACTCTTCATTTGCTTCTCTGCCGGACAGAGAAGGAGATTGGGTGTCAGAAGTTCATGCTGATAGTTCTTGCAGCAGTCCAGGATACCAGCAACCACTACACAGTGCTGCCTGCTTTAAGCCAGACCCTATGGGGAAAGTTTAAGATGCAGTCATAACTAGTAGGGGGCTTTGCCTCAGAAAAAGCTAAAACCATAGTGGGCTGGCACTGATATCAGTGTATATATATATATATATATATATATGTATATTTTAATGAGATACATGTTTCCAAATTTTAAAAATACAAAAGGATATGCAAGTGAAGAAGAACAAGTCTTCCTTTCATTCTTATCTTCCAGTCCTAGTAAATTACCTTTCCAGTCCTAGTTAATTGCCTTCCCATTAAATGCAATACTTTTTGCCCTTTCTAAAATAGTAAACACTTTCAAACAAATGAAACAAGTAAACAAGATTAAAAGGAGGTGTTTAATGTGGTATCTTCATGATGCTCTATTTTGTCAATGCTGAGCAGAGAGTGACCAAGCTGAAAGCCGGCTGCTATACTACTTGGTCAAGCCAAAACACACACACACACGTGCGCACACACACACACACACACACACACACACACACACACACACAAGCAAAGTATCAAATTCAAGCCCAAAGGAATAAAATATGAGGTCTGTTGATCAGAATATACTAACTGCTATCACAGGCAATTCTGGAATCTTAGCTGCTAAACAAAATAAGTTTATTTTTCATGGCACACGTGGGTCAGCAGAAGGATCTGCTCCACACGGTCTTTCAGAAGCTCAGGCATCTTCCATATTGTAGCTTTTTCTTCCTCTAGGTCCTTTGGGATTCTTCTACTTTGGCAGCAGGTTTCCCCAGAGTATATGGATGTTTACATGAAAGGATTCTATGGGGAGGTCAAAACATAGTATGCATTGGCCAGGCACAGTGGCTCACACCGGTAATCCTAGCACTTTGGGAGGCCAAGGCAGGTGAATCATGAGGTCAAGAGATCGAGACCAGCCTGATCAACATGGTGAAACCCTGTCTCTACTAAAAATACAAAAAATTAGCTAGGTCTGGTGGCACATGCCTGTAGTCCCAGCTACTTGGGAGGCTGAGGCAACAGGATTGCTTGAACCCAGGAGGCAGAGGTTGCAGTGAGCTGAGATTGTGCCACTGCAGTCCAGCCTGGTGACAGAGAGAGATTCTGTCTTGGAAAACAAACAAACAAACAAAAAAAGAATGCATCATTCCTGCCCACATTCTCTGGGACATATTTTAGTTTCACGGACCTAGCTAACTGTAAGAAAGGCTGCAAAGTGGAATCTAGCTGTGTGCCCGGATAGAAAAGGCAAGAGAACAAACACAGAACTTCATGGATCCTGTTGAAGACCAAAGCCTGTGAAAGCCAACAGCAGGTGAAAAGTTTAAATGGAGTCTATTACTGAGGCTGCAGCTATAGGGAACACAAGCGAATTCTACTCATGCTTTGCAATTTCCATCCTAGGTCCCATAGAGTCAATTCCTCACACAATGATATGTTAAAAATGTGAATCTGACCACGTTTTCTCTCAGGTTAGTACCCAGCTCACTACTTTCTTATGTTTATGTATTGTGGATATTCAATGGTATAAGCACTTTGGAAAACAGTTTGGCAATTACTTATTAATTAAATTTACACTTACCATATGGCACAGCAATTCCACTCCTAGATATTTATTCAAAATAAATGAAAACATATGTCCATAAAAAGACCAATACGTGAAGGTTCTTAGGAGCAATATTCATAAAAGCCCAAATCTCATGTACCTATGAACAAATATATAGAACAAATTTTGGAATATCTATGGCATAAAATACTCCTTAGAATAAAAAAGAACACAAACTGATATACACGGCATGGATGTATCTCCAAAACATTATGCTGAGTAAAAGAAGCCAGTACCAACAAGATACACACTGTATAATTTATCAGAATATCTAGACAATGCAAACGAATCTGTGGGGGACAGAAAGCAGATCTGCGGCTGTCTTGGTTCAATGAGATTGACTGTAAAATGGTTCAGGAGGGACTTTCTGGAATGATGGAAACATTCTATATCTTGAGTGGTGGTTATGGAGATGTGGTTAAAACTCATTAAACTGTACGCTTAGAAGGGGAGCATTTGATTGTATGCAGATTATGCCTCAATAAAGTTGATTTTAAAATATTTTTGTAAATCTCATTTTTAAAATCTCATTCAGAATAAATTCCAACGTTGGCTCACAACGGCTCCACAAATCCCATTTCTCTCTTCCCCACTTCCCCTTGCTCCCTGTCCCCAGACACGTTGGCCTGCTCTTCCTCACACACACCACACCTTCTCCCACATCAATGCATTGATCCAATTCCTGCCACGTGGACACCTAATTCCCTAGATGTCTTCCTGGTTCCTGTCATGGCTACACCCAGGTTTCTGCTCAAATGTGGCCTCCTCAGAGAACTTCCTCTGATCTCCCTTTTCTATCACTCATGATATCTTTATTTTAGTTTTCCTTCATGAGCTGATCACTACCTGAAATTATGCCGTAAGCCATATATTGTCTATGTACCTGAACTGGAAAGGAACTTTTGAGGGCAGGAATTTTGCTCAGCCCTCTCCGTAGTCAATGCCTATTATAGTGCCTACAATGCAATAGCTTCTTAGCAAACATGCATTTAATTTATAAGAATATATTTGTGTGTCTGTATATATATATATCTATATACATACACACATACATATATACACACATGTATTAATATATACACACATATATGCACAAGTACATATTATATAAAGCTATGTGGTATGAAGAAAAATTAATATATACACACATATATGCACAGGTACATATTATATATAGCTAAGTGCTATGAAGAAAAAGCAGGGTACGAACATAGGGGGTGATGTGTATATGTAACGGGGGATATTTTAGATGGTGTAGTCAATAAAAATGTCTTCAAGAAGGTGAGTTTTTTGTTGCTGTATTGTTTTAGACAGAGTCTCCCTCTTGCTGCCCAGGCTGGAGTGCAGTGGCATGATCTCAGCTAACTGCAACCTATGCCTCCTGGGTTCAAGTGAGTCTCATGCCTCAGCCTCCCAAGTAGCTGGGATTACAGGCATGCGCCACCACACCCAGCTAATTTTCGTATTTTTAGTAGAGACGGGGTTTCAACATGTTGGCCAGGATGGCCTCAATCTCCTGACCTCATGATCTGCCCGCCTCGGCCTCCCAAAGTGCTGGGATTACAGACGTGAGACACCTCACGCGGCCAAAAGGTGAGTTTTGAACAAATACACAAATATAATGAGGGGAGTGAACTATGCAGATATCTGAGTGAGAGCATTCTGGCAGAGGGGAACAGCAGATGCAAAGGCCCTGAGGCTTCCACTTGCTTGAGGTGTTCAGTAGCAACAGTGAGACCAGTGTGGCTGGAAAATTCCAGATGCAACACGCCCGCCATCCCCCGGTAATATTTTCTACCACAGCATCGGGTTCCTTTCCACTGCCACACTTCTGACCATTTGAAATTATATATGTCTTTCATGTTATGGATTCCTTGTCTCTTCCCCCAAGACTGTAAGTTCCACAAAGGAAAGCCCATGCCCATTTTATTCGATAGAATATACCTTCACTGAACATTAAACACCTCCTTTTAATCTTGTTTACCTGTTCCATTTGCTTTGAAAGCGTTTATTATTTTAGAAAGGGCAAAAAGCTATTGTACTTAATGGGAAGGTAATTAACTAGGCCTGGAAGGTAAGAATGAAAGGAAGACTTATTCTTTCTTCACTTGTATATCCTTTTGTATTTTTTAACATTTGGAAACATGTATCTCATTCAAATGTACACATATACAGCACCTGGAACAGGGTAGGTGCACACTGAAGCGTGTGTTGAAAGCATAAATTATGTAATGAATGAATGAGAGGCAGAAAAATGGAGAAAAGCACCAAGCTGGCCCTGGGCAAGGAACTATTAGATTCAAGGTTCCAAATGAGAATATTGGTGTCATGCTGGAGATGGGGCCTCTTTGAAATCTTGTGACAGAGGGACAGTAGGAGTCAGGCAACCTGCTGGTTTTGAGTCAGACAGTTTGGGTAGACAGCAAACACAGTCACTTCCCTCTCATCTCAGAACCATGACTTCTGTGGACACCACAGGTTTTGCCATTCACCTGATCTTATTTGGTTACATGGAGGATAGCTGAGAGGACTTTTAATTTATGAATCCCTGATGCATTTTTCAGAGAGACAAATATACCATCCTCCTTCTGACACCTGTGTTCGTAGCACTAGAACTTTCTTACCGGAAGAACTATTTTCCTGATGGCAAAAAAACAATAGCATGTTACTATAAAACATACAGACACAGACAGACACACATATCACCCATAATTCACCACATGAAAGACAATCGTCATTTATATTTTGTTATATTCTAGTTCAGGCTTTTGGTGTATTGAAAATGCATACTTTTGGCCGGGCGTCGTGGCTCACGCCTGTAATCTTAGCACTTTGGGAGGCCGAGGCGGGTGGATCACCTGAGGTCAGGAGTTCAAGACCAGCCTGGCCATCATGGTGAAACCCCATCTTTAAAAAAAAAAAAAAAGAAAAGAAAATGCATAATTTTTTTAGCAATGTGAACATCATACTATAAATGCTATTTTGCAACAAGCTTAAATACAGCAACTAATTCTAATGATTTCTCTCATCATTGAATAGTCCACTGAAACTCAAATTTTGGTGCTACTTTGAAAGGAGGCACTGTAATTTTATCTCACCCTGTATTGAGCATTTAGATTTTCTATGTTTGTTGTTGTGTTTATATAGAGCTGCAAGAGAAATCTATGTGCATATCTTTTTTGTCATCATCTGTGAATTTCTCACCTGGGGGATACGTTCTGAGAGGTTTGTTGGATGGGAGGAGGAGAGGAATCATATGCTACCATTTTATCCTCCAGAAATGCGGGGACCCCCCTTCCACCAAGTGTACATTTCTCCTATGTCCAAATCTTTGTCAAATGTATTACCTTTTTATTTCTTAATTACTTACACCAGGGTTAGTCATTGAATGATTTATTTGTTAACTGACATTGTCATTTTTATCAACACAATGCATGAATGAGAAAAGATGAGAAGAGCCAGTGACAAAAAAGCAAAACTCTCCCACCCTACTCTTCTGCACCCCAAGTTCAACGACCCATGGATGCCTTTCAAATCATCAAGATTTTATTTCCTCTGATGATAACTTCCACATGATGGTATGATATACAGGCACTTCTATTTATTAGAAAATACTTATCCTCACCTTGATAGTAAATGGTACAGCTCGAATCACTTACGATACATCATCTTCTCCTCCGCTGCTTCCTATGTTTCATAGTTATATGTTCCTTCTTATTCTTCTGTTGGCCACCTTTTTTGAACTTTTTGCTGCAAAATAATCCCAAAATTACAGAAACATTATAGACACACTAAAAAAATGTCTGTATGTTCTTCACCCAGTTTCCCCAAACAGCATTCTCATTCTTTCTAACTGTATAAGTTTAAATATACGTATAACTACAGATAAGGATATATAGACTAATAAATAATAGTGTTATACATATTAATCATTTAAAGTTATATATACATACAATTTAATTATATATTTATGTACACTGATCAATAATAGTTACATATTTGTGTGTGTGTATATATATATACCATTATTCTGAAGTGTTTGAATTGAGTTGCAAATATGATGCTCTATTATTTCTAAACATGTCTGTGTGCACTTCATGAGAATCAGGACATGCTCTTACACAACCATGGTACAATGATTAAAATCAAGAAATTACATTGATGCAACACTCTTATCTAATCTACAGACCTATTCAAGTCTTTCCAATTGCCCACTACTGTCTTTTATACTACAACCAAAAAAATAATTGGCTGCCTTTTAAACTTTGAATGTTAAATATAGATCACCATCTCCAGTTTCATTTGCTTTATTCATGTCATCTTTTATATCCCGTAATAAATGTAGTACCTTTCTTATTGTACATCTTGTACAATGCTGGTTAAGTGTGTTCCTAGACATTTTAATTTGTTTTTGCTGCTATTATTGTGGTTGGTATCTATTAATTTTTATAATGTACCTTACCGAACTCTTAATATTAGTTCAAAACCTGTTTTACCCAATTTTCTAAGTAGACAGCCATATTCTCTGCAAATGATAATTATTGGATTGCTTCCTGTCTAAAAATTTAACTTATTTTTTTATAATGTCCTTCTGCAATGGCCGTAATGTCCAGACGGTAAATTGTTCTTATTTATTTTCTCAATTTTTTGAATTTAGAATGACTACAGATTCCCAGGAAATGGCAAAGAACTGTACAGGGAGGCCCTGTGCATACTTGACCTTCCCTCACTGCGTTCCTGTCTTCCTTCACTGTAGGACAATAACACAATCAGGAAATCAGCCTTGGCATAATCCATAAAGTTAGGCATGTTTTACCATGAACACATGCACTTACACACACATGTGAGTATGTGTGTGTGGCTCTATGCAATTTTTTTTTAGACAGATTCTCACTCTGTCAACCAGGCTGGAATGCAATGGCATGATCTCAGCTCATTGCAACCTCCACCTACTGGATTCAAGTGATTCTCCTGCCTCAGCCTCCTGAGTAGCTGAGATTACAGGTGCCCGCCGCCACACCCAGCTTATTTTTGTATTTTTAGTAGAGATGGGGTTTCACCATGTTAGTCAGGCTGGTCTCAAACTCCGGACCTTGGGTGATCTATGGATCTCTGCCTCCCAGAGTGCTGGGATTACAGGCATGAGCCACTGCACCCGGCCAGCTCTCTGCAATTCTATGTGTATAGCTTCATATGACTAACCCTGTAATTCATTTTCTTTTTTAAATAAAGAAAAGGAAAACAGAAATTAAACCAGAGACTCTTCCAAAGATATATCAGAATATCTTATTAGGTGTCTAACCAGCCCCAGAAATTTAGAAAATCTTGAGTTGAATACATGCAGTTTTTTGATAAGTGAATTTTGCCTCAATTAATGCAAACTCATGAATAAACTCATCCAGCCACAGTCTAAGACATAAAAACAAAATAATGCCATCTTACCAACAATGCAGATTAATGTGTTGGATTGGGTCAATTTTACTGAGCAAATTCCAAGGAACGAAAAGCAAGAAGTAAAGGGCATTTGAGATAGCTTCTTCTGAACTAAGGCAGATGAATTTTTGTCTCCATTTCTGCCATGGGCTTCTCATTCTTACGAATCAGTCCTGTCTCTCTTCCTCCCAGCTTTTTCGTCTTAATCTTCCAATCCTGTGGGACAGTCTGTAAAGGACACAGAGTCACCTATGAAATATTCTGGGCAAAAAAATGTTTAAGTTTTTAATTTTAAGTTTCAGTTTCTAAGAAATACAAAGAATAGAAGAACAAGTTAAAGACTCCCACAAGGAAATATGTAGAGAAATCCAAACTGTGGGTCATTCTGTAAGATAAGAGGGGGAGATGTGTCCAGATTAAAGGGGAGATAAAAACCAAATGGGAACTGTCACAGCCAAAAGGAGCCTAAGGGAACTTGGTGACTAAATGTAATGTAGGATCCTGGGTAAGACCACAGGACAGATAAAGGACATTAGGTAAAAACCAGCAAAACCTGAATAAAAAATTGACTTTAGCCAATAATAATGCATTAATACATCAATATTGGTTCAATAACTGTGAAAAAAACTTCCATACTAATGCAGGATGTTAATAATAGGGGAGGCTAGGTGGGGTGGCTCACACCTGTAATCCCAGAACTTTCCAAGGTCGAGGCAGGCTGATCACCTGAGGTTAGGAATTTAAGACCAGCCTGGCCAACATGGTGAAACCCTGTCTCTACTGAAAATACAAAATTAGCCAGGAGTGGTGGTGTGCGCCTGTAATCCCAGCTACTCAAGAGGCTGAGGTATGAGAACTGGTTGAACCTAAAAGGCAGAGTTTGCAGTGAGCCGAGATGGCACCACTGCACTCCACCCTGGGCAATAGAGTGAGACACTGTCTCAAATAATAATAATAATAATAATAGGGGAAACTGGGTATGAGGTATATGAGACCTATTTATACTATCTCTCAATTACTTATGTAACTCTGAAACTATTCTACAATAAAAAGGTTATTCAGAAACAAATGCAGATACTTGGGAGATTTTTTTAATGTGAACTGGATGTTAAATAATAGGTATAGGTATTATTTTGTCAGATGGGACAAAGATGTTGAGTTACGAGGATAACGTCCTTACTTTTTGGCAATTTGTGCTGTAAGTATTTAAGGATAAAGTGCTTCGATATACAAACTTACTTTAAAATGATTCAGTCCAACTCCTAGGGAATGACTGTCAGTGGCTATTAAATCTATTAGGTTAAAAGCTGTCAGGGACTTTACAATGGGTAGATTAAATGATACAAAATGAAAACCTACTTAACATCACAAAAACAGACAACCAGACATTATGATCCTCCTGATGGAATGACACCAATGCTGTTTATAAAATACTCTGGCCAAAAATCAGACGTGGATCTGATCAAGGCTCAATAGCTAAATCCCAGTTTACAGGAGTTAAAAGAAAAGGAAGAACATGTTAAATAGCACCAAAAGGCTGACTCTACAAAATTTCAAAAGTGGGGAAATTGTACAGGAGAAACAACACAGGTTTTTTAACAAATAGGTTGCACGGGAAAACAAAAAACAAACAGAAAAACAAGAAGAGAAAACCCAGGGACTTAAACAATTATCAACCAAATACACTATGGAGATTTTTGTTTAATCCCAATTGAAAGACAGCAACTGTAAACACAGGAGAGAGAGGAAGAGGAAGAGCAGGAGTCAAGAAATTTATACACTGACTAGGTATTTGGCGATATTCAGAAAGTGTTCATTATTTCAGATGTGAAAGTGACATTATGATTACATTTTTTAAAGTCTTTATCGTTCAGAGAGGCAGACTGAAACGTTTACAGATGAGATTACGTGCTGGTCTGGGATTTGCTTCAGAAAGAATCCAGAGCTGGGGAATAACAGGCACAGAATGACTGCGAAAACAGATAACATGAGATTGCCTACACATTGAAGATATTGAAGCTGGAATGGATCCATTTTACCAGTCTCTCTGCTTTCATATACTGTTGATATTTTACAAAAAAAAAATGCTTACACAGTGGCTAAGCAAATAAAAATATGGGGCAAATAAAAGTTAAACATTAAAAAGTTGTTGAATCCAGTTGTGCAATTACAGGTATATCATATTCAATAGTACTATCCTTTCTAATTTTCTGCATGTTTGATCATTTTCATAATAAAAGATTAAAATGAATGACTGCATAACTGAATAAATAAAATAATGCAAAATTCAGGAAAGCAGCACCATGCAGAGAGAGGGCCGAGATGGAATTAGACAAAAACACACAAAGCTACTAAGCTATGGCTAAAATCATTTCTTAAAAACGATGGTGAACTCAACAGATGTTCATTTCGTTCATGGCTGTAAACTATGAATGTATGCTCTATTCACCTTTATGTATGAAACAAAAAGAAATTACAAGAATACTTTTTTTTTTTTTTTTAAGGTTAGAGATGGTTTGAGATCTTCCCTGCAAAATCTTTGTGTTGGCACTTGGCTCCCGGGGGACTCTCATGTATGTGTGCCACCATAAATCGCAGCTAGCTTAGAGGCTAGAAGTGGGAACAGACTACACCTCTACCTGCTTTCCTGGAAGAAGATGAAACAGAGTTATCAGCAGTGGGAGTCAAAGAGAACTAACTAAAGGCAGAAACAAACAACACAAACACATCACTCTCCAGTCTGAGATCCTTTCTTTTTCTTTTCTTTCTTCCTTCTTCCTCTCTCTTTTCTCTCTCTTTCCTCTTTCATTTAAGATGAAGTTAATTTATTTATTTTTTTTTTTTTGAGACAGAGTCTTGCTCTGTCAGCAGGCTGGAGTGCAGTGACACGATCTTGGTTCACTGCAACCTCCATCTCCAGAGTTCAAGCAATTCCCCTGCCTCAGCCTCCTGAGTAGCTGGGACTGCAGGTGCACTCCATCACGCCCAGCTGATTTTTTTGTATTTTAGTAGAAATGGGATTTCACCATGGCCAGGATGGTCTCGATCTCCTGATCTCATGATCTGCCCGCCTTGGCCTCCCAAAGTACTGGGATTACAGGCATGAATCACTGTGCCCGGCCTAAGACGAAGTTAAATTTTAAAAGTCTCCACAAGCCTTCCATCCTTCTAAAGAAAAGGTTCAACCCTTATTTGAGGTATTTGACAAGAAAAAGTCTTTCATATAAAGTGTTAAAATAACCTGCGAGCAGGGTAGCCCCTCTTGGAGTACTTAAGTAGAAAATATTTGACCCAGAGAATGTGACCCAACAGGAGGCTGAAATAGGTCAGCCACAGAGCAGACAGCAAGGGACAGTGAGACAAAGGACGTCAGAGAGCCAGATTGCTCTGTCTCACAATATAAAAGAGTACCCGCCAGAATGTCGTTACTTAGGCTTGCTGTGCGACTCCTGACCAGTAGCTACTCTTCTTGAAGCGGCAAGTTTCACTCCAGTAAATTGGACTTAGTCAGTTGCTGCCAACTGCAGGGGCCAAGTAGAGAAAGCAAAAGAGCAAAGTGAGCTAGGGCTGGGGGTGAGGGCAGGAAGGGGTATGAACTAGAGAACCATATGTGCACCTAATCTAACTGAAAGTCAGGACTCAGCTACAGGTGGGAATGAAGTCCCAATTTACTCAGAGCACCCATTTCTTTCTGAACAACACGAAAGTCTGATATTTGAAAGTGCAATCTATTTTCAAATGCTGACAAGAAATTCAATCTGAAAAGGAAAGAAAAGCAACAATCAGAGAAAAAACAACCATAAACACATTGTGCAACTCTAACCAAAGTTATCTGGGAGTTGAAGATGGGATTCGGCTTGCAAACCAACATTTCCCAATCTCTGTTAGATAATATCTGAAGAACCTCCAAAGTTGTAACAATCTATGTTAAAAGTCTAACTTGGGGGTTTGGAAGATATACTTTGGATTCAGAAAGAACTGGGTTCAAACCTGTTTCAAGCTCTTTCTCTCCCTGCACATGTGATATTGGACAAGTTTCTTAGCCTCTCTGAGTTTCAGTGTTCTCCCCTAATACTGTGCATCTGCAAGGATGGAATGAGAAAATGCGCACAGAATGTGACTCCCAGTGCCTACCACAGAGCTCAATAAATGACAGTCATTGTAATTCTCTACCTCTACCAGGATATGATGCTGCATACTTTTACATCCAGATGATTCTAAGCAAAAAAACAAACAATGAATGAACTTCTAGTTATATGGGTTCCCCAGGAACACAGCAGGAAATTCCACTGGGGGAGCATCAGCCAAGGCACAGATGACGCGGAAAGGCTTCACGATAGCCACTGCGGGCAATGGGCTGCTCTTAGTTCATCTCCTGGATCACTAAATCTGGAGAGCTTGTGGGTAAAAAATGAAACCGATGCCCACAACTAAACTAAGAACCAATCAAAAACAATTCAATATTTTATTTTAAAAGCTGTGTTTTGAGTATTTCTTTCTTGTGTAGTAATTTTAGATTTATCAAATGACTTTCAAGATAGTACAGGAGGTTACCATATACCCTTGACAAGTTTCCCCAGTTAAATTTTTTTTTTTTACTTGAGATGGGATCTCACTATGCTGCCCAGGCTGGTCTTGAACCCCTGGGCTCAAGTGTTTCTCCCACTTCAGCCACCCAATGTGCTGGGATTTATTAATGCAAACTAAATATGGCCTGAGAAGGACTCTGTACTTTTATATTTGAGTCCTTGTGGACAAACTGCAACCTAACTTAATAGGTAGACAAGACTGAAAATCTAACATAGGAGTAGGCGCCTGTAACAACAGCTGAATCGTGGCCAATCCCAGCGGCTGTACTTCAGCCACTCATACACTGCTGAGTGTTCAAGCTGTGTTCAAATAAGGCAAACACCAACCTGTAACCAGTCCAGCTGTTCTGTACGTCACTTCTGATTTGTGTACGTCATTTCCCTATTTTCTGTCTATAAATCTTCCATTACATGGCCACGCTAGAGTCTCTTTGAATCTGCTGTGATTCTGGGGGCTGCCCGAATCCTGAATCATTCATCGCTCACTTAAACTCCTTTACATTCAATTTGGCTGAAGTTTTTCTTTTACCAGCTGACAGGCATGAACCAGTAGTTTTGCCCAGACGTTTTTCTCCTCTTGTTAACATCTTACATAACCTGAGTAAGTCTGTCACATCTGAAAAACCAACATTGGTGCTTGATTATTAACTAAATTCTAGACTTCATTACAATTTCACCTGTCTTTCCATGTATGTCCTCTTTCTGTTCCAAGATCTGATCCAAGGTTTCACATTGCACTTAGTTGTAGCATCTCCCCAGTCTCTTCTGATGTGTCTTTCTTTGGTTTTCGTGACCTTGGCAGTACTAGGGGGCATACTGGCCAGGTATTTTGTAAACTGTCCTCCACTCTTGGTTTCTCTGATGTACTTCCCATGAGTAGACTGCAGTTTGGGTCTGGGGGTAAAACACCGAAAAGCTGAAGCACCCTCTTCACATCATATCCAAGGTTGCATGAAAGCCATGTGGCGTATTCAGTGAGGTTGGCCTTTATCACTTGGTTAGGGTGGTATTTGCCAGCTTTCTCCACTTTCTAATTAGTGTTTTTTTCCCTTCTCATACTTTATTCTTTGGAAGAAAACCACTAAATCAAGCCCACTTCTTGTGGGACGTGGGAGGTGACGAGGAAGATTAAGTAGCTCCTCCTAGAGTGGGAGTGCCTACACATATTAAATGTAAGCAGCAACTGGCTGGGTGCCATGTAATCCCAGCACTTTGAGAGACTTTTGGAAGGATTGCTCAAGGCCAGGAGTTTGAGACCAGTCTGGGCAACATCATGAGACCCCATCTCTACAAAAAATTTTAAAATTATCTGGGCATGTGGCACGTGACTGCCATCCCAGCCAGTCAGGAGGCTGAGGCAGGAGGATCGCGTGAGCCCAGGAGTTGGAAGCTGCAGTGAGCCATGATCATGCCCAGCACTCTAGGTTGGGTGACTCTGCAAGACCCTGCCTCAAAAAAACAAAACAAAACAAATTAAAAAAACAATGTAGGTAATGATCTTTTATTCTTGTGTGGCACTGTACCCCCACTTTACAAAAGTGCAAGTGGAGGCCCAGAAAAGTCAAATGACTTGCCCAAAAGTGGCTACATTTATAGATAACAAAGCTTAGTTTCAAACCTCTATCGCTCTGCCCTCAAAGCCCATCCTTACCACTGGATGGCATGTCAGACCCCACCAGCACTGCCCCGCCCCTCTGGCTTTGGTAACCTCCCCTAGGAAATGGTGAATCTTTGATGATCTCATCTTTGCCGTCTCCTTGAGGTCTAAAATGATTGGTTTCCACCATCTATGGCATGAGTTAAATCACTGACGCAGAAGAACAACCTGGCCCAGTCTTTCTCAGAATTGCTGTGCCCTCATGGTCACCAAACCTCAGTCAGGAATGAGTCACACTTATTTCCAGGTACTGGTGAAATCTTGTGGGGGGGGGCAACTGTCATCACAGCCTCTTTACAACTCAGCAAGGTGCAAAATTACTTACGCAAGCCCCTGGCACTCGAGAAAGTAAAATGCACAAGGAAAGATAGAAATATTTGTTTTTGTTACTACCTGGAATTCGGGGGAACAGCCGTGTTTTTCTAGACTCTTGACTTTCCAACTGGGGCATACTTATAACACATTATTTTCACAATACTCTACATTGAAAATACTTTTATGATTTATGATAACAAGGGTTAAAAATCCAACCTAAACTGGCTGTATCAAAAAGTAGAAAATAACATTCAGTTCATTGAACTTTTGGTTTAGTTGTTCCAGGCATGGCTTATTCTGGAACTCAAAAAACATTGTTAGGATTCTCCTTCTTATTTTTAAATTTCTATTCTCCTGTGTTGGCATCAGTCTTAGACATCCTTTCTCCAAGTTGACATGGCATCTTCCAGCTGCTCTAGGCTTAGAGCTTTTCAGCATAAAAATACCAGTAGAAACATAAATGTCTCTGTGCTAAGTGCTCTAGCAAACGTCTCAGTTCTAACTCTGATTGGCCATCAGTGTGGTCATGAACTATATCAATTATCTATTGCCGCAGAAGGAGTGAGCAACAAAACCTCAGTGGTATATAAAAATAAATGTAGCCAGATACTGTGGCTCACACCATAATTCCAGCACTTTGGGAGGCAGAGGCAGGCAGATCACAAGGTCAGGAGTTCAAGACCAGCCTGACCAATACGGTGAAACCCTGTCTCTACTAAAAATACAAAAAAAAAAAAAAAAAAAAAAAAAATAGCCGGGTGTGGTGTGTGTGCCTGTAATCCCAGCTACTCGGGAGGCTGAGGCAGGAAAATTGCTTGAACCTGGGTGGCAAAGTTGTGGTGAGCCAAGAGCATGCCATTGCACTCAGTCTGGGCAACAGAGCAAGACTTCATCTCAAAAATTAATAAATAAAATAAAAATAAACAAAAGTGTTCTTCATGCAGCTGGGGTCATTAGGGGTCCACTGGCGGCTTTGCTGATCTTGGATGGTCTTGCTCACACACCTGGGGGTTGGTTGGCTACTGGTTGAGGAGACTGGAGTGAGTTGGCCCTGCTCCACACGTTTTTTCTTTCTCTAGCAGGTCAGCCCAGACAGGTTCCCATGGTGAATGTGTAACTGTAATAGATCCATGGCCAGATGTGCGCTGCAAGTCAACACCCCAAGACACCAAGTGGCAGCAGAGAAAGAGGTTTAATTGTAGGCTACCAAATAACGAAATAGGAGGGAACCTCAAATCCATTTCCCTGAGGGATTTGGGGTTAGGATTTTTAAGGGTTTTGGAGTAGGTTAAAATGTGGAGATCATTGGTTGGTGAAAGAAGTCGGGGAAGTCATGGACAGAGGGATGAAAGAAGCTGTATCTCATTCACGTGCTGACGTGATTCCTCCCTGGGAATCTTCAAACTGGTGGGCTTCAGCTATTCCACTGGAATTCAGGACCTGGAAAACATCATAAGCGATCCTTAAACAACAGCTTTATGATTCTAATGCCAGTGATCCTGTCTATAGGAACAATAGGTGTGCAAATCAATTCTTAAACAGTCTGTGACTCTCATGTCAGAGATCCTATCTATAGGAATGATAGGGACCCAATGGTCATTATCTAGTGCTACGTGACTTTAATAACAAGGAAATGGGTAAGAGTGCAGCCTAATGAATGCTTAATTATATTTCTCTCCAGAATCCAACGTGCAATTCTTGTCATCCCTATGGGGATGGTAGGATTGGTATCAATAGCACAAACACAACAGTAACCAGTGGAAGTTCACGAGGCAGGCGTCAGCACCGCAGTGACTCACCCTCACTTGCACGGCATCTGACTGGCAACTCCAACGTCAGGAATGGAGAAACAGCCTTCCTCCTTTTTCTGATCATTTTCACAATACTCTACATTGAAAATACTTTTACTTAGGTATTATAACAAGGGTTAAAAATCCCTTTGAGAGAAAAGCAACAGCATTCATGCAGGGTGGGTGAAGAATTAATGCCACAGGTGCAATCCATTTCACCCACCAGTCCTTGCTGGATGGAGGTGAGGCAGACGTGGGCTATGTACCCTTCTGAGTTGGGATCTGAGAAGTGACTTCTTCTGGGAGGATGAGTGGAGTAGGGTCATTTTCCAAGAGGAATATTGTAAAGGCAAAACCAGCAGAAGTACACTGCAGTGTCATAAACTGAAGTCCAGAGGTGGAAAGAGACACAACCAAGACCTGTGATTTTGGGAGTCACAGTCAGAAGCTTCCAGGTTGTAGGCCAGATGCAGTGGCTCTTGCCTATAATCCCAGCACATTGGGAGGCCCAGGTGGGTGGATCTCCTGAGGACAGGAGTTTGAGACCAGCCTGGCCAACATGGTGAAACCCCATCTCTACTAAAAATACAAAAATTAGCTGGGTGTGGTGGCACGCTCCTGTAATTTCAGGTACTTTGGAGCCTGAGGCAGGAGAATTGCTTGAATCTGGGAAGCAGAGGTGTTGCAGTGAGCTGAGACCGCACCATTGAACTCCAACCTGAGCAACAAGACCAAAACTCCATCTCAAAAAAAAAAGAAAAAGAAAAGAAAAGCTATCCAGGTTGTTTTTGGAGCCTAGACCTGTCTTCTACCAAAGCCAATTCACCTGATGTCTCATCTTACTTTCTTTTGATAATCCTTCACTCCTACCACCACTTTGGCTTTGACACTGCTTTTCCTTCACTTGAGCACCCTATTAAAGTGAACTATCTTACTTGCCTTTTACCTATGATTTCATTTTGTCACAAGAAAAAAAAAAACAAAAAACCTTTTTACTAAAGCTGATTCATCCATTATAAATTATTTGCTATTATTTTTAAAAGACACTCTTTAGCTTAACATATTTCGACATGTTACTGCTTTATAAAACTGACTTGACTTTAAGTTGGAACTAGGGAAGTCTTGTTGTCGGGGAAGTTACAAAGACTCAGACCTCCAACCTGTAAACCAAGGGGACAGCATCGTCTTCCCCTTGGTGAATTTGTTCCCGGGCTATTTGAGACACTTGGCAAAGATGTGCCTTGTCACTGAGTGCCCAGGCTTCCTTGTCGTATTCCTGTGAATCAATCCTCCATGACAGGCAGTGGCTTCCTGAAGCCTGCAAAAGCCTTCTAAACAGACAACTTGAATTCATTCCTATCTCTGAGCCTGTGTTTAGATGGGAGCTGATATTGAAGGGTTTGGCAGCATCTAATCTCTGCAATAAATTCTCCTAAGAGCTGAAATCTCTCCTCTTGCAGGGAGCTGGGGCTTCTTGAATGGCCTATTTTGTGGCTGCTGAAAGAGAAAGAGGATGAGACATGAGGACCCCTTTCCCTGGCCTGGAGAATCAGAGCTAGAACCTAAATCCAGCAGAAGAAATTGCAGGAGAAGTAGTTATGCCCTGGCAACATTTTAACCCAAAAGCAGTTCCATGAGTGTCCCAAAGAGGTTAAGGACACATCTGTTCATATCCACTGGCAAAGATGAGCTCAAGCTCCTGTTTTCCATGGGTTGCAGGGACTGATGTTTTAAAATTCACTTGACAAATGTTTATTGAGCACCTACTAAGTGCCAAGCACTAGAACACCACAGTGGGCAAGACAGAGATCTCTGCTCTCATGGAGCTGGGGATCGGTGTGATCCCCCACAAGAAAGAAAACATCGAGTGAGTCTGGACAGTTGTGACTGGGGAAGAAAAGGCAAATTGTGGGAACTTCTGGGAATGTGGAGGTCACTGGAACGGTCTGCAGAAGGACAAAGAGATCACAATGGTCAAGCTGGTAAAAGTCAGGAACTGATGAAAAAGGTGGTGGGAGCCTGGAAATCACTGGATGGGGTCCAGAGCAAGAGTGATTTTTATTTTTATGTTTTCATTGTTGCTGCTTCTGTTTTAGAGACAGGGTTTAGCTCTGTCACCCAGGCTAGAGTGTAAGGGTATGGTATGATCATTGCTCACTGCAGCCTCAAATTCCTGGGCTCAAGTGATCCTCCTGTCTCAGCTTCTCGAGTAACTGGGACTACAAGTGCACACCACCATGCCTTGCCAATTTTTTCCTTAAGGTTTTTGTAGAGACCGGGTCTCACTATATTTCCCAGGCTAGTCTCAAACTCCTGACCTCAAATGATCCTCCTGCCTCAGCCTCCCAAAATGCTGGTATTAGAGGCATGAGGCACTGAGACCAGCTCTCATTTATATGTTCAGCAAATACCTTCTGAGCATCTTTTCTTTGCAAAGCCTCACTAGGCGTTGAGAATATAGCAGGGACCAAGATGGGCATGGGCACTGCCCTCAGAGAGATTACAGTTAAGTGAGGGCCACGGAGAAGAAAACAAGCAATTCTAACACAGGCAGGACACGTGCAGTGACTGAGAAAACCACAAGGTTCTGGGGAAAGGGGAGGGGCAGACTCCTGTTGTGGAAGAAGAGATGGGGGGAAGTTACTGGGTGAAGACAAGCTGAGGTGAGGAAGGGGCAGGGAGGGAGGGGGAGGGTTTCCCAACTCAGGCCCACCCTAAGCAGAGCAAGAATGGCACATCAAAGGTCCAGCTCCCAGTTCCATCAAGCTGGTTGTAGAACGTAACGTCAAGAGATGAACCTGGCGGGGGTCAAGCAGCAGGTAAGACAGTTCTTTTATACTTCACCAAGGGGTTTGAACTTTATCCTCAGGTCATTGAGAAACAACAGGGAAGGGGGATTTTATTTATTTATTTACCTACTTTATTTTTAAATGTTTTAATTTTTTTAGGTACATAATAGGTGTAATATTTATGAGGTACATGAAGTATTTGGATACTGGTATGCAATGTGTAATAATCACAACATGGAAAATGGAGTATTTGTCCCCTCGAAAGTTTATCCTTTTTGTTATAAGCAATTTAATTAATCTCTTTTAGTTATTTTCAAATGTACAATTATATTATTGTTGACCATAGTCACCCTGTTGTGCTATCACATACTAGGTCTCATTCATCCTTTCTGTGTTTTTTGTTCCTATTAACCATCCTCACCTCTCCCACACCCTCCCGCTATGGGAAGGAGGGTTATTATTTAATTTATTTATTTATGTTTGAGACAGAGGCTTGCTCTGTCACTCAGGTTGAAGTGCAGTCGCACAATCTGAGCTCACAGCAACCTCCACCTCCTGGGTTCAAGCGGTTCTCCTGTCTCAGACTCCTAAGTAGGTGGGATTACAGGTGCCCATCACCACAACTAATTTTTGTATTTTTAGTAAAGACAGGGTTTCACCATGTTGGCCAGGCTGGTCTCGAACTCCTGATTTCAGGTGACCCGTCTGCCTGGGCCTCCCAAACTACTGGGATTATAGGCATGAGTCACTGTGTCCAGCCGGGAGGAGGATTTTAAATAGGCATGTGACACAGCCTGATTTGTAATTTGGAAGGATCCTTATGGCTTTAGTGTGACAAGCAGATGAGAACTGGGCACGACTAGAGATTGAGAGCCAGGTGAGGAGAGGCTACTTAGCTGGACAGGATGCCCTGCTCTGGGAAGCTGCATGATGCTGGGGCCATGCAGAAGCAGGAAGCCTAGAACCTCCAGTGTTGTGGTTTTAAATGGTGCAATGCAGAGATCCACAAGAGATGCTGCAAAGGGCCTGCTGGAGAGCTGGATAGGTTAGGAATTAGGAGAGTGGAGGGTGAGGGTGTGATATGGCTTGGCTGTGTCCCCACCCAAATCTCATCTTGAATTGTAGCCCCCATAATCCCCATGTGTCATGAGAGGAACCCAGTGGGAGGTAATTGTGTTATGGGGGATGGGTCTTTACCATGCTGTTCTCATGATAGTGAATAAATCTCACGAGATCTGATGACTTTATAAAGGGCAGTTCCCCCTGCACACACTCTCTTGCCTGCAGCCATGAAAGGCATACTTTTCCTCCTCCTTTGTCTTCCACCATGATTTTGAGACCTCCTCAGTCATGTGGAACCGTGAGTCCATTATACCTCTTTCCTTTATAAATTGCCCAGTCTCAGCCATGCCTTTATTAGCAGTGTGAGAACAGACTAACATGGAATGGGACTTGGCGCTAAGCAGGACAGCACTTTTAGCTCCATGGCATCCCTGCAACCAGAAGGGCTTGACTTTCATCCATCTCACATAAAATTTGGTTGGGAGAAAAGATTCAACTACTAAAAATGCTGTTGGACAGATGAATAAAAGGCTACATTGGGAGACTCTTAAGGGTCCTTCCACCTTGCTCCTGGCTTCTGTGAATCGGAATCTCTGTGGGAAGGTCTGTTTGGGTTCCCAGAATCTGCGCTGGGAGCAGCTGGGGTCTGCGGAGCAATCAAGACACCCAAGTAAGTGAAACAGAGGCCCTGAAATGTGCTGTCAGGGCTCCATCTACATGATGATGAGAAATTTCACAGGAAAGAGAAAGGACACTTCAAGCAATTGCTTAACAGGCAAAGCCTCCCAAAGCAATAAAACTCGCTAACAGCCCAGCATCTGGTGATGATGTGAAAATGCCTGTATTAGAAAACTAGAAAATAGGACTATTGGAGTTTCCAAGAAGTGGTTGCATAAGCTCAAGGATTTCTCTGGAACTGTTCAGTGTAAAGACGAAAGTGAGAAGAGGCACAGGCGGAAGAAAATCACTGACTGCTTGAGGCTGCCAGGTTCAGCTGACATTTTCTGTCTCACTGCGTCTACCTAGAGATACTGGGAAGGATGTCATGTTAGGGAAAAGCCATCTCTAGACCCACAGATATTGGAAGGAGACCCCCCACTGCACTATGCAGGGCATTATGGCATGGCAATTAAGAGCCCCCCACTAGAGCCAGGCGGCCTGGGTTGAGGTCCCATCTTTGCTGCTTCTGTTGGCAAAGTAGTTTAATCTTCTGTGCCTCAGTTTCTTCAGCTACAAAATAGATTTGTAATAATAAAATCTACCTTATAAGGTTGGTAGAGAATTAAATTGGCTAATTTGTGATGTGCAATGCTTAGAATAAAGCCCAACACTCGGTGCTGGTAGTCAGTAGTTACTATTGAATCAAAGACTAAAGCCAGTATATATTTAGAACAAGGAATTTGATAAATAGCGCATTTTATGGTTTGCAGTGGTGGTGGGGGTGCATCTCAGTATTGGGTAGGTAAAGGGGCACATCCTTCTCTCTCAAAACAAAAGGGAGATTGGGCCAAAGAGTCTAGCACGAACCAGGATTTTCAAACAGCTTCATATGGCTGTGAGGCAAAGCCAGGCTGACTCCCTAAACACAATATGCCTGCAGTTATGTTCCTTTACATACCTAATAAATGGGCATGTGTTTGTTTTCCACTGTCTGCAGAAAGAAGATTCTCATTGTCTGGAGGAAAAAAAAAAATAACATACCAGGCTTACCGACAGAAGGTTTTACAGGAAACAAAACCCGCAACAACTTCTCTCATCAAGGACTCTTCAGACTGTTTCTAAGCACTCACAGGAAGGCCACGCTGACATTTTGCACATGATTGACTGAGAGAGCTATGCCTGCTTCTGGATATGTGTGTGCTTGTACACGTGTGCAACTGTGTGTGCACGCATATGCCTGCATGCAAGCCCGCGTGTGCTTACCTGCTCCTGTAGCTCAGCCTAAACAAAGATTCAGACTTGCTGATGCATAAATAATGGTTTGGTGGGGCCAGAAGCTGCCTAGGGTCTATTTGCACAGGTTGTTTTGCATGTGCCAAGGGGAGTTGGGAAGGTACAGTGGAGAAGACGGCCTGGTGATTGGTTCGGGGGCCAGGATAGCAGCTGAACCCATGCAATCCTCCCTGAGACTTTACTGACTCTGCAAGGAATGAGCCCTCTCTGTTTGCAAGACCTCCAAAGCCAGCAGCATAAAAGCTTGGCAACCAGAAAGTGAAAGTCATCCTGAGAATGAAGCCAGCACAGAGGAGAGCAGAAGAGGGATGGAGAGAGAGACCAGTCCTGGTGCCCTTGCGTAGTGGCTTGGCTGTGCCTGTCTTTCCACTAGGAGCCTTAGTCTCATGCCCATTTGATCCCTCCACTGGTGTCAACTGAGCTTGAGATGGATTATCTGCTGCTTGCTGATGCTCTACT
This sequence comes from Ateles fusciceps, assembly GCA_036589455.1. Taxonomy (NCBI): domain Eukaryota; kingdom Metazoa; phylum Chordata; class Mammalia; order Primates; family Atelidae; genus Ateles; species Ateles fusciceps. The sequence continues at coordinate 1,428,487 of JAZHEH010003064.1, forward strand.
CACAGTCTCCCTAGATCATCCCAGCACCTGAGCCATTTTTGATTAGATTGGCACCCATGGGGGTGTGAAAGAAGTCACATTCTCAGAGAAAGTGGTGAACCACCTGTACTGCAGGACCCATCAGTAACAACCCCACCCTACACCCTAGTCCAGTTTCCTTAGCTGTCATCAAATCCAGGAGCCAGGACATCAGGTGGAGTTCTGCATCCTCTTGCAGTCCCTGTGTCAGAGATGTTAGAACTAGAATGACTCCATCTTGAAGAGGGGCTGAGTAAAATAAGGCTGAGACTTACTGGGCTGGATTCCCAAGAGGTTAGGGCATTCGTAGTCACAGAATGAGATAGATGATTGGCACAGGATACAGATCAAAAAGACCTTACTGATAAAACAGGTTGCAGTAAAGAAGTCAGCCAAAATCCACCAAAACCAAGATGGTGACAAGAGTGATCTCTGGTCGTCACAGCTCGTTGTATGCTAGTGATAATATTATTAGCATGCTAAAAGACACTCCCACCAGTGCCATGACAGTTTACAGATGCCATGGCAACATCAGGAAATTACCCTATGTGGTCTAAAAAACGCTAAGAGCCTTCAGTTCCAAGAATTGTCCACCCCTTTCTCTGAAAATTAATAAATAATCAACCTTTGGTTTAGCATATAATCAAGAAATAACCATAAAAATGGGCAGCCAGCAGCTCTTGAGAATGCGCTGCCTGGGGGAGTAGCCATTCTTTTATTTTTTTACTTTCTTCATAAACTTGCTTTCACTTTATGAACTCGCCTTGAATTCTTTCTTGTGTGAGATCCAAGAACCCTCTCTTGGGGGTCTGGATTGAGCCCCCTTTCCTGTAACACCTGGGCGTGATCTTTGTACCTACTGGGTTGGTCTAGGCCGTGGGACAAAGCTTTTGCCAAGTTTTCCCTCTCCGTGTTGCAACTAGCTTCCATGACTGCGATAATACTCTTGTCCCTGGTTTCTGGCACAAAACTCTTAAAATCCTTGGAACTTCCTAAATGACAGGGTGAGAGGAGAGTATTTTATTATTTATTATAGGCCCATTTCAACCATGATAGCTGAGTTTATGCTAAAGAAGCGACTTTCAGCTCACCCCTCAATTTCCTGGGTACAGAGAGTAGCTGGAGATTGAGTCCAATCACCAATGGCCAATTGTTTAATCAGCCACGCCTACATAATGCAGCCTCCATTAAAACCCCTAAGTGACAGGGTTTGGATAACTTTCAAGTGGCTGGACACATTGAGATTCTATGTGGGTGAAGGGTGATGTGTGGGGGAAAAAGTATGGAAGCATCACACACCCCTTTCTCCCATACCTCGCCCTGTGCACTTCTCCTATCTGGCTCATCCTAGTCCCACCTTGTGTTATAAACCAGTCATTGTAGGCAAAGCATCTTCTTGAGTTCTGTGAGCTGTTCTAGCAAATTATCAAACATTCGGAAGGGGTCATGGGAACCTCCAATTTATAGCAGGTGGGTCAGAAACACAGGTGGCGCCAGGGACTTGACACTGGCATCTGAAGTGGAGGCAGTCTTGTGGGACTGAGCCCTTAGCCTGTAGGGTCTGCACTAACTGTGGGTAGGTAGTGTCGGAATTCAATTGAATTGTAGGACACTCAGTTGGTATCCAGAGAGTTGAAGGACTAGTTGTTGGTGTGGAAAACACCCATACATTTAGAGCAAGAAATGTTGTGTGTGAAAACAGCACAGACTGCCCCAATATTCCAAGTTGCTGCAGCTCAGATGAAAGTCTCCCTCAGTTTTCTGCCTGGGGCTTCACTGCCTGCCCCAAGTACCCAACCCCTGAATCCAGGAACTGTGCCCTGTCATTGTATAATTAATTTACTGCTGATTTCAATATTTTTGCTGGATAGAGCTAAAAATAGAAGGAAATGAAAGGAAGGAAGGAACGAGAGAGAAAAAGGAGACTCTAACACTCATTGAGCTCCTGTATCATATTATTGAATGCCTCACTACAGTGCTGTGAAAACAGTATCATGATTTCATTTTACAGATTGATATACTGAGACTCCAAGAGAGTCATCTCCTTCTCGAGGTCATACTGCCACTGGAAAGGGATCCCAAGCCAGACCCCAAGAGAGGGTTCTTGGATCTCGCACAAAAAAGAATTCAGTGTGAGTCCACAGAGGAAAGTGAAAGCAGGTTTATTAAGAAAGTAGAGAATTAAAAGAATGGGTACTCCACAGAGCAGCCCCAAGGGTTGCTGGTTGCCCATTGTTATGGTTATTTCTTGATTAGATGCTAAAAAAAAAAGGGGGGTGAATTTTTTATGCCTCCCCCTTTTAGACCATATTGGGTAACTTCCTGATGTTTCCATGGCATTTGTAAACTGTCATGGCTCTGGCAGGAGTGCAGCAGTGACGATGACCAGAGGTCACTCTCATCGCCATCTTGGTTTCGGTTTATTCTAGCTGGCTTCTTTACTGCAATCTGTTTTATCAGCAAGGTCTTTATGATCTGTATCTTGTGCCAACCTCCTATCTCATCCTGTGACTTAGAATGCCTTAAGCATCTGGGAATGCAACCCAAGAAGCCTCAGCCTCATTTTACCCAGACCCTATTCAAGATGGAGTTGCTCTGGTTCAAGCGCCTCTGACAATACCCTCTACTTGGTGGTGGAGTCAGGGTGTGACCCCATGTTGGGTAACCAAACAACCAGAAAGGGCTACCTGACAGCCCAGTGCTCCCCCAAGGAAGCCAGACTGCTCAACTCCTGGACTCCCCCACTTAGGGGTGCCACATCCTGGTTGGCTGTCCCCAAGCTGAGCACCCACCACTGCGACCACTGCCGGCCCCTGGCATTTCTTCTCCAGGTCCAACCCCTGCAACCGCCTTGCCTTGAGAGTAGTGCTCTGACCACCGCCAAAGTCTTTCCTTGCCAAAGGATCCAGCCAAGGATTCAGCCTGCCTGATACACACGTCTCCTACCCCTGAAGGCAAAACAAAGATGAGGTTTATTTTTTCCTAATCCCACTTCTAAACCCTCGGAACTCGAAGTTTTGAGGAGCTAACTCAAGGTGAATGTCAATTTCTTCTTCATTTTAGCACTTTCCAGAATGTTTTTTTCTTCCTCTAAAATCCATTTTAATCTCCCACTCAATGCAGAACACCTCAGAAGTATAACAAAAGGGATTCAGATTATTTATCTATATCATGTGGTCTTGCCTGAAGGTAGAGAAGACGCAGGGGAGTGGAACACGGATGGAGCCCAGGACATCATTTGTTATTTTTTTAAAAATGAACAAGCCTGTTGTCAAAAGAAGACAAGATATGAGAGGATTTAGGATATGTGGGTTTCACTCATTTGGTGCAATTTACTTTTTTTTTTTTCCAAGGGTCTCACTCTGTCACCTAGGCTGGAGTCCAGTGGGGCAATCATAGCTCACTGCAGCTTTGAATTTCTGAGTTCGAGTGATCCTCCAACCTCAGCGATCCCAAGTAGCTGGGGAGACAGGTGCATGCCACCATGCCTGGCTAATTTTTTATAATTTTTTTATGGAGAGGAGGTCTCACTGTGTTGCCCAGGCTGACCTTGAACTCCTGGCTTCAAGCAGCTCTTTTGCCTCAGCCTTCCAAAGTGCTAGGATTACAGGCATGAGCCACTGCACCTGGCCAGCAACCTCTCTTACCTTCTCTTTCCTGATGGAATTGGGAGAATTAAAATAATTAGGCAAATTATGCAGGTGGCACTCTGTCTTGGGGCCACCAGCAACATCAGACTAATCCTAGGTTCAAGAAGTCAACGCATCACATTCACTTGGAAAAAAGGATGCCCATGCTCTTGGCATCTGAATGACTTCTTGATGGCTGCTGCTTTTGCACCATCTGAGAAGGGATCCTTGCTTAGGATCCCCTTGCCTAGGATCCTTGCCTAGGGGACCCCCAATCAAAGCACACCCAAAATCCAAAACCATTGAGTTATGAGAGCGGCTGCTCATTTCAGCCCTTTCCTCTGATGTCCTGCCTCAGGGTTTCTCCGACACAACACTGTTAGCATCTGGGGCTGGATTATGTCTTGTTACAGCAAGCTGCCCTGTGAGTTCCAGGATGCTTAGCAGCTTCCCTGGCCTCTACCCATTAGATGCCAGTAACAACACCTGCCATCCAATTGCGACAACCCAATCTCTCCCCACATTGCCAAGTCTTTCCCCGGGAGGGCAGAATCGCCCGCTGTTGAGAACCCCTGTTCTGAGCAGAAATGAAGGAGCATGGTCCTCTCCCTCACCAGGATTGCCCTCTATCCCAGGACCTCTATATCTCAAAGAGACCCCCAGTTCTCAGTCATGCCCCTCATCTTCTTGGGGCTCAGTCCACAGTGACTGACAAGTACCATGCGCTGTCTCCATCTCCACATCTTACTCTCTGAGAGCCCCACTCTCAACTTCCTCCTGTCCGCTTCCTCGCCTCCATTCAAGCACCCAGCCCACCCTTCCATCAGGGAGCTCAAGATTCTGAAATCCGGGGGATGCCGTCTGGGACACTTATTGCCCACACACATCCACTTCTCTTGCTCTCTGATCCCTTAGCAACCAATGGCCCACATAGATTTACATGCCTTTGATTTGTGATTTCAAAAGCCTCCACTCTTTAAAAGCCTCTGGTGAATAACACTTGTTATATATAACTATATAACTATATATATATATATATAAAACAATAACTACCTATATTTGTACATAGTTTTATGTAGTGATAACTGCATACGTAGTTATATGTAACAATAACTACATAAATATAGGTAGTTATTGTTATAAATATATAAATGTAATACATGGAAATAACATTTCTTATGCCTTTTTATTGAACACCTACTATGTGCCCAACGTTTTAGATACCTAATTTAAACTTTGAGCAAACTTAAAAGACAGACCCATGGCGTACTTCCTAGCATTTCATTATGCCATGCAGGTTCACCGGCATGTAGTTTTTAGATCTCATTTTAGCAAAATGTAAGATTCTAGGGGGGAAAAAAAGGTGCAAAGTGGTTGCCCCCCCCATTGTGAAGCACAGGGCTAAACTTGCCTTTTCTTTTGTTTAAAACACTTTTGTTTTTGAGATGGGTCTCACTTTGTTGCCCACGCTGGAGTGCAGTGGCATGATCTCGGCTCACTGCAACCTCCTCCTCCTGGATTCAAGTGATTCTCCTGCCTCAGTCTTCCAAGTATCTGGGATTACAGGTGCCCACCACCATGCCTGGCTTTTTGTATTTTTAGTAGAGACATTGTTTCACCATGTTGGTCAGGATGGTGAAAACACTTTTTTATTCTGATCTCTCCATTTGTGTAAATGTCTTCCTACTTTCTATGCCTTACCTTGAGGTAGCTTCCTCAAGAAGGCCTGCCCTTACTCTCCAAATAAGGCCAGAATATACTTTGGGATAATTTGGCTGCAAATAACAGAACTCTAATTCACTAAGTGATAAACAAAATAAATTTTTAAATTACATTATTAAAAAAGCCTAGTAGTATGGTCAGCTTCAGGTAAAGTTTGATCTAGCAGGCAAGCAATATAACTGAGACATAGCTCTTCCCGTCTATTTTCCAGGTTTGCTTCCCATCTATCTATTCCATTTACAGCAGGCTTTCCCTTTGGGTTGTAAGGTGACAGTCAACAGCTTCCTTGCCTAAATTCTTCCAGGTGCAAGTCCAGCAAAATAGACAAGCTCCACTTTCTCAGTGTTTCAAATATCCTAAAAGTAAATCTGGTTGGTCTCTATTGCCCAGAGTTGCATAATGTGCTAATCTCCAAACAAATCACTATGGATATAGCCAAGAAGAGCTTATCTGTGGGGTTGAAAAGGAAGATCAATCAACACACTTAAAACCACAAGGCTGGGAAATTTGGGCTGTTGCTAAAAAAGAGGGATGTTGCTAAAATTTATGAAATAAATTCTGAACAGATGACAAGTATCCATTAGAATCTCATCTTTTTTTTTTTTTTTTTTAAACAAGATCTCACTCTGTCACCCAAACCAGAAAGCAGTATGCAAACACAGCTCACTGCAGCCTCAACCTCCTGGGCTCAAGCAATCCTCCCACCTCAGCCTCCCAAGTAGCTGGGACAACAGGCATGCACCACCACACCTGGCTATTTTTTGTATTTTTTGTAGAGACAGGGTTTTGCCATATTGCTCAGGCTGGTTTTGAACTCCCGGGCTCAAGCAATCCTCCTGCCTTGGCCTCCCAAAGTGCTGGGATTACAGGCATGAATAATTACCAGGCTAGAGTTCCACTTCTTGATTTTAACTTTCTAAATGCTGAGTGACCCTCACCTATGATTCCTTGTTTCATGCAGGAGTCCTCCATCAGAATGTAATACCCAAGAAGTCAAGGATTGAATCCCTCTCCTGTCCCTTATACCCTCCCTTATACCTAGCGCAGTGCCTGGCACATACTGAGTGCTTCATAACCACCTGTCGAATTCATAAAAAGGCAAGTGAGTAAATAAATGAATCTGCTGACTGAATATGATCTATGATGTCTGAGGCAATGGATCATGAGGTCAGGAGTTCAAAACCAGCCTGGCTAACATAGTGAAACCCCGTCTCTACTAAAAATACAAAAATTAGCTGGGAGAGGGGGTGGCGTGCGCCTGTAATTCCAGCTACTCCGGAGGGTGAAGCAGGAGAATCCGTCAAACCTGGGAGGCAGAGGTTACAGTGAACCAAGATCTTGCCGTTGAACTGCAGCCTGGGCAACAGAGCGAGACTTCATCTCAAAAAAAAAAAAAAAAAAAAAAAAGATATCTTTGAAAACCACTGCTGTAATGGGGAAAAGCAAGGCCAAGGCTTTGATATCTGAAAACCTTGGGTGAAATACCACATTTTACCGAGTTTTTTGTTTAAAAAAAAATGCAAAGTCACTACCACAGTCTACAAGGCCTTGTGGGCTGGCCATCGTCTAACTCCTGCCATTCCCATGGCCACAGTTAAATAGCCACAGGACTTCGAATGGCCACAGTTAAATAGCCACAGGACTTTGTTTCATGTCCTTGGTTTTCTCAAGGTCTTTCCCCTCCCACATCCTGTGCACCTGCTGTGCACACTGCCGGGAACGTTCTCCCCCACCCCTGCTCCCAGTGCTTTATACGACAGGCTCCCTCTCTCATTTCTACTCATCTGTCCAATAGCTTCTCAGAGAAGCTCTCTGGAGCATTCTGTCTAATGTAAATATTCACCTGTTTTACACCTTCCGGCCCCATGATGTTTGCTTCCGAGCTTTACTTTCATTAGTTTTCTCATTGCATTTTTAGCTCCCCAAGTAAGATATGTCACCACGAGGGCAGAGGTAGTGTCTGTCTTGGTTGTCACTGTATCTCCAATGCCTAGAACGCTTGCAGGCAGAATTTTTCGTCAATGTTTGTTGAATAAATGAGGATAGTTGCATGACTTTAACAGGAACCCACCTGAACCTCTGTTTTCTCAGCTCTAAATTGGGGATGATACCAATTACCTCTCAGAAAGTGATAATTATTAATTAAGCGGATTCCTGTCTACAATGCCCCGGCACTGGAGGGCCACATTAGCGTTCACTGCCTGACATCCTGCCTGCCTGCCAACTCTAGGCTCAGCAGCCTCAGGCTGGGGGAGCGTCACTTGGAAACAAATTACATCGAAACCCAGAGCCATCCTTTAACTATGAAGCTGACAGCAACTTGCAATCCTGCCTGTCAGCCTTAAGCTGCCACACATCTGAACACACAAACTGAAAAATTAATGTCCCTGGAAGGCACTGTCTCCCTTCCCTAGACACCACTGACCTTCTTGCCTCTCTGCACAGCAGCGGAAACCGGAGCTCCTGCTTTCACTGTCTGGGTGAACTCAGCACTGCAGGGCTGGCAGGAGACAGGAAAGAAGCCAGTGTTCTCCTTGCATCTGAGGGCAACGGTAGGACCTAGTGTCTGGACTAAGAACTCATTAACTCAGTATGGGACCTGGCGGGCATATTTGAGGTGAGAGTAAAGGCTCAGGTTACCTTGGCACTCAGTGTTGAGTCCTGTACTCATCAGTCTGGGCCAGCCCAGCTCTAGACCGGGCCAGGTGGTAGTAATAGGCTGGGCAGGAAGGGGCTCCAGGAGTGCACCAGAGCGAGGAAGAGAACACCGTTAGACCGTGATTGTGATCTTGTAGATTCTTAGGAGCAACAGGGTCTTTCACGGCCTTGCAGGCAGACAGATAATCCACGGCCATCCTTCCAGCATGATGACAGAAGTAAGCTCAGCATTGCATCATAGATGTTGGTTTTGGCCTGGACCATTCCTATGGACCTAGACTTATCATCTGCTTCTTCCTTTTCTTGTCATCTGAGACCAGTGTTCTAAACCCGGCCACCTGGAGTGTGGTCTGCAGATTAGCAACAGGGACAGAATCCTTGGATGTTTGTTAAAATGCAGAGTCTCAGGCTGCACCCCAGACCTGCCACTCAGAATTGCATTTCAACAGGGGACTTGCATGTATGTTGAAGTGGAAGACGCCTGCTGTGAGCTGCAGTGATGGTTAATTTTATGTGTTAACTTGACTAGGCAATGAGGTGCCCAGATAGCTGGCTGCACATTATTTCTGGGTGTGTCTGTGAGGCTGTTTCCAGAAGAAGTTCGTGTTTGAATCAGTGGACTGAGTGAAGCAGATCCCAATGTGCATAAGTGTCATCTGATCCATGGAGGACCTGAATGAAACAAAAAGGTATAGGAAAGCTGGGGTTGCTCTTGGCCTGGAGTCTTCATCTGGAATATCAGTCTTCTGCCCTGAGTGCTTCTGGCTTTCAGGCCTTTGGACTCTGACTGAAATGTGCAACACTGATCCTCTGGCTCCCGCTCCCAGGTCTCCTTCAAACCACAGCACCAGCTCTCCTGGGTCTCCAGCTCACAGATGGCAGATTGTGGGACTTTTCAGCTTTCATAATTGCTTGAAATAAGCTGGATATGGTGGCTCACACCTGTAATCCCAGTACTTTGGGAGGCTGAGGCAGGCTGATTCATTTCGACACCAGCCTACTACTTTCCAGCCATCGTTCTGGGAACTTTTTGTGCATGACTTAATGGAATTCTCATTTAAAAAAGAAAACCAGGCCACGAAAAGTGGCTCACACTTGTAATCCCAACATTTTGGGAGGCTGAGGTGGGAAGATCACTTGAGCCTAGGAGTTCAAGACCAGTCTGGGCAATATAGCAAGACCCTGTCTCTACAAGAAATTAAAAAATTAGCCAGGTGTAGTCATCTGTCATCTTCTGTCTCAGCAGATGTCATCATCCGTCCTAGAGGATCCTCCTGCCTCATCCTCCTGACTAGCTGGGATTACAAGTGTGCACCACCATGCCTGGCTAATGTTTAATTATTTTTGTAGACATAGGGGTCTCACTATGTTGCCCAGGCTTGTCTCCAGCTACTTTGACCTCTTATTGCTAGACACTGTAATAAATATTTTACATCATTTAATCCTCCCCTCAATCCTATGAGGTTGCACAAATGTTATACCCATTCTCCAGGTAAGAAAACTGAGGCTCAAGAGCTTGTAATCCCAGCTACTTGGGAGACTGAGGTGGAGGATCGCCTGAGCCCAGGAGTTTGAGGCTGCAGTGAGTTATGATCATACCACCGTGCCCCAGCCTAGGCAACAGAGCAAGACCCTTTCTCTAAAAACAAAACAGAAACAAAAGCCTGAGGTAGGGATTGTTATCAGGTTCATTTCACAGGTAGGGAGATGAATGCTTATGCAGATTGTGACTTGCATGAAACAGTATCAGAAAGCAGCAGCATTCATACTCAGATCCACCTTTGTCCTAAGTCCCCAGACCTAACCAGTGCCTTCCTGGTATCATCCAAAGCCGAGGCCTTCCCTTATTCCATGGGATAACTGCACACAAAACCAGGATCTTTCAGCTGCAGATAGAGCAGCTCAGCAGCTCCCAGCCTTAGTCACAGGAAGGGCAGAGGTTCCCTGCATGTCCAGGGAGGAGAAGGCCTAATTATAATTGCCTATTGAGAAACCGATGCCATCCTATGGAGACAGACAATGACAGAGACAGGGGGGACAACAAGGAGTGAAGGAAAAAACAAAAACAGAGGCAAGAAGCAGGGAGGAGAGATGAAGAATAAAGAGGAAGCGGAGGGGGAGAAGGGATGGCAGAAACGACCAAGTAAAGAGAGATGGGGAGAGGAGAGGGCAGCAGCAAGAAACACGGTGGGTTGGGGGAGAGAGAAAAACCAAGAAGACAGAAAAAGTGGAGAAACAGACCCAGAAAACCAGAGGGGAGGAGGCAAGAGGCAGGCACGAGGGAAAACACAGGAGGGGACAGCAAGAGGGAGAGGGAGAATAGGAGCCCCCTGCCCCCCCAGTGTGTGTGCGTACATGCACACACACACACTCTCTCTCTCTCTCTCCGCCCCAGGATTGGTTGTGTTTTGTTTGTGTTCCTCTGAAGAGACCCTGGGAGCAGCCGTCCCTGCAGCACCGCCCTCGTGCTCAGCCAGGGCGAAGGAGATGGTTATCAGACAGGCGCTCTGTAAAGGAGCTAGTTCCCAAGGTAAAATTGATTTTATATGTTTGTTTGTTCTGACCTTGACTGTTCCCCGTGGGAGATGCCTGAGAAGCGGCATTGGATATACAAGGAGATATAAATGTGTCTGTGCAGCACCTGGATCAGGGCAGCTCCATGCAGGAAATGCCATAGGCCTTGAGCCAGCAGGTGGACCTGTGAGACTCGCCGCCTAGTGGGCAGGGTTGGCTCAAAGGACTACAGGCTGTGATGTACCTGGGGCTATCAGAGTCATGAGGCATGTTTGAGGCCAGAAATGTTGACCCAAGGAGAAGGGAATGAGCATCAGAAAAGATAGAAGAGGAATGGATAAACCAACACGGCTAAGAGGCTGATCCCAGAGGTGCAATAACCTAGGGAATCTGGCTAACAGTGCTTCATCATCATCATCATCATCATCACTCTACTTCAACCTCCTTTCTTCTTTTCTTGTGCTAGAATCTTTCTCTGTTGCCCAGGCTGGAGTGCAGTGGCACGATCTCGGCTCACTGCAACGTCAGCCTCCTAGGTTCAAGCAATTCTTCTGCCTCAGCCTCCCGAGTATCTGGGATTATAGGCATGCACCACTACTCCCAGCTAATTTTTGTATTTTTAGTGCATACAGGTTTCCATCATGTTGGCTGGTCTCGAACTCCTGACCTCAAATGATCCACCTGCCTTGCCTTTCCAGGGTGCTGGGATTACAGGTGTGAGCCACCGTGCCCAGGCCATTTTAACCCCTTAAAAAATTAATGTAACTTTAATAGATAGGGTCTCACTCCGTCGTCCAGGCCTGAAGTGCAGTGATGTGATCCTAGCTCACTCGAAGCCCCAAACTCCTGGGCTCAAGTGATCCTCCTACCTCAGCCTCCTGAGTAGCTGAGAATACAAGTCCCCATCATCATGCCTGGCTAGTTTTTAAATTTTTTGTAGAGACAGCAGTCTCACTAAGTTGACCAGATTGGTCTCCAACTATTTTTACCTCTTAATGCTAGACACCATACTAAATATTGTACATCATTTAATCCCCACATCAATGCTATGAGGTTGCATAGATGTTATCCCCATTCTCCAGGTAAGTAAACTGAGGCTCAGGAAGCTTTCTCCCAAGGTCCTCAAGCTAGGAAATAATACCATGGCTCTTGAACTCAAATCTTCCTGACGCCTATGCCTATCCTTGCAACAGCTCTCCCATGGCTCTCTTGGGTTCCCATATACCCAGTCAAGGGCAGCAAGGTTGCATCCAGGCTGCAGAATTCGGATCAGATGTCATGAGCATCCAAGGCTGCCTGGGTAGGGGTGGTGAGGCCAGGCTGAAAGGGGATCCTCAAATTCCCTGAAGGGTAGAGGGGATATAGTTTGGGTGGTCTGTTTATTCTCAGAGGATTCTAGTCTGTGATTTTCGAATAGTCCTGGGAGCAGGGCTAAGTCTGTAGGGAGGAGACGGCTCCTTTCAGGCAGGAGTCAGGGCACAGACAAGGAGAGCCAGGAGGGAAAGAGAGGCACACATTCAACTGTAGAGAGCGGCAGAGAAGTAGACAGAGGCCATGCCTCAGGGTAGTCAGAGGCCCTCAGGCTCACATGGAGACAGCTCTCTGGCAGCAAGACTTCATCGAGAAGCCTGTCTCCAGATGGGATCCACCTGCCTGGTCAGAGGAGCTGGGCAGGACCAGGCCTGCAGAAGGTCTTGGGGACTGCAGCTGACAGAGGCCAGGGAAGGGTGGAGCAAAGAGACCAGAGTCAGTTAATCCACATGCGAAATGGCTCCTCTTGTCCAACATCAAAACCTCTAAGGACATAACTCCCTTGTACAGTAACAATCGTATTTAAATAAATGATAACCTAACACATTAAGAACCATATGAGATGGCCTTGCTGATTGCTGAGGAGACTCATGGGAAGGAACTCCTGCCTGAGAAACTGAAAGAAGTCTTTCCCTAGCTGGATAGAGAAGAAGGAAGGCACCCAAGATAGGGAGCTCGTGGAGGTCTAAATGGATGTTGTATGTTCAGGGAAGTTGGGTGTGGCTACACCTCAGGGAGAATAAAGCGTTAGAGGGGGAAGAAAGGAAGGAGAAATGTAAGTAAGTAAGGAAATATGGGTTGGGCATAGATTGTGAAGATCCACTTACACTGTGAGTGGTGTCCAGGGCTTGTGTGAAATGCATAGTGCTCAAAGACAAACACACATAAGCATTTGGCATGGAGCATCCATAATCTAGGTAGCATTCTTACCCTCTTGCTCTGTTGCCCAGACTAGAGCGCAGTGGGGAGATCTCAGCTCATTGCAACAACCTCTGCCTCCCTGGTTCAAGCAATTCTCCTGCCTCAGCCTCCTGAGTAGCTGGGACTACAGGCGTGCACCACCACACTCAGCTAATTTTTATATTTTTAGTAGAGACAGGATTTCACCATGTTGGCCGGCATGGTCTCAATCTCTTGACCTCGTGATACACTCACCTCAGCCTCCCAAAGTGCTGGGATTACAGACGTGAGCCACCATGCCAGGCCAAAAACATTTAAAGAATACAGATTTATCAGTCCACTAAATTCATCCCTTTGTTTTATGATCTCAAGTTCACACCTTCCATGTGAGAAATAAAAATAAAATTCTAAGCCCCCCAAACAACTGAACAGAAACCATCTTGGCCAATGGGATACCAGAGAAGCCTTAAAAACTGAGTTCTAAGGCCGAGTGTGGTGTCACACGGCTGTAATCCTAGCACTTTGGGAGGCCGAGGCAGGTGGACTACTTGAGGCCAGGAGTTTGAGAACAGCCTGAGCAACATAGCAAGAGCCTACGAGGTGGAAGCTTCAGTGATCCATGATCGCGACACTGCACTCCAGTTGGGCACACAGCAAGACGCTGTCTCTAAAAAGAAAAGAAAAATGGATTTTCTGGCCCCAAAGAGATTGGAAGTTGGACACGCCTCAACTTGCCCCCTCCCTCACTAACTGCCATGAGGGTTTCTTTCCTAAGACCAAAACAAAACCCAGCTCTTTTGAAAGATTTGTTCCACTGCTGATTTACACAGCAACTGACCAGCATGCCTTCCTGCGAAGAGACCACTGACCATGGACTGGTTCTAATTTACAGAGCCTGTGCACAGGATACCTCTGGGTCCTCTGTTTCATCTTTTGACAAACCCTAAGTGTAATGCATTTAAATGTGAAATCTCCACCTGAAAGTAAACAAGGGACTTAGGTAACAGACATGTTTGTTCACTATGGATTGGTGCACACACCCTCACCAAAGACTCTTAAGTCAAGAGAAACTAGTTTGGAAATTGAGGGGGAAAGGTTTAACCAGGCCTTCAGATAGGCTACAGATTTGTTAAAGTCCTTATACTTTTATTTCTACAACTAGGAAGTTTGCTTTTAAATTAATTGTAAACATGGGGGGTCCCTGCAGTCAACTTGTGGACTCTATGACAGTTTGGCCTTTGCTTCCTTTTGGTCACCATCCCCCAAGCTTCGGGACTCTCTTGTAGGCCCCTCACTATCCTAGATCTGGACATTTGAACAGGAGCCCTTCACCCATGGGTTGTTAAAAGCACCAACTAAAAGAAGCCCTCCTGCAGTGGCGTACACTTCAAGGGTTTCTCAGAATTTCTTTATTTGATCCCAATTTTCTTCCTATTAAAATTTACTTCTCTTTTACCACTCCTTCTCAATGAGGATCTCTCAGCCAGCTATCTACTCACTTGCATCAGGCCACTGCTGAAATACGTATGTTTGGGTGCACATTCTAACATGGAGCCTTGACAAAATTGAATCTTCCAGAATGGGACAACCAAGATGGAGACACATTGGAAGCCATGGGAATTGAGGGAATCAGAAATGTTTGGCAGAGATAAAAGAAAATGAGATCTCTCTTTGCAGAGAGACACTTTGAAAATGGGGCAAGTGAGAGGAGCCTAAATTTATCATAGACAGTTTGAAAATGGGGCAAGTGAGAGGAGCCTAAATTTATCATTCATTCTCGATTGCAACGAAGTTTTATTGAACGTCTACTATGAGGCAGCATCCTTCAAGATATTAGAGAGATAACAGTGAATAAGACAAAAAGGACCTTAGTCTCGACAACATTGCATTCCAGTGAAGAAAAAAATGAGAAAATAAACAAATGAAAATTATATATATATATATATATATATAGTTATAAAATTAAAGAAATAAAATAGAGCAATGTGATCAAAAATGCAAGGTGGGAGGTAATTTAGGTTGGATGATTAACAAAGACTTCTGCAAGGAAACTTCACCTTATGAAGAACCAAACTCTTCAGTTAATTAATTGTAGATAGGAGTAGATTCCTGAGACTTCAGATGCATAAAATCGTTAAACATAGGAGTTTGGCCAAAAAGATGTCCTGAAGTTCAGTGCGTTTGTGAATGACATAAGCATCAGCACATCTAGAGAGGCCCAGAAGAAAATGCAGTCTTCATCCAGTTACAAAACTATGGTCAGTGAAAAACTAGAAAGATGTAGTCATGATATCTTTGGGAATATATATCATGTTAGCTTAGAAGTTAAAAACAGCACTGCCTAACAATTTTCTTTATGGGAAATAATTTATATTAACAATTGAGATTATTACCTCTTGTTCTTAAGCAATCTGTACTAATATCTTTGTTTCACTTCCAAATATAGGCTGCATATCTAACAAAGAAAATTAAATCATCTCTCTACTTCCTTTTGAGTTATTTTGTTGTGTGTAGTTAAACCAGACGTTCCAAACCGTTTTATGAAAGAATAGTTACAAACAAACCCTAGGTATTTGAAATAAATAAAGATGTAATTGGATGCCAGCATGATCCCATAATTTCTTCCTCGAATGAAGCAAATAAAGGATATCTGCTCACTCTGTTGGTATGGTCAATATTGCTCAGTCAGGCTCAGCTGGGGGTCTTGGATTATTCTGCTAACATTTGCTCCATCAAGCAAATAGGTAATAGAGTCTAGGATTGGCCATATAGTTAAAGAACTTACCTTCAAGCAGTAGTAGTGCTAGAAATTGCTTGACAGTTGCATTAGTCTGTTTTCATGCTGCTGATAGAGACACACCTGAGACTGGAAAATGTATAAAGACAAAGAGATTGGATTGACTCCCAGTTCCACATGCCTGGGGAGGCCTCATAATCATGGTGGAAGGCAAAAGGCACATCTTACATGGTGGCAGACAAGAGAGAATCAGAACCAATCCAAAAGAGTTTCCCCTTATAAAACCATCAGATCTTGTGAGACTTATACACTACCATGAGAAAAGTAAAAGGGAAATTGCTCCCATGATTTAATTACTTCTTGCTAAGTTCCTCCCACAACATGTGGGAATTATGGGAGCTACAATTCAAAATGAAATTTGTGTGGGGGATACAGCCAACCATATCATTCTGCCCCTGGCCTCTCCCAAATCTCATGTCCTCACATTTGAAACCAATCATGCCTTCCCAACAGTCCCCCAAAGTCTTAATTTATTTCAGCATTAACTCAAAATTTCCCAGTCCAAAGTCTCATCCGAGACAAGGCAAGTCCTTTCTACCTATGAACCTGTAAAATCAAAAGCAAGTTAGTTACTTCCTAGATACAATGGGGATAAAGGTATTGGATAAATACAGCTATTCCAAATAGGAGAAATTGGCTAAAACAAAGGGGAAACAGGCTCCATGCAAGACTTAAATCCAATAGGGCAGTTATTAAACCTTAAAGTTCCAAAATGATCTCCTTTGACTCCATGTCTCATATCCAGGGCATGCTGATGCAAGAGGTGGGCTCCCATAGCCTTGGGCAGCTCTGCACCTGTGACTTTGCGTGGTGCAATCTCACTATTGGCTGCTTTCATGGGCTAGTGTTGAGTGTCTGTGGCTTTTCCATGTGCACAGTGCAAGCTCTCAGTGCATCCACCATTCTGGGATGTGGAAGACCATGGCCCGCTTGTCATAGCTTCATTAGGCAGTGCCCAGTGGGAACTCTGTGTGGGAACTCACATCCCACATTTCCCTTCTGCACTGCCCTAGCAGAGGTTCTTCATGAGGGTCACACCATGCAGCAAACTTCTGCATGGACATCCAGGCACTTTTATATATACTCTGAAATCTAGGCAGAGGTTTTCAAACCTCAATTAGTGACTTCTGTGTACCTGCAGGCTCAACATCACATGAAAGCTGCCAAGGCTTGAGGCTTGCACCCTCTGAAGCCATGGCCCAAGCTATACCTTGGGCCCTTTTAATCATGACTAGAGCAGATAGGGTGCAGGGCACCAAGTGCCCAGGCTGCACACAGCAGGAGAGCCCTGGGCCAAGCCCATTAAACCATTTTTCCCTCCTAAGCTTCTGGGCCTGTGATGGGAGGGGCTGCTGCAAAGGTCTCTGACATGCCCTGGATAGCATTTTTCCCATTGTCTTGGTGATTAACATTTGGCTCCTCGTTATTTATGCAAATTTATGCCAAAGACTTGAACTTTTCCTCAGAAAATTCGGTTCTTCTTTTCTATCACATTGTCAAGCTGTAAGTTATCTAAACTTTTATACTCTGTTTCCCTTTTAAAATGGAATGCTTTTAACAGCACCCAAGTCACTTCTTGAATGCTTTGCTGCTTAGAAATTTATTCTGCCAGAAACTGTAAATTATCTCTTTTAAGTTCAAAACTCCACAAATCTCTAAGGCAGGAGCAAAATGCCACCAGTGTCTTTGCTAAAACACAGCAAGAATCACCTTTACTCAAGTTCCCAACAAGTTCCTCATCTCCACCTGAGACCACCTCAGCTTGGATTTTATTGTCCATATCACTATCAGCATTTTGGTTAAAGCCATTCAACAAGTCTCTAGGAAGTTCTAAACTTTCCCACATCTTCCTGTTTTCTCAGCCCTCCAAATCTCTAAGTTCCAAGCTTTCTCACATTTTCCTATCTTCTTCTGAGCCCTCCAAACCATTCCAACATCTACCTGTTACCCAGTTCCGAAGTCAATTCCACATTTTCAGGTATCTTTACAGCAGCACCCACTCTCTCATTACCAGTTCACTGTATTAGTTCATTTTCATGCTTCTGATAAAGATATACCTGAGACTGAGTCATTTATAAATAAAAAGAACTTAAATTGACTCGTGGTTCCACATGGCTGGGAGGCCTCACAATCACAGTGGGAGGCGAAAGGCATATCTTACATGGCAGCAGACAAGGGAGAATCAGGACAAAGTGAAGAGGTTTCCCCTTATGAAACTATCAGATCTTGTGAGACCCATTCAATACCATGAGAATAGTATGAGGGAAACTTCCCCCATGATTTAATTATCTCCTATTGGGTCTCTCCCACAACATGTTAGAATTATGGGAGCTACAATTCAAGATGAAGTTTGGGTGGGACGCAGCCATCCATATCAACAGTGCATATGATGAAGAAAAAAGGTAGAATTAAACCCTTTGACCAGTCTCTGTCTCTTAGCGACCTGTCATTTCCATTTTACCATCATCCAAAATAATACAGCTATGGTCTGGTATAGATGAGAGAAACCCCAACTTTGGTAGACTCTAAGGTAAGACCAGAGACAGGTTTGGTGACAATTTTACCCATGACCCACCCACAGTGAGATGAACTTCTAAAAATTCTCCCATTGTCCTTAACACCACATGAGGCAAAAATTTACAAATGGAATGTAATTAAAACTGCATCTTCTTTGACCAATTCTAAGAAAATATTCTCCAAGGCGTGCTGGAATTATGGAACATTAAGCAAGGCTGTCTGGGTGCCAGAAGCCATTATTGGAAATATAGAATAAACTTGAGGGTAACAGGCAGTTGCAGGAACCCCCAAACATTAATTTTAGTCACAGTTGGCTGCATCGTATCAACCTATAAACACCTCTCCACTTTCAATTAACATTGCTCTGTCTCCTGTCTCGCTGAATATTATATTTAACTAATTTAAGAGGATTGGTAAAGAGAGTTTTCACACTTCACAGGAAAACATAATGAAATAATTATACCTCTACCTACAAAAGGCATGAGAATATTACATAAGCAGCTTCAGGGCTTTCCAACTAAAACCTCTTTCCTGTGTCTTCTGTTTGAGACTTCGTGTCTGAGCTTTCACTTAGATATGCTTCATTTTTCCATCCTTGTGCATGCTGCAGTTCTGGCATCTTCTTTGGTTACTCAGTATATTGGCCGTGATACATCAGGTGGGGTTAGATACATGGCAGGCTGGGACCCCAGCCACATGTATTGGTGGAGAAAAATGGAATCTGGGATTTGGGACTGGGAAAGAAATCCGTTAGACTGTTCTCTACAGTGGCCTGTGGGAGAAGGTATAATGTTAGCATCCTTGTCTAGTGTATCAGTCAGCCATTGACACAATAATGCTTCATAATCAACCATCTTAAAACTTGTGGTGTGTTACAAGCACAGCATTTATTCTCATGCTTATGGGTTTTGCAGACCAATGGTGGCGCAAAGGAATCTGTCAGGCTGCAGGTTGCCTGAGCTTGCTTCCAAGTCATCAACTGGGTTCAGGTCTGACCCATGTTCTCAAGCCTGGGCTGAAAGGGCAGTGACTGCTCAGTACATGGGTATCACAAAAACTGCAGAGGCAAGCCAAACCATGCCAGCACATTTAAGGCCTCTACTTACATAGTGTCTGTCAATATTCCTTTGGCCAAAGAATTCACATGGCCAGACCAAAAATATAGAAACAGAGGAGCATATATCACTCTTAGTGGGAGCTATAAGGTAATACATATTTGCAAAATAATTAATAATCCCATCCATCAGAGTCATGAAAGGCCAATCCAGTGGGGAGGGTGAGCAGTGAGTAAAGATATAAAGAGTATTCAAAATCAAGCCAAGCTCTAGGGAGAAAGGTCAAGTATCACCAAAATAGAGTGCCATGGCCCCAACCATCCAGATGGGGGTTCAACATGACTTGGGAGATGGAGCATCAGGTAAACAGGAAGGAGCCCAGACTTCGAGGTGCAACATAATGAACAGAAAGTCAAGTTCACAACAAAATGAACGTACAGCCCATGTTGGGTTCAGCTGAGCTGATGAAGTGTTCCCTGAACGGGCAGCACTACCTCAGACTCTAGCCTGGGGGATTCTGTGAAGGAGGCCTCTCTGGTACCACTTGAGTGGAGTCTGGGAAGCTGGGAGATATTTAATACAACATATTCTATATCTATAGCAACCTTGGAGAGCCTATATCAGATGCAGTAAGATGATAAGACGGGATTGTTTTGTTTTGCTTTGTGCTTTGAACTGGGTTCCTAAAGCATTTGATTTGATCACTGTTCAGAATGCAGAAATCACAAAAAGCTAAAAAAGTAACGTGAGAGCCATAGAAGAGGTCAGATCCCATCCAAGCCTCGTTATGAAAAGCCAAAAGTGTCTAGTTAGAAAATGTTAAACACCTAATCTGAATTACCATTGCTGAGGGTAACACAGCAGACATAATGGCTGCTTACCATTGCAGCAGGCATAATGACTCCCCACAGCAAGGAAGGGACTCTTCTCGTCTCTATGTTGCATAAAAGATAATGTGGCCAACCATTCTGATCCTGTAAACCAGTGCTGAGAGTTAGAGGCATCAAAGAATAAAATAGAGCTAACACTGATTTACAAACATCCAAGAAAGTTTTGACACAATTACAGTTCACGTAGAGAGATAAGGCTATGAAATTAAAGTGTTTAGAGTCAAATAATCCAATGTTAAGAAAATCGATGTTCCTTTAGTAGAGACGGCAATAAACACAAAAGGAAAAAGAAACACAAATATATTAAAAGAAAAACATCGAAGTCTATTTTGTATTGCTATAAAAGAGTACTTGAGTCTGGGGTAATTTACAAAGAAAAAATGTTTATTTGGCTCACAGTTCTGCGGGCTGTACAAGAAGCATGGTGCCTGCATCTGCTTCGCCTCTGGTAAGGACCTCCGGCTGCTTCCACTCGTGGTGGAAGTTGGCAGGGAGCTGCCATGTGCACAAATCACATGTCAAGAGAGGAAGCAAAAGAGAAGGGAGCAAAGTACCAGGCTTTTTAAAAAACCAGCTCTCTTGGGAACAGAGTGAGAACTCACTCACCCCTGAGGAATGAAATTAATCTATTCGTGAGAGAGACTCATGACTCAAACACCTCCTATTAGGCCTCACTTGCAACACTGGGGATTAAATTTCAACCTGAGATTTGGAAGAGATAAGCATCCAAACCACAGCAAAGAATTTCCTGAAATCAGAAGAAAGAAAAAGAATCTATAGAACAAAAGTACATATTCTCTTCCAGGAAGAGTTAGTACAGAGCAGAAAAGGCACAGTACAGTAAAGGTACTTCAAAAATACAGAGAAATTTTACCCTATAGGCAACAGAAAGCAAGTCATGTACAAGAAGAAAAGTCAAGGTGGCTTCAGACTTTCATCACAGCATTAAACATCCAGAAGAAAATGGAGCAATATTCACACACATCTGAGGTTAAGGAACTATAATTTACTAAATATTGATGAGGTAAAAGTGAAGATATAATCCACACATCAAGAAGGATGGGGATATTAGGTGGATATGGGAGCCTGAATACCTTTTCATCCTTCACATCATGCAGCATCCATATTATCCAAAATTAAAATACAAAGTTAAAAAAATTAACTTCTACCCCTGTCAATTTTTTTTTCTTAACCTTAGAGGGCCCTTATAAGGAATAATACACTTCGTGGTAAAGAATTATATTTTAACAAATTCTTCTGTTTTACTTTCATTGCTTTTTCTTCCATTTAATTCAGCAAAATTTAATTTAATAACTTCTATTGAAATAGCAAATATATTATAATTCTATTTGCTACAATACCCCTCCGTGTCTGTCTTTCTGTGTATATACTAAAAAGCTGTTTGGAATAACATACACTCCATGTTGACAATGGCTATTTTTAGGTTGTAAGATTTTCAAGGCAATTTATTTTACTTCTTCCTGCTTGAGTACTGTTTGAATTACTTATAATGATCAGGTATCATTTTTTAAAAATACAGTCATTATTTTAAAAACCAAAGAATCCAACATCTTTATATAAAGATACTTTTCTGGGAAATCAGAGAGAGCAAAACTAGGTAAACAGAATTATTTATCTAATGTCAACACTCCAAGATTGATTTCTGCCCAGATGAGTTATGTGTTTTAGGACGGCAGAGCGGGGAGCTCTGGAAAGAAAAATGGAGAGCTCTGAGCCTCCTAGAAAAGAAAAGTCCTTCACAAGAAAATGGGCAAAAATTAAAAGCAATAAAAAGCTAAAATATATTGAGTATTTCTATGAACCAGATACTGTGCTAAGAACTATACATTGATTTTCTAACTTAATATAGCCATAATTCTGTTAAATAGGCACTGTTATTACTCATAATATTCTGCATGAGGAGGCTGAGACTATGCATTAGAAGACTGACCAACGCCATCCGATAGGTGGCAGAGCTGACACTCTGACTTCAAATCTGAGTTTTTAACCATTCTAAAAACTCAATTTCCAAAACCCAGTTTCTAAAAGAAGGCACAGAGTCTAGGACTTAAGCTGCCTGAGCTTCCTGAAGCCTGCTAGTCTCATACAAATGGTCATAGAACTTGCCTTACATTGAAGCAACGTCATGTCTGCTCATAAATGTGTTTCCCAGTGGGATGATTTCCAGACACAGCCACCAAAAGTTGACCAGTGCTCAGACAACTTCAATTTCAGAGTGCATGATCATCTCAGAAAAAAAATAACAACCCTTTCTGATCACCGTGTTCTGCTATGGTGCTTTCATTGTCAGGAGTTTAGGTTCAAAGGTAAGTGTGTAGAAGTCTGGAGTTAGGTTCTACACACTGAGAACCCAGCTCTGTTGGATGAGTCTCCTCATCCCCAAAGGCAGCTGTGCAAAGCCTATGCAAAGCTTCCATGAGTAAGCAGCAACCTGCTATTCCAAGAATCTGGGTGCCGTCTTTCCAGCAGCAGCGTAAACCAACAGAAGTGCCCACCAAGCCAAGATAATCAGGCCTTCTGGGAAATTCTCTGTAGCGGGCTAAATGGTAACACACCCCCAGCTGCAACAAAAGAAAGGTATGTCCACCTGGAACCTGTGAAATATGAAAAATATGAAAAGAGTCTTTGCAGATGTAATTAAGCTAACGACCTCAACATGAGACCATCCTAGATTATGGTGAGCTCTAAATACAATGTCAAGTGGCCTTAGAAGAGAATGGGTGAAGACATACAGAGGGCAGAGTGATGTGAAGACTGAGGCAGAAATGGGTGTGATGGGTCTACAAACCAAGGAATGTCAAAGGTTGCCAAGCAGCCACCTGAAGCTAGAAGAGAAAGGCAGGGGAAAGATGCTCCCTCAGACCCTCTAGAAGAAACCAGCCCTGCCATCATCTTGATTCTGGACTTCTGACTTCCTGTACTATGAGGGCATACATTTCGGTTGATTTAAGCTGCCAAGTTTGTGGCTAAAATTTGTTATGGCAACCACAGGAAACAAATACATTCCCAAGCTATCCAAACTCCAAATATCCACTCCTCCATGCCCACCATAATTCATGCATGAATTATGTTAATCCATGAATTCACAGCTTGGTTCAGTCTGTGCCGCCAACAGTAAGGCTCAGAACTCTACCTAGCTGATTTTGATGTGGAATGTAAGCTCCTGGACATGGTGTGCACTGCACAGAGTAGGTGCTCAATGAACATTTGTCACATGAATGATTGGAGGGTGGTGAGAATCGCCATTTAAGACTTACTTCATAGGAAATGATAAATAGACATGGGTTCAGAGACTGCAAATGGCATTCTAGTGTCAGTCTCATTTCTGGCTTTGCTGAAGGATCTCAGGAAAGTCACTGATACCTTCAGAGCTTCTGATTCCTCATCTATGGGATGGATCTATTAAAACCTGCTCTAATTATTTCAGGGACTGTTGTGAAGATTAGAGACTAGATATCAAAATTTCAAACTGTTGAGACTCACAAGCCTGTGTTTTTAGTGTTATTTCTAGAACAAAGAATCCCAGATTTTTTTTTTAAAAAAAAAGAATGTCTAAAGCTACTGAAATAATGTGTTTGTTTAGGGGTCTGAGACAAGGGCTATAAAGTCTGGTATAAAGAGAAGGGCCAGAACGCTGCCTGGGCCTTGTGTTCGTGGAACTCAGGATTCACTGTGGAATTAGCACACGAGCCTGGGGCGCCATGCAATGCGGAGATCCGTCTTCATCAGGGGTAGATTTCCAGAGAAAGAAGACTCTGAAAGCTGCTATATGATATCTGCACTGAAAAGTGAATTTTCTCTTCCTATTGATCTTTCTGAACATTTAGAGATTATTATGTATCAGGCATCAAAAAGCATTTTACAGGCATAAGCTCCTTTCATCATTATCCCCATTTTCCAGATAAGCAAAGTCAGATGCAGACACATAAATGGTGGAGCTCAGTTTTTAGTGGTGTGTCCAGAGCCTGAACTTCTAACCTCTGTGGATTGCTTCTGTCCCAGCCATTTACTGAGCACCTTTTCTTGGAATGCCTCGTGATGGGCTTAGAAAGCAGAAGCTGTCCCTCCTTCAAGAAAGTCACAGATTGATGGGGAAAGCAGACGTGAACAATTTACCACATACTGTGCTGTTACTAACAGCAAATACTTGTGCCTAGTCCTGTGAGGAGGGAGGAATTATCATGGTCTGAGGAGAAAAGATTCACAAAGAAAGTGACTTTGAGCTGGGTCTTGTAGTGTGAATAGCAGTTCGCCATCTTACCTAGAGGAAAAAGAAGCCCAGAGGCATGAAAGAGGTTGATGGACCTGAGAAAGAGCAGTTTGCCGTAGCTGAAACAAGAGTGTGTGTTTGAAGAGAGGGGGCAGCATAGGCAGATGAAGCTGGGAGGATAAGTTTGTGCAGACGATGACATAACAGAAGTTCTTTGGTCAAGAAATGAGATTTTATCCTCTACACAAGAACTTTCAAGCTGGTGGTCCCAGAGGCCCAGATTTGGCCCGCAGAGATGTTTTGTTTGGCTCATTTGTGTTTAAAATTATTTTAATTGATCTAAGTTAAGATAACCAGACTATATCATGATGTCAACAAAATTTTGTTCCAACTCAGTCTGGTTTCCTCTGATTGAAGTCTTGTGACAATTTGTAGCAATTTGTCATCCCTCAATCATTAGAAAAGGGAAATAAGAGGCTGCATACAGTGGCTCACGCCTGTATTCCCAGCACATTAGGAAGCCGAGGAGGGTGGATCATGAGGTCAGGAGTTCGAGACCAGTCTGGCCAACATAGTGAAACCCTGTCTCTACTAAAAATACCAAAAAACAAAAATTAAAAAAAATAAGCCGGGTGTGGTGGCGTGTGCTTGCAATCCCAGCTACTTGGGAGGCTGAGGCAGGAGAATCACGTGAACCCAGGAGGCAGAGATTGCAGTGAGCTGAGATCACTCTGTTGTACTCCAACCCTGGGCAAAAGTGCGAGACTCAGTCTCAAAAACAAAATAAAAGGGGTAAGAACAAAAGATAAGAAAGGTGAGGAGGGAGGTGAAGATGCAAAAGAAAATAAAGACTGGATATATTCCTGCCCCTCCTCATTTACTTATCCATGAAAAATTATTTTAATTGACTACCAATATTTGTAAGTGAGAAGAACTTTACATAACCATCTGAATGTCAGTTCTCTTTTGAAAAATTCAAAATCTGGCAACACTCGGCCCTATCTATTCACTGCTACTGAATGCAGCTTGGGAACACGTGTCCCTTTGGATTCATCTTGTGTTCTTCTGTTGACACAGCCCCTATACTGCCCACTGCATCCACTTTTCACTCCTGGCCTGGTGCCTCTGGGCATCTGAGTTCTTTCTCCCAATGGATGGGTTGATCTTGGATGGTAAGCAGGTGAGTAATGTATTTGGGTCTGAATGGGTCCAGGCTGTTTTGGCTGGAGTGCAAAGGACAGAACAAAAGGAGAAGAACTAGACACAGAGAAACCACTTTCAAGACTGTCCAGGTGACGTGACTAGAGATGCAAGGGTAATGAACGTGGGTGTGGGCATCTTCACAAGGTTTGTTTCCTCAGCGTTGCAATCTCTCCTTCTTAGGAGAGCCTTCTTTACTGCCCTATTTAAAATTACACCTCCTCCATCTCCTTCCCTGCCTTCTTCTTCTGTATTCTGCATTATACGAATCCTTCCCCAACATTCTGGATGCTTTACAGACTCATCTTTTCATTATCTATCTCCTCCAACGAGAATATAGCTCCAGGTGGCCAGGAATTTGTTTGTTTGACATCCTGCTGTATTCCCAGTGCCCAGTACAGAATGTTTTCTTAACAAGGAAATGTTTGTTTTAGATTTAAAAATGATGTTTTAAAATTATTTTTAAACACGTATCATATCAATACAGGAGGAAGATGGGCTATGTTTTCTATCCTGCCAGCACAGCCCAGGGGACCTCCAGGACTGTTCAGATCCCCAGTCTAAGAAGTTCATCTCTGCCAAGCACAGTGACCCACACCTGTCATCCCAGCACTTTGAGAGGCTGAGGCGGGGATGACTGCTTGAGCCCAGGGGTTCAAAACCAGCCTGGGCAACATAATGAGACTCTTCTCTACAAAAACATGAAAATAAAAATAAATTGGCTGGGCGCAGTGGCTCACACCTGTAATCCCAGCACTTCGGAAAGCCGAGGCGGGCAGATCACAAGGTTGAGAGATAGAGACCATTCTGGCAAACATGGTGAAACCCCATCTCTACTAAAAATACCAAAATTAGCTGGGTGTGGTGGTACATGCCTGTAGTCACAGCTACTAGGGAGGCTGAGGCAGGAGAATCACTTGAACCCCAGAGGTGGAGGTTGCAGTGAGACAAGATTGCGCCATTGCACTCCAGCCTGGTGAACGAGCGAGACTCCATCTCAAAAATAAATAAGGTAATTAACAGGTATAGTGGTGTGCACCTGTAGTCCCAGCTACTCAGTAGCTTGAGGTGGGGGGATTAGTTGGGATTGAGAGGTTGAGGCTGCAGTGAGCTATGATCGCACTGCTGCACTGCAGCCTGGGCAACCCAGCAAGACCTTGTCTCAAAAACAAACAAAGAAACAAAGGAAGTTCATGTCCACACCAGCCACGCAGCGGCAGGGGTGACATGCCGCCTCTTGGAAGCCAAGTCCCCCCCAGGCCAGGGTATATCCGGGACTTTCCCACACCTCCACATCCAGAGCTCTCTGGATGTGGACATTAGACCATGTGGAGTCCCAGCACCCTGGGACCCACACAGCCTTTGAAAGGAGGACTCAGATTAATTGTCCTTTATCTCCATTGTGATTTCTCTCCCGTTTTTTTCTGAACAAGTGCCAGGGCTGTCAGAGCCTCCCTTTGATGCTTAATTGCTTAATTATCAGTTTACTTCACTAACTTTAGAACCACTTTAAGAAGGGAGGTGGGGTTGGAGACTGTCCAGGGAACGAGGTTTCCCTCTGTGTCTGCAGCAGTTAACTCTAGGGAAGGTAGGAGGGCTTCTTACAACCTGGGTTCAGGGGCCTGTCTCATTCTGCCACCACCGTTATTCCCTTTCTGTCCCTCTTAGAGATGAGTGTGGGGGATATCTGAGTCCCTGGGGCCACTATCCAGCTTACCATTTTTTTCTTTTTTTTTTTTTTGAGACAGGATCTCTCTCTGTTACCCAGGCTGAAATGCAGAGGCACAATCTTGGCTCACTGCCACCTTGACCTCCCTATGCTCAGGTGATCCTCCCACCTGAGCCTCCCAAGTAGCTGGGACTGCAGGCGTGCCCTGTCTAACACACTTTTTGTAGAGACAGGGTATCACCACATTGTCCAGGCTGGTCTCAAACTCCTGGGCCCAAGCTATCTGCCCACTTTGGCCTCCCAGTGCTTTTCCCTCCAAAAGCATCTAAATCTTTTCAAATTTCAACTATTTGTATGCTGCTGACATTTGTTCATCCATTCTAGCTCCCTTTCGTGTATTCATTGACACAGTTTAAATGCCAGGGTCTAATGAGACACTCAGGACCAGAGAATGAAAAGATATGGATCTGAAAACAGCTGCCATCCAAATGTGCTGATAGTCTGGGCAGGGTGTGGGGAGGGGTTGATCCTACTGAGCTGAGTCGGGGTCTGTGTATGGAGGGGATCAGAACCACCTTCAGGAGGGGGGTGACATTTTATAGGTCTAAGAAGCATAGGCGGATGCTCAAGATGTCAGTAGTTTCCATTGTCTCTTCTCTTTCATTTCTTATCTGTCCCTCCTCTCTTTCCTTTTCATCCTCCTCCTCCTCTTCTTCCCTCCACCCTCTGCTGCTCTTTCCCTGTCTTAGACACACATACGCACCACACACCTTCTTCAGTTTGTGAATAAAATAGCTTCACAAACACACAGACTATCTCACTATACCGACCTCCGCTGTCTCCAGTTGGTGTCTCAGAAGCAGACTCTGAGTCAACTTCTTAAATGCAGGGAGTTTATTCGGGCGATGATCCCAGGACGCCTGATGACGGAGTGGAGAAATGAGTCAGGGGAAGAGAAGAAGCCAACAGAGTGTGTGCTAGTAAGTGCACTGTCCTGGCACGGCGTGGCTCATGCCTGTAATCCCAGCACTCTGGGAGGCCGAGGCAGGCGGATCATCTGAAGTCAGGAGTTTGGGACCAGCCTGGCCAACATGGCGAAACCCCATCTCTACTAAAAGTACAAAAATTAACCAGGCACCATGGTGCGTGCCTGCAGTCCCAGCTACTCAAGAGTCTGAGGCACAAAAATCCCCTGAACCCGGGAGGTGGAGATGGCAGTAAGCTGAGATCGCCTCACTGCACTCCAGCCTGGATGACAGAGTGAGACTCCATCTCAATAAATAAATAAATAAAAATAGGTGCACTGTTGCTGTGGGCAGCTGAAGCTTAGTCCTGCTAGGACCCTCTGAGCCAGCGTGGGACAGGCTTCAGAACTGTCCCAAGGAGGGGAGAAGAAGGCTGGAGCATTTATGCACTAATTTCAGGGTGGAAGATTCCTCCTGGAGGCTTACTCTGTTGGTGCTTCTGATCTGACCCCACATATGCATGGAACCCCTCAGCAAGATGCCTAAGGGAGTGATGTAGACGGCACCAGGGGCTGCTACAGGCATGGAACCCCTCAGCAAGATGCCTAAGGGATTGATGCAGACGGCACCAGGGGCTGCTACAGGAAGGAACTCTGTGCAGGTTGCAGTCTGCGGTGGGCTGAGGGGCTGTGCTGAGAGAACTAGCAATATCCACTGAGAGAACTAGCAATATGTACATTTCATATTCTTCTCCCTTCCTCCCTTCTTCGCCCCCTCCTCCCTCCCTCTCTCTCCCTCTCTCCCTGTCATACACACTGACACACATGCACACAAACACACACTAAGGTGATCAGTCAAACAGATATAAAATAACACACAAGTTAACCCAGAGAAGATGGGTGGTCTCATCTCAGGAACCTTTGTCTTATACCAGCCTACTTGACTATAATTCCTCCCATCTTTAAGATGTTGGTATAGTGGATCCAGTTTCTCAGCACCCAAATGTGCTCATACATATTCCATGTTGACCTAGTTCAACATGGCTTTGTTTCTTGTTTTTAAGAATTACCCCTGAGATGCCCTCCAGAAGGGAGCTATTTCCTACAAAGATGCAGATGAGAACTTCCTTCACAGTGCAGCAGAGTTGAGGTTCAGTTGGGCTCCTCTCACCCCATCCACCTTGAGCTACAGTGAG
Organism: Ateles fusciceps; assembly: GCA_036589455.1. Lineage (NCBI taxonomy): Eukaryota > Metazoa > Chordata > Mammalia > Primates > Atelidae > Ateles > Ateles fusciceps. The sequence continues at coordinate 1,457,758 of JAZHEH010003064.1, forward strand.
CAAATCCTGTACATAGAACACAGCGTGCATGTCTCTCCCATACTCCATGGATTTTTCTTTATTTCTTAGGTCCCACAATATCAACAAGATCTAGAAAGATCCAAGAAACAAATACTTTCAATGGCATTATTATTATTATTATTTATTTTGAGACAGAGTCTTACTCTGTCGACCAGACTGGAGTGCAGTGGCGTGATCTCGGTTCACTGCAACCTCCATTTCCCAGGCTCAAGCAATTCTCCTGCCTCAGCCTCCCAAGTAGCTGGGATTACAGGTATGTGCCACCGTACCCAGCTAATTTTTGTATTTTTATTAGAGACGGGGTTTCACCATGTTGGTGAGGCTAGTCTCGAACTCCTGACCTCAGGTAATCTGCCCGTCTCAGCCTCCCAAAGTGCTGGGATTACAGGCATGAGCCACCGTGCCTGGCCTAATGGCATTATTTTTAATGGCAAAAACCACAATTACTTTTGCACCAACCTAATAAATGTTTCTACCAGTCACCCTACCAGAGAATTCACTGCAGTATCTTGGACCACTTGGTAGGGGTCCCACTGAGAATGACTTGACTGTTCACTACCACACTGCCCTACGTAATTCGCTGCAGTAAGGACCCCAATGCGTCACGCATCCATTTGTGTGCGCGCCTCTCCTCATTGACTCTGGGTTTGGCTTTGTGACTTGCTTTGGCCAATGGATATATGTACAAACCTAGTGCCAGCAGAAATGTAATGAGTACTTGTGCACTGACGGTTCTCTTCTGAGACCACTGATGAGGGAGCTGGTCTAGAGTAACCTAGGCCACATGAGAGGTCACATGGAGAACCAAGATGCCTCAGCCAGCAGCTCACGCCAGCTGCCAGACATGTGACTGGCAAAATCAAAGCCTTTGAATTCATGAAAGGAGAAGACTTTTCTGGTACAGTCTTAGGAGGTAGGGAAAGTGCCCAGCAGATAGCTCCTTCAACACGGAAAACAGGTGGCCCTGGACACACAGAGATGGGGAGGGGGGGACGCGCAGACAGAGTCAGGAGCGGCCAGAAGCCAGAAAAAGTTGAGTCTGGCAAACGTCTCAGCCACCTTGACTAGAGTTCTGGCGTTCATTTGGAAACATGGACATTTTACGGATTCATGCATTTTCCCTGTTTATTTCCCCGGCTGCTCACACATTTTCAGCGATGCTCTTTGTGGAAATGTCAGCCTCTCAGCTCTGCTCAAGAAATCCCAGGAACAGAGAGCTGGCTCAGACTTGCGCCAAGTGTTCGAGAGGCACCAGCGCCCCCAAGGGGCAAGCAAGGTGGGGCCGCGGCAGAAGTGCTGAGCTCCAAAGGAGAGCTCTCCTTCCTTCAACAGGCATTTATTGAGCACCTGCTCTCTGTGGTCCAGATGAGCAGTGGGAGAAGGGGGAGAAGGGAAAGCCAGGCAAGGCCGTATCATGAGGGACCCAGGACTTCTGGAATCTTAATGAGCTAGTTTGTCCCTTTATTTCCTTTCAGACTTCCTGTTGACTCGAGTCATCAAAATGAAAGAATATCCACGTCCAAACACACATCTGGAAACAGAGCAATAAGGTTTTTAATATTTTGTTTCCTAATACAGAAACTCCTTTGAGATGCTATCAAGTGAGGTGGGCATAACACATTCATCTGATTTCTTTTCCCTGAAAACGGGATCATTAAGGCATCCAAATTAACCGTGCGTAATCATGAATTAAATCGAGCTCGTTTATAAGGGAAACATAGAGGCATCTTTCATCTTAATATCCTGACAGGATTCTCCTGACTTGAAGGTATGATTAGGAGAAAGGTGGGGAAGAAAAAGAAAATAAAGAAGAAAAACCCCTCTGCAGCTCAACCCTGAGTGGAATTGGTAATAAAACACTAGTTCCCCAGTGAACTCACAGCTTTTCCACTCCTCCTCAGCTGAGTTCATTATTTTATTTCACTACTTGATAGATTGAAAAATTGCCTGCAAACTGGTTAATTAGGACTAAGAGTGCTTAGTAACTGGGGAGACAATTGCAGTTCGAGAAATTAATGCTCATGATTCATCTATTAAACTGCATCTAGACACATGGTTCGCCTCATGGTAGTGTCAATCCAGCCATCTGTGCCGGTGGCCAGGGTAACTGAGCACTTCTCAGTCTCAGTTTGGGTGTGGTGGTGGGAAGAAACAGAAACTCACCTTGAAAAAAAAGGAGGGGGGGAGGTTACTTATGAGAACACAAAGGTAATGGGACTTCTGGGGGATGGGAATATGCTATGGACTGAATGTTTGTGACTGCCCCAACCCCACCCCAGTCCCCCACCAAGTTCATGTGTTCAAGCCTAATTTCTTTCTTTCTTTCTTTCTTTTTTATTATTGTACTTTAAGCTCTGGGATACATATGCTCATCCTGCAGGATTGTTGCATACACATATGCCATGGTGGTTTGCTATCTACATCCCCCCCATTGCCTCCATCCGGCATTTCTCCCGGTGTCAGCCCTCCCCAACCTCCCATTCCCTGCTATCCCTCCCCCTCCCCTGGCCCCCCCACCTCCTAATCTACCCCAGTGTGAGATGTTCTCCTCCCTGTGCCCCTGTGTTTTCATTGTTCATCACCTGCCTGTGAGTGAAAACATGCGATGTTTGGTTTTCTGTTCTTGTGTCAGTTTGCTGAGAATGATGGTTTCCAGATTCATCCATGTCCCTAAAAAGGACACGAACTCGTCATTTTTTATGGCTGCATAGTATTCCATGGTGTATATGTGCCACTTTTTCTTTGTCCGGTCTGTCATTGATGGTCATTTGGGTTGGTTCCAGGTCTTTGCTATTGTAAACAGTGCTGCAATGAACGTACATGTGCATGTGTCTTTATAATAGAATGATTTATAATCCTTTGGATATATACCCAGTAATGGGATTGCTGGGTCAAATGGAATTTCTATGTCTAGATCCTTGAGGAATGGCCACACTGTCTTCCATAATGGTTGAACTAATTTACACTCCCACCAACAGTGTAAAAGTGTTCCTATTTCTCCACATCCTCTCCAGCATCTGTTGTCTCCAGATTTCTTAATGATCGCCATTCTAACTGGTGTGAGATGGTATCTCAATATGATTTTGATTTGCATTTCTCTAATGACTGGTGATGATGAGCATTTTTTCATGTGTTTGTTGGTTGCATAAATGTCTTCTTTTGAAAAGTGTCTTTTCATATCTTTGCCCACTTTTGAATGGGTTTCTTTTTTCTTGTACATCTGCTTCAGTTCTTTGTAGATTCTGGATATTAGAACTTTGTCAGATAGGTAGGTTGCAAAGATTTTTTTCCATTCTATTGGTTTCCAGTTCACTCTAATGATTGTTTCTTTTGCTGTGCAGAAGCTCTGGAGTTTAATTAGATCTCATTTGTCTATTTGGATTTCGTTGCCATTGCTTTTGGTGTTTTGGTCATGAAGTCCTTGCCTATGCCTATGTCCTGGATGATGTTGCCTAGGTTTTCTTCTAGGGTTTTTATGGTGTTAGTTCTTATGTTTAGATCTTTAATCCATCTGGAGTTAATTTTTATATAAGGTGTGAGGAATGGGTCCAGTTTCAGCTTTCTGCCCATGGCTAGCCAGTTTTCCCAGCACCATTTATTAAACAGGGAATCCTTTCCCCATTGCTGTTCAAGCCTAATTTCTAATGTGATGATACTAGGTCTTGGTGCAAAAGTAATAGCGGTTTTTGCCATTGTCTTTAATGGCAAATTAAATGGCCATCAATTTTAACGGCAAAAGCTGTAATTATGTTTGAACCAATCTAATATTAGGACGTGGGGCTTTGGGGGATGTAACTGGGATTAAATGCAATCATGAAGATGGAACCCTCATGAGGAGGAGCAGTGCCCCTATAGAAGAGAACCCAGTGACCTCCACCCCTTGCTTCATCCCCCCATGTGAGGACACAACAACAAGAACAAAACCCAGCCAAATGTGAACCAGAAAGCAGGTCATCACCAGACACCAAACCTGTCAATGCTTTGATCTTGGAATTCCCAACCTCCAGGATGGTAAAAAATAAATTTCTGTTGTTTGTAAGCCAACCAGTCTACAGTATTTCATCACAGCAGCTCAAACAGACTAAGAAAGTATAAAACTAACAAAGTGAGAAGCTATAGAGTTTCTTTATCACTCCTTTCCTCCCTCCCCTCTCTCCTTCTCTAGCCTCCCTATATGACCATGGTTTTCTAATCTCTGTTTTGCCCTGGATACCAACTCCATTTCCCTCTCTGCATAAAACCATCCTCCACTTAGTAATGGTGCTGTAGACTACTGACCTCACCTTCATTCTTCTTCTAGATGTTTGGGGATTCCCAAGTTCATATGATTTGGTCAAAGTCCCATTGACCTTATCAGAGTTAATAAGATACAGCAAGGCTTTTGCTGGGGCATTTTGGAAAGAGACTGCCTCTCTTTACTCTGAGATTTCAAGAGAGGGAGGTAGGTCTGGGGGCTGCTGGAGTCACCTTCCAACGACCAAGACAAATCCTGTTTGAGAATAAAGCTAGCACATGGAGGGGAATAGATTGCATGACATCATTTGAGCCCCCTGCATCAAGTGACACGTGATGCTTATATTAGTGTGGATTTTACAGTTGCCTGAGCCAGTAAATCCACTTTTTTGTGTGTAAGTGAATTTGTTTTAATTTTCTGTCACTTATGGTAGGAAGAATTCCTACCGAAACCCATGACCTCCTTTTGAATTGCAAAGTCCCCAGGTCTTAACTAACTCCATAAGGCCTTCCAGCCAAGCACCACCACCTGATCATAGTTTCTGTATATATTACTTCATAGTCTCTAGAGAGACCCTCATTCAGTCATCCCAGTCAAGGATTAAATCTCCTGATTCACCACTGGTCTAATCAGCTACAGCCAGGAGGATGAAGTCACAGAGTATAAACACAGTCATTGTCCAGCAGGAACTGCAGGAGAAGGACAGTACCAAAGAAGAATCCAAATTGTGACCACTACGTCCTTACTGGGTTCACTCATCCCACTGAAAGGGCACACAGAAATCCCTCTGAAAGTCACAGCATCCAGGTATCTCAGCTGCTATCGCTCAGTAGCCCTTAGGCTGCATTGGCAAACACTTAATGCTTTCCAGGCCTTGCGTTGGTGCCATGGAACTCCCACTACACAAAGGAAGGCATTCTTATTTCTCTCTGCTTGGAGACTTTCATGTATCTGGAAAAACTCTAACCCATTAGCATCTTTCTGCTTGATGCTAAAAAATTTCAACTCTAGGAAATGGCTGGCTAGCACACAAATTCTGGTCATTGCCTATGTAGCTCTGGCTAGGGATTAGCAAGAACATCCTGAAGTTTCCATTCACATCTGTGCATGGAGACGAGGAAGTACTGGTTCATTAATACGTGTACTTAGTAAATGTTTTCTCGGTCCTGGCTTCTAAGACATGATTAAAAAAAAAAAACTTGGGGAGTTTTTTAAGCGTCTTGCTTTAGCAGAAACTAGGTGTTCAAAGGCAAGTGACATAAGATCTCTAAGCTTCAGCTCTTCGTCTTGAGAAGGAGAGGTGGTAATCCCTCCTTTTTCTGCCTCAAAACGATACTCACGCTCATCTCCAGGAAGACTGTGCTGCCGCAGCTCTCTTTGTTATCAGAAGATGGGTTCTGAGGACTGTGTCTCTAGCATTATCAGCAGAAGCACATAGATCCAATGGTAGTGTGAGCTGCAGTGGGTTTATGGACCCCACGCAGAGGAGGTGCTATCTACACGCCGCCTTGTGCTCCATCTGCCTCCTGGAGTCCCCACCTATTAAGCAGGCCAACAGCTGCCCACCTCAGTCTGCAGTAGACATGGAGACTCTCCTCTCTTCTGGTAGTGTCAATCCAGCCATAAGCTTGTAGGCTTATGCTTTATGCCTAGCTTTCTCCTGCACCATGCACCACAGGACTTGTTATAGCACAAACAGGGGGCGTTTCATACTCTTAATAGGATCTTTTAGAGAGCAAAGATTTTTACTTTGGATGAAGTTTAGTTCATTTATTTTTCTAAATGACTTATGCTTTCGGTGTCATGTCTAAGAACTCTTCACCAAGCCTTTGGTTCCGAAAATTTTATCCCGTGTTATTTTAAAACACTGTATAGTTTTATATTTTACGTTAGAATCCATGATGAATTTTGAGCTAGTTTTGTGTAAGGGAAGAGGTTTAAGTCAAAGTTCCTTTTTTGCCCATGAGTATCTAGTGTTCCAGGACCATTTGTTGAAGACTATCTTTCCTCTATTGAATTACTTTTGCATCTTTGTCAAAAATAGGTTGACCGTATTTGTGCGATGCTATTTTAGGTTCTTTATTCTGTTTCATTGAGTTGTATTTTTACCCCTTTGCCAATATCACAAAGTCTTATTTATTATAGTTTTATATAATTAATCTTGCAACTGGATTTCATTTATTTTACTCCTACTTTTCAGAATTGTTCTAACTATCTCTATTCTTTTGTCTTTCCAAATTAACTTTAGAAAATTCTTTTTAGATGTTTGAAATATCTTATGGGGATTTAATAACAATTGCACTAAACATATATATCAATTTGGGGAGAATTCAAAACTTTATGGCATTAAATCTCCCAATCCATAGGCATAGATTATCTCTCCATTCATTTGGATCTCCTTTCTTTCATTAGCATTTGATAGTTTTCAGCATATAAATCCTGTGCATGTTTTTGTCAGATTTATACCAAAGTCGTCAATGTTTTAGAGCAACTCTAAGCGGTATTATAGTTTTAGTTTTTTTCATGTGTTTGTTGCTTGTATATACAAATACAATTGATTTTGGTGTGTTGATCTTGCATCCTGAAGCCTTGCTACACTCACTTTAAAAAAATTTGTTTGGACTCCTTGAGATTTTCTGTGTAGGCAATTATTTCATCTACAAATAGGGATAGCTTCATTTTTCCCTTGTGATCTATACGTCTTTATTTCCTTTTCTTGCCTTATTGCCTTGGCTAGAACTTCCAGCACAATGCTAAATAGTAATGTTGAGAGTAAACACACTTATGTCACTCCTGATCTAAAGAGAAAAGTATTCATGCATTTACCACGAAGTATGATGTTAGCTTCCTTCATTTGTCGGAGACCATTTATTTAAAAATTTTTTGTATAAATGGTCTCTATCAAATTAAGGAAGTTCCCCTCATTCTTATTTTCCTGAGAGTTCTTACACAGGTGTTGAATTTCATCAAATTATTTTTCCACATTGATTGATACAATAATGTGATATTTTTCTTTAGTTTGTTAATATGATAAGTTATATTGATTTTAAAATTTTGAACTAGTCTTCCATCCCTGGAATAAGAATTACTTACAAAATAATTACATATATATTAATGATTTCTATTTACTAATATTTTGTTAAGAATTTTTGAATCTACTTTCATGAGGAATATTCCTCTGTAATGTTTGTTTATTTGTTACCATCTTTGTCTGGTTTTAGTAGGATAGTAATGTTGGCTTCGTAAAATAAGTTGAAAATGTCCCCTTCTATTTTCTGGAAGAGGTTGTGTAGAGTCGATGTTAATTCTTCTTTAATCATTTAGCAGAATTCTCCAACAAAACCATCAAGGCTTGAAGATTACTTTTTGCTGGGGGTTTTAATTTACTAATTTAATTTCCTTAATACTTTCAAGGCTCTTTGAATTAACTACTTCATATTTGGTGGTTGTGTATTTTGTGAAATCAGTTCATTCCATTTAAGTTATCAAATTTATCTGTGTAGAGTTGTTTGTAGTGTTTTTTAATTATTCTTTAGATGACTACAGGGTCTGTAATGATCTATTACATTTTATTTCCAATATTTGAAGTTTCTGTCTTCCTTTTTCTTTGTCAGTCTTTCTAGAGTTTTATCTATTACATTGATCTTTTCAAAGAACAAGCTGTTCGTTTCATTGATTTTCTTTATTGTTTTCCTGTTTTTAATTCCATTGATTTCTGCTTGTATATTATCTCCTTTTTTCTGCTTGCTTTTCCTAGTTTCTTGAGGGGGAAAACTTAAATTATTGATTTAAAACTATTCTAATTATATAGACGCCATAAATTTCGCTCTTCACGCTGTTTTAGTTGTGTCTCACAAATTTTGATATGCTGTAATTTTATTTTCTTTCAGTGAAATGTATTTTTAAATTTCCCTTGAGACTTGTGTTTTTGACCCACAGATCATTTAGGAATGTGGTGTTCAGCTTCCAGGTGTTTGGAGATTTTTCTCTTATCTTTCTGTTATTGATTTCTGGTTACATTCTGTTGTGGGCAGACAACACACTCTGATTTAAATGTTTTAGATTTTCTGGGGTTTATCTTAAATCTCAGGATATGGTCTATCTTGGTATATCCACAGACAATTGAAAAGAGTGTTCATTTTGCTTTTGTTGAGTGGGCTGTTCTATAAATGTCAATGAGGTCTTGTTGGCTGATAATATTGCTAAATTTTTCTGTACTGATGATTTTCTGTCTAGTTGTTCTATAAATTATTGATAGAAGGGTGTTTCCAATATTAATTATAGATTTGCCTATTTCTCTTTTCAGTTCTATCAACTTTGCTTCACATATTTTAAGCTCTCCTGTTTTTGTAAATACGCATTTAGGATTGCTATGTGTTCCTTTTGGATTGACCCTTTTATGATTATGTAATGCCCCTTGATTTCACTGGTAATTTTCATCATTCTGAATATTTTTATCTGATATTAATATAGCTACTACTGCTTTCTTTTGATTATTTTTTGCATAGCATATTTTTTATTATTATTTTACTTTCAATCTACCCACGTCTTGAAGTGAGTTTCTTATAGACACTATATAATTGGTCTTTTTTAAAATCCATTGTAGCAATTTGTGTTTTAATTAGTCTATTTAAACAATTTACATTTAATGTAATTACTGATATGCTAGGACTTAAGTCTGTCATTTACATTTTGTTTTCTGTTTGTTTTCTCTGTTTTTAGTTTCTTTGTTTTCTCTTTCCTACCTCTTTTCTGGGTTGCTGACACTTTAAAAAAATAATTCTCCTTCAACTTATCTACTATTTTCAAGTGTGTAGGTTTTTAAGTAGTTGTTCTAGTTATTACATTGCATATACATTACTTGGTATAACAAGTGATATATTATTAATACCTGGCCACTTTAGATATTATGTTAAAACTCTGGATCTTATTTAAATCTGTGCTTTAGAAGACCTCCTCAGACACTGCTTCAGTAGGGAACAGGGGGACACTTCCATGCCACATGGGGGTGGCATTTCAGGTTTTCCACTTGGCTTTCATTGATACCCAGTGGGGAAAGAGCTCCTTGTTACTCCTGGGCATGGATGGGATTTCAGGCTCCCTACCAGGTATCTACTATAACCACGCTGCCTGGGAGGGGAAATAAGCCATGTTTCTGCTCCCTATGTGGCCTCCGATGACATCACAGAGTGTGACCTCATTACTGCTGAGCAAAAGTAAAATTTCTGACTCTCTATTAGGCCTCTACAACTGCTCTCACTGTTAGGAGGTGGATGGGTACCTAATATGACTGATGGGTACCTAATATCACTGAGTGGTTGTGGAAGTCCAGGCTCCTCATATGGTCTCCACTGATACCACTGAGGTAGAGGAATTTGTGTACCTCATTATAGCCTGAGACAGGTAGAAATTTAGGCTCTCACCTCCACGTTGCTGATGGAAATGGGAAGGAAGCCACAATTTTTTTCTATTGTTTATGGCTAGAGTACAGCAGTTATTCTCTTGCCAAGATTTTGTCTTGCCAAGCTGTCCCTTTTTTGGTCCTTTGGCTAGAGACCATAATCTTTGCTTGGAACTTTATCTGTGTCAATTGGCATTTCTGGGTTTCTGATGTCTCCAAACCACAGTCTTGGATATATGAGGTTAAGATAAACCCTAGAGAACTCACCACAAAGCAGTTCTTCAGGTTTTGAGGTTCTTAGCCAGTCTGCCTTCTTCTTGCCATCTTTCAGTGTTTTTGTATTCATTTTATATATAATTCCTAGCTGTTTTCAGTGTACATGCTCAGAGGAATTAGGAAAAGTATGTCCACCTTATCAGAAATGGAAGTCCCCCTGATTAAATTAGTTTTAATATTTATGTGTTTATTTATCAGTAGGTCTGTTCATGTGGCTCAAAATTCAGAGAAGTTATAGCAAAAATCCTATGCTCACCTCTATTACCCCAGTTACTCAGTTTCTGTTCCTAGAGTTAAACAAATGGTATTATCTTGTTTTGTACCCTTTCAGAGATAGTTTATTCATATACATGGAAGTTCGTATATAAAACTTTCTGTTGATTTTACATAAATAGTAAAATCCTAAACACAATGATTTGTTGCTAAATTTTTTTCGACTGAATAAAGAAAAGGTGATCATTAGCCACTTTTCTTTTAACTTTTTATTTTTAACTAATTATATATTCACAGAAACTTGAAAAGAAAGTTACAGGTAATTCCTATGCACCATTCTCCAGTCTCTCACAATGTTAACATTTGTTACAATTACAGTACAACATGAAAACCAAGAAGTTCACATGGGTACAATCCGCAGACCTCCACAGGCTTTATTCAGATTTCACCAGTTATAGATGCCATCACGGGAAGGGGTGGTGCATGTTTATTCTCTGCAATCACATCACATCTCTACCCTTGTATAACCACCGCATCAAGTTGCCCAGTTGCATCATTGGAAGACTCCCTCATGTTATCTCTCTATAGCCACGTGCATCCTTTCACCCCATCCCTAACCATCTCTACAAGTAGATTACCTCATGAATGTTACATAAATGGAACCATCCCTTTTGACATACTTTTAAGACTTAGGATAATTTCCTTGAAGTCCATCTAAGTTGTTGAGTGCATTAAGCAGCCCAATTCTCCATTAGATCTCATTATTAGAAAGTTCTTAAGATGCACCAAGTTCTTCTCACTTGTGGCTTCTACTGCTTGTTCCCATCACTAGTATATTTCTACCACTAGTTCATTCCTTCACATTAACTATTTGTATTCTGTAGTATGAACATACCACAGTTTAACAATTTATCATTAAAGGACATGTGAGAAGTTTCTAGCCTGAGGCTACTATGAATAAAGCTGCTATGAATATTTATGTCCAAGTTCCTGAATGAGCCTTCATTTCTTTCAGCTATACACCCAAGGGCGGAATTGTTGGTCCATATGGTAAGTTCGTGTCTAACTTTGAAAAGAACCACCAAATCAGGTTTCAGAGTGGCTGCATCATTTACGTCCCCAATAGCAATGCATGAGTGATTTATTAATAGTTTCTCTACATCTTTATTCACTAATTTATATCTAATTTGTTTTTTTTAATGGATGTAATTCACCTACCTTGAAATTCACCTTTTTAAAGTGGACAATTCAGTGGTTTTTAGTATACTCACAAAATTGTACAACCATTTTCACTATCTCATTCCGGAACTTTATCGTCATCTGATAAAGAAACCCCATACCTATTAGCAGTCACTCTCCATTCTATCCTTCTCCAAGCCTCTAGCGACCATTACTTACTGAACGCTTTTTAAATTTCCCCTAAGCCCTTCAGTTTTGAAATAAAATATCTAAATTATATTTCCTAATATAAAATTTAATTGGACATAAATATATCCACACCCAATAGGATGGAAGCTTCATGTGAGCAAGGGTTTTATTTAGCCAATTTTGTTCATTGATGAAGTTTCTTGTGCCCAGACAGATTCTGGCATACAGTAGTTGCTTCATATTCATTTCTCTAAGTAAATGAAATAAGAAATTAATGAATGAATGAAAAAGTCGCTAAGAGCCATTGTATTAAATTCCATGCTGATCACGGGCAGATGTTTCTGTTCTTGTTGAACATCGGAAAAACCTGAGAAGCTTGTCAAAAATATATATTCTTAGGCTCCAGTCCAGAGATCTTCTGAATCCAAGCCTCCAGGTATGGGGCCTGAGATTAGTCATTTTTAATCAACACTCCTGGTGGTGCATGTATAACTAGTTCCACCCCAGTGCACAGGCTCGAGTTTCTAAATCATCAAGGTGGCTAGCATGGTGGAATAGATGCTGAGTGCACAACCTGAGCCTCGATAGCAGCTGGTGAATTTATGTATCCTTCTTTCTCAGAGGAATGCGGAACAGAGAAAAATAATTCCATCAAAAGGATGCCTCTTTGAGGGAGGCAGTGCAATATATTAAGAAGAGCGGGTACTTTGAAGCTGAAGAAATAGAAGTTTGAATTCAGACTCACTCACTAGCTGAGTTGGACACATCGTTTGGCCTCTCTGAGAAGTTCCATTTTCTGTTAGAAGGGCTAAATAATGTTACCCAATCCAGATTGCTGCGGTGAGGGTTAAGTGAGCCACTACGTGCAACACACGCACATGTGTGTATGTGTGTACACACACCCCCCACCGCCATGACCACCACACCATACAGGAATTTTCAGTCTTTCAGTTATGGAATCAGAACCCAAGAGTTTCAACATTAAAATGGTCATAAAATATCATCTCCTTTTACTCTTATAATAGATATCTCTTCTTCGGCTATTTTAACAGATGATCACTCAGTCTGTACTTGAATGCCTCCAATGCCAGGTGCCTCACTACCTGATAAACCAGCCTAACTCTCCAGTTAGATCTCTTTATTAGAAAGTTCTTTTTAGGATGCACTAGGTTCTTCCTGCTTGTGGTTTTTACCGCTTGCTCTCATCTGTGCCCTGGAGCCCTGAAGAATGAGACAAATCCCTTTCCACCTCACAATCTTTCTGGTTAACCAACCTTTCACTGGATAATCATAGTGTGGCAGTATATTATCTGCAGGGTGGCACAGCACATCATTGGATTCTTTCATGTGTCCATTTTGCTTTGTTCCTATATTCGGAACAGTATAGAAAAGTCAAACATATAAATACCTTTAAAAGCCAGGCAGGTAATAGAAACAAGTGAGATCAGCTAACTAAGCTCCATGGCAAAATGAAGATTCAATGAGCCCCTAAAAAGAAGCAGCTTCCTCTCCATTCAAACTCCACTTTCTCCAGTTGAAACCTGGCCTACTAGTGTTAGATATGCAGTTTTTCAGAGGCACCCAAATTTCATACTTCTACTTTAAAATAAGACCCAAGTGGAAGAAATTTCCCTTGAGTCTCAGATGAGATTTTGGAATTTGGACTTGATATTGGAATGAGTTAAGACTTTGGGGACTATTGAGAAGAGATGATTGTGTTTTGCAATGTGAGAAGGACATTCAATTTGGGGGTCCAGGGGTGGAACAATATAGTTTGGATATTTGCCCTTTCCAAATCTCATATTGAAATGTGTATTACTTTTTTTTTTTTTGTAGATTTGTTTAAGTTCCTTATCAATGCTGGATATTAGACTGTTTTCAGATTCATGGTCTACAAATATTTTATCCCATTCTGTAGGATGTCTGTTTACTCTGTTGATAGCTTTTTTTTTTCCTTTGCAGAAGCTCTTTAGTTTAATTAGATTCCATTTGCCAATTTTTGTGTTTTTTTCTATTGTTTTTGGTTTCTTTGTCATAAAATCTTTGCCCATTCCTATGTCCAGAATGGTATTGCCTAGGTTGTCTTCCAGGGTTTTTATAGTTTGTGGTTTTACATTTAAGTCTTTGAAACATCTTGAGTTGATTTTTGTGTATGGTGTAAGGAAGGGGTCCAGCTTTTATCTTCTGCATGTGACTAACCAGTTATCCCAGCAACATTTATGAAATATGGAGCCGTTTCCCTATTGCTTGTTTTTGTCAGCTTTGTTGAAGATCAGATGGTTGTAGGCATGTGACCTTATTTCTGGGTTCTCTATTCTGTTCCATTGGTTTATGTGTCTGTTTTTGTGTCAATACCATGCAGTTTTCGTTACTGTAGCCCTGTAGTATAGTATGAAGTCAGATAGTATGATGTCTCCAGTTTTGTTCTTTTTGCTTAGAATTGCCTTGTCTATTTAGGCTCTTTTTTTATTTCACATGAATTTTAAAATAGTTTTTTTCTGGTTCTTTGACGAGTGTAATTGGTAGTTTAATGGAAATACCATTAAATCCATAAATTGTTTTGGGCAGTATGGCAGTTTTAATAATATTCAGTCTTCCCGTCCATGAGCATGGAATGCTTTTCCATTTGTTTGGGTAATCTCTAATTTCTCAGAGAAGTGTTTTGTAAGTTTCATTGTAGAAATCTTTCACCTCTCTGCTTAGCTGTATTCCTAGGTATTTTGATTATTTTTGTGGCAATTGTGAATGGAATTGCATTCCTGATTTGGCTCTCACAAAACAGACTAATACAGATGTCTTCTGCAACCAACTGATGGAGAGGCCTGGTTGGATGCAGGACACCAAGAAGATGGGCACCTTCCCCTTCTGGAATTCAGCCTGGAAGCTCTGGGCTAAAAAGACTCTACAAGGTCTCTCCAGGTAAGGAATGGTATCTCCTTGAATAAAAGTCACACTGAAATCAGCCCTGTCTGGTCCCTCTGTCCCGATCTTGCCATATTTCCTTAGCCTGCTCTTCCCTGTGTTGTGCTGAGAGAAATGAGGAAGCGCAGATTAAGCAGGTGGCTGATTTGAATTTTTCTCCTGGCCTGAAATTCTTGGCAGAGGCCAAGAAGAAAGTGACAGGTGAAAGTGGAAGAGAGTGAGCCAGGGGCCTCAGCAAATGCACGTCTGTCTTGTTCATACCCAGGCCTGAGTTTCTAAAGGAGACGAAGAAGAAAGAAATTGGCTAGGAGATGCCTGCTTTGAGAATGTATTGGGTTGGGGTCGGAGGTGATGACCTGCGTCATGTGATCTCTGGCACTTCACTCCAGCAAGGGCAAGAGGCTTTGGTGGATAAACATCAGGAGAAAACCCTTGGAAAAGCCCCTTCTGTGTATGTGATGACCAATGTAGGGTCATAAACAACTACTTAGGAGGAAGGAAAGAAGGAGAAAAGGGGAAAGCGAAAGAAGGAAGGAAGGAAGGGAGGAATAAAGAGGAAAGGGAGGGAAAGAAGGGAGAAGAAAGGAAGAATTCAGACACAGAGACAGACTTCTACCCCACAAATATTACTTAAATGCCTCCTATGGACCAAGCACTGTGTTAGGCATCAGGACAGAGGAGCTTACACTGAAGAAGGCAGAGAAAGAAAACACAGATTGTGAAAAGTTCTTGGAAGTAAAAACAACAACAACAAAAAAAAAACAAGGTGCTGTGCTTTCATTGGATGGTTAGGAAGGACATTTCTCAGCAGGATGGATGTGAACAAAGGGAGGGAGCGAGCTAAGCAAAGATCCTGGGATGGAGATTTCTAGGCAGTGGGAACAGGCCTGGAGGCTGGCGATGAGTGGCTTGTTCCAGGAACAGCCCAGGAACAGCAAAAGAGTTGGTGGCTAGGGAAGAAGTCCAAGAAGCAGCAGGAAGCAAGATTATAAGATTTCCTGTGGCCTGAGCATGAGGAGGAGGCGGTGGAAGGTTCAGAACAGAGGAGGGGACATGATTTGATGGAACATTTTCAACAGGATCCCTCTGGCTGCCAGGTTGAGCAGAGATGCAGCTGGACACACATGAAGCCCTGGGCTGTTAGGATGCTACTGCCTTCATCCAAATGGACACACACCACCACCACCACTCATCAGCTCCCCACACTTGAGCAAGACACTGTTTTGTTTGGTTTGGTTCAGTTTGGTTTGGTTAAGGACAGGGTCTCATCCTCTCACTCAGGCTAGAGTGCAGTGGTGCAATCATAGCTCACTGCAGCTTTGAATTCCTGGGCTCAAGGGATCCTCCAGCCTCAGCCTCCTGAGTAGCTGGGACTACAAACATGTGCCATGGACAGGGAATTTTTTTGCAAAACTCAATTACATCTACCCTCTGGGTATCCATCTAAAGGAAAAGACATTATCCCCATTTTCTGCTCTTGAAGCAAAGTGACTCATCCCAAACCAGACTCAAATAAGGATCGAAGGCAGGTCTGTGGGATTCTAGCTACTCTGTCCTCAGCTCCCACCACTTACCCTGTGCCACATCTCTGCCCTCCCTCTGTAGTCTGGAGTCACAGGATGATTCTCACATCATTGATTCACACATTTGATTAATTGTAAGGGTCCGCTGCAATGACTACTATTTATTAAAGCATATATATATATACACACACACACACACACACACACACACACACAATATATATATATATGATGAAGTCTTACTCTGTCACAAGGCTGGAGTGTACAATCTCAGCTCACTGCAACCTCCACCTTCCAGGTTCAAGTGATTCTCCTGCCTCAGCCTCCCAAGTAGCTGGGACTACAGGCATGTGCCACCATGCCCAGCTAATTTTTGTATTTTTAGTAGAGATGGGGTTTCACCATGTTGACCAAGATGGTCTTGATCCCTTGACTTCGTGATCTGCTCACCTCGGCCTCCCAAAGTGCTGGAATTACAGTCGTGAGCACCACGCCCAGCCCGCGTATATCTTTTTTAAGAGGCAGGTCTCATTCTGTCACCCAGGCTGGAGTACAGTGGCATGATTATAGTTCACTGCAGCCTCAAATTCCTGAGCTCAAGCGATCCTCCCACCTCAGCCTTCCAAAGTTCTGGGATTACAGACATGAGCCTCTGTGCATGGCCTTCAATGCACAATTTGATGGCATCTGAGAGATGTAGCAGCAACATGGTCAACACTTGTGACCACTGACTTGGGTTTATCCTAATGCTGTCTCCCCCAACTAGACTGTGTGCTACATGAGAACAGGAATCATATAGTATCCAGAAGAGCATCTGGCATAAAAATATGACAATGGTTATGTAAAATGGTAGAATTAGGGGACACTGGGTAATAAGTGTGTGGGAACTCTATTTACATTATCTTCTACATTTTCTTTCAAATAAAAACAACTGGCCGGGCGCAATGGCTCATGCCAGTAATCTCAGCATTTGGGGAGGCCAAGGCAGGCAGATCACAAGTTCAGGAGTTTGAGACCAGCCTGGCCAATATAGTGAAACCTCATCTCTACTAAAAAATACAAAAATGAGCCAGGCATGGTGGTGCATGCCCGAAGTCCCAGCTACATAGGAGGCTGAGGCAGGAGAGTCGCTTGAACTTGGGAGGTGAGGTTGCAGTAAGCGGAGATTGCACCACTGCACTCCAGCCTAGGCAACAGAGTGAGACTCCATCTCGAAAAATAAAATAAAATAAAATAAAATAAACAATAATGCTGGCAAGAAAAAAAAACAAAAAACAGTGTGTTCTAAAAAATGCAAATCTGGCTTGTTGCTTCTGTCATTCCTGAGCTTCACCCAAGGCTCCAGACCCTCCCCTCTGAGCTCTGCAATAAACATCTGCAATGTCTGAGTCCAGACAATGCATTGCAACCGGTTTATGGAGAACTCCCTGACATCACCCAACCTCCCTTCTTGGGTGCACCTGCCTGGGCAAGGCAATAGAAGGATTTTATTATAACAGCACTTTATGGAGCTCACTCGACCCGTCAAAATAATTGTTTGACTTAATGTGAAATCTGAGCTCCACAGCTGCGTGAGTCTGTCCTCCCGGGAACTCAGGCTGGCTGCTGCTGGCGCACATTTCAGTGTCTCAAATTAACGGCAGTTTGGAAGTCTCCCTAATTAGTTACAGCACTGCTCGAGGTGTCATTTTATTTTATTTTATTTTTATTTTTTATGAGCCCAATAACATATTGCCATTTAAGTTTCTGGGAGACAGGGGAGCTATAAATAAATAAAATTATAATTTGCTTGAAGTCTATCACACAGATACACGAAGTTCAGAAGTAAGTTTTAATTTGACTAATGAGATGAAACTTTTCTCTGCAGAGTGTGGGCTGTGGGGGATGATTGTTGCTCTGCTGCACAGAGGGTGGCATGCCTCAAAAGACCTGGGAGACAGCACAGCCCAGAGACAAAGAAGGAAGCTGATCAGAGACGGACAAAGAAGGAAGCCGATGTACTCCATGGAAGTCATGCCTGAGGTCTCGTAACCAGGACTTGAATTCATACCTCGGTTCTGCTTCTTCTTGGCCAGAGGTCCTCTCCCTTCCTCTTCTTCAGTCTCAACCTCCTCTTACATCCAGGG
This sequence comes from Ateles fusciceps, assembly GCA_036589455.1. Taxonomy (NCBI): domain Eukaryota; kingdom Metazoa; phylum Chordata; class Mammalia; order Primates; family Atelidae; genus Ateles; species Ateles fusciceps. The sequence goes on from JAZHEH010003064.1 coordinate 1,475,842, forward strand.
AGGAGGAAGGTGCTTATCACTTCTCTCAGAGGTTTGTGTGAACATCTGATATATGCAGAAAACAGCCCATACCAGAAATCCAGTGGTGTGGTGCAGTGGTTAAGGAGTTCTATGTAGAAGCCAGACTACTCGAGTTCAAATCCTGCCTTGTTTATTACCTAGCTGTGTCAAGTCAGGCAAATCACTTGGCCTCTCTGTATCTCACTTCCTTCACTTCTTAAAAACTGTACACGCTTCTTTAGTAAATTAATGAATATATCCAAATTGCATAGAATTTACAGAGAGCACCTAACACACTCTGTAGTTCTTATCTACAGCACATATGTTCAACAGAGAGCAAAGAAACCTTAGCTATTCCAGTGGTTTTTGTGCCCCAGATATTACAATGTTGTGTGAGCCTCCAAAAGACCACATTTTCTACAAACCGTGTTTTGGGAGTATTAAAACAGGAAAAAGGGTGTTAGGAAAAAAGGTTAAGAGTCACTGAAGCACTAATCTATAGTCATTACTATCATTATAACTGTGTAAAATGCCTCAGGAGCATCCCTTGTCTGATTTCAACTGCTGTGATCTAAGGCTCTGGGGTCAGACGGGCCTGCATTTAAAATCCACTCTTCTCCTCATGAGCTGTGTAATCCTGGCAAGTCATTTCACAACTCTGTGCCTGAGTTTTCATTCCATAAAATGGAGCTAATAAACTTGTCTCGAGGATGGAATAAAATAATGCATGCTAAGTGCTTAGGACAATGCCTGCCATCCTATAAGCACTCAATATAACATAAGGCAGCTATTATTAAGATTTTTTTTTTTAGATGGAGTCTTGCTCTGCTGCCAGGCTAGAGTGTGCAGTGGTGGGATCTCCACGTGCCTCAACCTCCAACTCCCAGGTTCAAGCGATTCTCCTGCCTCAGACTCCCGAGTAGCTGGGATTACAGGCACGCATCACCACACCCAGCTAATTTTGGTATTTTTAGTAGAGACCGGGTTTCACCATGTTGGCCAGGATGGTCTCGATCTTCTGACCTCATAATCCACCCACTTCGGCCTCCCAAAGTGCTGGGATTACAGGTGTGAGCCACTGCACACTTCTTATTAAGATTATTTTCATCATTATTTTATCAAGCACTTAGCAGCACACAATGGGCACAGGATACATGATGGGTCAGGAGTGCTTCCGACCAGACTCCCGGCTGGCAGGTTCTCAGGCTCTTTCTCAATTTCTCTAATGATTCCAGGGAAATGTTGCTGTTTGCTATGCAAATATTTTACTGTGGCTCTGTGATCATCATATCACACCACCAAGTGGACGGGCAAGACCAACACTCCGACATGGGAACTTCACAATTGCTTGTTGATTCCTGGCAGATCTGTGGGAGCTGCAGGAGCGGCCAGGCGGCTCCTTGCTGCCCAGCCACATTTCAGGAGACGATGTCTTATTAGCACTGCTCTGCATGGAGGCTTCCTCTTATACAGCCAATTACTGCTCAGCCGTGATGCCGTAAAGAAAGGGCCCACTTTTAAATCATCAGTATGCAACCATCCTGTGTGATCTCCACATGTACCCCAGAACCTAAAGTACAATAAAAATAAAAATTATCAGTATGGAATTAAAGTAACTGAAAAGTGCACCTCTCCACTTCAGGGTTCCCACCAGAGCAGAAAGAATTCTGAGTCTGTGCTCGGGGGAACCACTGAAGAATTGAGCCCATCCAGGACCTACCCCTCTGCACCCAGAGGCCAAGACCTGTGTCCTGCCCCCTGTCACATATAGGGCCATCATCTGAGCTGCTTGCAAACTCTTCAGGGCTCATTCGGGATGTACCTTTTCTCTGCTCAAAATGCCTTCTCTAGATCAAATCTAAATCCATTGTGTTGCGAATGAAATCCTTTTTAAAATTTTGTTTGTTTGTTTGATTTTGGGTTTTTTTTTTTTTTTTTTTTTTTTTTTTTTAGAGATGAGGTCTTACTCTGTCACGCAGGCTGGAGGGAAATGGTGCAGTCATAGCTCACTGCAGCCTTGACTGCCTGGGCTCAAGTGATCCTCCCGCTTCTGTCTCCTGAGTAGCTAGGACTACACTCATGTACCACCATGTAGCTGGCATAAGTCCAGGTGCTCACCACTCAGAGGCTGAAAATATGAGAAGACAGGTATGGTGAAAAGAAAGCAACTTTATTAATCAAATGCCAGCAGATGGGAGATAACCAGGCTTCTACCTCAAGGAAGACATCTCAGTCTTTTGGGCTGAGTGAAGGGGTTTAACAAGGAAAAGGTGTGGGAAACATACCACAGTGGTACAAGAAGGTGTGGGTCTGCCTGTCTTGTTCCCATGTGTTATTATGAGGAATCGACCATCTGAGGATCCCATTTGCATTATCCTGACTTCAACCCGGAAGTGGTGGGCTAACTGTAACTTGCCCTAAGAGGGAGAATTCTGCAGCTGGGTCTCTCTGCCTCCTTTGCTTCAAAATTGGCCCCTGGAATTTCTAAGCAAGCACATAATTAGATAAGCGAGCACTGTTCACAGAAGTGCCTGGTGGGGAAAGGCAGGAACAAAGAGTTTCAAAATATGCTTCGAGGCTGAAAGCAAAAAAGAAAAAAACAGAAAGTTTTAAAATATATTTTGAGGCTGGGATACTCAGTGACAACCATGCACAGCTTTTTTTTTTTAAACTATTTTTGTAGAGACGGCTAGAATCCAGTTCTCTCTGGGTCTTGGGAAGTCTAAACACAGCCTCCACTTGGTCATGCAGAGTAGACGTGGGGGACATTGCAGGTCAGCATCCCAGCTTAGCTCTTCCAACTCACTTACTCAGTCTGCCAAGGACAGTTTGGAGGAGTGACCTCCCAGCTTGGCTATCCAAGACCATGGGGAAGCATCTACATTGGAGTCAAGCCTTTAAACCCAGTTTGGAGCACGCACCAGCAGTCACTGCTGCCTGGGGGAGTGGAATTCCCGTGTTTAGACAGCAGCCTTCCCCGAGCAGAATCAGTGTTCAAGTCTAGCTCTCGACCTGGTCCTCTTTTTTGCAGTGTATTAGTTTGCCACGGTTGCCATAACAAAATATGTCTAGACTGGCTGTCTTAACCAAGAGAAATTTACTTTCTCACAGTCCTGGATGCAGGACGTCTGAGGTCAAGGTGCCAGCACGTTTAGTTTCTTCTGAAGCCTGTCTCGTTGGCTGGCAGATGCCCACATTTTCCATGTCTTCACGTTGTCTTTGCTCTGTGTGCACACATTAAGGGTGTCTCTGTGTGTGTCCAAATTGCATCTTCTTACAAAGACATGAGTTAGGTTGCATTAAAGCCCACCCTAACAGCTTCATCTTCACTTAATCACCTCTTTAAAGACCTCATCTCCAAATATAGTCACATTCTGCGGTACTGCAGTTAGTGCTTAAACATATACATTTTGTGGAAATGCAATTCAACCCTTAACACTTTGCCCTCTGGACTCCCAAAATTCACATCCTTCTCACGTGTAAAATACATTCACCCTCATCCCCCACACCCTGCAAGTCTTAACCTGAGCTGGCATGAACTTATTTAGATAAGTTCCAAATCTTATCTAAATCTCATCTAAATCAGGTGTGGCTGATACTTAAGGTGTGATTCATTCTGAGGCAGAACTCCTCTCAAGCTGTAAAGCTATTTTTTTTTCATTTTTATTTTAGATCTGGGGGGTACCTGTGGAGGTTTGTCACAAGGCTATATTGCATGATGCTAAGGTTTGGGCTTCCAGTGACCCTGTCACCCAGACAGTGAGCATAGTATCCAATAGATAGTTTTGTTATGTTACTTTGTTTTTGTTGTTTTTATTGTTTTTGAGACAGAGTCTCGCTCTGTCACCCAGGCTGGAGTGCAGTGGCACAATCTTGGCTCACTGCAACTTATACCTCCCAGGTTCAAGTGATTCTTGTGCCTCAGCCTCCTGAGTAGCTGGGATTACAAGTGTGAGCCACCATGCCCAGCACCAATAGGTAGTTTTTTAGCCCTTTCCCCACTTTCTCCTTCCCTTTTTGGGGGTCCCTTGTGTCTGTTGTTCCCTAGCTTTATGTCCATGTGTACCCAAGGTATAGCTCCCACTCATAAGTGAGAACTTAGGGTGTTCAGTTTCTGTTACTGCATTAATTCCCTTAGAATAATGACCTCCAGTCGCATTCATGTTGCTGAAAAAGACACGCTGTTGTTCTTTTTATGGCTGTGTATTACTCCCTGGTGTATATGTAGCATATTTTATTTATCCAACCCACCACTGAGGGGAACCTAGGTTGATTCCATGTCTTTCTATTGTGAATGGCCCAGCTGTGAACCTATTAAACCAAAAAAGTTATCTCCTTCCAAAATACAATGGTGGCACAGGCATAGTATAGCTATTCCAGTTCCAAAGGGGAAAAAGAGGAAGAAAGGTTCACGGGTCCCAAGCAAGCGTGGCCCAATAAAACCAAAGAGGTATCCCCCCAGGTAATGACAAGGAAGTAGGCTTGCCTTTGTGGTCATTCTTTCCCTTTTCTTGAAGGATAACAACTGCTATTGTCTGGATAACCCTAATGTCCTGTCCTGTAGAATCCCAGAAGTCTGATGGCCTTTCTTCCTTCCTTCCTCCCTTCCTTCCTTCCTTTTCTTTTTCTTTCTTTCTCTCTCTCTCTTTCTTTCTCTTTCTCTCTTTCTTGTAACAGAGTCCCACTCTGTCGCCTAGACTGGAGTGCAGTGGTGCGATCTTGGCTCATTGCAACCTCTGATTCCCAGGTTCAAGGGATTCTTCTGCCTCAGCCTCCCGAGGAGCTGGCATTGCAGGTGCCCACCACCACTCCCAGCTAATTGTTTTGTATTTTTAGTAGAGACAGGGTTTCACCATGTTGTTCAGGCTGGTCTCAAACTCCTGACCTCATGATCTGCCTGCCTCAGCCTCCCAAAGTGCTGGGATCACAGGCATGAGCCACCGCACCAGGCCTGTCTAACAGTCTTTATTTCATCTCTGAGCCTCAGTTCAAGCTGGCAGCATTTCTGTTTTTTCATTAATTCACTTAGAATAATGGCCTCCACCTGCATTCATGTTGCTGAAAAATACATGATTTTGTACTTTTATATGGCTGTATAGTATTCCATAGGGTATATGTACCACATTTTATTTATCCAATTTATCATTGATGAGTACCCAGGCTGAGATGGTTGGGAGATCCGTGAGTGACACCCACAGTCTCTTTCTCATGTGACTGTCAAGTCACGCCCTTGGGATCTCTCCAGAACAAGCTTTCTCACTTTCTGCAATATGGATGGGCTGAGAAATTTCCCAGTCTTTAAGTTTTGGTTCTGTGTTGCTTAACACTTTCTTCTTCAATGTCTCTCCCTCCTGTTGCATTTTACCATAAGCAATCAGGAGAATGCCGGCTGCACCTTCAATACTGTGCTTCCACAGTTTAGATTTCTGAAATCTCCTCTGCCAAATATCCAAGTGCTTCACTCACAAGTTCCACCTTCTGCAAAACACTAGAACACAATTCAGACAAGCTCTTTGCCACTTGTAACAAGGATCTTCTCCTCTCCAGTGTCCAATAGCGTGTTCTTTATCTCCTTCTGAGGCCTCAAAGAAGCAGCTTTAACATCCATATTTCTATCATGAGTCTCTCCACCACGATCTAGGCTTTTTCTATAATACCATGTGCTTCGCAACTCTTCCAGCCTCTAGCTAATACTCAACACCAAAGGTGTTTCCACATTTTTAGGTACTGGTTAATCAGCACCCCACTTCTCCATACCAAAATCTGCATTCATTTTCTAGGGCTCCCCTAACAAAAAGCACAGGCTGGGTGACTTCAAAACAGTGGGCATTTGTTTCCACGCAGTTCTGGAATGTAGAAGTCCATGATCAAGGTATTGGCTGGTTTAGTTTCTCCAGAGACCTCTCTCCTTGGCTTACAGACGGCCATCTTCTTGCTGCAGCCCGTGTGGTCTTTGCTGTGTGTCTGCATTTGTGGTGTCTCTGTGTGTCCAATTTTTCCCTTTTCATAAGGACATCAGTCAGATGGAACAAGAGCCCACCTCAAACAGCTCATTTTAATTTAATCCCCTCTTTAAAGGTCCTGTCTACAAATACAGTCACATTGTGAGGTGTTGGGAGTTAGGACTTCAACATATTAATTTGGGGTTTGTGGGGGAGAAGACACAATTAAGACCGTAATTATCAGAAACAGCTATTCTCTCTCTCTCTCTCGCTAGGCTCACTCTCTTTCAACATTATCTGTAAAATAAGGGGATGTGGAGTTCTAAAGACTGTCCCTGTCTCTATGACGTTGTAAGGATACCTGTTTATCCTTACATTAAGGCCAGAGTTGCAGCTCAGAACAGCCAAGAAGGAAGGCGTAGAATGGAACCGGAAAGCTGTAAAATTATCGTTAGTTCTCTGACCACATAATTCTTTCCTCCCCGGCTGCATTATTCTTTCTGTCATTTAATAAAGTGGCTCCAAGATTATGAGAGGAGGAAAATCACCACCTCATGTCCTTTGTGCTCCCTGAGGGATTATGGGATTTTGCATAATTAAATATGAGCCATGTAATTTCCCACCTGCTCACCTCCATTGTATGTTGTATTTTGCCCCCCTCAAAGTCTCAGCTCCTATTTCAAGTGGAAAATGTGATTCACGGTGACAAAAATTCTTCCTCCTTCACCTCCCCCTGTGGCTCCCCCCACCCCCGTTCTCTGCGTGGCTCCTCCCGCTTCCTCAGCCCACATCTTGCTGCCAGTCTCTGCTTCTCAGCCCACATACTCCAAAACCTGCCTCGGAAATGCAAGCTGGGGTACCAGAAGCCTCCCACACTGCTCAGAATGAGGCCTGGGCACTGGGAGAGCAGGCTGCTCAGGCTCCATGTCTCGCTCGGCAAAATTGCTCTCTCTTCCAGGCTTCACTCTTCCAGGCTCACTCTTTCATTCATCAGCAAAAAGGGCTAAGCTTCAATTATTTCCTTGACTGCTTCACATGGAGGTGTGAAGAGCCATGTTACTGCCCAGGCTATAAAGTGCTTTACAAACTGTAAAGTGCGGTACAAGACGTATAAAGTGCTATACAAACTATAAAGTGCTATACAAATATCATTCTTGTCAATGTATTAAGGGCTTTACAAACTATAAAGTATTGTACAAGAAGTATAAAGAGCTTTACAAACTATAAAGTGCTGTATAAATATCGTTCTTGTCAATGTATAAAGTGTTTTACAAACTGTAAAGTGCTGTACAAGATGCATAAATATCGTTCTTGTCAATGTATAAAGTGCTTTACAAACTATAGAGTGCTGTACAAATATCGTTCTTGTCAATGTATAAAGTGCCTTACTAGCTATAAAGCAATATACAAAGCAATATGCAGTATTGTTCTTATCAATGTGCTTTGGAAGAAGCTGGCTCCACAGTCACAGGCGGCAGTTCTAAGGAGTAACAGGGACACACAGGAACTTGGCTGATGCTGGGGAGCCGGGCCTATGTACTTTCAAAGACATTCTGTTCTGCTCCTAAGTATCGCTTGGGCCTACCAGAACATTCCTAAACAATAACCCTCCTGATGCAGATGGTGTGAGAAGGGACATCACAGAGCATTTCATGTAGGGTCCTGCAGGCTGATGCCTTTGGGGTCCAGGCAAGAGGAGGAAATGAATGAAGCAGGCCAGATGTTTGCAAGAAAATAGAAAGTTGGAGAAATGCAGGAATTTGAGATTTTCTTTCATATTCTTTGTCTTAAAAAACAAACAAACAAACAAAAAACTGAGCATGCTAAGGAATGTACCCTACAGGCAGAATCCAGCCCGGGGGAATTCAGTTAACACTCCGATTTCTGCTCCTATAGCAGATGCCTGTGCTCTGTTCACAGCCCCTCAGGCCTACTTGGGGGCCACGGCAGATGGTTCCCATAAAGGGGAATTGTTTCCTATGTCTCTCTGCCTGAGGACTGTCTCTGTGATATGGTTTGGATATGTGTCCCTTCCAAATCTCATGCTGAAATGTGACCTCCAATGTTGGAGGTGGGGCCTGGTGGGATTCCTCATGAGCAGCTTGGTGTCCTTCCCATCCATAGCAATGACTGAAGTCTCGCTCTGTTAATTCACATGAGAGCTGGTTGTTTAAAAGGGCCTGGCATCTCCTCCTCTCTCGTCCCTCTTTAATATGTAACACGCTTGCTCCCTTTGCCTTTCAGCATGACTAACAGCTTCCTGAGGCCTCACCAGAAGCTGAGCAGATGCTGGTGCCATGCCCGTACAGCCTGCATAACAGTGAGCCAAATAAACCTCTTTTCCTTATAAATTACCCAGCCTTGAGTATTTCTTGACAATACCTTGGATCATTGTTTTGCAAGCAATGCCAAACAGACCAACACACTCTGGCAGATGAAAATGCTCCTGTCATCCCTGGAGTAGACTGGATGTGCCTGAGTGTTAACGTCCCCTGGCGCGAACTCCAGCCATGAGGATCCAGGCTTAGCGGATAAGCACTCCAGCTCCCTCAGCCTGAAAAGGGGCAGTTCTCTCAGAGGGTCCACTGCAGTAGTGGGCTCACAAATGCATCCTTGATTGGCTTCCTCTCCTTTCCTGTCCCACTTCCCTCCTTCCCATGGTGTTTCCTGAGATCAGTCAAATGAACTACAGTTGACCCTGGAACAACATGGGGGCTGCAGGTGGTGAACCCCTGCAAGGTCAAAGATTCACATATAACTTTTGACTCCCCAAAGACTTAGCTACTAATGCCCTATAGTTGACTGGAAGCCTTAGCAATAACATAAGCAGTTCATTAACACATATTCTGTATTATATGTATGTTCTAGGTATTGTATACTTCATTCTTACAATAAAGTAATCTAAAGAAAAGAAAAGTTAAGAAAATCATAAGAGTCCAGGCACAGTGTCTCATGCCTATAATCCCAGAGCTTTGGGGGGCTGAGGTAGAAGGATCACTTGAAGCCAGGAGTTTGAGACCAGTCTGGGCAACATAGTGAGATCCCATTTCTACAATATATTTAAAATTTAGCCAGGCATGGTGGCATGTGCCTATAGTCCCAGCTACAGGAGATGCTGAGGCAGGAAGATTGCTTGAGCTCAGAGTTCAAGGCTGCCGTGAGTTTGTGATCCCGCCACTGAACTTGAGCCTGGGCAACAGAGTGAGACCCTGTCTCCAAAGAAAAAAATAAAAACATAAAATAAAGAAAATCCTAAGGAAGAGAAAAATATATTTCCTATTCATTATGTGGAAGTAGATCATCATAAAAGTCTTCATCCTTGTCTTCACGTTGAGTAGGCTGATGGCGGGGGAGAAGAGAGAGAGGTGGTTTTGCTGTCTCAGGAATGACAGTGGTAAAAGAGTAGGGGAGGTAGAAAGGGAAGCAGGAGAGGCAGGCACAGTCGGTGTAACTTTTATTGAAAAAGAATCTCCGTATAAGTGGACCCGTGCAGTTCAAATCTGTGTTGTTCCAGGGTCAACCATACTTGAGTACAAATCCTTGGTCAGAATTTGCTTCTGGGGTGACCCGAACTAAGGCAGCCCCTATTCAGTGTCCTGAAAATAGTTTCTTCAATACCCATGATAGCCAATTAGCCTGTTTCAACATCCACACCTTCAGTGATGAGAAGTCTACTACCTCGTAAGTTGGTTCACTCCATCCCTAGAGAACTTTGATCATGACAAATTAAATTCTAAAACTCTTCATTCTAACAAACGGTAAGCTATCTTTTCTCTCTCTGGAGCCATTCCTCTGTTCTCAAATGACATTACGTGAAATTCTTTTACCATTTCAGTCCCTCTTCATGGTCAGTAGCTGTTTTTCAGGATAATATTCAGAGCCAAATACAAAATGCAGGATGGCTTGCTAGGAGCAGGGTTGCAATGGTAGCCTAGTGCCCTCCTATTCCTGGGTTCATACCTCTGTTTCATGTAACCTGAGGTTTTGCTCCAGTCCTGGTTCACTCTGAGAATATAGAAGATCTTATCTCTTAACACAGAGAGCCTGGCCACAATGTGGGTATCTTTGAATGTGGAGCCCATCATAGGATGACAGAACCAGGCTAGCTCTGAACGCCCATGATACTCTCAGTGGAATGAGACCCTATATCAGAAAAAAAAAAAGAAAGAAAGAAAAGGCATAAAATAGTCATGGCAGGTTGCAAGCTAGATTAGAATCTCTGGGAGTGGGACTCAGGCATCGATACTTTTACAGCCGGCCCACTCACTACCATCCAGCTATCAACAATGATTTCAGTATGCAACCACAACCAAGAACTGCTGGTTTAGAAGCTGCACTTGTAACCGCCCTGCAAGGGAGGGTTCTCACAGGGAAACCCTAGTCAGGCTCGAAGGCTGGTGAATCTAGGCCTGAACCAAGAACTGAAGTAATCTATTGCCCTGTGTAATAGACTTCTGGATAGACTTCTGTACCCAGAAGTCTATTACACAGGGCAATAACTTTCTGTACTTTTTAAGTCAGTTCAAGTCAATGTTTCTGTTGCCTACTAACGAAAGCATCTTATCTGACACAGATGGTCTCTGACATGGTGCTGCCTCCATATCCAACCTCCCAGAACAATAGAAGTCAGAGAGCCAATCTTGTCCCCATTACATAAAGGCAAAGATACAGGCCCAGAGATGGAAAGCAACTTGCCCCAGGACACACAGCTAGTAGGGTGCAAAGTCATAATGCACATTCATGTTTTGTTTGACTCTTAAAACCTTCTTTCCTTGAACCCCACTCTCAACACCAGGGCATAAGTAAAGTTTCCATCTGAATGAACTTCATTTCTCTCTCTTAAGCCATCTAGTTGCCAGTCTAATCTCTTGTCCCAGGGAACACTACTGACTGCACGCCCCAGCAGTCTTTAGTAGAACTGCTTTTCATCTTCTCTGACATCTCAGAGCAGGTGCTCCAAGTTGGGAGTGCCCTGCATGGTTGGGTCCAAGTCACATTGTTCTGAGTGTCCCTAAACCCAGAACCAAGAAGAAATGCTGGAGCTTTATAACAGACAAGCTATATTTCATTCTTACCCCATATCACAGCAAAGAAAACTGAGTTTCCTTTGCTTCTCTGTCTACTTGCATTTTCTCACTGCACAGCTCACTGGCCAGAAGTCAAAACGATTAACAGGCAAGAGCAAGGATGTCAGAGAAAAGACCATTAGATGATCCATAATTTCATCTTTTTTATCCACGGCCACTGTTCCAAAATCCCCGAAAGAGTTCCAAACTTTCTAAATCATCCTATTATTTGAATAAGCATTTATTGAAAACTTGTGTGCTCCACTAGGCTATCAGAATACAAAGAATTGAGATATAGACCATATCTTGGAACACCTTGGGAGTTTGTGATTGACACTATGGGTTGTCATTCTAAGGGCTATTTTTTTCCCCTCTTCTAAACCGCTGAATCTGCCATCAGCCGCAGAAACTAAAAACACAAACATTTACTTTCTCAACCTCTCTTGCAGCTAGGATCTGGTCACATGATTCCATTGTGGCCAATGGGATGTAAGGGGAATCTGTTAGTGAACATCAGGGAACAATTTTTCTTCCTGATAAAGAGAGAAATACGCTAGAAGAGCTTCATTCACTGACCTGCCCTTGCTCCTTCTTGCTTTGGAATAAGTTTGAATGAAGACCAGGAGGCTAGGACACCATGAGAAGAGACATTAACACACTGCAGATGGTACCACAGAAATACAGAAAGACCTTGGGTCTTCAATTTCATTGTTGAGCTATTGAACCACTTCTGAAGTGGTTCACTTCTCTTCTGGTGCTAATAGAAAATAAAATCTCCTACTGTTTAGGCCATTTTTCATTGGATGTTCCGTTCTTTATAGAGAAAAGCATTCTTTTTCTGAAACAGAGTCATCTCATATGGACTTAGGTCTCTGTCTCTTGCTGATTATGAAATTCTTGGCAAGTTAAATACCTTCTCTGAGACTTAATTTCACAAAATATAAAGCACAAAGAATAATGACTGCATAGCTGGTGTTTTGTGAGGATTAAATTAGACAGCAAATGTGTGCGTACATGAGCCGTAACTGGTGTTTTACAGATGACCCACTTTTTCCTTTTTCTCTCTAAATACAGTGTAGCATAGGAATTAAAAGCTTGGGCTTTGGAATCACCCAAACAAAGGCTTAAATCTGCACTCTGACACTTACCTTGTGACCTTGAGCAAGTCATCTTACTGGAACCTCATCTTCCTTATCTGTAGAATGGACAAGCTATTGGTATCTGCATTCCCAGCCTGTTGTAAAGACTAAAGGAGAAATTGCTTGTAAAGATCTTGACACAGAGACCATATATAGTAAACACTCATTATATGTCAACTATTGCTTTTGAGGTTGAGTTAATAATCTAAAGAGAAAATGATGAAGTCACTGAGACACAGAAGCTATGGTTCTGCCATCCCCAGTCACTCTTCTTCCTTACAATCAGATCCCTGATTTTGTTTTAGGTACTCCTCCGACATACCGCATCCCCAGCTGAGCTCATCTCGGACTCTGTGGAAGGACCTGTTTGCTCTAAGGTAATCCCACCCCTTGCCAGTAACTGCAATGTCAAGGAATGGGCATGTGACCTACCTCTTGCCAACAGGAGAAGAATGATGGGCAGCTCTCAGGACAGCCCCACTGAAAGCAATGCTCTCTATTCCTGGTCTGGATGTTTTCATGGCTAACTGATCATTGAAACAGCTAAAGACATCTTGCTAGAGCTTGAAGAGGAAGCCAGCCTCAAGGATGACCCAGAGAAAAGAAGAAGAAATCTGTATCTTTGAAGACTTGCTTGAGCCATTAGGCAACAAATCCTAAAACCCACCCTACTTAGAAATCTATTATATAGGGTGACAAATTTCTGTACTTTTTTATAAAGGGTGGACTTTAATGTTTATTTACAGAATGCTGCAAGATATGCAATTCCACATAGAAATAAGAAACCTAGTCAGAGGACAAGCTTCATACAGTATGTACAGTTGGAACTGTTCAAGTATAGTTTCAGTGTATGAAGTTTTGCTCTTCTTGCCCAGGCTGGAGTGCAATGGCACCATCTTGGCTCACCACAATCTCTGCCTCCTGGGTTCAAGCGATTCTCCTGCCTCAGCCTCCCAAGTAGCTGGGATTACAGGCTTGCACCACAATGCCCGCCCAATTTCTGTGCTTTTAAAGCCAGTTCTAGTTGATATTTCTGTTGCCTATTAACAAAAGTATCTTATCTGATACAGATGGTCTCCATCATGGTTGGTGGTCCCTCAGTATCCAAGCTCTGGGTCTAGTTCAGAATTCTATGAGTCACAGAATCATAGAACAATAGAAGTCAGAGAACCAAGTTTGTTCCCATTACATAAAGGCTAAGATGCAGGCCCAGAGATGGGAAGCAGCTTGTCCCAGGACACACAGCTAGTAGGGTGCGAAGTCATAATGTACATCCATGTTTTGTTTGACTCTTAAAAACTTTATTTCCTTGTACCCCACTGTCAGCATCTGGGGGAAAAAGCTGCTCTTATATGAAAGATGAAAAAAGGAATAAAAATCAAGAAGCAAAACTTTTCTGCAGATTCTGCAGGAGATCTGGTAACTCCCAGGAGCCCTAAGGCCTTCACCCAGCCTCTAGTTCTCCAAGGCTCAGATCTATTTAGTGTTTTCAACACCGTGATATATGTGGCACAAACAGCCAGAGAAGGGCCTGATAAACTCTCTTCTGGGACTGATGGCCCTCGGGACACATTGTAGATCAAGGTGATGAGAGGGCACTGATGAAATGCTACACTGTGGCCAGCCCAAGCTTTTGCTCAACGCACCCTTCACAGCACTGAGCAATAAGGCAGTGGCTCTCAGACACAGAGCATAACTGGCATCAAACACCAGTGTGAACCTCAGCTTCAGGCAGGCCCAGGAGATGTCGATGCATCTGACATGGGCTGCCTTTTCTTCCTTTGATCAGGCCAGAGGCTGAGGACTTATAACACGTACACATGCTGGGGCTGACCTTGAATCCAGGCCCACTAACCTCCAAGAAAATAAGCAATCTTATGCAGATTGAGCACCCCTTATCCAAAAAAACGAACTTCCAAATCCTCCAAAATCGGAAATATTCTGAGGACCAACGTAAGATAGTGACTCCTTTTTTTCTGGTGATTCAATGTACACAAACTTTGTTTCATCCATAAATTAGGGAAAATATTGTATATATATGTATAAGGAGTATAGAAAACATAAATGAATTTTGTGTTTAGACTTGAGTCACCTCTCCAAGATATCTCACATATATGTAAATATTCCAAAATCTGAAAAAAAAAAAAAACCCAAACCTGAAACACTTCTGGTTCTAAGCATTTTGGGAAAGGTATGTGCAGCCTATTCGGTTAGCTCAAAAGTAATTTGGGCGTGGTAGCTCATGCCTGTAATCCCAGCACTTTGGGAGGCCAAGGCACGTGGATCACCTGAAATCAGGAGTTTGAGACCAGCCTGCCCAACGTGGCAAAACCCTGTCTCTACTAAACATACAAAAATTAGCTGGGCATGGTGGCGGGCACCTGTAATCCTGGCTACTCAGGAGGCTGAGGCAGGAGAATCGCTTGAACCCGGACGCAGAGGTTGCAGTCAGTCAAGATCGCACCACTGCACTCCAGCCTGGATGACAGAGTGAGACTCCATCTCAAAAAAAAAAAAAAAAAAAAAAAAAAAATGCGGCTTTGCAATTACTTTCAATGGCAAAACCGTAATTACTTTTGCACCAACCTAATAGAATAGATTGTACCATGGAAGAGACTCCTAGTGTTCATCTGTATTTGGATCTCTTCTTTTGAGTACATGGGAGGGTTACATTTTTTCACATGCACACCCTTTGAAGGTGGGGGTCACGCAATTAGTTCTAGCCCATTGGCAGTGAGCACAGTGGATCATATTTATTCTGGATCAAAGCATTTCATTGCCAGTGAGACATCATCCAGTTTCTCTTCCTCTGCCTTGGCAATCATGGAAACATGTACAAAGGAAATGCTACAAGATGGAAAACACCTGGAGCTCTAAACTGCATGGTGATTGGGAAGTGAGCTGTCCAAGAGAGTGGTTTCAATCTGCAGTAAAGAACAGACTTTTGTTGTGTTAAGTCACAAGATTTTGGTGCTGTTTGTTATTGAAGCATAACCTAGCCTAACTGACAAGTCTAATTCATATCAATAATAGCTACCATCGTTCTATAAACACTGTTTCAGGAACTGTGTTAAAAGTTTTATGGACTTTTAAGTTATTGACATTCCACACTAACCCTATAAGACAAGATTTGGGATTTTCTCAGGGACAAATATGTAAGACATAGCAGCTGCAAATTCTCATATGTAGGCTGATCTAATTCCAAGATCTCATATGCTTTATTGCTAAACATTAAAAAAAATAACCTGGCTGGGTGCGGTGGCTCACTCCTGTAATCCTAGCACTTTGGGAGGCTGAGGTGGGTGGATCATGAGGTCAGGAGTTCAAGACCAGCCTAGCCAACATGGTGAAACCCTATCTCTACTAAAGATACAAAAAATTAGCCTGGCATGGTGGCATGTGCATATAATCCCAGCTACTCAGGAGGCTGAGGTAGGAGAATCACTTGAACCTGGGAGGCAGAGGTTGCAGTGAGCCGAGATCACGCCATTGCATTCCATTCTGGGTGACAGAGAGAGACTCCATCTCAAAAAATAAATAAAAAATCAATAAAGAAAAATAACCTACTGGGAGAAAAAAATTATATTTTAAAAATAAGATGGAAAAATCTGTACATAAGATGACCCCAACTATTTTTACATATTCAGAGAGAACAGAAGTGGACCACACTACAGAATATATACAGTTGATATCTTTCATGGTTTTATGGAAGATTTTTATTTTTATATGGATCTATAATCTTTTAGATCTCCCGCAATGAGTAAACATCATTAAGTCTTCTATAAGAACCACGCATTATTCAATCATCAGAAAACTGTGCATCTTTAGACATAAGATAGTATCCAAAATAGAATGTGAATTTCTGATATCTGAAACCTCCACCACTCCACTCGGGGAGTGATGGAGAACAAATGGTCATTAACCCACTACTACGTGCCTATCATTTTTAATACATTTTGGCATTTATTCCTCCCACATATCTTGAGAAGTAAGGATTTATCTTCCCAATGTTCAGGTAAGAAACCCAGGATTCTGAGAAGTTAAGTGACTTGCCTAAGGTCATAAAATCAGAACAAGGCGTTTGGACCCCAAACTCATGTTCTTTCCACTACCTGGTGCTTGCTTTGATTAACCCCACTGGGTAGTAATTTACAGTTGGCCTTAATCCTATATTTCTTCATATCTACAAATGTATGAATGCCTGAATTTTACCCAAACCATAGTCAACACCTCTCCATAAGATTAACCACAAAAAAATAGAAATGAGAATCAAGGTGTTAATATATCGCTTATATGCGTTTCTACTCTGATTCCCCAAAGAATAACTCCCTGAGCTGGTGCACATGACAATAATGTTTTGTATATTTCAAATCAGCTACGTGTTAGGATTCTCTTAGAGGGACAGGGGAGTTTATTAAGTATTAACTCGCATGATCACAAGGTCCCACAATAGGCCATCTGCAAGGTGAGGAGCAAGGAGAGCCAGCCCAAGTCCCAAAACTGAAAAACTTGGAGTGTTCAAGGCCAGGAAGCCTCCAGCATGAGAGAAAGGTGTAGGCTGGGAGGCTAGGCCTGTCTCACCTTTTCGTTTTAATGCCTGCTTTATGTTCGCTGGTGACTGATCAGATGGTGTCCGCCCAGATTAAGGGTGGATCTGCCTTCCCCACTGACTCAAATGTTAATCTCCTTTGGTAACATCCTCAGAGACACACCCAGGATCAATATTGCATCCTTCAATCCAATCAAGTTGACACTCAGTTTTAACCATCACAAGCTAGAAGGAAGGACTTGGAATGTTCCTAACACAAAGAAATGATAAATGTTTGAGGTAATGAATCTCCTAATTACCCTGATTTGATCATTACACATTGTATGCTGGTATCAAAATATCACATGCACTCCATTAAATACCATAGGCAACCCCAGGATACATAAATAGCTATTATGTATCAATAAAAAATTTGAAGACCTATGGACAAATTACCTCCTTCATGTCCCCATCTGACCTCTAGCCAGACACGTGAGACCAGCCCAAAATAAGAAGAGGAGCAAAAAGAAGCTAAATGTTTCTGTCACCTCTGAATAACCAAAGCCACATGCCAGACACTGTGTTCAAACTTGTTACTATGACAATTGTCAAATATATATAAAGGAAGAAAATATGTGTAACAAACCCTTGCATATCCATCACCAGCTTCAACAACCATCAACATTTTGCCGTAAAATGTTTCATCTATATCTTATTTTTTGCTGAATTATCTTAAAGTAAGTCCCAGAGATCTAGCCATTGCACCTAATATTTTGGTAACATCTTACAAAAAAGAATATTTTTGTAACTATGATGCTATTTTCACACCTCACAAAATTATAATTTCATCTAATAACCAGTTCATATTCAAATTACCCAGTTGTCTAAAAACATATATATTTCAGAGTTTGTTTTCCCAAATAAGAATTCATGCTTGGTTAATTTGCTGTGTTTGGTTGTTGGGTCTCTCAAGCTTACTGTAAAGGGAGAACGATACAACTTGTCATTTAAATTTGAATGCTTTCAAGAGTGAAAGAGAGTACTATTAATAATATATCAGGACCGGGCGCAGTGGCTCACGCCTGTAATCCCAGCACTTTGGGAGGCCGAGGCAGGTGGATCATTTGAGGTCAGGAGTTCGAGACCAGCTGGCCAACATAGAGAAATGCTATCTCTACTAAAAACCCAAAAATTAGCTGGGCGTGGTGATGGATGCCTGTAATCCCAACTACTCAGGAGGCTAAGGCAGGAGAACCACTTGAGCCTGGGAGGCGGAGTTTGCAGTGAATCAAGATGACACCACTGCACTCCAGCCTGGGTGACAGAATGAGACTCTGTCTCAAAATAAATTAAACAAATTTATTAAAATAATAATATATATTAGAACAAAAAACATAAACAAAGATTGCCCAGAGAAAACCATATGGTGACCCTACCTTTAAACTCTCTTCCACATTCTTTTTTTTTTTGAGATGGAGTCTTACTCTGTCACCCAGGCTGCAGTGCAGAGGCATGATCTCGGCTCACTGCAACCTCCGCCTCCCGGGTTTCAGCAATTCTCCTGTCTCAACCTCTCGAGTAGCTGGGATTACAGGCACCTGCCACCACGTCTGGCTATTTTTTGTATTTTTAGTAGAGATGGAGTTTTGTCATGTTGGCCAGGCTGGTTTGAATTCCTGACCTCAGGGATTCACCCGCCTTGGCTTTCCAAAGTGCTGGGATTATAGGGTAGGCCACCGAGCCCTGCCTCTCCCACCTTCTGTATGCTTTAATAAAACACGGCTCCACCAGGCGCGGTGACTCACTCCTGTAATCCCAGCACTTTGGGAGGCCAAGGCGGGCGGATCAAGAGGTCAAGAGATCAAGACCACCCTAGCCAACATGATGAAACCCGTCTCTATTAAAAAATACAAAAATTAGCTGTGCGTGGTGGCATGCGCCTGTAGTCCCAGCTACTAGGGAGGCTGAGGCAGGAGAATTGCTTGAACCCAGGAGGCAGAGATTGCAGTGAGCCGAGATTGCACCACTGTACTCCGGCCTGGCACCTGGCGACAGAGCAAGACTCTGTCTCGAAAAAAAAAAAAAAAAAAAAAACCACTGCTCCAGCTCTCCTGCAGAAAGATCTTATTTCTGTTTTGGTTCATTGCTTCTTTGTGAAGTTGTTTCACATGTTCCTCTCTCCCGAATTCTTCTTGTAGATAAGAAATCTGCAACTTGAACATTTGAGTAGATTCAATATGTGCATGATTTTTAAATTTGCCTGCTGTTTGAGTTTCCCATTGCTGCTAAAACAAATTACCACAAACTTAGTGGCTGAGAACACAAATTCTTACTCTAACAGCTCTGGATGCCAGAAGTCTGAAATGAGTGTCACGGGGCTAAAATAAAGACGCATCGGGGCTTGGTCCCTTTCTGGAGGCTGTGATGGACACTCTGTTGTCTTGTGTTTTCTGGCTTCCAGAGACTACTACGTCACTTGATTCATAAACCTCTTCCTTCATCTTTAAAAGCAGCAATGGCAGATCGAGGGTCTTGATGTCATCTCACTTGTTCTCATTCTCTGTCTCCTCTGCCCCATTTAAGAGGTCTTGTGATGACACTGCCAGGATAATTTAGAATCATCTCCTTATTTTACTTTATTTTATTTTTTTGAGACAGAGTCTCGCTCTTATTGTCCAGGCTGGAGTGCAGTGGCACAATCTCGGCTCACTGCAACCTCCACCTCCTGGATTCAAGTGATTATCCAGCCTCAGCCTCCCGAGTAGCTGGGATTACAGGTGTGCACCACCAGGCCTGGCTAATTTTTGTATTTTTAGTAGAGATAGAGTTTCAGTATGTTGGCCATGCTGGTCTGGAACTCCTGACCTCAGGCAATTCACTCGCCTGAGCCTCCCAAAGTGCTGGGATTACAGGCATGAGCCACTGCACCCGGCCTCATCTCCTTATTTTGGTCATCTGCTTAGCAATCAAAGTTCCAACTGCAATCCCAATGCCCCCTTCCATGCAAGCTAACATATCCACAGTTTCTGGGATTAGGACATGGCCATCATTCTGCCTACAAGTACTTGTGGCTGACTTGCATCCTAAAATCAGTTGAACCTTCCTTCCTCTTTGGTAGAAGCGAGAAGTCGGTAATAATTACATTGGCCACAAGAAAAAGTGGTGGACTCTCAGCCTCCTCAGACCCTCTTCCCACTTTCTCCTTCTCTGGCCATGTCCTGTGTGACCTCCAGCCTTCCCTTGGGCACCACAAAAGGGAGACAGCAGAAGGTCAGCACAGTTAAGGGCACACGTTTTGCATTCACACTTGCAGCGTGGCTGAGGGATGGCATTTAACCTGGCTGGCCCTCGAGGTCCTTATCAGTGAAGTGAAGAGAATTACCAATTCAGGACAAGTCAGATGGTGCTTCGCACTGCTTAAAACAGTGTCTGGCACCCAGAGCATGCTCGGTCGCTGGTAGCTGTTACTAACAGTGATAACAGTGCTTCTCACCCACCTGCTGCTCTGGTCTCACCTCGCACCTGCTGCCCTTGCTGTTTTTGGAGCCTGACTTTGTTGTTACCGTGAGGTTCGGCTCCCACAGCCCCCATGGTTGCCAGTGTGGAATTTGTTGTTTTAGTAGCTGATGGTGCTGGTCTCGTCCTTCCCATCTCAGCAAAAGCAGTTCTGACTAAAGCAAGAGAGAGTCCTCCCCCCGGTATTTGTAAGTCCTTAATTAGGGTTCTTAAAAGAACAGGTGTTTCTCTCGTAAGCCCCAGATCCACAGACTGGAATTCAGAGTATGAACCCAAACCAAAGCCTCCCGCTGCAGAGAACTGGAGCATACAAGGGGCCCAGGGGTCAGAACTGGGACAGTGACCCAGTTGGGGGACAGTGGTGCTGTCAGGAAGGGAGACTTGGGAGCTGTTTTGCAGTCCAGCGACCCTCAGTAGGTCACCTTTCTGGGCCCCATGATCTGGCTAACTTCTAGCTCCTTAACCAACCAGGAAGTATAACAATCCCATTCTTTCAGTTTCACCAAACAGCACAGAGAAGGAAGCATGTAGAACAGGGAAGCCATTGTCTCCCGTATTCCAGGACAGAGAAAAGGTGTGGGTTTGAATAGAGAGATCTGAATGGGATGGTAAAATATCAGAGCTGTGTGCAATGGTTTTCTATTTCAAGTTGTTCCGAAGACTCAAGACCTTTGAAAGCCCTGCATCAACTTCCATAAACTTCAAGAAGTTTAGAAGACGAGAAGGTGAAGATATCAATGCAGTCATAGACACATACATACATACATACGTACATACATACATATAAATACACGGGAGAGCCATCTAGGGTTACATTAGGAAGCAACTTCTAATAGGTCACGTAAGTTTTTTTTGACATATACTAAGCACTGTGCTGATTATTTCACTCGCATTGTCTCATGTAAACCCCAGCAGTGTTGCAAGTAGGTGTTCATATCCCCCATTTCACGGATGGGGAAACTGACATGCAGTGTAGTGCCAGGAGGTTGGCCAAGGACACACAGGTGTTGTGCTGACATTGCAAATTACAGACTCGAGAACCAAAGCACTCACTTCCTGCCAAGAAAGTCAGTGAGTTTGCCACTATACCAACGGAGCAGCTGAATGTCCCGAGGAAGCTGTTTAACATTTGCATATCCTTAAATCTTCCTCTAAATGGTATCATTTCTTTTAAATAGACTAAGCGACTATGAATAATTAGCAGTTAATAATTATTATGCCTCATTAACTTAATAAAGGATTATGTCTTGATAAAAAATGCAGAACTAATTGGAAAAGAAAGTTAACCCGTGCTTCCTCGACTTCCAAGAGGAAGAGCTGTCCAGTTAGAGGAGTTCCCTGGAGCCTGGAAGACTCTGCTCCCCCTGGGGCCGTTCCCCAAGCTGCTAACGTCAGACCAAGTGGGACCTACAAAGCCAGTCTGGTGAACTCAAAGCTAGAAGGAGCACAATCACTAACCAAGCAGAAATCCCAGAAAACAAAGCACAGCGAGAAGCACGGTTAGCAGCAGCTTACCAGGGTCTCATGCCCGTGACCCAGAACACAGCGAGCTTGGGAAGGTATGTAGTGCTGAAATCTCACTCAGAGAGCTACAATTTATGGAACCACCACTCTGGAAAGATAAATATAGGTTAGGCAGCCCTTTTGGCTGGGGAGAAGAAGGACGGGATAAAATGTCACCGGAGCACTAATCCAGGGTCACAAGTTCAGGGAGTGCAGATCCACCCCCAGCTCTCCATCCTGGGCCCCCGTGCCTTTCCCTCAGCGTGATTGCCACAGCCTCCCAAATGCTGTCCCTGACCTCAGTCTTGCTTCCCTGCCATCTAAATGGCAGCCAGAGTGAGTTTTTCAAAAGAAAAAGATCTGATCCTATTGCTTCCCCTGTGTGAAGCCCTTTCATTGGTTTCCTACTGTCCTTGGGATGAATCCCAGAGGGAGGGAGCTCCACTGCTTAATACCCCAGTATCTGTTGTTCCTGTCTTCTGCTCCCGGAGGGATGCTAGGGTCGACAGATACCCCTATGTGCTTCCAGATTAATGCACATGCTGCTTCTTCTTCCTGAAAGTACTTTCTGCCTCCGCAGAAAGGGTGTTTCCTCCATGGCACTGTGTCCCCAGCATGATGTCACCTTGAGGGGTAAGTAAGGTCCTTTGGGCCAATATAACCACTGGGTTTCTTTTTAAGAGCTGATAAAGCACCAGCTTAGGTGTCTGTTCTGCAAGACGGTAGATCTGAAGGCCAGTGGATGGCACATACAGGGTCTCAGCACAGACTGTATTTGCCACTGTATGCAGAGCACCAAATGCAGAACCTACCCCTGAATGGAAACCCAGTAAATGTGGGCTGTAAGAAACCCAGAAAGATTTCCCGCTATCTCATTGGCCAGTTACATTTCAGGATCCACCCTATCAGTTTCTCCCCCTGCCTGGTTCTCTGACAAGGAGGAGCCCAACCCCTCTTCATTTTATGCCAGGTCAAGAGTTTTAGCAAAGCCTCCTTGGAGTGGCACTCCTAACGTGGCAGAAATGGCATGAACCTTTTAGGTGCATAAGCACAGAAGCAGAAGATGGTATCATAATTACCAGCATGGACACTGAAGTGAGACCCCGTGTCTGAATTTTACCTCTTCCACTTTGCAGCTGGGTGGCTTTGGAGGACTCATGTACAGTCTGAGCTCCTGTTTTCTCATTAATAAAATGGGTATAATGGTTACACTAACATGCTATGGATTTGCAACACATGCAAAGCACTTAGAGTCAGGTGCATGCTAACGCCACATGTGTGTTAGCTGCTATTGTTACCATATTGGTGTTTGGCAGAGATCATGGCAAAACTGGGCCCAGTGGCCCAGTGCATCTGCAGTTACATCTAACAGCACTGCTTAAATGAGCATTTATAAGCAGACATCAGGCACGGGCAGTGTAGGCGTTATCTTGCTTATTTTGCAATGAGGAATCTGATACCAAATATAAAAATCAGCAGCTTGTTCCCAGGCTCAGGGATGTAGAAAGCAGCAGAGCCAAGAGTCAAATCCACACTGTGTGACCTGCAAAGCCCCTGCTCCTAACTACATTTTAACTACACTGTCTTAAGCTTCATCTGGGGTTCCCTCTTTGTGTTGATGACTTGAGAGAGATTTCACTCTCCCCTGATCTCCAAAACACCTGCTCTCTGCCCTTTGTTGGGTAATTCCCAGTTGCCCAAAGATGGTGCCTCTATCGAAAGCATTCCTGGCTTCCTCAGGCTGAGTCACATGTTCCATTTCTGTACTTATCCCTGACATGGTCACATTTAAGTCAGGATAGGCTAGGCTATGCTTTAGTAACAAACAATCCCGAGACTTCAGAGGCTTAAACTATGAGATTTTATCTCTTTCTCCATTACTTGTTCATTCGGAGTCACTATCCTTACTCAAGGCCCAGAGAGACACAGTGGCCTCAATCTTGAACACTCCCAGACATTGTGGCAGTTGGTAGCATGGCAAGGGTCACCGTAGCAGGGGGATGCAGCAAACGCTAGCTCATCAGACGCAATGTGTGCTCTCAGCTCACATTTTATTGTCCAAAGCAAGCCACATGGCCAAACCGGACCCTGAGGGGACAGGGAAGCCTACCCTTCCTGTATAACCCTTCTATTACAGCGATGATTGTCCTGGCACCTGGCACATTATAACATAATGAATGGCCGGCCTCTCTGTCTTCTGCACTGTGAATTTCTCTGGGCTTTGGTCTTTACTTCAAAATATTGCCTTGCATTATATCTGTATCATATAGGTGTCTATCATTTGCACATTGAACAGATGAATAAATAAACACATGCCCGAATGGAGTTCCGACCACAGCCCTTCCTTTATCCCATTCCCTCATTTTGCAAACAGACAGCTCACACATATGACCACCTCAGCCACACTGGCCTTCTTCCCTTCCACAAATATGCCAGGCTCATTCTCTCCCACAGGGTCTTGGTACATGCTGTTCCTTTTCGCCAGAACACTTTCCCTGAAATCCATGTATACCAGAGACGCCTTCCTTAACTGACTCATTCAAAAGAACTCTCCAATCGCAGCCCTCTCTATCCTCATTTTCTGCCTCGTTTTCTCCATAGACACAATCACTACAGCTAAGTCCTCAGTTAACATCAGCAATAGGTTCTTGGAAACTGCAACTTAAAGTGAAATCATGTATGGCAGGTCCTCAAATGATGTCATTTCCTTCAATGTCATTTCATTATAATGTTAATGAGAAAAAGTTGTTTCTCATATATTGTTTTGCTTAAAGTCACAGTTTCCAAGAACTTACCAATGGTGAGTGAGGATTTGCTGTGTATTAAACTATATTGTTGATTTTCTTTCTTATTCCGTGTTTGTTTTCCTTTGCCTCTCAGTGTTTACCACTGTATCCCTAGAACTGGAAGAGTGGAATTAGTAGACATTAAACATATATATATATGTGTTGGATGAATGAATGAATAAGTGAATGAATAAACATAAATAAACAATGTAGTGCCCCCAGCAGGAAGAGTAAACTATCAAAAACTACTCTCTGCTTACTACAGAAAACTTTATCTAGAGAAAAAGATTAAATGTATGAGTTCAAATTTCCCTGGAATTTTTTAAGATCCTCAAAGCGGCCAGGCACGGTGGCTCATTCCTGAAATCTCAGCACTTTGGGAGGCCAAGGCGGGTGGATCACCTGAGGTCAGGAGTTTGAGAGCAACCTGACCAACATGGAAAAAACTCTGTCTCTACTAAAAATACAAAAATTAGCCAGGCGTGGTGGTGCATGCCTATAATCTTGGCTACTCAGGAGGCTGAGACAGGAGAATTGCTTGAACCCGGGAAGCGGAGGTTGCAGTGAGCCGAGCTCATGCCATTGACTCCAGCCTGAGCAACAAGAGCGAGACTCTATCTCAAAAAAAAAAAAAAAAGAGAGATCCTCAATGCATCAAAATCAGCCCCTGATGCCCTTTTAAAATATATTATGACAAGTGAAATGATGGTGAAATAAATGTTTAATCAATGTTTATTATTGCTAGCATACTAGTTTGCAGTCAAATTTATGACCCCATAAATTTGCCATCTTTACGAGGGACAGGCTGATGTCACAATACCAAGGTCTTTTGCATAGCAGGGAGCTCAGTGCATTTCTGCCATCCTTTAGCTTCTCAGGAGGGAGGCAGTGCTGCACGACGAGAGAGGTGTGAGAACACACACTCATTCCCTCAGTGAGCCCTGATTAAAAGCACACTGCACACTCGACTATGCCAGCCTCCACAGTGAGCATTCCGGGAGTGAGTGAGTGCAGGAATGCATTCACTTGCACACGTGCATTCACTCCACAAACATTTACTTTTATCTCTATCATATACAAAAGAGCGTGTTTGGTGGTAAATAAAACAGAAACAGGAAAAGAAAACTTGGGTTTGGTTCAGACACTAGAATCACATACGTTTCCCCCATAGTTAAGTAATGGTGGCAGCTGGGACCCTGGGCCAACCTAAGTACAAGTTCACCACTCTTGCTCATGTAGAGGCTGCTCATCGCCTTGGCTTTCATCTGCTTGTTCCTCACTTCCACATTCAATCTTTCAGCAGGTTCTGGTGGACTTGCCTCCAAAATACACCCGGAATCCATCCACTTGTCTCCCCCTCTACCTGCGCTGCCATCATCTCTCATCTAAATATCTGCAACTGTCTCCTGATGGTCATCTTGGCTTCCACTCTTATCCACCACCAAATAAGGTATAAAATGGTAAATTAGACCCTGTCACTGTCTTCATTAAGCTCTCCAGAAGTTTCTCTCTGCTCTTAGAAAAGAATACACTTGGCTGGGTGTGATGGCTCACGCCTATAATTCCAGCACTTTGGCAGGCCGAGGTGGGTGGATCACTTAAGGTCAGGAGTTCAAGACCAGCCTGGCCAACATGGTGAAACCCTGTATCTACTAAAAATACGAAAAGAATACACTTTCTTTCCACAGCCCACAGGCTCTCACCAAGCTCAGCAACCTCATCCTCCTCTCTCTGCAGTCCTGGGTTAGGTATCCTCTTCCTCCCCCACTAGAAAGCCTGTTTTTGTTTTATTCATTAAGAAGTACATCAGTGAGAATTGCCTTAAGCTGCAAATAGCAGAAAATATCATCAAGGAAAGTTGGTTATCTCACATAAAAGGCAGTTTGGTCTGGTCATAAGGTCATTCCAGAAGCAACAAGAATCCAAGTTTTTCTGCATTTTAGTTTTCCAGTCTCAAATATTGCTTTCCTAGGGCTGGCTACCTCAGAGCATAAGATAGCTTCCATGGTTCCAGGCATCATACTTTTCCCCATGTGTCTCTGTCTAGACATATTCAAGATGGGGTAATTTAATGGACTCATAGTTCCACGTGTAGCTGGGGAAGACTCACAATCATGGCAGAAGGTGAAAGGTACATCTTACATGGTGGCAGGCAAGGAGAGAATGAGAATCAAATGAAAAGGGGAAACCCCTGATGAAACCATCAGATCTTGTGAGACTTAGTCACTACCATGAGAATAGATAGGGGGAAACGGCCCCCATGAGTCAATTATCTCCCACTGGGTCCCTCCCACAACACGTGGGAATTATGGAAGCTACAAATAAAGATGAGATTTGAGCGGGGACACAGTCAAACCATATCATTCTGCTCATGGCCCCTCCAAAATCTCATGTCCTTACACTTCAAAACCAGTCATGCCTTCCCAACAGTCCCCCAAAGTCTTAACTCATTTCAGCACTAACTCAAAAGTCCATAATCCAAAGTCTCATCTGAGATAAGGCAAGTCCCTTCTGCCTATGAGCCTATAAAATCAAAAGCAAGCTAGTTACTTTTTAGATACAATTGGGGTGTCTTCCTAGATACAATTGTCGTTGGATAAATAAACTCATTCTAAATTGGAGAAATTGAACAAAACAAAGGGGCTAAAGGCCCCATGCAAGTCTGAACTCCAGCGGAGCAGTCAAATTAAAGCCCCAAAATGATCTCCTTTGACTCCATGTCTCATATCCAGGTTACGCTGATGCAAGAGGTGGGTTTCCATGGTCTTAGGCAGCTCTGCCTCTGTGGCTTTGGAACGTACAGCCTCCCTCCCGGGTGCTTTTATGGGCTGGCATTGAGTGTCTGTGGCTTTTCCAAGCACATGGTGCAAAGTTTCAGAGCATCTACAATTCTGGGGTCTGGAGGATGGTGGCCCTCTCCTCACAGCTCCACTGGGCAGTGCCCCAATGGAAACTCTGTGTAGGGGCTCCTGGTCTGTCATGGGAGGGGCTGCCGCAAAGGTCTCTGACATGCCTTGGAGACATTTTCCCCATTACTTTGAAGGTTAACACTTGGCACCTTGTTACTTATGCAAATTTCTGCAGCTGGCTTGAATTTCTCCTCAGAAAGTGGGTTTTTCTTTTCTATTGCATTGTCACGCTGCAAATTTTCCAAACTTTTACGCTCTGTTTCCCTTTTAAAACTGAATGCTTTTAACACAGAGAAGTCACCTCTTGAATGCTTTGCTGCTTAGAAATTTCTTCTGCCAAATACCCTAAATTATCTCCCTCAAGTTCAAAGTTCCACAAATCTCTAGGGCAAGGGCAAAATGCCAACAGTCTCTTTGCTAAAACATAACAAGAGTCACCTTTACTCCAGTTCTCAACAAGTTCCTCATTTCCATCTGAGACCACCTCAGCCTAGACTTTATTGACTATACTGCTTTCAGCATTTTTAGCAAAGCCGTTGAAAAATTCCCTAGGAAGTTCCCAAGTTTTCCACATTTTCCTGCCTTCTTCTCAGCCCTCCAAACTGTTCTAACCCCTGCCTGTTACCCAATCCCAAAGTCACTTCCTCATTTTCGGATATCTTTCCAGCAGCGACCCACTCTACTAGTACCAATTTACTGTATTAGTCTGTTCTCATGCTGCTAATAAAGACATACCTGAGACTGTGTGATTTATAAAGAAAAAGAGTTTAATGGACTCACAGTTCTGCATGGCTGGGGAAGCCTCACAATCATGGTGGAAGGTGAAAGGTACATCTTACATGGTGGCAGGCAAGAAGAGAATGAGAATCCAGTGAAAGGGGAAACTGCTTATTAAACTGTCAGATATCATGAGACTTATTCACTACCACGAGAACAGTATGGGGAAAACCACCCCCATGATTCAATTATCTCCCATCAGGTCTCTCCCACAGCACATGGGAATTACAGGAGCTACAATTCAAGATGAGATTTGGGTGGGGACACAGCCAAACCATACCATCCTTGATTACCTTAGACGTTAAAATTTAACACTAAGTCATGGTGGGGAGGGATTGATACTTAAACAAAGCCATGGGTCTGCCGAAATAGAAGATGAGGAGACAGCTGTTTGGGGAGGCAACCAACCCATCTACCCCAACCAAGCAGCTGGCCTGTAGAGAATGATGGGTGACAGACCCGGCTCTGCCACTAACAAGCCCTGTAATATTTGATAAGTCACTCTGCCTCTCTATGTCTCAGTTTTCTTATCTATGAAAGGAGGTTCACTATAGCATCTATTTTTTAGGGTTGTTATTAATATTAATCTAAAATTAATTAATGTAAATTAGAATTGTGTCTGGCACGTGATAAATGTTAGTCGTTATTCTGTGTGGGTGCTCATTCTGTTAAAAGGAAAATACCTGACCAGACATGGTGGCTCACACCTGTAATCCTAGCACTATGGGAAGCCAAGGTGCGAGGATCACTTGAGGCCAGGAGTTCAAGACCAGCCTGGACAACATAGCAAGATGCCCATCTCAACCAAAAGTAAAAACATTAGCTGAGTGTGGTGGTGCACGCCTATAGACCCAGCTACTCAGGAGGCTGAGTCAGGAGTGGGAGGATCAGTGGAGCCCAGTGACTCCATTCAAGACTGCAATGAGCTATGATCCCACCACTGCAGTCTAACCTAGATGACAGAGCAAGACACTGGGAAAAAAAAAAAAAAACCTGTTCTTAGGTTCATCATTGGAAATAAGAAACTTGTTTTAAACTAGTTTTAGGGAAGTATACCTTCATAACAATTCTATAAATTGGGGAATGGTAACTGCTGTTAAATATGGAAAAACAGAGTTATAAAAGCAGAAATGCTGACTTCTAGCCTTTTTTTAAATTTTTGAGACAGGGTCTTGCTTTGTTGCCCAAGCTGGAGTGCAGTGGTATGATCATGGCTCACTGCAGCCTCAACCTCAAGTGAGCCTTCCAGCTTAGCCTCCCAAGTAACAGGGACTGAAGGCATGCACCATCACATCCAGCTAATTTTGTTTATTTTTTGTAGAGATGGGGTTTCACTATGTTGCCCAGGCTATTCTTGAACTCCTGGGCTCAAGTGATCCTCCCGCCTCTGCCTCCCAGAGTGCTAGGATTACAGGTGTGAACAATGATCCCCACCACTGCACTCTAGCCTAGACGGCAGAGCAAGACCCTGGGAAAAAAAACCCGGCCTGACCTCTACTCTTGTGTTTGCTCTGAATGATGCTTCTAACTCAAGAGAAGTAAGATGTGCATCGTAGAAGGGCTGAGAAGGAAGAGACATCCCTGAGCTGACCTGGCCAGGCCATGGGAACCAAAAACCATCCATTAGAGCTAGACCCTCCAAAGCCACAGAAGTGAAAAAACTCTCCCAGTGGGACAAAGAGTTGAAGAAGCAGGAAACTGTGGGCAGGCTAAGGGTGCAGGAAGGACAGGCAGGCTGGAGAAGAGAATTCTCTTTGCAGACTAGAAGGAGATAAGGCTAGACAGGTCTGTTGAGGTTTTAATGCTGGACAGAGGGGTATAGATAGGAAAAGCAACCATCACCTTCTGACACAGCCTCTTGCTGTCAGTCACCCAGCCAAGTGTCACCCTATATTATTTGATCCTATTCTCCTAATGGTTCTGGCCACCAGGGATTGTCATTCCAATCATGGACATGGTTAGGTGACATCACCAAGGCACCTAGCTTAAATTGCAACACAGAGCCACCTGATTCCACGCCTGCTTTCAAGATAATCAGGAAGCCTGGAGAGCCTCCAGCCCCCCCCCACAATCTGCGGTAACAGCATGAGATTCCAGCTGACATGTGGACACATCAGTCATCTCCCTGAGTCACTTTAGGGGCTCTCAAATTAACTTTCAGTCAGAAGCATACAGCGAGACTTCTCGAATCATGGCATAAAATGATCAGGGAATGCTCTTACTAGTAAAATGGGTGGAAATGATGTTTTAAAATATCATTCAATCTTCTAGAAACTATCCTAAGGGTATTTGGCAATGGAGAAACTTTCATTCAGGAGAATCCACTAAACCTCCCTGAGAACAGTGAGAGTCTGTTTAAAAGGCGTGACCTACTCCACTACTCCCTCGTCCCCAGCTCTGCATTACTCCACCTCTGGTGTGTACAACCAAGAAGACAAAGGCTCCCACCTCCTCCCAACTTCCAGTTTATGCTGTGGTTCCACACCAGGAGGAGCAGGTTGCTGGCATTTGTCATCTTCCCCAACCCCATATTGAAGAAGCTCCAGGCATAGTAGTTCAAGAATACTAGGGCCCCAATGCCCCCTGTCTCAGCTAGCTCATAAGGCAGAGGTTCCACCCTAGAAGGGACAAGCCACAAAGGCCAGGTACTGCCATCTCTCCTAGTCTCCACTCAGAACTAAGGATGTCACTCTATCGAAAAGCAGGAAAAACAGGTCTCCAGCTTCAGTGCACTGGCACATGGGTTAGGCCTGGGGGGAGAGATTTAGGCCATAAGAACAAAAAAGCTTCATAGCTCTGTCTGACTGAATTGACTTTATTTGAAATAGAGAGTGGAGAACGCCATGCCTAAGGCCATTGTCAAAAACAATGGAGATTTTGGTGGAGAGCAACCAGGAGGAAGTTGGTAGAGCTGATACAAGAAAAATGGCATTGCAGCCAGAAGCTTAATACAGGGAAGTAGGAAAGAGGCAGAAAACCGCAGCCATCTGAAGTCACACACAACTCTGTAAAGAATGCTGAGTGAAGACTGTGGGTAAAGAATGCTGTGTGCATGCACCGGGCTGTCCCTATTCAAGAGCAAACAAAGTGGATGTGGGCAGACTTGGAAGCATTCTCCAAGCCACACAGAGAGCATCAACACAGAGCAGAGGTCTTACTTGAGAAAGAAATTTAAGCACAACCTCTGACCAAACACAGAGTGAGCAATAAGCTACTCTGACCCAGGGGTGACTCCTAGGAAGCCAGGCTTTACAGAAGTTAGTTACCATTGGCAGTCAGGAAGCCTGAGTGCATGCCTGTATCCTCTCGAGAGCAACCAGAGAGGGAACCTCTAAGCTACCAGACTCTGGCTAAATGTAGGGAAAAAAAAAAAAAACAAAACAGTAAAGTCCTTGAATTGTGATGAAAGCCTCAGGCCACACACAGATGTTGGTAAAGATAGAAATTTAGCTGGCTAAGGAGATGTTAGCAGAACCACTGACTAATTAGTGGCTAGGCCAACCCAGAGGCAAGCCCTAGGTAGCCAGGCTAAAACAAGAATAAGGAAGATCTGAGCAGGGACATCAAAGCCACACACTGTGAGGAAAATAGACTTTGCAGAGTAAGTTCAGCCAAGCCACTATACAAATATGCAAATGGCCAAGCAAAGAACATCAGTATCCAGTGTTGCTACAATATATTAATTAAGATTTCCAGTTTTACACAAAAATTGTGAAGCATGCAAAGAAAGAGGGAACTGTGCTTTATACATGGGTATAAAGGTAGACAATAGAAAATGCCTTTGAAGGGTTACAGATGGTGAAATTAGCAGATACCAAAGTAGCTGTTATGAATATGCTCAAAGAACTAAAGATAACTATGCTTAAAGAATTAAAAATATGGTAAAAATGTTCACCCAGCAGAAATAGAAATATTTAAAGGAACCAAATAGAAATTCTAGAGTTAAAAAAATACAATAACTGAAATGCTAAAAAAATTCACCAGAGGGCTCAACGACAGATTTGAACAGGTCAAGTGTTAGCAAACTTGAAGATAGATGAATGGAGAGTGTGCATACCAAAGAACAGAGGAAAAAAGGCTGAAGAAAAATGACTAAAGCTTCAAAGTAATGTACGATACCATAAGTACACCAACAAATGCATAATGAGAGTATATGGCCCTCTCTAGAGAGTAAGGGAAAGAAATATTTGAAAAACAATGTTGAATAGCTTTCCGAATTTGATTTTAAAAACATTCATCTGCACTAACAAGAAGTTTAATGAACTCTAAGTAGGATAAATGCAAAGAAATCTACAACTATACACATCATAGCTAAAATGTTGAGACACACCTTGAAAAAAGAAACGCAAAGAAAATTTTGAAAGCAATGAGGAAAATAACTTAACATGTACAAAAGAACCACAATAAGATTAGCAGCTGACTTCTTATCTGAACACTGAAGACGAGAAAGCCGTGGGACAACATATTCAAAGTGCTGAAAATTAAACACACACATAAACACATACACACACATCAACCAAGATACCTATGTCCAGCAAAACTATCTTTCAAAAATGAGAATAACAAGATTTTTGGATAAACAAAAACAAAGGATTTGTTGCTAGCACATCTGCCTTACAAGAAATACTAAAGTCCTTCAGGCTGAGAGCAGAGAGTATCTTAAATCCACATAATAAGACAAATAATGCACATAAAGGTAATTATGTAGATAATTACAAAAAAATACTTTCTTTTTTTTGAGATAGAGTCTCAATCTGTTGCAATGCTGGAGTGCAGTGCTGCAGTCTCAGTTCACTGCAACCTCCACCTCCCAGGTTCAAGCGATTCTCCTGCCTCAGCCTCCTGAGTAGCTGGGACTACAGGTGCATGCCACCATACCCAGCTATTTTTTTTGTTTTACTAGAGATGGGGTTTCACCATGTTGGCCAGGATGGTCTCGATCTCTTGACCTCGTGATCTGCCCGCCTCAGCCTCCCAAAGTGCTGGGATTACAGACGTGAGCCATGGTGGCTGCACTTGCATTTTTATTCTTTCTTCTATTGACTGATTTAAATAGCATTGCCTAAGATTATACCTATTATATAGATAGATTATATAGAGAGATTTTATATAGATCTATATATAGATTATATGTGTATATATATATATATAGAGAGAGAGAGAGTGTATGTGTGTGTGTGTGTGTTTGTATACATACATGCAGTCATTCCTTATTTTCCATGGGAGATTTGTTTCAGGGCTTTTCAAGGACACAAAAATTCACAGATGTTCAAGTCCCTGATATAAAATGGTATAGTATTTGCAGATAAACTGTGTGCATCTTTCTGCATACTTTAAATCATCTATAGATTACTTACAATACCTAATACAATGTACATGCTGTGTAAATAGTTGTCATATTGTACTATGTAGGAAACAATAATGGAAAAGTCTGTACATCTTCATACAGATGCAATTTTTTTCAAATGATTTTAATCCACAGTTGGTTGAAACAAAGCCCACGCAACATAGAGAGGGTTGTGTGTGTGTGTGTGTGCAGAAATACATTATATATATATATGTATTTTATGTATATATACTTTATGTATAGCTGTGCTGAGACATACAGAAAGATAATATATTTTACAATAACAGCACAAAGGAGGCAGGTAGAAATAAGATGTGTCAGGATAAGGAAATGATACCAGATGGTACCACAAAACTACAAGAGAAATAAAGAGAACCAGAAATTGCAAATAAAAAGACTAATATAACAATCTCTATAAATATGTGACTGCTCTTTTTTCTTCTCTCAGTTCCTTTAAAAGGCAGATGATATAAAATAATCATAATTATATGTTATTGGATTTGTAACATACAGATATGTAAAATATGTAATAGCGATAGCAGCCGGAGGCAGCCAAATGCCTTGAGAAATAGGGGCAGGTCCCTGGTGAAATCCCACCTCCAAGCAGAAGACAGTTTAAAGTCTGAAAGCCCAACTGCGAGTTAAATCCTTGGACTGGATTGAGAGCTTGTCCTCCTGTTTGGTGTGCTTCTCTCTGACTGATACCCAGCCTTCACCTGTTTTACATATACCCACTCTTTCCTGGTCGGTTTTCTATACTGTCATGTCCACCTTTCAGTGGTGTCTTTGCTTTAACCTTTAACATACTCACAAACCAATCAGCATGCACTCCCCAACCTGTGCCTATAAAGGTCCCAGAGTCAGTTGGTGGAGGGGAGAGATGGCCTGATTTCAGGAAGAGACAACCTGACTTCAGGGAAGACAACCTGCCCATCCCATTTCCTCACCAATTTCCCTCTCCAGCTCCCCCTCTCTGCTGAGAGCTGTTTTCATGGCTCAGTGAAATTATCTGCCGTCACCATCCTTCAATTATCACATGACCTCATTCTTCCTGGACGCTGGACAAAAGCTTAGGATCCACGGAGTGTGGGTACCCAGAAAACATTGTCACACTGGCCCTCGGCCCTTGCAGGCAGAGGGTAGCTGCCCCACATCATGAGGCAAAAGAACAACTGAGCTACTAACACACCACTATCCATTGGACTGTGAATGGTGGAACTGAAAGAACACTGTAACACCCCTTCTGGGGCTTTGGGGTTACAGGTACCCTGACCTGGGTGCTGCCGTGTCCCCCTCAAGGCAACACACGTGGTCTGGCCACGGGTTCCCCACTCACTCACTCGTATGGTCCCTCCTGCAAGGGGCTGAGTGTGGTGGGTCAAGTAGATGGGGCAATAAAGAAGAAATAGAGAAACAAGCGGAAAAAAAAAAAGAGAGAGACAAAGTAAAAAACAAAATGACAGATATAAATCCAACTATATCAATAATAACATGTAAATATATTATACAATATAATCAAAAGCCAAAGAATGTCATCCCAGATCAGCTGTATGTGGCTTACTGGAGACTCATCTTAGATTCAAAAACACAAATAGATGAAAGGTAAAATAATGGAACAGATACGCCAAGCAAGCAGTAACCACCAAAGACTGGAGTTCTTTGTACAGCTAGACCAGTGCTGTGCAAAAAAGACTTCAAGACAAGAATTGTTACTAGAGACAGAAGGATATTTAATAATACTAAAAAAAAAAAATCAGTCTACCAAGAAAACAGCACATTTACAAACATATATGCACCTTAATGAAAGCCCCAAAACACTATGAAGCAAAAACTGACAGAATTAGAGGAAGAAACAAACAATTCAAAAATAAAAGTTAGAGGCTTCAACAGTCCACTTTCCTTAACAGGTAATTCAAATATCTGTAGCATGAAAAAAAAATTTAAGAAGAGGTGGCTATCCCAGTTACCCTGAGTTGGTTATATGGATGCAGCAAAACATCACATGTACTCTGAAAATATATACATCAAATATGCATTAATTTAAAACATTAAAAATGAATTAAAAATATATATATATATTTTAAAAGAACAGCTCAGCAAAAGATCAACAAGGGCATATACAACTGGAATGAAACTGTAAGCCATCTAAACGTAACAAATATAATTAGATTTAATAGACCTACATCTAAATAGAACACTCCCAGCCACCAACAGCAACAACACATTCTTCTCAAAATCACAGAAAATATTATCTGAGAGAGACAATATAAAAGGTCATAAAAAGAAAGCCTCAATAAATTTAAAAGGATTGAAATCATACAAAGTATTTTTCTCAAACACAATAAATGAAATTAGAAATCAATAACAAGGAAATTTTGAAAAATCATAAATATGTGGAAATTTAAAAACATACTCCTAAACAATAAATGGATCAAATAAGAAACCACAGGGACATTAGAACATATTTTGAGATCAATGAAATCAAAAGTACAATATCCTAAAGCTCTTGGGATACAGCTAACACAGTGCTCTGAGGAAATTTATAGTTGTAAACAACTGTATTGAAAATGGTGAAAACACTAAAATCTAACCTGACCTCTTACCATAAGAAGCTAGGAAAAAAAAAAAAAAAAAACACTAAAAAGTAAACAGAAGGAAGAAAATAATAAAGATTGGAGTGTAGGTAAACTAGAGAGTGGAAAAACAATGAAGAATATCGATAAAACAAAAACTTTGTTCTCTGAAAAGATGAACAAATTGACACGAGTTTAATTTTTTTATTGTATACACAGTACTTGTATACTTATTGTATATACTTGTATATGCAATACTTGTATACTTATTTATGGGTTACATGTGACATTTTGTTATGTGCATAGAATCTTTAATGATCAGGGTATTTGTGGTATAATAAAACATTTTTAGATAGACTAACCTAGAAAATAAGAGTGCAGACTCAAATAACTAACGTCAGGAATAAAAGAGGGTCTATCACTACTCAGCTTACAGAAATAGGAAAGGTCATAAGGAAATACTGTGAACACATACTATATCAAAAAATAGATAACTTAGGTGAAATAGACAAATTCTTAGAAAGACACAAATTATTCCTAATAGCCAAAAGATGGAAAAAAACCAAAATGTTCATCAACTAATGAATGGTTAAATGAAATGAAAGGTTAATGCATGCTACAACATTGATGACCCTTGGAAATACTATGCTAAGTGAAGGAAACCAATCATAAAAGACCAATATTGTGTATGATTCCATTTATATGAATGTCCAGAATAGGCAGATTTAGAGACACATAAACCAGATTAATTGTTGCTTAGAGCTAGAGGAAAGGTGGGTAGGAGTGGTGTGGGGGATTGATTGCTAATGGGCATGGAGTATCATTTAAGGGAGATTAAATGTTCTAAACTTGGATTATCATGATGGTTACACAAACCTGTGACTATACTAATAAACATTGAATCATTCACTTTAAGTAGGTGAATTACATAATATGCGAATCATATCTTAATAAAATGTTTTTTAATTAAAAAATATATCAAAAGCCATAATTGTTATCAAAACACCAGGGGTTTTGTCTAGGTTCTGCTGCTCACTGCACTGAAACAATGAATATTGCCCCAGAGAGGGAGGTACTGCAGCCAAGGAGATGGGAGATGAGTCTCAAATCCATCTCCCTGACCCACTAAAGCTAGGCATTCATATAGCAGGGAGGAAATGCAGCTGTGTGTGGGAGGACAGACATGAGGGAGGGTTAAGGAAGACAAACTGGTCAACAGGAGCAGATGGTCACTTAGACAATCACGATGGGTAAGGGGTCTGGTGTCTCATTGTGAAGATGCAGTGGTCTTGTGAGTTTCAGTTTCTTGATACTACCTGGGAGGCCTGATATTTGGGTCCCTGAGAAAGGAACTCAGATAAGACAAATGTAACTTTCTAAAATTCCAAGACTGGGAGGGTCACTTTCTCTATTCATTCATAAGAAACCACAAGACTAGTCATGGTGGCTCACACCTGTAATCCCAGAACTTTGGGAGGCTGAGGCAGGCAGAATAACTGAGGTCAGGAGTTTGAGACCAGCCTGGCCAAAATGTGAAACCCCATCTCTACCAAAAATGCAAAGATTAGCCAGTGTGGTGGCACACACCTCTAATTCCAGCTACTCGAGAGGCTGAGGTGGGAGAATTGCTTGAACCTGGGAGGCAGAGGCTGCAGCGAGCCAAGATTACACCACTACATTCTAGCCTGAGCAACAGAATGAGACTCTGTCTCAAATTAAAAAAAAAAAGAGAGAGAGAAAGAAACCATGAATAGCAGTTCTATGGGACAATTGTGTAGGTTTCATAATCCTAGGCCCAATAAGGTCCCTGGTGGCTTGAAGGTAGGAATCTTGGTCCTCTGCCCTCTATAACAAAGTCCTTGCTGATTAAGATGAAAAGATGGAGTGGAAACAGCAAGAATCTTGTATTTAGACCACAGAAACATGAGTCCTCATTTCCTGGTTGAGGAATCTCACACTAGCCTCAGTTTCCTCACCTGTAAAAGGGAATGATGGTATCTACCTTGCTAGATTGTTGCAACAATTCATGGCTGCATATAAAATGCCTTCTGCCACATGTAGCACAGAGCACACCCTTAATAGATAATCGGTGCTGTAATTATCAATGCAGCCAAAGTATTGTATAGATTAAAGATAGGTGCTAAAGATCCATTTTCAGCTCCTGATAACCAATACAGCACTTAAGATATGTTTTCTAAATGAATGAATGAATGACTTGGATGCCATTCTGTGAGGCATGATTGCTCCTGAAAACAGATCTGATGTGTCAAAATGCTGAACAGCATGAGGAATAACGCCTGAAATAGAAACCCTAGAGAAATGGACATTTTAAGTTTTTTTCTTATAAAAATGAACTATGAAGAAGACAGATGGAAAAAGAAAAGTCCGGCCTCAACTGGACTTTTCAAACATAAATTAAGTGTGACAATAAAGGCAATGTACAGCCATGAATATTTAGGGGGATAATGCCAGAGGAATAGATAGACATCAGCTGATAAGCTCTGCACTGGGGTCTTGGCACTGGGAAGATGGGAGGGTGGGAGGGTAATCTTGGGGCTATCATGTCCAAGGCAAAGTGATGTCTGAATTTCTGCTCTGTGAATGTGAAAAACCAAAGCCAAAATGGGATCGATGGTACTGTTTTGGAGGAAGAGGATATATTTATTTGGCATCTACCTTGTGAAGCCCTGGAAATAGGTTATCTTATTTAATTCACACAACTGGCCTGAGAAGCTGGTATTATTACTCCCATTTTGCAGATGAGATAACTCAGTTTCCAACGGGTATGTACCATACCTTAGAGTATGTTTCCAGTTGTGCTAGGATTAACTCTTCTAGTGCTTTACAATTCATTCGTTCCTCATAATGACACTGTGATGTGGGGGATCACTATTTTGTTCTGTGAACAGATGAAGAAACCCAGGGAGGTGGGGTTACATGCCCAAGGTCACTCTGATATCCACCTGAACCCAGCTGTCTGGCTGTAGAGTCCATATTCTTAAGCACAATATTATGTAGACTCTAGTTAGCAGCAAATCTAGATTCCAGCTCATGTCTATTTCCTTTGCTCTGCTCTACCATGCTCCCTTCCCATAGAAAACAATGTAGCTATTAGAAGAGTTGGGTGGTGGCTCATACCTACAATCTCAGCATTTTGGGAAGCAGAGGCAGGAGGATCGCTTGAGCTCAGGAGTACAAGACCAGTGTGGGAAACATAGTAATATATCATCTCTAATAAAGAAAAAAAGAAGAAATGCCACCTCTGGAAAAGAAATCGACCAGAATTTAAAAACCTTAAATGTCTACAAGGGTTAAGCTAAGGGAGCCCAGTCAGGTGAGCCAGAGAAGTCAGAAGTGGGGCCAGCTGGGCCAGGTGGACCCTATGCAAAGGGGGAAGCCATCATAAGCCATCATAAACCACTTGTTCTCATAAGAAATTGAGGGCTCAGTATTGCTAGATATTAATGTGGATTCTTCCACATTATAAAATATTGAATCATCAATAGAGTGCATCTACACAAAGGGAAGGAAAGGGGAGGGGAGGGGAAGGGAAGGAAAGGGAAGGGAACAGGAGGGGAGGGGGGAGAGAAGGGGGAGGGAGGGGAAGGGAAGAGGGAGAGAAGGGTGAGGGAAGGGGAAGGGAAGGGGGGAGAGAAGGGAAGGGAAGAGGAGGGAAGGGAAGGGAAAGGGGAGGGAAGGAGGGGGGAGGGGGGAGGAAGGAAGGAGGAAGAGGGAAGGAGAGGGGAGGAAAAAGGAAGGAATGGTGTTAGGTGGGAGAGGAGAATGATGAGGGCAGTCAGGGGGTTCCGCTTTCATCTCCTAGGGGGCCATTTTAGTCTAGGTGGAGTAAAGGTAGTCCAAGAGCAGGGATGTTTCCTAATTCATATGGATATGAATTAGCCAGACAATGGGAGTAGGGATTGTCTGGGGGGAGGGAGGCAGCGGTCAACTGAGGAAAGGAGGAAAGTTCAAACAAGCTGAAATGCAGACAATGCAGAGGGCAGTTGTGGTCTTAGAATCTCATTATGTCTTTATTTCCAGGATTCTAGGAATGGAAAATTGTATGATCCCATAATGTTGAGCATCTATGATTCAATAGCTCTCTATTATTAAGATTCTCTGAATTTAGTTTTCCCAGAGTTGATGAATACATCTTTCTAAGTCCCCCGGTTTTCAGGTGCAATGAATCTGCATCTGCCTTCGATGATTCCTTTGCTAGTGTAGACAGGGTTAAAGAGAAGTATTTGGGGGGGGGGGGGCGCCCATACACATTTGCTCTGCAATCTGCCTCCCAATTAGACTCTGTTCTTCTCTGCTCTGGGAAAAGAGACAAAAGAAAATACAGACAGGGGCCCTGCTTATACTAATGAGTGATCTCCGCGGGCAGCGTTAATGCCAAGCCCCGGTGAGCCGCCAGGCCATCCCCCAGCACAGGGTGAGCACACAGACTAATTTATGCAGAATAAAAACACATTTTTACATGGCGCCTTGACACCAAGACCGGCGTTTCCTCCCCCACAAAACAAGCCCAATTATGGCATGCTCTGTGGCCTCTGCTGCTCTGTGAAAAGGGTTGCAAATTCTCTTAACCCTTTATGCCACAGACAGCAGGGACAAAGGGGAGGAAGAAGTTGATTCTGGACATGTGCGCCATGCAGCCTCACACCAAGAGCTCAAGTGTTTGACTCCAGGAAATTGCTCAGCCATTTGGTGCCTCAGCGTCACACCCCAGATACAGGGCTGTTGTGCCAATTATATAACTCTTAGAAACTCTTAGAACGTTAGCTGACATATAGCATATGCTCAATAAAACTTACCTATTACCTGTTTTTATTAAAGAGGAGCCAGAGACGACCACGCAATATATGCCATATTGAGGGATGGGTTAAACAGAGATCAGCCTTGCTGACGGTGTGAAGCATAAATTGGGCAGGACAAGAAGTGTGAAAGGGCACGGGGTGCTGAGGAAATGGCAAGCTGTTAACTACACAAAAAACTAAGGTCCATGGTGCCTGGAGTAGAGCAAAGAATAGCAGGAGAGGAAAATGGAAATGTGGGCTACGGATGCCTTGGGCAGTCCAGGCTGCTATAACAGAGTACCATTGGCTGGGTGGCTTATAAATAACAAAAATGTATTTCTCACACTTCTGGAGGCTGGAAGTCCCAGGTCAGATGCCTGCATGGTCAAGTTCTGGGGAGGGCCCTCTTTGAGGTTGTAGGTGGGGTACTTCTCACTGTGTCATCACGTGGTAGAAAGAAGGTGAGAGGGCTCTCTTGAGTCCCTTTTAGAAACACACTAATCCCTTTCATGAGGCTCCACCCTCATGACCTAACCATCTCCCAAAGGCTCCACCTCCCAATACCATCACCTTGGGGATCAGGATTTCAACATATCAATTCGGGGGTGGGGGTACACAAACATTTAGTCCATTGCATGGGAGATCACTAAAGGTTTTGAGATCAAAATGATTCATGAATTATCCTTTTGTCCCAAGTGCCAGAAACACAACTCACACTGGTTTAAGCAAAATAAATAGGCTTATGTAATTGGAACTTGCTGTAGTAAAGCTGCCTCTAGGCTAGAGTAGACTAGATTAGCTCTAGGTGAGCTGAACTAGATTCAGATACTTCAATGATTTCTTCAGGGCACCACTCCCTCCATCTCTGAACTCTGCATTTCTTAGTTGGCTTCATTCAGCAGCAAGTGCTCCCAACTGGTGACAGAGACAACCATCAACAGTTCCAGGCTGACTATCAGTGAAGCCGTCCCGGGGGGGAAAGAATATTCCAGGCCTGAACTTCCTTGGTTTGGTTTAAGTGTGCATCTCTGAACCAATCAGTGCCCCAGAGAATGGGTGATGTGATCTCTGACTGGTAAGATCTGGTCACATGTTGTGTGCTTATTACTGGAGATGGGGGTGACATCTTGGCTGGAAAGCAAGAAAGGGGTAATTTTTCACACACAAGTGATATGTGTTTGTGTGTGTGTGTGAGACAGAGTCTTATTCTGTCACCCAGGATGGAGTGCAATGGCACGATCTTGGCTCACTGCAATCTCTGCCTCCCGGGTTCAAGCAATCCTCCTGCCTCAGCCTCCCGAGTAGCTGGGATTGCAAGCATCCACCACCACGCCTGGACAACTTTTTGTATTTTTAGTAGAGACGAGGTTTCAACATGTTGGCCAGGATGGTCTCAATCTCCTGATCTCGTGATCCAACTGCCTTGGCCTCCCAAAGTTCTGAGATTGTAGGCGTGAGGCACTGTACCTGGCCCATCTGATATATTTCAACCAGAAGGTGACAGCTGAAGAGAAGATGGGACTGACGATCTTTCTCATCACCTTGAAAAAAAAAAAGAAGGAATGTGTCCAATGTTACAAGAGCTGGAGTATACCAAATGCAAGCCAGGAGCATCTTCTCCTAGTAGCAACAGCCCAGGAATCAGA
The DNA here is from genome assembly GCA_036589455.1 of Ateles fusciceps. Classification (NCBI taxonomy): domain Eukaryota; kingdom Metazoa; phylum Chordata; class Mammalia; order Primates; family Atelidae; genus Ateles; species Ateles fusciceps. The sequence continues at coordinate 1,518,373 of JAZHEH010003064.1, forward strand.
GTGCTCGGTGTCCAAATCCCATCCTTCCTGCAGACTAACTCTGTGGCCTTTGGTCAGTCACTTTGCCTCTGTAGAAGTGTTTCTTCATCTGTAAATTGGAAATAACAACAAATCCCTCCAGGGTCGTTGTGAAGAGAGAAGAGATGATACAGGCAAAGCATTTGGCCAGACACGTACTTAGCACTCAAAAAGCAAAGGCTGTCTTTGAAGCCATCATTAATACGTCTTCCTGCTATTTCCAGCTTCTAGGCTCTTACTGTTTTTTTCTTTGTTGTTTCTTTAAATTCATTTGAGGAAGTGAGAAAATTAAGATAACCAAGTGGTTTCATGACAACATTATGTAAAATCGTCTCCCCGTGGATCCTTCCAGCTAAATAGAGAACAGAATTTGAATTTCCAAAAGTAACTCAGTAAACTGTCTTATCATTGGGGAATGTGGAGCCTGGTTAATCAAATACAGAGAAATCAGAGTTAATCAAATAAGGAGTTACTGTTTTGCCCATGTTGGAATTACCCTTAGTAAAAGAATTAGAATGCGCTAGAAACAGGCAAAAACGTCTCAAGGGCTCTGCATTGCCCAAAAGATCACACAGCTCAGAACATGGCCCCAGACTATAGCTGTGTCCCCACTGGTGACCCATGCAGCCTCCTCTCAGGACCACATTCCTGAGCCCCAGGCACACGCCTGACATCTCCATGGCTTTGCTTGCGTTGTGCCACTCTCCCCATTAGAAGGCCTTCATCATGTCATGGGGCCTTTCCACTTCACCGAATCATCATCTATAAACAGGCACAATGGTACTTCCTCACCAGAAGCTTGGGAGACTCTTGAGGCGCTGTGTGTCCGTGTGCCTGGAGGAAGGCCTGCTGGGCTGTAAGGTGCCTAGAAAACCTCAGCTAAGCCTGGATGCGAGAGTCTGGAAATCCCTGTCATCCAACAGCAATCCTAGAATAGGGATGGCCTCAAGTTCAGGTAAGGCCTGGAGAGGCTTTGCAGTCACAGAAGAAAACCACAGGAATTCTACTTCATTAAAGACCCATCTCTGGGCCCCACTCGACAATTCCAAGCAACGTAGGTTATAAAAGATAAATCCAGGCCAGGTGCAGTGGCTCATGCCTGTAATCCCAGCATTTAGAGAGGCTGAGGTGGGTGGATCACTTGAGGTCAGGAGTTCAAGACCAGCCTGACCAACATGGTGAAACCTCGTCTCTACTAAAAATACAAAAATTAGCTGGGCATGGTGGTGCACAACGGTAGTCCCAGCTACTCAGGAGGCTGAGGCAGGAGAATTTCTTGAACCCAGGAGGCAGAGGTTGCAGTGAGCTGAGATCACACCACTACACTCCATCCTGAGCGACAGAGCAAAACTCTGTCTCAAAAAACAAAAAAAGATAAGTCCTAATCATTGTAACTTAGAAGATTTTATTATTAATAAGAAGCGAAGAAACTGATCTGTCTCAAGCATCTCATCAAGGAATACCTTTGAATGCAGGACTTCATAAAAAGTGGCTGCAACAATCATAATGACATCTACTGAGAACTTCTCATGTATTAGGCACTGTTCTAAGTGTTTTTTATGTATTCAGTCATGTAATCCTCCCACCCTATTTTATAGAGAAGGCAATGGAGGCACAGAGAGGTTAAGCACCTTTCCCAAGGTCACACAGCTAGTAGCAGAGCTTAGGAACCTAACCGCTCTGTAGTAGATGATAAAATCCACTCCCACTCACATTCCACAGAAGTAAGACATTTCGATGCTCTTTTTTTTTTCCAGTCAATAATGCATCTTAAGCCAAATCTCAAACTTTTTTGTTCATAGTACATAAAATACTAACAAATGCTCTACAAACAGCACCTTCCTTTATTATATGCAAGATGCTTCGATATTTTCCATAATATCCCATTTTATTTTATATTATATTTTATTTTAAGGTGCGCTAATCACTCATGTTCCACAGTTTGAAAAATATCGTACTAGAATCTGAGTTACTTAGAAAGGATCACCACTATAAGGCTCGTGCCCAGTGTGGTGCTGGTTCAGAGAAGACCCTCTGGTCATGTTAATCCAATGGAATGTTTAAACATGAATACCCAGAGCAGAGATCTCTGACTGATGGCCCAGAGCTGAAGTCTAACCCATAGAATTGTTTTATTTTGGCCGCATAGAGCTTACATTTTTGTTGAAAGATTGCTAACATTTCAAAAGGAAATTTAGGAGGAGTAAGTTCTGCTGATTTATTGTACAACAAGGTGACTATAGTTAATAGTTAATCATGATGTATTATATATTTTAAAAGAGCTAAAAGAGAGGATTTTAAATATTCGTACAACAAAGAAATGCTAAGTATTGGAGGTGATGGGTATGATAGACTGATTGGATCATTCCACAATGTATACGTGGATCAAAACATCACATCATACCCCATAAATACATACAACTATTATTTGCTAATAAAAGTAAAACAAAACTTTAAAAAAATAGACCACCTGGGTGTGGTGGCTCAAGCCTGTAATCCCAGCACTTTGGGAGGCCAAGGCAGGTGGAACACTAGGTCAGGAGTTCAAGACAAGCCTGGCCAAGAAGGTGAAACCCCATCTCTACTAAAAATACAAAAGTTAGCCAGGTGTGGTGGTGGGCACCTGTAACCCAGCTACTCAGAAGGCTGAGACAGAGAACTACTTGAACCTGGGAGGCGGAAGTTGCAGTAAGCCAAGATCACGCTGCTGTACTCCTGCCTGGGCAACAGAGTGAGACTTCGTCTCCAAAAAACAAAAAAAAAAAAAAAAGAAAAGACCAAAAATATAAAGTCAAATTAAAATCAGGAGGTTTTTAAAAAAGTACCCAGATACCCAGCTTCTGAAATAACCAGATTTGGCAAATCTAGGGGACCGCTGGGGAAAGAGGGGTCTGCGTGAGAAAAACTCCACGCCCCCTTCCCCACCCTCCATCCCCTCACTCGACTTCTATTCCATTTGACTTCGGACTTTTACCCCACCTTATTTTACCCCAGCTAATGTTATGCGTTTGTCCCCTACCTGGTCCCTGTCAGCATCATGATTAGGGTCTGGCTGAGGACACCTTAATATTAAAAAAGAAACACAAGAAACCTATAAGCAAACAATGACATTTACCACTGTCCGCCATCCTCCATTTCCTGCCACGATTCCCACAGCGACCTCAAGCCATGATTGCTTGAATGCCTAGTGATGTTTAAATTTGGATTTCCTTTTGTTCCCTCTGCTCATTTCACCAGACAGTTGTTTTAAGGCATCCCCTGCCGATGCCCCATATCTATCTTGCCTAAAGCTTTTTATGGCCTTTCCAGGAACCCATATTCCCTTCTGGGAATCTTCAGGAGCTGTGTACCCACAGATACCTGGAGATTCTGTTTTCTGTGACTTGCCATGAAGATCGTGGCTCTAGACAGGATGGGCTGTTTGGAAGCACTGACTCCGAAGCCGGACCGCCACTTGCTAGGTGTGGGACATTGGAGCAAGTTTTTTAGCTTTTGTGTGTCCCTGTGTCTTCACAAGAAAATAGAAATTATGGTAGTATATATATCATGCAGGGTTTGGGTAAGATTAAATAAGATAATTCACATAAAGTGCTTTACCATGCTGCCCAATAAATATCAGTAGTTATGCTGCAAACACTGGGGTGTTTTGTCAGCCTGGCTGTGCATGGGAATGGCGACGTGGGGTCCCTGAGCACATGAAGGTCTGTCAGAAACTGTCACCAGCTCACGTTGAGGCTGAAGGGGAAGGGCCTGGTTGTGTTTCTAGCTCATCCTTTGTGTTCATCATTCCCCAGGGCCCTCCGGTAACCATGGCAACGCAGCTTACAGGTTGCCAAGTTCAAAACAATGTTTCTAAGCAAGAAGTTTTACTGACATCACCCACCTTGATGAGAAGGGAATGAAGGCTCGTGGGTCCGCACTGCCATCAGGGACAGCCTGAAGCGCGGAGAGCCTCTGTTGTTAGGACTCTTCCTACATGTCTACCTGAGTAATGATGTCCAGGCAAAAACGGAAACAAACCAACCCCAGGCCATTATTATTAAACAGCATGATCATCTGGAGCACCGCTTACACCACTGCTTACAATGTAGTAAACTGAACCTAAGCTTTGGGGTCTGATGAACTAAGAGCCACATTTTTTGTTATTGCTGTTTTTTGAGACGGAGTCTTGTTCTGTCACCTAGGCTGGAGTGTAGTCGCGCGATCTCAGCTCACTGCAACCTCTGCCTCCCAGGTTCAAGTGATTCTCTTGCTTCAGCCTCCCAAGTAGGTGGGATGACAGGCACCTGCCACATCTGGCTAATTTTTGTATTTTTTGTAGAGACAGGGTTTCACCATGTTGCCCAGGCCAGTCTCGAACTCCTGACCTCAACTGATCTGCCCACCTCAGCCTCCCCAAAAACATAATTTTGATGATAGTTCTCAAACATTTTATCATGATCCACGGTACAAATTGTGTTGTATTTCATAATACATGCATGCATGCACATGGTCATAGAACCTCACTTCAATCACATTCTTATTCCAGCCACACTGATGTCAGGCTCATGCTACTATGCCTAGCTATTTGGGACCTGTAGTCCCAACTACTTGGGAGGCTGAGATGGGAGGATGAATTGAGCCCAGGAGGTTGAGGCTGCAGTGAAACATGATCACATCACTGCACTTTCCAGGCTTCCTTTTCTCCCAGTTCCCTGGGTGGCTGGATTTTCCTGGCATTCAGGTCTCAGCTGAAATGCCACATTCCTTCCAAAGTGGCCTCTCTGAGTACTAAATCTAATTCAGAGTTTCCCAGACACTATCAATCCGTTCTATTTATTTGCAATATTTATTGTAATCTGGTCTTTTCTCATTGATTCGCGTGTGGGCTTGTCTGTCTCCCTGAACACCTCTCATGCATCCCCCCTCTGGAACTTAGTAAGGACTTACGATCAGAGAAGCATGCTGATATAAGAGGATTTACTCCTCTGGCAGGCACAGAGGATGCTACCAAAATTCCATACTCTCCGTATATTTCCCAGTTTTACATATGCTTAGGTTGGGATCCATAGGACCATTGCACTGTGAATGGAAACTGTATATTTTCCTCTGGCCTATGGCCATCAAACACCAATGTGGTACCTCCTTCAGCCTTCTCTTCCCATCCTGTTGCAATTTAAAGGCCCTATGTTTCAGGTAGCGTGGTCACATGATATAAAACAGCCTTATCCGACCACTTTGGGAGGCCAAGGTGAGTGGATCGCTTGAGCCCAGGAGTTCAAGAGCAGTCTAGGCAACATGGCAAAACCCCATCACTACAAAAAATAGAAAAAAAAAATAGCTAGGCATAGTGGCATGATTCTGTAGTCCCAGCTACTTTGGAGGCTGAGATGGGAGGGTGAATTGAGCCCAGTAGGTTGAGGCTGCAGTGAACTCTGATCACATCACTGCACTTTCCAGCCTGTGCCACTGAGAGACACCCTCCAAAACGCAAACAAACAAAAAGCAAAAATCCAGCCTCCTGGTCACAACAGAACTCCACCTGATATATTTAATGAGCTTCATTGTCTTAAGCCAGCTGAAATTTTAGGATCTGTTTGTTACTGCAGCAAAGTGTAGCCCAGCCTGACTCACACAGCTCTAGAACTTTACCCAGGCCCTGCTCTCATTTAGTAACCTTCACAAAGAGGTGACTCTGCATTTTACAAGATTAAATATTTGGACCCCACTTATGGATTGATCATAAGGTATCCAGGGTTGAATAGAATAAATGCATATTTGTGTATAAAAATGAAGAAAACAAAAGTATTTGCATCTGAATAGCCCAGTAGCTGCCTGTAAAAGTCAGAAAAGTCTGGTTCCTCATTAGGCATTTTTCCCTGTCCTTGGCAAGAGAATTCATCACCTTCCAATGATTTCCTCTCGAGCACGGACAACGGCATCAATTAGACCCCAGGATGAATGTGGGTAAAACTTTACTCCAACAAGGATTCAACCTGCCTTGTTTCTAATTGTCCATTTATTTCCCTCACAAACAATGTTGATAGCCCAGATGCCGCTTCTGCAGAGAAGCATGTGCTCCCCCTGGGAAGGGGGCTGGAGGAGGCAGCCAGTGTGGTGTGAAGATTTCCATGGTAATTACACACCTACCTCCAGAAGGTGCTGCCCAGTGAAATCCCTCGTTAGCCACCAGCCAGCTAATTAGAAGAAGCCTTTGGCACTTGCTCGTATTCCGGAACATTTCTTCCTGGGGGGTTAGATATGGGTGGTCAAGGCTTTGTCCAGACAAGGCCAAGTCTCTTTAGCCCCAAGCCCCAGGGAAAGTCACAGGCATGAAGAAAGAGTAATTTATTCCATTGGCCCGTGGAGAACAGATGCTTGACAGCCTTTGTTTCTGCATCTGGCAAACACGAAGGTCAGTTAGTGGCAATGAGACCGGGTCAGAGGTATGGGGACCGTGAAGGGAGGGGAGACCCAACCATTCACAGCAAAACCCAGGAAGTAACTGAGAGTTCGGGGGAGAAAGTCCTGCTTCTGGGAGAAAAATCTTAGCTGGGGAAGGCGGAGAGGTGTAGGCCAGAAAAGATTCTGGATCTAGGGAAGTATTTTGGTGTTCATGGGCATGCAACTGGGACCCTATGCTCAGGAAGTTCAATCTTGGGCTGGGTGTGGTGGCTCATGCCTGTAACTCCTACACTTTGGGAGGCCAAGGAAGGAGGATCACTTAAGGTCAGGAGTTTGAGACCAGCCTGGCCAACATGGTAAAACCCTGTCTCTACTAAAAATACAAAAATTAGCTGGGCATGGTAGCAGGGGCCTGTAATCCCAGCTACTTGGGAGGCTGAGGCACAAGAATCGCTTGAACCCAGGAGGCGGAGGTTGCAGTGAGTCGAGATCAGGCCACTGCACTCCAGCCTGGGTGACACAGCGAGACTCCATCTCTAATTAAATAAATAAGGTTCAAGCTTGGTTGAACGCTGTGCTGTCATTATCTTAAACTTTTTAGTAATTTTTAAACAAGGAGTCTTGCTTTTTCACTTGTCACTGTGCCTCACAAAATTATCTAGCTTTTTGGTTCTGGGTGCTCAGGTGAACAAGTGTTCTAAGCAGGTAAACTAAGGCAGCAGGCTATGGATATGGAGAAAGTCTCGAAGCATACAAGCAACCGGGACTCCTAGGCCACCAGGTACTGGATCCAGGGCCTATCACGAGTCCCAGCTGAGGACTATGACTGACTGTGGCTCTGGAGTTGAAAGGACGTGGGGCTAAGATCCACCTTGGCCAGTCACTTATTGTGTGGTCTCGGGTAACTGACCCAAGTCTTCTGCAAACCAGTATTCTTATAGATGATATGAGGATGCCAATGGTTGCGATTTCATAGGGTGATGGTAAGACTGGCACATAGGGCCGGGCGCGGTGGCTCATGCCTCTAATCCTGGCACTTTGGGAGGCCGAGGTGAGCGGATCATGAGGTCAGGAGTTCAAGACCAACCTGGTCAACATGGTGAAACCCTATCTCTACTAACAATACAAAAATGAGCTGGACATGCTGGTGCATGCCTGTAGTCCCAGATACTCAGGAGGCTGAGGCAGGAGAATCGCCTCAACCCGGGAGGCGGGGGTTGCAGTGAGCAGAGAACACACCACTGCACTCCAGCTTGGTGACAGAGCAAGACTCCATCTCAAAAAAAAAAAAAAAAATATTGGGACATAATTTTTTGCTTCATAAATGTTACCTAATACCCTCATGACTCTCACTAATACTGTATGATTCTTATTACACTTCCATCCTCATATTGTTACACAGTCACCTGCTGGGGATCCTGAGCCATCCAAGTGACCCACAGACCCTGTCTGTCCTGCCAACAGCATCCTAAAGAAGACCAGGAACGCCAACACATTGCTCCTTTCCTCTGAATTCTCTCCTCCCAGAATCTTCCTTTTGTGGAAATTTTACCTCCATGACAGATTCTTAGCTCCACCTTTCAAAGTTGAGAACCTATTCTCACTGTCTAATTTTACTAAGGAAGCTGACTTCGAGGTGACTGTCTTGCCCAAGGCCATCCAGTGGTCAGTAACAGAGCCATGGTCCCACCTTGGTCTTCCTCACCTTCTCTCTACATTGCGGTAGGAGACTGGGAAATGGTCCTCCATTCCTGCCAGCCTCGGGAAAGGACTTCAGCATGCTTCAAGTTTTTAGGATCTGCTCTCTCCTCATAAATGTATTCTGATCCCCCCAGCATGTAGTTATCACCAGGAAAATCCAGCACCTCCTAACTGGGGGCTGGTCAGAGCAAGATTCTGGGTGAAAGGCATCAGTGAGCAAGAGGATCCGCTTGTTTGAAGCAGCAGTGAGCTGTATGGGATGCTAATTGGCAAACGAAAAGGCTGTTCAAGTCTAAGCTGAACTTGGCTCGTCCTGCCAGGGAAGGGCAGCCCTGTTCGCAGGCTGGAAAAGGAGAGACAGGGAGGGGACACTCGGTTCCTTATGATCCTGAAAAAAAGAAAGCTGAAGTGTCCAGCTGTCCAAGTTTTCAGAAGAGCACAGGCTTTGGCATCAAATGGAACTGTGTTAAATTCCTCCTCTGTCGTTTACCAGCTGTGTGACAATGAGCAGGTTACTCTCCCTCTCTGAATATTTTTCTGACCTGTAACATAAAGCTAATAATGTGTACTGTTCAGGGTCATTGTGGTAGTTAAATAAAATAATCTATTTCATTCATAAAGTAGTTAGCACTGGCACCAGATACATGTTCATCACCACCACCAGGAAAATCACCATCATCAATATTAGCAAAGAGCAGTGAGAGTCTTCAGATCTGCTCTCAGTCCTTCCTAGTGATTGGGAACTGTAAGGGCATCGAAGGACGACGATAATGCTTATCAGAGTAATAGAAGTAGTAATAAAAGGAGAGAGATGGCCAGGCACGATGGTGCATGTCTGTAATCCCAGCACTTTGGGAGGCCAATATGGGAGGAGCGCTTGAGCCCAGGAGTTCTACACCAGCCTGGGAAACATCGTGAGATCCCTTCTCTACAAAAAATCAGAAATCAGCCAGAGCATGGTGGTGCACACCTGTAGCCCCAGCTACTTGGGAAGCTGAGGTGGGAGGATTATTTGGGTCCAGAAGGTCGAGGCTGCAGTGAGCCATGATCTCCCCACTGCACTCCAGCCTGGGTGACAAAGTGTGACCCTGTCTCCTCTTAGACCAAAAAAAAAAAAAAAGGTAAAATAGAAGGAGAAAGACATTAACATTCAGGCAGCCTCACTCTGGCCCAGAAAGCATATGTGGTTAATCCCTCCAGGGCCGGTGGCAGCAAAAGCAGTTAGGAAAGACCTTTCAGTGTTTCCTGGAAGCCCTGGTTCCCTTGGACAGGGACGAGAGGACACTGCAAGGGAAAGTGAGTGAACAGTGGCAGGAAAATGAATCGGGGAGTGGGGGAGGAGCTGCCTGCCATTAATCATCATGAAGAATAGGGCCTGGAGAGCTGCCGTTGGCTCCACGGTGATTAATGACCTTTTTAATTTCTCTGCGCATTGTCCCAATTATGCAGGGGCACCGAGGGAGGCCCCGCCCTCCCTGGGGAAGCAGGGAGGTCTATGCAGTGCATAGTGAGATAGAGAGGACGGCTGTGGGGAGACCCGGAGTTGTTTTCCAAAGAGCTTGGAACCAGAGGGCAGGGCTGGGAGGGCTTGCAGCCCAGATTTCAGAACTGTGCCAGTGAGAGACATCTAGGTCTGTAGAGAAGGCTGGTGATGGATGCCACTCTTACTCTGAAACTCAGCACAAAACAATAGAATCATTTTCTTACAAGCTCAACTAAATTTTCAGTTTGAGTTCCCCTTCTTCTCTAGTGGCAGAATCTTACTCTTGATCCTGAGATGTGTCTGAGTTCTGGGTGTCAAGCATGGGCTGAGAGTCTGGAGCAAGGGGCTACTTAAGATTCTTGACCAGGTAACTATGTTCCGATTCATCCATCATCCGGTCAGACCCTCGGTTGTCAGGCCACGGAGGCTGCTGCTATAAAACCTCGCATTTCTGTTCACATCCAGTGATTCTCTCTTTGTCGTTACTGTGCACCGAGGAGCAATGGGAATCTTGGAATAGCTATCTATGGTCCCAACTGCCGAGACAGACTGTCAGACATGTCCAAGGTCTCTGGCCCTCCAAAGTGATGTTTTATTGAGAGTCAGGGTGTTAGGGCTACCTCTGACCTATACCAATCTCTCATCATCACTACTCTTCTCTCGTCAGCTCAGCCCAGGGCAGGGAATAGTGCCTCAACCACCTTCTCCTGGTTCCACAGACGTTGGGCATAGAGCCAGTCCTCTAAGCTTCTGCCTCCACCAAGAGTTCAGGCTTTCCCAGCACAAAAGCCAGAGACTAACTAGCAGGTTGTTTTTGGTTGCCACCCTGCAGAATTAAGCACAGTACTAAAGTGAGCATTCTCTCTCTCTTCTCTGTCTCTCTGTCTCTCTCTCCCCCACCCTTTCTTAATTTTGAGAAGTAAGGGGAGAAAGAAAGAGAAATAAGAGAGAACCAATGGTTAATATCTTATAAATATTACCCTGCCACAAGTACGGAATGCTATGGAGAGATTCAGAAGGAATGAGCACATTCCGTAGAAAAATCAATAAAATTGTTCATGCAGAGAGCAATATTTCTTCATTATTAAGAGCACAGGCTTTAGCGTCTGACAGCTCCTGGTTCAGTCCCGGGCCCCTATTTACTGCTGTGTCACCTTGAGCAAGTGGATTGCTGTCCCCCAAGCCTCAGTGCTCTTGTCTGTAGAGTGGGGGATTACTGGGGGACGAGTGGGGGATTACTGGGGGATTACTGGGATGGTGCATGTAAGAAGGGCTTTGCAAGATCCCATAGCTGTAGCTACAAAAAGGACAGAGCAATTTCATTTGTTGGAGATGGAACAAGAGAGTGAGCAAGAGGGTGAGAGAAGGTAAGTAAAATTTAGAAAATAAAAACAAGGGAGGCTGGGTGTTGGTGGCTCACATCTGCAATCCCAGTACTTTGGGAGGCTGTGGTACACAGATCACAGGAACTCAGGAGTTCGAGACTAGCCTGACCAACATGGTGAAACCCTGTCTCTACTAAAAATACAAAAATTAGCTGGGCATGGTGGCAGGTGCCTGTAATTCCAGCTACTTAGGAGGCTGAGGCAGGAGAATCACTTGAACCCAGGAAGTGGAGGTTGCAGTGAGATAATATTGTGCCATTGCACTCCAGCCTGGGCAACAAGAGTGAAACTCCATCTCAAAAAAAAAAAAAGAAAAAGAAATAGAGAGAGAAAGAAAGAAAGAAAAAGAGAGAAAGAGAGAGAGAAAAGGAGAGAGAGAGAGAAGGAAAGAAAGAAAGAAAGCCATAACTAAGTATGACATGAGAGAGACACCATGACTGAGAAGCATCTGAGGGAAAGAATGGTGACTATTCTCTCCCTCTTCCTTCCTCTTCCCTCCCTCTCTCCTTCTCGCTCTCTCGAACACGTACACACACACTCTTACAAATGCACACGTGGAGAGAACTTCTTAGTGAGTCACAAACCCATTTCTCCTGAAAGTTTTGCAGCAACGAGGGAGACGAGGCTTGGGTTGTCTGAGTGGAGCCTAAAGACAGGAGGTGGTGAAGTAGCGCTTTCCAAATTCCAAAGTGCAGATGCGGAGCTGAGTCAGGAATTGTGGGGGGGGACACAGCCTCGGCCTGTCCCACAGGCTCCACGTGGTGCTGACGCTGCTGTCGGCCAATCACACTGTGTGGCAAAGGACGGACCATGTGGCACTTAGATGAGATGGCATCACTCCGAGAACTCAAGGAGCCCGCTTCATTCTGTGTTCTGGGAAACAAATTCCCATTCCTTCACCTCCAATAGTCCTCAATCATCTCTTCGTCACTTGGAAGTGGCAGGTCCTTTTGCTGTTTATTAACTGATTCAGTGGGAGAGAAATCAGGAAATCCAATCTGTCATTTAAGCTTCAGAGGTTGTCTTGGCTTCAGTGAGCCAAAGTTTCCGCATCTTCAGAGGTCGTATTCCCCCCTGGAAAAGTCGTCTCCCCTTCATTCTTCTCAGGAGTCTCCCTCTCTCCTTCGTTTTCTGGTTTTTGATCTTCCCCAGTCAATACACAACACACACACACACACAAACATACACACACACACACACACACTGCACCAGCGGAAATAAATATATTTATTCTACCGAATTAAATAAAAGCCAAGCTCCTCATAATGTCATCCAAAGCCCTGAATGATCTAGAGTCTGCCTTTCCTTGGTCCATCTCTCCTTGTATCTCTTTTCCCCCCTCACTAAGTTCCAGCCACAGTCGCCTCCCTTCTGCTCCTCTAAGGCAGTGGTCCCCAACTCTGGCTGCACCTAAGAGTCACCAGGGGGAGTTCTTAAAATAGATCAGTGCCCAGGTCAAGCCATAGAATAATGAGCTCACAAACTCATGGGGATGGAAAACAGGTATTCGTAAATCCTAAAGCTCTCTAGGGGATTCCAGTGTGCAGGCAGGCAGAGACTCACAGCTCTGAAGTTCAAGAGCTTCCTGCTCTCAGTACCTTGCCTCCTTCCCTCTGCCCCCATACTTTGCAGCTGACTCCAGCTGATCTGTCAGCTCTCAACTCAAATGACTCTTCTTCAGTGAAGCCTTCCAGGAACGTCTTTGTTTCCTTCCTAGAATTTGTCACACTCTGTAATTTTCCTATTTATTTATATGTGTGTTTATTCTCTGTTTCCTACACCAAAATGTTAGTCCCATACTGCCAAAACCATATCTGGCATTGTTTGCTGCCATACCTGGCATATAACATAGTGTTTGCTCCATAGTATGGGCTTATCAAATGGTTGGTGAATGATTGAAAGGCCGTGAACATTTTATAGAGAAGTTCAGCTTAAGATGCCCAGAATTTGTCACTTAGTTTAATGCACCTGTTCATAAATCATCCTAAGTAAGGAAGCCCCCAGGGACTGGCCCTTCAGAAAGATGGTGTTCTGCATGACTGTATCTCTTTCCTTACTTTCCATGATGGCTTCTTGGTGTATACTGCCCTCAATCTGGGGACTCCTCAGCTAAGCCTGCCAGCTCAGCATCCCCACCCAGCTCCCTTAAGAAGCCACACTACTCCAGAAGGGAGGAAAACATTTCTCCTCCAGTGTTCCCACTTTCTTGTATCATGCACATTTTGGAGCCCAATCATGCATTAAGGTCAACTCAAGGCTCCCAACTGCTGAATTTGCTAGCTCCAAATGAGAAACCGTGGTACTGGATCCGAAGACGTGCTGAATCCTAATTATCTTCCTATTCTCAGCAGAATTTCTCCACAATTCCCTGACAAGTATGCACCCTTGTCAAAATCAATATTCACTTCTACCAGAGCAATGCAGTCATCATTTTATGGAAATAAATCTAATCTCTCTTGTTAGCACAACTTTGTCCCTTCCTTTACTAGGCAATAACCCCATCGTTATCAACCTAAGGACCATTCGCTGATATGGTTTGGATCCGTGTCCCCACCAAATCTCATGTTGAATTGGTTTTTGAAGATTTCTTGCTGGTTTTTGTTTTGTTTTGAGACAGTCTCTCACTCTGTTACCCAGGCTGGAGTGCAGTGGCTCAGTCTCAACTCACTACAATCTCCGCCCCCCAGGTTCGAGAAATTCTCTTGCCTCAGCTTCCCCAGTAGCTGATATTATAGGTACCGACCACCATGCCCAGCTAATTTTTGTATTCTTAGTAGAAACAGGGTTTCACCATGTTAGCCAGGCTGGTCTCGAACTCCTGATCTCTAGTGATCTCCCACCTCGGACTCCCAAAGTGCTGAGATTATAGGCATGAGCCAACACACCTGGCCTTATGTTGAATTGTAAGGAGGTGAGGCTGGGGAGGTGATTGGAACATGGGAATGGGTTTCTCATGAATGGTTTAACACCATCTTCTTGGTGCTATTTTCATGATAGTGAGTGAATTCTCATGAGATCTCGTTGTTTAAAAGTGTGTAACACTTCCCCCTCTCACTGTCTCTTGCTCCTCCTTTGGCCATGCAATGTGTCTGCTCCTCTTTTGCCTTCTGCCACAATTGTGAGTCTCCTGAGGACTCCCCCAGAAGCTGAGCAGATGCCAGCATCATGCTTCCTGTACAGTCTGCAGAACCATGATTCAATTAAACCTCTTTTTAAAAAATAAATTATCCAATCTCAGATTTCTCAGATATTTCTTCCTTTCTTTTTTTTTTGAGACAGAGTCTCATTCTGTTGCCCAGGCTGAAATCAATTGGCTTGATCATTCAGCTCACCTCTGCCTCCAGGGTTCAAGTGATTCTCCTGCCTCAGCCTCCCGAGTAGCTGGGATTACAAGCACCCACCACTATGCCCAGCTAATTTTTTGTATTTTTAGTAGAGACAAGGTTTCACCATGTTGGCCAGGCTGGTCTCAAACTCCTGACCTCATGATTCGCCCACCTCAGCCTCCCAAAGTGCTGGGATTACACGTGTGAGCCACCAAGCCCAGCCCAGATATTTCTTTATAACAATGCAAGTACTGACTAATACGCTCATGCTTCTCTAAGTTGGGCTTACATGACTGTAGACATCATCAGCTGTGAATTCCTCTTTCTTAACCCATCAGGAAAAGGAGTGTCAGATCCCCAAATATCTCACCTATGGCTCCTCCGTTTATCTAAACATCCAGAAGAGCAGTCCTTTCTGAACTTTTCATATCCTCCCTAGCCCAACGTGAAAAAAAGTAATATTATCCCCCTCTCCCCATGAGATGCTCCCAGCAGAAATGACTGACTGTCAAAAAGATAAGGTTATCTGCAGATTATGAGCTAATAGCCATAAAGTTTGCAGCAGGGGGCCTAGTCCGTGGTAAATGGTTAATTTTTTTAAAAAGTGGCTGTTTTCTTTTGCTGTGAAGAAGCTATGGAGTTTGATTAGGTTCCATTTGTCTATTTTGGCTTTTGTTGCCAATGCTTTTGGTGTTTTGGTCATGAAGTCCTTGCCTATGCCTATGTCCTGAATGGTTTTGCCTAGGTTTTCTTCTAGGGTTTTTATGGTGTTAGGTCTTATGTTTAAGTCTTTAATCCATCTGGAGTTAACTTTAGGGTAAGGTGTCAGGAAGGGGTCCAGTTTCTGCTTTCTGCACATGGCTAGCCAGTTTTCCCAACACCATTTATTAAACAGGAAATCCTTTCCCCATTGCTTGTTTTTGTCAGGTTTGTCAAAGATTGGATGTAGAGTGAATTGGCAACCAACAGAATGGGAAAAAAATTTTGCAGTCTACCCATCTGACAAAGGGCCGATATCCAGAATCTACAAAGAACTAAAACAGATATACAAGAAAAAACAAACAAGCCCATTCAAAAGTGGGCAAAGGATATGAACAGACACTTTACAAAAGAAGACATACATGAGGCCAACAAACATGAAAAAATGCTCATCATCACTGGTCATTAGAGAAATGCAAATCAAAACTACATTGAGATACCATCTCACGCCAATTAGAATGGCGATCATTAAAAAATCTGGAGACAACAGATGCTGGAGAGGATATGGAGAAATAGGAACACTTTTACACTGTTGGTGGGAGTGTAAATTAGTTCAACCATTGTGGAAGACAGTGTGGCGATTCCTCAAGGACCTAGAAATAGAAATTCCATTTGACCCAGCAATCCCATTACTGGGTATATATACAAAGGATTATAAATCGTTCTACTATAAGGACACATGCACACGAATGTTCACTGCAGCACAGTTTACAATAGCAAAGACCTGGAACCAACCCAAATGCCCATCTATGATAGACTGGACAGGGAAAATGTGGCACATGGAATATTATGCAGCCTTAAAAAACGTTGAGTTCATGTCCTTTATAGGGACATGGATGAACCTGGAAACCATCATTCTCAGGAAGCTGACACAAGAACAGAAAATCAAACACCACACGTTCTCACTCATAGGTGGGTGTTGAACAATAAGAACACAGGGAGGGGAGCATCACACACTGGGGTCTGTCGGGGGGAAATAGGGAGGGATAGCAGGGTGTGGGGAGTTGGGGGAGAGATAGCATGGAGAGAAATACCAGATATAGGTGATGGAGAGGAAGGCAGCAAATCACGCTGCCATGTGTGTACCTATGCGACAATCTTGCATGTTCTTCCCATGTACCCCAAAACCTAAAATGCAATAAAAAAATAAAATTAAAAAAAAGTGGCAGCTATTTTTGCTACTGCAGTTTGTACTTCTAATTCTACTGTCATTATTACTTATGTGCCTAGCACTTAGCAAAAGATTTAGTATACATTAGTCATTTGATGAATGCTTAGTGAATAAATAAGTGAATGAAGGAAAAAGCTGAAACACCTCTTAAAATTGTGTCACTCCCACATTCCACAGATAGAAAAGCTGAGTCATTGCTCTGATGCCAAGACATTTACCTAGACTGTGCTCATGAGGTCAGAGCCCTGGCACTTGGCTGGAAATTTCCCTGCAATGTGCCTTCCCAGCCTTCTGAGGCTCAGGGACGCAGGCATTCCACTCCTATTTCCTGGGAGGATATTTACACAGGACACCACTGCACACAGTCGTTAAAAGAGGGCTTCAAAATTCATTTGCAGAAATCAAACTGCTAGTGTGCATAACTAAATGCTGAATCAGGACTTGATATATCCCAAAAGGTTGATTCTCTGAAGATGACATTTTTGTTTTAGAATAAAGGGAAGGTACATCTGCATTTAAAATTCTACTGAACCTGTTCAGGATGGAAAATAATCATTTCAATGGAAGCCTAGTGGAAAAAAAATGGTTATTTACACTGAATTGAGCTTATGGACAAAGATTTTTTTGTGATTGAACAAATAAGATAAAATAAATTTTTGGCACATGTGTTGTTGACCCAACTCACACATACACACACAAAAACGGATGCGAGGGAGTTGCCATCTTATTTTCACTCTGACATTAGAAGGAAAGTGATGCAAAACTGACAGGGAAAATAATAATTGCTACTGTTAACTGAGTGGTTACTCTGTAGCAGGTACTGTGCCAAAAACATCATGATAATTATCTTGACTCTATTAACTTCTTTATTCTGTTCAGAGAAGCTGAATTGTCCAAACATTCCCCCCAAAGGAAACTGAAAGCTGGGTTTGAAACTCAAGTCTGCTCAATCTAAGAAACGATTACTGCTCCTTCCTAGGGCTCAGGGGGAGATGAGCCTCTCCCCCTACAGAGTAGAATTATTTATTCAGATCACTGATGTAGGAAGTTGATAGGTACTGAGCTCTGGCACATCACATTAATTAGCCCATTTCATTAAATCAGTCTCATCCAGCAACAATGGGGAGGGGTGGGAGGGAAATAATAACAAGGAAAAGAAACCACCTGCAATGTGGCCATTTTTTCTTAAATGGCTAAAGAACTGTGAATGAGACAAAGAACTTTTTGACTCCTCCCCCAAAGTGATCTGTTGTTGAACAAAACTGGAAAAAGTTTCCTAGAAGTAGAACAAAAATCAAGATTAAGTTAAGCAGTGATTTAAAAATTCATAAAGATCATTTTTTTTAAAAAAAATCTCAAATATCTACTAGGACTTTGTGTTTCTCATTTATTCAACAAAGAACTGTTGTTTTCCTACTCTGTGCCTTCCTAGCTATTTGGGACTCGTCTGTAAATAAAACAGACAAAAATCCCTATCCCTAGGAAGCTGACACCCTCAGCAGTGGGATGTAGACAATAAAAATAAAAATAAATGAAAATTATTTATGGTGATAAAAAGTGGTAAGTACTACAGAAAAAAAAGGGTATGATAAAAGGGATACAACATTTTGGGAGAAGAAGACAATATTTGAGCAAATATTTCAAGGAGGCGAGGGAACAAGCCAAGCAGATGTTTCAGGAAAGAGTGTTTCAATCAGAGGACAGGGCAAGTGCAAAGGTCCCGTGGCAGAAATGTGGCTGGATGGGATGAGGAACAGCAAGGGCATCAGCACAGATGGAGAGGCGTAAACAAGGTAAGAGAAATGGAAGAGGAGATTTATGATGGTTAATCTCATGTGTCAACTTGACTGGGCTAAGGGATGCCCAGATAGCTGGTAAAACTATTTTTGGATGTGTCTGGGAGGGTGTTTCTGGAAGAAATTAGCATTTGAATGCCTAAAGACCTAGTAAAGCAGATGGTCTTCACCAATGCAACTAGGCATCATCATGCAGTCTATTGAAGGTCTGTACAGAACAAAAAGGTGGAAAAAGAGCAAATTTACTTTTTTCTTGGGCTAAGAGCTCCATCTCCTTCCCTCAGACACTGGGTCTGGGCTGGAACTACACCACCAGGTTTCCTGGGTCTCCATCATACACACGGCAGATTGTAAGACTTCTCAGTCTCCAAAATCAGGTAAGCCAATCCCTCATACAAATCTCTTTGTATAAATCTATAGGTCCTATCGTATAAATCATTTTAACTTTTACTCTGAATGAAATGGGGCTCCATGGGCAGGTTTTGATCAGAGGAGTGATCATGGTCTGATTTATGTCAACAACTCAGGAGGGGAGATCACTTAGGAGATTATACAGGGGAGAGAGGATGGACAGTGCTGCCAACAGAGGGGGTGAAAAGTTGTCAGATTCTGGATAGATGTTGAAGGTAGAACTAGCAGGCTTCTCTGAGGGTTCACAGGTGGGGTGCAAGAGAAGTCAAGAATTTCTCATGCTTTTGGCTTAAAATATGGATAAATGGATTGCAATGAACTGAGATGAGGATGATCATTTGTTAGGCATTGGAGGGGCGGAGTCAAGAGGACTCTAGATGTGGTAAACTTACTACTCAGCATCCAAGTGAATAGTAGGTTGAATATGCATTTAGATATATGAATCTAAGTTCAGGAGACAGGTCTGAACACACCAGAAATCCAGAGCTTTCCTCTCCTTTTTCCTGTACTGTGGCTTTAAATAATACTTAGATGCTAGTCATGCCAAAATCTGTAGCTCTAGCTTAGCCCACGTGCCTGACTATAGATTCATATACACGATGATGAGATTGGCCAATGGTGAGATGATATCTGGAAACCATCTGAAATTTAGCATGGTTAGTGGAGAACTCTTGATTTTTCCTTCAAACGTCTATCTTCCCTTTCTTGACTTCATGAAATGATACCATCATCTCTCCAAGTTTCTCAACCCTAAAATTTCAGAATCATCTTCAATTCTCTTCTCTTACTCTTCACATACAACCCATCAGTAATTTCATCTCATTCTACCTCCAAAATATACAACAGCATTGTCCAATTTTCCCTACCTTTACGGCAACTGCCCCCCCACTCCAAGCCACTATCTCTCCTGGAATACTGACAATAACATCTGTCTTGTCTATTTCCTTCTCTACTGCATAACCTACTCTCTTTCCTTCAAACGACCACCACCATGCACCTCTGGAAGCATAAATCAAATCATGCACACTTACCTTGTGACCTCATGCCTGAAATCTTACACAGGCTTACCAGTGACTTAGAATGTGTCCAGGTGCCATGGCTTATGCTTGAAATCCCAGCACTTTGGGAGGCGGAGGTGGACAGATCACAAGGTCAGGTGATCCAGACCATCCTGACCAACATGGTGAAACCCCATCTCTACTAAAAATACAAAAAATTAGCCAAGCATGGTGGTGCACGCCTGTAGTCCCAGCTACTCAGGAGGCTGAGGCAGGAGAATCACTTGAACCTGGGAGGCAGAGGTTGCAGTGAGCCGAGATCTTGCCACGCACTCCAACCTGGGCAACAGCAAGATTCCATCTCAAAAAGAAAAAAAAAAAAGAAAAAATGAATCCAGTCTTTTTATTGTGGCATTAAAAGGCCCTATGTGACCACGTCCCTATCTACCTCGCCTACCTAAATCCAAGTCAACTATAATCCATGCACAGAGAAATTTTTCTGTTTCTTGCATTCCCTGAGCTTTATCCCTTTTTAAGACCCCTATATATGCTGTTCTTCACTCAGGAATATTCTACCCACAAATCTCCGCATGGTCTTGTGTTTTCTCATTATTTAGGTCTTAGCTCAATGTCATCTCTTCAGAATACCTCTATTTGATCCAATGACAACCTACCCCCTTCACAGTGATGTATCATAGCCTTTTTCTTTATAGAACGTATCACTATCTGAAATGAGCCTATTTAATGTTAGCCTGCTTACATAGGATCAGTCCTTCCCTATGTGAATGTGACTTCCATGAGCACTGTCTTGTTCAGCACGGGACCTTCCTTTTTTTTTTTTTTTTTTTTTTTGAGACAGGGTCTCACTTTGTCACCAGGTCAGAGTGCAGTGGAGTGATCTCTGCTCACTGAAACCTTCACCTCCCTGGGTTCAAGCGATTCTCCTGACTCAGCCTCCCAAGCAGCTGGGATTACAGGTGTATGCCACCAGGCCTGGATAATTTTTGTATTTTAGTAGAGATGGGATTTCACTATGTTGGCCAGGCTGGTCTCGAACTTCTGACCTAAAGTGATCCACCTGCCTTGACCTCACAAAGTGCTGGGATTACAGGCATGAGCCACTGCACCCAGCCCCCCACACCTGCCATTGTTAAACAGTGCTCGGCATATATTAGGCATGGCATAAATGCCTATTCTATGAGTAAACTTTTCTTTAAACGGTGCTATATTGGGCACATATTAAAGAACAATCCAAACAGCTATTCATATTACGCAGTTGTTGAAGAGGTCTTCTGGGAAGTGACAGTTCAAGTGACAGAACCGTATTCTAAGGTATATTCCCTTCATCTCTTGAACCAAAAAAGTCTAGATGGCTACTCCAAAGGAACTATATCACCCACTATGTAACAGCTAACTAAAGTGCCAGGGAGAAATTGGCCTTAAATAACCTCTCTAAATTTGTGTTAAAAGCACTGTCCTTAAAGTGATGGCAAATATCACTAAAATAGAAAAAGCAGGCTTATAACATATTTTAAACTTTTTATTTTTAGATTATTGTAGATTCACATGCAATTGTAAGAAGTAATAGGGAGAGATCCTATGTGTCTTTTACTCAATTTCCTACATTGTTAACATCTTGCAAAACTGCAGCACAATATTACAACCAGGATGTTGAAACGCTGATACAATCCAAGTCCCTGACACATTTTGAAATGAGTAATATTCTTATTCTTAACTCCTATTGCATTTCTCCTCTTGTAAGGCCTCACTCTGAGCTCACAAGTGACCCAGGCATGAAGACATTACCCCCCTTTCTAGAGTAACTGCATGTTAAGAGAGATTATTGAGAGCAAAATACAATTAAATATATGAAAATATGCACAAATTCATTATTACTCAGATAAAGGCATATCCAAACACTGAGAGACAACTTTTCCTCAGTCAGAGTAACAGAAACCATAAAAGACTGAAAATATCCAGTGCTAGTATATGTATGGTAAAACAGGCATTTCCATATTTTTGTTGGAAGCCATATATTTTGTTGGGAATTAATATGGCAATAGCTATTGTAGTAAAAAAAAAAATACCCTTTGATGTATCTATCTCAAGTTAAGTTAATCTATTTTACAGAAATAAAAATAACAGTACAGAAACATGAGCATGTTTATTGCAATATTGTTTTGTTTGAAGTGTCAAGCATACACTCGCAAACACTCTGACACACGCTGAATGTAAATCAGTAGAAGAATAGTTAAATTAATGATGTAAATCCAAACTGAAATATTATGCAGCTATTTAAAAAAGATAAGTTGATCTAATTATATATTTGCAGGAATTTCTGGTGTGATAAATGAGGGGAAGAAAAAGAAACTGGAAAGTAGTATACATAATACAAGTTTAGAAAAAAGAATCTACAAATGTGTATACATATTTGTGTATGTATAGGAGCATGAAAAAGTTGTCACGAGAAAAACAGATAATTAGCATTGTTTTTCTCAGAGGCTGAAGGATAAGTTAGAAGGAGTCAGGGGAAAAAATTATTTACTTCTTTAAATGCCTTTGAATTGTTTGTCTAGTTACAAGAAGCTCAGCATGTTGGTTGCAATGTAAAAGAAACCTAATAAGTAAGAAAGAGGAGGGAGAAAGAAAAGAAGATCAAAGATGGTCTTCAAGTCCAAAAGAATGAATGAGTGATGGCTGAATTTCAGGTATGACAGGAGTCTCTGTACCTGGGGAGGGGATGAGAAAGGGAGGCAAGAGAGAGGAGACGCCCTTTAGTCTGGGTATGGGAACTTGCTTTGGTTTTCATCAGTCCTGCTGGCTGCATGAGCCAAGGGAGAGCAGCAAGACGAACCACATGTCTGCAGGAATTTATGCAGACCAAGCTGCCAACCACCACACTGAGAGGAGAGGCGAGAAGCTCATTAAATAAGTCCTGGTAATTGATTTCCATGGGAAGCAGTTACCTTTCTTGCAGGCAACAGTACAGGCATCCCAGCTGCTTCTGCAGCCCAGGCACTGCCATAGCAAGGAGCGCTTTGATGTGTGGTTCCTCCTCAGACCAGGAAGGAGGCATCAGGCAACAGATTTCATCTCTGCTTCCACTGAACCCACAGAATCCCAGACCCAGATGTGCATGCTGAGCTGGGGCCACCGCCTCAGGGCCAGATGACATTCTTAGGAATTTAGGGGCAAGACTCTCCAAGCAGTGCCTTGCATGAGAAAGGAGAGCAAGAGGCAGAAATCTCCACCTGGGTGCTTTAGATGAAAAGACTCCAGGGCAGTCTGGCTTCAAAATCACCAGCTGCACAGGTATGAATGTGCACAGAAAACAGAGCCTCTTCTAAAACAGCCACACCCAAGGATTTGAGAAGCAGAAAGCCATACCGGAAATGCCTGCCTACACAAGCAACTAAATTGGATTTATGTCACATTGTAAGTGTGCCCCCAAGAACTGTGCTCCCAACCTAATTCTGCTAAATCAAATGACATTCAAAGGTACTTTCTTGCCACCCATAAGGCTCCTGAAGGAGTCATCTGTAAAAGTAGCTAACCTCTATATGCCTCAGTTTCCTCATTTATATAATGGGGATAAGAATAGAATCTACCTCACAAGATTATTATAAGGATAAAATGGATTAATAAATGAAAATAACTTAGAATCGCATTCAGCATATAGTAAGTAGTCTATAAATTGTTGATCTTGTTTTGAGATGTGAATGCTAATTTCTCTTACAAAACAGTTTGTTTAAAGTGAGACAGACACACCTTCAGCCCTTGCATCTGTGGTGTAACACTAGCAGTGTTTAACACTAACACTAGCAGCATGTGCTGTGCCATGAACTCTGCTCTCTTGTCCCTACCTTACCGCCTCTCTTCATCCTCACATCACCCTGTGATGTAAGGGCTTTGATTGTCTGCACTTTTTTTCTGAGTATTGGAGAACTGTGTGTGTGTGTGTGTGTGTGTGTGTGTGTGTGCGCACATGCACGCATGTGTTTGTGTGTATGTTTAGAGTCAAGGTCTCACTCTGTTACCCAGGCTGGAGTGCAATGGCACAATCATAGCTCCCAGCAGCCTCAAACTCCTGGCCTCGAGTGATCCTCCCGCCTCAGATGCCCAGAGTGCTGGTATTATAGGTATGAACCACTGCACCTGGCCTGAGCATCAGAGAATTTAAATATCTTTCTCCTAAAGGTTTTCTAGACAATATCAGGCAAAGCTGAGATTCTCACTCAGCTGTAGCCAACTCGCAGATTCTCATCTGTCATACATGATCTGCACAGCTGGAGCACGTGAGCAGTAGCCTTCATAGAGAGGTTCTCATACCTAGCTCCTTATATCCACAAGGAGAGGGGAGAGCATTAGGACAAATACCTAACGCATGCGGGGCTTAAAACCTAGATGATAGGTTCATAGGTGCAGCAAACCACTATGGCACATGTATACTTATGTAACAAACCTGCACGTTCAGCACATATATCCCAGAACTTAAAGTAAAATAAAATAAAAAATAAAAACAGATTTCTGCCTCCTACCCAACACTCCTAATGAGTCAACCTTGAGAGTGGGCCCAGAACTGTTTACTTTTTGACAGGCTTCTCAAGTAATTCCTATGTAGTCAGCCTAGTGCTTGAATTCCAAAACAGAAATTGATTCCAAAACAGGGTTGGGTTTCTCTTTAACCCACTGGGAATCCTCTAAGGAAGCAAATCCTCTTACCTAGACTAGATCTGTTCATCTAACATTGGCTGTCCTAAGCCGAGTACAAATCTCTACAAGAAAAAAACTTTTGTGAATTCCAACCCTTACTTTTAATTAAACATTTTTATCCCCAAACTTTCGAGGTGCCTGGAATACCTTTTCTATCTTTCTTTACTTCCCACTTCAGTATTCTGTCTCTGCAGAAGCCTCAGCCTGTCTCATCTATTAAATGACCCACAGTTATGAACAATGGAAAGATAAATCTGTTTCATTCAATAGAAACGTTTACTCAATGAGTCTGAGTCATCAAAGCCTCAGAAATTTTGACACTTTCATTAATTTTGTTCAACTTTATTTGTTAACCATAAAAACCAGGGTCTATACAAGCTCCGAAGGCTTTGCCTTTTAAATGAAGACGTATTTGTTGGAAAGGAGTGCTGGAATGAACATTTCCTTCCACACAGGGATTCTTACAGTAATTACACCAAATGAAGTAAAAGAAGAGCTTGGTTATATATTATTCCATTATATCTGGGTTTACTGAGCACCTGCCGTGAGAAAGGCACTCCCCAGGGTTAAACGCTCAAACAGATGTGGGTTCTGGTCTGAAGAAGCTTATATCTGGGAAGGGGAGATAGGCAAATAAAAGTGTAAGAAGAGGTGAGATGTGGAACGTGTCATGAGACAATGAGATGAGCACTGACTACTTTGCCCTTCTAGAAACTGTTCCTTCTTTGGGGGAGCAGCACCTGAGTTTCACCTTTAGAACCATCCATTATCCACCATGACTCCACGTGACATGGAAGTCACTGGCTACCAGGCTCCAGCTTCACGGTGGGAGCCCAATACAGGTTTGGCCAATCAGAGTACCCCATTCCTCTGGCCACAGTGATTGGTTCAGAAATAAGCATGTGACTCAGCACAGTCCAGTAGGATTCACTCCCAGGATCTTGCTAGAATCGTATAGTAGAAACTTTCTCCTGAAGTTGTTGAGCTGGGGAGACAGCAATGTGAAGCTGCCAGGGCAGGCCCACCCACAAAGAAGAGCTTTCCTGAAAGTGAAGGCAACAAAAGAAAAGACAGGGCCCACGTGGCAATGTGTGTGCTCCTGGACCCAAGTTGTATCTGAAGAATAATAGTTCTGTGTGTGAAGAATTCAGGGCTTAAAGGCTGCACCCAGGTAGAAGCATCAGGGAGGGTTTCCTGAGGCAGTGGCTGTCCAGCTGGGGGAAGGATGGGGTTGGAATTGGCTCAAGGGCATAACCACACTCTGCACACCTTCACTGGAAGTTTTCCCACCAGCAAACCCCTTCCGGCAGCTGCACTCCAGAATCATTTTAAATCAGTCATGGCAAGTCTTCAAAGAAGGTTTTTTTACAAGGAGAATCATATATTTTCCCTTTCCTCGCTTTATATATTTATTTATTTTGAGACGGAGTCTCTCACTGTCACCCAGGCTGGAGCGCAGTGGCTCGATCTTGGTTCACTGCAACCTCCGCCTCCCGGTTTCAAGCGATTTTCCTGCCTCAGCCTCCCGAGTAGCTGGGATTACAGATGCCTGCCACCATGCCCGGCGAATTTTTGTATTTGTAGTAGAGGCGGGGTTTCACCATGTTAGCCAGGATGGTCTCGAGCTCCTGACCTTGTGACCCACCTGCCTCCTCCTCCTCTCAAAGAGCTGGGATGCAGACGTGAGCCACCGCCCCTGGCCTCATTTTCGTCTATTTTTATCACACAGTTATGTGTACGGTAGGTGCTTAAGGAGTGCTTTCTGAATTACAATAACACATTCTTGAACAATAGGCTAAACTCAATCTCAGAAGACAGGCATCCAAGGGTCACCAAACATAATTTACATGAGGACAGAATCAAAGAAAATGTCATGCTTATCTCAAATTTGATTTAGGAAAGTGCAGAATTAGTTGTTTTTCATTATTCTAAAAGTTCTTGCTTCAAAGGCCCCAAAATGATAGTGCCAACAGATTGCATTTCCTGAGCGGTCTTTTTCCATAACCTCTCTTGTACCTTTATTAATATCACTACTACTGAAAGACATGTTCAAAGGTTCCCTCATTCCATCTGCACCCCAGAGTCACCCTGAATAGGAAAGATTTTTATTCCGTGTGTCTACATGTATGTGTGTTTTTCAGTTTAATATACTGTTGTTCCATCCAAGCATAAACTTCCCATGAACTCACATGAAAGAGTCGAGCAGAAGTGGGAGCGCAATAAATGGAAATTGGGCAGCGAGGCTGATAAAAAACCAATCCTGGGATTACTAAGCAATAAAACACGCATGTCAGTGGGGTTCATCAGAACCAGATCCTGAGCTTACCGAGCAATAAAATGCATGTGCCACATTGATCGGTCTGGAGCTGACAGCCACTTTGCCAGCAAGGTTTTTCAGACCTAGACAGGGAGAACAAATGGGATGAGGAGGAGTTTGGGGTCTTATCCAAATTATTATTTTCCCTGGAAGGAAGCAAATCTTTTTTCACCAAGGAAGAGCCACTGAGTTACATCCATGCTCATTTGTACCTAATATCCTGTGAGTGGATTCCAGGAACACCTACCATCACCATCACGGCCATTCTTCCACAGAACATGTTCTGATTTTCCTTAGTTTAATATCCAAAATCGTCTGGTTTCATTATTTATTGGCTGTGCTAAGAGTGCAGACAGGTAATGTCTGGTTTTTCTCTATATCCCAAACACCTAGACTGAGGTATGACATTCAGGTCCAGGACATTGTAGGGGCCCAGTAAGTGTGCATTGAATGATTGAATAAATAAATGAGTGAATTATACTATGGAAAGACAATTGGGCTTGGAGTTAAATTTAAGCCAGGTTTCAACTATGACATTTAATCCCCATGGGACTTCAGTGAAGTAAATTTATATATCTGGAACAATTTCATTACCCGTAAGATGAAAGAATTTGATCATATTTAGGTATCAACGTGTGTTTCATTTTATAGCAACTTAACTCTCCTAATCAACTGCAGTCTCATACTGAATTTGCATGTTTATGACAGATAAATAGAAGCTGCTCTACTAAAAGTCTGGGAGTGAACAAAAAACAGACTTCCCTCACCTGGGCTCTAAACCACCTCTGATATCTATAGTGTCCCAGTACATAGTAAACCACTGGACAAGATGTGAGCATCTTTCTTAATGATTCAGTGATGCTCAAGGTGATGCCAAATGAATTACTCTGGGATAGAGATGGGATGTACAGTTCAGGGTTTTTTCCCAGGCCTACCTGAACCAAAATCCCATGTGCTTTCCATCCATCCACCCACCCACCCATTCACCATGTATCCACTTATTCATTCATTCTCCCATTTACCTTCTCATCTAAGTATCCATCCCTCTTCTTATCTAGCCATTCATTCTTCCACTCATCCATCCGCGTGTCAATTCATTTACTGAGCAACTATTTTATTGATTTTCAGGAACTAGGAATATAGCACTGGACAAGCAAAACCAGGTTTCTGAGTTCTGTCTTCACCAGGCTTCAGTTCTAGTGATGAAGTTAAGTAAGAAAGTTGGAAGATGGGGAAGAGACAAAATGTCAGCTAACAGGAAGAAAAATAAATCAGGATGAAAGAATAACAGGGGTGCTATTTTACATAAAGAGGTCAGGGGCGGCTTCTCAGAGGAAGTGACTTTTGAACAAAGTTCCGGAAGAATTGGGACTATATCCTATGAATACCAGCAGGAAAAGCATCGCAGGCAAAAGAAGCTGCAAAGACCATGAGTTATGAGTGCTCCGTGACATCCATCTGCCCACGAAAAGAACTGGGTTTAATAACTTGAACGATGCTGAGACATCATCTGCGAAAAGTTTAAGAACGCTTACCTTGCAAGGTTTTCATGAGGATTACATGAGATAATCACTGCTTAGGCATGTGTAATGTACAAAAGGTGCTCACAGAACATTTGCTGAATAAGAAGAGATAAGTTTGATTCTGGGTTTTCCAGATTCCCTAATCCACAAATAGCTGCTGAGAATCTATGATATGGAGGTTCCTTGATCAGCTGTCCACGTCATTATCTGTTTTGGCTATCCAAATTCCTATAAGAGATAAGTGCTATTATTGTGAAGTTCATATGGTGTATGGGGAAACTAGGCAGGAATAATGTCCAGGTAACCAGTCCAAGGTCCCATAAGCAGAGAGGAGAAGCCAGGCTTTGACCTCAAGAATCTGATGCCAGGAAGCAGAGAGGAGAAGCCAGGTTTTGACCTCAAGAATCTGATGCCAGAGCCCTTGGGCTCAACCACAGGTCACCTTCTCTTCTGGAGTCATTTGGCCCAGAGCCGTGGTCATGGAGCTACAGGTCCCAGAGAACAGATTCTGCAAGAGGAATAAGGGGAGTGATGAAGGTCAGGTGGGCACCTGTTCCCAGAGATTTATCTTCTGATGCCACATTAAGGGGTTGCCCTTTCTCTCTGCTGCCTCCATGTGATTTCTTTTTCAATCAATTATTATTTTTGAGACAGAGAGACCCTTTGCACAGAGAAGCAAAGTGAGGAAACCCGGGAGAGAAAGGGATTCTGCCATCTCAGTGATTCCTGTAGATGCTCCCGAACTCTCATCAGACCCTTGGAGTTTCAGACCAACACTTCGATGCCATGTGTTCTGGAGCACACTCCTAATCACTCCCACTCCCATCTCTCCCCCACCTCCAGCTCCCTCTCTCTCTCTACCCCCCACCCACACTCTGTCTCCCTCTCTCTCACTCTGTCCCTCCCCCTCTTCCTTCCCATTCTATCTCCCCCCCCCTCTTTCTCTTTCTCCCCCTCTCTCTTTCCCTCTCTCCCCACCTCCTGCTCTCTCTCTCCCCTGTCTTTCCAAATCTCTCTCTCCCCCTCACTCTTGCAGGTTCTCCATCTCCCCCTTTTTCCCTCCCTCTCCCTCCCTGCCTTCCTCTTTCTTCCACTCTTTCTCTCTCCCTCTCTCTCCCTTCCCCCTTCCCTCTCCTCTCTCTCTCCTCCCTCTTTCTCTCCCTCTCCCTTCCTTCCCCCATCCTCCTCTCCTCCTCTTCTCTCACTCTTTCTCTCTCTCCCTTCCCCCCTCTCTTCTCTCTCCCCTCTGTCTCCCTTCTCTCTCTCTCCCCCCTCTCTGTCCCCTACATGCTCTCTCTCTCTCAGACATACATGCACACACAAATAGAATAGGCCCCCTTCTCTCTGCTCCCACATCCCCATATTTTTCCTCTCTCAGCCTCAGTACAGCATCCTCCCTATTGTTAGCTTCCTGGCCTTAGCCCCACTCGCCTAAAATCATTAATGTTTATTAAGTGATCAGAGTCAGGCAGAGCTGGATTAAAGACCCAGCTCTATCATGATTAGTTCTGTAACCTGCAGCAAGTAACTCATCCCTTTCCTGGGATGAGTTACTTTTTGTTTATAGACTTAGGGTACAGGTGTAGTTTTGTTACAAGGATATATTGCCTGGTAGTGAAACCAAAGCCTTTGGTGTAACCATCACCTGAATAGTGTACACTGTACCCATTAAGGAATTCACCGTCCCTCAACCCCTCCCACCCGCCCCACTTTTGGAGTCTCCAGGGTCTATAATTCCACCCTGTGTGTCCATGTGTACATATTATTTAATTCCCACTTACAAGAAAGAACATGCAGCATTTGACTTTCCGTTTCTGAGCTATTTTCCTTAGATAATGGCCTATAGCTCCATCCATAATGCTGCAAAAGACATGATTTTATGGTTTTCATGGCTGAGTAGTATTCCATGTTGTATAAATCGCAGTTTCTTTATCCTGTCCTCCACTGAGGGGCACTCGGGTTGATTCTATGACTTTCTTATTGTAAACAGTGCTGTGATAAGCATACGAGTACTGGCATGTTTTTGATATAATGATTTATTTTCTTTGGGTAGATACTCAAGTAGTGAGATTGCTGGATCAAGTAGTAGTTTTATTTTTAGTTCTTTGAGTTCTGTGAGAACTCTCCATACTGTTTTCCATAGAGGTTGTACTAATTTACATTCCCAGTGTGTAAACATTTTCTTTTCAATGCATCCTCATCAACATATGTTGTTTTTTGACTTTTTAATAGTAGCCATTCTGACTGGTGTAAGGTAGTATCTCATTGTGGTTTTAATTCTCATTTATCTGGCCCCTTTTTAAAAAATCTGTAAGTGAGGATAATAATAGTAAATACTTTATAGGATGATTAAAAGTATTAAAGGGTTAATCTTGTAAAGTCATAACCATAATGCCTGGCACACAGTTAGCATTCAAGAAGGATTACTTGCACGGTTATAAACATTTCCCAGAGCTCAGGGAGTCTGCCCAGCTTGTTCACTATCGTATTCTCAGCGCCGGGCACAATGCCTGTTCCACAGTAGGAGCCTGATTATTATTTGTTGAGTGACTTAATGAGTAAATGAAAATCAAGAAGGTAAAGCTGAAGAAGGAAAGGAGGCATAACTTTTGGCTGTACCCTGAGCATGTTCTTTTAGATACATCATTTCCTATAATTCCCACAGCAGCCTTGTGAAATAGATCTCGTTGTTTGTAATTTTACAAAACAAAAGGGAAATGACCTGTCCATATCGAACAGCTAAATAATGGAGCCTATTTTTTTTGTCAAACAACCACAGACGGGGTGCCCAAAGTTATGACTGGGAACTCCAGCCCTGGTAAAGTATTCATACTATCATTGGCCCAACAGAAAATAGAACTGGGAGACAGGCCAATCAGTCTGGAGGATGGAGACCGGTGATCCACCTATAGGGTGAAATTTGGTCAATGGATGAGATTATTTGGTTTTCTCAGTGTTTCAAAACGTGTTAGGGCTACATATAAAATTTTAGAAATTTCTCATAAAATCTGAGCTACTGGCTTTTTTTGGAAAATCCAGAATCTCTCCAGACTCAAGGCCAGTGTTCCTGCATGGAAGCAACAAGCTGGAGCCAGCTGGCCCCTTCTGCAGTGCCATAGCCACCCTCTCTAGCCCCTCACACAGTGCTTGTTGGTGGGCATACAACCAGCCTGCTTCACTGCTCTGTTATCTCTTTCTCGCCTTTGGCATCTAACATCCCAAGCCAGTTCAAAATTTTCCATCTAAAGGCGGGACTACCGAAGCCGAGAGAGAAGAGAAGTGGCTTGCTTAAGGCCACAGGCTTAATGATAGGATCTGTAATTTTAATTCTCCTTCTCCAGTGATCTTTACATAAATACATCATGAACATGTCCAGGAAGACTTCTGGATTCAATATGCCACACTTGAAAATACCCACAAATTAAAATGACTGCTACAGGGTCCATTTCCAAGAGGAATAGTCAGTGTCTCTTCATAAGGGTGCAAGATAAAGGAAAAAGAATCTCCTGAGACAGGAGACCCTCAAAATCAGTTTGTGCCCCATCCCCCTCCCAGCTGGTTCATTGTCATTCAGAAAGCTAATAGGATGCCTGGCGTGGTGTTCCAGCATTAGAGACCCTCCTGCTGTTACAGAATCAGAAATTGTTAGCCAGTATTTGCGTTCCCTCTGTAAGCCTCAAGATGATTCTGGGACATGACCAACCATGGGATCCTTCTGCCTCTGTGATGGCAGAGAATCAGGAGGCCAGAGACCTCATTCAATGGCTCAGTCCCTTTGTGCTATGTTGCACTTGTCAGACCTTCAAAGCCCAGCGTCTTGGAGTTTAGTGACACAGCATCCTAAAAGCACAATTGCGGAAATGTAGAAAATCTCAAATAATGAATGAGCTTTTCGGACAAGGTTAGTCAACCCTAGAAAGTGAGAGAGGGGAAAAGTAGTGCAAGGCAAGCGAACTCTTTGGACTAAGGAGCCAGGGTCTCTCCTGTGGTCTCAGATGTCATCCCACTCTATGTACCCTTTGCCAGAGTTGCACCAGAAGTGTCAGCTAGTAAGAAATTTCATGTATTGGCAACCCCCGTAGGGTGTGTGTGTGCATGACAGTCCTGACACACAGTGCGATTTCTCATACACAATCGATCCTTCTCCTGCTACATAAACACCCTCACTGTGTTTAGTGCTCCCATCTGTGAAAGGCCAATATGTGGGAAAGTGATTTGTTTACACTACTAAGAGTAAGCAGGAAACAATATATATATTGTTGTCTTAGAGAAAAGGGAACAACAAATCAGATTTGTGCATTGAAAGTCAGTGATTACATTGGGTGAAGTCCATAGTACAATAAATACAAAGTCGATTATTTCAACAGACTCATTTTCCTGGTGTTGTTTGTACTTAAACTGATACTGTGAGTGGAGAGAGGAACCCCTCCCTCCATGATATTTATGCTTTCAAGGCTAATTGCTCGGTATGTTTCTGGGCCTATGGAAGAAGTCCAAGCTCTCCAGCAGAGTCTGGACCCTGCTGTCTATTCTAGCCTCATCCAAAGGCAGCACTTCTTCCAGCACCACCCTGTAGCCTGCACAATGGCCACCCCAACCTCCTCACAGATCCCCACACACTCCGTACTCACTCACATCTCCCAACATGAGCACTTGCTGTTTCCGCTGCCTGGAATGACCCTTTAACCATCCATGTGGAAAATGAATTTTTTTCTTTTTTTTTGAGATGGAATGTCACTCTGTTGCCCAGGCTGGAGTGCAGAGGCATAATCGTGGCTCACTGCAACCTCTGCCTCCTGGATTCAAGCAATTCTCCCTGCCTCAGCCTCCTGAGTAGCTGAGATTACAGGCAGCTGCCACCACACCCAGCTACTTCTTGTACTTTTAGTAGAGATGAGATATCACTATGTTAGCCAGGCTAGTTTCAAACTCCTGACTTCAAGTGATCAACCCACCTCAGCCTCCCAAAGTGCTGGGATTACAGGCATGAGCCACCGTACCTGGCTGGAAAATGGATTTGTACTTGAGTACAGGTCAAATAATAACCCATAACCACATCTCCTGACTTCTAGGCAGAGTTCACCACCTTTCCTCTTTCTTCCCCGGTGGCTTTTGGGTATCTGCCTCATAGCACTTATCCTATTCTATTGGAATAATCTGTTTATGTGCCTGTCACCTGCACTCAGCTATAAGCATCTCTCAGGTAAGAAGAGCTTCTGCATTTCTATATCCCCAGAACCTAATATGGAGTAAAAGAAGCACACACATAAATGTTCAAAAATGTACATTGAATTATGTTAATAAATGAATTAGTAAAAGTCTTAGAACCTCATATTAGCTTGCTATTTTATCGATGAAAGATTCTAATGCAGATGTCAATGTGGGCCACTTTGAAGTGCCTCTTCTAAAAAATCACATGCCCCCCCCCCCCCCCGCCCCACTCTTTTAAAAGCTGGCCTGGACCTTCCAGAGAAGTTGGGTTGGTGTGAAAGTAATTGTGGTTTTTTTGAATTGTTGAAATTTGATGTTTGATATTGAAATACATTCTTAATACATGTGGTTATGTTATACATCATTAAATACACATGTCTTGCTTTATGTTTTTTGCTAATGACATTACTTACTGTTTATTTTATATTTATTTTGGACTATGGAAATGATGTTAGACAAAAGGCAAATGTGAGCGGTTTTCTTATTCGAGTTCAAAATGGATCGTAAAGCAGCGGAGACAACTCGCCGCATCAACAACACGTGAGGCCCAGGAGCTGCCAACAGCACACAGTGCAGCGGTGGCTGAAGAAGTTTTGCAAAGGAGACAAGAACCTTAAAGATGAGGAGCATGATGGCCGGCCATCGGAAGTTGACAATGACCAACTGAGAGCCATCATCGAAGCTGATCCTCTTACAACGACACGAGACGTTGCCGAGAACTCATCGTCGGCCATTCTAAGGCCATTTGGCATTGGAAGCAAACTGGAAAGGTTTTCAATAAGTGGGTGCCTCAGGAGCTGAGCAAAAATAAGAACAAATCTTCATTTTGAAATGTCGTCTTCTCTTATTCTACGCAACAACAACGAACCATTTCTCAATCGGATTCTGACGTGCAATGAAAAGTGGATGTGATATGACAACTGGAGATGACCAGCTGAGTGGCTGAACTGAGAAGAAGCTCCAGAGCACTTCCCAAAGCCAAACTCGCACCAAAAAAAGGTTATGGTCACTGTTTGCTGGTCTGCTGCAGGTCTAGTCCATGACAGCGCTCTGAATCCCAGGGAAATGATTACATCTGAGGAGTATGCTCAGCAAACCATGAGTGCACTGAAAAGTGCAACACCTGCAGTGGCATTGCTCAACAGATAGGGCCCAATTCTTCTCCACGACAACATCCGACCTCACGTCGCGCAGCCAATGCCTCAAAAGATGGATGAATTTGGTTATGAGGTTTTGCCTCATCTGCCATATTCACCTGACCTCTTGCCAACTGACTCCCACTTCTTCAAACATCTCAACAACTTTTGCAGGGAATATACTTCCACAACAAGCAGAATGCAGAAAGTGCTTTCTAAGAGTTTGACAAATCCCAAAGCATGGATTTTTACACTACAGGAAAGAACAAACTTATTTCTCATTGGAAAAAAAAGTATCAATCATTATGGTTCCTATTTTGATTAATAAAGATGTGTCTGAGTCTAGTTGCAGTGATTTAAAATTCACAGTCTGAAACTGCAATTACTTTTGCACGAACCTGCAATCAGGCATGGAGTCCTACAGGGCTGAAATTTTAGAAGGTAAAAATTAGCCACCACTCCCAGCTAATTTTTTTTTTTTTGTATTTTAGTAAAGACAGGCTTTCACCATGTTGGCCAGAATGATCTCAATCTCCTGACCTCATGATCCACCTGCCTTGGCCTCCCAAAGTGCTGGGATTACAGGTGTGAGCCACCACCCCCAGCCAGAAAGTAATATTTTGACTGCAACAGGTAGTATGAGACAAATGCCCTAATGTAGGAAAAAGTTCAGGACCCAAATGAAGCCATCAGAATCAGCCCAGAGTCAGAAAAACCAGAGGCTTAGGCTCGCAGGCTGGGCAAAAAAAGGGCAGGCTGGCGGTGGGCGTTGCTGTCCATGGTACCAAATCTGCACAGTGCTCACAGCAAGGTTGTATCTCCTAAGAACCAGGCAGTTTTCTGGCTACTCTTTTCCTATACTCTGCTGGGAATTTGAAAAGAATATGATGAACAAGAAAAGAGCAATCAGAAAAAGGACAGAGGTGATTAGAGAAACAAAGCTTTCCAGATTTCCAGAGAGAAAAAAAGGTCAGGGGGAGTGGGGCCACTGGCATCACAATTACTGAGTAGATTGGTTGGGAATGCATTCAGCTGCAAGCAAAAGAAAACCTAACTCATGATGGCTTCAGCAAGTAAGGGCTTTAGTTGCCTTAAATAACAAGAAGCCCTATGAGCACAGGAAGGCTTGTGCAGCCACTCCAGGATGGCATTGAGGTCCTTGTGTCTTTCCATTCTGACTTTCATGGCACTTGGTTCTTCTCATCATGCCCACAGGTGGCTGCTATACTTCATGGAATCACGTCTGCATTACAGGCAGGAAGGATGAGAAGTCAAGGACACATGATAAAATCTGTTGCTTTTCTTCAAAAAAGTGAAGAGTTTTTCAGAAGCCCTGCTCGGTGGCATTCCACTGAAATGTCAGTGACCAACAGTGCTTTCTATGACCATCCCTAGCTGAAGAATGACTAGGAAGATTAAGATTTTTACTTACCAGCCACTTGAGTTGAGGAAGGCATGTGAGAAAGGGTTGAGAATGGGAATGAACCAACTAACAATGTGTCCCACACCAAGCATCTCTAAGTTTGAGAGCCATGAGTCTCTCCACAGCTTATTTCCCTGTCATTACTGAACTTACAACCAAGTCAAAATCCCTTGATATGGGGTTGGGTGGAGAGTTAAACATCAAAATCATCAAGCAAATACCTACAATAAGTTTAAAGATTGGTATCAAGGCCGTAAACTGCAAATAGGACAGCTTCCCCAGCTCTGGACTGCCTCCTGAGTTTCCCCTTGAGTGAAACAGCAGATGGGAGGAAAGGAATGAACCACACAGAATTATCTTTGTTGTTATATTAGCTAAAACTTTTGAGTTCCTGCCATCTACCAGTCACCATGCTAAGACATGGGGATGCAGCAACCAATGAAACAGATCAAGTCCCCGTCCTCATGGACCTTCAGATCCCAGTGCAGGGATCGATCAACAAACCGGAACATGTGTCTATGTTGCCCCACATCTGTTTTTGTAATAAAATTTTATTTGGAAACAACCACACACATCATTTACACACAGTCTATGGCTGCTTTTTCTCTACAGCAGCAGAATTGAGTCATTGCGATAACGTTGTGTAGTCCACAAAGCCAAAAATCTTTGTCGATCTGGCCTTTTACAGAAAAAGTACCTTGGTTTCCTGTCTTACGGAAAATGCACACAATAAATAATTAAATACCGCTGGGCACTATGGCTCATGCCTGTAATCCCAGCACTTTGGGAGGCAGAGGCAGGTGAATCATCTGAGGTCAGGAGTTTGAGACCAGCCTGACCAACATAGTGAAACCCTGTCTCTACTAAAAATACAAAAATTAGCTGGACATGGTGGTGGGTGCCTGTAATTTCAGGTGTTCAGGATGCTGAAACGGGAGAATCACTTGAACCTGGGAGGCAGAGATTGCAGTGAGCCAAGATTGCACCATTGCACGCTAGCCTAGGCAGCAAGAGTGAAACTCCTTCTCAAAATAAAATAAAATAAAATAAATAACTAAACGCATTAATGACCCAGCTTATTCTTGAGTGTGATATTTCTAAAAGACAACGTAATGTAGAGTAAAAAAGGGGTAAAGCTGGTGACCTTAAGATGGTCAGGCAAGTCTCTCTTAGAAAGTGATATTTTGACAGTAACAGATAGTATAAGACAACTGCCCTAAAGTAGGAAAGAGTTCAGGACCTAAATGAAGCTAGAGTAGCCAGCTAGATTCACAGGGAGAGGGCACCATCTGCCATGTGGACAAGATCCCAGCTATGCAGGGCTTTGCAGGGCACAGGAACAGAGTTGGAATTTATTTTTATTGTAACAAGAAATCCTTGAAGTCAAGAACTGAACTGACCACTGTAGCTCAAGTGCACCGAATGGATTGTCTGGTGCAAAAATGCAAGTAATGCCATCAAGTGTCTGCACTCAGTCCAGGTGTGGCAAAGATGGGCTACGCATGTGCCAGAAATTTTACCGCTTTTGGGGGTGGGGAAAGTGGGAAGGTAGAGAATATAGTAAGAAGGTATTTTCAGACCATCTCACAGTTAGGTGTGACCATGTGGCTAAGTTTTTGTTTTTGTTTTTTTGAGATGGAGTTTCACTCTTGTCACCCAGGCTGGACTGTAATGGTGTGATCTCTTAGCTCACTACTACCTCTGCCTCCCAGGTTCAAGCAATTCTCCTGCTTCAGCCTCCCAAGTAGCTGGGATTACAGGTGCGTGCCCCCACGCCAGGCTAATTTTGTGTTTTAGTAGACACAAGTTTTCACCATGTTGATGAGGCTGGTCTTGAACTCCTGACCTCAACTGATCCCCCTGCCTTGGCCTCCCAAATTGCTGGGTTTACAGGCATGAGCCACCTTGCCCAGCCTGGCTAAGTTTTAACCAATGAAATATGAGCATAAATCATATACCCCATTCCAGGCCTGATCCATAAAATCCCACTGCATTTTCCTCCTCCAGGCAGATGAGCAATCTTTAAAGCCGTATTCCAAAGATGGTGAGGTCATAGCTAGCAGAAGACCAGCACCATGGGTTGCCATTTGAAGGAGACTTTTCCACTCATTGGGAGCACCCATTTTGAAATTTACATGAGAGTGATATAAACATGTATGGTATTTGAGTCATTATACATTTTGGGGTTTGTTTGTCACAGCATTATTTTGACTGTGGTCACTGATAGCTCAGACTAGCGCCGTGGTTGTGGAAAGCTGATTACGAGGCAGCTGTGTGTGTGTCAACCTGGCTTAGGGTCTTGGGTAACATCTCTCTTACTTTTTTCAACATTGCTCAGGAGCTAACCACTGTTCAGCACTTTGCTGGCTCTTTCTGGGCTCTGCTAGTCCTCCTGGATACCTGCTTACCCCAGTGCCTCTGGCTTTTATGCCCCCCCAGAACTTCCCTGCTCCCCAGGGACAGTCAGTTTGATTCCAGTTGCCTGAGCAGCTCTACCTCCTGCATAACGATGCTCTATACCCTATGTTTTATTTCTTAGGTTTTCAATCCTTTCATAAAAAATGCATGCCAGATGAAAAGTTTTACATACCAAACAGGCCAGAGATTTAGGGCGGCCAGCTTAGTGACTCAAAAATGTTCCTTTTCTTTTTCTTAAATTTTTATTACAATTGCTCTGAAAGAAGTCTCTATCGCTTGATATTAACAAATGTAGCCACTGAAGCAGATGCAGATACCCACAAACACCAGGAGAATTAATTACCTACAGTTAGATCTGTTTCATCCTTTTTTTTCAAAGCAATGCTACAAAGATGAGAGCTTTATTGCAGTCAGCCGCTAGCCTCGAGCCTTCTATTTCTGCACCAGGGCCCACCAGGCAAGGGAGATGATGAAAAAACTTCATGGGGAGACCCCTGGTCATACTCTTCTGGCCAGATCTGTCCTGGAGTGACGGTTATCATCTAATTTAACTAGAATCCAAAATCTGAGAGCTTTAAATTCTAACAGTAAAAATAATAGCACCTCACATGTAGGTAAAGCTCTCTGCTTACAAAAGTGCTCACACATCTGTTAGCTCCAATGGCTTCTGCAAGGGAGGGAATAAGGGATCTGAAACTGCTGCCATACCTTGATTGCAATAATATTAGCTATCATTTTGTGCACTTCTTATATGCTAAGCACTGCTTTTAGCACCATACACATATTAACTCATTTAATGCTCATAACATCACAATGGTCTCATTATCTTTACATTAAAGAAGAATAGACTGAAGAATAGAGAGGCAAAATAATTTGCCCAAGGAAACCAATCTAGTAAGTATTGGAGCAGTGATTTGAACTCAGGAAATTTAAATTCGGAGCTCATGGTCTTAGGCACCATGTTGTTTTGGGAAACTCTGGATTTGGAGTTAAGATGTTCAGATTTTAGCCAAAGTTATTCCATGAATGAAATACGTTGTTTTAACCTGGGGGGAAAAATTTTGTCTGTTTCTTAAACATATAGCATCCTCCTTTTCTAATTGTGGTAAACTCTTAAAGAAAACTATAGCTTTGTTCAAGAACCTTGTATCCGTGCTCTTGGGTTGGCCCCTCCCACCTTGGCACTGAGCTTGGTCATGTGACTTGCTTTGGCCAATAGGACAAAAGCAAAGGTGACGCTGTCATAAACTTAAAAAGCACTTGTGCAATGGGAATTGTCCCCTCTTGCTGCTCTTGGGAACCCTGTGTCTAGATAAGCTAAGAGCCACTAGACAATAAGACACACATGACCATCGCTTCAGCTCAGGTAGAACCAACCTCGAGAAATGTGAATGAGATCATGCTAGTTCAACCAGTCCTAGTAGAGCTACCAGTCTTTCAAGACCAGAAGAACCCTCAAACGAATCCACAAAATAGTAGGAAAAAATAAATGTTTGTTATTTAAAGTCACTAAGTTTTGGGGGTTTTTTAATGGATGGATGGGTGAATGGGTGGGTGAATGGATGTGTGAGTAGATTGATGGGTGGGTGAAAGTGTGAGTGGATGAATGATGAACCGATGTGTAGGTGAGTGGGTGAGTGAATAATTGAATGGATGGGTAGATGGATGGATGAATGGATATGTGGATAGATGTGTGAGTTGATATGTGGTTAGATGGATAGATGTGTGGGTGAGTGGATGGATGGATGGATGGATGTGTGTGTGGGGTGGATGGACAAATAGATGCATGGATGGATGGATAAATGTGTGGGTAGATGGATGGATAGATGTATGGATGGATATGTGGAGGAGGTGAATGGGTGGTTGATGAATGAATGAATCTGTGGGGGGATGGATGAATGGGTGGATAGATGGATGGATGAATGTGTGGATGGATGTGTGGAGGTGAGTGCATAGACGAATGGATGTGTAGGTAGATGGACAGATGGTTGTGTGACTGGAAGGATAGAGAGATGTGGTGGGGGAGTGAATGGATGATGGATGGGTGAATGTGTGAAGAAAGTGGATGGATGATGAATGTGTAGGTAGACAGATGAATGGATGAATGCATGAATGAGTAGGTGGGTGGGTAGGTGGATGAATGAATGCATGGGCAGATGGATGGATGTGGATGGATGTCTGAGTGGATGGATGAATGGATACATGGATGGATGGATGCATGGATGGATGTGTAAGAGGAAAGAATAGATCATGGATGGATGGAAGAATTTGCTGGGAAGTAGATGAATAGATGGATTGGTAGATGTGTGGGTGGATGGATAGATGGATGTGTGGTTGGATGCATAACTGACTGGCTAGCTGGATGTGTCAGTAGGTGGATGGATACACAGATAAATTGATCAAATGACCTATCAATTGGTCAACCAATTACTGAAATGAATATAGAGAAAGATGGAAGAGAAAAAAGCTCCAGACAAAGAGACCAATGCTAAGGCTGTTGCAGTAGATGTAGTGGTGAGAATCAGGTATTAGAGACATTGAGAGGCATTTACAACTTCACTTGGTAGCCAATTGAATATGGAGGAATAGAGAAACAAGGAAATGACTCCTAAATTTCTGGTTTTGGTGATGGGGGTTGGTGGAGTCATTTACTAAGAAAGGAAACTAAAATAAGGAGAATATTTTCTTATAACCCTCACCCACATTCACATAGATTGCCATCTTGAACACAGTGCCATGACTTGTACTTGGGAGGACAGATCTACCAAATTTTCAGGTGTCCTCCCTATGTGATCCCTCTAGGAGTCTCCTTAACACCCAGCACAGCACTAGGAGTCAAGGGAGTTCTAGAGAATTCTTGTTGAACAACACCTCAAGAGTACGTCTTCATGACCAAGATGTCACAGCAGGGACATAGAACTCTCTTGGCTGAGTGAGGACAGAGTCCTATCCACAGGCCCCCAAAGGCAGCAGTGACCAACACATGTCCTTCCCAGCTTCATCCAGGAGGAAAAAGTCCAGGTTTTTTCTTTTCTTTTTTTTTTTTTAAGAGAAAAAGAGAAGAAGGAAGAAAAAAAAGAATGAAATAAAGAGAAAAAGAAGAAAAAAAAAGGGAGAGAGAACGGGAATCTTGCTCTATTGCCCATTACAAATGGTTATTAAAAGCTCTTTTATACTAATAATTGTGTTATACAATGGAGACAGGAAGGAATAAGGGAGGAAAATAACAAACAGCCAACCAATATTTCATTTAAACCTCTGAAATGCTATGCAATTGCTAGGGAGTGATTTACTCCCAACCATGTGGTCACTTTTAAAATAAATGTGATGTGTTACTGAAAAAAATATATGTTTTGTGGATTTGGAGTAGAGAGTTCTGTAAATGTTTATTAAGTTTACTTGTTCGAGGTTTAAGTTCAAGTCCCGGGTATCCTTCTTAACCTTCTATCTCATTAATTTGTACAGTATTGACAATGTAATGTTAAAGTCTCCCACTATTATTGTGTGGGAGTCCAAGTCTCTTTGTAAGTCACCAAGAAGTTGCCCTATGTATCTGGGTGCTCCTATATTGGGTGCGCATAGACTTAGGGTCATTAGCTCTTCCCGTTACATTGATCCCTCTACCATTATACAATGTCCTTCTTATCTCTTTCGGTTTCTATTACTTTAAAGTCTATTTTATCAGAGATGAGAATTGCAACTACTGCTTTTTTTTTCTTTTTTCTCTCCATTTGGTTGGCAAATCTTCCTCCATCCCTTTGTTTTGAGTCTCTGTATATCCTTGCATGTGAGATGGGTCTGGATGCAGCTTACTGATGGGTTTTTTGAAGTGGCTGATACTGGTTGTTCCTTTCTATATATAGTGCCTCTTTCAGAAGCTCTTGTAAAGCAGGCCTAGTGGTAATGAAATCTCTGAGTACTTGCTTGTTCGTAAAAAATTTTATTTTTCCTTCACTTATGAAACTTAGTTTGGCTGGATATGAAATTCTGGGTTGAAAGTTCTTTTCTTTAAGGATGTTGAATATTGGCCCCCACTCTCTTCTGGCTTGTAGGGTTTCTGCTGAGAGATCAGCTGTGAGTCTGATAGGCTTCCCCTTGTGGGTAACCTGACCTTTCTCTCTGGCCGCCCGTAGTATTTTCTCCTTCGTTTCAACCCTGATGAATCTAATGATTATGTGCCTTGGAGTTGCTCTTTTTGAGGAATATCTTTGTGGTGTTCTCTGTATCACCTGGAGTTGGGTATTGTCTTGCCT
This sequence comes from Ateles fusciceps, assembly GCA_036589455.1. NCBI lineage: Eukaryota > Metazoa > Chordata > Mammalia > Primates > Atelidae > Ateles > Ateles fusciceps. The sequence goes on from JAZHEH010003064.1 coordinate 1,560,799, forward strand.
TGCTAGGTTAGGAAAGTTTTCCTGGATAATATCCTGAAAAATATTTTCCAACTTGGATTCATTCTCTTCATCACATTCAGGTACACCTATCAAACGTAGATTAGGTCTTTTCACATAGTCCCATATTTCTTGGAGTCTCCAAAGTCCAGGTTTTTTTCTTAACAACCCAAGTGCCCACTGTGAACAGAGAGATGCCAAGTCCTCTACACCATGAGCATCAATCTCATGTAAGGAGTCTCCTTAGAGAGAGGTTCTGCAGTTCAGTGGTCCAGACAGAGAGAGAAATGCATAGACCACTGTGAAAATGCTTCCAATAGCTCTTCATAGTATTTTTTAAAATTAAGAGAAAAACAACTTTTCATAAAGTTAAAATCATTAAAAATGTAAAGGAATGACCTTTTCTCTGAGATTATGCCTTTCTTCCTTTTCTATGTGAGGTTGTCCTTTCTGTATGACTTGATGATAATAAATGGTAGTTCTTGTATCTTTCTAATGACCTATTCAACAAAATTAGAAATCGGTAACTTTATGTGAATTCTGATTTTGTGCTTAATTTTAATGACAGTGGTATAGTAATAGTCAATAAATAGATGCTGGTCACTAACCAGACACTGTCCCAAATGCTAACCATGTAATAACAAATTTAATCTTCAGAACCACCCTATGAAGTGAGTGTTTTTATTATTTCTACTTTCACATGAGCAAAATGAGACTAGAGATGTTTAATGAGTTGCCTGAGGTCATATAAATGTAGGTTTCAGACTCTGCATTACGTGTGCAATCTGGCAAGCCTGTTCTAGTTAATCCATTCATTCCCTCACATATTTATTCAGCTAGTATTTACTGAACACCACCCATGTGCCTGGCGCTGTGCCAGGCATTGGAGATGGCACAGCAAACAAGACAGACAAGGTGTCTGCCTTCCTGTACTTAGAGTATACCAGGAAAGACACAAAGAATCACTTTGGCTCATAGCTCCAATAGGGACCAAAGGTGCCACTGGGACCCGGTGGTATGAGGTGGTCCTCCTACTGGGAGGGTCAAATAAGTTAAAAATACCTCCTTTCCTTTTTGTTCTCCTTATTGAAACTCAGACTGCTAATAAAGACATACCTGAGACTGCGTAATTTATAAAGGAAAAGAGATTTAATGGACTCATAGTTCCATGTGGCTGGGGGAGACCTCACAGTCATGGCAGAAGGCAAGAGAGGAGCGAAGGCACATCTCACATGGCGGCAGGCAAGGGCATGTTCAGGGGGAACTCCCCTTTAGAAAACCATTAGATCTCAAGACACTTATTCACTGTCACGAGAACAGCACGGAAAACACTCACCCCATGATTCAATTATCTCCCACTGGGTCCCTCCCATGACATGTGGGAATTATGGGAGCTGCAATTCAAGATGAGATTGGGTAAGGACACAGCCAAACCATATCACCATAAATTTGAAATTTGTGCAAGAACAGCCTTCACTAGCTCAAATAATAATAATAAGTCAGACTGGGTACAGTGGCTCACGCCTGTAATCCCAGTACTTTGGGGAGACTGAGGCGGGTGGATCACCTGAGGTCAGGAGTTCAAGACCAGCCTGGCCAATATGGTGAAACTCCATTTCTACTAAAAATGCAAAAATTAGCCAGGTGTGGCTGAGGTAGGAGAATCACTTGAACCCAGGAAGCAGAGGGTGCAGTGAGCTGAGAATGCGCCATTGCACTCGAGGCTGGGTGACAAGAGCAACACTCAAAAATAAAAATAAACAGGAGACCAAGAGAAAAGAGAGGCAAAGAGGCCAGGGAAGACTTGTTAAGTCTCCCTCTAACCTAGGAAAAAGGAGTCCTGACAAGTTATACCTGAAGAAGGTGGAGGAGAACACAATTTCTCCCCACTTTCCACCTCATGCCAATTGGATTGAATTCAGTTCTGGGATTGTGCACAAGGCAGCAAAGATCACAAGCAGACTTGCCGAACATCAACTGCTCTCAAACTCCCTCTGTATCAGAATCACCTGGTGGAGGTGGATTTAAAAACATGGATTATAACTCAGAAATTCCAAACTGTCTCTCTGACATCTGCATTTTTAACACTCTCCCAAGGCAATTCTTATGCACTCCAAAGTTTGAGAACTAATGGTGTGTGTCTCTGCTCCTTCCTGCTTCATGCCTCTATGCCAGGGTCTCTCTCACTTCACCTTCCCTTGTGCACATGTGATGGTGAGGTCATTTCAAGCATAGGGGCCAGCTGGTGACTGCATTGGGATTTGGGTTTAGGAGGAAGTGGAAACTCTCACAGTTCTTTAGAAGGTGCTACTTTCTCTATTATCCCAGTTCTTCCTGAGACCCTCCCACCAGATGTGGTCATTGGGTCCTCTAATAGCAAGGTGATACCTTGTTTGCTGTTGAGATCACTCTTTGTATACTAACCTCTCAGCATTCCATGTAAGGAAGCAACGTGATTGTGAGTGCAAGAGTGAGACCGCCCTGGAATCTAGCTGAATTCTATCACAGCTCCTATTAATTCTGATAGCATCATCCTCCCCACTTCACCAGGTAACCAGCACATGGGCTCTGTGAAATGCAGACCATGCCCCCACCCCAGGAATTTGCAAGGGTGTCATTCGTAGGGAGCAGCAGACTAGAAGTGGCAATTCTAAATCTGTGCCAAGATCCTTCTCCAATTCTAATGTGCTAACATTTGGTGTAGTTCAGCAGATGGGAGGGCTAGATTTGGGCACACAGCTGTGTCCTAGACAAAGCTGCTTGGAAAGAAAACCTAGATCCAGATTGAGAGATCTTGTTCACTGTCTATGGTATGAAAATCTGTATTCCTTTCTAAGGCCAGCTGAAGTTCACTTCAATCCAGCCAGGACTGCTTGGATGATGGGCTGCAGGCAGAAGTTTGGGATATGACATGGAATTTCCCACCTCTGGTTCTCCTCTTCCTTATCCTTTTCCTTGCTTTTATTCATACCTGAGAAGTTAACACACTAAGAAGCTCTATTCAGGTTGGTGGATTTGGGTGACTCTACCACCAGAGGGTATGTTCAAGCACATAAGGTGGAATACTTTATAAATCAGCTAATAAATAGAAATGAGAGGATATTAATATAGAAAGACTGTCTTAATATACTGGATTGGACCTCAGTGTCTACATCTGTGAAGTAGAACCAATATGACCTAGTATGAAGTGCTTAACTCCATGCTTAGGACAAGCCACAGGTGGCACCTTGATATGGCATGTCTGGTTGTTGTTAAAATTGCAGCAGAATTCTCTCAAGTCCAGGGACTGAAAACAAATTAAAAGGAAAGTTATTGGCCAGGCACAGTGGCTCATGCCTGTAATCCCAGTACTTTGGGAGGCTGAGGTGGGCACTTGAGGTCAGGAGCTCGAGACCAGCCTGCCCAATATGGTGAAACCCCGTCCCTACTAAAAACACAAAAATTAGCTGGCGGTGGTGGCGGGTGCCTGTAATCCTAGCTACTCAGGAGGCTGAGACAGAACAATTGCTTGAACCTGGGAGGCGGAGGTTGCAGTGAGCCGAGAATGGGTGAAAAGAGTGAAACTCCACCAAAAAAAAAAAGGCAAGTTCTTGTACCACTCTGGCTCTAGGAAACAGGCTTTTTTTTTTTTTAACCAGGGACCTGGAGAAAAGAGTTAACAGGAAAGAAGGCTTCAGGGTTAGTAGTAAAACAGAAAACTATGGTTTGAGCTTTGAAATGAGAAACTCTAATGAATGGGACATACTTCTAAAAAAAAAAGGACTTTAGTTTGTACTTAGGACAGAAACAGTAGGAGAGAAATATAAAAGGAAAAGTAGATGAGGCAGAGCCTAATAGGCTCCTGTAAACAGGCTTAGCCCTGCATGGGGGAGAGAAAGTCTGAGGCTGATGTGAGAGATGTCTTTTCATTTTGGAATCCTGACAGAGTCCACATGAAGAAGAAGGGGAATGCCAAAGGAATATGGAAATGAAAGGATAGAGGAATGTGCTAGTCCATTTTGCATTGACAGAAATACCTGAGACTGAGTAATTTTTAAAGAGGTATATTTGCCTCATGGTTCTGCAGGTTGTGCAAGAAGCATGGTGGCAGCATCTGCTTCCAGTGAGGCCTCAGGAAGCTTCCATTCAAGTGGGAGGGAAGGGGAGCCAGCATGTCACATGGCTAGAGAGGGAGCAAGAGAGACAAGAAGAGGTTCCAGGCTCTTTAACAACCAGCTCTCTGGTGAACTCATAGAGTGAGAACCCACCCTTTCTTTTCTTTTTTTTTTTTTTCTGAGAAGAAGTCTCACTCTTGTCCTCCAGGCTGGAGTGCAATGGTGCTATCTCTGCTCACTGCAACCTCCACCTCCCAGGTTCAAGTGATTCTCTTGCCTCAGCCTCCTGAGTAGCTGGGATTACAGGCGCCTGCCACCATGCCCGGCTAATTTTTGTATTTTTAGTAGAGATGGGGTTTCACCATGTTGGCCAGGCTGGTCTTGAACTCCTGACCTCAGGTGATCTGCTCACCTCGGCCTCCCAAAGTGCTGAGATTACAGGTGTGAGCCACTGTGCCCAGCCAAGAGAACCCACTCTTTACCACAGCGGGGGCACCACCAAGCCATTCAGGAGGGATCCACCCCCATGACCTAAACATCTCCCTCAAAGCCCCACCTCCCGCACTGGGGATCACATTTCAACATGGGATTTGGAAAGGACAAATAGCCAAACCATATCAAAGAAGTTGAGAAAGTCCCCACTGCAATAGGAAAAGTGATGGTAGCAAAAGGTGTTTATGCTCACACCTAAGTAAGAAGAGTTGCCTGAAGCCTGAGAAATTCAACAGCTAAGAGACACAAAGTTTCAGGTAGAAGCATGTGACAGAGAAAATTGGCTTTCGTGACATCAAAGGAGGTACACATGTGGGAAGTACCACCCAACAGGAGCCCCATTTCTGAAACCTGAGCAGCTGTAGACCAGAACCTTGGACAGAGCTCACAGGAGCTCAGAGGATAGAGGGAAATAAAGGTATCTTAAATATGAAAATGTACTATATGCAAAATAGGGGCCAAGAAAAAGATGCAAAATTGGAGGCATCCCCCACTGCACATTTTCAAACTCAGCTAGAAAAATAACTACTTAAAGCTAATATTTACTGAGCACTTACCGGGTAGTAGGCACTCCTGTAAATATACATGGTTCATCTCATTTCATCTCTAAGAGTATACAAATTACACATTTCAATAGAAAAGGCAATCGGGAGATGAAAATTCTCTCTGAGATTTGAGAGAAGCATGATGTCACAATCAAACTTTTGATTGGAGCTGTTTAATTGGGTTTTAGGTTTACAGGACTGAAGATGACTCTGGACAATTGACCTGAATGTACTAAAACTGAAATGTCATTCCCTTTTTATTTACTCTGCTTTCCCTGTATGCTTGCTGCTCTCAAATAAAAATGAGCCTTTTTTATAGTCTAAGGCTGGTTGCAGCAACCAGATGGAGATTGTAAGAACCATTTGGACTCTGTCTGAAAATATCTCCTCTTTTTTTGAGATGAATACTATTTTACAGAAAAAACTGTGTTCACCCTATGCTTCTGATAGCTCCAAATATTTGGAAAGATGGGATACATGAGAGACATTGGTTTTGAAGTGTCTAACTCTGAGAGACTAAAGGAACAATAGCAGTTTAAATAGTATGAATTTCAGCTGCATAATATGGCAATCAGAAGCTTATGAGATAACAGAGTGAGGCATCTTTGACTGTAACAAAGCAAAATAAAAAGGTTATGGAGTAAGAGAAAATAATTTTGTATTTTTTAATCTCTTATGCTTCTCTGGATACATAAGACTGATTTGGGAAAGGAAGAAATGTATACTGTTAGCTTTAATAAGAAAACATTGAAAGCATTTTGTGTTGCTAATATCCTGTTAGAATTGGACAATTTTATTATTTCAAGAACACTATATAATCCTCTCTGGAGAACTTGTGTAAACATATAGCTAAGCATAATTTTTACAAACAAACTGGACCATTTGTTTTAGCTTGAGATGCAATGTAGAATCCCCTGGAATTTTTTCCCAAAATTAAAAAGGAAAAGTTAAAATCAAAATAAATTCTAGGGCTTTGTATTAGTCAGGGTTCTCTAGAGGGCCAGGACTAACAGGATAGATGTATATATGAAGGGGAGTCTATTAAGGAGTATTGACTCACATGATCACAAGGTGAAGTCCCACAATAGGCACTCTGCAAGCTGAGGAGCAAGGAAGTCAGTTCAAGTCCCAAAACTTCACAACAGTGCAGCCTTCAGTCTGTGGCTGAAGGCCCAAGAGACCCTGACAAACCACTGGTGTAGGTCCAAGAGTCCAAAAGCTGAAGATCTTGGAGTCTAATGATGTTCAAGGGCAGGAAGCACCCAGCACAGGAGAAAGATGGAGGCCAGAAGACTCAGCCAGTCTAGTCCTTCCACATCTTTCTGCCTGCTTTTATCCTAGCCTCGCTGGCAGGTGCTTTTTGTAAGGATTAAACGAGCTGTATGAATGAACGTAGAACGCTGCCTTGCATTCTACGCAGGCTGGGTCTGCGTCTCCCATTCCGCTGTCTCAAATGTTAATGTCCTTTGGCGTCACCCTGGCAGACACACCCAGGAACCTTACTTTGCATCCTTCAATTCAATCAAGTTGACACTCAATATTAACCACCACAGGCTCTATGTGGGCCAGTCTTGACATGAGGTCACATTTAGGGGATAACAGTTGTCATTTGTTGCATGCTTACATCATGCAAGGCAGCATTCTATGTTCATTCATACATCATCTCATTGAATCTTTACAAAAACTCTGTGAGATGGGCCCTGTTATTAGACCTGGTACAAGTCACCCGCTACCTCTTGTCTGAGTTACTATAATCTCCTGACTGATCTCCTCGATTTTGCTCATGAATGCCTGCAATTTTTTCTGACATGCCACATTCAGAGGGATCCATTTAAAACACAAATTATATAAAGTTTCTCCTCTGCTTGAAACCCTCTCACAGCTCCCAGATGCACTCAGCATAAAAGCCAGATCTCATGTTTTGCTGTGCAAATTTCTGTCTGACCAAATTCTATTACCTGTCTGACCTCCCCCTCTTGCAGCCTTCCCCCTTACTCACTTTACCCCAGCCATGCTGGTCTCATTGTTCCTTGGATATGCACTCTCCTGAAGCTGAATTGACTTTCATTTGCTCAAATGTCACCTTCTTAATGAAACCTTCTCTAACTACTCTATTTGAAATTGCATTCCCGTCAGGTTTCCCAATCTCCTCTCCCCCTGTTCCGTTTTGACACAACACTTAATTTATTTATTTATTGTATTTGTTTCTCATTGTCTGTCTCCTCACATAAAAATGCAATTCCCAAAAGAAAACAGATTTGAGTGTGCTTTATTCACTGGTGGTGCGCAACCACCTAAACAACAGTGCCTGGCACATATGGACACCAATAATCATTTGTAGAAAAAAATGTAATGATTCCAGTTTTAAAATGAGGAAACTGTAAAACTGTGACATGGAATAATTAAAGAACTCACCCAAGGTCAAAGCCCAGATAGCCTGGCCAATAGAGCCAATGCATTTATGTCCTCCAAAAAAGGCAATTCATTAGCCAAAATGTGAGTTAAAGATGACTTCTATCAGAAATTCCCTTCACTCAATAACCTTTCACCATAGACTCCTCTCTTTCTCTCTCGCACATAGATGAAGATCTATGTCTTACAGAAATAGAGAGATGTGTGATAGATAGATGATAGATACGTAGAGATGATAGATAGATAGATACATAGATAGATAGATACATAGATAGTTAGATGAGATGAGATGACGTTGTGACATCGACAGGGATAAGCCTTCGAGAGAAATCCTTGGCTCCTTTATCATTACCCTGATTGACACAAAGTAATCCAGAATCTCCAGCGAGAGGGAGGTGGAGGCTGAAAATAAATGAGAAGTTATCAATGTTAGAATACTGACTAGGGTAAGGCTGAAGATATTAATACCAATATAAAGTGTGGGCCGGGCGTGGTGGCTCACCCCTGTAATCCCAGCACTTTGGGAAGCTTAGGTGGGCAGATCATGAGGTCAGGAGATCGAGACCGTCCTGGCCAACACGGTGAAACCCCGTCTGTACTAAAAATATAAAAATTAGCTGGGCATGGTGGTGTGAGCCTGTAGTCCCAGCTACTCGGGAGGCTGAGGTAGGAGAATCGCTTGAACCAGGGAGGCAGAGGTTGCAGTGAGCCAAGATCGTGCCACCACACTCCAGCCTGGTGACAGAGTAAGACTCCTTCTCAAAATAAATAAATAAATAAAAAGTATGTTCCTTTTGCATGTGTGCCCTGTTCCAGTTCTGATTTAGTAGATCTGGGCTGAGTTCCACCAATTTTTTTTTAAACTTCACACGTAAGTCTGAAGTGCACCTCTTGTTAGGAAGCCCTGGAGAGGGCGCGTCCTCTTATTCTGCTCTATAGTAACTGTGAAGTGGCCTTGGCTGAACTAATGGACCACTGCCTTTGTAAAGACTTCTTCAGATGAGGTTGCAAAAGTGACGGAACACTCATCTGATTGAAATGTTTTTAGAATCAATTGTAAAGATTGGAGAAGAACCCTATAAAAAGAGGGCATGGCTTTTTTGGGACTACATCATCCTCCTCCTCTGAGGAAGCAGCAACGCAGCTAGCTCATCACAGCCCTGGTTGATAATAACATATTGTTCATAGAAGAAGAATTTTAAAAGCATGGCTAGAAACTTGCAGCCGTCTCCTCCTCTCAACTCCACACCCAGAAGAATGGAGGCTCCTTTGTGGATTAAAGATCCAATGGGATCATGGCCCAAGAATGTAAAGTCTTCAATCAAACATCTTGTGTCCTGTGTAGAATGTCCTACGGAGTCTATAGTTTGCTTCTCTGTCATGTCAATATGTGCATCAGCTGCTGCTTCTAGCAGAAAAAAGCTCACCTTCCTCCTCCACTTTTGAATGCCAACAGCAAGCAGATAAGCTTCAGAGTAACAGAAATCTGGGATGAGCCACCTAGATTCTCAAGACATTTTTCTGTCCCCCACAACTTGAGATTTTATTCCTCTGCTGGGCTGTCTCGGTTCTATGCAGATCAGTATAATTAGGTGTTAACCATGTAGAGTGTTTTAGTCTGTTCTCACGCTGCTAATAAAGACATGTCTGAGACTGGGTAATTTATAAAGCAAAGAGGCTTAATGGACTCACAGTTCCACATGGCTGGGGAGGCCTCACAATCATGGCGGAAGGCAAATGAGGAGGAAAATCATGTCTTACATGGCGGCAGGTAAGAGAGCTTGTGCAGGGAACTCCTCTTTATAAAACCGTCAGATAGCAGGAGACTTATTCACTATCATGAGAACAGTGTGGGGGAAAACCACACCCATGATTCAATTATCTCCACCTGGCTTCACCCTTGACATGTGGGGGATTATTACAATTCAAGGTGAGATTTGGGTGGGGACACAGCCAAACCGTATCAGAGTCCCACTCATCCAAGTGACCTGCATGCTTCCCAGCCATGATCAACAGCAGAGCCTGGGTATCTACTCCTGCAGGAGCTTTCCTGCCCTATTCTTGTATTAACTATGACCAGAAAAGAGCCATGGAGCCTCAGCCCAGCTCTGACTGGAAGTGAGAACTAGACCAACTTTGTGGTCTAAAGTCTGATACCTTTGTCCCTGGAGTGGATCCTGAGCAAGGCATATCCTCTCTTAGCCACACAAATATCCAAACCTGGAAATTCCAAACCCATATTGACTAGTTAGAGCCTTCACTAGCAGTCTCCTTCCTATGGGGGAACAGCACCCCCCACACACCTAGGCATCAGTGGAGGTCCAAATACAAATTGAACTGAAACTCCAGGACAGGATGATTTCACCCAGGCTGCCACTGAGTAGCTCACCCTGTGGTCCTCACTACCAGGACCAAACATACTGAACAGTGATGCCTGCGCACTCAATCCCAGAATAGAAACTCTTCACACATTCCCGCTGCTGACTTCCTCCACCTCTTCAACAGCCCTGCAGTTACAGCTGAGACCACTCAAGCAAAGACACCCACTCCACTCAGATGGAAAAATTCCCCCGGATCCCTCGATCCCCTACCCTTCCTTGTCCTCATCCCAGGAGCTGGCACCCTCCAGCCACCCAGATGGAAGCTTTCTCCCAGACACATCCTCCAGAGTGCAGCTGCACATGGAGAAGCTGACACAATGTCTTCAAACATTTTTAATTGCCCTGTCAAACTGACAATTACAGAACTAATTATTGAGGAGACAATAACAGATACACTGACTGAATCAAGCGTCAACCGAGTTTTTATGTAATTATGCAATTTAATGAATTGAAGGCTACAGTAATGGACTATTGCTGGTTAATTAGGGACTCCCTTTATGCTAATAATGCCATTTATTTTTGACTCACGGTATTTATTTTCAGTGTTGAAAGCATTGGACACATCTTCCTCTGACACTGGCATGTTGAGTGTTTTTCAGAGGGTTTGGCTGCCAATTGTGTTATTTATAGGCAGCAAGCTTATTCTATTCACTGTCTGAAGAGCTCCAAAAGGCACCTATTATATTACAAGCATCTCATTTTAGACCCAGATTAGATTTTAATTACGCTGCTGGCTGGGTGAGTTTTCCTGTCTTCCTTCTCCTGAGATCTGGGGGAAAAGAAAATTAAGGGGTTGTGGCAGATGGTCCCAAACTATACCCCATTAAGGTCAGTCCATGCAAAAAGGCAAAGACTTCCTTTTGTTTTATTGCATCTTTGGTTCTGGGCTACATGTGCAGATCATGCAGGATTGTTGCACAGTTACATACATGGCAAGGTGGTTTGCTGCCTCCATCCCCCCATCACCTATATCTGGCATTTCTCCCCATGTTATCCCTCCCCAACCTCCTCAGCCCCCACTGTCCCTCCCCTAGCCCCCACAACAGACCCCAGTGTGTGAAGCTCCCCTCCTTGTGTCCACGTGTTCTCATTGTTCGACACCTGCCTATGAGTGAGAACACACGGTGTTTGATTTTTTGTTCTTGTGTCAGTTTGCTGAGAATGATGGTTTCCAGATTCATCCATGTCCCTACAAAGGACACAAACTCATCATTTTTTATGGCTGCATAGTATTCCATGGTGTATATATGCCACATTTTCCTTGTTCAGTCTGTCATTGATGGGCATTTGGGTTGGTTCCAGGTCTTTGCTATTGTAAACAGTGCCACAATGAACATACATGTGCATGTGTCTTTATAATAGAACGACTTTTAGTCCTTTGGGTATACACCCAGTAATGGGATTGCTGGGTCAAACGGAATTTCTATCTCTAGATCCTTGAGGAATCGCCACACTGTCTTCTAAGACATTCTTTTATCCTTTTTCCTTATTCCCAGACACCTCCTGTTCTCCCTGGATCCTTTTCCTAGCACATTACATGATAAGAAACCCAAGTGTAGAGCAGTGATTCTCAACCAGGGGCCAGGGGACACTTGCCAATGTCTGGAGGACTTCTTGGTTGTCACCACTAGGCCTTAAGTAAGTAGAGGTCAGGGATACTGCTGAGCTCTAGGTAATGCACAGGGCAGCCCCATAAACAAACAAAGGATTATCTTGCCCCAAATGTCGATAGGGCTGCGTTTGAGAAACCTCGGAATAGAGCATCAATAAACATGAAGCAAGCGAATTTTTGCCACTCTGGTTCTGCAGAGGAAAACAAATATTTCGCAGCATCCAAACCATGATAGAACTGTCAAAAGTATGTGAAGTCAGCTACATAAATTGTGAAACATGAGTCATAGTCATGTTTGTTCTGAAACAGTGTAAAATCTACAGGATTCTTTTTCATTTTGTGAAAATAGAAAAATGATGAGCATTCTCTCCCAGAAAGAGCCAAGGCTCTTGCCTTTCTCTTGGTCACCTAACACCAATCAATGCAAACTTGCCTGTGACAGTTGTTAATTATCTGGAGCAAAATGCAAAAGCAAAGGAGAATGTGATCAGGTTTTCATAATGCTAAACTAAGCCAATTCTTCATTTGCAGATTTCATTTTCTTCCTACTTTCTAAGAAGACATCTTGTGTTTTGCCCACCCCAGCTTTCTTTCTCTTCCTCACTTTTGAAAATAATTTCCTCTCACTCATTTTCAGTCTGTTGGTTTGGATGACATGAGATACACCATTAGGACTCATAGTGGCATGAGATCCGGGCCTGGCCAATCCTTGCAGACCATTCTCTGGCTGTCTCATCAATTTTTCAGGTAGGTGTGAGTGACCCAGGAGTTAATCTGTGACTTTTGATAAAGCAAATGGATTTTATTCTTGTCAGCTAGACTGGAATCTGAAATGGTGAAAATCTGAATCTGATTGAGACATCTTTGCCATACTCAGAGGAATACATTCCTAAGATATGAAAGCCCAAGAAAAGTGAGGGAGGTGGAGGAGGGGGAAGGAGGAGCAGGAGGAGGAGGAGGAAAAAGGAATGGAGGAGATGAGAGAGGAGGAGAAGGAAGAGGAAGAAGAGTTGAAGGAGGAGGAGGTAGAAGAGAAGGAGGAACAGGAAAAAGAGAAAGAAGGAGGAGGAGATGGAAGAGGAGGAGGAGAAAGATGAAGAATAGAGGAGATGAGAAAGGAGGAGGAAAAGGAGGTGGAAGAGAAGGAGGAGATGGATGAGGAGGGGGGAGGAAGAAAGGAAGGAGATGAAGAAAGGATAAGAGGCAGAGAAAGAGAAGGAGGAGGAGGTGGAGGTAGAAAAGGAGGGAGAGGAGAAAGAAGATGAAGAGGAGGAGGAGGTGGAGGTGGAGACATAAAAGGAGGAGGAGAAAGGAGGTGAAGAAAGAGGAGCAGAAGGAAGAGGAGGAGGAGGTGAAAAAGGAGAAGAAGGAGAAGGAAGAGGAGGAGAAGGGGAAAGAGGATGTGGAGGAGGGAAGGGAGAAAGAGAGGAAGAGGGAGAGAGATAGGAAGGGGAGAAGGAAAACAAAGTATAAATAGAGAGAGAGGAGATAGATAGATAGATAGATAGATAGATAGATAGATAGATAGATGATAGGTAGCTTGGTTCTAGCCATTTCTACAGCATGATAATTGCCCAACTTTTCAGTATCATGATTAATAAATTATCTCCTGGTTCAAGAGTCATCTCATTCTCCTCTTCTGGCTTATCCTCCTCTGCCACAACCCTAAATGCCATTGCTTGGAGGACTCTTTCCAGGGACCTTTTCCCCTCTCCACTCTTCCCCATCTTCACGGAAGTCTTGTCCTCATTTCTTTTCTCGATTACCAGTCATGTGTTGAGGATTCTTAGTTTTGTATTCCTAGGCTTCATCTCAGTCCAGATACCATCACTGCCTGCTGGAAATCTGCAACCAGAAGCCCCAGCAACACGGAAAACCCACCTGCTCATGGCTGCACTCCATCTTCCCTCCAGCCTTTCTTCCCCTACAATTCTTGTCTCATGGGAGGAACCGTCACTCACTAGGGACCCAAGTCAGGAAATGCACACTATCCTCAAGTCCTCCCTTTCTCTGAACCTTGATGTCTTCCCTCTGCCACCACTTGGCCCTTATCTCTCCCGCCTCGACCCCTCCCCACTTCTTCACTCCTCCACATATTCTATTCTGCACACCAAACACACACTCCCCTCCACCCTGCTCCTGGCTCTGCTTGGAAGGCCTTCCCAGGCTCCTCAGAATGGACGAGACACCCCTGCCTTGTACTCACAACCTACATCACTTTTCATTAAAATTGTTCACTTTGATAATAGCTACAGTTAATGAGCTTTTTTGTTTGTTTGTTTGTTTGTTTGTTTGAAATGGAGTCTTGCTCTTTCTCACTCAGGCTGGAGTATAGTGGTGCGATCTTAGCTCACTGTAGCCTCTGCCTCCGGGTTCAAGTGATTCTCCTGTCACAGCATCCCAAGTAGCTGGGACTCCTCCCAAGTAGCTGGGACTACAGGCGTGTGCCACCACAACTGGCTAATTTTGTATTTTTAGTAGAAATGGGGTTTTACCATGTTGACCAGGCTGATCTCGAACTCCTGACCTCAGGCAACCCACCCACCTCAGCCTTCCAAAGTGCTGGGATTACAGGCATGAGCCACCCCGCCCTGCCAATGAGCTTTTTATGTATCAGGACTTTTACCCAAATTATCCGTAATGCTTCTTGCATATCCTTAAAGGAAGACACTGTTATCTCCATTCTACAGATGAAGGAAGTAAGAGTACAGAGAGCATCAGTAAGTTGCTCAAAGTCGGACAGCCAGGAAAAAGCAGAACTGGGTTCTGATCCAGGCAGGCTGGTCACGAATCCTGTGTATGGACCACAGTGCCACACCACCTGTTCAGCCTCTCAAGCTGGAAAGTCAGCTTTTTGGGGATGGCACAACTTTCACCGGTGTATCCCTCCCAACCAGGAGTGCCACACATTGAGTGTCAATGAATGTTTGCCTGCTTTAATTAATGAAGCAATAAATGAATAAAATCCCATTCCTCTTTCTGGACATAGGTGTTTGTTTTGTTTCTTCTGCAAAAGGTAGTGTGAGTCACAGTCAACTTTCAGATTCTATAATTCTAACAAACTCTATCCAACTAATAAACTTGCAAACGTAAGTGACTCATCGTTTTATGTCCTTGTATCAGTCATTATCTATCTAAGAAGAGCTTGATCATGTGCAGTTTGCATTGTCCAAGGAGAGATGCCAAGTGAACCAAGCTTTTAGAAATCACTTTCTCTGCCTTCATTCCTTTCCATCTCAAAAGTCTCAATCGATGAAATAAATGATACTCGAAGTCACAAATCACCTGGCCCTCCTCCTCCTGCTCAAAAAAAAAAAAAAAAAAAAAAAAAAAAAAAAAAAAAGCAGATGGGATAAGGGGGAAAGCTCTATGTTCTGTAATAAAACCAGGAGAAAATGATGTTGGCTTGCTAGACTGGTACTCATCTTCTTTTCTAACTCTGGATTCAGAGCAGATCTAATTAGCTGGGCTGAGACCAGGAAGAGAATTTTTGCATGGTTTGCACCTTCTCAGAATTCCATGGCAACAAAACAATCTGGAAAGAGAGTGACAATTACAGAATACTTAATGTTAATAAGCTTACTAGATTCAGGTGCAAAGCGTGCTGGAATCTCAGCAGCATGGGCTGAAGAGAAGTGGCGAAGCTGAGGTGGATAAGATGGGCAACTCCAGAGATAGATACAACCCTAGTGCTTTTCCCAAAGACATAGACTAATGGTGTAATGTACATAATCCAAAGTATCCCACAGTCTTGGGCTCTTTTCTGGTCTATGTCAAGACTCAAAAGTGTCCAACGTGATTAGTGGATAAATAAAGAAGGAATCCAGGTAGCAGATGACACTTAAAGTCTAACGTGTGGGAAGATTATGATTTCTGCCCACTTATAGCAAGACTTCAGAAAATGGCTGAGAGAACAGGAAACAAGCTTTTATACCCTCGAGAGAAGAAGCTGACAAAACCCAGAGAGAATATAGAAACTAAAGTCAAAAGGGTAGGAGGATAGATTAGCAATCCAATTCCAATGGACAAGTAAAGATGAAGGCAAGGTAACTGAGGCAGATGCAACATGGCAGATGCCAAGGGAGAAGAGGCAGGGGTTGAAAACTCCAACACCTGCAGAGGTCAGAGAAATAACATAAGTAAGCCAGGTGGTTCAGAGGAAACTGGTGACCTGAGGGGCATAGGTCCCGTCTAAGGGGCCGCTGCTAGTTAACTCCAGTCCATTGAACGGTCTAAACATTGCTGAGTCTTCGAAGTTTTCAAGACAAGCCAGAAATTCAGAGTTTGTATGGAATCCTACACATTTTAAACTTTGGCAATGAGTTTTTCATATTTTAAGATAAATTGCAGCCCATACAGAAATTTCTGAAGGCTAAATATGTTTCTGCAACCTCCCCATTTGAGAACATCTGCAGCAAGGGATTATGGAAACTCAGAGCTCCCTCTAGCACCTGGGATACTGGCTCCACAGTGACAGCACTCATTCCAGAGGCAGCTCCTGCTGGTAGCTATGGATCCTGATGTTTGGGTTACACTTAGAGAATTGGGAAGGGAGAGGGGCAGGAATCTCAAATGAAAGTCTTCATGACTTCAGAAATATAAGACTAAGGAGGCTAAGGCTCACACCAATCCCAAAACCACAGTCAGAGTTAAAGAAAGAAATGCTAGGAAATTCATGCACTGTGTGCAGAATCAGAGTAGGAGAATTTGCTGATGATTGGTACTCAAATAAATAAATAAATAACCAATCAGCTGATTTTTTTTTTTTTTTTTTTCTGGAACAGAGTCTCACTCTGTCACCCAGACTAGAGTGCAGTGGCATGATCTCAGCTCACTGCTACCTCTGCCTCTTGAGTTCAAGTGATTCTCCTGCCTCAGCCTCCTAAACAGCTGGGCTTACAGGTGTGTACCACCACATGGGACTCGTTATTAGTTAGTTCGTTTGTTTGTTTGTTTTGTTTGTTTGTTTTTGCAGAGTCTTGCTCTGTTGCTGAGGCTGGAGTGCAATGAGGCAATCTCAGCTCACCGCAACCTCTGCCTCTGGGATTAAGAGATTCCCCTGCCTTAGCCTCCCAAGTAGCTGGGATTACAGGTGTATGCCATGTTACCTGGCTTTTTTTTTTTTTTTTTTTTTTTTAGTAGAAATGGGTTTTCTTCATGTGGCCAGGCTAGTCTTGAGCTCCTGACCTCAGGTGATCTGCCCACCTCAGCCTCTCAAAATCCTGGGATTACAGGCGTGAGCCACCATGCCTGGCCTAATCATTGTATTTTTACTACAGACAGGGTTTCACCTTGTTGGCCAGGCTATAATCAGCTGATTCTGAAGGGCTGTACTCAGGTCCCTTCACCATGCACCCTACTCACTATTTCTATGCACACACTAGGCATTAATCCTCATGGCAACAGCCTTTAACCAATGGCTGCAGGGAGATATGAGTAGTTTCTTGTTCACTGCCCTTGTGTTGAGATCACTGTAAGGTCCCCACACCTCATCCCAGTGTCCTCCAGTGGAGTTGAACCCCAGTTTTCCACAACCTGCTCAGTGATGCAAACTTTATTGACTTACTTTGCTTCATCTCACCTCCCCAGGTCCATAGCACTACTTCCTAGAATCACCTCCCAAATAAACTACACACATCCACATCCCTGCCCTAGGGTCGGCTCCTGGGGGACTCAAATAAAGGGCAATAGCTTTTCTATTCATTTTATTTTATTTTATTTTGCTTTAAATTCTGGGATACATGTGCAGAATGTGCAGGTTTGTTACATAGGTATACATGGTTTGCTGCACTATCAACCCATCATCTAGGTTGTAAGCCCCACATGCATTAGCTATTTGTCCTGATGCTCTCCCTCCCCTCCCATCTCTCGACAGGCCCCCGTGTGTGATGTTCCCCCTCCCTGTGTTCATGTGTTCTCACTGTTCAACTCCCACTTATGAGTGAGAACATGTGGTGTTTTGGTTTTCTGTTCCTGTGTTAGTTTGACAAGGATGATGGCTTCCAGCTTCATCCATGTTCCTGCAAAGGACATGATCTCATTCCTTTTTATGGCTGCATAGTATTCCATGGCGTATATGTACCACATTTTCTTGATCCAGTCTATCATTGATGGGCATTGGATTGGTTCCATGTCTTTGCTGGCAATAGTTTTTCAAGCACGAGGACCCAATCTTAGAGGCAATGGATGGACAGGGTGATGCATGTCATTGATTCTATGGTTTATAGAGGGCACTCTGGGGGAAAAAGACTGGATATGATGCACATTCCTAGGAATCTGAGAGCAATCCCTAGGTTTTAATTGTTTACATATCAACCCTGAGGAATCTTCTTGAGTTAACGATCTGATTTGGGTCATTTCTCTCTCTCTTCTCACTTGTCTCAGCCAGTGGCATATAATGTGCAATACACAATGTCTTTCGGGATGTCTGTCTCTGGTTTCTGTGCCAAGAAATTAACAATATGTAAATGAATTCCTAAGTACATCAAGGAAGATCCTGCTCAAAAGAACCCAAAGCACTCCCTTTTGTAAAGGGTCAAAGACACTGGTCGCACAAATAACTCTTCTTCAGGCTGTTGAACTTTTCATAATCCGTTGTTTGATGGGATTCATTTATTATAAGCTGGCCACAGCCACACATCACTTAACTGCATTCAGCTGATCCACAGAGACTTAAGAAAAGTCCTCCAAGAATCCAAAATGTCTGTTACAAGTCAATGCCCTGCCTTAAAGACTGCTTACTCATGTGTTAAGCAGAACCGCAAAGAATACAAGTGATCTTGGAGGACAGACTTCCAGAAACAGGCATCAGGGCAGTGTACAAAAATGAGAATGGTTAGCCAGCAACAGAGAAGAAAAGCAGAAAATGTATTGGAACAAACAGAAGACCTCAAAAAGCATAGCACTGCAAGCAATTTAGTTTAGGTTCAAACACTTCTGTGCACCCTCCCAACACGAGTGTGGCAAATGATAGAATCTGTGAGATGCCTATGCACACATACATGCACACACATGCATGCACGCACATCCCAGTTTCCCGTGCACACTCACTGGTTTCATAGCACACACCGAGAGTAAAGTAAAAAAAAGCAAAGTCAAAGAAGTGTTTTGCCAGCTCTGCCACAAGCTGTGATGGGGCCAAGGGCACTAGCAAATAGTTTACAGGAAAGTGAGTCAGAAGCAAAAGACATAGTTGCTTCAGAAATAAAAAGAATGACATCGTTGCATCACCTCCATGTTGGGAACAGTATTCAGGGTCCAAATCCTAAAATGTCTGGAAGATCCAGTTAGACCCAGGACATGTCAAGCAGTGATAGAAGTCTCTTGCCTTTGTCTATGCTACTGGTGTCCCAGACCCATCCTATGGATGGGAAATGGAATGGTACTATCAGACCTCATGCACCACTGGACCCAGAACCCAGCACAGATCCTGTCACTCAGTTCTACAGTCTACCCAGTGCTCAGTTACTAGAGGGGGCCCATTTCCATGCTCTCCTTCTCACCATGAAATAGATGCAGAGCCCAGGGATGACATTTTTTGCGAGGATGAAAATAGGTGGTACAGGCAGCACGTGATGGAAGGAATTCTTGAGGCAAAGCCCAGGAAATGTACTGATGATCATCTTTCTGGGGGGCAGATCAGAGCTATTAGTGAAATGCTAAAGAGCCTTCCCCACCTGTTTCTCTGTTCAGCCCCCCACCTTTAAGGACACGTCAAGTGTCCCACGAATATACCATATCTTCTCGTCTGTCGTGTGTGCTCTTACCTGAGTAAGAAAGTTAGTTTCCAACGGTGGGATCCAAGCCATGTGTAAGTTCCTCGTCTTTCCCCTACCTCCCTTTTCCAGAACGCTTGTCTCTCCATGGTCCGGGATAATGCTGCATGCATCTCACCCTTCTGACTTCCTCACTCTTTTCCTTCTTTTCTCTCCCTTCTGCACATCACAATGCAAAGCCAGTGTCAGGAACATTGTCAATGTAGGAAGGAAGGACCGGAGTTTGTGGCATCTGCCTGGCCCAGGAGCAGCAGACGCTGAGATGATTCTGTTGGCCCAAGAGGAATTACGAAAGGGGGAAGGTAAGAATGAAAGGACATGGGGTGAGCACTGCAAGTGGAGAGTCTAGCACATCCCAAGAAAGTAGCTTAAGACAGGCAGATGGGAGTGGGCTCATTCACAGCAGGGAGTTCCTTGCCATAGAACTGTGTGAGCAGAGGCGGGACTACTCCCTGCCAGAGCTGTAGAGAGTCTATCTTCCGTGGGTGGATTATTGTTCCAGATCAGAGGTTCACAAACAGGGCTGTGCATCAGAATCACCTAGCACAAATGAAGATATGAAAAATATATTCATCTCCAGGCATCACATTAGAATCTCCAGGAGTGGGGCCTGACAATCTGTAACACTTTATGCTCCTTGATAATTACAATGTATTAGTAGCTGGTCTACCGACCCGTTTGGGAATAATTCCTAAATTTCCTTCTAACTTTGATATCCTACGAGTTGAGTCACAGTGTGGTCTTGCTTTCACATAAACCATGTGAAATTACTTTTTGTAGACAAAATGATCAAATGCAGGCAATATTATGTGGTTCAACATAATATAATGTTCTGGTCTGGAACACCAGGATGTCCTCATTTGTAAAATGGAGGTGTAAGACCCCTGGATTTTAAATACTGTTTTTAGCTATGCAACATTTTTTTCAAGCAAAATAAAGAGTCTACCTTTTCCAAGAAAATTAAGAGAAGATAATTTGAAAATGATTATAGAACAAAACACCTAAAAATGATGACTGACTATGATAAAGATCCTTTTAAATGTGTGGTCAAGGTCACAAGAAAGTACAAAAAGTCTCCTTGGATGACAAGAGTTAGAAGACCAGGCATGAGCAGACACAGCAACTGGCCCTGGGATGTATGGACTGTATGATAAGTAAGCAAAATGTTTTGATGCCTTCAGAGAGATGAGAGATGATGCTGTGGAAAAGGAACTGGACCATAGACATATGACTAAAACAGGATAATTCACAGGGCTACATCCCAGAGAAAATAGGAACTAGAATGGTGCTGCCCATTGGTACAGGGAGATGGTTAGGAAATATTCATGTCTTGTCCCTAACATAGGTCTGGGGCTACTGGCCAGTGTCTGGAAGGCAGGAGGAAAGAGGAGAGAGGTTGACATCAAAGTATTCCTTTCCCTTTTCCTCCCTTATTCAACTCCTGCAGCTCCTCAATTCAGTTCTTCCCAGACTCCTGTAACACCATCTCCTCCACTTTCACCTTCACTGCTGAGAGTGCCAAAGTCTTCTCCCTGTAACAAGCCTTCAGTTGCTTCAGCCTCCCTTCCCAGCCTCATTAACCCTACCTGCACCTTCATAACATCCCTTTGAGTTTCTGCGTTCCCCCCAGAACGAACTATGTTTTCTACTCAACCCTGACTGATTCAACTCTGTAGAATAAGTTCAAATCTCACTCCTTTGGGGAAAAGAAATTCATTCATTGGGAATAGTAAATTTATTCTGATTTTTTTAAACCTCAATGAGTCTCAATTTTTGTATCTGCAAAATGGCCAATAATGCTCTCACCTCTTGTGCTTACAAAATAAAAAATTAGAGAAGTTTGAATGTCTCTGAAAACAACCCAAGTTAAAGAGAAACACTTCTTCCTGGAAAGGAATTTCACCTGTTAAATGTGGTCATCAGTCCAACCCTGAATCTTATGAGTCACTATCCTGCCAAGTTCTACAACCAAAGAAAGGAGAGGAAGAAACTGTGGCTTGCTTAAAGAGAATATTTGAGAGATTGAGGCTTCTTAATTCTTCACTGTGAAGGGAAAATTGAGCACTAAATTATTTATTGTATTTAAAATTTACTGACAGAAGCAGTTTTGAAAACCTCACTGTTCTTTTGGAAAATAATTAACCTACTTTAATGTTTTAAATCTTTTTAAAATATTTCCTATTAAGTGATAAAATGAGGGGAAGAGTAATGTTCAAAGAATAGGCTAAGAGTAGAAAGGAGAGAAATCCATTGCCCTCTTCTTCCAGGATTCATGGATGGGGGCGGGCGTTGGGGGAGATAGAGGCTAATTCTAGCTTCAACCTCCATGAGATACGTCTTGGTTCAGAATTAGTGGTTAGCAGGGAAGAGATTACCATTTTTATGGGGTTCAGTGCAAAGACCTAGGACTTCCAAGACTTGAATTTCAAGTGAAGCAACCCTAATTGGTTGCAAATAATGGAAAACCCAACACAAACCATCTTAAGCAAAAAGATGATCTATTTGGTTATACACGTAATATATCCATGGGTAAGGCTGGCTTTGAGAAGCCAGTCAGCATATCTTACTCCCCTGGCCTCAGTAATTGATTCAGAAATGTCTACATGATCCAATCAGAAAGAATGAGGAATTATGAGCCTTTCTTTCAAAATCTGACCAAGGACAAAAGGTGGTACCAATGTTATCCCTGGAATGTAATTTTCCTTGCTTTATCTCTCAGTTCTTCTTCCTCTGGGAGAACCATACTTGCATACAGTTTCCCCTCCCAGTTAACAGATGCTGACTTTGTATAGCTTTGTATTTGATTGACTTTGTGTAGACTCTGGGAAAGCACTCCATCCAGGCTACCTTGCCCAGTGGCTTTTAGTTAGATTTGCCCAACAGTGGGCCCTGGCAGAAGAACAGAAAATGAGACAGGAGTCCCGGAATCAACTCCACTCCCAGCTTTGGTGCCCTGGAGCTGAGTAGGAGAGAGAAAAGATCCTTCTTAAAAGTATTTCCAGGGAAAGCCTCATTCCCTCTCATTTGCTCTGACTGGGTCACATGCACACCTCTAAGATGGCTATAGTGGCCAGGGAAATAAGATGCTGAAATTGGCTCAGGCCCAGTATACATGCTCTATCCATGAGGTTCTGGCACAGAAATTGGACTATAGATTTATGCCTAAAATAGTATAATTCAAAGAGCTACATCCCAGAGAAAATATGAACCAGAATGGTGCTGCCCATTGGCCTGGGGGAGATGGTAAGGACATCATTCATGTCTTGTCCCTCACATAGGTCTGGATTTCGAGTTTACTCTGGGCTCCCAAGCTGATCAATTAACACAGAAACCAGCCCCAGGTTGCTGCTACCCCCAGTAACCTGAAAGAAGTAAAAAAAAAAAAATCCCAAGCAGGGAAGAAATACCACTTCAGGTCCACACAGGACCTGAAGTTCATTAGCTGAGTCTGGTGGAAGGTGTTAATTCAGAAGAAATTTCATTACACTTTGAAAATAATTATGCATGAATACTTCGGTCACCCCTTACAGGAATTTCTTGCATTTCTACAGGAGGCCCTCCATCTTTACGTATTTTATTCTGGGGGGATTTTTGCAAAAATTTTGTATTTTGCCCATCTCAGCATAACCAAAGTGGAGATAAAGTCAAAATGCAGAAGACAGCCATTATGGGAATTAAGTGTGTGCATTGGCTGGACTATTTCAGGCCCACTTCTCCTAGTGTTCAGATGTCCCTCTTGAAAAGCAGCATAGAGGTGACTAGAATAGCCCCCAAGGCCTGACGGATCCGCCCAAAGTAGATCAAACATGCTCCTCCTAGAGCCAAGGGCACCAAGAGTTTTTTACACACATGTAGGGTGTAAATCCATTTTGTGCTGCTGTAAAGAAGTGCCTGAGACTGAGAAATTAATTTTTTCACCCTCTCTTTTAGATTCAGGAAGTACATGTGCAGGCTTGTTTCCTGGGTGTATTGTACAGTGCTGACATCCGGGGTACAAATAATCCCATCACCCAGGTATTTACCATAGCACCTAATAGTCAGTTTTTCTATTCTTGCCCCACTCCCTCCTTCCCCTTTCCAATGGTCCCCAGTGTCTATTGTTTCCTTCTTAATGTCCACACATACCCAATGTTTAGCTTCCACTCCTAAGTGAGAACATGCAGTATTTGGTTTTCTGTTCCTGTGTTAATTTGCTTAGGATAAGAGCCTCCAGCTGCATCCATGTTGCTGCAAAAAACGTGATTTCATTCTTTTTCATGGCTGCATAGTATTCCTTGGTATATACTTACCACATTTTCTTTATCCAGTCCTCTCTTGATGCCCACCTAGGTTGACTCCATGTCTTTGCTGTTGTGAATAGTGCTTCAATAAACATGTGTGAGCATGTATCTTTCTGGTAGAATAATTTGTTTTCTTTTGGGTATATACCCAATAATGGGATTAATGAGTCAAATGATGGTTCTGTTTTAAGTTCTTTGAGAAATCTTCAACTGTTTTCCATGGCAGCTGAACTAACATAGGCTGAGACTGCATAATTTATAAAGATCAGAGATTCATTGCTTACAGTTCTGGTATGGAAGTACATGGTTGAAAGGCTCACATGTGGGGAGGGCCTGTGTGCTGTGTCACCCTGTGGTGCAAGGAGGAAGGGCAAGAAAGCAGGAGGGGGCTGATCTTGCTTTTATAACAAACCCACTCCCAAGATAATGACATTAAGCCATTCAGGAGGGCAGAGACTCCATGACCTAATCACCTCTTAAGGGTCCAACTGCTTAATCTTGTTGCATTGGGGATTAAGTTTCCAGCACATGAGCCTTGGGGGACACATGCAAACCACAGCATATGGGCATCTTGGGCTGGCTTAAAATAACAGACATAGGTGGGCTTTTAGGACCAGAAATATGCATTCAAAAGTCAACATAGGTAAAGAAGGGAGCCCTCCACTTTGGGCATAGTGAAAAATATTAATCAGAGAAAGAAGAAAAGTTGAAACAGGAAACTCTCAAGAAAACAAGACAGGAACCCAGTGATTGAAACTAAGTCATGAAGTTAGATTAGGGTTAAGAGTCAAACAGGCTCAAGCAAATCTTATAGGGTTGAGGGACACCACAGTTTCCTTGAAGAACCAAGATCTTGGTCTCTGAGTTCATCTGCAACTATGGGACTGAGAGATACCTAGCTCTCCTCTGAATAATAAACGTGGGAGTCTGGGTCACTATATCGCTTGCACATACAGGCAACACAACTCAATCCAACAAATATCTGTTGATCATTCACTAAGCCCCAAGCACCGTGCTGAATGCTGGCAGCAAAGAACAGAACAAGAACTAACAAAAACAAAAATAGCTCATGGTTTCCAGCACTAACTCTGTGCCAAGCATAGTGCTAAGCACTTGACATAGATTAACTTATTTAACCTTCACAACAAGACAGAGATAAATGACTGCTATCCCCATTGTCCAGATGAGAATACCGAGTCACAGAGAGATGCAGTAATCTGCCTGAGGTCACACAGCTGGTAAGATGAGGAGCTGAGATTCAAAACTCATTCAGCCAGGTGCTGAGTAACTTTAATCCAGATTTGGAGAGGGGGAGTGGTCATAGAAATGTCTTTTTCTTTTCTTTCCTTCTTTTTTTTTTTAATTGAGATAGAGTCTCACACTGTCACTCAGGCTGGAATGTTGTGGCACGATCTCGGCTCACTGCAACCTCTGCCTCCCAGGTTCAAGCCATTCTCCTGCCTCAGGATCCCAAGTAGCTGGGATTACACGTGTGCGTCACTATACCTGGCTAATTTTTGTTTGTTTAGTTGAGATGAGGGTTTCATTATGTTGACCAGGCTGGTCTCGAAGTCCTGACCTAAAGTGATCCCCCCCCACTTCAGCTTCCCAAAGTGCTGGGATTACAGGTGTGAGCCACCACGTCCAGCCAGAAATCTCATTCAAAGCTGTGTCATGTACATGGAGTCCCTAAGAATAAGAAAAGGTTCCACAAATGAATGTGGTGTGTGTGTTGAGTGGGGAGGATGATTATTTCAGGCAGAAAAAATTGAACAGGAGAGGACTTGAAAAGAAAGGGATGGGGGTGCAGGTCCCAGGAATCAAAGGACATCAGTATAGTTGAAGGACAAAGAACAAAAGCGGAGAAAGACAATGGTGCCGGAGAAGGTGGCAAACCAAACAACTTACAGGTTGAGTTAATGACACAAGGATGTGTGCTGAGCATAACGAGAAACCCCTGAAGGTGTAGCGGATATGAGTGTTACTCCACCGCAGTAATTAAGTACATGAAATATCGAAGCATTTCCCGATTTGTCCCTATTAACAAATTAGGTCTGACTCTGAGCACCTCGTCTGGCAGGAAACCCAGCCGGAGTTATTGTTGAAGCTTCCTTGCCCAAATATCCCCAGGATGTTACAAAAGTCTCAGGAGGCTTACACAGTCCACACTTCTGGGTCACACTTGGCACCTGACATCCAGACGAGTTGTTTAGTGCATGCAAAATGAAAATATCGGGGTCCTTGTTCAAAGACTATTAAGAATTCTAAAATGGTGACAGCAGAGCTTTTTTTTCTTTTTCTTTCTCTTTTTTTTTTTTTTTTTTTTTTTTTTTTGAGATGGAGCCTCACTCTGTTGCCCAGACAGGAGTGCAGTGGCACTGTCTCAGCTCACTGCAACCTCCCCCCCCAGAGTTCAAGGGATTCTCCTGCCTCAGCCTCCTGAGTAGCTGGGTTACAGGCGTACACCACTGTGTTCAGCTAATTTTTGTATTTTTAGTAGGGATGGGGTTTCACCATGTTGTCCAGGCTGGTTTCAAACTCTCGACCTCAAGTGATCCATGCCCCTTGACCTCCCAAAGTGCTGGGATTACACGCGTGAGCCACCACGCCCGGCCCAACAGAGCATTAAACCAAGCACAGGGATCTTCTTCGTGTGGGGCCCCATGTGACTCCCAATTTACACGCCCCCAAGGATGATCTTACCTGATACATATTACTTTTGCAATTATGTGAGGTCCCCTGAAGCTGTACATCAGTGCTACTTCCCTCAGCTTTGGGCTTAGGGTCTTTGGCAAGGCTCATGCCTTAGCATCTGAGCCGGTCTCCCTACACGCTCCATGTCACAATTTTCCTACGTCTGCCACTTCGCAAGGGCACCGCAAGGAACCATGGCTCAAGACTCTGATATAGCAGAACCCCAAAACCTGTCCTCACATTTAGGAACACTCTTCCAACTCAGATCACTTCAGTGTCCACTCCTCAAATATTTCTGCAGCTCCCAACTTTGTGTTTAGACAGAAGAAGCCACAGTTGACTGAGATGCACCTTGCACATCAACGTGAGGAAAAGGGAGGCAGATGGTTCTTATTTTTTCTTTAACAGCAGCAAAAAATAAAACACATAGCACTAACTCAATACATCATCCTGCCGGGTAGTGACATCGTCAGATTTACATTCTATAAAGATAGAATTTATAAACATAAACATAAATTTCTCTGGCCACAGTGTAGAAAATAGATTATGTGAGGGGGGGGCGGGGGTCAAGAGGGAATGTGGAAATACCAAATAGAAGGCTATTTCAAACTCCAGAGAGAAATAATAGTAGCCTGGAATGTCGGTGCAGATTAAAAAAAAAAAAAAACCAACAGACACATCGAAAAGATGTTTAGAATATTGTGGCTGACATCAATAGTTGCTTGTTCCAGTACCAGCTCTCCTTATTACTAATAGATCCCAATTATGTTCTGGTTGGAAAAATGTGTGTTCAAAAATATTTCCCAATCTTCTTTGCAAATAAGGGTGAGTATATAATTCAGCTATGGCCAATAAAATATAAGATACTGGGTGAGGTTTCTGGGCTTTTAAATAGGAAACACACTGGATGGCTGCTGTTTTTGAATTTCCCTTCATGCTTTGCCCTTTGTCCTGCCTGGAATACGGGCGTCATGCCAGGAGGCACAGCAGCCACCTTGGGGTCATGAGGGAATAAGCGTAATTCCAAACACACTGATGGCATCATAGAGCTGTTGAATAAGCCCTAGGCTGACTCACCCCAGATTGCTTGTTGCTTGAGAAAAATAAACCTGTTTTTGTTGGTCAGAGTGATTGAATTTCCTGTTACATGCCATCCCTAATTGATCCAGATATAGACCCAACAAGATTTAGAGTGGATTGTGACATGGTAGTTCAGAAGTGGGCATCAGCACCTCTGGAGGACTCCAATCAAACCCACTGCAAAAACTCCAACCCCACCATAAAGCAAGTTCAGCCAGATGTGAAGCTCAAAGAAGCTGTAATGTTTAATAGGGGGAAACATGTTTGGGTCATAAATCTATTTGCTCCAAAATATTAAATCAACGAAGAAGAACACTCCATCCACCTCTCTGGGCCAATGTGTTTATAAGCAGAGGGGGATTATGACCCAAAGCTCTGGCAACAAAAAACAAAAAACAAAAAAGTAGCATTCAGCTGCTGTTCTCCGTTCACTTTTTTCTCATCTTCTTGCTCTCTGTGTTTCGTTTTGGGTAGTTTCTGCTGCTGTCTTCAAGTTCATTCATCTTTTCTTGTGCTGTGTCTAAGTTGCTCTTGATTCCATCCTGAGCATGTGTATATTTTTTTGAATCATAGTCACTATAGGTTTATCTTCTGAAACACAATTTGAGTCTTTTTTAGGATTGCCAGATTTAACAAATAAAATACAAGACTCCTCTTCTTCCTCCTCCTCCTCTTCATCCTCCTTCTCTTCTTTCTTCTTCTCCTCCTCCTCCCTACATCTCTGACCTGAGAATTCCAGCACTTTGCCCTGAGAACTTTAGTTGTTGTGCCCTCCCTGGACTCCCAATATTATTTCTTCAATTCAGAGAGTCAAATTGGCTCTGCCCAGGTCTCCCATCCCTGTGCTGTGACCCATAAATGCCTTTCCGGCAGTAACCTCTGGCCTCCTGCTCAGCCCTGTGTGGCCCAGTCAACCCATTTGGCTTCAAGGGATCCTCTTCTATATGTGCACACCCTGAGAGTCTTAAGCTTCATCCTACAAAAACTGTGCAACGTCTGCAATCTCAGGGATAGAGCAAGTAGCATCTCCGCTATGGGGCCTGAAAGGTATTAGAATGTCAGTCTTTCTCAGAACTTCACTGGGAAATTAAGGAATTATGAGTCTAAAGAAGAGGTAGAAAGAATAAAAACTCAGCAGGCAAGAGTCAGCACCCATGAGGTAGATCAACTCTCTTGCAGAAAAGGGAACAGGGGAATGGCTACTGGGAGGCAGGGGTTGAAGCATTGGAGGCCAGGGTGCCAGAAGCCTGTAACGTCACATGTGAAATGAAATGCCAGTGTCAAGGCTCTGAAAGGCTCTGACGGGCCATCAGTACCCCTGCTGATATGGGAGCAGCAGTGTCTTCTCCCCCAGAAAGGGTCACAGGATGGATGTCAAGAGGAGATAGGAAGCAGGGGGAACAAAGAGTGTCATATGCTGGCTGGAAAGTTGAGACTTTTTGCCCCGTGTTTGAGGAGCCCAGCGAGAACCCTGTAGTTTTGCCTGCTCAACCTTCATCCCTTCACCTCCACTGGAAACACCATTTTGATTTTCCTTTGGGGCCCCTCCCCCACTCTCAGTCCATGTAGTTCTGGGGGAGATTAACCCATTTCCAGGCTCTACATGTGGGCATGAGACTCAAGCCAGCCCCAGCAAAGTCAAGCCAGGAACCTCTGTTAGAGCCATAAGAAGATATTATTTCTACTAAGGTTGCTAAGCTGGTAGGATATAAACCTGACATTGCAGACAACCAAGTAGGCACTCTGCAGTGAGAGCCTCCCTGACACTAAGGTCAACACAGAGGGAAGCAGAACCAGAGGGTAGAGGAAGATTCCCGAGGACATTTTTGAACACCTAAATCCAGCCATACCTGAATCCATAGCCTCCTAAATGTTTTATTTTAGTGAGACAATAAATTCCCCTTTTTAAATTAAATATATTGAACTCCTATAAGTAGAGATTAGTATATGCTTCTAACGTGTACCCTGGACTCAATTCTTGAATAGAGAACTAAAATTTTTTAGCTGGAAGCTCTACCACTCTTCCCCCTCCCCAGGAGACTCACTCTTGAAGGTGGCCGAGCATGCAAAGGAGTCTTGTCTGCTGAGGATGGCTCTGGCCGCATGTCGCTAAGCCTTGCCCAGAGTTCAGCTCCTCATTTGGGATCCCTGGAGGGCTCTTCCCACCGCTCTGGATCTCTGGGGATGTATTTGCAAGTCCTATTTCCTCAAATTTTACCTACAGACACTTTTTTCTTTCTTTCAAGATGGGGTTTCACTCTGTCACCCAAGCTGTAGTGCAGTGTGGCATGATCTCGGCTCACAGCTTCCTGCACCTTCTGGGATCAAAGGGGAATTCATTGTCTCACTAAAATAAAACCTTTAGGAGGCTATGGATTCATCTTCCCATCTGAACCTCCTGAGTAGCTGGAATTACAGCTGTGCACCACCATGCCTGGCTAATTTTTGTATTTTTTTGTAGAGACAAGGGTTAACCATGTTATCCAGGCTGGTCTCAAACTCCTGGGCTCAAGCAATCTGCCCCCGCCTCATCCTTCCAAAGTGCTGGGATTACAGGTGTGAGCCACCACGCCTGACCCCTACAGACATTTTGATATCATTATCTATATTTAAAAATCAAAAAAAAATTAGATGTTTAACTTTTCTTAAAATGAAAAGAACCAGGAAATTTGGTCCCAGGTGTCTTCATGGAGGTAAGGAGCAGCTGCTCCCCTTACACTGACCAAGTGCTCTCCAGTGTTCCCCAGGCCTCCCCATTCCCTGTCATATCCCATTCCAGCCCATGTCATGTGCTTTTATTGTCCACCTGGCACCTGCACATATGTGAGTCCACGAGATCTTTACAGTGAGATTGCTGAGCCCAGGCCTCCAAGGGTTAGGGGCAGTTCAGGTGGAAGGAAGAAGACAGGGGAAGGACGCGTCTTTATCAGGGATGCTCTATGTTCCAGGCCAGATGTCCGGCAGAGGCGGTAATGATCCGAAAAAGATGGGCTCTGCTCACAGCCTGGTGAGAGAGATGGATGCCTGAATCCCAGCATCTCTTTCTTTCCCACGGCTGTCATGTGGCTCCTTTGACCCTCCAAATCTCACCTTGAAGTGTGATCCCTGTGTCGGAGGTGGGGCCAAATGAATGGCTTGCTGTGTCCTCTTGGTAATGAATGAGTTCTTGCTCTATTATTTCCTTCAAGAGCTGGTTCCTAAAAGGAGCCCGGTATCTCCCTCCCTTTTCGCTTCCTCTCTCCCATGTGATCTCTGCCCTCACCAGCTCCTTTTCACCTTCTGCCATGAGTGGAAGTGGTCTGAGGCCCTCTCCAGAAGCCCAAGCAGATGTGGTCACCATGTTTCTTGTACAGCCTGAAGAGCCATGCACTGAATAAACCTCTTTTCTTAATAAATTCCTGAGCCTCAGGCATCACTTTCTAGAACACAAATGGACTAAAACACCCACCTAAGTGCCCAACATGGCAGGGTGCAGCCATCTCGTGCCACTGAGATGAAATTTCTGGAGGGAAGTTGAAAAGTAGCTATGAATTGAACATGATTATCTCTTGAAAGCCTCATGTTTTTACATGAAAATTGGTGTCACTTTTTTTTTTTTTTTTGGACTGAGTCTCACTCTGTCACCCAGGCTGGAGTGCAGGGGTGCGATCTCAGCTCACTGCAACCTCCACCTCCCGGGTGTAAGCAATTCTCCTGCCTCAGCCTCCTGAGTAGCTGGGACTACAGGCACAGGCAGCCATGCCTGGCTAATGTTTTTTATTTTAGTAGAGGTGGGGTTTCACTGTGTTGTCCAGGCTGAGGCAGGCAATCTTCAACCTCTTCATATTAGAAAAAAATGTTACTCAAAAAATGAAAAATAACAAAAGGCCAGGGGTGGTGGCTCACACCTGTAATCCCAGAACTTTGGGAGGCTGAGGTGGGTGGATTGCCTGAGGCCAGGCATTTGACACAAGCCTGACCAATGTGGTGAAACCCTGTCTCTACTAAAATTACAAAAAAAAAAAAAAAATTAGCTGGGCACGGTGGCTACTTAGGAGGCTCAGGCAGGAGAATTGTTTGAACCTGGGAGGTGGAGGTTGCAGTGAGCTGAGATCACACCATTGCACTCCATCCTGGGCAACAGAGTGAGACTCTGTCTCAAAAAATTAATACATAACTAAATAGAAGTTTTATACAATTGAGATTCCAGCAAAGTGAGCCTTGTTTATCCTGAAACCTCCTGTGTTCTCCTGACACATGGAGGTGAACCCAGGAGTATAGGTACCCCACTGTGAGAAGCATACAAAAAACAGAAAATAACGAATATAGTAAGTACTGTACCAGACACTCTCCTGCCTCAGGACATTTGCACTGGCTCTTCCCTCTGCCTGGAAGGATCTGACCCCCAGATACCTCCATGGCTCACTCTCTCATCACCACATCTTTGTGCAAGCATCATGTCACCGAAGCTCATCGTCCTCACCCCATTTAAATTACCACTGCCCCTTCCCTGCGACACTCCTACATCTATTTACCCAATTCTTTCTTTTTCCTCCACGGCATTTATCACTTTTTATCACCTCATATACTTTTCTTACGTCTTGTATCTACCGTTTATTCCCCCTCTGGATATTAAGCTCCACAAGAGCCCATATCTTTGTCTGATGTGTTCATTGCTGCATCTTCAGCTCCTAAGACAGAAGCTGATGTAGAGCAGGACTTTAAGAAGTACTTTTTAAAGAAATGAATGAATAAATGAACAAATGGATGGTGTGTCCTCTCCTGGGAGATGGGACACTCGAGTGAATTTGATCACAATATTGTACATCTGCTTTGTCAAGAAAGCTAAAATATGAAAGTACATGAGTGCTTTCATTTATTTATTTATTTATTTATTTATTTATTTTTTGAGATGGAGTCTTACACTGTCACCTAGTCTGGAGTGCAGTGACATGATCTCAGCTCACTGCAATCTCTGCCACCTGGGTTCAAGTAATTCTCCTACCTCAGCCTCCCCAGTAGCTGGGACTACAGGCGTGCCACCACGCCCAGCTAATTTTTTTGTATTTTTAGTAGAAACGGGGTTTCACCATATTGGCCAGGATGGTCTCCATCACCTGACCTCGTGATCCTCCCACCTCGGCCTCCCAAAATGCTGGGATTACAGGCATGAGCCACGGTGCCTGGCCCATGAGTGCTTTTGAATACAAAGGACTAAAAGACCATGAGGAGCAAGGCATAATCTCATTTTGTTCCCATGTCCCAGTCCCAGTCCCTTCCGCCACTGGCCCAGGCCACCTGCAGCTCACGGCTGGACTACACCACAACTTTCTGGACACGTCGTCACCCGTCCTTGCCTGCTTCCTCCACGCTTCTCCCCACCCAAGGCTGTTGCCAGACAGACAGCATTTTCTGAATTAGAAAAGGGCACCCCCCTAGGGGTTAGTAGCCCCACAGGCACACGAACTTGGTAGACCAACAAATGCTGATATTGGATGAACCCGCAAAATTGACCCAACTCTGATTGCAAGCTAGATGCCCCATGCTGTGTGCCTTATACGAGACACAGCCCACACAACTGTTGCTTGGCAGCCCTGTGAACATCACATCATGGCCAGAATTTTTCTCCAGCAATTCAGGTGTGCAATAAATGTCACAGTACTTTGTCTAAAATCAAATTAAATTTGACTTTAATCCCCCCGTTTCTCCAGGCTGGAGGGAAATTCAATCTCAGTATTATTGAAGCTCTCTTCCCACAGTTTGAACAGATTCCTGGAGGGTCTCAGGAAATAAAAGAAGTCTTTTAGATGGATACTGATGCCCAGGTCTGTGCATGCTGGGGAGAGGAAACACAAGAAGGGGAACATTCCTAGAAAAGTTTGGGGTACCAACATCACAGACCATGGGACCAACATGAGCTGCATCAAAGGCAGGACTGTACTGTAAGGCTGGAGGAGGGACTTATGTGTTGTTCAGGATGATGAGTTCCTTCTCATATTCTTGCCCTGAAACATATTCAGAGACAGCTGTTTGATCATCCACCCATCCATCTATTCATCCATCCATCATTCAACAAATATACGTTGGGTTTCTGCTTTCTGCTAGACCCAGGGCTGTGATTTGCAAGAGCAGCCGTCTGATTCTAGCCCCATCTTCACATGCTCCCAGGCACCCTCTGTCCTGAGAAGCAGGGGAAGATTAGGCAGAACCAGAGTTCTCCCACATCACCAAACTCTCTTGGGGTAAATGCACTGGGGCAAAGACCCAGTGGGGCACATAGGGGAAGGGAAGCAGGAGTCAGGAAGGGCTTCCTGGAGGAGGAAACACTGTTGCCGAGTCTTGAAGGATGACGCAGCCACTACTTAACTAGAGCATGCAAGTAGGAGGGAAACAGATAATAGATAAACAACCAAGTGAATATATTGTTATAAATGGCAGTCAATGCTCTAAAAGAAAAAGGAGGATGCTATGCAAGAGAATAACTAGGGAGGTCAGAGCCAACACCTGGGATGTGACAAGAAGTGAGACAGGTAGAGTGGGCGTGGAGCGTGGAGCCTTCTAGCCAGCAGGGCAGCAGGACGAACGTTCTGTAGCAGGAAGGAGTCTGGGTATCTATGCGTTTTTCTCAAGACTGGGGCCACAGCCTTCATGAGGCCCTGAAATTGACCTTGATATCCACTGACTTTAAGAACCCTAAGCCATGTCTGTTTTTATTCTTTTTTTTTTTTTTTTTTTGAGATGGAATCTCGCCCTGTCACTCAGGCTGAAGTGCAGCGGTACTGTCTCAGCTCATTGCAACCTCTGCCTACTGGGATCAAGCGATTCTCCTGCCTCAGCCTTCAGAGTAACTGGGATTATAGGTGCTCGTCAGCATGACTATTTTTTGTATTTTTCATAGAGACAGGAACTCACCATGTTGTCCAGGCTGGTCTCAAACTCCTGGCCTCAAGGGATCTGCCCACCTCGACCTCCCAAAGTGCTGAGATCACAGGCGTGAGCCTACCTTTCTTCTTTATATATATGCACACTCCTGAGGGAGGCTGATGTCTCTCAGCAAACTCCAGGACTACAAATCTCAGGGGTAGAGTGCTGTTTCTATGATGTGGCATTTTTAAAGGCTCTCTTTCATTCCTTTCTTCTTGCTCCCCCTCCCTCCCCAGCTCCCGTCCTAGCCCCTGCTGAAACACACAGTCACACTGCAGGTCCTCAGGTAGGTACAACTCAAAATGCAACTCAAAATGCCAGAGCAACGGAACAGCAGGATTGCGAGGCAGAAACACAGCTTATAAACTGTCTCCCAATCCAGGCAGGCGCCAGTGAAATGTCTGACAGCCCAGGAGATGGATCGGCAATACGGCTTGGGCCACACTTCCAGGGCAGAATTGAAGCCATCCTTTCTGGGAAAGGCCTCATAGATCAGCCTGCACAGGCTCGTCAGCCCAGCCTCCACACGCTGTCCCTTCATCTCCACTTCCTCGTGGTTCCGCTCCAGGCCTCCAGGCTCTGGGGGCTCTGTCTTGGGCTGGAGTCAGCCTAGGGAGGTTCAGACCCATGAACACTAGACCCAAAGGAAGACCTCAGGTAAAGGAAATGCCATGACAGAAATCCCAGCGGGGGAGAGGACTTAGCAAGCGTTTTCAACACATGCTCCTCTTGTTTCTTGAGGTGCACTTAAATTACTCTTTTAGTATAATAGTTAATACAATTTTACAAGGACCACACGCGTTGTGTTTTCCATATGCCAGAGACTGTGCCCAATCTACATATAAGTCAGTGCATGTAGGTAGATGATCAGCCTATGTGTGTTGACTCATTTAATCCTCAGGACATCTTATGAGTTAGGTGTTATTAGCCCAGTTTAGAAATGAGCACACTGAGGCGAGAGAGGGTGCAGTCCAGGAGCTGAGACACAGCAGTGAGGCCATCGGGGCTCTCCAAGAAGCAGGTGCTGAGACAGAGCTGGAAGGCAAGGAGCTTAGAGGGGGTAATGCCTGTGAGAGGCAGGAGGCTGGAGCCTTACACCACTCTGCAGGCTTCACAAGGTTGGCTGCAGGAGTGCAAAGCAAAGGGTGCCCATCAGAGTCCTGGGTTGGGTGGAAATTTCCAGACCCCAGTACCACTGCCTTGCTTAGGACTAGAGGCTGTTCCAAGAAGAACAGGACCTGCCATTAGAAGTTGAAGCAGGTCCTGAAGGAGCTAATAACTAGACACATTCCCCACAGCTGCACAGAGGGTCCTTTCTTGAAGGGGAGATCTGAACAGTACTTCCCCCGTGTCCACCATACAGAGAGAGGATTTGAATCCTGTTCACCTACAGGCCAAGCAGCTAACCCTGTGGGGAGGCTGTTGCCACCTCCCTAAAGTGTAAAGCCAGAAATGCAGAAGGAACCTCTGAGAGCCTGCTGTCCACCTGCCTCCCTAGAGAGATGAGCCAGAGAAGTTAAGTAATTGCACCAAGGTCACACAGCAAGCCAGTGGTGGGGCTGAGTCTCCTTGCTTAGAGACAAGACATCGACTACATTCCTGTGCTGTCTTTCTCCAGCTTTGTCCTGGAACTCAGGCCCACAGGGCTGTGATTTGCAAGAGCAGCCGTCTGATTCTGGCCCCTTCTTCACATGCTCCCAGGCACCCTCTGTCCTGAGAAGCAGGGGAAGATTAGGCAGAACCAGAGTTCTCCCACATCCCCAAACTCTCTTGGGGTAAATGCACTGGGGCAAAGACCAGTGTAGGCACACAGGGGAAGGGAAGCGGGAGTCAGGGAGGGCTTCCTGGAGGAGGAAACATTGTTGCCGAGTCTTGAAGGATGAGTAGGTGTCTGAGTGGAAAATGATTGTGCAGGGAGGACAAGCTGAGGTGCAGGACAATGTCAGCAGAGATGCAGTAGGAAGAAACAGCAGCCCACATTCTGGGAACTACTGAAGGTCATGTTCACAGCAGAACAAGAGGGACACTGGACAGGTAGTCATTACCAGATAATGAAAGGACTTCGAGGGAAGGACAATGGGGAGCCAGTGGAGATGCTAGAGAGAGGAGGGACAGGGTCAGATTTGTGTTTTGAAAAACTCTCTAGCAGCAACGAGGAAAGTGCATTAGAGGGAAATAATACTAGAGGCAGGGGGACCTGGAAGGAGGTTGGGGGCGGCACCTGAGCAAAGACGAAGGATTCGAACTTGGGGCTCAGCAATCCATTGATAGAGGGAGGGGACATGCCATGGCACCCTGTCTAGTCCCTGGGCGAGTGATGGAGGCTGCCATCCCTGGAAGACTGACGCAGGAAGAAGACCACACTGTGGGGTTGATGAGACAGCTGTAATCCCAGCTGCTGATGAGACAATTTACTTTTGGATGAGTTGAAGGTAGCAATATATGTGCAACCTCAAATGGGAAGAAACCCCCTAAGAAACAGGTGTTTATGAAGACTTTTCTTGACTGAAGAGAGACCTGTGCGACCCATGAAGGGACGAGTGGAAGTTAGAGCCAAAATGTTACAAAGTAAAAACACACAGAGCCAAGAGAGGAGAAACTGGTGATTGCAACCATGCAACAGGCCAGCTGCTGCAGATCAGTAGAAGAAGGAGACCCAGCAACACACTGGGAAGAAAAATCAGAGGAAGGAGACTGAGCCAGGCACGGTGGCTCACGCCTGTACTGCCAGCACGTTGGGAGGCTGAGACGGGCAGATCACCTGAGGTCAGGAGTTCAAGACCAGCCTGGTCAACATGGTGAAACCCAGTCTCTACTGAAAATACAAAAGTTAGCCAGGCATAGTAGCCCATACATGTAATCCCAGCTACTGAGGAGGCTGAGGCAGGAGAATCGCTTGAGTCCAGAAGGCAGAGGTTGCAGTAAGCCAAGACTGGGCCACTGCACTCCAGCCTGGGTGACAGAGCGACTCCATCTCAAAAAAAAAGTAAATAAGTAAAAATGAAGGAGGGTGAGCAAGAAAGCATCCTGTCTTGGAAATTAGGAAAAGCATGGCATCCGACACCATCACTGCACTGAGAAAATGGGGCCAGCCCGGAGAGTCCTAGCTTGGTGACTTCACAGCAGCTGGAGAGAGAACCAGAAGCTGACAAGATGGAAGGAGGATTAGCAATATCAAACGCTGACCTTACTGTCAACCAGGGCAAGGACGTAGCAGCACCTATTGGGTTTGGCCGCTTGTCAGGGAGAGGAAATGGGTGACAGCAATTGAAATTTCTGTGGAATATGGGAACAGAAGTCTTGGATGAGGAGTGAGGGGAAGAAAAAGAAGTGAAGGCAATGAGAATGGCCTTTCTTTGAGGACCAAGCAAAATAGAAGAGTTGCTGGAGGATAGACAGGGCCAAAGAATGTCTTCTCTGTAGGTTTTTTCTTTTTAGACAGAGTCTTGCTCTTTTAGCTGCACTCCAGGCTGGAGTGCAGCAGCCCAATCTCAGCTCACTGCCATGTCTGCCTTCTGGGTTCAAGCAATTCTCCTGCCTCAGCCTCCCAAGTAGCTGGGATTACAGGTGTGTGCCACCACACCGGCTAATTTTTGTGTTTTTAGTACAGATGGGATTTCACCATGTTGGTCAGGTTGGTCTTGAACTCCTGACCTCATGATCTGCCCGCCTCAGCCTCCCAATGTGTCGGGATTAGAGGCATGAGCCACCACACCCAGCTTTTCTCTGTGTTTTTTAAGTCTTTGTATTTCTTTCCTCTTTGCATACATCTGTTTCACGTAATATTACATAAGTGAGCAAATGTAATTATATGCATGCTTCTATTTATTTTATTTATAGTCTCTTTCCTTCCCTAGCATTATACTCCTAACACTAGACAACTCATGTTAGCAACCTGCCATGTTTCTTTGCCTATTTTTCTCTGTGTTCATAAAATCCAATCCAGATGTGGAAGAGAGTCAGTGTTCTGCAGCAACCACAGTAAGGCTTTGCCACTCATGAAAACATTGCAATGTGTCTATATCAGTCGATAAGTAGCTAATTCCCTGAGCCTTTTAGATCCTTCCTCCCCCTCCCAACGCAGCCTATCCTGTGGACATCAAATGGTTATGGTTGCTCAATATTGTGACTGCAGTGTGTGTGTGTGTGTCTGTGTGTCTGTGCTTGTGTTTGTGTGCATGTCTGTGTGTGTCTGTATGTGTGTCTGTGTGTGTGTGTCTGTGTGTGTCTGTATGTGTCTGTGTGTGTCTGTGTATGTGTATGTCTGTGCCTGTGTGTGATGTATATATATGTGTCTGGGGGGGACACATAAACATGGCATCATATTACACATGTCTCTGCCTTTTGCTGTTTGACACTCAGCCATGCCTCATGGAAATCCCTCCTAGTCACCTGATGTGTTTCTTCGTCTTCCTAATGGCTACACAATGATCCAGAATGAGAACACCCCATAATGTAGTCAGCCATTCTTTTTGTTTCCCCAGGTGATTTAGTAATGCATATAGGCCATGAACTGGGACCTAGGAGAGAAAGAGAAGGAGGAAGGAGATATGAAAGATGCAGAAGAGAGAAAGGAGGAGGGAGTGAGGGGCCCCTGAGAAGGTGGGAAGGAACAGGGAGAGGGACTGCCCATGGCCAGGCAGGACCACACCTGCCTGCAAAGCAGAGAGTCCAGCAGCTGTGAATGAGCTGTGCTCCTGCATTCTGACCGCCCGTCAGTGCACTCTCCCTCCCACAGCCTGGGTGAGCTTTATAAGTGACAGGACCTGATTGTGCCACACTCTGCTCAACAACTTCAAGGATAAAGACCAACTCCTTTACCATGGCCATGGATGACCCAGCTTCTGCTTCCGTCTCCCAACTCAGGTGGTGTCATCTCACCTTTGCTTCCTGAGCTCCAGCTGCTCTGGCTTCCTTTCTGCTCTTACACTTGCCTTGTTTCCTCCTGCCCCAGGGCCTTTGCATGTGCTGTTTTCACCATCGGGCTTGCTCTCCTGCTGTTCTCCCTTCACTTAATCTCCTAGGAGGTCTTGGAAAAATCCTCCAAATATTGCCTGACACTCTTTTAAAAAGACCAGCATGAAATCGTGTTCATGTGTTATATGAGGTTAATAAGTTCTGACGGTATGCTAAATAAAGTAAACTAAAACCTCCACTTACTTCTAATAAAAGTCTTGCATATCTGCGGTAAGAAAGGAAAATTATTCAGTGGCTAACGGTCTTTTTAGTGACAGCTCATTTCTGTTTCAGAATTATACTTGCTTGCTTTTCTGATGTATGGATATAGAAATGTCTCTATAAATAGATTAAAGAAAAACCTGTCCATCAACAATCCAAACTGAGGAAAGAGAGCCCAAGACTGGAAGTCACCATAAATCTCTAGATCTCTTCTCCAACAAAGTGAGATGAAGTGTCTCCTCCCCAAACCCTCACTCCTAAATTAGCTCTTCTAGCCAAAGGTCAAGGATAGCCATCTCCATTATTTTTCCCAAAACTACCCTTGTAACTACTAACCCTTTTCTAACAGACTCTCTCTCTCTCTCTCTCTCTCTCACTCCACACACACACACACACACACACACACACACACACAATAAAAGCTAAAATTATAACTACAAGAAGTAAAGAAAGACAAATGACAAAGTGGGTGTTTTTTTTCAGTCTTGATATCTGATGGTTTCTGGTTCTTTAGGAACTTACCATTGGAAATGAGCTTGCCTAGAGGTGCTAGCCACAGGATGGAAGCCCCGTGCAGCAGAGCCATAAAGAAGCTATGTGATGCTCTCTCATGTCCCGGACTTCAGATCAGCATTATCTCCTTGGGGAAGCCCCCCTACCCCACCCCTGCATTGGTCAGGACTTCCCCGCCAGGCTCCCTGAAGCTCCCAGGACTTCGTGGCTTATAACAGTTCTTAATAATATGTTTATGATGTGATAATGTGATTCCTTCTAGTTTTCTTCCCTTTTTAAACTGTAAGCTCAATGAAGTGGGAGCTTTGCCTTTCTTATTAACAGTTGTGTTCTTAGCACCTTTCACAATGTCAGGCATTATAGTATATGCTCAATAAATTTTTTGAACTAATACAAAGGGATAAAAGGAGGAAGGAAGAAATTAAGAAAAAGAGAAAAAGGAAGAAGTAAGGGAGGAAGAAAGAAAGACAGGAGGGAGGAAAAATGAAGGAAGGAAGGAAGGAAAGGGGGAAGAGGAAGGAAGAAAGAAAGGAAGGAAAGAAGGAAAAGGAAAGAAAGGAAGGAGGCAGAAAGGAGGGAGAGAGGGAGAAAGGAAGAAGGAAGGGGAGAGAGGAAAGAAGAAAGGAAGATTATTTATGATTATAGGAACAAACAAATTAAAAATAAAGAAGGAGGAAGGAAGGAAGGAGGGAGGGAGGAAAGGAAGGAAGGAAGGGAGGAGGAAGGAAGGAAGTAGGGAGGGACGGAAGGAAGGAGGAAGGAGGGAGGGAGGGAGGGAAGGAAGGAAGGAAGGAAGGTAAGGAAATCGTGGAAGTCTACGGCCCACAGAGACCTCCAGTCTTCATCAGTCACACCCCAATTTTGTGGTCAAGATTTGGCCCCTTTGACGGCTGCATGCAGGGAACACGTGGAGAGCTTTTTAGAGATATTGATACCCAGGCTTCACCTCCAGAGACTGATTCAACTGTCGTGGTGAGGCCCAGGCAGGTGCATCATCAGCTATATTGTAAAGGCTCCAAGGGTGATTTTCACAGGCACATGCACACCTGGGGCAGAGGAAAAGATGAGTTCCTTGCTCCATGCATGCACGCAGAGGGGGAGAACCTTGTTGGAAGCCTCCTCCCTGCACTCACAGGCCCTGAAATCAAAGCCCTGAGATGGAGACTGAAGACTTAAGGCCTGACTCATGCTGAGAACTGGGGTTAAAACCTCACCTCCTGTCTGAGTTTCTGTCGTATCTGAGAAACAGATGGTGGGGAGGTTTCTTTCTTTCCTTCCTAAATCCCATCCATTGTGTTCACCATTCTTTTCTAGTAGGATTGGGAGGTTGCTTTCCTAACAACCCCAGGCCAAATCAGCCAAGGGCCTTCTGCCCACCCTCACTCTACAGAGCTTTGAGGGCGGGGATCCCCCCTGCTCTGCAGCCTTGACTTGGTGGGTAGGAGGACTGGGTATTGCCCTGTACTGCTCCTCCTCCTCTTCCTCTTGATCTTTCCACAGTGAGAGTGGAGGAGGAAGGATCAGATGGGTCTTTCCAAAAAACATGTAGGTATCAGGCTCTTTGGGTACATTATTGCATTTTGTCCTCTTCCAGGTAGGAACCATTAGGTTCAGAGATGTTTGGATTTGCTCAGAGATGCCCAGCCCAGGAATGAAGAGCCGGTGGGCTTGATCTATGCTGACTTGGAATTACATGAGACTTCCAGGAGTCCATGTGGCCTCCAGAAACAAGCCTGGACTGTCCCCTGAGTCCTCACCTACCAGGCAGGGCAGCGGCTCGGAAGGGCTCAGAAGCAGGGCCTTTGTCTCAGACAGCAGGATTCAAACTCTGACTCTGCCTCTTCCTACCTGGCCGCTCCTGGGCAAGTGCCCTCACGTTTCTGATGACACTGAGCATTTTCATCTGAAAAAACAAAAATAACTTTTTAACCACAAGAGGAAAAAAAGAGCAGAGGAAGGGCGTTTTAATAAAAATCGCCAATCACATTATCACATCACAGAAAGTAAAGTAGATTTTCTTTCTTTGAGACAGGGACTCACTCCATCATCCAGGCTGGAGTGCAGTGGCGCAATCACGGCTCACTGCAGCAGCGACCCTGGGCTCAGGTAATCCTCCCACCTCAGCCCCTGGATAGCTGGAAGCACAGGCACACACCACCACACCTAGCTTATTTTTGTATTTTTTGTAGAGATGGGGTCTCCCTATGTTGCCCAGCTGGTCTCGAACTCTTGAGCTCAATGGACCCACCTAACACAGCCTCCCAAATGGCTGGAGTTATAGGTGTGAGCCACTGTGCTAGGCATCATGAATTTTTTTAAGTATATTAGCCACCTCACCAAAGAAGAGATATAGGTGGCAGGTAACTAAATGAAAAGATGTCACGTATCACATGCTGTTAGGGAATTGCAAATTAGAACAATGAAATACCACTACACACCCCTTAGAATGGTCAGAGTTCGGAACACTCAAACTCTGGCATGGAAGTGGAGGAACAGGAACCCCTCGTTCACTGCTAGTGGGAACGCAAAATAGTACAGAAACTTTGGAAGATAAATTGGCACTTTCTTACAAAACTAAACATACTCTTACTGTATGATTCAGCAGTCACACTCTTTGATAGTTACTCAAAAGAGTTAAAAGCTTATATCCACATAAAAACCTGCACAGGGATGTTTATAGCAGCTTTATTCATAATTTTCAAAACTTGGAAGCAACCAGCATGTCCTTCAGTAGGTGCATGGATAAATAAACCGTGATACATCCGGACAATGGAATATTATCCAGCACCACAGAGATGTGCCGTCAAGCAATGAAAAGACACGGAGGACCTCTCCATGCGTGTTACCAGGTGAAAGAAACCAATCTTAAAAGACCACATACTCTATGATCCCAACTCTATCACATTGTGGAAAGGCAAAACTGTGGAGACAGTCAAAAGATCAGGGGTTAGGGAGGAGGGAGAGATAGACGGCGGGAGGTTTCTTTCTTTCCTTCCTAAATCCCATCCATTGTGTTCACCATTCTTTGCTGTTAGGATTGGGAGGTTGCTTTCCTAACAATCTCGGGCCAGATCAGCCAAGGACCTTCTGCCCACCCTCACTCCACAGAGCTTTGAGGGCGGGGATCCCACCCTCTGCAGCCTTGAAGACGAAGAGGCAGAGCACAGAGGATTTTTAGGACACCAAAACCACTCTGGATGACACGACAGTGGGGGATCCATGTCTTTATTCATTTGTCCAGACTCAGAATGTACAAGGGCAAGAGCCAACCTCAGTGAACACTATGGACTTGGACGATCATGATGTATCCAAGTAAGTTCATCGGTTGTAATTCGTGCCTCACTCTGGTGGGGGATTTTGATAATGGAAGCTCAGGCTCTCACATGCATGTGTTGGAACAGGGGGAATTATAGGAAACATCTGTTCCATCTGCTCAATTTTACTGTCCA
Organism: Ateles fusciceps; assembly: GCA_036589455.1. NCBI lineage: Eukaryota > Metazoa > Chordata > Mammalia > Primates > Atelidae > Ateles > Ateles fusciceps. The sequence goes on from JAZHEH010003064.1 coordinate 1,604,204, forward strand.
CTAAAACTGCCCTAAAAATAAAGTCTATTAAAGAAAAACTTGCATACTCATACATACTAATTAGGTCAATGTTCCCAAGTTTGCCGTAACACTTACAGTAAAGCCCACACACCACAGCACGGTGTACAGGGCCCTGTGCCCAGGTCCCACTCTCCACTTTCCTTCACTCCCTTCTCTGCAGCCACACTGGGCTCCTCTGTTCCCCACTCCCACCAGCCCCTTGCTAGCTGACTCCCCCTCTCTCTTCCTGCAGATCCTTCTCCAACTCATTGCTACCCATTATTCCTATCTCAGTTTGAGTGACACCTCCTCAGAGAAGCCTTCCCTGATCACCTTCCTAATGCTCCCATGCACACTTACCACCATGCTTGATCACACTTGTATTTTCTTAGGATATGCAGGTGCTATCTGAAACCCTCTTGCTTATTATTTATGGGGGCACTCGGTTATTGTCTTCCTTTCTCCTTTGGTGTATAAAGCTGAGGCCTCCTCTGTCTTGTTCAGCATTTTATCTTCAGCCCCTAGAACTGTGTTTAGCTCATAGCTGGTGCTCTATAAATATCTGGGGAAAGAGTGCTCGAAATGAGATCAAGTATGTTGAATGCTTGACAAAGAGCAAGTGGCCAGCTTCACTCATGCCAAGGCTGCCCAAAGATTGCTCTGGTCCTTCCTGGGTGACCTACCACAGGGTCTAGGATTCTGCCATTGTAGTGAAAGCAGCCACAGGTAATACATAAATGAATGGGATTGACTATTTTCCAATAAAACTTTATTTAAGAAAATAGGCTGAGGGCTGGGTTTGGCCCACAGGTCCTAGTTTGCTGATTTCTGATCCGGGACAGTCCCCTCTGGGATGCCTCTTGTATGAAATGCAGGTTTCAGGGCAGGAACTAGCATTTGCAAAGCAGCTATGTCTTGGCCAAGGCCCCTGAAATGGTCCATCTCAGCAGGACCCTGGGCATGAATTACAGCAAAGATACAATCCATAAACTTTATTGTTCAGCAGGGTTTTGACGCCCAACTTTGCTTTCTGCTGATTTTTCAAAGAGCCTTGGAGGTGGGCTCCGTGCCATGATCACTGGTGCATCAGGGAAAGGGGAGCTTGCACGTTTAATTAAATGTTATTCAAGAAATAAAATTCGGGCCCTCAGCTGACAACGCAGAATACTAAAGCATCAATTTCCTGAAGGAAACCTGTCTTAATGAGATTCTTCCAATAAATGGAAGGGGGGGGAACAACATATTAATCCCAGCTGCTAATGTCAGCACCATCAACCCAGAGAGATGTCTTGATCAACAAAAGCTGATGGTATTAGTTAACTGTGGGAAAAGAAAGGGGTGTTAGACTCTGCTAAGTCACCTGCAGTCCCGAGGCAGCCAGACTCCTGGAAAGAAGACCCTTCATTCCCATGAGCCCTTAGAGTGAGATGAAGCCATAGCCACTTGTGCTCTTACAATCAAAGGTGGAAGCAAGTGATGAAAGTAGAGCTGGCTGAGGTCTGTAGAGGGGTGCCACAGTGCTCTGCCCTGGTCCTGTCCCAGACAACTCTTTCATTAGTGACTGGGAAACATATAAAGTCCGGGGGGAGATAATGACCTCATTTGTTGAGTTTGCCTTGCTGGAGTTCATTAATTTATGTAAGATATCTGAAATCCTTAGAACAAAGTAAGTGTCTAACAAACGTTTCCTTTTTTTGCCTAGCCCTTCAACTCCCTCCTTGCACCCAGAAACCAATGTGAATAAGATCTATTTACTCAGTTGAATACCATCTTTGTGACTTTTGCCATTTTTACACTCCGTGTTCTATCATTAACTTAATATATTATCTTTAATTTGACTCATTTATTATCTAAAAAATGCATCTGAAAGGATACTTTATATCGCTACTGTAAATGAAAAACTGGTTTTGCTTGTCACCATTAAAACGTAGCCATAAAGACAAATGCAATGAAAATGAAATATTGTTATTGTGGCTAAATATCATTGCCAAATAAAAGCTGTGAGTCAGAGATTCACTCTTTGTTAATGAGGGAGATGAACAGAAGTTGGAAAAGTTTTAAAAGTATGCAAGAACCAGCTGAGACTGTATTACACTAGCAGCTGTTCAGTAATGTTTAAGGACATGCCTGTGTGCCATGACCTATGCCTTAAGTCAACTCAAATCTGTTACTGTTGCTTACACTCAGAGACCCCTAATTGACATATAGTCTCTTGATTGACAGCTCTCCCAGTATCTCTGGACCTACCACTTCTTCCAAATGCCACAGAAATGCTTCATTCTGGAACAAGAAATAAAATAAATCTCTATTCCAAGCATAGCCAGCTAGAAACATAGAGGCTGCGGAGGTCTTTCTTGCCTCTAATAAAAATTGGTCAGGAATCCAGGGCAGAAGTGAATCCATTCTGATTCATTAGCCCCAGATGCAATACCTGGTATACAGTAGGCATCAAATCCATTGGTGTTGGATGATGGTTGACTAAATCCAGCACTCTGCCCCTCTACTACACAACCAAAAACACCTGCTGCTGTCTGGGAAGAAAGTTTCAGTGTACATATTTTTCCATCTATTTCTGCACCTAGAGATCGGAGGCATTTCCCAGAGTGATTGGAGAGAATGTCAATCTTTATTTTGGGTGGGATGAATCTGCTTTGGGGAAGTTTGATTGAATGTCCAATAGTGTCTATTAGTCTTCATTGAATACTAAATATAAATATGAAGAATCGGAAAAGACAACCAGATTGTGAAAAATCTCCCAAATTTATTTTTGCAGTGCTGTTAAATCCATTTCTGATTAAAATAATTCATCACTTATCTATAACAAGCAATACTGGATGGTTATCCATATGTGAAGCTGTCTTAGAAATAGGCACCAAGTTAAAATGGTTTTTAATAAAAATACATTATTTTTAGCCAGCAATTTGGTTCCAAGGGCTGGTTGCTGACAAAGGAAAGGGAACTGTTCTGCAAGTCAGTGAATGTTTTTCCAGAAAATAAATGAAGGAGAGAACAGGAGAGGCAGCTAGCTCACGATGTGATACAAATTCATGGTGCTTACCTTGTTACAAGTTTCCTTTTTCTTAATTTTTGGTGGGAGATGAGGGTGGGTCGTAGCTGTCGTTTTGTTTTTAATGAAGTCAATCAAACAGCCACTGATAACTCAGGCTGGGTTTGTAGTTTCCTTGAAAGTGTCGTGACTTGGAGAAAATTTGAGAAATAGCCCATTATATGCCCACATTCAAAATGTCCTTGGTGTGACATTCAAGACCCTTCACAGTCTAATCTCAACCCACCATTCTCTGCTGCCCAGGTCCCCCCGGATTTATGCAGCACTAAATTCTTATCTTTCTCCAGAACAGCAGGTATGGTACGTTCTCTCTGAAAATAAAGGATGGAGGCAAGAAAACATTTATGCTTGCATTTGCATAAAGCGAGTCTAGAAGGAGCCTCAGGAGACAAAAGAAAGTGGTTATATGGGGGTAAGAGACGAGGAGGAGGGTGGGGAAGTGAATGAATGGAGGATGGCATAGGTGGAAGGAGGTATTTCACTATGCACCTTTTTGCCTTTAGACTTTTGAACTATCACCCATTCAGAAATGAAAGGTAAGTGATGAAAAGGGGGAGAAGCGAAGGAAGGAAAGAGGGAAGGAAGGAAGGAAGGGAGGGAGGGAGGGAGGAAGGAAGGAAAAGAAAGAGGAAAGGGGGAAGGAAGAAAGGAAGGAAGGGGGAGGGAGGGAGGGAGGGAGGAAGGAGAAAAAAGAAGAAAAAAAAGAAGGAAGGGAAGGCATTCCCATTATCCCAGGAACATATTTTCAAGCCTTTTCACTTGCCATTCCCACTTCCTGGGATGGCATGCTCAACCTCACACTCACATACACCCTTCCATCTTTTGGCAAGAGGACTCCTGTGGGTGTTTTAGAATCCAATTTACATATCACCTCCTCTGTGAGTACATCACCCGGGAGGAGTCTTCTGTGCTCCCAAAGCACCTTGGTTAGAATGTAAACTCCCTTTTGGCAGAACTGCAAATTCCTTATCCTGTGCTGAAGTATCAGATCCTAGCATGCTGCACATAGTAGGTGCTTAATAAGTATTTATTGAGGGAGTGAATGAATGAATGAATGAATGAGGAACCATAATGGGGCTGCGTGCCATAGCGGTAAGAGCACGAACCTTGGTGTTAGGAAGATTGGACTAATAAGGGCTGTGTGACCTTGGAAACAAATCGACTTCTCTGAGACCCAACCCTGCCCCTCAGAGTGTGTGGTAAAGATTCAATATGCTAACTCATGTGCAATGAACATGCAGTGTTTGCTGTATTCTTTTTCTAAAGAACAGACATTTATTTTCCTAATTCTGGAGGCCAGAAGTCTGAGATGAAGATCGTGGCAGGGCTGGTTTCTTCTGAGGAGTCTCTCGGCATGGAGGCATCTGTCTGCAACCCGCGTCCTCACGTGGTCGCCCCTCTCCGGGTGTTTGCATCCTCATCTCTCCTTATTTTCTTTGTTTTTCCACTGACAAATAAAAATTGCATATATGTATGGTGTATGGCATGATGTTTTTAAACACACATACGTTGTGGAATGGCTAAATTGAGCCAATTAATTCATGTATTACTTTACATATGTTTTTGTGGTAAGAACACCTAAAATCTACTCCCTTGGTGATTTTCAGGTATGCAAAACATTGTTATTAACTAGAGTCATCATGCTGTACAATTGCTCTCCTGAATCTACCCCCTCCCTAAGTGAAATTCTGTGTCCTTAGACCAGCATCTCCCCTCCCCCTATGGCCCTGCTAGCCACCATTCTATTCTCTGCTCCTGTGAGTTTCGACTTTCTTGAGAGAGAGATCATGCACTGTTTGTCTTTCTCTGTCTGGCTTATCTCACTTAACATAATATTCTCCAGTTTCATCCGTGTTGTTGCAAATTACAGGTTTTCCTCTTTCTTATTGCTGTATAGTACTCCAAGATATATATAAAGAACATATAGTTCTGATTATTATATACACATATATATAATGTAGGGCACATAATATATATGTAATGTAGAATGTAGATATATATAAATATATACACTATATATACATAATAGTATATATATACACACACACACACACACATAGCAGTATATATATACACACACTACCATATATAGTATGGTATATATAGTATTTATAACATAGTTTTATATATACATATATATATATAGAGAGAGAGAGTATATATACCATACTATATATGGTAGTATGATGTACATGTACTATATATGGCATAGTATGGAATATATAGTATATATAACATAGTTATATATAGAAAGATAGAATATATACCATACTATATATGGTAGCATTATATATATATACACACACACACACTATGTGGGGTGTAGTATAAGATAGCATGTGTATATATAGATCACATATAGATATATATAGATATAAGATAGCATGTGTGTGTATATATATACTATATATGGTATAGTATAAGATAGTATGTGTATATGTATAAGATAGTGTGTGTGTATATACATATACAAACACTACCATATATAATACATATATAATATATAAAGTATGTATAGTGTGTATAGAATATGTATACGTGGAGTGTGTATATCTTGTCTATATGTAGAGTGTGTATATCTAGAGTGTGTATATAGTGTGCATACGTAGAGTGTATACAGTGTTATATGTAGGGTGTGTATATAGTGTGTATATGTAGAATGTATATAGTCTGTATATGTAGAGTGTGTATATAGTGTGTATATGTAGAGTGTATATAGTTGTGTATATGTAGAATGTGTATATAGTGTGAATATGTAGAGTGTGTATATTGTATATGTAGAGTGCATATAGTGTGTATATGTAAAGTGTGTGTAGAGTGTGTCTATGTAGAGTGTGTATATAGTGTGTCTATGTAAAGTGTGTATATAGTGTGTATATGTAGAGTGTATATAGTATGTGTATGTAGAGTGTGTATATAGCGGTGTGTTATCTACACACACTGTGTCTTCTTTATTCATTCATCCACTGATGGACACAGGTTGACTCTCCATCTCGTCCACTGTGAATAATACTTCAGTAGACATGGGAGTGCAGATGTCTCTTTGATATCTGCACTGATTTCCTTCCTTTTGGATGACTACCCAGCTGTGGGACGGCTAGATTATATGTCAGCTCTACTTAGCTATATTATTGTGATTGCTTTTGTGGTGTGTATTATCTCATCATATGACAGTTGCCCAACATTGTCTCAATTGGACGTTCTTGGGCACAGGGGCCCTGGCTGCTCCATCTCTATTGCATTTCTGCAGTGCCAACCCCAAGCGAGAAATGGGGAGACAGTGAATTAAGAGCCCCTCATCCACAGAGAGGGAAGGAGCAGGTAGGCAGGTAGGAATCATTCCTGCTCATAACTGGGACCCCAGAAATGCACAGCACCCCTTGATGGGAGTGACTGGAAGCTCAGTCCTGCAGCAAATGCCTCTGGAGATTTGAAATGATTGCGTACTGGGCCAGGAGCCATGTTCAGCCTGCCGGTGCAGTGCCCACTCACTTCCTGCTATTGGGAGGCGCCCAGTGCCTTGGTGCTCAGCTCACCACCTCCTTGCCCAGGCAGCCCCTCCAGGCATATCTTTCCCTTGGGTGTCAGCCTGCCCCAGTCCCTGTACATGAGCCTTACATGGTCCCATCTCGCTCTACCCAGGCTTCAATCTTTCACAAATAATATGTGCCACTCCTGTTGGACCAGCTCTGCAGCTATTGCCACATAAATGTCGTTTTCTCCGATTTATCAAGAGGAAAACTAAGTACCAAAGAGGTTAAATGACTCTCACAATTGCATGATTGTTATTAAAGAGCAAAGCCAGGGCTGGGGCTGTGAATCCCACCTGTAATCCCAACATTTTGGGAGGCCAGTGTGGCTGGATCGCTTTAGATCAGGAATTTGAGACCAACCTGGGCAACTTGGTGAAACCCTGTCTCTACAAAAAATAAAAAAAATAGTGGAGCATAGTGGCACATGCCTGTAGTTCCAGCTACTTGAGGGTTGAGGTGGGAGGACTGCTAGAGCCTGGGAAGTTGAGTCTGCAGTGAGCAGTGATACCACCACCACACTCCAGCCTGGGCAACAGAGCAAGACCTTGTCTCAAAAAAAAAAAAAAATGATAAATCCAGGACTTAATCATAGGTCTGCCTGATTCCAGTACAAGGACTCTTAACTATTATACATCCCACATGGCCTTTCCTATAAGAGATATGGCACAGGCTCACCAATTATTATACTTGCTCCACCCTAATAATGCCTTTAGATAGCCTGTTCCAACTGGGTATGTAGATGCCCAAAAGGCATCTCGCCACTTGTTTGAATACTTCTCCAAATGTGGAGCTCACTCCCTCCCCCACCTCTTCTTCCCCACGCTTGCTGTCACCACACTGGTTTACAAGCTGATGCCCCTGGGATCTTTCCATCTCAAGTTGAGGGTCTCTGCTGGCCCCACCTAGGCTCCCACCTGCAGGGATCAGCCTGACATCCACCTACAGAGGGAAGCTTTCATCTTCCACGCCCTGACCCAGTGCTAGGCACATAACTGATGCTTAAAACGGCTGCTTCTGGATTTTTGCCTAGGTGACCAGACCCCTGAATGAAAGATCCTCCCCTCATCCCATACTGTCTTTGACACACTTGAATATTTCTTTAACTATAACTGTGTTGATGCCTTCACAACTTACCTTGGGTGGCTGGGAGCGCAGACGACTCTGTGGATAAAGAGGTATTAATCACCCTGCACATGAGATTCCAGTTCTCATTTGCTCTATCCACTCTTTCTTTCATTAAATTGTCACTGTGCATGTACTGTACTGGCACTGAAAACCCACAAATAAATCAGACAGTCCCTGACCTCAGAGAGATTCCCATGGAATCAGGGTGATACAAAAGGAAACATATGGCCAGGCGCAATGGCTCACACCTGTAATCCCAGAGCCTTGGGAGGCCTATGTAGGCAGATCACGAGGTCAGGAGATTGAGACCATCCTGGCCAATATGGTGAAACCCAGTCTCTACTAAAAATACACAAATTAGCTGGGCATGGTGGCACATGCCTGTAATCCCAGCTACTCAGGAGGCTGAGGCAGGAGAATCCCTTGAACCAGGGAGCTGGAGGCTGCAGTGAGCTGAGATCGCACCACTGCACTCCAGCCTGGTGACTGAGCGAGACTCTGTCTCAAAAAAATAAGGAAACATATAACAAAAACACAATGTGGAAGGTGAACCGATCTCACAATAATTAATCAACACGTTGCATCATTCTTCGCTGGGTGCTGCCTGGCTGTGTACCTGGAATGCTTTGAGAGAGAGGTTGTCTGGCTTGCTGATCACCATTTTGCCCTTACACAGAGCCTGCACTCACTTGGTGGATACTCGGGGCTGATCTCATGAATGAACAAATGGATGTGAACGAATGAATGCATGAATGAATGTCCTAGAGGTTTATACAATATGTCACTGGAACACAGAGGGCGGAAGCCAGCTACTTGGAAAGCAATGTGTTGAAGGATAAATAGAAGTTCACTTCATGGATTGTATGACAGTGGGTGTGCATATTGGAAGATGGGAAATTGGGGATGAGGAGACAGTGACCCAGCAGAAGGAACTATGTAGACAAAGACAAAGAGATGTGGTGAAGACTGGCATGTTTGGGGAATGATGAGTGTTTCGGGGTGACTGCTGAAAGCACTTCAGTCCTGTACAAATGCACTGAATTATATGACTTTTGAGTACAGCCTGAGTCTGAAATATGACTTGTGGGCACTGAAAATTCAGACCATGCCACATATGCACTGCACACTGGGAGGGTCTGTGACCACACCTGCCAGGAGCGAACCTCCTCCTATCCCCTCTCCCTCTGTCCATCCTGGGTTCCCTGACCTGCAGACGTGACCTTGAGTGGCTGTCTCCCATGGGATAGAGACTGTCAGTGCCTCCAGAGCAGACAGCATGTGCTCAAATTCATGGCACTCTCTGGCAACCTGGCAGGTGACACGCCCTTTCTGGGGTCTGACAGATCCCCAGGCTGCACATCGACCGGTGTGCCTACCCCCGCACACTGTGATTAGCCGGGGTGCAGTGACAGCTGGCTGACATTAATTATCTGTGAGTTACAGGCATCTAAGAGCACAAACAGAGGGCTGTCGGCAAAGCAAAGCAGCGTCATTACTGCTCCTGCGGCTTGCAGCTGGGACCTTGAGCAGTGACGTGGGCCTTTCAGGTTCAAGGAGAGGTGGCACAGCCAGCAGCCCTTCCCAGCCATCTCCAGGGAGGTCCACACACAACCTCTGGGTTAATTCCAGAGAAGGTCAGGCACCCAGGGTGAGCACTGCGTTACTCATCACTCTGCCACAATGCCCAATCCATTACCACATTCTGGCAGTTCCGCCTCCGAAATAGTTCTCAGATCTGTCCACATCCTTCATTTCCACGGATCCAACCTGGTCTCTCCGCACTACAGCTGGCTCCTGCCTGGTTCCTCCTCTACTCTGGCGCCCTCTCACCATCACTCCACGCAGCAGCCAGTGTGGGGCTTTCAAACTCCAAGTCAGGCTGTGTACTGCTCTGCTTGGAATCCACCATCCCTGCAAACCCAGCACGTGGCCATGAGGCCTCTGGTTTCTGCTCCCCCTCAGATCTCTCCTCCCCCTATCACATTCACTTTCAATGGGTTTTTCAGCTGTGCCCCATAGCGTCTGGCCAGTACTTTCCCACATGCTGTTCCCTCTGACTGGAACACTCTCCTTACCCCAGCCTATGACCTAGAGGTTCTTAAACCTCATGTCCTTTCCCCTATAAAGTTTCCCTCAATCCCCAAAGCATAGCAAGTTCCTTTGTGTCACATTGCTATGAGGCAACGCAGTGTAGTGGCCATAAGCATAAAAGCTGGTGTCATTCAAATCCCAGCCCAACCCCTTAATGGCTGTGTGACTCGGAGTAAGATTCTTTTTTTTTTTTTTTGAGATGGACTCTTGCTCTGTTGCTCAATTTGCGCAAGGTTCTTAACCTCTCTGAGCCTCAGTTCCCATCTCTATAAATGGAGACAAATAAAACCAACACTGCAGGGTTGTTTTAGGGACTGGCTGAGTTAAGAGAGCAGTAACAGGCCCCTCTTGGGGCACATGAGTACGATATAAGCATTTACTGTGGCTCTCGATACATTTCTAACTTATCTCTGTTTGTCACCTTATCCTCGTTAGTGTGAATATTTGATTCATTTTGTCTTCTTCTACACACTGTAGGCCAGGGTTTCCCAACTTCACGGGCATTTCGGATGGGTAGCTCTGTTGCAAGAGCTGTCCTGTACCTTGCAGGGCAATCTCCTCATTGGATGCTGGTAGCATCTCGCTCGTTGTGACAACCAGAAATGTCTCCAGATTTGACCTGGCACAGACCCCTGCTCTGGACTCTACAACAACAGGGAACATCCATAGTCTTCGTCCCCATTTCCCCCCAGCTCCTAGCACAGTGCTTGGTCCCAGGAAGGTGTTCGTGAAGCATATTTTAAGTGAACGAAAGCATGAACCAATGAATGCACACCAAAAGATTCTGTAATATAAGGACCTCAGGAGATATGGAGTTGGAAGATCTAGGTTCAAGTCCTGCTTCCACTACTCCCAGAGGGGTCACCGAAGGCAAACTGTTGACTCTTTGGAGCCTCAGTTTTCCCATCTGTGAAATGGGAGTGGTGACCATGATCTTGATCGCTTCCTCACAGGGAGTGGGCTAAGGCTCAGATGAGCAAACAATGAAGTCCTCTATAAACTGCTGAGTGCTGTGCAGAGGAGTGGGTTATAGTGCCTCTCTGCTTTTAACCTAAAAGAATGGCTTTTCTCCTATCAGCATGCTGCAGCCTGCCTTGTCTGGGAAGCGTCTGGGTTGTGACAGGGCATGGGCGTGTAATATATGTGGTACATAAGGCAGATAATATATCCCTTCATCTCCCTTTCAATACGGCTGTAAATATGTCTTATGGGGGAGATAATAGAGATACGGCACACATAATGGGGATGATGGATCAGACCGATAGATCTCACACTTGTCACGAGGGCAGCTTGTCCATCATTTCCCCCATTATGGATGTATCTTGGGTAGATTGTGGTGTCAAGTGTATTTTGAATTATGGGAATTCCAGTGCACTTAATTACATTGTGTTTCTAATAAGGTGAGGAGCAGCGTGGTAGCGAGGAGAGAGCTGGGCTCCAGGATTTTGCTGACCTAAGTTCACGTGCTGACTGTGTGAGCTCGGGCACAGCATCTGCCCTCTCTGAGCTTCGGTCACCTCATCTATTAAATGAATGTCACGGCACAATGAGACCTTTGAAAAGAATCTCCCTTTACATTAAGGGAGGGCAAGGACAGGGGAAACAAGACAACTCTGTTCCCAGTAAATTCCAAGTACCTTTAAATGTGCAAAGCAGGTTGATTTTCAGAAAATGACTCCACCAGGGGGATGCAATGATTTGACACCTAAAATGAATCAAAGTACCTTCTTCCACTTTCTGCTAGCTCCTTAAGGGTATCGTGCCACAACCCAACAAACTAGGGGCTTGGCTCAAGTACCCGGGACCCTCCTTTCATCTCCTCAAAATGTAAGTGGGGGAGTCATAAGCACTTCTACCCTCTATGACCATTGTCACGATTACACGGGAGTGACTGAGGTGTATCAACTGCTTAGCTCAATGCCAGGTCCATGGACAACACTCAACCAGTGTCGGTTGAAATCCCAGCCCAAATGCAAAAAAAAATCAAAATAAATATGTGATATGTGTAAGACATCAAGTGACAGAATGTACCCTTCCAGTCCTCATGACGGTCCTCAGCCTTTTCCTAACAAAGCATAATAAAAAGCTGCTGAATTTCCCAGACCTGACACACACACTTAAAGTGAAATTTGGGAGGTCTTCTCAAAGCCTCAAGCTACCCGAGGTTTGACCGGCCCATGTCCTGGAATACTGCAATAACTCAGGCTGGAGCCTAGAGTTAAGCTAGGACTTTCTAACTCCAGATGCCAGGACCCAGGGCTGGCCAGTGAACTTCCAGATGTCTGAGTCTTCTCACTGAAAACCAGATCCCAAAGGAGGGTCCCGCACTCACAAGCTGCCCCCTGCCACCACGCCTGAGGCCACACCTCTGAACTTTCCTAGCTGCCCCCTGCCACCACGCCTGAGGCCACACTTCTGAACTTTACTAGCTGCCCCCTACTGCCACGCCTGAGGCCACACCTCTGAACTTTACTAGCTGCCCCCTGCCACCACACCTGAGGCCACACCTCTGAACTTCAGCCCGCTGAGTCAACCCATGCCAGTACCCCTCTCTGGGATGGGAAACCTGCCCCTCTCTGACCTCCTTTTCCCATCCATAAAAGGAGATGCTCAGCTGGAAGAATTTCTAAAATGGTATTTAGGCTCTAAAATGTCATCATTTAAGTCTTTGTTGGGTCTCTGGTATGTGCCTGGCCATCAATCAGGAGTCCTGAAGTATCACACTTTCATGGGATTAAAATTTGATTAGGAATAGTGAAGAAATGCTGAAAGGGTGGCATTCCTGTAGGGCAGAAAGACCCTGGAGCCGGCGGATTCCAGGTGGGCCTAGCTATACAAGCTGCCCATGGAGGCAGCAGCTCCTGTGTATGCTTCTGCACTGGCACCAGAAATTCAGTGTAGACTACTGGGTAAAAGTCTGATTCCTGGATTCAGATTAGGGACTGGGTGTGGTGGCTCATGCCTGTCTTTCCAGCACATTGGAAGGCAGGTAGGAGGACTGGCTTAAGTGATCCTCTTTCCTCAGTCTCATGAGTAACTGGGACTACAGGTGTGTGCCAGCTTGCCTGGCTAATTAAATTTTTTTTTTTCTGTAGAGACAGGGTCTTGCTATGTTGCCCAAGTTGGTCTTGATCTCCTGGGCTCAAGCAGTCCTCCTGCCTGCCTTCACCTGTTATTGATTATAAAACTATGGTTTCTGTTGTGTTAGTCATTATTACGTCCCTGCCCTCCCACCCTCCAGTGAGTGCTCAGTTACTGCTGTGACAAAAGACAATAATAGTGTCTACTTCCAAGGGCTCTCCTGAAGATCAGCTTAGGTGATACAAGTAAAAAGTGTTTTCACTCAGTGCAGGCACAAAGCTTCATATCAGCAAAGAACACAACCTTTGTATCAAGTATTTTTTCAAAAGAGCAAGGTATCCCTGTATTGCAAAATCCAGCACATGGAAATGAACTGGAAATCGTGTTAAACTGGACATTTTGCTCTGAGAGGGAGGTTGGGGTGGCTAGGAGAGGGTAACAATAGTTTTTTGTTATTGGAACTTTTCAGTATCCTGGCTGTAGTAGTGCATACACAAGTCTACATGTGACAAAATTGCACAGCACTTAATATACAGAGCACACAAATGCAGACACACACAAAAAAAGAATAAAAACCAAGAAAATCTCAATGAGATCAGTAGATACAATGAATGTCAGTGTTCTTGCTGTGATGTTAGTCTGAAGTTTGGGGAAATATTAGCATTGGGGAAAAGTGGGAAGACTCTGTGTTATTAATGACAATGTATATGAATTTAGAATTATCTCATAATAGCTAAGCATGATGGCTTGTTCATGCCTGTAATCCCAGCTCTTTCGGAGGCCAAGACAGGAGGAACACTTGAAGCCAAGAGTTTGAGACCAGCCTAGGAAACACAGCAAGACTTTGTCTCTACAAAAGAAAAAAAATTAGCCGGACATGGTGGTCCACCCCTGTAGTCCCAGCTACTTGGGAGACTGAGTCAGGATCGCTTGGGGCCAGGAGGTTGAGACTGCAGTGAGCTGTGATTGAGCCACTGCACTCCAGCCAGGGCAACAGAGCAAGACTCGGTCTCAAAAAAATATGTCTATCTCAGAACAAACACAAATTGCTAAGCACCACCCCCAGAGTCTCAGTAGATCTAATGTAGTAGAATTTGCAATTCTAAATACATTCCTGAGTAATGCTGATGCTACTGGTCAGAGACTAGACTTTGAGATCCACTGCCTTAGGAAAAAGACTAAACTGCTATATCAAGGAAGCCCTGAAGAAGTTTCTAGAAGACAGAAATGCTGCATTCTTGTGATAGTCCCAGTGTGAACAATCTAGGTTAGTGGGCAGACCTGGCTCCATAAATTTCTGCAAGGAACTGGGCTCTTTCTATGTATGGCTTCACCATTCCCTTATGTGCATAGCCTTACCCAGGAAAGAGGAAGGAGAGGAATTCCAATAAAAGCAGCTTCTTTGGAAGCAGGTTAGGAGGAGGCTCCACTCAGCGAAGAATGCGTCTGGGATGGGCTCCACCGAGGAGCATCTCAGAGTAGAAGTAAGAGGCCACAGAGAAGGGATAAGAAGAACTCAGGGATATTTCAACACTGTGTCACATCTCCTTGGATTCCTCTGTTACTTTCATTTATTTTCCTTTGGCTATGAGAGAAATAATAACTGCAATGAAAATGACCCAAGGAATGACTTCTGGAGCAAGTCTTCATGCAGCTCTGCCCTGCCTGGGTTCCACCTAACGGGGCACCATTCAATGCCTCCTCTCTCCAGCTCTCTTTCCCTAACTCTCCTCTGCCAGCACCTGGGCTGTCTACCTTCCAGATCCAGGGTCTGAGGAAAGCAAGGCCACTCAACAGGGTGACCCTGAGGCTCCAGGTCCTGGACTGGAGAAAGTCCACTTCAGCACAGTAGCTGTAAGGACAGTCAGACCTTGTCTAGAGTCCGCTGGACCCCTCTGTTTGCCTTTCAGTGGCTTCCATTGTGCCATTTGTATCCCACAGTTGCTGAAATATTATACACACTGAATGAGTTAAGGTCATTAAACTTTCTTGGGAGATAGTTTCATGTGTTTTCTCAGACTATACCACCAAGCAAACTACTTAGGCTGTGTAAAATTACAGGGAGCCCAGAGCAGCTCCTGGGTAGCGAGCCTGTTTATTTCCCCTTTGGAAATGTTTAGCTCAGGTTGCCAAATTCCCTTCCATAGGGGTTAGTGACAAATGTCTTAATTAAAGTAAGGATGGTGAGTGGAGTAGCTTCATCTCCCTCTAAAATGAAGAAGGGAGCAACAAGAAGACACAATCAGCCAGGTGCATTGGTTCACACCTATAATCCCAGCACTTTGGGAGGCCAAAGTAGGAGGATCTCTTGAGACCAGGAGTTCGAGATCAACCTAGGCAACATGGTGGAAAAAAAAAAATACAAAAATAGCTGGGTGTGGTGGCATGCGTCTATAGTCCTAGCTACTCAGGAGGCTGAGGTGGGAGGATTGCTCAAGCCCAGCAAGTCGAGGCTGCAATGAGCCATGATCACACCACTGCAACCTGGGTGACAAAGTGAAACCCTGTTCAACAAAAATAGAAGAAGATACATAACCAAAGGGAAACGGGAAATCACTGGGAAAACTGCGCTTTAGTGATGATGATGACGATAAAATGAATGATTACAGCACTCATTGGTTACATATTAGGCACCAGGGTCTTACATTGTGTATATCCCATGATACATATACAATTACCATAAATGGAGAGTTAGAGAAGGTCACACAGCTAGCAGGTAGTGCTGCCTGGACGTTAGTTCAGGTTTTGTACTCTTCAACTGGCTTACAAACCAACTGTCCAGTGCTGAATTCCAGCTCTCATACGTATTTCGTTTGAACTCACAGAGTGCATTGAATTCTTTCAATGGTTGCCAACACTTAAATAGTGGGGTGTTTCATTGCTAATTATCAGGGAAATGCAAATTAAAACCACAATGAGATACCACCTTACTCCTGCAAGAATGTCCATAATTAAAACGTCAAAGAAACAACAGATGTCGGCATGGATGTGGCGAAAGAGAACACCTTTACACTTGGTGGGAGTGACTAGTTCAACCACTAGGGAAAACAGTATGGAGACGCCTTAAAGAGCTAACAGGAGAACCACCATTGGATCCAGCAATCTCACTCCTGGGTAAGTGATTGTTCCTGGGTAATCCTGCTGGGTCACACTCTTGGGGTAGATACCACTCCTGGGTATCTACCAAAAGGAAAAGAATTCATTATATGAACAAGATGCTCGCACATGTATGTTTATAGCAACACAATTCACAGAGATATGGAACCAACTTAAGTGCCCATCAACCACCAAGTGGATAAAGAAAATGTGGTATAAATACACCATGGAGTACTACTCGGCCATAAAAAGGAACAAAATAGTGTCTTTTGCAGCAGCATGATAGAGCTGGAAGCCATTATTCTAAGTGAAGCAACTTAGAAATAGAAAACCAAATGTTGTATGTTTTCACCTGTGAGTGGGAGTTAAGCAACAAGGATGCAAAGGCATAGAATGATCTCATGGAATTTAGGGATTCTGGAGAGAATTTGGAGAGGGGGGATGAGGCATAAAAGCTACATATTGCATACAGCGTACACTGCTTCGGTGATAGGTGCACTAAAGGCTCAGAAATCTCCACCAAAGAACTGATTAATGTAATCAAAAACCACCTGTGTCCCAAAAACTATCAAAATTAAAATTATATATTGGGTATTTTTCCATATTACTGAAAGTGTACCAATTTCTGGCTTTCCTTTGAAATTCATAAGATCTGATCCTGCCATGGTCCCAATCCCCCACATGGTAACTACGGTCCAGGGCTGTCTACCTTAGGCCTGACTTGTATTCATCGTTTTGCTGAAGTTCCTACCTGGGCCATTTCTTTTGTTAGGTCCTAAGCTAGCCCACAGGCATTTGCGTTAACTCTACCACTTCTACAAGGGGCTATACCAGCTGGTGGCAGACCATCTGGCTGTTCAACACTGCAGGCTGCTCGCGGTGGCTCACGCCTGTAATCCCAGCACTTTGGGAGGCCGAGGCAGGTGAATCACCTGAGGTCAGGAGTTTGAGACCATCCTGGCCAACATGGTAAAACCCTGTCTCTACTAAAAATACAAAACTTAGCCAAGCGTGGTGGCATGGGTGCCCATAATCTCAGCTACTCAGGAGGCTGAGACAGGAGAATCACTTGAACCCAGGAGGCGGAAGTTGCAATGAGCCAAAGTCGTACCACTGCACTCCACCCTGGGCAACAGAGCGAGACTCTGTCTCAAAAAAAAGGAAAAAACAAAACTGCAGAGTAGCCTTCTTTCGACCCAAGAGTCAGAGACTGGCTTAGGGACCTCTGTGGGCTTCCAGATTTTGGGGAGGGCCTCCTGGGGGTTGGGTGTGGGCTGGGTCTGATGAAGGTCCAGACAGCGAGCCCAGAAACCATGAAGGCATTTCCTTTAAAAAGCATGACATGAACTTAGATCAAAAGATGAAATTGGTTTGGGAGGAGGCAGGTTCTGCAGGATAAAACAATCTGCCTAGCGTGAACATGATCAATGCCTGCTCAGTGAATTCCCCTGTAACTGTGAAATTGCATAAAAGATTTGATCAAAGTCTCCATCAGCCACCAAGCTGTAATGACTTCTGTGATTTTTCTTAACTGGATTTTAATTTTTATGTTTATTATTTGGGGGACTGATGGAGCAGAGGAAATGCTTTAGCCTCTGAATTCCACTTTCATTCTCTCCCATGAAGCACTTTCAGAACTCGGGAAAACTCAATTGCAAAAGAAAAGCATTTGGTTCTCAGTGTTTCATGTTTTGTTCCTGTTCCCCGGGCTTGGAGACAGCTCAGGAACTTAATTAAAATCAATGGAGAAAAAGAATTGAATAAATCACAACATGAATATCTCTGAAGGTCTGCAGTATAGCGCAGCAGCATGGAGGTAAGAAAAAATAAAAAGATGTTCCTTTCCCTCTCTCCCTCTGGAAAAGAGAAAAATTAAAATTATCTCTGAGTGTACTTGATAGTTCTCTTCCCTTCTCTCTCTCTCTTTATAGACGAAGTTTTGCTCTTGTTGTCCAGGCTGGAGTGCAGTGGTGTGATCTCAGCTCACCGCAACCTCTGCCTCCTGGGTTCAAGTGATTCTCCTGCCTCAGCCTCCCGAGTAGCTGGGATTACAGGCATGTGCCACCATGCCTGGCTAATTTTTTTGTATTTTTAGTAGGGACAAGATTTATCCATGTTGATCAGGCTGTTCTTACAACTCCCGACCTCAGGTGATCCGCCCATCTCGGCCTCCCAAAGTTCTGGGATTACAGATGTGAGCCACTGAGCCCAGCTCTGTCTCTCTCTTTTCTGTCTCTGTCTCTCCTACACTAAGAGCAGAAATATAAGAAAGAAACTGTCAAGAAGTCAAAGGGTATGTGCGGATCTATCTCTCATTCCCAAGAGAAGTCACTAAAACATAAACAGGCCGGGTGTGGAGGCTCACACCTATAATCCCAGTATTTTGGGAGGCTGAGGTGGGTGGACCACTTGAGGCTAGGATTTCGAAACCAGCCTGGCCAACACAGCAAAACCCTATCTCCACCAAAAATGCAAAAATGACCCAGGTGTGGCAGTGTGTGCCTATAATCCCAACTATTCTGGAAGCTGAGGCAGGAGAATCACTTGAACCCGGGAGGCGGAGGTTGCAGTGAGCCAAGATCAGGTCACTGCACTCCAGCCTGAGATTGTGTCTCAAAAAGTAAAAATACAATAAAATAAATTTAAAAAAAATGACCTCCATCCTTAACTGCACAGGAAGCAGTGTGTAATACATTCGGCTTCACAATACATTTGGCTTCCTCAAGCAACCCTATAAAGGAGCTGTGTTTAGCTCCATTTTGCAAATGAGGTCCAATAATTTCCACCTAGTTTACATGTGGCTGCAGATGTTCATCCTTCACCTTGAACTTGGGGAGATTTTTTTTCCCCCAAAAAAAAACCAGTGATTCTCCTTAAGGCTTGTAGAAAAATCATTTTCAGGGGATCTGAATCACACACAGAAAGGGATGGGAAAGGATTCCATGAGACCACCAGCCTAACCCCATGCCTCTCAGCACAATTATACTCAAACCACTCTGTCCCCCAAGAGAATCAATCTCATTCTTTCACGGCTCCAAAGGAGAAAATTCTCTCCAAGCCTTGAAAGTATACTTAAGCTTTTAAAATTTCTCATTCTCCACGGAGTGGGGTTTGCTCAAATCTAATGTGAATCCTCCAGGCTGAGGGCTGGGTCACTCTCTTGGAGTTAATCTGAGAATGAGTCATGGACCTTTTTCCTCCCCTTCCCTTCCCTTCCTCCATCTTTCCAAAGTTCTTCCCCCTTGCCTCCCAACACCAGTAAAACATTCAACCCAGTGGCTGGTGCAAAGCTTGTGTTTCATGAATATTAAGTCCACCCTTTTGTGTTTTCCTTCCACTGTGCCTAAGCTCCAGGTTTCAGATGTGGCTGGCAACCATCGTCTGCTTAGAAAAGCTCACAGTCTGGAAAGAAGGACCACGTTTAAACAGGTAGCTGCAAGGCAGAGAGATAAATGCAATCATAGATCCAAAACCACAGTAAAGTCTCAAGGAAGGACCTGCTCTGCCTTTTGCAGCCCAGACTCCATCATGTCACCACCTGCTTAAAACCTTCCCATTGCCCTTGGAACAAAGGCTGGATCTCTGAGCCCTGTCTGATCAGAAGCTGCATGGTGGTGACCTCATCTCTCACACCCTCTTTCACTCTCTGAGCTCCAGCTACACTGCCTTAAGTATCCTCATGCAAACTCTTCGTTCTTCCTGGAGTATTTCTGCCTCCATATTTCACTGGGCTAAATCCTATTATCTTCTACTTCTCTGCTTGTTCTCTGCTTAGATACCAGTTTCTCAGAAAGCCCTTCACTATCCATCCCTCCCAAACGCAGGTACAAATCCCTCGCTGTACACTCAATCTGCGTAACACAAAACACATTTTCTCACTCACCCCATGTGTCATTAATCACTCAATATCTATCTTTCCTGACAGACAGAAAGCATCCCTGGGCAGGGAAGGCTTCATAGAAGAGACGGTATTTTGGTTAGATCTTAGAATAGACCAATGGGAAAGAGGGGAAGTCAGGTGAAACGTGAACATCAAGGATGCTTCTGGGTTTGGATCATAGCATGTGCATTAGTGAACCATTGCCCCAGTAAAGTCACATAACAAATCTCAAACTCAGTGGTCTACAGAAACAAGCATTATTCCCATGCTCGCAGGTCTGTAGATTGACTGCATTTTCACTGATCCAGGCTGCGCATTGCTGACAGCTCTGCTGCAAGAGGCAGGTTGACTGTGTTGGCTCTAGGCTCTAGCTTAGCTCATGTCAGCTCCATGTGTGTTTGTTCTGGACCCAGACTGAAGGGACCATGGCCACCTGGAATATCAATTTCTCATGATGGATCACCTAAGGCCCAGAGGGTGATCAAGAACATGCAAAGCCCCTCAAACCTTGGCCCACAATGTGCACTCTGAGTCTCCCACTCCCATTCCATTGGCCAAAGCAAGCTGCAAGACCAAGCCCAAAACTGATGGGATTGGAAAATGATCTCTGCCTACACTGGGAGGAACCACAGACTCATATGGCAAAGAGCATGGATATATAGCATAATACTGGAGAGTTTCAACAATTGCAAAGGGATTCCATTTCTCACAGCAAGAGTGGGATGAGGAAGATGGAGGACTCCAAGATGGTACCCAGGTCTCTATTTTTGCAAACGACTACAGTGTATGTCATTGTCTAAGGTGGAAGCACACAGGTGGCAGAGCACCTGAGGGTGGGGGAATATGAAATTTTTTGTTGTTGTTTGCTTTTTTGTTTGTTTTAAGACAGAGTCTCACTTTGTCACCCAGACTGGAGTGCAATGGTACAATCTTGGCTCGCCGCAACCTCCACCTCCCAGGTTCAAGCAAGTCTTGTGCATCAGCCTCTTGAGTAGCTGGGACCACAGGCATCCACCACCACACCCAGCTAATTTTTGTATTTTTAGTGGAGATGGGGTTTCACCATGTTGGCCAGGCTGGTCTTGAACTCCTGACCTCAGGTGATCCACCTGCCTCAGTCTCCCAAAATGCTGGGATTACAGGCGTCGAGTCACTGCACCCAGCCTGGCTCCCCACTGATCCCATAGGTCTCAAAGGGAAGGTCTGAGTTAAAATTTGGCAACATCGGTTGCCAAATTTGGTTCCCAAAGATGACAACCAAAGCTTTGGGGGATGGACTTGTGAAGGGAGAGTGTGTGGGGCCCCCCGACATCCCTGTCTGGGAAGTAATAATGACCACGTGACCAGTCCAGCCAATAACATGAAAGGAAGGATTTTCCCAGGAAAGATTGAAAGGCTATATTAGTAAACAGGCAGATACATGGAAAGAGATGCTAATGTTGCTCCTTATCACTGGTCCTGCCTTAAACACAATAGGATGCCTCCTGCTACAGCATTTTCTCTCTGAGATTGATAAACATAAGGAAGAAAGACTAAAAAGGCTGGATGCAGCAGCTGATGCCTGTAATCCTAACACTTTGGAAGGCTGAAGCAGGAGGATCCCTTGAGCCTAGGTGTTCAAGACCAGCCTGAGCAACACAGTAAGACCTCTACAAAAAAATTAAAAAATGAGCTGGGTGTGGCAACTCACACCTGTGCTCCTAGTTACTTGGGAGGTTGAGGTAGGAGTTGGAGGCTGCAGTGAGTTACGGCTGGACAACTGCACTCCAGCCAGGGCAACAGAGCGAGCCCTTGTCTCAAAACAAAAAAGGACTAATGAGCTGAAGAGTGAGAGAAAAGTGCAGAAAGAGCCTGGGTTTTTCATGACATCACCAGACAACCCTAAGGCCTCCAGAGATCATTTCAGGGAAACAAGTAGCTTTGCAGTCTAAGCAGCCGAGTCTCAAGCAATCTGGCATTCACAGATAACTGTGTTCCTAATTGATACAAGAGCTATAGACTAAACCTGGGGAAATAACAACACATAATTAACGGGTGGGCAAAAGAGAGATAGTCAGTAAAATAGGCATGAAAAAGAAACAGAGACTGCTCTCTTGGAATGTGGAGAGGCTATCTAAACATAACCAGGACCCAATTCTGCAGATAATTTAATTTAGATAATGTGGCTAGCTGGGCGCAGTGGCTCATGCCTGTAATCTCAACACTTTGGAAGGCCAAGGCAGGTGGATCACGTAAGATCAGGAGTTCAACACTATCCTGGCCATCATGGTGAAATCCCATCTCTACTAAAAACACAAAAATTAGCCCGATGTGGTGGTGTGTACCTGTAATTCCAGCCACTTGGGAGGCTGAGGCAGGAGAATCACTTGAATCTGGGAGGCAGAAGCTGCAGTGAACTGAGGTCGCACCACTGTACTCTAGCCTGGACCACAGAACAAGACTTTGTCCCAAATAAATAAATAAGATAATGCATCAAAATTATCCACTGAATTTCACTAGCAGGAAGTCACTGACATCCTTGAAGAAATTATTTTTGTAGAGAGGAGAGAAATGGAGTAAAATATCACAAAGAATGAAGAGTGGGCATTTGAAAAGCATCAGGACACATTCATCCCCCTCTCCCTTTGGACCTTACCCATGACTCCAGGGCAGAGGCTTGCAGCCCAGAGCTGCTCATTTTGCTGAACCAAATCCCCCTAATCACAGCCATTAGTTCAGAGGTTGGCATAGGCCCTAATCTGAGCTAATCAAAGTATAATTTGAGCCATTTATTAGGTGACAAGAAGAGATACTTTCTTTAAAAAAAAAAATTACTACATATTTAATTTAGAAATACTGTTTCAATATCAAGAGAAAATATATTGCTTCTCATAAAAATGCAGTAAAAGATAAAGAACAAAAGCTATTCCATAATGTTGAAATATTGTCATTCTGTGATTAACACCCTGTGCATCAAACTACTATTGCAGTGACTCTCTCTCTTTTTTTTTTAACTAGATTTGAACCTGGAAGGATATACGGATCAAGCAGTGTTACCACTCTGCTGGTATAGACTGAAAATAAATCCAATCCAGCAAAGGTGAGAAGGAGGAGAGGGAGAAAATAGGTCCTGTTACATTGTGTGAGCACCTGAATCCAGCCATACCTGAAGCCAGCCCATATCCTGAACTTGAGTAAGAAATTCCCTTGTCATTCTCTTACCATTTTGGGCCAGGGGGTCTGTCACTTGTGGGGGAAAGATTCCTGAAACAAAAGAGTGAAATGGAATAGAGAAAATAGGGGTCAGTGAATGTCCTTTTTACTTTCAAATGCTGGCACTAGCAGGCAGTGATTCAGTCCCCTCTGCAGTCCTCTCACAGAATCACCCAGTTTTGTCACCATTATTCAGCCAGCAGCTTTCATCTCTGCCTGACGTGATGGGAAAGGAGTGGACATGCTGTCTGGTGGCTTCAGTCTTTTTCTGTCTGGGCACACTGTGATATCAGGCTCCATTCCCCTAGCTGGAGAGATGAGCTATCCTTCTGACTTATCACTCTCTGTTTTTGTTTGCATTTGTTTTCATCAGCCTCTAGCAAGATGCTATGAGTGATTGTTCCAAAAAAGTGCATCCTAGGGAAGGCACTGATTTTCAGAGTAACCAGTATTCTCTGCTAGGAGGCAGCCCTGTCAGGATTATCCACATGGGGCCAGAGCTCTTTGCCAACAGCTCCTAATAATCTCTAAGCATGGCCTGCCTTAAGCCCTGTGTCACAGCAGGGCAGAAACTGCTGCTGGGGGCTAAGTGGCTGCAGCTGTGCAGGTTAAAGGTTTGCAAGGCAGGGAGCCAATAGATGATTACAGTCTTAGGAGCACTCAGTGTACCATTGGTGCTCCACCCGTCACCCCAGGACCCTACCAGGAGAGAGGCAGCCAAAAGTACAG
The DNA here is from genome assembly GCA_036589455.1 of Ateles fusciceps. NCBI lineage: Eukaryota > Metazoa > Chordata > Mammalia > Primates > Atelidae > Ateles > Ateles fusciceps. The sequence goes on from JAZHEH010003064.1 coordinate 1,627,998, forward strand.
GAGCCAGGAACCTAGAAACACCCTGATGTGAGAGCCTTCTGATATGCAGTCACTTAGTCCAATTGAGATGAGCCCATCTGGGCAAGCGGAGTCTGATCTGTTTTCAGCTTAGCAAGGGAGATCAAAGATATCAGATATGGACCAGAGACAAAGAGTGAGTAAGCTACATCTGTTATGATGTCGTTTGGGGCTAGGAGTCCACTCTGAGACTACCTACAAAACAGTAAATCCAGGAAGGGTCAGGGAGGGGAGAGAAGGAAGAATACCAAAATCTAAAGTAAGAATCACAGACTCAAATGACCTCAGGGCTAAAAGAGGAAAAATAACTGGATGAGCCATGCTGGGAAAAGATCATGGAGATCTGAAGAGCTTAAATCCTGTTAATATAAGCAGCTGCTATTCAACTCCAACTAGGTAGAAAGAAAAAGTAGTGTTGAACAGTTGTTCTAGAGAAGTCAAAAGTCAGTAGGATCTTTTTAAAGTGGAATCAGTTGCTTTTTAAATACTGATCATGAATTCAGGTCCTTTTTTATTTTTTAAAAGACAATAGGGACTTCTGGTTTTCAGTTCAGCAAATATGAGGCTTAGAGCCAAACACTGCATGTTCTCACTCATAGGTGGGTATTGAACAATGAGAACACATGGACTCAGGGAGAGGAGCATCACACACTGGGGGCAGTTGGCAGGGAGAGGAGAGACAGTGGGAGGTGGGGGAGGGAGGGGAGGGTGGGGAGAAATGCCAGATATAGTATGCACCTAAAGTTAAATAAATTAAAAAAAAAAAAAAAAAAGAAGTCACCACTCCTTCCTGACCACATGTTAGAAGCTGAACAAACAGAAATCAACAGCACTTCCTAGATTCATCAGAGAAACAAGGTCACAGAGCAAACTGCTGCCCCCAAACTGGAAAGACAGACAAATAGATACAGAAAATCACAGCTTATGAGGGTAGAAACCCATGAGCAAAAACCTTTACAGGAACCAGTGCCAAGGTGGGAAAATCAGAACTGTAATCGATGAGCTTCTTGAGGCTTAGTGCAGACAAGTCTAAGAGTGAAACATTCCAGAAGGATTTGATCATTGGAGGCCCCACACTTGGGTGAGTTCTACCTATGGGACCCTGACTGGATTCTCCAGTGAATATTAGAAAGAAATTCCCTGTTGTTTCAAACAGGGAGAGGAAGAAATGAACCATCTGAAATATACCAGAGCATTCTGTTCTTGACAAAGCCTACACACAGAAGAAACTATTTTTTTTCCAGAGTGTAAATTTCTGGGGTTTTATCAGAACCTAAACTGATCTGTGAAAAGGAAAATACCCAACTCTAGCCCCACCTAGCCATTCTGTCCCATCAAACGGGCGCCGGGAGGCTGAGAAGCATTGGTAAAGTTTACAATCCAGAGGGATAGGGTCACTAAAAGACTGAAACCCACTCATAGGCCAATACAATGCTTCCTCTTACCCCCACCCTGCCACCACATTTACTAAAGGCCTATTACTACTGTGCCTTTTTACTCAATACATCATGTCCACATTTCAACAAAAAAATACGAGGCATACTAAAAGACAGAAAACACAGCTTGATGAGTCTGAACAAGCATCAGAACCAAAGTCTGATATAACAGGAATGTTGAAATTATCAGACCGTGATTTTTTAATCTATAATTAATATGTTAAGGGCTTTGGTGGGAAAAATAGATGGCATGCAAGAATAGATGGATAATATAAACAGAGACGGAAATTCTGAGAAAGAATTTTTTTTTTTATTGCATTTTAGGTTTGGGGGTACATGTGAAGAACATGGAAGATTGTTGCATAGGTACACACATGGCAGTGTGATTTGCTGCCTTCCTCCCCATCACCTATATCTGGCATTTCTCCCCATACTATCCCTCCCCAACTCCCCCACCCCCCCACTATCCCTCCCCTTTCTCCCCCCACAGACCCCAGTGTGTGATACTCCCCTCCCTGTGTCCATGTGTTCCCATTGTTCAACACCCGCCTATGAGTGAGAACATGCGGTGTTTGATTTTCTGTTCTTGTGTCAGTTTGCTGAGAATGATGGTTTCCAGGTTCATCCATGTCCCTACAAAGGACACGAACTCATCGTTTTTGATGGCTGCATAATAGTCCATGGTGTATATGTGCCACATTTTCCCTGTCCAGTCTATCATCGATGGGCATTTGGGTTGGTTCCAGGTCTTTGCTATTGTAAACTGTGCTGCAATGAACATTCGTGTGCATGTGTCCTTATAGTAGAACGATTTATAGTCTTTTGGATATATACCCAGTAATGGGATTGCTGGATCAAATGGAATTTCTATTTCTAGGTCCTTGAGGAATCGCCACACCGTCTTCCACAATGGTTGAACTAATTTACACTCCCACCAACAGTGTAAAAGCGTTCCTATTTCTCCACATCCTCTCCAGCATCTGTTGTCTCCAGATTTTCTAATGATCGCCATTCTAACTGGCGTGAGATGGTATCTCAATGTAGTTTTGATTTGCATTTCTCTAATGACCAGTGATGATGAGCATTTTTTCATATGTTTGTTGGCCTCATGTATGTCTTCTTTTGTAAAGTGTCTGTTCATATCCTTCGCCCACTTTTGAATGGGCTTGTTTGTTTTTTTCTTGTAAATGTGTTTCAGTTCTTTGTAGATTCTGGTTATCAGCCCTTTGTCAGATGGGTAGACTGCAAAATTTTTTTCCCATTCTGTTGGTTGCCGATTCACTCTAATGACTGTTTCTTTTGCTGTGCAGAAGCTGTGGAGTTTGATTAGGTCCCATTTGTCTATTTTGGCTTTTGTTGCCACTGCTTTTGGTGTTTTGGTGATGAAGTCCTTGCCTACACCTATGTCCTGAATGGTTTTGCCTAGATTTTCTTCTAGGGTTTTTATGGTGTTAGGTCTTATGTTTAAGTCTTTAATCCATCTGGAGTTAATTTTAGTGTAAGGTGTCAGGAAGGGGTCCAGCTTCTGCTTTCTGCACATGACTAGCCAGTTTTCCCAACACCATTTATTAAACAGGGACTCGCTTCCACATTGTTTGTATTTGTCAGGTTTGTCAAAGATCAGGTGGTTGTAGATGTGTTGTGTTGCGTCGGAGGTCTCTGTCCTGTTCCATTGGTCTATATCTCTGTTTTGGTACCAGTACCATGCTGTTTTGATTACTGTAGCTTTGTAGTATAATTTGAAGTCCGGGAGTGTGATGCCTCCAGCTTTGTTCTTTTTGCTTAGAATTGACTTGGCTATGCGGGCTCTCTTTTGGTTCCATATGAAGTTTAAGGTGGTTTTTTCCAGTTCTTCAAAGAAGGTCATTGGTAGCTTGATAGGGATAGCGTTGAATCTGTAAATTACTTTGGGCAGTATGGCCATTTTGACAATATTGATTCTTCCTAGCCATGAACATGGAATATTTCTCCATCTGTTTGTGTCCTCTCTTATTTCATTGAGCAGTGGTTTGTAGTTCTCCTTGAAGAGGTCCTTTACGTTCCTTGTTAGTTGTATTCCTAGGTATTTTATTCTCTTTGTAGCAATTGTGAATGGCAGTTGGTTCTTGATTTGGCTGTCTTTAAGTCTGTTATTGGTGTATAGGAATGCTTGTGATTTTTGCACATTGATTTTATATCCTGAGACTTTGCTGAAGTTGCTTATCAGTTTCAGGAGATTTTGGGCTGAGACGATGGGGTCTTCTAGATATACAATCATATCGTCTGCAAATTTTTTTAAAAAAAAACTAGAGATCAAAAACACCATAGCAGAAATGAAGAATGCCTTTGATGGGCTCAATAGAAGATGAATGTCCCTGAGGAAAGACTCTCTGAGCTTGAGGATATAATAATAGAAACTTCCAAAAGTGAAATGCAAAGAGAAAAAAGAATAAGAAAAAAAAAAAATGGAATATCCAAAAACTGTGGGACAGCTACAAAAGATATAAATACGTGAATTGGGAATACCACAAGAAGAGGGAAAAAAAGAAGCAGAAGCAATATTTGAAGGAATAATAACTGAGAATTTTCCCCCAAATTAACGTTAGACACTAAATCATAAATCCAGGAAGCTCAGAGAACACCACGCTGGATAAATGCCTAAGAAAACTTCATCCCCGTATATCATTTTCAAACTTCGGAAAATTTAAGATAAAGGAAAATCTTGAAACAAGTCAAAGAGAAAAATACCTTAACTACGAAGAAGCAAAGATAACAATGACAGTCAACCTCTCCTCAGAACCCATGCAAGTGAAAAGGGAGTGGAGTGAAACACTTAAAGTGTTGAGAGGAAAAACATCCCACCAACCTGTAAATCTGTACCCTACAAAATTATCCTCCGAATGTGAAGGAGAAATAGACTTTCTCAGACAGAAAAAAATAAAAGGGAGAATTTGTTACCAATTCTTGACCTGCCTTCCAAGAAATGTTAAAAGAAGTTTTTCAGAGGGAAGGAAAATAATACAGGCAAGAAACTAATATCTATATAAAGAAAGGGAGAGTATCGGAGAATCAATAAGTAAAGGTAAAATTAAAACCTCTTTTTAAATTTTTCATTGATTTAACAGATAGCAATTTGTTCAAAATAAACATAGCAATGTATTTGATGATGTATGCTTTTGTGTGTATATAATTATGCTTATGTATAAGTGAAATTAATAACAGCAATGATATGAGAAACAGGAATAATTCAAATTATTTTGTTATTATAAAGTATGTGTTTTATGTGTGAGCCATAAAGTGTTATTTGGAGTGGACTTGGATTAGTTGTGATGAATCCAGCCCAATACTCCTATAGACTCTTCCTTTGGATAAACATAGATATTGACCCTTCTGCTGTTAAAGCTTGAAACTCGTATTTGTTTTATCTGAGTTCTTTCCCAGAAAAGGACCTTCAGGCCTCTCAAAATAAGTATCAAGGAACTGACACTCACTACAGCGCAGCACCAGATGCCTCCTTGCCCCTCCCCTAGTTCTTGTTTTCTTACATATTGTTACATTTTTCCCTGCTGTATAAACCTCTAATTTTGGCCAGTCAGGGAGAAGGATTTGAGACTGAGCTTTCATCTCCTTGGCTGCAGAACCCAATTAAAGCCTTCTTCCCTGGCAATGCTTGTCATCTTAGTCACTGGCTTTCTGTGTGGCGAGCAGCAGACCTAGACCAAACCTCTAATGTTTCGGTAACAGCAACTGTGTATTTGCAAACTCTAAAACAATCGCTAAAAAGAAGAAGGAGGAGGAGGAGGAAGAGAAGAAGGAGGAGGAGGAAGAGAAGGAGTAGAAGGAGAAAGAAGAGGAGGAGAAAGAGCAACAGGAGGAGTAGGAGGAGTGAGGAGGAGTAAGAAGAAGAAAAGGAGGAGGAGGAGGAGGAGGAAGAAGAAGAATGAGGAGAAGAAGAAGCTAACTAAAGAGAGAAGACATAAATTGCTAACATCAGAAATCAAAGAGGGAGTATCACTACAGATCCCATAGACTTTAAAATAACAATAGAATATTCTTAAGAACTCCATGCACACAAGTTTGACAACTTGAGTAAAATGTACAAATTCCTTGAAAAACACAGTCTCCCCAAACTCACCCAAGAAGAAACAGACTATCTAAATAGGCTTATGTCTATTAAAGAAACTGAATTAATAATTAATAACCTTCCAAAACAGAAAGCACTGAGACCAAATGGATTCACTGGTGAATTCTGCCAAACATTTAAGAAAGAAAATAAGCTCATTCTCTCCAATCTCTTCCAGAAGATATTCAGAAGATAGAAGCAGAAAGATGTCAATCATGGATGAGGTTGTGTATGCGTGGAGACATGGGATTTATGAGAACTCTGCATTTTCCACTCAATTTTTCTGTGAGCCCAAAACGTTTCTTTAAACAGTTTATTAATTTTTAAAAAGCAAAATAGAAAAATTATTCCACCCAATCATTTTGGTCTACTAACTATTATCTGGGGAAACCCAAATTTTCATCAAGAGATGATTAATGGGGAAAGTGGGCCTACTATCCACCCATCAATCCATAAATTCATTTATTTATTCATTAACTCGGTCAACAGCAATACCAACTACTATCATCTCAACATAGAACACAATGTAATTAACCAACACACGTTATTAAGTGCCTATGATATTCCAAACACCATCCTAGGGTGTGATATATGGCAAGCAGTTAAGGAATATCAAAAATCTCTACCTTATGAAATTTATAATCTGGTGAAGAGACATTGAGTAAACAAACAAATGAGTTTTAGAACCTATTAGAAGTTGATTAGTAGGAGTAGGAGACACAGTTTTAAACAGAGTTGGAAGGGATGGTTTCAGAAGGTGGCATTTAAAGGAAGTGAGGGGAAGGTGTGAGAATAACCAGGGGAGAGTAGTCCAAGCAAAAGGGACAAGAAGTATAAAATCCCTGAGGTAGAGATTTTAATAAATACTGAGCATGTGTGAGTAACAGCAAGGAGGCTGGGAGGACCAGAGGGGAGCGAGTAAGGGAGTACTGGGACGTGAAGGCAGAGGGGCACAGGGAGTAGATGACATGCTCCACAGTACGGACCCTGCTTTTACTAGGAGGGAGCTAGGAAGCCATTGGTTTCCAGCAGATGAGTGAAATGGTATGTTTGGTTTATTTATTTTTTTAATGCAATAGGTAGTAATTTCAGGCCACAGATGCAGAAAGAAAAGGAATATTACTTCATTTCCATAAGACAACCTCTCACCCCTCTCTCACAGGAGAGAAATCCCATCTCAGTCCTTACCATGCCTCCTGCTTTTGTCCAAGGTCACTCTTGACAGAGGACAGGACAGACGTATAAGGCAAGGGCTTACCTGGGAAGTTAGCGCAGAGGATAAGAATAGATATCTTAATGAATAAAATGTCAGGGAAGCCTGGGGAACATAGCAAGACCCTGTCCTACCAGATCAAATAATTAGTTGGGCATGATGGCATGCACCTGTAGTCCCAGCTACTCAGGAGGCTGAGGCAGGAGGAGCATTTGAGCCCAGGAATTAGAGGCTGCAGTGAGCTATGAGCTATGATCACTCCACTGCCCTTCAGTCTGGGTGACAGAGCAAGCCCCTGTCTCAAAAAAAAAAAATAGGAGAAGAGAAAGTAGTAAAAAGGATAAAATAAGAAGGAAAAAGAGAAAGAAAGAAATATGGAGAAAGGATGGATGTAAGGATGCAAAGGAGGGAAAGAGAGTGAAGAGAGAAGAGTGAGAGGATGGAAGAAAGGAAGGAAGAAAGCTGGAAGGAAGAGCTGGGTTCCGAAGCCTCTTTGAGGATCTGCAGATTTCTCTGGCCAGAGCCAAGCATCATTGTGATCTGGGCCTAGTCCCAAACGCCCACTGCAGAGCTACCACTAAGAGCCTCGAGTGCAGCAGCAAGCCCACTGCATCCACGGCTTAATAAAAGAGCCGTCATTTTATTGTCAAGAGCATGTGCCAATCTCATCCAAATCAATTAATTCCTTAATCACGCTGTGACTGGAGCAGGATGTGAAGTGTCCATGTGGGAGCCATGAATATTAGTCGTATTTAACTGCCAAACGCTTCTGATACCATAAAGCATCCTTGAGGTTGCACAATAAAATCCAAAGTTTAATTGGTGGGTAACAAGGCCCCAGGCAATTGTACCTTATTAATGCTGACAACAGGAATATATATGCAAGTCCTCAGCAGCCAGCCACTTAGAGTAATGCCAGCCGCCAGTCCTAGAAGTGGAGAGTGAGGAGCGTGCAGCCCATTCACAGAAAGATTTAGGACCTCATTCACCACTAGATTTTTCTCAATACCAAGATGTAAATACATGATCTCCCCCACCCAGCTGAACCCCAACAAATATTTTGGAAAGGGTGGAGGAATTGAGAATAGAAGCTTTTGGGTACAGGTAGGCAGACACTGGAGAAAGATCTGATGCAAGGAAATTGGGGCTGCCCTGTGTGGTTGTTCAAGTTGTGTACTGCACAAGGCTTCTGATTGAAAGGGTCAAGGAGAGGCTGAAATTCCTGCCTGAATTGTCTCCACCAAGCCATGTGCTTTGGCATGAACCTATATCTGTCCTGAGAAGGACAGATTTTCTTTTCTCTAATCTGACTCTTCACCAGGCAAAACTTTTTCTAATTTGTTCAACCACAGGGGATACTATTTTCCAATTCATCCACTTGGGAGGGTCATTTTTTTTTTACTCACACAGAAGCATATAGGCTAGCAGTGGCCCTTACAGCAAGTCCAGACTGGCAAGCACACCCTTCAGAAACTATCAAAACATTAAATGAATGTAGGACCACCAAGCCCAAAATCTCAATTTCTGCCCTGATTTGGACCAGTCAAAGATGGAGGCTATTCCTGAGTATAGCAGAGTTCTGTGTGTGTTGGGGTGAGGGTGGGAGGGAGGTTGAATAGTCTGGCTCTATAAACCTAAAGAACCTTCAGTGTAGACATTGATGCCATTTCAAAGGGAAATTGATTGTAGGTATAGTCACGAGGATACACTGACAGGATTGAAAGAAGAAATCATTCATTCAAAGGCTTTAAAATCTGAGTCCCAATCCAGACCCTGCATCTGTAACATACCAGGCATTTGATTTTTAAAGTAAATGCTATAATTATCTTGTGAAAAGTATAATTATACTTTAGTGTGCTTTTTGCCTGTTAAAAACATTACTTCTTTAAATGTAAACATTTTAAATGCACAACAATTTTGGTGATCCCACTCTGAAGCATTTATTTACTTAAAAAGAAAATCCCAGGCAAATGCCTGAAGCTCTCTCTACCTCTGAGGGGTCCTGGGCACTGAAATCACAGGAGCCAAAAGCCTTACCCTTGCAAGTGTGACCCTGGGCATGTCTTACTCCTCTGTCACCACCAGTCTGGAATCCCCTTAAGGTCATAATTATGGCTTATTCATTGATGGTACCCAAAAATCTATCCCAGTATCTGACACATAGTAGGGACTAGTAATGCTTTCATGTGTTTGCTGTATGCTAAAAACTGTAGCAAGCAATATATGCATATTAACTAGTACATTCCTCATTTTAGCCCCACAAGGGAGCATTATCCCCTGTGCTGGTAACTTACCCACTGTTTCTCAGCCCCTAAAACACTCTCTATACCATACTGCAGGGACCAGCACACAGTTTTCTGTAAAGGGCCAGATGGTAAACATTTTAGACTTTGCAGGCCTTAAGGTCTCTGTCAAAACTGCTCAAATCTGCCATGGTAGCACAAAACACCCATAGACAACATATAAACAAATGCACATGGCTGGAGTTTATGGACATTGAAATATAAATTTTGTAGAATTTTAACATTATAAAATATTATTTTTTTTTAATTTGTAACCATTTAAAAATATGAGTGAGTAAGCAGAGATCCAAGATGGCTGAATAGGAACAGCTCTGGAGTGCAGATCCCAGCGAAAAGAATGCAGGGGGTGAGTGATCACTGCATTTCCAAATGAGTTTTTGCTGCCAACAGACCAGGAGATTCCTGGGCTAAAAAGTGCCATGAGCTTCCAGCACAGCTGTTTCAGCTGGCACTGTGGGTCTCTGCACAAAAACTCGCACAAATCTGGGCAGCCGTTTCAACAGGTGTCTGGAATGCCTGGGATACAGAACCACCCATTCAACTGAAAAAAAAGGGGGCTGAAACAGGGAGCCAGGTGATCTGGCTCAGCAGGTTCCAATACCACTAAGACCAGCAATCTGAAACGCTCTGGATTGAGAGTTTTGCAGCAAGTGCAGCTAGACCCGGGACAGTCCAGCTCAGTGGGGGGGAAGGGCATCCACCATTACCAAGGCAATCCACCACCACTCCCGAGGCAGTCCCCCATTACTGAGACAGTCTGCCATTACTGAGGCAGTCTGCCATTACTGAGGCAGACCACCATTACCAAGGCAGTTCTAACAGGAAGTTCACACAGCAGCTGGGCAGAGCCCGCAGCAGCTCAGTAGCACCTCTGCTGGCAGACTGTGGCTAGACTACCACCTTGCTGGGCAGGGCATCTCTGAAAAAAGACAGCAGCATGTCAGGAACTTATAAATAAAGCCCCACCTTCCCAGGGCAGAGCACCTGGGGGAAAAGGGCATTTATGAGTTCCGCTGAAGCAGACTTAAACATACCTGCCCAGTAGCTCTGAATGGAACAACAGAGCTCCCAGCTCAGCACTTGAGCTCCTATAAGGGACAGACTATCTCATCAAGCAGCTCCCTGATCCCTGTATATCCAAAGAGGCACCTCGTAAAGGAGAGCTCAGGCTGACATCTGGCAGGTACCCTTGCTGGGATGAAGATAACAGAAGAAGAAACTGGCAGCAACCCTTACTGTTCTTCAGCACCCATAGGTGATCCCCCAGGCAAGCAGGGTCTGGAGTGGACCTCCAGCAGGCCTACAGAAGAGGGGCCTGACGGTTAGAAGGAAAACTAAAAAAAAAAGAAAGAAATAACTTCAACATCAATAAAAAGGACGTGCACTCAGAGACCCCATCTGAAAGTCACCAACTACAAAGAATGCAGTTAGATAAATCCACAAAGATGGGAAGAAACTGGTGCAAAAAGGATGAAAACACCAAAAACCAGAATGCCTCTTCTCCTCCAAGGGATCACAACTCCACACCAGGAAGGGAACAAAGCTGGATGGAGAGTGAGTCTGATGAATTGACAGAAACAGGCTTCAGAAGGTGGGTAATAACAAACTTCTCTGAGCTAAAAGAACATGTGCTAACCCAATTCAAAGAAACTAAGAACGTTGAAAAAAGGTTTGAGGAAATGCTAACAAGAATAAAAAGCTTAGAGAAGAATATAAATGACCTGATGGAGCTGAAAAACACAATATGAGAACTTTGCAAAGCATATACAAGTTTCAATAGCTGAATCAACCAAGCAGAAAAAGGATATCAGAGATTGAAAATCAACTCAATGAAATAAAATAAGAAGGCAAGATTAGAGAAAAAAAGAGTGAAAAGAAATGACAAAGCCTCCAAGAAATATGAGATTATATGCAAAGACCTAATCTACGTTTGATAGGTGTATCTGAATGTGACAGAGAGAAGGAATCCAAGCTGGAAAACACTCTTCAGGATATTATCCAGGAGAACTTCCCCCAATCTAGCAAGGCAGGCCAACATTCAAGTCCAAGAAATACAGAGAACACCACAAAGATATTCCTCAAGAAGAGCAACTCCAAGGCACATAATCGTCAGATTCACCAGGGTTAAAATGAAGGAAAAAATGCTAAGGGCAGCCAGAGAGAAAGGTCGGGTTACCCACAAGGGGAAGCCCATCAGACTCACAGTGGATCTCTCAGCAGAAACCCTACAAGCCAGAAGAGAGCAGGGGCCAATATTCAACATCCTTAAAGAAAAGAACTTGCAACCTAGAATTTCATATCCAGACAAACTAAGTTTCACAAGCAAGGGAGAAATAAAATCCATTATGAACAAGCAGTTGCTCAGAGATTTCGTCACCACCAGGCCTGCCTTACAAGAGCTCCTGAAAGAAGCACTAAACATAGAAAGGAACAAACAGTACATGCCACTCCAAAAATGTACCAAATGGTAAAGAGCATTGACACAATGAAGAAGCTGTGTCAACTAACAGGTAAAACAACCAGCTAGCATCAAAATGGCAGGATCAAATTCACACATAGCAATATTAACCTTAAATGTAAATGGGCTAAATGCCCCAGTCAAAAGACACAGACTGGCAAATTGGATAAAACATCAAAACCTATTGGTGTGCTGTATTCAGGAAACCCATCACACGTGCAAGGACACACATATGCTCAAAATAAAGGGATGGAGGAAGATTTACCAAGCAAATGGAGAGCAAAAAAAAAGGAGGAGTTGCAATCCTAGTCCCTGATAAAATAGACTTTAAAGCAACAAAAATCAAAAGACACAAAGAAGGGCATTACATAATGGTAAAAGGATCAATGCAACAAGAAGAGCTAACTATCCTAAATATATATGCACCCAATACAGGAGTACCTAGATACATAAAGCAAGTTCTTAATAACCTACAAAGAGACTTAGGATCCCACACAATATTAGTGAGAGATTTAACACTCCACTGTCAGTATTAGACAGATCAATGAGACAGAAAATTAACAGGGATATCCAGGACTTGAACTCAGATCTGGACCAAGCAAACCTAATAGAAATCTACAGAACTTTCCACCCCAAATCCACAGAATATACATTCTTCTCAGCACCACATCACACCTATTCTAAAATTGACCACATAACTGGAAGTAAATCACTCCTCAGCGAATGCAAAAGAACAGAAATCATAACAAACAGTCTCTCAGACCGCGGTGCAAACAAATTAGAACTCAGGATTAAGAAACTAACTCAGAACCTCACAACTTCATGGAAACTGAACTACTGGTTCTTGAATGCTGACTGGATAAACAATGAAATGAAGGCAGAAATAAAGATGTTCTTCAAAACCAACAGGAACGAATGCACAACATACCAGAATCTCATTTAAGGCAGTGTCTAGAGGAAAATTTATAGCAATAAATGCCCACATGAGAAGCAAGGGAAGATCTAAAATCGACACCCATCATCAAAATTGAAAGAGCTAGAGGAGCAACATCAAAAAAATCAAAAGCTAGCAGAAGGAGATAGAGACACAAAAAAACCCTTCAAAAACAATCAATAAATCCAGGAGCTGGTTTTTTGAAAATATCAACAAAATAGACAGGCTGCTATCCAGATTAATAACAAAGAAAAGAGAGAATAATCAAATAGATGCAATAAAAAACAATAAAGGGGATATCACCACTGATTCCACAGAAATACAAACCACCATCAGAGATTACTACAAACAACTCTATGCACATAAACCAATAAGCCCGGAAGAAATGGATAAATTCCTGGACACTTGCACCCTCCCAAACCTAAACCAGGAAGAAGTCAAAACCCTGAATAGACCAATAACAAGGTCTAAAGTTGAGGCAGCAATTAATAGCCTACCAACCAAAAAAAGCCCAGGTCCAGATGGGTTCACAGCCGAATTCTACCAGACATACAAAGAGGAGCTGTTACCACTCCTTCTGAAACTATTCGAAACAATCCAAAAAGAGGGAATCCTTCCAAAATCATTTTATGAGACCAACATCATCCTGATACCAAAACCCAGCAGAGACTCTACAAGAAAAGGAAACTTCAGGCCAATATCCATGATGAACATAGATGCAAAAATCTTCAATAAAATACTGGCAAACCAATTGCAACAGCACATCAAAAAGCTTACCCATCACGATCAAGTAGGCTTCATCCCCACGGATGCAAGGCTGCTTCAACATACACAAGTCTATAAACATAATCCACCACATAAACAGAACCAAAGACAAAGATCACATGATCATCTCAATAGATGCACAGAAGGCCTTTGACAAGACTCAGCAGCCTTTTATCCTGAAAACTCTCAATAAACTAGGTATAGACAGAATGTATCTCAAAATAATAAAAGCTATTTACAACAAACCCACAGCCAATATCATACTGAATGGGCAAAAACTGGAAGCATTCCCTTTGAAATCTGGCACTAGACAAGGATGCCTTCTCTCACTACTCCTATTCAATAGAGTATTGGAAGTTCTAGCCAGAGCAATTAGGCAAGAAAAAGAAATAAAGGATATTCAATTAGGAAAGGAGGAAGTCAAATTGTCTCTATTTGCAGATGACATGATTAAATATTTAGAAGACCCCATCATCTCAGCCCAAAATCTCCTGAAACTGATAAGCAACTTCAGCAAAGTCTCAGGATACAAAATCAATGTGCAGAAATCACAAGCATTCCTATACACGAACAACAGACTTAAAAAGAACCAAATCAAGGGCGAACTGCCATTCACAATTGCTACAAAGAGAATAAAATACCTAGCAATACAGCTAACAAAGGATGTAAAGGACCTCTTCAAGGGGAACTACAAACCACTGCTCAAGGAAATAATAGAGGACACAAACAGATGGAAAAACATTCCATGCTCATGGTTAGGAAGAATCAATATTGTGAAAATGGCCATACTGCCCAAAGTAATTCGCAGTTTCAATGCTATCCCCATCAAGCTACCTATGGCCCTCTTCACAGAACTGGAAAAACCACCTTAAACTTCATATGGAGCCAAAAGAGAGCCTGCATAGCCAAGACAATCCTAAGCAAAAAGAACAAAGCAGGAGGCATCATGCTACCTGACTTCAAACTATACTAGAAGACTACAGTAATCAAAACAGCTTGGTACTGGTACCAAAAAAGAGAAATAGACCAATGGAACAGAACAGAAGTCTTGGAGGCAATGCCACACATCTACAACCATCTGATCTTTGACAAACCAGACAAAAACAAGCAATGGGGAAAGAATTCCCCTGTTTAATAAATGATGTTGGGATAACTGGCTAGCCATGTGCAGAAAACAGAAACTGGACCCCTTCCTGATGCCTTACACTAAAATTAACTCCAGATGGATTAAAGACTTAAACATAAGACCTAACACCATAAAAACCCTGAAAGAAAACCTAGGAAAAACCATTCAGAACATAGGCATAGGCAAGGACTTCATGACTAAAACACCAAAAGCATTGGCAACAAAAGCCAAAACAGACAAATGGGATCTAATTAAACTCCAAGGCTTCTGTACAGCAAAAGAAACAATTATTAGAGTAAACTGGCAACCAACAGAATGGGAAAATATTTTTACAATCTACCCATCTGACAAAGGGTTAATATCCAGAACCTACAAAGAACTAAAACAGATTTACAAGAAAAAAACAAATAAAACCATTCAAAAGTGGGGGAAGGACATGGACAGACACTTTTCAAAAGAAGACATATATGAGACTAACAAACATGAAAAAATGTTCATCATCACTGGCCATTAGAGAAATGCAAATCCAAATCACATTGAGATACCATCTCACACCAGTTAGAATGGCGATCATTAAAAAATCTGGAGACAACAGATGCTGGAGAGGATGCGGAGAAATAGGAACACTTTTACACTGTTAGTGGGAGTGTAAATTAGTTCAACCATTGTGGAAGACAGTGTGGCGATTCCTCAAGGACCTAGAAATAGAAATTCCATTTGACCCAGCAATATCATTACTGGGTATATATCCAAAGGATTATAAATCATTCTATTATAAAGACACATGCACACGTATGTTCATTGCGGCACTGTTTACAATAGCAAAGACCTGGAACCAACCCAAATGCCCATCGATGATAGACTGGACAGGGAAAATGTGGCACATATACACCATGGAATACTATGCAGCCATAAAAAACGATGAGTTCATGTCCTTTGTAGGGACATGGATGCATCTGAAAACCATCATTCTCAGCAAACTGATAGAACAGAAAACACCAAATGTTCTCACTCATAGGCAGGTGTTGAACAATGAGAACACGTGGACACAGGGAGGGGGAGCATCACACACTGGGGTCTGTTGGGGGGGACTAAGGGAGGGACAGTGAGGAGTAGGGAGGTTGGGGAAGGATAACATGGGGACAAATACCAGATATAGGTGACAGGGGGATGGAGGCAGCAAACCACATTGCCACGTATGTACCTATACAACAATTCTGTATGATCTGCACATGTACCCCAGAATCTAAAGTACAATAAAAAATATATATTTTTCCTAACCCTAAATCCTGGGTCATACAAAAACAGGAGTCATGTGGTCTGTGGTGTACTTTGCCAAACTCTTGCTGGACGCTGCGATTCTGCAGCTGGAGGGCTGCACACTACTTTTCCCAGAATTCCTTGATGCCTGGCTCTCTGCTGGGTTCTGCTACAGGGAGGCACTGCTGAAAGATTGACAGGAGGAGGGAAGAAGGGTCGTGCTCCTGTCTAGCTGCTGTCAGTGTCCCTCCAACAGCAGGGAATAGCCAAGGCTCTATCCTTCAGCTTTTTTTGTCATCCCCAGCATCAGTCCTCTAGTGCCCCAGAGATGTAAACACCAACCACTTGGTATCTCCAGGGACCTAAGAAACACCTACGGAGCACCTCCCTTGAAGAGTCAATGACCCACCAGAATACAGAAGGAGCTCAAACAACTCTATAGGAAAAAAATCTAATGATCTGATCAAAACATGAGCAAAAGATCTAAATAGACATTTCTCTGAAGAAGACACACAATTGCAAACAGGCATATGAAAAGGTGCTCAACATCATTGATCGTCAGAGAAATGCAAGTCAGAGCTACAATGAGGTATCATCTCACTCCAGTTAAAATGGCTTATATCTGAAAGACAGGCGAGGACAAATGCTGGCAAGGATGAGGAGAAAAGGGAACCCTCGTACGCAGTTAGTGGGAATGTAAATTACTATGAAAACTGTGGAGAACAGTTTGGAGGTCCCTCAAAAAACTAAAAATAAAGCTACCATAGGATCCAGTACTGGGATTGCTGGATCCTATGATAGCTCTTATTTCTAGTTCTTTGAAATCAGTATCAAAGAGGTATCTGCACTTCTATGTTTGCTGCAGCACTATTGATGATAGCCAAGATTTGGTAGCAACCTGTGTCCATCAACAGATGATTGGATAAGAAAATATGGTACACTTGTGTACACATAGTACAAATGGAGTACTATTCAGCCATAAAAAGAGTGAGATCCAGTCATTTGCAACAACATGGATAAAACTGGAGAATATTACATTAAGTAAAATAAGCCAGGCACAGAAAGACAAACATCACATGTTCTCAATTATTTGTGGAATATAAAAATCAAAACAATTGAATTCATGGACAGAGACAGTAGAAAGGCAGTTACCTGGGAAGGGTAGCAAGGGAATGGGAGGAGGGGAGGATGGTAAATAGGCATAAAAAATAGAATGAATAAGATTTTTCCTTTGATAGCACAGTATGGTGACTATAGTCAATAATAACTTAACTGTACATTTTTAACTAACTAAAAGAGTATAATTGGATTGTTTGCAAATCAAAGGATGAATGCTTGAGGTAATGAATACCTCCATTCTCCATTACGTGCTTATTCATTGCATACATACTGCATGCCTATATCAAAGCATCTCATGTATCCCATCAATAAATATATACATATATACACACATATATATACTATGCATCCACAAAAATTAAGGCCTTATTTAAAGAATAAAAATAAAAATAATGATTTAAGCACTCACTTGTAAGGGACGACGCTATGAGCTCCTAAGTTCTATAACAATACTTCTCCCCTTTTGTTCCCCAGCGCTTGGTAATAGTTGTTACTTCCAGCACTTCTAATATTTCCCCCTTCTGCCCTTTCTATCTCAACTGATATGTCCCTATTTTATAGACTAGAATGAGGCTTCTAGAAGTTTGCATTTTATTATCTAAGTCAATGTAGTAAGTAAGCCATGAGCATTTTTCCAAAATCACAGAAGAGGGAAAAGATAAAGCTATATTGGAGCCCATGACTGTCTGGCCCCAAATTGTATAAGAGCTTAGCCAGCGTAGGCTACAGAAGGAAGAGTTCACTGCTCACACTGCTCCCAGCAAACCCAACACAGACTCTGCATTCTCACGGTTGAATGAATAAATGAGTAGATGATCTTCTCTTATCTTTGAGCCTAGCGTTAGCCTGGGCATCCAATAAAGTGTAATACATTATTTGTCACATTAAAAAATAAGATAATAAATGTTCTAAGGCAGTAGTTTGTAATTCTGGCTGCATATTAAAATACCCTTAAAAGAAAGCGTGCCCAGGCCCTACTCTAGAGCAAACAAGTCGGAATCAGTTGTCAGTATTTTTTATGAGTTCCAAGTGATTCTAATAGGGTTGAGATGTACAGCTAAAACTTAGCTGGGGCCCTGACCTTCCTGGGACACCATGAGTCTCCTCGAGGAAGATCACTGGGGCTGAGTATGCCGTGGTCTCCCCAGCAGCCTTTGCTACACATCACCCCAGGGAGCACCACCACATCAGAAGGTGAAAGTCCCTTTTTTTCAGTCAGTATGGAGTTTTTTACCAAGAAACTAAATCATATTTTAATTCAGTCACATTTGCTGGGTACCTACTATGTGCTAGGTGCTATAATAGACATTGTACACAATTCATCTTAACAGTCACGTAAGGGAATCATCATTGAGAGACTGAATGTACAAATGGGACAATAACCAGACCCTATAGGACGATGGACTCTCTGACCCGCAACCTCTGCAGCGATTGTTCCAGAACAGTCAGAACTTGGGTGGCCACTGCTAACTTCCCTATTTTCTGCACCAGCTTCTAACTCAGGACCAACCAGACAAAGCCAAAGATGCTCCTTCCCAAATCGATCCATGAGATGCTTCTAGTTAGCCCACCTTCAGCCTCCCCATGCCAACAACCTTCAAAGATACCATGCCAGAAACCTTCCCTTCTTCACTAAAAGCTTTCTTTATCTGTGCACAGCTTTCAAGTCAAGCAAATGTGAGTGATGGAGGTGGCTGACTCCCTTGCTATAGCAGCTTTAAATAGGAAGCTTCTGTTTGTTCTCACTTGGGTGGTCCTTGTTTATTTCCACATAATTATCTATAATATTTTAATTGTGTCAATGTTTTATTTTACAAATGATGAAATGTCATATTATAGAAGTAAGGTAACTTGTTTGAGGTTATGCAGTTGGAAAGAGACACAGCCAGGTTTTAACCCTGGAGAAGAAAATTAGTGTGAAGAGGAGTGCAGTGCAAGGTCAAACGCGTGAGCTGTGGTGGAGTAAGGAAGAATGGTTACACTCCTGATTAAGACACTTATGGACTTTGAATGGGTCACTTACTTCTCACTGTGCCTCAGTTTCCTCACATCAGTCATGGAGATATAATGCCTCATGAGGAGTAGAGTGCACAAAGTCCACGTAAAATCTCTGGGATAAGAATCCTGGATTCAAACCCCGATCGAATTACTAGCAGAGTGCCCTTTAGAAAATTGTTTCACCTCACTGGACCTCAGTATTTTTGTCTGTAAAATGAGTATGATTATAGTCCATTTGTCACAGCTTTTTACGGAACATTAAATGAGATGCACTTTTTGAAAGCACTCATGTGACACTATGTGTCAGGTCCTGTGGTAAGTGTATTACGGGCATTTGTTTATTTAATTCTCATAATAATACAGAGTTAGACACCATCACCTCCAGTTTACAGACAAGAAAACTGAAGAAAAAGGAAATTAGGTAACTTACCCAAAGTCTTAAAGCTGGGAAAATGTAGGCCTGTACCTGTACCCCTGTTATCAGTATACAATTCTGCCTCTTTGATAATAAAATATGCAAAGTATTTAGTTCCCTGCCAGACATAATATAAGCTCTTAGAAGCAATGGTTAGTAATTGATTAGTCTAACCTCAAAACTATTTCTAGTACAGACTAGTGACTTCCAGGAAGACAATATATTACAAAATGATCACTCTCAGTAACAGAGACAGAGAGAGAGAAAGAAAGGGAGAGAAAGTGCACCCATAGATGGGTCTGATTTAAACAAAATTGTTCAAGAGCTCAGTAGGAAAATTAACACATTCATGAGAGGAGTTCACATAAAAGAAATCTAAATAGCTTTTAAATATATGAAAATATGCTAACACTCTTCTAGCACTTTCTTGAATTTATTTTCTTAAATGAGACACTGCGGGTTTTTTTTAGGTTGGCAAAGCTCAAAAAGCTTATCAATCAATATTGAGTGGATCTTCCCTAAGGAATTGTAAAGTTGGCAACAGAGAAAGACTACCCACTTAATAACACTTCTATTCAACATTGTGCAAAGGTTCATGAAAGACATAAATTTTGGAAAAGAAGAAGTAAAACTTTCTCGATTCAAAGATGACATGATTTTATATGTAGGAAATCCAAAAGAATCTGCCCAAAAAACTACTAGAACTAATATGAAAATTTAGCAAAATTATAAAATACAAGTTTAATATAAAATTCAATTATATTTCTATCCACTACCAACAAAAATTAGAAAATAAAATATAATATTATTTATAATGACACAAATACATACAATGTTTAGGAATTGATTGAATGCTATGTAAAAACTGTGCTAAAATATTGCAAAACATCACAATATTGCTGAATGAAATTAAACAAGACTTAAATAAATGGAGAGATATACTATATTCACGGATTGAAAGATTTAATTTGTTAGGATGATAGTCTCCCTACATTAATTCTTAAATTTGAGGCACACTCAATCAAAATCTCAGCAGCCTTTTTTGTAGAAATCAATGAGTTGATTCTAAAACTTGTGTATAAATAGAAGAACTCAGAATAGTCAAAACAATCTCAAAAAAGAACAAAGTTGGAGGACTTCCATATCCTGACTTCAAAATAAAGCTACAATAATCAATAGGGTATGGTATTATGCAGAAATTGAAACTGAATCCCATCTTTACACCGTATACAAAAATTAATTCAAGATGAATTAAAGACTAAAATGTAAAACCCAAAACTACAAAAACCCTAGAAGAAAACCTAGGCAATGCCATTCAGGACATAGGCAAGGGCCAAGATTTCATGATGAAAACACCAAAAGCAATTGCAACAAAAGCAAAAATTGACAATGGGATCTAATTAAACTAAAGAGCTTCTGCACAGCAAAAGAAACTATCATCAAAGTGAACAGACAACCTACAGAATGGGAGAACATTTTTGCAATCTATCCATCTATCCATCTGACAAAAGTCTAATATTCAGAACCTACAAGGAACTTAAACAAATTTACAAGAATAAAATAATCTCATTTAAAAGCGGGCAAAGGACATGAACAGACACTTCTCAAGAGGACATACATGTAGCCAATAAACATATGAAAAAGAAAGCTCAACATTACTGATCATTACAGAAATACAAATCAAAACCACAATGAGATACCATCTCAAACCAGTCAGAATTGCCTTTATTAAAAAGTCAAAAAAACAACAGATGCTGGAGAGGTTATGGAGAAAAATGAACACTTTTACATTGTTGGTGGGAGTGTAAATTAGTTCAACCATTGTGGAAGACAGTTGTGGCAATTCCTCAAAGACCTAGAGGCAGAAATACCATTTGACCCAGCAATCCCATTACTGGGTATGTACCCAAGGGAATATCAATCATTATATTATAAAGATATATGCACGTCTGTGTTTATTACAGCACTACTTACAATAGTAAAGTCATGGAATCAACCTAAATGACCATCAGTTATAGAATAAGAAAATGTGGCACATATACACCATGGAATACTATGCAACCACAAAAAGGAATAAGATTATATCCTTTGCAGGGACATGGATGGAGTTCTAAGCCATCATCCTCAGCAAACTAATGCAGGAACAGAAAAGCATGTTCTCAATTATAAGTTGGAGCTGAATGATGAGAACACATGGACACAGGGGGCAGGGGGACAACACACACTGGGCATCTGTTGATGGGGGGAGAACATCACAAAGAATAGCTAATGGATTCTGGGCTCAATACCCGGGTAATGGGATGATTTGTACAGTAAACCACCATGGCATACATTTACCTATGTAACAAACCTGCACATCCTGCACATGTACCCCTGAACTTAAAAGTTGAAGAGAAAAAGAGACTATGGTATTGGCCTAAGAATCATTGCAAAACAAAATTCAGAAAAGATTCATACTTAAACAGTCAATTGATTTTTTTAACTAAGGTGTCCAAACAATTCAGTGAAAGAAATAAATATCTTTTCGTCAAATAGCATTGGAGTGACTGGATAAACATTTGGAAAAAAAATAACTTTTACCTCTACCTCACATCATATATAAAAATTAACTCAAAATAGACCATAGACATAAACATACAAGTAAGAATTTTGGGGAGGGATAGCATGGGGAGAAATGCCAGATATAGGTGATGGGGAGGAAGGCAGCAAATCACACTGCCATGTGTGTACCTATGCAACAATCTTCCATGTTCTTCACATGTACCCCCAAACCTAAAATGCAATAAAAATAAATAAATAAATAAATAAATAAAGTTTCAAAAAGAAAACAGAAGAATAACTTCCCAATTTTGGCAAAGATTTTGTAGGACAGGAAAAGCACTAACCACAAAAAAAAATTAATTGGAATTTAATATTTTAAAAGGTTACTCAATCAAGTGACATCATTTAAAAATAGGCAAATTACAGACTGGGAAAAAATACATATCTGGCAAAAGACTAGTATCCATAATATATAAAGAATTCCTGCCAATCAATAATAAAGATAACCCAATAAAAATAGGCAAAAGATTCAAACAGACATTGCACAAACGAAGATGTAAGAGTGGTCAACAAGCACATGAAAATGTGCTCAATAGCATTAGTCATAAGGAAACCCCACATTAAAACACATTAAATACTTTTAAAATAATGAGATAAAACCTCACGCCCAATAGAATAATCCAAATTGTAAGGTTGAGAACACCAAATATTATCGAGCCCATAGAGCAACCAGAACTCTCAATGCATTGCCATTGGGGACATGGGGAGGGGAATATCACACACTGGAGCCTGTTGGTGGGTGGGGGATAGAGGAAGGATAGAATTAGGAGAAACACCTAATGTAGATGATGGGTTGATGGGTGCAGCAAATCAACATGGCACGTGTATTACCTATGTAACAAACCTGTGCATTCTGCACATGCATCCCAGAACTTAAAGTATTAAAAAAAAGATTAGGTATATAAATTCTATCAATCAATCAATCAGTCAATCAATCAAATAGTATAGTTACTTTGAAAAACAGTTGGTCAGTCTTTGTATTTTTAGTAGAGGCAGGGTTTTGCCATGTTGGCCAGGCTGGTCTCGAACTCTTGACCTCAGGTGATCCACCCATCTCGGCTCCATCATTTTTACCTCCACTGCCTCCCTCCTCAGGTCCAACCTCAGTCCCACCTCAGTCCCACCAACCGCTTTCCCTTCAGGGCTATCAAGGCATGTGTCCCATGTACTTTCCCACACAACACCATTCTTCACTACTCACTGTGTAAATTATTGGATTGGCCAGCCTTTTATTTGTATCTGGCTTTTCCCAAGCAAAACAGAGCCACCCATAGCCAGAGACTATGTATAGCCCAGCCAGACATATATGCTCCAAAATGAGACCATAAAATATCCCTGTAAGTTTCAGATGCCTTAAGACATACCTCCTAAATATTTAGTGGATTATAAATGACCCACAGCTTCAGTCCAGCTTTTAAATATAACTTTTTCACAAGCCTGCATGGACAGTTTGCCCCCAGCCCCAAATGGGGACATAATTGTGGCTCGCCTGATGAATATGAGAGCCGGTGCATGGAAATTTCTGTGAAATATTAACGATGTCTTCCTAGCGGCTTTGTACCCACTACAGGGGCAGATTCACTGCTCACAGATTTCTCTCTGATTCTTCAGTTTCCAGCCTGCTATACAAAGATTTATGGGGAGAAAATCATAGAACCTGCTCTGAGCCTGAGTCTGCTGCTGATTTTCTGTATAGTTTTCAGCTCACCACACTCCCTCTCTGGGCCTCTGGATTCTTCTCTATTGCACTAGGTCATTTTTACAGCCCTTCCAGCACTTGTTTTGAGGCTTCTGAATACCGGCAAATATAATTATTTATCAAAATATTTCACAATAAACAAGGGGAAAATAAGCAATAAGAATTTTTTAAATTTTTTCAAAACAGATCTAAGCTGGATGTGGTGGGTCACACCTCTAATCCCAGCACTTTGGGAGGCCAAGGTGGGCAGATCTCTTGAGGCCAGGAGTTCAAGACCAGCCTGGCAAACATGGCGAAACCTTATCTCTTGAAAATTAGCTGTGTGTAGTGGCAGACACGTGTTATCTCAGCTACTTGGGAGGCTGAGGCATGAGAATCTCTTGAACCTTGGAGGTGGAGGCTACAGTGAGCTGTGATTGTGCCATTGTACTCCAACCTGGGCCATAAAGTGAAACTCTGTTAAAAAAAAAAAAAAAAAAGGAGGAGGTCTTTAAAAAAGAATAAATACCACATTTCTATTCATCCTGGTTGTCCCAGAAGCCTTGGTGCTGACTGTGACCTAGCTGGAAATTCAGATTCTCAGGCCTTACCCCAGACCTACATTAAAGAAGTACTCATGCTATTTATCAATTGGCATTTTTCTAAGTCATGTAGCTATCCTATTGTAACAACCACACACGTTTTAAGAAACTTGGATTTTTAAGGTTTGTGCAACAGAGAGCCATTGAAAGGTGGTTTTCAAGGAGTAAAGTTACAGTCAAATTTGCATTATAGTGAGATTGCTGGGATGGCAGCGCCTTAAAGGAGATGAGTCTACAAGGAGGACTGAGAAAGCAATCCAAGAGATAAATCATGAAGGCCTGAACTAAGATAGGGATGGTGCAAGATTAGAGAGGAACAATGAGACTTGGTGAGTATTTGGGCTACAGAGTCTTCAGGCCCCAGTAATCAATTGCCTATGAAGAAGATACAGAGAAATAGACTTCTAGGTTTCAAGATTGGGTACTGTGATGGTACCATATGAGGAGATGGGAGTGAAAGACGGGAATCTGGTTTGGAGAGAAGGCATATGCGATTTTCAGTGGGTAGTGGAGAAGAATCTGGAGCTTGGGAAGGTTGGGCTAGAAATGGACTTCAGGAAATCATCATAATAGAGGCAGGGATAATAGATTAACACACTCAGAGAGAAGAGAGAAGGAAATGCTTGGAACACCAATATCCAAAAAGTGGCTGCAAAAAGGGGAGGCTCACAAAAGAGTCTGAGAAGGAACAATTGCAGGAGAATCAGCACAGGCTGGCATCACTAGGGCCAGGGAGGCCACTGCAAGAAGGAAGGTGTGGTCAATGCTATCAAAGGCGCCATGAGTTGAGCCAGAGAAGGGTCAGCTGGGTTTGGATAATAGAGTTATTGGTGGGGCTTTCAAAGTAAATTTAGGAAACTCATGGAATGAACTGGGATGGCAATAGATTGAGGAATCAGTGGGAAGATGGGGAAATAAAGACAGTGTCTTGGCTATTTTTTTTTTTTTTTTGAGACAGGCTGGAGAGCAATGACACCATCTCTTGCCTCAGTCTCCTGAGTAGCTGGGATTACAGGTGTGCACCACCATGCCCGACTAATTTTTGTGTTTTTAGTAGAGACTGGGTGTCACCATGTTGGTCAGGCTGGTCTCAAACTCCTGACCTCATAATCCACACCCCCTTGGCCTCCCAAAGTGCTGGGATTACAGTCGTGAATCACCGCACCCGGCCCTTGGCTAATTTTAAATGGATTTCTTGTGGTTGGAAGAAGAACAAGACAGTTGCGGTGACTGCCAATCCTGGCTGATTATAGAATCACCTGGGGGGATGTTTCAAAACCTGTTGATTCCTGGACTTCCCACCACCACGCACTGTTTTAATTGCTCTGTGATGTGGCCCAGGTATCTTCTCTTTAAGTCTGCTGAGGTGATACTGATGTGCTTTTGAATTTGAGGATGTTTGAGCATCAGGAACATAAGCCATTGAGGAAATGTTGATATAAAACTCTTATTCCATAGTTGGAGAGATTTCTGAGCACATTGAAGGGGAGATGGTCAATGGTAGAGGTAGAGGAGAAATGTGCAGAAGAAATGCAAAACCATCACTGGAGAAGAACTCCGAAAGGGGAGTGGGAGTGGACATCTGCCTTGCAGGTGGATTTGCCGGGACTCAATTTCCCTTCAAAATCAGAAGGAAAGAAGGAGAAGGAGGAGGATATTGATTTGGAAGGAGAAGCAAAAGAAAAGAGGGGGAACTTTCCTGCTGACCACAATTTCCTTCAACAGAGTAGTGTTAAAAGAGAAACTTCAGCCGAATTACACTGAAAGGAGTTTAATTGAGCAATGAACAATTTGTGAGTCGGGCAGCCCCCCGCTAGAATCACAGCAGATTCACAGAGACTCCTGGGATGACTCATGGTCAGAACAAATTAGTAGACAAAAAAAGGGAAGGGATGTACAGAAATGAGAAGTGAGGCACAGAAACTACTGGATGTGTTATGGGTTGGCGCTTGCCTTATCTGAACACAGTTTGAACACTCAGCAGTCTATGAGTGGTTGAACTATGGCCACAAGGATTGGCCAAGACTTAGCTACTGTTATAGGCGCATACTCCTAAGTTAGGTTTTCAATCTTGTCTGCCTATTAAGCTAGGTTACAGTTTGTCCACAAGGACTCAAATATAGAAGTACAGAGTCCTTCTCAGGCCATTTTTAGTTTGCTTTGACAAGAGATAAATTGTTAGCTAAGCGGGAGGGGGAAGAGGGGCAGTCAGCTTGACAGGAAGAAAGGTTTGGACTCCTGCTGACTGTCCACCTGCTGGAGGAGGCATCTTCCACAGAGGCTGGAGACCAAGGATTTGCCTGCAGACGCCCCAAGGAGGATAGGGCCTTGCTCAGTGTTGCTCCCTGCTCTACCACCAGGGTTTAATGCAGTGCACTTGATAACTGTCGAGATGAAGGTGTGTGTGGTGGCACCAGTCTTCAAGTTTTATTTTATCAGCTCCATTTGGCAGGCCAGGGATAAAAGCCTAGAAGCAATTCAATAGAGCTGGGGTTTAGGGTTCAAGGATAACCTGGTAGGGCATGGAATATGTGGTAATGATCACAGAGCATCAGTTCGGCCATGCAGGAGACAGATTTTATCTTGCAGGCAAAAGGCAGACAGACAGGAGAGATAGATCTGCCCTTCTCAAAGTTCACCTGGGCTTCAAAGAGATTATTTTGGAAGGGGAATGAGATCTATTATAATCATCGAGGTGAGAGAAGAGGGATCAGATGACCCTAAGAGATCAGTAGGAGAGAGAGTCAGTTTCAACAAGACAAATCCCAAATCATTCTAAGGGATAACTATAAAAGTCAACATGGCCCAAACATGGGCCAGGCTGCTTCAAGGAGCAATGAGCCCCAGCATTCAATGCGTCTTTGTTTTTGGAGGGAAGAGGAGCTAAGGTACCTGCAAGTACATTCTATGAATCTGTGACAACCAATCCACCACCCTCATGCCCCCTCTCTGCAGGAGACCTCGTGGTCTCTGCTGCATGGGAACTGCCTCTCCTCTGGCTCACCAAATTGCTCTGCTGTATTTAAAAGCCAAAGAGGAAAATAAACCCCAGCCTAAGGAAAAAGCACTGTTGGCATTAAATAAAAGGAATGTTTTTATCCTGCAATGAAAACGCTGTGATCTTGGAACACAATTTGCATAAACAGACAGTTTGGCTATAAACAACCTCACCAGTAACTGGTATTTACATATAGAACAACTCAGTCAAAACCCAATTAAAGGCTCTGATGGATTGGGGATTGTCAAAACATTTAAAAGACTTCACAGCCACCTGGCAATTTATATGCCTCGGTTGGGCCAGGAGTTCCTGATTTCTCCTCCCATCTGCCCTTTCCCTTGCTCCTAGCCTCCTGCAAGACCCAGTGACCTCAGCCCACCCCCTAGTCTGGCAGCCTGGCCTCCAATCAGTGGGAGATACCTCTGAGAGAGCCCGCTGGCCCTGGGCCTTCGGGGAAGACCTAGCGGGGAAGAAACAGGGTCCAGGCTGTGGTTCCCAGCTTGCATGTAGAAAACAGAAACAAGAACTCTATGTAGAGTGTGGGCATATGATGCCATCAAGAGGATTAGCCCAGGTGAGGCAGGACTTCAGAAGAATCCCAGCAATAATGATGCCTACAGTCAGGTCAGCTTTGTGCCTAGGGTCACTCAGGGATGAGCTGTGGATCTAGACTTGGTCCTAGGCCACATGCCTTGAACCCTGGCTTCCAGGACACGTGCGGGGAATGAGAATCCATTCTTTGCTGCATCTTTTTCTCATGTTTCTCCTTCACAGCATACACAGTGTGAAGAGGACAGAATTTCATATCCAAAAAGTCATCGCCGTCATCATTCTCTCTTTCCACCACTCAAGAGGAATGACTGTACTGTATTGA
The DNA here is from genome assembly GCA_036589455.1 of Ateles fusciceps. Taxonomy (NCBI): domain Eukaryota; kingdom Metazoa; phylum Chordata; class Mammalia; order Primates; family Atelidae; genus Ateles; species Ateles fusciceps. The sequence continues at coordinate 1,655,898 of JAZHEH010003064.1, forward strand.
TCAAGATTCGTTTTGTTGTAAGCGACAGAAAACACCACTCAAAATGATGTAAGAAAATGATAATAATAGTAACAATAACAACAGTAACAATAGTAACATTAATAGAGGCTTTTCTGTTTCATGTAGCCTAAAAGTACAGGAGTAGGAACAATTAGCTCCAGGCCTACATAATGTTGTGAGATCTCAGCCTCTCTCTTCTCAATTCTCTTTTCCTCCCCATTGGCATGAGTTTTAGCCAGGCTCTCCCCCCATGGAAGAGTAGCCTGGGCTTACACACATTTCAGCCCTCACAGGCACAAGTAACGTTAGAGAAAGAGCTGCTCTTCCCCAATTATTCTAAACAATGGGCTGAGTGGCATTGCACTGGCCTGGGTCAGGAGGAGGGTACCTGCCTGAAAATTGACTGTGGTTGGAGATATTTTAGTAAAACACACCCACCAGCCACGCCTGGTTTGTATACCTACCCCCCGAACCTGGGGGCATATTCAGCCTGACCTCAAATATGCAAACTGAAAATGGAGGACGGATGATTTTCTGAGAAGAAAATCCGTCTGCTATATAGGAATCGACGCTGGACAAGCAAGATCAGCAAAAACAACAGATGTCCTCTTCAGAGACTTTTTGGAGCTTCTATTTATATATAGAAACACTACAGCATTAAAAATACTATCCCTAAGCTGGGCATGGTAGCTCATATCTATAATCTCAGCACTTTGGGAGGCCAAGGATGAGGATCATTTGTGCTCAGGAGTTTGACACCAGCCTAGGCCTAATAGCAAGAACTCATCTCCAAAAAATATTTAAAAATTATCCAGGTGTGGTGATGCATGCCTGTAGTGCCAGCTACTGAGGAGGCTGAAGTGGGAGGATGGCTTGAGCCCAGGAGTTGGAGGTTGCAGTGAGCTATGATCATACCACTGCACTCCAGTCTGGGTGACAGAGCAAGACCCTTTCTCAAAAACAAAAAAGAACCCCTACCCCTCAGAATTGCATCAAACTGGAAACAGGCCAAAGGATTGCACAAATCCTATTATTGCTATTATAACTGCTGTGGTTTTCATCTCTTTAAAGGACTCTGCCCCCGAATCCATGCCACTGTCTCTGTGATGGTTCAGGACATGGTCACTCACCTACACTGTTTCAACAGCATCTTCATAGGGTTTCAACCTTCCCAACTCTCCCTGTCGGGTGGCACCCCTTCAGCGCCTTGCAGCCAGATTAATCTTCCATTTCAGCAGAGTTCAGGGAACTACAGAGCCCAGTGGTGTTTAACTTGGCTTGCACTCCACCTCATGAATTTAAAGGCCATCTGAGCTGAACTACTCATCTGTTTCTTCTTGGCTTCCCCACAGTGAGTATATTTCCACACCCTCCTTTCAATACCCAGCCATCGGAGCTGCTTGCATATTTCTTTCTCAGAAAAGCTCAGAGGAAAAAAGAAAAAAAAAAACTCTCTCTCTCTCTCTCCATATATATATATATATATATATATATATATATATATCTCCAACCCAAGAATTTGGAACTCTCATTCTATTATCTCATAAAACATCATGTTCATATCATAATTTCAATCCAGAGAGAGGATTTGCTGTGTGAGCTCTGAGATGCATACAAATTGCCCATCTAAACTTCTGACTATAATAAGCGAACTTCAGATGCTGACAGTTTACTTGATAAATACCTAATAAAGCTTAAATAATTACTGAAAGCAGACAAATGGAAGAGTGGAACAGCAAGAGATGTTGTGGGGGATAAATCACAGGGAAGAAGACAGAGCCCCAGACACTCAGAGGAAAGCAGATCTGGGGAGGGAAAGAGAATCAGAGGCAGGGACTTGGACCCTAGAGAGAGTCATCCAGGAGAGGGTGCCTGGGGGTGCCAAGAGATGTACGAGATGGGCTTTTTGGCCGAGGGACCTTTCGATACTCATGTTTAACCTTCCTCAGCAATTCTGGAGGAAAGAGAGTCAAGGGAGAAAATAATCCACTTTGTCATTTGTCTCTGACCACCCAGCTGTGGAGGGACCTCAGAGATTCAGATATCACACCCCGCTTATATCCCAGATATCACAGCCCACTTATAACCCAGATATCACACCCACTTATAACTCAGATATCACACTCACTTATAACCCAGATATCACACCCACTTATAACCCAGATATCACATCTACTTATAACCCAGATATCACACCCCACTTATAACCCAGATATCACACCCCACTTATAACCCAGCTATCACATCCTGCTTATAACCCAGATATCACACCCACTTATAACCCAGATATCACACCCCACTTATAACCTAGATATCACACCCACTTATAACCCAGATACCACACTCACTTATAACCCAGATATCACACCCACTTATAACCCAGATATCACATCTATTTATAACCCAGATATCACATCTACTTATAACCCAGATATCACACCCCACTTATAACCCAGATATCACACCCCACTTATAACCCAGCTATCACATCCTGCTTATAACCCAGATATCACACCCACTTATAACCCAGATATCACACCCCACTTATAACCTAGATATCACACCCACTTATAACCCAGATATCACACTTACTTATAACCCAGATATCACACCCACTTATAACCCAGATATCACATCTACTTATAACCCAGATATCACACCCCACTTATAACCCAGATATCACACCCCACTTATAACCCAGCTATCACATCCTGCTTATAACCCAGATATCACACCCACTTATAACCCAGATATCACATCCTGCTTATAACCCAGATATCACACCCACTTATACCCCAGATATCACACCCCACTTATAACCCAGATATCACACCCCACTTATAACCCAGATATCACACCCCGCTTATAACCCAGATATCACACCCCACTTATAACCCAGATATCACACCCCGATTATAACCCAGATATCACACCCCGATTATAACCCAGATATCACACCCCACTTATAACCCAGATATCACACCCACTTATAACGTCTGCCTCCCAAGTCCAATCTTGAGGTTGGAAGAATTCAGATCTCTCTAGGACACCATTCCATGAACTTGAGCTAGAGTCGCCATCCCCGATGGACTTCAAGAAGGTATCCCGAATTCTTCATTCATTCGCTTATTCATTCACTCATTCAACAAACATTAAGTGCCAACTACATGCTACAAACAAGAAGCTTTCAGTCTATCCAAGGATCAGTGTGGAGACATAGAATTAAACAAACAATGGTATATGCTGAAAATGGAAGCTTTGGAAGTTCATAGAGTTTATTCTGGTCTGGGAAAGTGTGCACTGTAAAGGTTTCCCAGAGAAAATAGCACTTGGACTGAGAGCTGAAGGATAAGTAGGATTGGGGGAAAGGGGTTTGGGGCAGCAGGAATAGCAAGTGAAAAGTCCCCAGTGGGTAGGAGATTTGTGGAGAGAAATCCTGAGCCCTGAGCTCCCACGCTGATGCTGATGAGTGGCAACTCGCACTCTCTTAGTGACCTCCCCCACAGGATGTTTCTGATTCCCAAATTTCTGAGTCCATTACCGATAAGTAGTCATTTACTAAGGTGGGTTTCCTGGTGCCCATTTTAGAGATGAGAACACTGAGCCACAGAACTGTTACGGGCTGCTTGTTTCCTGCATAGTTACAGATTGTCCTTCTGCTTTGGACCCTGTCCTCCAAACTCCCGGGCCTGTCTTTGCCTCTCGCTGTTTCTCTGCCCCAGCCTGGTGAAATTCCCTAATTATTCAGCATGTTTCTAGGAAAAGAAGCATCCCTGTCCTGCCATATTTCCAGGTGGGAAAAGAACTCTCCTGGAGTTCCCAGTGATTTAATTCCCAGTAACCGAATGCTTCTCTAACGTCGTCTCTCTGAATATTCGACTATCACTAAATACACACATGCGCATGCGCACGCACACACATCACAGACGCAGATCACTGGCCTAGACTTCCACTGGCCTTCTGCATTGTACGGGAGACCTTCCCCCTCTCTCCTGAACCCCTAATGTCAACCTCTACAGCTGCATCTACCTTCATAGCTTTATCTCCAGAGAAGGGAAGACAGTGCAATCAGATGTAAGCCTGAAGCTAGGATAGATATTCTGCCTGAGAAATACAGAAACTACTTCGGTCCTTATTTATTCATTCTCGGAGTGAATTAAACAAATCAGCCATACTGTGTGGAATCACAATGTTCCCTCCTATGAAATGTACACAGTTCTGACACATCCTGCCTACTGAAAAAGTTCTAAATACTTTACATACCCCCACATTGGATAACAATTTACAAAGTTTTTTGTTGTTGTTGTTTGTTTGTTTGTTTTGAGACAAAGTCTTGCTCTATCACCAGGCTGGAGTGCAGTGGCACAATCTTGGCTCACTGCACCCTCCCTCTGCCTCCTGCGTACAGGTGATTCTCCTGCCTCAGCCTCCCGAGTAGCTGGGATTACAGGCATGTGCCATTACACTCAGCTAATTTTTTGTATTTTTAGTAGAGATGGGGTTTCACCATGTTGGCCAGGATGGTCTTGATCTCCTGACCTCGTGATCTGCCTGTCTTGGCCTCCCAAAGTGCTGGGATTACAGGCATGAGCCACCATGCCCAGCCTACAAAGTATTTTTTGGACATCATCACCAGGGTAATATAGAAAGCATCACAAGTGGCATTGTCCTGGTCCCAGTGGACAGTCTGGTTTGACATGAGCTTGGCAAGGGCTTTGGTCACAATGCAAAACTGAAGCACTGTCATCTACCTTGGACAGGAGTCTGGAGAGGCTCTTCTAAGCGCATACCTAAGGCAAAAGACTGGTTACAAGGCTGCCCTTCCCCAAGACCCTGTCCCAATAGGTCTTATTCAGTTTGAACAAGGCTAAGATTCCTGGTAAGGCTCAGAGATTCCAGAAGGGGGTAGAAAGAAACCAAGGGTGCATCTGTTACTCAAACAAAGCTGAATGATGTAAATGCTTCCATTTGCCCCTCTGACAAGAAGTGACAGTAAAACAAAAGCCAAGGTTAAATGTTTCAGAAGTCAGATTCTACTGATTTTTGTCTTTTGCAAATAAATTTTGCACAAAAGAGGACCGACGCCCTGCCCTCTGCAACATTTGACCCTTTAGAAAGTGCATCTGATGTCATTCCACAAATGCCAGACTCTACCTACAATGAGAAGAATCTCAGCACAAAGGAAGTTTGGGCAGTGCCTGTGCGCAATGTGTGGGCTGCAGACTCACAAAACATTCATCCGATGAATATTACCCAGAACACATTAGCTGATAACACACGCACCCCAGAATCAATGAGGGAATTATCTCCTCCACACAATGGGCACCAAAGGAGGAAGTTTTCAATGTCCTTCCAACGCAGCCCAGCTATTGTCAATCCTGGCATGCCAGAAGATTAATGCACAAGTGACTGCACATCCAGATTTCCATCCTACGATTATGAGCACGGACCATTTTTCCCCTTTATGGATCCTCGGCACTTAACTTACTCAATGGTTTTTATTTGCATTGATCACATTTTATAGTATGATTAAATTTGTATGGAGGCATACCAATTAGTTTTGTTTTACACTTACTGAATGCACTTTATAGTCAGACAAATTAACTCTCCACAGTTAGGTTCATTTATCCAGTGGCAGGAGGTTTGAAGGGCTGTGCAGGGTCTCATCCCCAGCTGGGAAGAAGTGGTTATTGGGGAGAGGGTCTGGAGGACTGGATGCCTCTGAGAAAGTGACAGAGTGAACTGACTGACTACTCAGGAGATCACTGCGGAAGTGGTGAGGTTTCTCTAGGAGAGTAAGCACCAGGCTCTTTGCTCCATGTAAATTTCAGGAGCCCATCATGGCTTTATCTGAAGAGGAAATATGTTCTCCTACAGAATGGAAAAAGCAATGGAGTAGAATTCAGTTCCTAGCACACTCCCCGCCCCAATTTTTTCACCATCCTGCTGTGAGATTGGTACAACGATTTAACATCTTTGAGCCTCAGTAAACAAAGATGGCAATATGGAGGAGGAAAAGGAGGAGGAGAAAGAGGAAGAAGAAGAGAAAGAGGGACAGAAGGAGGAGGAGGAGGAAGAGGAGGAGGAGGATATTCTCACCGTGTGTTTTCCCTGTGACCCAGAATACTCTCAGCATGTGACAGGTTGGCTTCCCATCACCTTTTGCCATGATTGGAAGCTTCCTGAGGCCTCAGCAGAAGCAGATGCCAGCACCATGCTTCCTGTAAAGCCCGCAGAACCATGAGCCAACCATGAGGAAGAAGAGGAGGAAGAGAAAGAAGAGGAGGAGAAGATCATCTACCCACATAACTTGCTGTGAGGGTCAAATGTGAGAGGACCTGTGAAAACAATCTGTAAACTTTAAAGCATCACCTTTATGCTAGTCTTCCTTTAAATCAAAAGTAGAAGCTGCATAACACTGCATCACACAAAAGCAACTTGGAATCAAAAGACCTAACTGAATCTCCATGGCCTCCTGGCTGTGTGGCACTGTGGAAGTAAGTCACTTACTCTTAAGTTGCCTGGTCTGTAGAGTGGGGGATCATTATCCTAGGTTCTTGTAAACAGTTCAGACAGCAGTGTTTTCCTGACTGGCCTAGTAGATGACAGCTCCTTTATCCTCCATCTCTTCCTCAGCTATGTGTTTCTCCATAGCACGTGTGTTAGTTCACTAGGGCTACTATAACAAAATACTGCAGGCTGAGTGGTTTAAGCAACAGAAATTTATTTCCTGCAGTTCTGGAGGCTGGAAGTCAAAGCTCAAGGTGTCAGCTGGCTTGGTTTCTTCTGAGGCCTCTCTCTGTGGCTTGCAGGTGGGCCATCTTCTCTCCGTGTCTCACGTGGTCTTTCCTCGGGGTTCATGCATACATGATGTCTCTCCTTGGTGTATCCAAATTTTCTTCTCTCTCTCTTTTTTTTATTTTTATTTATTTATTTACTTTTTTGAGACGAAGTCTTGCTCTTGTCGTCTAGGCTAGAGTGCAGAGGCATGATCTTAAGCTCACTGCAACCTCCGCCTCCTAGGTTCAAGCAATTCACCTGCTTCAACCTCCTGAGTAGTTGGGAATACAAGTGCCCACCACCATGCCCAGCTAATTTTTTGTATTTTTAGTAGAGATGGGGTTTCACTGTGTTGGCCAGGCTGGTCTCGAACTCCTGATTACAGGCACCCGCCACCACATCTGGCTAATTTTTGTACTTTTAGTAGAGACAGGGTTTCACCATGTTGGCCAGGCTTGTCTCAAACGCCTGACCTCAGGTGATCCTCCCACTTTGGCCTCCCGAAGTGCTGGAATTACAGGCGTGAGCCGCCGCGCCTGGCCTTCTTTTCTTATACAGACAACAGTCTAATTGAATTACGGTTTATCCTAATTGCCTCATTTAATTACAGGAAATGGGTCCCAATCCAGACCCCAATAGAGGGTTGTCGGATCTTGCACAAGAAAGAATTCAGGCCAAGTCCACAGTGCAAAGCAAAAGCAAGTTTATTCAGAAAATAAAGTGGTGAAAGAACAGCTACTCCATAGACAGAATAGGGAGTTCCCAAAAGTAGGAGAAGGATCATGTCCCCCCTAGGTACAATACTTGTTTATATATAGGATAAAAAAAGACCATGGGGAGATGTGCCCTGCAATAAGGGTTTGTGACAAAGGATTACTTTTCTTAATTGCTATATTTTATGCAAGAATCAATATTATTATCTTTAAAGCAAAATTAAGAATATGTCTGTTCTCAAGATATCAGGATATCAGGACACCCCCTTCACTTTCTCCTGCTCCCTCTCTCACCAGATGACACACCAGCTCCCCCATTACCTTCCATGACTGGAAGCTTCCTGGTGCCCTCACTAGAAGCAGATGCCAGGACCATGCTTCCTGTGCAAACTGCAGAACCATGAACCAACATAAATCACTTTTCTTAATAAATAACCCAGCTTCAGGTATTTATTTATAGCAATGCAAAAACATACTAACGCAAAACTTGTTTGTAATAGAGTGAAAAATGGAAACAACTATCTCTAGGCAAATGGAGAGTAACCTGACTTACCACAGGGTAGGGTAGTTTTTCTCAATTCAAATGAATTCATTAGATCTACATGCAACCAAATAAATGTCCCAGAAAGCATAATATTGATATGTACAACATAACACTATGCACACATACATATATTCACTTATATATTTCATATGTACATATATTCATTTTTAAATGCCATATATTGTGTGTTGCAAATGCATGAAAATAAGCGCAAAAACATACACATCAGCCTCAGAGTAGGCTTGCCTCTGATAAAGGAAGGTAAGAAGAATAAGGGAGGGTAGTCTTCAACTCTGTCTGTAACATTTTTTTCCTTAACAAAGACACTCAAAGAGAATTTGGCAAATGTCAACACCTGTTACACCTTGATGGTAGGTACATAGTTAAATGTTACTTTATTTTCTGAACTTCTCCCACATTGAAGTATGTCTTAATTTTCTTTCATGTGTTTTAGTGAACAGGGGAATAAATGTGTCATCTTTAGCTGAACTCTCATTAAGCTACTGGTCCTAGCTGGAGCCACATGAAACAGATTTTATTCCTCTTTTAAGCCATATCATGGTCTTCTAAGGCAAGGAGGGAGACTCCCAAGCCTTGTAACTATCAGTATAAAGGGCCAATATTTTGACTGAATTGCATCTAGACAGACAGACTTTTACTTATTGAGTCATTCAAGATTTGTAGACTGCTGCTGTATGACTACTAATATGCTTCTCCTCTGAGCTCATTGTCTAGTGAGAGAAACAGATACATAACCAGATAACCACAGTACAATGTCCAAACTGAAGAGCTTGCACAAAGAGCTTTACATTAGAGGAAGATATGACTAATCTGCCTTAGGAGGAAGTGAGCCAGGAGGTAGAAGCAGCTCAGCTAGAAAGAGAACCCCTAGGTGAGCTTTAAGGAATGACTAGGAAGTAGGCACTATTATTGGCCATAGTTTCTAGATGAAGAGACTGAAGCTCAGAGAGGCAGGATCTCATGGTTCAGATACAGTGAAAATAGCATTACTGGGGCCCAGGTTTTTCTGACACCCAAGCCCTTAAGCTTAACCACTATACTACATAGAAAGCTGCAGCTGTGAATGGGCGCAGTGGCTCACTCCTGTAATCCCAGCACTTTGGGAAGCCAAAGCAGGTGGATCACGAAGCTAGGAGTTCAAGACCAGCCTGGCCAATATGGTGAAACCCTGTCTCTACTAAAAATAAAAAAACTAGCCAGACATGGTGGCACATGTCTGTAATCCCAGCTACTTAGGAGGCTGAGGCAGGAGAATTGCTTGAACCTGGGAGGCGCAGGTTGCAGTGAGCTGAGGTTGTACCACTGCACTCCAACCCGGGAGACAGAGTGAGACTCCATCTCAGAAAATAAATAAATAAATAAATGAAGGCTGCAGTTGCAGCTTTGTAGGTCTCAGCTCAGAAACAATTACCTGCCTTGTGACCGCAAAAATGATCCTATATCCCACTGGTGAAGCTACCTATTTCCAGGGACAAGTTAAAAGATGCAACAAAGCTGTCTCTGAAGAGAGTAGGAATCTGTACCTATGGCTAAAAGAATCTGGGAACAGTTGGGCTTGGCAAGCTCTTCTTCTCTACCTGTGTGTCCCAGCTGCCAAAATGTCTAAATGAACACCAGGAGCCCAGCTATCCATCAGGCTGTCTCCTCTAAGCTACAAGAAGACTATGCAGGTGTTTGCTGGGATTTAGAGTTAATGACAGCAACATCAGTCACCTGGCTTTTATATGCTACAAAATTATAGGACCAGAGATTCTCTACCTCTTTCTAAGTGCTTTGTATGAAAGAGATTTATGTGATAGGAGAGAGATCGGAGCTGACCCCCAGAACGGATTACCAGGCAGCGTTTTCTTGGAATAGAACTTGAAGAAGTTAGATCACTGTTCTGTAGGTAACAGTTGGGTCAGGGGCTGATTCTAACCCAGAAAAAAAAATGAACCAGGTTGTAGGATTGTTGATGTCCATCCATCACTTTAAAGTTAATGATAGGATTAAAACCTTGAGGCACCAAGGATTTTAACTCTTTCAGGTGAGAATCATAGAAGCCCAACTCAAACTGGCCAAAACAAACAAACTAACAAAAACAAAAATAAGAAAAAGAGAAGGGAGGGAGGAGGTGAGGAAGTAGACTACCAGCTTATGTAATTGAAAGGTCCACATGTATTTCAGGTGTGGCTGGATCTAGGAGTTTCTAACAATGTCGTCAGAAATCTACACCCTCATCCCTTGCATCTTTTTCCCTTGTGTTGTTGCCACTTTCTCCAGGATCTGCTCTCATGATGGCAAGGTAGCAAGCAAAATCTCTAGATTCATATCCTCCCAACTCAGCAACCATAATGGAAAGAGTGCCTCTCTTTCCCAGTAGCTCCTGCAAAAGTTCCAGGACAAATTCATTGGTATAGTTTGGATCATGCACTAATCCCTGAAGCTACGAGTTCCTGTGACTCAAATTGGCCAGCTCTGGGTCTTGGGTACAATTCTGGAGCCAGAGTGAGGTGTGCCCAATAAATGACAGAAAGTGAATGAGAAGTTTGGGATTATCTTTGTGTAGAAGGAAGAGTAGATAATCTACTGGGTGGTGTACTTCACTAAGGACAAGTTGGAGAACCAGGATGGACTGAGCATCACTCTAACCCAGGAGTTGTACAACATGGTAGCCTGCAGAGTTTCCTGGCTTCCCCATGAAGTACCTTTGATCCTCCCTATATTATTGCTGTTGTTGAGGAAACTGAAGCTCCAAGAAGGAGAATAGTTTGATCCATGCAACATAAGCTCATGTTCAAAGTCACACTGGCTGATTCCACCAACAGGGCTTCATCCTCCATGCTGTATCCTAAGCTAGAAAGACGATTGAGAATAGAATTTTAAAAGGGTCCCAGCTCCAGAAGAAACATGATTTGGTTGGATCACTGTGCACAGATTACGATTCCTCTCTGAGTTTTAGTTACCACAGCTGTAAGATGAGAATGCTGTCCTAAATTCATGGTGTTAACAGGTAGCAGAGGCATCTAGTGGTGACACAGTTTTCAGAAACCTGTAGGATATTCTCTAAGCCAACACAATCACACCAAATGTAACCTACTCCTTCCCCTGGATACAACAGCCATGGAATTATCCATGAGTGACCTTGGTCATTCAGTTTAGTGATCACAATGATATTAACGCAATGTGGCCTCAGTGTTTTGGGTACATTATCCCATTTAACCTTTTCCTTTTTTCTTTCTAGTTATACAACCTTTCAAACTTACAAAGCATAACATGTCGGACATATATACAGTCTTTTCCAAGATTAAACAGATGTTAACATTTTGCCATATTGCTTTAAAACTCTTTGTAAACAAACAAAACATTACAGATACTAGTAAATTCCCCCTCTTCAGTTTTCCTTATTCTTTTCTCTACTTCTCTCTTTCCCCAGAGGTCACCTCAATGATGAGTGGGTCTGACTGAATCACAGTTATGTTTGTGTTAATTTTTACATATACTTTATATTATGTATGTGTGTACATAGAAATATGCTATCTGTAGACATGTAATTCTGTGCATTTAAAAATCTTACATGCAGTAATCTTTTAAAACTTGCTTTTCTCCCCACACTTATTAGTTTTCAGTTTATCTACAGTGAATCATGTAGCTCTCATTCACTCATTTAAACTGCAATATCTTATCCTGTTGTGCATAAACTACAATTTATTTACCATTTCCCAGTGAAGAGAATGTTGGTTGTTTTCACATTCTTTCAATTACAAACTACAACAATAAGTACTCTTGTATGGTTCTCCTTGGGCACATAAGGGAGTGTTTCCAGCACGAACATTCAGAAATGGAATTGGTAGATAATCAGTGTGGATATCTTCAACTTTACTAGGTAATGCCAAATTGCTGTCCAACGTGGCTTTATCAATTTATATTCTCATCAGAAGCATAGATTTCCATTTTCCCATATTCTCACCAACACTTGTGTTACCAGATTTATTGATTTTGTCAATCTGAAAAGTACAAAATGGTATTTTGCTGCCTATACTTTGAATAGACCCAATCGTGGCATTGAGAATATTTTTATAGTCTGTGGGATATCAGGCTTTCTTTTCCTTCGAATTACTTTTTTATGTAGTTTGTCATTATTGGATTCTTTGTTTTTTAACGATTTGGGGAGGGTTCTTAACACATCCTAGATACTAATTCCTTAGTAATTATATGGTCTGCAAGAATCTTTTCTCAGGTTTTCTGCTCCCAAGGTATAAGATGTATTTTGTCATATGAAAGATTTCATTTAATGTAGTGATGTCTATCAGACTCTTCCTTGTGGCTCCTGGTGTATTTAAGAAACTTTTACCCACCACTCTCATAAAAAATTTCTCCTAGGCTTTCTTCTGATTTTCACATATATAATTTGAATATATCTGGAATATATTTTTTTCATAGGTATAAAGTTAAACATCTAATTTTTTTTCTCTTTTCATGTGGATAGCAAGTCATCTCAGCACTAATCATTCACTAATTTAGAATGTCATGTACCAAACTCCTTTATTAAAAGAAGGTCTGTGTCTGGATGGATTTGAAACACTGATCTGTTTTTCCCTTCCTGTACCAGTACTACACTGTTTTCATTATGTGCGGCAGTTCCATTTATTAAGTTACCATGTCTCTGCTCCAAATCCATCCTTCTGCTGTCTGCTTTGTGGTGTTGGGACCGAGAGTCCACAAACCCCATTTTTGCTTTGCCAGTTGGGGTTTGGGTTAGGGTTAGAACAGGGGTTAGGATTAGGGTTAGGGTTAAGGTTAAGGCCCCTGTTAGGCTTTGCCAATAGCGGGCTCTCAAAAGAGATGGAAAGGCTTGGGGGAGAGGAATAAGGACTTGCTCCTTCCTGTATGGTTATAATTCCTGTGTGCAATACCCACCCTTACTTCTTCAGCCAGGGAGCACCGTTCTAACATGGATCAGTCGTTCAACCAGTTAGCAGGTTTCCCAATAGTTGCAGAACCAGATTCAGCATGGCACCCTCAGAGACCCCAATGCCAGCTCTGCAATCTCAGAACTAAAAAAAAAAAAAAAAAAAGGATTATAGGGTACAATACTTAGGAATCACATAAGACCAGGAAATACTCCCCGTTTCCCACCAGTCATTGTGGGAAAACCTCATTATACACAGAGCATTGGATAATGTAATAAAAAGGTTTGCCACAGTAGGGAGACAATATTGGCTCTCAACTAAGTGCTGCTCTGACCTTACCCAGCAAAACTTAAATGTGAGACCCAAACAGGTTTCAAGTAATGCAGTCACATCCAAGAACAAAGTTCAAGAAAAAATTATATGTCTAGAACACAGCAAAATAAAATTCAAAACAAAAATGGACATTCAATCAAAAATTACCAAGCATAAAAAACACAAGAAAATATAGCCCATAAGTAGGAAAACAATCAATCAAAACTGATACAAAATAGAAACAGTTGATAGAATTAGGAGGCAGAAGCCAGGGGAAACTTTGAAAATGTTACTTAGAGACATGGAACAAATAAAAGACATAAAACTTCTAGAAATGAAAATTAAAATGTCTCAGGTGAGAAATACACAAATGGGATGAATTCACAACAGAGAAGATGTGGCAAAAGAGAAGATGAGTGAAAAATGGAAAACATGGCCATTGAAAATGCCCAAAATAAAACACAAAGATCTGAAAATGAGCAGAACATCAGTGACCTGTAAGACAACCTTAAGTTCCCTGATATATGTGAAACTGGAATGAAAAATATTTGAATAAATAATGGCCAAACTTTAAAATGTATAAACTATTTGAATAAAAATTTTTACTAAAGAAGATATACAAATGACCAATAAACACACACAAAGATGCTCAATGAACAATTAAAGAAAATCAAATTTAAATCACCCGTGAGATACTACTTCACATGCACCAAGTGGAAATAATTTTAAAAACAGAAATAATAGCAAGTATTGGCAAGCATATGAAGAAACGGGAACCCTCAAACATTGCTGATGTTTGAATCATCATACAGCCACTATAGAAGAAAGTTTGTTGGGTTCTCAAAAATTTAAACATAAATTTAATGTACGGCCCACATTTTCACTCTTTGGTATCTACCAAAGGGAAATAAAAGAATCTATATGGACAAATATGTATTCACAAATATTCATAGCAGCATTATTCCTAACAGTTAAAAACTTGAAACAACCCAAATGTCCATCAACTGATGAATGGATAGCATTCAGAAATAAAAGGGAATGAACTACTGATGCACGAAACAACAGGGATGAACCTCAAAATCACTGGGTTAAGCAAAAGTGTCAAGATCACCTACTGGGTGACTCCATTTACATGAAACATCCAGAAGAGCCAAATCCAGAAAGCAGATCAGTTGCCTGCAGCTGGAGATAGAAATAGGAAGTAACTAAATGGATATACACAAATGTTTACTGGGTGATGGAATATTCTGAAGTTGAGCTGGGGTGATTATTGCACCATCCCATGAATTTACAAAAAAAAAAGTTCAATTGTTCACTAATAATGGGTGAATTTTATAACACTAAATATAAATTATATGTACATATACATTTTACTATATATGTACTTCAGGAAAGCTGCTTAAACAAGAGATTGTTAACACAATGAAAAGACAAGAACTGGATAAAATATTAGCCAATTATATAGCTGATGTCTTGTGAGATTTTTTTTAGATGAGGTCTAGCCCTGTCACCCAGGCTGGAGTGCAGTGGTGCAATCATAGCTCACTGCAGCCTTGAACTCCTGGATTTCAGAGATTCTTGCCTCCACCTCCCAAGTAGCTGGAACTACAGATAAACACCACCATGCCTGGCAAATATATGTATATACATAATATCATATATTACATTATAATGTAATTATATATTACATATTATATATTACATTATATATTATATTATATTATACATTAAATATATTTATACAATATAAATATATATTATTGTATATTATATATATAATTATTATATATTAATATGTTATATATTATACAATATATATGCAAAATATTATATATTATACAATATCTATGCAAAAGATAGATATTGTATTATTTCATTAGTATTAATTCTGAAAAAGGAAAACTAATCTCATGCAACAGAAAGCAGATGAGTGGTTGTCAAGGGACAGGAGGCTGTGTCAGACGAGGAGGCACAGGAGGGAAGATTACCAAGGGCACAAGGACTTTCTGCTTCTGAGTTGTTTCACTTAAGATAATGGCCTTCAGT
The DNA here is from genome assembly GCA_036589455.1 of Ateles fusciceps. NCBI lineage: Eukaryota > Metazoa > Chordata > Mammalia > Primates > Atelidae > Ateles > Ateles fusciceps. The sequence goes on from JAZHEH010003064.1 coordinate 1,671,206, forward strand.
TTCATCCAAGTTGATGCAAAATTATGCAAAGAATGCATAGTTTTATTCTTTGTTATGGCTGAATGGTATTCCATTGTGTGTATATACCACATACTCTTTATCCAATCACCTACTTATGAACACTTATTGATTGTGTTGATTCCCTGTCTTTGCTATTGTGAATAGTGCTGTGATAGACATAATAGAGCAGTTATCTTTTTTGATATAGAGTGATTTATTTTCCTTTGGGTAGAGGCCCAATAGTGGGATTGCTGGATCCAATGGTAGTTGTATTTTTAGTTCTTTGAGAAACCTCCATACTGCCTTTTCATCAAGATTGCACTAATGTTATATTCCACCAATAGTGTGGAAGTATTCCCTCTCCTATGCATTCTGCGTACACATGGACATAGAATTTAGAATGACTGATGTTGGACACTAGGAGGATTGGAAGGTGGGAGGGCAGTCAGTAACAAAAAATTCCTTCATGGGTACAGTATACATTATTCTAGTGATAGATACACTAAAAGCCCAGACTTCACCACCAGATAATACATCCATGTAAAAAGAATTGTACTTGTACCCCGTACATTTATACAAATAAAAAGCAAAACAAAACAAAACCCACAAAGAATAGGAGAAAACTATTGGGGGCAATGGACATATTCACAATCTTGATTATGGTGATAGTTTCATGGGTATATACACTTGTCAAAATGTATCAAATTGTACAAATTATGTGCTATTTATTAAATATCAATTATACCTCGATGAGGTTATTTCATAAAAATAGCAAAAATAATGGGAGAGAGGCAGAAGTGTACTTCTGTTACCAACTCTACAGAAAGAAAATGCTACTTAAATTGCGTCATTGTGTATGGTTGCTCTTGGGTTTTAGTAGACGACTTTGGATGCAAAATATTACATCTCATACTCTTCTTGTTAAAATTCTTTCTGCTCACCATTTTTTCCTAATGGATGTTTTTAAGTACTTCGGTCTATTCTCTTGTTGCAAAGTGAGGGATTTCCAGTGCTTAACCTTGAAACAGAAAACCTTTTTAACTGCTATTGAGAGAAATTTCAGGGAGAAGAAAATGTTTCTTCTATTCCTCAAGAGCTGCAGAAAAAGCAGATAGTATACCTGCATCATAAAGCCACTTCAAAGGCGAGTTGGTGAGAACATTAACAAATTCGTCAGTTTTACTTTCCTATTGGGTGTGAAGAATGCTGTATAAATATATAATCCTGCTCTGTTTCCTGTTACTGTGAAACTGTGCATGGGAATAGTCACACAAAGGAATCTATTAAGTCATCAGATACTGTCCGTGAAATATAACCTATACCATAAAATGCCTTCAATTCTAAGCAACTGTTCTGACTTCATAATTTGTTGCACCAGTAGTAAAATTTAAATTGACATCTCTGTTTGCTGAACAGTGCAAATCTTAGAAATTTTCCACAAGAAGCAAAAGGAAGGCTTGGGAATTTCCTTCTTTATGCATAGAAGCATAGAAATATAATAAATTCCATGACTGCTGATTTCCTCATTCAACTTAAGCATTTGAGGGTTTTTTTCTCATTAAAGTAGCAGTGCTCTTCAGCAGGTTAAGGAAATTTCTTCTGTTCCAACTCCCTAAAAGATACTTTCTTAATTGTGAATATTTCTTGATTTTTATTCATTTTACTGAGTTTATTGGGAGAATCAAATGGTTTTCTGTGTTTAATCTCTAATATAGTAAACTAGATTTTTTTACTGTTTCTTTTTTATTTTAATAGCTTTTGGAATACAAGTGGCTTTTGGTTACATGGATAAATTATATAGTAGTGAATTCTGAGATTTTAGATCATGTGCCACCCAAGTATTGAACATTGTACCTAATGTGTAGTTTTTTCATCCCTAGTCCCCCACCCACCCTCCTCTTTCTGAGACTCTAAAGTCCACTACATCATCGTATGCCTTTGCATACGCATAGCTTAGCTCCCACTTATAAGGGAGAACATAGGGTTTTTGGTTTTCCACTCCTGTGTTACTTCTCTTAGAATAATGACCTCCAGCTCCATCTAAGTTGCTGCAAAGGACATTATTTCATTCATTTTAATGGCTGAGTAGTATTCTATGGTGTATATATGCCATGTATTCTTTATCTACTTATTAGTCGATAGGCACTTAAGTTGGTTCCACATCTTTGCAAATGTGACTTGTGCTCCTATAAACATACATGTGCAAGTGTCTTTTTCTTATAGTGACTTCTTTTCCTTTAAGTAGATTCTCAGCAGTGGGATTGCTGGATCAAATGGTAGATCTACTTTCAGCTCTTTAAGGAATCTCCATACTGTTTTCCATAGAAGTTGTACTAATTGACATTCCTCCAGCAGGGTAAAAGTGTTCCCTTTCCCCCCACATCCATGCCAACATCTATTATTTTCTGACTTTTAAATAATGACTATTTTTGCAGGAGTAAGGTGGTGTCTCATTGTGGTTTTAATTTGCATTTCTCAGATTGGTGATATTGAGCATTTATTCATATATTTGCATATCTTCTTTGAGAAATGTCTATTCATATCATTTGCCCACTTTTTAATGGGATTATTTGAGTTTTTTCTTAGTAATTTGTTTGAGTTCCTTATAGATTCTGACTACTAGTCCTTTGTCAGATTCATAGTTTGCAAATATTTAATTTTCTGTTCTTTGCATATATATAAGTTATACTCCCTGATGTTTTGGTGTACTTGTCTTGATGTACATCTGCATAGTGAAGTGATCGCTACATCAGGCAAATTAACATCTCCATCATCTCATAAAGTTATCTTGTGTGTATGTGTGATAAATGTATCTAATATCTACTCTCTTGGAAAAGTACTAGTATATAATACAATATTGTTAACTATAGTCTTCATCTTGTGCATTAGCTCTCAACTTGTTCATCTTACAAAACTGAAACTTTATACATTTTTTTTAAACATTTATTATTTTTCTTTTATTGTTATTATTTCAATAGTTTTGCTGGAACAGGTGGTATTTGGTTACATGGATAAATTATTTACGTGTGATTTCTGAGATTTTGGGGCACCTATCACCCAAGCAGTGTACACTGTACCCAATGTGTAGTGTTTTATCCTTTGCCCCCTCCCACCCACCCCCTAAGACACCAGAGTTTATTATATCATTCCTATGCCTTTGTGTCCTTATAGCTTAGCTTGCACTTGTGAGAACATACAATGTTTGGTTTTCCATTCCTGAGTTACTTCCTTAGAATAATGCTCTTCAACATCTTCCAGATTGCTGCAAATGCCATTATTTTGTTTCTTTTTATGGCTGAGTAGCATTCCTTGGTATGTGTATATATATATATATATATATATATATATATATATATATATACCACTTTTTCTTTATCCACTTGTTGGTTGATAGGCAGGCATTTAGGCTGATTCCATATTTTTGCAATTGTGAATTGTGCTGCTATAAACATGAGTGTATAAGTATCTTTTTCATATAATGACTTCTTTTCCTCTGGGTAGGTACCCAGCAGTGGTATTGCTGGATCAAATGGTAGTCCTACTTTTAAGTTTTTTATTTTTTTATTTATTTTTATTTTTTTATTATTTTTATTTTTTTTATTGCATTTTAGGTTTGGGGGTACATGTGAAGAACATGGAAGATTGTTGCATAGGTACACACATTTTTTAAAAATTGAGACAGGGTCTCATTCTGTCGCCCAGGATGGAGTACAGTGACGTGATTACAGCTAACTTCAGCCTTGATCTCCCGGGACTCACGTGATCCTCCCACCTCAACCTCCTGAGTAGCTGGAGCCACAGGCACATGCCACCATGCCCAGTTAAGTTTTTGTTTTATTTGTTTATTGGCTTGTTTTTCATAGAGACTGTCTTTCACCACATTGTCCAGGCTGTTCCTAAAGTCCTGGACTCAAGTGATCCTCTCGCCTTGGCCCCAAAGTACTGGGATTACAAGTGTGAGCCACTGTGCCCAGCCTGAAGCTCTGCACATTTTTTTAGCAGTAAACTGATGTTTCTGGAAAAATCTCTAATTAGTTATGCTATACCTATGATACAAGTTGCTGAGTTTTGTTTGCAGATATCTTACTTAAGATTTTTGTTCAGAAGTGTAATTTGAATGTCACTTTCCTTCACCTTAGTATCCTTGGATGATTCTGGTTTCAAGATTCTATTACCCTCATAAAAGGTATTAGAGAGTCGTCCTTTGGTTATTTTTTGCATTAGACGTTATTTGTTCCTTAAATGTTTGGTAAAACACAGTCATGTTTAGGAGAGTCTTCTAAGAGATTAATTTAAGGCATAATTTTGTCACTACATTAGCTGTACGACATGATTTTTGACATGAAAAGTTTTATCTTTTTTATTGTTATACATATTTTCTAATATCCATTGTGAGTTTCTTTGATACATGAATTATCTACATATATATTGGTAAATTACAAAATAAACTTTTTTACTTTCTAATTTTACAACATTGTGGATAAAGGATGTGGTATTTATTGGTAATTTAGATTTACTATGTGGCTGGACCACATAGTCAGCTTTTATAAATATTCCATAAGTTTTAGACAAGAATTTTTATGTTCTCTAAATATTACCTGCAAAACTCTATATATGTCCATTTGCTCAAAATGTCCTGGTTTTATTATTCAGATTTTTTACAACCTTATAAAGTTTTGTCAGTTTCACCATCAATTACTAAGACAGGTATGCTAAACTCTCTGATTCTAATTGCAGATTTGTATGCTTACCTTTGCAATTTTGCCCATATCTACTTTAAAATTTTTTTTAATTTATTTTTTTATTGTATTTTAGGTTTTGGGGTACATATGAAGAACATGCAAGATTGTTCCATAGGTACACACATGGCAGTGTGATTTGCTGCCTTCCTCCCCATTACCTATATCTGGCATTTCTCCCCATGCTCTCTCTCCCCCAATTCCCCACCCCCTGCTGTCTCTCCCCTATTTCCCCCCACAGACCCCAGTGTGTGATGCTCCCCTCCCTGTGTCCCTGTGTTTTCATTGTTCAACACCCACCTATGAGTGAGAACATGCAGTGTTTGATTTTCTGTTCTTGTGTCAGTTTGCTGAGAATGATGGTTTCCATTTTCATCCATGTCCCTAAAAAGGACACGAACTCATCATTTTTTATGGCTGCATAGCATTCCATGGTGTACTTTATACATTTTTAATCTCTCTTCTTAAGCTATACAAGTCCAGAAAACTTATCTCTTCCTGAAAAATTAATCCTATTACCATTATGTACCGACTCTTTTCATCATCAATAATACATTTCTCTTTACAAATATTTTTGTTTTATGTTAATATAGGTATTTTCTGTAAGTGCATATATGCATATATAAGTATTATATATATAATATATAAGAATATATTATATATATAAGATTTCTTTAAAAAAAAGCTGATAGATATATATATTATTTTAGATTCAGGGGGTAGATATGTAGGTCCGTCACATGCATATATTGTGCAATGCTGAGATTTGGGCTTCAATTAAGCCTGTCACTCTAATAGTGAACATAGTATCCTGTAAGCAGTTTCTCAACCCTTGCTTCCCTCCCTCCCCACTATTTTTATTTATTTTATTTATTTATTTATTTATTTATTTGAGATGGAGTCTTACTCTGTCTCTCAGGCTGGAGTTCAGTAGTGTGATTTCGGCTCACTGCATCCTCCGCCTCCCGGTTTCAAGCAATTCTCCTGCCTCAGCCTCCCGAGTAGGTGGGACTACAGGCATGTGTCACCACATCTGGCTAATATTTTTGTATTTTTAATAGAGATAGGGTTTGCCATGTTGGCCAGTCTGGTCTCAAATTCCTGACCTCAGGTGATCAGCCTGCCTCGGCCTCTCAAACTGCTGGAATTACAGGCGTGAGCCACCACACCTGACCCATCCAATTTTTAATTTATCTTACAAAAGAGAGGTCAGCAAACTACAGCTGGCTAGTGGCCAAATCCCACCACCACATGCTTTGGTAAATAAAGTTTTATTGGAACACAAGCACACTCATTATTTGCATATTTCCTGTGGCTGCTTTCAGGCTATGCCAGCAGAGTTGAGTAGTTATGGCAAAGACTTTGCAGCTGAAAAAGCCCTAAAATATTTATTACGTAGCTCTTTGAGAAAAAGATTCTTGACCAGGGTGATACAACATTGAATAGATCCAAATAAATATTTATAACATATGGATAAGACAGGAAGCAATGCCATGGACACCTGTGTACCCAACACCCAATTTAAGAAACAGAACATCACAAGCACCTTTGAAGCTGCCTGCAGATCCCTCCCGGATCTTAGCCTGGCCCCTCTCTCTCAGATCCAGCCCCCTCCTGCTTGTCATTTGAGTTTATCATTACACCATTTTCTTTACAATTGTACCATGTTTGTATCCATAAGCGACCTATTGTTTAATTTTCCATGTATTTTGAACTTTAAATAAATAGAATCATAGCATAGTATTCATTGGCAATCTGCCTTTTTCACTCAGTTTATTATGCGTTTGAGATTCCTCCTTCTTGCCGCATGTAGCAGTAGCTCATTTCCACTGCTGTTTAGAATCCCATTGTATGTTCCAAAATGTAATTTTCCCTTCCAAATCTGATAAGTCTTTTCAGTCCTTCTGCTGTTATAAAATGTTACTTCTCTGGTCCTCCCTGTATGTGTCTCATGCCGCACATGAGCAAGCATTTATCCAGGATATATTCCTAGAGAGCTGGTGAATTTCTTGTTCATAAGATATAATTATGTTCACTTTTACCAGAAAAAAGCCACATTGTTTTCCAAATTGGTTACAAATTCATCCTCCTATCAGAAATGCATACAATTTGACATCATGCCTCAGACCTACCAAAAATGGATATTACCTTTTCTTTTAGCCAATTAGGTGATGTGATATGATGTCTCATGGTTGTTTTCATTTTTATTTCTCCAAATATTAATAAAGTTGATCATATTGTTGCATGTTGACTGACATTTACATTGCCACTCATGTGATGCCTTTTACAAGTTGCTTGTTTATTTTTCAATTTCCTTGTTCTCAGTTTTGCGACTTTTAACTCTCTTTTTGTTTATTATTTGTTTTATAGACTTTCTTACATAATAAAATTTATTAATTTTTCCCTTTATAATTTGTACTTTTCTTTCTTTCTCTAATAGAAGGGGGTCTTGCTATGTCACCCAGAGTGAAGTACAGTAACACAATCATATTTTCACTGCAGCCTGAAACTCCTGAGTTCAAGCAGTCCTCCCAAGTAGCTGGGACTACAGGTATGTGCCGCCATGCTGGGCTAATTTTGCTTTTTAACTTTTATATTTATATGGGGTCTTCCTCTGTTGTCCCAGGCTGGTCTCAAACTCCTGGCTTCAAGTGATCCTCCCTCCTCAGCCTCCCAGAGGGCTGGGACTACAGGCATGAGCCACTGGGCCCAGCCAATTTGTACTTTTCAAGTATTGCCTTAAAAATATAGTTCACTGATGTAGAATCACAAATGCATTCTGCAATATTGTCTTCTAAAAGATTTCATGTTTGCCTTTCACATTTAAATATCTAATCACCTGGAATTAATTTTTGTGTACATTGCGAGGTAGGGATACTAGTTGTCCATCCCTATGTAACACTATCTTAATAAGCATAAAGTCATTATAGTTTTAACTAATATAGCTTTATACTAGTTTTTAATATGTGATAAGTCATTTCTCCTTATTTTTCTGCTTTAAGGGTATCGTAGGTATTCTTATCTGTTTAGTTTTCTCATAAAATTTAGTACTGTATTAACAGTAAATTCTACAAAGGAAACAAAACCTGTTGGAATTTTAAAAAGAATGGCATTGACTCTTTAGATCAACTTGGGAAGAAATGACAGCTTTATGAAGTTGAGTATTCTTACCCACACACATAAAATATCCCTTTATGTCTCCTTTAACTTCTTTCAGTAAAATTTAATAATTTTCTCCTTACAAGTCTTGCAAATCTTTAGATTTAGATTTATTTACATATAGTGTTACAAGTGGTATATATTTTATTACCCTTTCTACCCATTGGTGGCCACTTACAAGAAATGCGATTTATTTTTGTATATTAAATGTTTGTGAAAGAACTATGCTCAATTCTCTTATTAATTCTAATAATTTATTGATAACTTCTTTTGCATTTTCTGTGTAAATAATTATATCATCTGGGAACATTGACAGCTTTTTTCTTCTTCTCTAACTTACAGTTTTTATTTATTTTCTTACATTACTGTGCTGGCTAGGACCACCAGTACAATATTAAGCAGAAGTAATGACAGTAGATACTATTTCTCATTCTTGGTCTTAAAAGAGATGCTTTCCTCAATTTTCTATTAAGTTTGATATTTCTGAGAGGATTTTTATATCAGTCTAAGGGAAATTCTCTTTCATTTTTCTTTTGCTAAAAATTTTTGTCAGCTTTTTCTACACATAGTGAAATTATTATAATCTATTTCTGCTTTAACCTGTTTATGGGGTAAATTAAATTTATTGATTATCTAATATGATCCAAATTTACATCCCTAGAATACATTCAACATGGACATCACACGTTATCTGTTTCAAGCATTGCTGAACACTTTTTTGGTAACAATTTGCTTGGGTTTTTTTATTTACGTTTATAAATGAAATTGACCTAAAATCTTACTTTCTTACACTGTCCTTTTTAGCTTTTAATGTCAATGTTCGGCCTCATGAAATGAGTGGGAAATGTTTCCTCTTCTTCTGCACTCAGTAAAAATTTTCAGAAAAGAAAAATCCAAGATGGGTGTTTTACTTTCTCAGCTTGGGGGATCTTCTGTATAAATTTGAATATCAAATGTGGGTAAGTAACAGGAGGCCTGCATTCTGAAGTCATACAGGGTTTTTTTCTACCCAGAGATTGAGCATGAATAGACAAATTTTCTGTCTAGTCCCTTGACTGGGGATAGCGGTGGATTTTTCTCCAGTCTACCCTTTCTCAGAAGAAACAGCCTTTCAAGGGTTCTATTTTTTTGTGAGTGAAGGCTCAGTCCCTCCCAGTATCCTACACTGTGTGGCTAAAGACTTTGTCACTGCCCTTGGTGCATACTAATAAAACTCAGGTCCCCAGGTTGTAAAATTGACAAACACACACATACACACACACACACCCAATATGGACACACTGCCCATATTCATGTCTATTCTCCTAATTTCCCATCAACTAAAGAGTCTCTCTTTCTTTTTTGCAAGCTCATCGGGGAATTTAAAATTGTAACTACAAAGATGGCCGAATAGGAACAGCTCTGGAGTGCAGTTCCCAGCGAGAATGCAGAGGATGAGTCATCACCACATTTCCAAAAGAGTATTTACTGCCCACAGACCAGGAGATTCCCGGGCAGAAAAGCACCATGAGTCTCTAGCACAGCTGTTTCAGCTCATGCAGCAGGTCTCCACACAAAAACTCACACAAATCTGGGCGGCCATTTCAACTGGCACCTGGAACACCTGGGAGACAGAGTTTCCCATTCAACTGAAAAAAGGGGGCTGAAACAGGGAGCCAGGTGATCTGACTCAGCAGGTCCCACAAAGACCAGCAATATGAAAGACTCTGGATTGAGAGTTTCACAGCAAGCATAGCTGGACCCAGGATGGTCCAGCTTTATGGGAGAAGGGCATCCGCCATTACCAAGGCAGTCCACCACTACCAAGGCAGTCCACCATTACTAAGGCAGTCCACCATTACCAAGGCAGTCTGCCATTACAGAGACAATCCGCCATTATACAGACAGTCCACCATTGCCGAGGCAGTTCTAACTATACCTCTATAAACAAAACCACAAGGAAGTTCACACAACAGCTGGGCAGAGCCCTCAGCAGCTCAGCAACGCCTCTGCTGGCAGACTGTGACCAGGCTACCTCCTCACTGGGCAGGGCATCTCTGAAAAAAAGGCAACAGCATGTCAGGAAATTATAAACAAAGCCCCACCTTCCCAGGACAGAGCACCTGGGAAAAAAAGGTGGTTATGAGTTCCACTGCAGCAGACTTAAACATACCTGCCCAGCAGCTCTGAACAGAACAATGGAGCTCACAGCTCAACACTTGAGCTCTGATAAGGGACAGACTGTCTCCTCAAGCAGCTCCCAGATCCCCGTATATTCAAAGAGACACCTCAAAAAGGAGAGCTCAGGCTGACATCTGGTGGCTATCCTTCTGGGACAAAGATAGCAGAAGAAGAAACTGGCAGCAACCCTTACTGTTCTGCAGCTGCCGCAGGTAATCCCCAGGCAAGCAGGGTCTGGAGTGGACCTACAGCAGTCCTACAGCAGAGGGGCCCGATGGTTAGAAGGAAAACTAAAAAACAGAAAGAAATAACTTCATCATCAACAAAAGGGATGTCCACCCAGAAACCCCATCCAAAAGTCACCAACTACAAAGACCACAGGTAGACAAATCCACAAAGATGGGAAGAAACCAGTGCAAAAAGGATGAAAACACCCAAAATCAGAATGTCTCTCCTCTTCCAAGGGACCACAACTCCTCACCAGCAAGGGAACAAGGCTAGATGAAGAATGAGGCTGATGAATTGACATAAACAGACTTCAGAAGGTGGGTAATAACAAGCTTCTTTGAGCTAAAAGAACATTTTCTAACCCAATGCAAAGAAACTAAGAACCTTGAAAAAAGGTTTGAGGAAATGCTAACAAGAATAAAAAGCTTAGGGAAGACTACAGATGAATTGATGGAGCTGAAAAACACAACATGAGAACTTTGCTAAGCATACACAAGTTTCAATAGCTGAATTGATCAAGCAGAAGAAAGGATATCAGAGATTGAAGATGAACTCAATGAAATAAACAAGAAGGCAAGATAAGAAGGAAAAAAAAAAGTAAAAAGAAATGAACAAAGCCTCCAAGAAATATGAGATTATATGCAAAGACCTAATCTATGTTTGATAGGTGTACCTGAATGTGACAGAGAGAATGAATCCAAGCTGGAAAATACTCTTCAGGATATTATCCAGGAGAACTTCCCCAAACTAGCAAGGCAGGCCAATATTCAAGTCCAGGAAATACAGAGAACACCACAAAGATATTCCTCAAGAGAGCAACCCCAAGGCACATAATCGTCAGATTCACCAGGGTTAAAATGAAGGAAAAAATGCTAAGGGCAGCCAGAGAGAAAGGTCAAGTTACCCACAAAGGTAAGCCCATCAGACTCACAGTGGATCTCTCAGCAGAAACTCTACAAGCCAGAAGAGTGCAGGGGCCAATATTTAACATCCTTAAAGAAAAGAACTTGCAACCTAGAATTTCATATCCAGCCAAACTAAGCTTCATAAGTGAAGGAGAAATAAAATCCATTATGAACAAGCAGTTGCTCAAGATTTCATCACCACCAGGCCTGCCTTACAAGAGCTCCTGAAAGAAGCACTAAATACAGGAAGGAACAACCAGTACCAGCCACTCCAAAAACATACCAAATGGTAAAGATCATCGACACAATGAAGAAACTGCATCAACTAATGGGCAAAACAACCAGCTAGCATCAAAAGGGCAGGATCAAATTCACACATAACAATATTAACCTTAAATGTAAATGGGCTAAATGCCCCAATCAACAGACACAGACTGGCAAATTGGATAAAAAGTCAAAACCAATCGGTGTACTGTATACAGGAAACCCATCTCACATGCAAGGATATACATAGGCTGAAAATAAAGGGATGGAGGAAGATTTACCAAGCAAATGGAGAGCAAAAAAAAAAAAAAAAAGCAGGAGTTGCAATTCTAGTCTCTGATAAAATAAACTTTAAACCAACAAATATGAAAAGAGGCAAAGAAGGACATTACATAATGGTAAAAGATCAATGCAACAAGAAGAGCTAACGATCCTAAATATATACACACCCAATACAGGAGCACCGAGATACATAAAGCAAGTTCTTAACGACCTACAAAGAGACATAGACTCCCAACAATAATAGTGGGAGGCCTTAATACTCCACTGTCAATATTAGACAGATCAATGAGACAGAAAATTAACAAGAATATCCAGGACTTGAACTCAGACCTGGACCAAGCAAACCTAATAGACATCTACAGAACTCTCCACCCCAAATCCACAGAATATACATTCTTCTCAGCACCACATCACACCTACTCTAAAATTGACCACATAATTGGAAGTAAGTCACTCTTCAGCAAATGCAAAAGAATGGAAATCAAAATAAACAGTCTCTCAGACCACAGTGCAATCAAATTAGAACTTAGGATTAAGAAACTAACTCAGAACCTCACAACTTCATGGAAACTGAACAACTGGCTCTTGAATGTTGGCTGGATAAACAATGAAATGAAGGCAGAAATAAAAATGTTCTTTGAAACCAAGAAGAACGAAGACAAAATGTACCAAAATCTCTGAGACATTTAAAGCAGTGTCTAGAGGAAAATTTATAGCAATAAATGGCCACATGAGAAGCAAGGAAAGATCTAAAATCGACACGCTATCATCAAAATTGAAAGAGCTAGAGAAACAAGATCAAAAAAATATCAAAAGCTTGCAGAAGACAAGAAATAACTAAGATCAGAGCAGAATGGAAGGAGACAGAGACACAAAAAACCCTTCAAAAAATCAGTAAATCCAGGAGCTGTTTTTTCGAAAATATCAACAAAATAGGCCTCTAGACAGATTAATAAAAAAGAAAAGAGAGAAGAATCAAATAGATGCAATAAAAAATGATAAAGGGATGTCACCACTGATTCCACAGAAATACAAACTACCATCAGCGATTACTACAAACAACTCTATGCACATAAACCAGTAAACCTGGAAGAAATGGATAAATTCCTGGACACTTGCACCCTCCCAAGACTAAACCAAGAAGAAGCCAAAACCCTGAATAGACCAATAACAAGGGCTGACGTTGAGGCAGCAATTAATAGCCTACCAACCAAAAAAAGCCCAGGTCCAGATGGGTTCACAGCCGAATTCTACCAGACATACAAAGAGGAGCTGTTACCACTCCTTCGGAAACTATTCGAAACAATCCAAAGAGAGGGAATCCCTCCCAAATCATTTTATGAGACCAGCATCATCCTGATACCAAAACCCAGCAGAGACTCTACAAGAAAAGGAAACTTCAGGCCAGTATCCATGATGAACATAGATGCAAAAATCTTCAATAAAATACTGGCAAACCAATTGTAACAGCACATCATAAAGCTTGTCCATCATGATCAAGGAGACTTCATCCCGGGGATGCAAGGCTGGTTCAACATACGCAAGACTATAAGTGTAATTCACCAAATAAACAGAACCAAAGACAAAAACCACATGATTATCTCAATAGATGAGGAGGAGTCCTTCAACAAAATTCAATAGCCTTTTATGCTAAAAACTCTCAATAAAATAGGTACAGATGGAATATATATCAAAATAATAAAAGCTATTTACAACAAACCAACAGCCAATATCATACTGAATGGGCAAAAACTGGAAGCATTCCCTTTGAAATCTGGCACTAGACAAGGATGCCCTCTCTCACTACTCCTATTCAATATAGTATTGGAAGTTCTAGCCAGAGCAATTAGGCAAGAAAAAGAATTAAAGGGTATTTAATTAGGAAAGGAGGAGGTCAAATTGTCTCTATTTGCAGACAACATGTTTGCATATTTAGAAGACCCTGTCATTTCAGCCCAAAATCTCCTTAAACTGATAAGCAACTTCAGCAAAGTCTCAGGATACAAAATCAATGTGCAGAAATCACAGGCATTCCTATACACCAGTAACAGACTAAAAGATAGCCAAATCAAGAAGGAACTGCCATTCACAATTGCTACAAAGAGAATAAAATACATGGGAATACAACTAACAAAGGATGTAAAGGAGCTCTTCAAGGAGAACTACAAACCACTGCTCAAGGAAATAAGAGAGGATAAAAACAGATGGAAAAATATTCCATGCTCATGGTTAGGAAGAATCAATATTGTGAAAATGGCCATACTATTTTTTTCCTTAGTAATTTATAGATTCAACACTATCCCCATCAAGCTACCTATGACCCTCTTCACAGAACTGGAAAAAACCACCTTAAACTTCATATGGAACCAAAGAGAGCTGGCATAGCCAAGTCAATTCTAAGCAAAAAGAACAAAGCAGGAGGCATCACGCTGCCTTACTTCAAACTATACTACAAGGCTACAGTAATCAAAACAGCATGGTACTGGTACCAAAACAGATATATAGACCAATGGAACAGAACAGAGGCCTCGGAAGCAATGCCACACATCTACAACCATTGATCTTTGACAAACCGGACAAAAACAAGCAATGGGGAAATGATTCCCCTGTTTAATAAATGGTGTTGGGAAAACTGGCTAGCCATGTGCAGAAAACAGAAACTGGACCCCTTCCTGACACCTTACACTAAAATTAACTCCAGATGGATTGAAGATTTAAACATGACACCTAACACCATAAAAACCCTGGAAGAAAACCTAGGCAAAACCATTCAGGACATAGGCATAGGCAAGGACTTCATGCCTAAAACACCAAAGGCATTAGCAACAAAAGCCAAAATAGACAAATGGGATCTAATTAAACTCCAGAGCTTCTGTACAGTAAAAGAAACAATCATTAGAGTAAACTGGCAACCAATAGAATGGGAAAAAATTTTCACAATCTACCCATCTGACAAAGGGTTAATATCCAGAATCTACAAAATACTAAAACAGATTTACAAGATAAAAGCAAACAAACCCATTTAAAAGTGGGCAAAGGATATGAACAGACACTTTTCAAAAGAAGACATATATGAGGCCAACAAATATATGAAAAAATGCTACCATCACTGGTCATTAGAGAAATGCAAATCAAAACTACATTGAGATACCATCTCATGCCAGTTAGAATGGTGATCACTAAAAAATCTGGAGACAACAGATGCTGGAGAGGACGTGGAGAAATAGGAACACTTTTACACTGTTGGTGGGAGTGTAAATTAGTTCAACCATTGTGGAAGACAGTGTGGCGGTTCCTCAAGGACCTAGAAATAGAAATTCCATTTGACCCAGCAATCCCGTTACTGGGTATATATCCAAAGGATTATAAATCATTCTATTATAAAGACACATGCACACATAGGTTCATTGCAGCACTGTTTACAATAGCAAAGACCTGGAACCAACCCAAATGCCCATCTATGATAGACTGGACAGGGAAAATGTGGCACATATACACCATGGAATACTACACAGCCATAAAAATCTATGAGTTTGTGTCCTTTGTAGGGACATGGATGAACCTGGAAACAATCATTCTCAGCAAGCTGACACAAGAAGAAAATGAAACACCACATGTTCTCACTCATAGGTGGGTGTTGAACAATGAGAACACATGGACACAGGGAGGGGGAGCATCACACACTGGGGTCTGTTGGGGGGGGGGACTAGGGAGGGACATCAGGGGGTAGGGAGTTGGGGAGGGATAACATGGGGAGAAATGCCAGATACAGGTGATGGGGATGGAGGCAGCAAATGGCATTGCCATGTATGTACATTTGCAACAATCCTGCATGTTCTGCACATGTATCCCAGAACCTAAAGTGCAATAAAATATATTTAAAAAAAAAAGAAAGAAAGAAAGAAAGTCACAATGTTAAATTTTGGCCATAGCAATTTATTTATTTGGAAATTGAAATTATTACATTGAAATTATTACTTAATTTAAAAGAAAAAATAAAAAATAAAATAATAAAATTATAACTACACTATTCCCAGCATTCCCAGTATTTCTAGTGGATTTCTTTTTTTTTTTTGGAGGGGGTTGGGTTTTCTTTTTTTGAGACCGAGTTTCACTCTTGTTGCCCAGGCTGGAGTGCAATGGCACGATCTCGGCTCACCACAACATTTACTTCCCGGGTTCAAGTGATTCTCCTGCCTCAGCCTCCTGAGTAACTGGGATTACAGCCATGCACCACCATGCCAGGCTAATTCTGTATTTTTAGTGGAAACATGATTTCTCCATGTTGGTCAGGCTGGTCTTGAACTCCCGACCTCAGATGATTTGCTTGCTTCAGCCTCCCAAAGTGGTGGCATTACAGGCATAAGCCACCATGCCTGGCCGATTTGTAGGTTTCTGATCCATCATATTGTCAGTGCCACAAGTTCTCCCCTCAGCAATTCATTACAATAACTTCACGATACAGGGATCAACACCCCAAATTTGCATATGAGAGAGAGGACCTGAAAGACACCAAGCTCTTTATCTGAGGTCACTCAGCTAGTGAATATCAAGACCAAGATTTGAACCAAAGAATACTTAATGCCAAAGTCTCTGTTCCTAACCACAAATCCAAATTTCTATTTGTCTTGAGTTGCTTGAGATTCAAGATTACCCATTTTTTTACCCATTTACAAGGAAATTATAATAGAAGGGCTATAATTACATGATGTGGTCATAAGCTCATCACAGATGCAGCCCAAGAGGAAAATCCTCTCTTTTACCCTGTACCCAGGACCCTGGCCTCTGGCTCACTAATTGGTTACAAAATAATAATTGTTTAAAAGTTACTAGGCAAAGCACAGTAAAATTACTAGGCAAAACACAAACAAGAAATAAAATTGCAGCAAATAAGACAAAGCATTAACTTTCAATATATAAATTATTTACAAAAATCAATTTTTTAAAAACCTTCTTAAAGGAGAAATGAACAAAGCAGATGGTCATGAAATTCACAAAAGAAAAAATGCGAATGTGAAACCTCAGTGTTAACTTTTATAAAATGCACCAGACCTAAATGTAAGAGCTAAATGTATCAACTATTAGAAGAAAACATGAGAGTAAATCTTTCTGACTTTGGGTGAGGCAATGATTGGTTTCTTAGCTATGACCACAAAAACACAAGAGAAATAAGAAAAAAAAATAGATACGTTGGACTTAATCAAAATTAAAAACTTTTGTGCTGCAAAATAATATCACCAAGAAATGGAAAAGACAATTCACAATTTGAGAGAAGATACTTGTAAGTCATATATCTGATAAGGAATTCGTATTCTGAAACACATCAAGAACTCAAATTCAAAATAAAAAGAGAAATAATCTATTTCAAAATGGTCACAGGATCTGAGTAGCCATTTCTCAAAGATGTATGTACAGATAATAAGAACATGAAAAGATGCTCAACATCATTAGCCACCAGGGAAATGCAAATGAAAGCCAAAATGAGGTCAGGCACAGTGGCTCATGTCTGTAATCCCAGCACTTTTGGAGACTGAGGTGGGCGGATCACTTGAGCTCAGGAGTTCAAGACCAGCCTGGCCAACATGGTGAAATCTGGTCTCTACTAAAACTATAAAAATTAGCCAGGCATGGTGCTAGGTGCCTGTAATCCCAGCTACTCAGGAGACTGAGGCAGGAGAATCGTTTGAACTGGGGAGGCAGAGGTTGCAGTAAGCCCAGATCATGCCATTGCACTCCAGCCTGAGTGATATAGCGAGACTCGGTCTCAAAAAAAAAAACAAAAAAACCCACGGTGAAATACCACTCCTCTCCCAGTAAAATGACCATAATAAAAGAAAGACAGATGGGCAGTAAGTTTTGGCAAGGATGCAGAGGAATAAGAACCCTCCTTCATTGCTGGTGGGGAATGTGAAGTAATGGAAAGACTTTGGAAGATAGTCCAACAGTTGTCCAAAAAGTTAAATAAGTAGACTTACTGAGGTAAGAGGTGGAAGCGAACTCCAGAAGTGGGGACTCAGACACTGCACCAAAATGAGGGCTAGCTAAAACAGGGGCAGGGATAAAAGCAGCTTTCCATAAGACATGCCTCGCAGCATTCCAGGTCAGTTTACCATTGCCATGGCATTGCCCGGAAGTTACTGCCCTTTTCCATGGCAACCACCCTACAGACCCAAAAATCGCCATCCTTTTCCTAGAAATTTCTGCCTAAACCACATCTTAATTTGCAGGTAATTAGAAGTGGGTGTAAACATGAGTGCAGCCCTGCCTTTGAAGTGCTACTCTGGGCACACCGCCTATGGGGCAGCTCTTCTTAGCAAGGAGCAGTCCCTCTGCTGCTGCTGTGCACTCTCACTTCAATAAAAGTTGCTGTTTAACACGACTGACTTGCCCTTGAATTCTTTCCTGGGTGAAGCCAAGAGCCCTCCCAGGCTAAGCCCCAATTTTGGGGTTCACTTGCTCTGCGTCATTACAGTACATGCTAGCAGTTCAACTCCTAGTTGTAAACCCGAAAGAAATGAAAATATACATCGGCAGAAAAACTTCTACACAAATGATCATAGCAATGTTATTCATAATAGCCAAAAGGATGAAACAACCTAATCTCCATCCACAGAAGAATGGATAAACAATATGTGGTCTATCCATACATTGGAATCACAGTCACATTTACAAGGGATAAACAAAATCCGCATGCTATAACATGGATGAACCTTGAAAACATTATGCTAAGTGGAAAACAAACAAGAAAAGACCACAAATTGTATGATTTCAGAATATATATAAAGTAGAATTTATACAAAATATTCAAAATCAGCAAATATGAAGATGCAGAAAGTGGATTCATGACTGTCTTGGAAGGAGAGGAGAAGACAAGTGACTTTCACAGGTACAGAGTTTCTTTTGGGGAGATCAAAATGTTGTAAAATTATAGTGATGGTTGCACAATCTTCTGGATATACTGAACACTGAATTATACATGTTAGATGAGTAAATTATATCTCAATGAAGTTGTTTATAAAAAGATGCAAAGAAAAACAACGAGCACTTTTCTTTGACTAGTTAAGTTGCTGACCTTTCTATTTGCAAATGATGCTAGTACCATGTCTTGGCCAGGGTGGAAGAAAATCAGCACTAGTAGAAGTGTAAATAAATGCATATTTTCTGGCAGTTTTAAGCATATATCAAAATCCTGAAAATATGAATAATCCTTTGCTCCAGTAATTTGCCCTCTAAAACTTAGAGCCTAAGGAGGTATATCTACAAATATATGCAAAGCTTTATGTATCACAATGCTGATTGCACTGCTATTTTTAATAGTGAAACAAGAAACACCCTAAATATACAGTAATGGAAAAACAAAGAGATTATTATACAAATATATTACAAAATACTATTTGTCCATTAAAAATTATGTCATAAACGGCAATAGCAAGAAATCATCACAATGGTTCATAATATGTAAAAGAGCAAGCTACAAAGCAATATGTAGAGAATAATTCTAACATTGTAAAAATACATACTTTGAAATATTAATAGTGGCTAAGCATAGTGGTTCATGCCTGTAATTCCATCACTTTGGGAAGCCCAGGTGGGAGGATTACTTGAGCCCACAAGTTTGAGACCAGCCTGCGCAACATAGCAAGACCTCTACGAAAGATAAACTAAAGATTAGCTGGGCATGGTGGCACAGGCCTACGGTCCCAACTACTCAGGAGGCTGAGGTGGGAGGAGTCTGAGGTGGGAGGATGGCTTGAGCCCAGGAGTTTGAAGCTGCAGTGAGTTGTGATCATGGCATTGCACTCCAGCCTGTGAAACAGGGTGAGACCCCATCTCAAATTATATATATTGTTAAATATATAAAGACATTTTTCAAATATATATTGTCTCATATATAGACATTTCTCAAAGAAGATATATGTATGGCCAATAAGTACACCCCTGCCTCATTGGTTTGGGAGATGGAAGGAATGGATGCAGGTCCATCTGCCAATCCAGTGAGGCTGATGGCACCCACTCCCATTATCAATATCAAGGGTTCATGTACAACATGGACCAGCCCTCACCCAGGTCACAATGACTGGTTTAGGGATGGTCACATAACTCAGTTCAGTCCTAGAGATGTGATTTCTGAGAATTTTGATACATGATTGGAAAAAAGGCACTATCCTTTGACCGTGCTTATAATATATATGTGTATTATATATGTGTGCATATATAGTTGTTTTCTTATAATAAGCTAATAGAAAATCATTTTTAATTTCTACTTTGTTCTTTCTTCTAATTTTCCATAGAGAACATGTACTGGGTTTTTAATGACAGAGAAAGTAGAATTTTAATGTGATTTGGATTTTTCATTTTCTTTGCCATTCTCTTCTAAAATGCAATGATTGATGGCTTGTAAGATCTGAAAATCAAAGACCTCTGAGTTTCATCATTTCTAAGGGTGCTTTCCATTGCAAAGACTATGACTCTGGTAGTCCATGCTCAGACTATTTCTTTTTCAGTCTACCTAAGAACCTCCTAGAGACAGATTCTTCCTATTTTCTTGTAAACTCTGTGGCCTCCCACTTCCAGAGAGGGGAGGAGTCACAGTCTTGAAAAATAAGGTTATCAGCAGTTGGGAGAACAAGACATTGTGAGATGAGGCAAGGCAAACCCTGCAGAGACCTGGAAACGATTTTTCTCTCCCAAAATATAATTAATCAATTATGTCCAAGGAAGTGGAATCAATATTTTTATAAATGAGATGTTCATACGCCAAGAAGGCATTGTTGCGGTGGTCACCTAATCTTTCACTTGCTGATCCAATGTAAATTATGGGCTGTTTAGCTGTTTTCAGCCTTTGCCACCCAAACTTTTGTTTCCACTTTGGCATTCTGTTCATAACTTTCCAGTTCTTTTGTCCGGTTCCTGGTCTCTTAATAAACAATGCACCACTAAAAACAAAACTGGCTGCCTTCCTTTTGCAGCCCTTTGTAATTGTGTCACATTGATCTTCCCAGCATCCTCTAGGACACAGGAAAATGATGTGCAATTGGGGGACACTGGCAAGGCTTAGATAAATTGCAGCTTGATTGAATCCTTTTAATGTAAGAAACATTTATTAAGTGCCTACTGTGCACCACGACTACTCCAGGCTGTAAAGATACAAAGATAAATCTCAGAGTCACTGCCCTCTGAGACTCACAATTCAGTGAAGAAGACAGGCAGGGAATAAGCAGTTGCATTGCATCATCATAGGCTCCAAGCTGTAGATCTCAGCATGGCATTATGGGAACACAGAGGAAGGAACAATGAAGAACAGTTCCTCACAATTCTTGAAGGGCAGGAAACTGCTCAGCAAGCAGATGTGGACAAGAAGTCATTCTGGACAGGGTGTGGTGGCTAACACCTGTAATCTCAGCACTTTGGGAGGCTGAGGCAGGAGGATCATGAGATCCGGCGATCAAGACCATCCTGGCTAACACAGTGAAACCCCATCTCTACTAAAAATACAAAAATAAGCTGGGTATGGTGGCATGTGCCTGTAGTCCCAGCTACTTGGGAGGCTGAGGTAGAAGAATCTCTTGAACCACGGAGGCGGAGGTTGCAGTGAGCTGAGATAGCGCTATTGCACTCCAGCCTAGCAACAAAGCAAGACTCTTATCTCAAAAAACAAAAAATAGGAAGGTATTCTGGCAAGAAAAGAGAAACAGAAACAAAAATATGGCCTTCAAGGAATGGGAAGAGAGAAGGTTCCAGAGAGGTAGACCAGGGCCAGGTTATTGCAGGCTCCATTTGTGTGCCCCTTCCATGGACATCTGTTGTTCTGCCTACCCTGTAGCCATCTGAAAAATAGAGCCTAAGGAGGTATATCTGCAAATATATGCAAAGATTTATATGTTACAATGCTGATTGCATTGTTATTTTTACATTCTGGTACAGGATTCCAGTTTCCCTGTGGGCATCCAGTCCTTCCATCTCCTAATCTGATGAGGCTGGTGGCACTCACTCCCATGATCAACATCAGGGCTTCATATGCAACATGGTCAGCCCTCATCCAGGTCACAGTGATTGGTCACAGTTACATGACCCACTTCAGTCCTACTGATGTGAATTCTGGGACTTTTGATAGATGATTGGAACAAGCCACTCCCCTTCAACTGTGGCTACTCGGCTGCTAGGTAGAGTAACCAGGTCATGCCAGTAGGTACCTGGGGAGTGACTGCCTGAGCAGGAAGCCAAGTCAAAGCAAAGTCAAGCTGAAACGGGAACAGAAAGGTAACCCTAGTGACATTATTTTGTGAGCTAAAGGGGAAAAAAATCTTCTTTTGACCTCAATCAATTTGATTGTTGTCTTGTAATTAATGCTGTAAGTGTTATCAACGAATTAATACACCATTCCAGTATTTGGGGAATTAAGCCTGCAGAAAATAAGCCAAGATCTAGTTAAACAGGGCCTTTGAGATGACTTGAGATGGTGAATTTGAGATCCAGGGGTATTAAGGGGCTTACCTCAAATCACACTTAAATTAGTTGCAGACCCTGGAAAGAACCAAGTCCTGTGACGCTGGGATAAGTGTTCTTGGCTTTCCCAGCACTCCGTCCTGGAAGATCCATACTAACAACAATAATAATGACACATACCACTGCATGTGGGCACTCTTAAAGCCCTTTACATACATTAACTCATTTAATGATCTGAACTACATCATAGCATAAGGTTTATTCAGAGAAGTAAGAATTTTTTGGACCATTTGCAACCAGTCCAAATTTTGGACCATTTGAACTTATTTGCAACCAGTTGAGTTCACCACCTGGAAGAGCAAAGGATAGGATTGAATTTAAGCTCAATCCAGGATACTCTGGTAGAAGGATGGATGGGTGAGAGGTATATGGTTGGACAGCCAGGAGATCTGAGGGTGACACTGTAACTCAGGTGAACAGAGCCTCACAACTTTGTTAGAGAATTGAAAGTCATCCTTTAGGGAATGAGACCCCACAAAGAGTTTAGTGATGTAGAGAATGGGGTCCATGGAGAAGACTAGGGCATCATCCAGAATTATCAAGGCTTAAGTCTTTGTTAAGGAAACATAGGCAGAAACGTAGTCAGGGGCCAAGGCTAACACAGTGACCTTAGTCACTGCCAACACATTGACCTGGGTAAGATCAAGTGCTGATGCCTGACCCAGTACTTGGAAATAAACTCATTCTCACTGCAGTGCATTATAGAAGCTCCTAGAAGCTCCACAAACACCCAACTTAAATGTAGGTCAGTCTTCCAGACATTTGCCTGCATCATCTTCTCCAATTAAGCCTCTACCAGTTATCCTAACAATCCAGTTAGTTTTGTGCCCCACCTTGCCCCTACCACTTGATTAAAAACACATATAAATTCACATGTTTGACACTTCATTATTCTCCTTCCAATAGGACTTAGATCTTTGCCCACTTGGCCTTGGCACTGTGATGGCAAGTAATTTCATCTTCTAGTAAATTTGGAAAGAATACCAGAATCAATGAGTGCATAAATGGACCTTAATGGAGCTTACCAAGGGCCTAATGTATAGCAAATCTTCAGAGTGTCTGTTGTCTTAAATGATGTACTAGATAGAGTGGATGGGTAGTTGGATGAATGGATGGATGGATGGATGGATGGATGGATAGAAGGATGGATGGATGCGTGGATGAATGTGGATGGATGGAAGGAGGATGGATGGATGGATGGATGGATGAATGGATGGATAGATTGGTGAGTGGATGGATGGATGGATGGATAGAAAGATGGATGGATGAGTGGATGAATGTGGATGGATGGAAGGAGGATGGATGGATGGATGGATGGATGGATAGATGGGTGGGTGGATGGATGGATGGATGGATGGATAGATGGGTGGGTGGATGGGTGGATGAATGGATGGATGGATGGATGGGTGGGTGGATGGGTGGATGAATGGATGGATGGATGGATGGGTGGATGGATGATATATGGATGACTAAAAGGCAAGACTCCTTGGTCATCATTTTACCCTTTAAGTTCTCTGGCATAGTACTCCTTTTATTTTTTTCTAGAAATATACTGTCTATCCTAATCCATACAGACCAGCAAGAGAGAGATTAAATAATTACTCTAATAATTAATAGTAATTACTTTATGAATTAATAATTAATTTCAACTGGATAGTTACTGTGAAGAATGTCAAGGTGCTAAGGGAACATACATAATAGTAGTCTGGAAAGTCAGGTAAGATGTCCCCAAGGATATGTCAGTAAGGCAAAACCTAAGGTCCAAGTAGGAGTCAGTCAAGAAACAAAGGGTCAGGAGGGGCTTTCAGGCAAGAGCGGTTCAGTCTGAAGAGATGCCACGCATGAAAGCCCAGAGGCACAAAGGAGCTCAGATCAATAGACTAAAGGAAAGAAGAACAATGTCACAAGAGAAGAGCAGAGTGAACAAAGCTTAAATGTGAAGAGAGGACACTGGAAATGCGAGTATGATTCTAGGTCATGAAGACATTTTAAAGCCAGATTAAGAATTTGGGGTGAGTGGTATGCCAGACCCTTTAGTTGTTTAGGATTTCTTGTGTGTGACTGTGAACACTTCAAGGGTCTGGCATGATCAGCTCATGAGCTGCCATCTGGAATAGCAATGAAGTTGGGAGAAAAGTGGGTAGAACATGTTGCCATTCATTGCCTTTTCACAAAAACGTAAGCAAAGAAGGTATATTTCCTTGACGATTCCTGTGTTCTCTGTTCTCTTTTCATCATCAGCCCCACAGTGTGGAAGTTTGGCCAAGGTGTTAAAGTTGATATAATCTCAACCTTTTCTTTGTGACATTTTTTTTCTTTTTTGAGACAAAGTCTCACTCTGTCATCTGGGCTGGAGTGCAGTGGCACAATCTTGGCTCACTGCAACCTCCGTCTCCCAGGTTCAAGCAATTCTCCCTCAGCCTTCCCAAGTAGCTAGAATTACAGGTGTAGACCACCATATCCGGCTAATTTTTGTATTTTTAGTAGAAACAGAGTTTTGCCATGTTGGCAAGGCTGGTCTCAAACTCCTGGCCTCAAGTGATCCACCTGCCTCGGCCTCCCAAAGTGCTCGGATTATAGGGATGAACCACAGTGCCTGTCCACTTTTCTTAAGTAAGTAAATTATTGTCTTTGCATTCTCATTCTCCTTATCATCCTCTGAGGCACAGGAGTTTGATAGAAATTATCAGAAATGCCATGCAACAATGATATCCTGCTTGTCACTTCCAACAGGTTTCTGCAGAGCCCTGCTGAGTAGGTGGGTTGGAGGTCCATTTAAGGCTTAAGAACTGAGCTGTCCAATTAGCCAGGCATGGTGGTGGGTGCCTGTAGTCCCAGCTACTCAGGAGGCTGAGGCAGGAGAATCACTTGAACCCAGAAGGCAGAGGCTGCAGTGAGCTGAGATCACACCAGTGCACTCTAGTCTGAACAACAGAGCAAAACTCTGTCTCAGAAAAAGAACTGAGTTGTTCTTCCCACAATAACAGTTACAGTTTATTGAGTGCTTACTCTATGCCTGGAACATGCTAAAAAACTTTATATGCATTATTTTATTTAATCCTCCCACTATCCCTATGACAACACTTGACACACCCACTTAATAGATAAGGATACTGCAGGTGAGAAATGCAATGTCACTTATCCAAGGCCATATAGCTAATAAGTAATGGACCCAGGATCCAAACTCCAGTCTATCTTCAAAACTTATCCTCATTCCGCTAGACAGCATTGACTATAAGCAGTCTGACTCTCATGACTTAAGCATTGGTCAAGAGGAGAAATTCTGCTATCTATGGTTGATGCCATGCACTGAGTTCAGAGAGCTGTTCATTAAGACTAGAGACATTTGTCTATGGGATGACCTGTAGGTTTCTAAAGTGGCCTTGCCTCTATGGGCTTAACCTGAATTCTTTTGGACTAATTATAGACCTAGCCTTGACCCCACACGTCGCCTGGCTAGAGCCCTTCATTTATTTGTCTGTGTTGTTTAATCAAGCCATAGATTTTCCACACATACTTGCCCCTACTTAGGCACAGAGACTCTGCTGCAATGAGGATTCAATATCAGACACCAGTCCGCATCCTAAATAATCCTCACTCACAGATCAGGCTTGGGGTCTTCCTTGCATCCACAGCTCCCATTTAACATGAATGGCTAGGGCATGCCCTATGTCTAAATAAGAGGGATCGCCAGGAGAGCTAGCCTCACCCTGAGGCAGTAGGCTAAGCTGAACATCTCTCAAAACCAGGTGGGTGATACAGCATAAACCACACCTGAACTTGTCCTGTTGATACATCCATCTGATTTGGGATTTAAGGAAGTGGCTTTCTGCTCCTAATATCCACCACAGGAATACTACGGAGTAGAAAGGACCCACATCCCATTCTCCTTGAACTCAAGGACCAGTTTTACCTCTTGCCAATGGAGAGACCTTTCACTTCCTTCTCTAAGCCTGTCCTAGCTGAGGTTGTAAGATGAAACTTTTCCATATTCAATCATTATGCCTCACTAAATAGAAAAGTTATCAGTATCCCTATTTCAAGGATATTAATATATAAGTTGGGGTTGTATATAAGAAAGTTTTGACTTTCGTTATAATAAATAATAATAAATTAATTTAATTTAATTTAATAATAATAAATCTACTTCCCTTCTCAAGTTACAGGATTTCCTGAGAAAGTCTCTCCCACTCTCTGATAATATCAACTGCTCTTTCCACCCTGATGAAACCTGTAGATAAAATTGATTTCTGCTTGTTCAGCATCCACACATAACATTCTCCCTCTCTGCCTTCGTAACGTTTTGTTCAAAAGCCCATTGTTAATGCATGAATCCATGTGACCCACAAGAGTCTGACATCATCCCCAACACCAGGTATGGAGGATAACTTCTCAGCCAACCGAGACACAAATTTCAACAGTGACTGTAGATACATGACTTAAGCTAGCTAATCAGCCTGAAGAGAATGGCTGTAGTGACAACTGGGAGAGGGGTGTTGTCCTCTTCTGCTAAACATGAAAGTGCATTTGCCCAGATGGCCACAGGCATCCCTAAGACAAAGCTTCAACAATGGGGGGCAGAGAAGAGGGACTGTATAGATTTGAGGACTTTGTTGATGTGTGTCATTGAGCAACTGGAACAATCAACCCTAGAACCTGCTCTACCTCTAGAATTACTGTTTCATGAGTTGAGAAGTCTTGTTGTTTGTGAAAGTTTGATTTTTTTTTTTTTTTATGTGGAGCTGCAAGCATCTGAATGATACTTAATAAGTTTTCTCTCCAGGCCGGGTGTGGTGGCTCATGCCTGCAATCCCAGCATTTTGGGAGGCTGAGGTGGGTGGATCACCTTGAGGTCAGGAGTTCAAGATCAGCCTGACCAACATGGTGAAACCCCATCTCTACAAAAATACAAAAATTAACCAGGCGTGCTTCCGGGTACCTGTAATCCCAGCTACCTGGGAGGCTGATGCGGGGGAATCGTTTGAACCTGGGAGGTGGAGGTTGCAGTGAGTTGAGATCGCACCATTGCACTCCAGCCTGGGTGACAGTGAGACTGCATCTCAGGGGAAAAAAAAAAAAAGTTTTATCTCCAGCTCAGACCTGTTCCCTGAGTTTCCAACTTTCTGTGTTGGATCATCCCATCAGCATAGAACATGTTGAAACAGCTCTCATGGTAACAGAAATAACCTAGACTTCACTTCTCAGCTTCCCCTTATAGGAAAATGCCTTAAACATGCTCTGTGTCCACTTTCAAATTCATTCTCTTCTATATCTTCTCCAATCAGTCACCTCATGCTTCCCCCACTACTAACCACCACCTCCATCAACCACCACATCTTCTACTGAACTGCTCTGCAAGATGCAACTCAGCGGGCCCTTCCCTCCTTAAAATGCTGTGTTCTCCATGCTCTTAGGACACCATGCTCCTGGCTTTCCTTCTGCCCAAAGCTTCTCTGTCTCTGCCTTCTCTGCAGGCTTCGCCTCCTGCTTCCTGATACTACATATTGGAACACCCTGGCATTTGCTTCTCAGATCTCCCTTCTACACTCACTGCCTAGGTGATCTCTCCAAGCCCTGTGTCTTCAAAGATTACCTAACAACCAATGATTCTCAACTTCCGCATGCTATGGCCTACTTATCTCCACCTGGACGCCTCCCAGTTAGCATAACCAAAAGGGAACTTGATATGATTCCCCCAAACCTATTTCTCCGACAGATTTCCCACCTCAGTAGACACCACCTTCGCCCCATTGCTCAGAGCCAAGACTCACCCCCGACTCCTCCCTGTTTTTACAGTCTGCATGCAAGACTACAGCCAGTTCTGCTGGGTCTACAAGCAAACCACATCCTGAATCTCTCCCACCTCCCATCACCTCCACTGCTACTTCCAAATCACCAGCAATAGGCTCCTAATTGGACTCACGGCCTCCACTCTTTATTTCCCGTTGTAACCTTCTAAAAAGGTAGAAATGTGAATCATATCGCCCCTTTATTCAAAACCACCTATTAATCTCTCTTTATCCCCCCCACTTCACCAGCGCCCCACCACATGCACACCCTTTCAGCCTTGGCCACTATCATTCTACTCTCCATCTCCATGATGTTAATGTTTTGAGCTCCCACAGATGAATCAGAGCAGGCAATATCTGTCTTTTTGTGCCTGGCTCATTTCACTTCCCATATTAACCTCTAGTTCCATCCACGTTGCTGCAAATGACAGGATTTCATGCTTTTTATGACTGAATAGTATTCCATTGTGTGTGTGTCTCTGTGTGTGTGTGTGTGTGTGTGTATATATATATATATATATATACACACATATATATATACCTTTTCTTTATCCACACAACTATTGATAGACACTTAAGTTGATTCTGTATCTTTGCTATTGTGAATAGTGCTGCAATAAATATAACCAAACACCGCATGTTCCCACTCATAAGTGGGTGTTGCACAATGAGAACACACCAACACAGGGAGGGGAACATCACACACCGGGGCCTGGGGGGTGGGGGGCTAGGGCAGGAATAGCAGGGGATGTGGGGGATTGGGGAGGGGATAGCATTAGGAGAAATACCTAATGATGAATGCAGCAAACCACCACCATGGCACGCATATACCTATGTAACAAACCTGTACGATGTGCACATGTACCCCAGAACTTAAAGTATAATGAAAAAAAAAGAAAAAGAAAAAAATCGAAGAAATAAATTCTAATGTTTGACAGCAGAGCAGGGTGACCCTGATGCTAGGATATCTATCATCTTGATATTTGTCATTTCTATGTGTTTGGAATATTTCAAGTCTTTTTTTCTAGCTATTTAAAAATGTACAATTTTTAAATATATACAAATGTATAAAAATATGAAAATATCAACATGATAGGTATCCTAAACACCCTGACTTGATCATTACACATTCTATGTACATAACAAAATATCATATGTGTCTCATAAATTTCTACAAAAGTTATCAATTTTTAAAAATAAAATAAAAAGTGAAACCTAAATCTAAGCACACTTCTTTTAAAAAATATAATAATCAACCTCTTTCCTTTTCTTATCCACTCCTTCCTCACGACCTCTGGTACCCATCATTCTACTCTCTGCTTCAGGGAGTCTGATTTTTTTAGATTCCACAGGTAAGTGGAATCATGCAGTATTTCTCTCTCTGTGCATGGCCTGTTTCACTCAGCTCTAGGATTAGCCGTGTTGTTCCAAATGACAGAATTTCCTCCATTTTGAGGACTGAATAGTATTCCTTTGTGGATACACATTTCCATTATTTGTTCATCGACAGATGAGCACTTGAGTTTCTTCTATATCTTAGCCATTGTGAATACCGCTGCAGTGAACAGCATTATACAGAATGGTGATATAATCAATAATCATATATTATACATTTTAATTTGCTAAAAGAGTAAATTTTAAATGTTCTCATGACAAAACAATTATAAGTAAATGAGATGTCAGGTATGTTAAATACATGATTAAATCATTCTGCGATGTGAATACGTATCAAAACATCACAGTGTGCCACAAATATATGCAATTATTATTTGCCAGTTAAAAGCTAAATACATTTTAAATGCATAAATACGGACCATCAGTAGCTACCCATGACACTTAGAACAAAGCTCATGGCCAAGGCGCTCACTTTGTGTCCCAGCCTCTGACTTCCTCTCTGCCACACAGGCCTTCCTGCAGTCCTGCAATCAATCCACGCCTCTTTCTCTTTTGGCCCCTTTTGCCTGGAATGCTCTTCCCCCCCGATGCTGGCATAGCTGGCTCCCTCTATTCATGTCACAATTCAAATGTTACCTCCTTGAAGACAACTTAGGCAAATTCCAGCTCACCCCCTTGCTCACCATCTCCTTCCTCTGTTTTGTTTGTTTTCATTTCCTTCCTGGCACTTATCACTACCTGACATGTTAGAATTCAGCTGTTTATTATCTGTGCCATGAGAGTGGGTATTCCATGAGGGCCGAGACTTTATCTGCTGGGAGCCTTGTTGCCAGCAACAGAACGAGGCACAGGCCGCACTGTGATATTGATGGATTGATTGAATGAATGTCTAACCCACTGGTACGGTTTGGATATTTGTCCGCACCTTAATCTCATGTTGAGATGTAATCCCCAATGTTGGAGGTGGGGACTAGTGGGAGGTGTTTTTATCATGGAATTGGATCTCTCATGGCTTGGTGCTGTCCTAGCAACAGTGAGTGAGTTCACAGGAGATACGGTCATTTTTGTTGTTGTTGTTGTTGTTGAGAGGGAGTCTTGCTGTCGCCCAGGCTGGAGTGCAGTGGCAACATCTCGGCTCACTGCAACCTCCACCTCCCAAGTTCAAGCAATTCTCCTGCCTCAGCCTCCCTAGCAGCTGGGACTAAAGGCGTGTACCACCACGCCCGGCTAAGATTTTTTTTTTTTTTTTTGGATTTTGAGTAGAGACGGGGTTTCACCATGTTGGCCAGGCTTGTCTCGAACTCCTGATCTCAAATGATCTGCCTACCTCGGCCTCCCAAAGTGCTGGGTTTACAGGTGTGAGCCACCGCACCTGGCCAAGATCCAATCATTTCTAAGTGTGTGGGACTTCCCACCCACTCTTGCTCCTGCTTTCCCATGTGATGTGCCTGCTCCCCCTTCACCTTCTGCCAGGAGTCAAAGCTCCCTGAGGCCTCCCCAGATGCCAAGCAAATGCTGATGCCTTGCATGTGCAGCCTGCAGAATGAAAGCCTTCATGAGCCAATGAAACCTCCTTTCTTTGTAAATGGCCCAGCTTCAGGTATTTCTTTATAGTCATGTAAGAACAGCCTCATACACCAACTTAGTAATACGAATCTGCACTCACAGAATCCATCCCCATGTAATGCCGACTCAGTAAGGCCCAAACCAAACTCTCAACCCTGCTACCATGTAGCTCTGTCCACCGCCTCGGTCTCCTGACCGGCTTCATGCTGCCAAGCTCCTGTGGTTTCCACTCCCAACTGGTTGCTTTGTCAGAGGGTTGGCTGCACACAGGCTGCTGGAAACCACTATTCCTGAATGGGCCCAGGGCCAGAGTGCCTGTGGATTTATGTCCCCACTGGGGGAGAGTTTTTAACCAATGACTGCTAGTTGCAGGAATATAAATACTTCAGGCCTCATGCCCAGGATACAGATAGCTCTGGGGTGACCTGCGCTGTCCCCAGGGCTGCCCTGCAGGTCTAAGCTGCAGATCTTTTGACTTACTGCACCATTGCACGTTCTCCTTCCCCCTCCCTGTCCTACTGCGCCACTTCCCTGCTAGTGTTTCCTGGGTTTGCTTCCTACTAAAGCACCTGCATGAATCCTCCTCTCCGAACTGGCCTCTCCTTCTCAAATCTCCTCCCATCATCCCCATCTCAGGGAATGGTACCTCTTCTCAGTCAGTAACCTAAGCAGCAACAAAGCTACCCCATTCTTTTATATATATTATTATTTTTTTAATTGCGTTTTAGGTTTTACGGTACATGTGAAGAACATGCAGGATTGTTGCATAGGTACATACATGGCAATGTGGTTTGCTGCCTTCCTCCCCCATCACCTATATCTGGCATTTCTCCCCATGCTATCCCTCCCCAACTCCCCACCCCCTGCTGTCCCTCCCCTAGCTCCCCCAACAGACCTCAGTATGTGATGCTCCCCTCCCTGTGTCCATGTGTTCTCATTGTTCAACACCCGCCTATGAGTGAGAACATGTGGTGTCTGATTTTCTGTTCTTGTGTCAGCTTGCTGAGAATGATTGTTTCCAGGTTCATCCATGTCCCTACAAAGGACATAAACTCATCATTTTTTATGGCTGCATAGTATTCCATGGTGTATATGTGCCACATTTTCCCTGTCCAGTCTATCATAAATGGGCGTTTGGGTTGGTTCCAAGTCTTTGCTATTGTAAACAGTGCTGCAATGAACCTATGTGTGCATGTGTCTTTATAGCAGAATGATTTATAATCCTTTGGATATATACCCAGTAATAGGATTGCTGGGTCAAATGGAATTTCTATTTCTAGGTCCTTGAGGAATCACCACACTGTCTTCCACAATGGTTGAACTAATTTACACTCCCACCAACAGCTATTCTTCTCTACCTAACCTTACCCCCAACAGTGTCCCCTGTCTTGACCCCTGTTGGTTGGAGTCCATTTCTCTCCATCCCCACTCTCACTGTCCCACTCCAGGCTGGCCCAAAATGGGTTCTTGACTTATGGAAGCCTTGTCATTGCAGGAGTAAAAACATTCTGCAGGTGGCTGTCTCTTATCTCACTAATCAGAGTCATCTCACATAGCACTTTAAATGCCTCATTAGATCACATCCACCCTCCCTCCTTCATTTTACACCAACAAATCTACTTACAGTTAATTGCTGGCTACTATCATTTGCATTTCACTACCATAGATTTCTTACTTTACTCGATGAGAGCCTATCAACCATCTACATTAGGCCAAGCACTGTGCTGAGCACGGGTGACACAGTAGCATAAAAGGCACAGCTTCAGACTTGAAGGAGCTCATTCTTGAGAAGCAAATCAAAACCACAATGAGCCACCATCTCCCACCAGTAAGAATGGTTACTATTAAAAAGTCAAAAAATAACAGATGCTGACAAGGTTGCAGAGAAAAGGAAACACTTATACACTGTTGGTGGGAATGCAAATGAGTTCAGCCCCTGTGGAAAGCAGTTTGGAGGTTTCTCAAAGAACTCAAAATGGAATTACCATTCCACCCAGCGATCCCATTCCCACCACACTCAGAACAAAGGAAAATGAATCATTCTACCAAAAAGACATCTGCCCTCCCATGTTTACCACAGAACCACTCACAACAGCAAAGGTGTGAAATGAACTCCGGTGCCCAACAATGGTGGATTGGATAGGTACAATGTGGTATACATACAGCATGGAATACTATGCAGCCACACAAAAGAATAAATTACGTCCTTTGCAGCAACACAGATCTAGCTAGAAGCCATTATCCTAAGCAAATTAACACAGAAACAGAAAACCAAATACCACACATTCTTAATTATAAGAGGGAGCTAAAGATTGAGTACACATGGACACAAAGATGGGAGTAATAGACACTGGGGATCCCAAAAATGGGGAGGGAGGAAAGAGATAAACTACCTATCAGGTGCTATGTTCACTATTTGAGTGACAGGATGAAGAAGCCCAAACCTCAGCATCATTCAATATACCCATGTAACAAACCTTCACATGTAACGCCTGAGTCTACAGTTAAAAAAAAAAAGAAGAAGAAGAAGGAGGAAGAGGAGGAGGAGAAGATGGGGAGGAGAAGGAGAAGGAGGAGGAGGAGAAGAAGAAGGGGAGGAGATGAAGGGGGGAGGAGGAGGAGAAGAAAGAGGAGGAGGAGAAGAGGAAAAAGCAACAGCTGATTCTTCAGGAAAAAACACAGACATGAAAATATTTACACACTACAATAGTTAAAGTTACCACAAGGCACTGTGTGCAGGGCGCTTTAGGAACACAGAGTTAGTCATGGTAGCTAATTCTCCGGATTCCACATGAGCCTGGACTATATTACATCTGTCTTTAAATCCCTAACACAACTGGCCAGGTGCAGTGGCTCACACCTGTAATCCCAGCACTTTGGGAGGCCGAGGTGGAAAGATCACTTGAGTCCAGAAGTTCAGGATCATGAACCCCAAACACAGTGCCTAACACGTGGTAGGCTCATAATGGATTAATGGGTTTTGCCTGCTGAGTTAAATAGAAGTATTCCCAGAAGTGACATTTCTGTTAGGTTTTAAAAATGAGAAGGGATGGCCAGGCACAGTGGCTCACACCTGTAATCTGGAACTTTGGGAGGCCTAGGCAAGTGGATCACTTTGAGTTCAGGAGTTGGGGATCAGCCTGGCCAACAGGGTGAAACCCCGTCTCTACTAAAAATACAAAAATTAGCTGGGCGTGGTGGCGTGTGCCAGCAGTCTCAACTACTCAAGAGGCTGAGGCAGGATAATCGCTTGAACCTGGGAAGCGGAGGTTATAGTGAGCAGAGATCGGGTCACTGCAGTCCAGCCTGGGCCACAGAGCGAGACCCTGTCTCAAAAAAAAAAGTAGAAAAAGAGAGAGAGAGAAGGTAGGAAAAGAGCTTTCTGGGAACATATCAGAATATGTGCAAAGACCCAAGGAAATAAAGGAATGAGGTAATTTTTTGTTTGTTTGTTTGTTTTTTGAGACAGAGTCTTGCTCATGTCACCCAGCCTGGAGTGCAATGGCATGATCTTTGCTCACTGCAACCTCTGCCTCCAGGGTTCAAGGGATTCTCCCACCTCGGCCTCCCAAATAGCTGGGATTACAGGCACACATCAACATGCCCAGATAATATTTGTATTTTTAGTAGAGATCAGTTTCACCATGTTTTCCAGGCTGGTCTCGAACTCCTGACCTAAAATGATTCACCCACTTCAGCCTCCCAAAGTGCTGGGATTACAGGCATGGGCCACTGCGCCTAGATTTTTTGTTTGTTTATTTGTTTGTTTGTTTTTAAGCAATTTGCTCAGGATATTTGGAGCCTCGCAGGCATAGTTAAGAGTAACTGAGAAAAGTCAGAACTAAGGCTGACAGAAGATCAGTACAGAATGCGTGAGTCTAGACTGGATCCTAAGGCAGGAGGGGGTCATGGAAAGTTTTTGAACCCTCCCACTGATTAGGGTCTCAGGGAAACAAGACCATTAGCGTCTGTACTGTCTTCAGTCATATAAATGACTCCTTAAAAGTCCACTGGTTGCTCATACTCTTTTAGCCTAAATATCTGTATCCCGGTTCTACATAGCCACTGTTCTGCTGCAGCTGAATCTTGAAAACATCCATCACGTGAAGCTGCCGTCAGAGTTAGTGATCACTAAGTGAAGTCATCCTTCCACCAAATCTCTACTCCACAAGGACAGATCATAAGTTCTGTTATCAGATCAGATTAAACCAGTATACCCATCACTGGGGGACCAGTTTTTATTTGTGTGTATGCGCATTTTTTTTTCATTTTTTTTAAATATTTTTTTTATTGCATTTTAGGTTTGGGGGTACATGTGAAGAACACGGAAGATGGTTGCATAGGTACACACATGGCAATGTGATTTGCTGCCTTCCTCCCCATCACCTATATCTGGCATTTCTCCCCATGCTATCCCTCCCCCATGCTATCCCTCCCCAACTCCCTACACCCCACTATCCCTCCCCTTTTTTCCCCCCGACAGACTCCAGTGTGTGATACTCCCCTCCCTGTGTCCATGTGTTCGCATTATTCAACACCCGCCTATGAGTGAGAACATGCGTGTTTGATTTTCTGTTCTTGTGTCAGTTTGCTGAGAATGATGGTTTCCAGGTTCATCCATGTCCCTACAAAGGACACGAACTCATCGTTTTTGATGGCTGCATAATAGTCCATGGTGTATATGTGCCACATTTTCCCTGTCCAGTCTATCATCGATGGGCGTTTGGGTTGGTTCCAGGTTTTTGCTATTGTAAACTGTGCTGCAATGAACATTCGTGTGCATGTGTCCTTATAGTAGAATGATTTATAGTCTTTTGGATATATACCCAGTAATGAGATTGCTGGATCAAATGGAATTTCTATTTCTAGGTCCTTGAGGAATCGCCACACCATCTTCCACAATGGTTGAACTAATTTACACTCCCACCAACAGTGTAAAAGCGTTCCTATTTCTCCACATCCTCTCCAGCATCTGTTGTCTCCAAATTTTTTAATGATCGCCATTCTAACTGGCGTGAGATGGTATCTCAATGTAGTTTTGATTTGCATTTCTCTAATGACCAGTGATGATGAGCATTTTTTCATATGTTTGTTGGCTTCATGTATGTCTTCTTTTGTAAAGTGTCTGTTCATATCCTTTGCCCACTTTTGAATGGGCTTGTTTGTTTTTTCTTGTAAATCTGTTTCAGTTCGTTGTAGATTCTGGTTATCAGCCCTTTGTCAGATGGGTAGACTGCAAAAATTTTTCCCCATTCTGTTGGTTGCCGATTCACTCTAATGACTGTTTCTTTTGCTGTTCAGAAGCTGTGGAGTTTGATTATGTCCCATTTGTCTATTTTGGCTTTTGTTGCCACTGCTTTTGGTGTTTTGGTCATGAAGTCCTTGCCTACGCCTATGTCCTGAATGGTTTTGCCTAGATTTTCTTCTAGGGTTTTTATGGTGTTCGGTCTTATGTTTAAGTCTTTAATCCATCTGGAGTTAATTTTAGTGTAAGGTGTCAGGAAGGGGTCCAGTTTCTGCCTTCTGCACATGGCTAGCCAGTTTTTTTCATTTTTTTATTATTTTATTTTTATTTTTTGAGACAGAGTCTTGTACCAAGTACCAGCTTGGTCAGGAGACCCCCACCCAGGAAGCATTGAAGGTATTTGAGGGGGCAGACACCCAGACAGCACAACAGAATGGTCCATCCTGGTGAAGCATCAGCCTGAGAGCCTCTGAGGCTGACAGCTCTCCAGGCTGAAGGACCTGAGCAGATTCCCATCCACGCATCTATTTGCTCCTTGAGAGGTGATTCCTATCAATGCACAGGTGTTCTAC
This sequence comes from Ateles fusciceps, assembly GCA_036589455.1. Classification (NCBI taxonomy): domain Eukaryota; kingdom Metazoa; phylum Chordata; class Mammalia; order Primates; family Atelidae; genus Ateles; species Ateles fusciceps. The sequence goes on from JAZHEH010003064.1 coordinate 1,708,016, forward strand.
ATACACACACAACCCAAGAATATACCAAGAAGGCAGCTGCCACCCGCCCACCACTAATCACAAACCAAAACGTATTCTCCACAAAGGAGCCATGGGGGCAGGGCAAACCTAATATCTCTCAACATCTTCCCCCTTCTTCATTTCACAAAGCTAGGTAAGCAAGTACTGCTCCATCTTGATGAACCATTTCTTGGAGGCTTCTGTATCCGTACTTGTAAACGAGAACCATCTCAGTCTGGAGACCCCAACCCAGGTGGCGCTGAAGGTGGTTGAGAGGCAGACACCCAGATCGCACAACAGAGTAGTCTATCCTGGGGACCAACAACCTGAGAGTCTCTGTGTCTGACAGCTCTCCAGGCTGAAGAGTGCATATTTGGATATGCCTGTGAGTGCATATTTGGGTCTATGAGTACAAGATGGGTTGGATGTCTGAGTGTGTGCACATGTGAATGTGGCGTGCGTGTGTTCAGGCTCCTGGGTGCATTGCACTTGTGCATAAATATTTACTGTATGTGTATCTGCATGTGGACATGTGCATGTATGTACACAGGCTTGTGTTTGCATGTGTGTGTACCAAAACAGAGGCATGCCTGTGTGCAAGCATCTTCCATCTCGCATGTTTTGTGTGTGAGGTGCCGAGAGCCTGCGTGTGCCACAGCCAGTCCCGTCCCTTTCCTGCTGCATGGCTTCTCTTTGCTCATTAACACAGTCTGCAGTGGTTATGCCTGTGGCAACGGGCCTCTGTAGAGAGTGTTAAATATCGCAACTGTTTATTGCTTAATATTTTTCATGCTAATAGCAGGCTAATTCACAGGGATTCAGGGCAGTGTATGAAACACCTTCTGCTAACTGCTCATTTTGTGCCAAGGAAAGACTTGGCAACCAGCAGCCCCTGTCCAGGGCCTCTTTGACTCAGTATGCGATGCCACACTGCCCCCGATTTGGTCGTTACTGAATGCATTTGCAGCCAAATTGAGTGCACAGGAAACAGCAATGTTTGCATTTCTCTGCTGAGTGAATGGTGGGAGAATGGAAGCTGGAGCTACACTCTGTGGGATCAGTGGGCTCAGCCCTGGAGAAACTAATTTTAGAAAGGGGAAAAAAGAGCTAGTAATGACTGCAATCAAATCATGTTCACGTTTTGGTTGGCCACAGATTTGCTGGTCTGGCTGTGGCGAAAAGCTGTTTGACCATCACCAGTAAAAAGCATGTGCCTCTCGCATAGGAAACCTCTTACAGCCACCATTTATTTCCTGAGCATTTACTAGGTGCTGGCAGTGCACCAAGATTTGCATAAGAATTTCTTCATTTAATCCTTAACAATAACTCTTTCAGGCAAATAGTCGTGTCTCCATGTTAGTGATGAAGAAATTGAAGTTCAGAGAATTTAAACAGCTCTGACAATCAGCTAGTGGCAACGCTCAGAGCCAACCCCTGGGTCTTCTGACTCCACACCCCGAACGCATTACTAGCATTCTGCACTGAAGAGGCTGCATATCTGAGCCCAACTGATCTCATAGATGTGTTTTGCTTGGCTAATGGAGTTGGGTTTTTTCTTTTATTTTTTAGCATGTATCAATATTTTAAAATTGAACAATTATTGATAAAAATCGAGAGTTCCCAACTTTCTTTAAAAATTAGACTGCCTGTTAACACTGAGTTTCAATTCCTGCTTGGCAACCCTTGACCAGAGCTGAGTTTTCAGCTACCTTTTCCACACAGTGCATGTTGTCTTCAGTTTGCCAAACTCCTCACCACTCCCTATTACCCACACTCAGTCCTTTTTATTTAGTGATGTTACTGATTTAGCACCCTTTTTGAAAGGTGGAAATGAGTCATAGAACTGATTTCTGTAGATTGAAATTGTTGGATATTTGCTTACACACGGTTATGTGATCGAGTTGATGTTTCCAACTAGACAATACAGACCAGAAAAGCAAAATCATGGTGAGCAGCTTACAGAGAGGAGCAATTGGTGGAGAAAATATTTGAAAGGGTTACAATTTTCCCTGCGTTCAAAATGAAAAGCATATTATTAAGTCTCATGTAAACATACAGATACTCTAAAGACTTAAATTACCTAGTGATTAAACTAAGTTAGAATGGCTAACATTTGGGATATTTGAAAAGCAGCAACATGAAAATTCTGTTTTTTTAATTTATTTATTTTTAATTTATTTATTTAACTTCAGGTGCTTTTCGCTCTGAATTTCTGTGTTGAGTATTTTTGGAATTCAGCAGGCCTCGTGTGGCCCAAGGGTAGTAGGGTTGCTCTGAAACCTGTAGCCAAGAACATAGCCCTGTCTCAGTCAAGGCTAGAAAAATAACTCCATGGCAAGTTGGTGCATTTCTTAATTTTGACACTAGATGAACAACTTGGGAGAAAATAAGGGCTCCAGTGGCCTCGGCCTCCAGGAGTAAGAACCTCTCTCAGGGTTCTGTGTCCGGAAGATGAGAAAAGGAATCCACACTGATCTGAGGGTAATCGGCAGGCCCCACCATTCAGCACAGCAATTGTTACCTTGTAGGAATGTGATTCTAGATGCTAAAGAGCTTCCAGCTTCTCACAAGCAACCAAAAATCTGCATTTTATAGGAAATCCCCAAATTATTAAAAGGCAGTACATAAAGCGTTCCTTGAGGAGTTACTTTGTAAATAACAACAGCTACCTCCTTTGCAGGCCAGGCATGAACTGAGCACATGGCACATGATCACGTGAAAGCTCTCCTGTGGCTCACACCTATAATCCCAGCACTCTGGGAGACTGAGGCGGGCAGATCATTTGAGGTCAGGAGTTCAAGACCAGCCTCACCAACGTGGTGAAACCCCATCTCTACTAAAAATACATGAAAATTACCCAGGCATGGTGGTGGGCACATGTGTTCCCAGCTACTTGGGAGGCTGAGGCAGGAGAATCACTTGAACCCGGGAGGCGGAGATTGCAGTGAGATGAGATCATGCCACTGCACTCCAGCCTGGGTGACAAGACTCTGTCTCAAAAAAATAAAATGAAATAAAAGCTCTCATTAAGCAGCCCGTACACCATTCCAAAATCTTTACACATATTAATACACTCATTTACTCCTCCTAATAACCTTGTGCACTAGGTACCATTACTGTCATTCCCATTTGACAGAGAAGGAAGATGAGGTTTAGAGAGGTGATATCACATGACGAGTAAGTGGCAGAGCTGGGATTTGAACCCAGAAGCTCCAGCTCCTAGCTCTGACTCTCAATCACTCCATGGCACTACCCCAGTGAATTTTCACAGCAACCCTTTGAAGTGAGTCTTATTGCCATCCCCATTTAAGAGAAGAAACTGAGGCCAGAGAGGAATGGTCACTTGCCTGAGGCCATAGGGGTCCATCTAACTCCAGTGCTGGAGTCTTTCTGAACAAGCCTCCAGGTCCTTGCACTAGGCAAGGAGACAGTGGGGTGGGCTGCTAGAGAAGAGTGAGGGGAAACGTTTTCTAAAATCCAAATGTCATTTTTATTCCTCTGATAAGAAAAAGGGTACTCTAGCTGTCAGACTATAAGCTGCAACCTTTATGTTTACAAAGCAAAAAGGGCAATTAAATGAGACAAAATAAATCTTCTCGGGCCTCCGTCAATGGACCTTGCAGGTCTTCGGTCCGAGGGCTGATTGACAGGACACATTACATTCTGGAGCGGACTCAACCTCTGACATTTCTTTGATGCAGCACTGAAACATGAGACTGGTTTCTTAAAGTGCCCTGCCTTCCATGCTGCAGGGATCTCCAAGACGGAAGGGCAGAAGGAAGGGCATGTGCAATGCTTGGCTGAGACACGGAAGTGATGGCCACACTCACGGTGAAGACGACAATCATGATCTCAATGACAATGCGGCAGGTGGCAGCCATTACGGCTCTCTCTGTGCCCAGCACTGTGCTAGAAGATGTCAGCCACGTCACTGTCCCTAAGGTGGGTCATTCCGGTTGCCATCTGTCAGGTGCCAGGGCTTGTCATGAATTCTGCAAAGCATCATGCAGAATGGCTTTATTGGAGATGACAAAACCAAGATCTGAAAAAGGGGACAAGATGTGTCAGCCTCTTTTTTTTTGACGGAGTCTCTCTCCGTCACCAAGGCTGCAGTGCAGTGGCATGATCTCGTCTCACTGCAGCCTCCACCTCTCAGGTTCAGGTGATTCTCTGCCTCAGCCTCCTGAGTAGTTGAGATTACAGGCACCTGCCACCACACCCAGCTAATTTTTTGTATTTTTAGTAGAGACGGGGTTTCACCGTCTTGGCCAGGCTGGTATTGAACTCCTGACCTCGTGATCCACCTGCCTTGGCCTCCCAAAGTGCTGGGATTACAGGTGTGAGCCACCGCACCCGGCTATGTCATCCTTTTATCACCCTCAGAGACAGGTGTGCCAAGGCCCGTGTGCTCAGTGGACCCTCTGTGGGAGTATGTTCTTGGGAAAGATCTCACTCCAATAATTACTCTCCTTTCTCATAGGGTAAGTAAGGCAGCAGCCTTGACAAAGTAAAAATACAACCTGACATCAGGCATTCTGGAGTCATCTGGGAAAGGCCCTGGAAAGTTGAGCTATGGCGAAGCTTCTTTTTCTGGGACCAGAAAGCCACGCAGTCCATGAGAAGGTGAGCTTGGCCCCAGTTCCTCCCTCTGGGAGAGGAAAGCCCCCACTCCTCACTGATTCATTCTCCAGGGTCCATTTTAAACAGTTCTCCTTGGATTCTCAGTTATCCCCCTCTAACCCTAGTGACAGTCCTTCCTAGTTGACACTAGCGGTGTTCCTGTTTTCCATGCTGTCCTTCAAAATAGATAAATAAATGAATAAACCCAGTTTTTCATTCACATTTTCACTTCCAATCATAAACATCAGAGATTAGAACTGAGCAAGAGTTGAACAACTTAGGCTTGAACTGCATGGGACCACTAATACGTGTATGTTTTTCAACCAAATTGGATAAAATACAGTACTCCCTGGATGTGAAACCTGCTGATATGGTTTGACTGTGTCTCCACCCAAATCTCATCTTGAATTGTAGCTCTCACAATTCCCATGTGTTGTGGGAGGGACCCAATGGGAGGTAACTGAATCATGGGGGTGGGTCTTCCCATGCTGTTCTCATGAGAGTGAATAAGTCTCCTGAGATCTGATGGTTCTATAAAGAGGAGTTCCCCTACACAAGCTCTCTCTCTTTGCCTGCCACTATCCGTGTAAGATGTGACTTGCTCCTCTTTGCCTCCCACCATGATTGTGAGGCCTCCCCAGCCAGTTGGAACTGTGAGTCCATTAAACCTCTTTCCTTTATAAATTACTCAGTCTCAGGTATGTCCTTATTAGCAGCATGAGGACAGACTAATACACCCACATATACAGAAGGCAGACTTTTTCTACATGCAGTTCTGCAGGGCCAGCTGCAGGTCTTGAGCATGCTAGGATTTGGGTAGAGACAAGTGATCTTGGAACCAGTCCCCTGAATGTACTGAGGAATGACTGCAATTGCACAGGGACTAGAATTTGATCCTGTTGATTGACTGATCAAATGATCAATGGTTGAATGCTTCTGCCATCTAGAGAAGCACTGTAACACTTAGGCTCAGGGTCAGAGAAGCGTGGGATCCATTCCTGGGTTCTGCATGAATGCGTTTGTGACTCTAGATAGGCCACTTAATGCTCTGTGCCTCAGTTTCCTCCTCTGTAAATTGGATATCATATCAGAACCTATTTCATGGGGATATTGTGAGAAGTAAAATGAGGCGGTATGTGTAAAGTGCGTCACAGCACACCTAACGTGTCGGTAATGTCACTTCCTGCTATTCTGAGTGTTGTTGATGCTGATGCAGATGATGTGATGATGATGCTGAGGATCATAATGTGAAGTTGATGTCCTCCTGCTATCCCATACCACATTCTCCAAGAAAGAACTTTTGCTGGGAAATGTCTAACAGCTGGTGTTTTGCATTTTCTCGGTAAGAGAGAGGCAATAAAGCCATCTTCATTTGCTAGGCATGTGGGTTAAATATGGGGCTTGAACACAGTTGATTTGGGAAAGTGGAATGAGCTGAGCAGGCACCAGGCTCCTTTCCTGGTTTCCTTTGAGAACCAGAGTTACTGTGGGAACCAGACTGGAACTACTGCTTTTGTAAGACTACTCCTCATACCTGCTGCGGGTGTGGGTTAATGAGCTACCCTGAACCAGCCTAATTACACCCAGCCCTCTGTCTTTCAAATGCGACAGATATTCAGGGCAGCACCAAAATCCACCTACTTATGTCCAGGTCACTCATTGTCTCAGGTTTAGAGGCCAGGAGACAAGATTTCTTCTATAACCCAAGAAGAAAAATATTTAAGACTTTAAGTCTGCCTTCTGGCCTGTGGTAATCCAGATGTTTTCTGCCTTGCTGAGCCCCAAAGCAGACCCCAATGGTCATGGAATTGGTAAAGGGCAGGAAGAAGGTGGGACAGCCAGTACATACTTCTAAATCGTGACTGCAGATTCCATTGTGTCCCTCTCTGCTGGAAAGGAGAAAGGAAACGAATGTGAATCTAGTACCACTCCCTGATGTCTGTTCCAAGGAAGCTGTTGTGCTTAGAGGTACTAAAACAGAAGTCAGAAGACCTGGGTTTGACTGTCTGCTTCCCCGTGACCTCCGGGATGACCTGGGGCAAATCACTTCCATCCAAAGCTCACCTTCCTCATGCTCGAAATACAGTAAAAGTCCCAGCTCTAACCATTTTACTAGGTTGTAATGAACATTAAATGAGACAAAGGATGGTGTGCTGGACATCTGAAAGCTGCAAAGTGCTGTGAAAATGCTGTTTGGTAATAGAATGATCTCTCCAGCAGTTACTTAAGGAGGAGAGAGAAACCCATGAGGGAGAAATCCTCCTCACCTAGCAGTCCAGCACACAGTCTCGAAAATTCCTATATCGGTGCTGAAGTTTGCACCCAGCATAAAATAGCACCTTGGGAAATTCCAGGGAAAATATAAGGAAGAGAAGGAGGAGGAGAATGATAATGAAGAGTGGTGCGATGAGGGAATATAACTGTGTCAGTTCAGATGTTTTCAGCAGCAAGAAATTGAATCAAAATGGCTTAAATAATGGGACAATTTATAATCTCAAATAAATGAATATCTGGTGGAGTTATAAGGAAGGCCTTAGGGAAACGATGAGACAGGATTCAACAATACCATCAAAACCCCATGTGTTTTCCATCTTCCCCCTCTGCCATCCTCAATATACATAGTTTTCCGCAATAAGATACAACCTTACCTGAGTCTACATGGCCGTTATTAAAAAGTAAAATAAAATAAAATAAAAACAAAAATAGCCAGATATTGGCATGAATGTGACGAAAAGGAAATACTTATCCGTTGTTGGTGGGAATGTAAATTAGTACAATCTCTAAGGAAAAACAGTGTGGAGATTTCACAAAGAGCTAAAAGTAGATCTACCATTCAATCCTACCATTCAATCCAACAATCCCACTGTGGGATATCTACCTAAAGGAAAAGAAATCATTATGTAAAAAAGACAGCTGCACATGTATGTTTTCAGCACAACTCACAATTGCAAAGGCATGGAATCAACCTAAGTGCCCATCAACCAATGAGTAGATTTAAAAAATTGTGGTGCATAGATAGGTAGATAGATAGATAGATGACATAGATATAAATATATAACAGAATACTCTTAAGACATAAAAAAGAATGAAATAATATCATTTGAAGCAACTTGGTTGGAACTGGAGGCCACTATCCTAAATGAAGGAACTCAGGAAGGGAAAACCAAATATCATACATTCTCACTTATAAGCGGGAGCTAAGCTATGAGTACACAAAAGCAGACAAAGTAATATAATAGAAATTGCAACCTCAGAACAGGGGGAGGGTGAGAGGGAAGTGAGGGATGAAAAATCACCTATTGGTACAATTCGCACTGTTTGGGTGATGGGTACACTAAAAGCCCAGACTTCACCACGACAAAATTCAACCATGTAGCCAAAACCATGTGTATCCATAAAGCTACTGAAATAAAATTTAAAAAATAATAAATAAGATGAAATTATATATACCCAAAGGAATATATTCTATGATAAAGACACATGAATGTGTATGTTCACTGCAGCACCATTCACAACATCAAAACCGTAGATTCAACCCAAATGCCCATCAATGATAGACTAGGTAAAGACAATGTGGTACATATACACCATGGAATGCTGTGCAGCTGTAAAAAGGAACAAGATCACGTCCTTTGCAGGAACATAGATGGGGCTGGGAGCTGTTATCCTCAGCATACTGATGCAGAAATGGGAAACCAGACAACTCATGTTCTCACTTATAAGTGGGAGCTGAACTGTGAGAATACATGGACACAAGAAGGAGAAAAACACACACTGGGGCCTTTGGGGAACATGGAGGTGGGAGGAGGGGGAGCATCAGGAAGAATGGCTAATGGATGCTGGGTTTAATACCTGGTTGATGGGATGATCTGTGCAGCAAACCACCATGCCACACATTTACCTATGTAATGAACCTGCACATCCTGCACGTGTACCTAGGAACTTAAAATAAAATTGAAGAAAAAGAAATTAACAATAAATAAAATAAAATAGCCAAAATATGTATATACACATACACATATATGTATATATAGGTATAGGGTATACACATATACATATATGGGTATGTATATATATGGGTATGTTCACCTGCCTCCTCATGGACTGAGGATGGCATGTTCTAAACTGCATGTACTACACACCACAAGAAAAAGAAAGAAGAGAATGTAGGAAAAATAGCTAATCTCTATCATGTCTCTTTCTGTATCTCCTCGTAAGGGACACATCTTAACATGTCTCCTTCTAAGTGAGGAAGCTTTTCCTAGGAGAATGCGGGCAACTCTCCCTCACATGTGTCCTTGGCCAGAACTGGGATCTTACTCACTGACAAAGGGAAAGGAATTTCCAAGTCTGATCTTGACCTGTGCTGTTCAATGCCGTAGCTCCTAGTCACATGTGACTATTTTTTAAGTTGAAATACAACTTACATACAGAAAAATACATTATTTTAAAATGTACAATTTCACATTTTTTGTATATTTACAAGGTTGTGCAATCATCACAGCTATCTAATTCTTGAATATTTTCATTGCCCCAAAAAGAAACCCTATACCCATTCCCTCCTTCTCTCCAGCTCCCTGTGGTCACTAATATTATTTTTTTTCCTGTGGATTTGTTTATTCTAGGCATTTCATGTCATTGGATTCATATAACATGTGTTTTTTATGTCTGGTTTATTTCATTTGACATATGTTTCCCAAGTTTCATCCATGTTGTAGAATGTATAAGTACTAATTTCTTTTTATATCCTATTACATAGATAAACTACCTTTTAAATATATCACATTGATCAGTTGATAGACATTTGGGTTGTTTCCAATTTTTAGCTTTTATGGATAGTGCTGCTGCGAACATTCATACACGAGTTTTTGTGTGACTACGTGTTTTCAAGTCTCTTGAGTATATACCTCACAGGGGATTAGTGGGTTGGCTGAATCATATGGCGCCTCTATATCTAACTTTTGGAGGAACTGCCAAACTGTTTTCCAAAGCAGCTGCACCATTTTACATTCCCACCAGCAATGGATAAAGGTTCCAATTCTCACATCTCTGCCAATACTTGTCTGTCTTTATGTTTAATTTTTTTAGAGACTGATTCTCACTCTGTCATCCAGGCTGAAGTGCAATCACAAGTCCTAGCTCACTGAAGCCTCGATCTCCCAAGCTCAAGTGATCCTCCTACCTCAGCCTCCTGAACAGCTGGGACTACAGGCACACGCCACCACACCTGGCTGATTAAAAATTTTTTTTTGTAGAGATGGGGTCTCCTTATGTTACCCAGATTGGTCTCAAACTCATGGGCTCAAGTGATCCTCCTGCCTTGGCCCCCCCGAAGTACTGGGATTACAGGTGTGAACCACTGTGCCCAGCCCTCCATATTTTTTATTATAGCCAATATGTTATTGTTTAATTTTAAATAATGTAAGTTAATTAGAACTAAATAAAATTTAAAGTTTAATTCCTCCAGTGGCTGGTGGAATGTCGGGGTTTAATTCCACTAACCACATTTCAAGTACTCAAGAAACTGGTTTCTGTCTCACCTGTCTTGAAGCTCAGACAGAAATGGGGGCGTAGTTTGGATCACAAACTAGAAGCTTTAAAAGGCAGTGGTGACTGTCAAGACATGTAAAGGAAACTGCAGACCCATGGACAGCTAGGGCAAGAGACTACAGGCAGAGGGCTACAACAGAACATCTAAAGCCCTGAGAATAAGCTTGGGTGAGACGCTTTGGGAAACCAAGGCATTTAAAAGCTGCTGGAGCTGGGTGTGATGGCTCACTCTTGTAATCCCAGCACTTTGGGAGGCTGAAGCAGGCAGATTACGTGAGCCCAGGAGTTAAAGACTAGCCTGGGCAACATAGCAAAACCCCATCTCTAAAAAAATACAGAAATGAAAAATAAAACAATAATAGCTGCTAGGAGAAATTGAGGGGAAAAGAACACACAAATATCCAGACAGAACACATGCCCAGAATAGACCTGAGAAGACTATAAACCTTCACCCAGGGTTGATCTCAAGGCTCAGGGAGCCACAAATGAATGAAGATCTTCCTTGCCAGTGTGCAAAGACTGAGAAAGCTGGCTGTTTTTTCAAATGCCCAGTTGTATTCATTCATTTTCATACTGCTATAAAAAACTGGCCAAGACTGGGTAATTTATAAAAGAAAGATTTCATTGACTCACAGTTCTGCATGACTGGGGAGGGCTCAGGAAACTTACAACTATGACAGAAATGGAAGCAAACATATCCTTCTTCACATGATGGCAGAAAACAGAAATGCCAAGTAAATGGGGGGAAAGCCTCTTATAAATACATCAGATCTTGAGAACTCACTCTATCATAAGAACTACATGGGAAAACTGCCTCCATGATTAATCACCTCCTACAAGGTTCCTCCCCCCAACATGTGAAGATTACAATTCGGATTACAATTCAATGTGAGATTTGGGTGGGGACACAGAGCCAGACCATATCACCAATGTTCAACAAAAGACCACAAAGCATCCAAAGAAAGAGGGGAGCATGGCCCATTCAAAGGAACAAAATTTATCTCCAGAAACAGTCTGTGAAGAAACACATACATGAGACTTACTAAATAAAAACTTTAAAGAATGTCTTAAATATGCTTAAAGAGCAAAAGGCAAACCAGGACAAAGAATTGAAGAAAATCAGAAAAACATATATGAACAAAAGGAAAATATTTGCAAAGTGACAGAAATAACAAACTAGAACCAAAAAGAAATCTTGGACTGAAAAATACAATAACTAAATTGAAAAACCTCACTAGAAGTATTCAACAGCAGGTTCAAATAGGCAAGAAAAAAAAAATCAGTGAACTTGAAGGTAAGTAATTTGAAATTATCAAATCTGAAAAGAAAAAAGAATAAAGAAAAGTGAACAGAGCAGAAAGTGCCTATAGGACACCATCAAGTGAACCAATGTGCTCATAATATGCATGCTATAGGAGTTTCAGAAAGACAAAATAAAAAGGAGAAGAGAACTTATTAGAAGAAATAATGTCTGAACACTATTCACAATAGCAAAGACATGGAATCAACTTAAATGCCCATCAATGACAGACTGGATAAAGAAACCTGGTACATATACACCGTGGAATACTATACAGCCATAAAAAGAACAATATCATTTTATTTGCAGGAACATAGATAGAGCTGGAAGCCATTATCCTTAGCAAACTAATGCAGGAACAGAACACCAAATAACACATGTGCTTATAAGTGGGAGCTAAATAATAAAAGCACATAGATACATAGAGGGGAACAATACACACTAGGGCCTATCAGAGGATGGAGGTTAGGAGAAGGTGGAGGATCAGAAAAAATACCTGATGAATACTAGGCTTAATACCTGGGTGACAAAATCATCTGTACAACAAACTCTCATGACATGAGTTTGCCTATATAACAACCTACACACATATCCCTGAACTTAAAATAAAAGTTAATTAAAAAAAAAAGTAATAAATGTAATTTATTTTTTAAAATAAAAACAAATTTTAATAAGAAATAATGGCTGAAAACTTCCCAGATTTAAGGAAAGAAATCGATATGCAAATACAAGAAGCTTTATTTAGGATAAATAGCCTAAATAAGCTTCATTCAGGATAAAGATCCTAAATAACCTTCATTTAGGATAAATCCAGAGACCCGCACCAAGATATATTATAGCTAAACCGTTTAAAGGTAAAGAGAATCTTGAAAGCTACCAGAGAAAAGTGACTCATTATACAAGAGCTCCCCATACAACTGTCAGCAGACTTCTCAGCAGAAACCTTGCAGGCCAGAGGGCAGTGGAACGATGTATTTAAGTGCTCAAAGGAAAAAAAAAACGACTCAACTAAGATACTATATCTGGAAAACTATCTTTCAAAAATAAGAGAAAAATTAAGAATTACCACTAGCACTGCAGTACCAGAAACACTAAAGGGAGTCCCTCAAGTTGAAATACCTTAAAGCTGTATGAAAATATCAAGTTCTCTGGTAAAGGTAAATACACTGGACAAATATAAAAAAGAGGATTATTAAAATTTTGGTTTGTAACTCCGCTTTTATTTTCTACAAGATCTAAAACACAAATGCATAAAACTACCTATAAATCCGTGTTAATGACTATACAGTATATAAGATGCAGTGTGTGATATCAATAACATAAAATAGGGGGATGTGAAGCTGTAAAATAGTAGAGATTTTATATGTGACTGACGTTAAACAGGTATAAATTTGAAATAAATTATCATAATGATAAGATTTTATATGTAAACCCCAGGGTAGCCACAAATAAAATATCTATAGAACATACACAACAGTAACTGAGAGAGAAATCAAAACATGACTGCTATGGTATGAATGTGTGCCCCAAAATTCATGATTGAAAACATAATCCCCTGGGCAACCATGCTGGTAGGTGGAGCCTCGTGGGAGGTGTTTAGGTCATGAGGGTTCTTCCTTCATGAGTAGATTAATGCTGCTATATAAAAGGGCTTGCAGGAGTGAGTTTATTTATTCTCTTCTGTTCTTCTGCCATGTGAGGACACAGAGCTTCCCAAACTAAAAGAGAGTTACTCAAAGCAGAGACGTTGATGGACCCTGGAGTTTGTGTGACCTGAAGTCTACCTCCTATCACTAACACAGTAATAGAAAAGCCAAGTGAGAAGAGTCTGCAATGGTGTGTCTGGGGGAAGCTGGAATCACCAGATTGGGAAACAGTCTCAGGCCTAGCTGGCTATTGGAGAGCTGCTAGACCTGTCACTCAGGCAGAGATAATAAACACTTCATCTTCAGTCATCCTTATGATTGGTGGACATGGTTTGGCTGTGTCTCCACCCAAATCTCATCTTGAATTGCAGTTCCCACAGTTCCCATGTGTCATGGGAGGGACCTGGTAGGAGGTAATTGAATCATGGGGAAGGGTTTTTTCCCATACTGTTCTCGTGATAGTGAGTAAGTCTCACAAAATCTGATGGTTTTGTAAAGGGTAGTTCCCCCTGGACACAATCTCTTACCTGCTGCCATGTAAGACAGGCCCATGCTCCTCCTTAGCCTTTCTGCCATCATTGTGAGGCCTCCCCAGCCTTGTGAAATTGCGAGTCTATCAAATCTCCTTTTTCTTACAAATTACCCAGTCTTGGAACCTCTGTATTCGCAGTGTGAGAACAGACTAATACACTGGTCAAGCAGTGGATGGGCTACTTAGAGACCAGTTGGCTTCCCTAAATCCCTTGACAGCATGTAAGATCCCAGAACATGAGATAATCTCAGAGACCTACTTTAGAGGAATTCCTAAAATGGTTGACATTAAAGTTGAAATGAGAGGGCTCAAATTCAGAAATCAAGTTGAGTTCAGCAAAAAATAAGTTAGCTTCTTGCACATTTGAATTCATGGGTTGGAATTTGTACCTGCCATGTGATGAAATCCCCACTATTTTTCCCCTTTGTCCCAGAATAAATACCAATCTCTTAGCTCTTTATTAAAAGTCCCCCCAACAGTCTGACTCTCTATCCCTCCCAGGCTCATGTCTCACCACCCCTAATTGTTAAAATACCTTCCAGGGCTGGGCACAGTAGCTCAGGCTGTAATCTCAGCACTTTGGAAGGTTGAAGTAGGAGGATTGCTTGAGCCTGGGAGGTCAAGGCTGCAGTGAGCTATGATTATGACAGTGCACTCCAGCCTGGGTGACAGAGCAAGACAAGAAAGAAAGAAAGAAAGAGAGGGAGGGAGGGAAAGAGGAAAAGAAAGAAGAGAGAAAGAAAGAAAGAAGGAAAGAAAAAGAAAGAAAGAGGGGAGGGGAGAAAGAGAAAGAAGGAAGGCAGGAAAGAAAAAAGAAAAGAGAAAGAAGGAAAGAAGGGAGGGAGGGAGGGAGGGAAGGAGGGAGGAAAGGAGGGAGGAAAGAAGGAAGGGAGGGAGGGAGGGAAGGAGGGAGGGAGGAAGGAGAGGAAGGGAGGAGGGAAAGAAGGGGAGGGAGGGAGGAAGGAAGGAAAGGAGGGAGGGAGGGAGGCCTTCCAGGAATACTAAATTATGTATATTCCCCCAGAGGTTCAACCAAGCCAAACCTTTGTGCATGTTATTTCCTTTGGCTGGAATGCCTTTACACACTGAGTCCACTGTGAGAATTTCCATTGTCTTTCAAAAATCAGCTCAAGAATGAGACCAACCCATGACCCAGAATGATTTAAGGGCCCTTCTTCGATGCTCCTACAATTGGTAGCATTGTCATATCATATGCTAGGGTCTATTGCAATTGCTGGTTTACACAGCCATCTCCACCACTCTATTATGAACCTTGATTACAGAAATATTTTTTTCATTTCTTTCATTCTGTGTCCAGCATCCCATGAGCCAACATGGCTCAGTGCCAATGTTGGATGAATAAATACGTGAATAAAATGAATGACATCTCCATGTGCCTTAAGATACCAATTTGCTAAACTATAAAGGCAGGCTAAATAATAATAGCCCTGACATTCTGTGACTCCATGAATTTGCATTTGGTTGACAGAGTCATTAATGGGGACTCAAAAAAAAATTTTTTTAACAATCCCGTTAAATAGTGGGCGAAGGACATGAACAGACATTTCTTTAAAAAAAAAGTGATATGACCAACAAGCATATGAATAAAAAAAGCTCAATATCTCTGATCATTAGAGAAAAACACATCAAAACCACAATGAAATACCATCTCATACAGTCAGACTGGCTATTAAAAGTCAAAAAATAACAGATGCTGGCGAGGTTGCAGAGAAAAGGGAAGGCTTCTACACTGTCGGTGGGAGTGTAAAGCAGTGTGAAGATTTCACAAGGGGTTAAAATCAAAACTCCTGTTCAACCCAGCAATCCCATTACTGGGTATATACCCAAAGTGGTATGTGTGCAGGTTTGTTACGTAGGAAATCTCGTGTGTGGGGGTTTATTGTACAGATTGTTTCATCACCCAGGTACTAAGCCTAGTACCCAATAGTTATTTTTTCTAACCCTCTCCCCTCCTCCCACCCTCCACTCTCAAGTAGCCCCCAGTGTCCATTGCTTTCCTCCGTGTGTCCATGTGTCCTCATCATTTGGCTCCCACTTATAAGTGAGAAATGCAGTATTTGGTTTTCTGTTCCTGTGTTAGTTTGCTAAGGATAATGGCCTTCAGCTCCATCCGTGTCCCTGCAAAGGACATGATACTCTTTTTTATGGTTGCATAGTATTCCATGGTGTATAGGTACCATATTTTCTTTATCCCGTCTGCCATTGATGGGCATTTAGGTCAATTCCATGTCTTTGCTACTGTGAATAGTGCTGCACACGTATAAGTATATGACTTTACAGCAGAGCAATTTATATTCCAGTTGGACAAATGATTATTTAATTTTAACCATGACCAGTACTGGAAAAGAATGGTACAAGTTGCTATGAGAGCATACAATTTGGTCTGAAACATCTCCTTGAGGAACTTATATGGAAGCTGGAAACATAAGATCAAGTAAGGCTTAGCCAGGTGAAGAAAGGGAAGAGGAGTAAGACCACAGGAGCCTGTGCAAAGGCCCTGGGGCTGGAAAGAGATTGACAGAGTCAGTAGTCCAGTAAGCCAGGGAAAGAGGACTAACTTGGGAGGTGTATTTTAATCAGTATCCTTCAGATGAGATGTTTAAAAAATTCTACATCCTATTTTATTAGAAATAGAAAATCTCCATAAAGCAACCAAGACATTTTTTTACCCTGTCTTCCCTACTCTCACATAATTCAGACTTCAAATAGCCACTTTCTACCCTGCCTCAAGGCACCTCACCTGGAGCATCCCTGAAACTCTATCAATTACAGCAGTCCACTTATTAATTCCTCCACCAACAGGGTTTCCCCAAGAAGCAGGCCCGGGCGCCTTAGGGGACTGAATGTGAAGTTGAGCTATTATAGCGCACTCCCACACGCTGCCGGAGTATTTGACACAGCTGATGAGATCTTGCTGTTCCCCTAGCAGTTAATCTGCAATATCTGAACGTCTTTCTCATTCAAAGAGGGTGAGGTCTCTTTAGAGAAAAAAAATAAAAAAGAAAAACACCCCTGCCACTCAAACTCTTTCCAAGCTTGCTGTCATGGTGGGCTCTGTTACCCTCTCTGTTGATACTGTTCGATACTGTCAACAGTACCAGCCAAACTCCCCCGTTCCACCTGGCTGCCTTGGTGACCTCCATTATTTATGACAAAGCCTGAAATTGATTGTGGTTGAAAAATCCACACTGGAATCAAATGAACTCCTCAATTATTGCTGCATGAATAAATCCCTGCTTCCGGATTTCCCCTGGGGGAGCAGGCATCAACCCCAGGTTCAAGGTAATAGGTATTTCTAGATGAAAAATACAGGTGACGCTATTGTAATGATTGTCAAGTGATAAGATTCCCAGGGTGAAGTGATTTCTCTCTCCCTCTCAGTCCTCCTTCCTTTAGCAAGGAAGCAAACGTGTCTCTAACAATCTTCCCATTGTGTGCCTACGCAGCCTTCCCCAGCTGCTGGGTACATGATAGATATTTCCATACTGTGGGCTTTGGTCATTTCCAGTCCTTTTTCACAGGAAATATGCAGTGAGTGTTAATGGGGTTATAGAAAGATTAATAGAGCTTTCAGGGTGTTCAGGTCTGGCTGGTATTTCTTCTACAAAAAGCCAACAGCTCAGGAAAATTTAATGATTAGGCTTAACCCATTAAGACAACAAAAACACAACCTCCACCCATCTTGGACTTAATCTTACTTCCTCTTCCCTATCATACAAGGCTTCCTGGCTAGCAGAGAGAGGGAGAGAACTCAGGGGAGCTGAACTTATTGCATGCCAGGAAGTGAGCTGGCGCATTCACAAATATTGATGATCAAAAAACAATGATCGTAGGCCATATTCGGCTCACAGATGCATTCTGCTTGGTATGCTCAATGGTTTGGGAAAATAAAAGTTTGCAAATTTTATGCGCAAAACTTGGCTCTCCTAAAAATACCAGGAGATCTGGCAAGATGGCCCAGTGAGTGGGAGCTGAGAAGTGTTGCATTCTTTAGGTAGCAAAGGGCAAGGACCCTCTCATATGCCTTAGTCACTGTTCAGCCCAGTTCATTAATTTAGCTAACTGGGGCCTATAGGCATTTGATTGCGTGTGCCCTGACACTTCCCATGTCACTGAGGTGGACACTGCTACCAAGTCATCCCCCATAGAAGCTGTGACTACATGCAGTCCCAGCGCAAAGAAGAGAAGGCTGAGGCGAGACTGTCTTTGAGTGTATATACCTCATGATCACTTCTGGCAGCCAGAACCATGTCTCCAGCCTAACTAAAAATTAAAATTAAAAATCTGTCTTTTTTTTTTTTTTTTCCATTACGACATTATATAACTGCCTGCTACTTTCAGCCTCTCCTGTCTCTCTAATGGCTAACATCTTACAGACTGGTTTGGAATTGCTGGGATAGAGAAACCAGAAAAAGAAAGTAAAGGAACTATAGTCACTAGACTTTGGGCACATGCATGCCTGCTGAGGCCAAAGGGACTAATCAAGTTATCTGGAGAGAAGGATGGATGGAACGAGCCATTGCGATCTTCAAGTCATCAATTCGGAGGTGCCATTCTTGCCATTCACATCCAGAAATCTTTCCACGTTCTTGATGATCCTTGGCATTTTATGCTGTGCAGTACCTTCTACCCATGCAGGAAATGGTAAGGTTTCCAGCTGTCTCTAGATCTTACTATCTGTGACTAAAGGTTTCCTGTCTTGTGATAATATTATCAATGGATTCACCTACTCACCACATTGCACAAGACCATGTGGGGTTATTGTCTCTATGTCATGCCAATCGTCAGTTTCAAGAACAAAAGCATGATAAAGTCAGATGAATTAGACTGCACCAGTGAAGCCATATACACGATTCACATACAAAAGACAAGTAGACAATGTAACTTGCCAGTCACTCATGTAGCCATGAGTTTTTTAGACAGGTCCAGGTGAATTTGCTCTTACATAGCCTCTGGATCATGTGCTTTCAAAGGAGACCAACCATCGTGACTATCCATGGCTGGGGACTAAGGACACGTGCACAGGCAATGACCATTGTACACAGGCTGCTGGGCAGATGCCTTGGGAGAAGAACCCTGTCTAATAGGGGCATTTCATGATATATGGTGGAATCCCTGAGTCAATCAAACTCTCTCTTCTGAGTTCATTAATACTAAAGGAACAAAGAGAAAACATGTCACTGGTCTTCAAACTGTCACATCTAGTGGTGTAAACCTCTGTGCCTGTTCTAGGTGAAGCCTAGCATGGCATTTTTCTCTAAGAATAGCTGAGATTCAAGAGAACAGTGCAGCTCAAGGTGTGAGATCCCTCTTCTACTTTTCCCTTAATCCACCTATAAATGCCGGTTTTACCACCCACAGAACTTGTCCTCCTAAATCTTGGTGCTCTGAGTCCTTACCTGCTTGCCCAGCAGTGAGTTTGGCCTTTCCCTTGATTTCTCCTTCCCAAATGTCTCTGAGAAGTGTCAGAGATCCTGACACTTATCTATAGATCAGTCTGCTCCCATTCTCCAACTGCTAGTGAAACAGGAATCACATAAGTCCTGGGAACCCAGAACCGAGATGCTGCAACTTCTACCTGGTGACAGCCTACGGAGGCTTCAGCTGCCCTTCATGTCTCAAGAGCGCTTGCCTCCTGCCGCTAAGTGAAGGAAATCTGCAAACTTCACCAGTTAAGCCAGCCAAGACCTCACAGTTTAAGCCTAGCAGCTATTTCACCAATAGCTATTGTTTCTCCCACTTAATGACTTTGTTGCAACTTACATAAATTCATCTAAGTGAGGAAGGATCCACAAATTAAGAAGCAGAACACTGTCTACCATCAAATATGATTGTGAGGGTTCCTCCAGCAAATGAGTTCCAATTAGAACCAACAGAGTCAGCTGTTCATAGGGCAATTATTTCAGTACACTCATGCACACACACACACAGAGCATCATTTTCCCAAGGAGAGGTCTTGACCAGTAGCAGCAGTTAGGTGAAGATGGCACAGTCATCCAGTGCTCCAAGAGCAAACAGATCCTTCCTAGAGTTTGTTCCAGTTACTTAGTGAGCCACCAGCATTGTAGTGCTACCAGGTTTCAAGCCTGTCATGTTCTCCAATTTTCTGGAAGAGGATCACCAGCCCCGGGATTCTGTGTTTGCTGGAAGAGATCTACATCCCCAAGAAGGCAGGTTGGGTCCAGGCTTTCCAATGTTACATTAACACAGTTCTTTCACTGTCTTCACCTCATAGGACCTCAAAAAGATTTTGAAAGGCCAGGAGGGGGAATGACACCATCCCGTTGCTACCCTCTGATGCCCCAAAATCTCCAACTCAAACCTACAAGTGCCCATGGATGTTACCTCCAGCACCAAGAAGTTACCTGTCTACAAAGAAATTCACAACCCCAATCATACTATGGAATAAATTTCCACTACAGAAAGTAATCACCATGTTCTTTTCTTTGCCCCTTATTGATTTGACTAAAATATATGTAGTATATGCCTTCCATATTCATATTTTATGGATTTCTTCCAAACCAAGAACTCTGCATTCTAGTTCGCATCCTGTCATCCACAAGTCTTTGCAAGGATAGATGAACAATAAGAAAAAAATACTTTCATCAGTTTTCTAACTTTTCTTATGCATCACTCCCCTTACCTTCCCTGCCCCGCCCCCCGCCCCCACCATCTACTATGAAGACCTAAACACCTGAGAGCTTTTTTTTTTTCTTTTTTTTTTGGAGACAGGGTATCACTCTGTCACCAAGGCTGGAGTGGTACAGTGGCTCTGTCATAGCTCACTGCAGCCTCAAACTCCTGGGCTCAAGCAATTCTCTCACCTTAGTCTCTCAAGTAGCTGGGACTACAGGTACATGCCATGGTACCTGGCTAATGTATTTTATTTTGTAGAGACGGGGTCTTGCTTTGTTGCCCAGGCTGGTCTTGAACTCCCAGCTTCAAGCAATCCTCTTGCCCCAGCCTCCCAAAGTGCCGAGATTATATGTGTGAGCTACCATACCTGGCTCAGAGTTTCCTTAATGATATTTCTTTTTTTATTTTAATTTTTTTATTTTTTTTTTATTTTTTTTATTTTTTATTGCATTTTAGGTTTGGGGGTACATGTGAAGAACATGGAAGATTGTTGCATAGGTACACACATGGCAGTGTGATTTGTTGCCTTCCTCCCCCATCACCTATATCTGGCATCTCTCCCCCATGCTATCCCTCCCCAACTCCCCACCCCCCCATTATCCCTCCCCTTTCTCCCTCCGACAGACCCCAGTGTGTGATACTCCCCTCCCTGTGTCCATGTGTTCGCATTGTTAAACACCCGCCTATGAGTGAGAACATGCGGTGTTTGATTTTCTGTTCTTGTGTCAGTTTGCTGAGAATGATGGTTTCCAGGTTCATCCATGTCCCTACAAAGGACACGAACTCATCGTTTTTGATGGCTGCATAATATTCCATGGTGTATATGTGCCAGATTTTCCCTGTCCAGTCTATCATCGATGATATTTCTTAAGAGTTTGTTTCTGCCCCCGGAATTGGGTGATGTTCTCTTCTTCAAAGCTGATGTTCTCTTCTTCAAAGCTGATGTTTCTCTTCTTCAATTCTTTTGCCACATTTCAACAAATACTCACCAATTTCCTCTCCATGACAGCCGCATAAACTGCTGCCTCTGCTACTAACTAGCTGTGTGACTGTGGGTAAGTTATTTAACCTCTGTGCTTAATTACATCTTATGTAAAATGGGGGATTAGACAGAGCAGCTATCATAAGATGGTTATGGGTAGTGAGTACATCATTATGTGTAAAGAGCTTAGAACAGTACCTAGCACACATGTAGGTGCTTATTAAGTGTTTTCATCCTCTTGCCCTTTAGAAGCTCACAGTCAAGCGCAGAAGAGGGAAGGATACAGAAGTGTGCATGGAGTCAAGGAAACCTGAGGGGGGCTCTCATCCTAGCCTTGGGGAAAGGGGAGAAGATGGATCTGTGAAGGAATCCTAGATCCTATGGAAGTGCCTCAAACTGAATCCTTAAACAACAGTAGCAGTAGGTGAGGAGGATGGTGCTAGGAAGTGCATTCTTGGCAGGTGGAACAAGAGACCATCCTGGCCAATATGGTGAAACCCCATCTCTGTTAAAATACAAAAAAAATAGCCTCTGTGTAAGAGGACAGAGGCAGGGAGGGACCTGGAGAACTCCTGGAATGACAAAACGCAGCCTGGCAGGAACACAGAGTTTCCTGTGGGGAGCTGGGGGAGAGGGGAAATGTCCGGAGATGCTCTGGGGCCCAGACTGTGAAGGGCTCTGTATGCCATGCTGCGTGCATGGCTCTTATCCTGAGAGCAAGAGGAGACACTGGAGGGGTCTGAGCTGGGCAGCGGTGTGGTCAGATGGACATTTTAGTAAGATCACCCTGTGTGTAGTGCAGAGAGCTAGAAGGAGTGACACTCGTGGCAGGGAGGCCAGGCAGCATGCTGGAATGGCACCCAGGTGGAGATAAGAAGGGCTGAGTGATACAGAGGTTGAGCACCTACCAGCTTTCAAGCCCTACCTGTCTTTCCACGGTTCAGGCAGCTTTGAACCTTGACAAAATCTCTCTCCAATTTCTCCTCCATAGTCAAAAATAGTGGGGGAAGGGGCCAGTGCTTAAAAGCAGAGGTTTGGCCGGGCGCAGTAGCTCACACCTGTAATCCCAACACTTTGGGAGGGAGAGGCGGGCGGATCACGAGGTCAGGAGATCGAGACCATCCTGGCCAGCATGGTGAAACTCTGTCTCTACTAAAATACAAAAAATTAGCCAGGCATGGTGGTGCGTGCCTGTAGTCCCAGCTATTCAGGAGGCTGAGGCAGGAGAATCAATTGCAGTGAGCCAAGATCACGCCACTGCACTCTAGCCTGGGTGACAGAGCAAGACTCCGTCTCAAAAAAAAAAAAAAAACAGAAGTTCCGAATCTTAGTATGTGACTACATGTATGTTGATGTCTACTTTACAGATAAGAAAACTGAGGCACAGACAGATTAAAGTGACTTGCCCAAGGTGACACAGCTGATGAGTTGAAGAACCAGAAGAAAAATTGCCAGGGTACAGGTTACTGAATTTCCTGCGAGGTATTTCCACCAACTTTAAGTCTTGCAACTCTCTTAGGAGGTCTTAGGAGTATTTCTGGTTCATAGATGGAGAAACTGAGGCCATGAGCACTGGGAATCTCAGCACACAGAAACAAGTCATAATATTCAGGATCTCTGCCAACATTCATCATTAAGCACTCAATGAGTTTAGGCATAACAGGTAGGTTTTACACGTGTGAACTCATCTACTCATGGAAACCCTCTGATATAGTTTGGCTGGGTCCCCACCCAAATCTCATCTTGAATTGTAGCTCCCATAATTCCCATGTGTTGTGGGAGGGATCTGGTGGAAGATAATTGAATCATGGGGTGGTTTCCCCCATGCTATTCTCATGGTAGCAAACAAGTCTTACAAGATCTGATGGTTTTATAAGGGTTTTCCCCTTTCACTTGGTTCTCATTCTCTCTTGTCTGCCTTCTACCATGATTGTGAGGCCTGCCTAGCCACATGGAACTGTGAGTCCATTAAAACTCTTTTTTTTTTTTTTTTTTTTTTTGGAGACAGAGTCTTGCTTCATCCCCAAGGCTGGAGTGCAGTGGTGCTATCTCGGGTCACTGCAACCTCTGCCTCCTGGGTTCAAGCAGTTCTCATGCCTCAGCCTCCAAAGTAGCTGGGATTACAGGTGCCTGCCACCACACCTGGCCAATTTCTGTATTTTTAGTAGAGATGGGGTTTTGCATTGTTGGCCAGGCTGGTATCAAACTCCTGACTTCAGGTGATCTGCCCGCTCAGCCTCCCAAAGTGCTAGGATTATGGGAGTGAACCACCGTGCCCGGCCTAAACCTGTTTTCCTTTATAAATTACCCAGTCTCAGGTATATCTATCAGCAGCATGAAAATGGACTAATACACCCTCCTGGAAGGAGACCAAGGACAGAAAGATTAAGCCACTCACCTGAGGCCACACAGTAAGTGCTGAAGGTGAGACTTTCACCCAAGCTGCCAGACCCCACAGCCCATACTCCTCAGGGCTCTGCTAATCTGACTTTCATAAAGGGAGTCCATATTGCAGTGGGAACAGTTGGGGCTTGAGGGCTGACCTCAGTTCTCTGCTCATGTTTTTCAGCTGTGCACACTTGGGATATCCACTGCCAACTTCACTGGCATGTTTCTGGACAAGGAGCCCCCAAGTGGTAGGTTTGGGCTACTAGGCACATCGCTGGAAGACCCTGAAGAACATTCAGAATTCAAATTACAAAGCTGGAAATGCGGACTCAGTCGCCTGCCTAGTCTGCAGAAAAATGGGGAAATTTGAAGTTAAAGGGCCAATATGTTCTCTTTTTAAAATGTGAAACCCATCACCCAGATAACAATAGAACTTGATCTGGATTTCCCAGAACTTGCATCCTTCTATGGTCCTCATTTCTTTTTTTAATTTTGTTTTTCATTTTCTAAAATTCTACTTTATGTTCTGGGATACATGTGCAGAACATGCAGGTTTGTTACACTGGTATGTATACATGTGCCATGGTGGTTTGCTTTACCCATCAACCCATCATGTAGATTTTAAGCCCTGCATGCATTAGGTATTTGTCTTAATGCTCTCCTCCACTTGCCCCCCCATGCCCTGATAGGCCCCAGTGTGTGATGTTCCCCTCCCTGGGTCCCTATGTTCTTATTGTTCAACTTATGAGTCAGAACAAGTGGTGTTTGCTTTTCTGTTCCTGTGTTAGTTTGCTGAGAATGATGGTTTCCAGCTTCATCCATGTCCCTGCAAAGGACATGAACTCATTCTTCTTTATGGCTGCATAGTATTCCATGGTATATATGTGCCACATTTTTACTAGCTTAGGATTCATGACAAGCCCATTTCATTCATTTGCCTGCATGGTTCCAAGCCCTAGTTTGTTACGGCAACAGAGCAGTCATTCTTGCTGTTAACTACTATTTGTGGTTTCCTCCTTCAAAAGACTAAGTTCATTGAACTTCCCAACTCCTTCATCTGAAATGGGGCCAGGTGATTTCCTTTGTCTAGTGAAATGTGAGAAGTGACCTGTGACTCCCAGGCAGAAAAAGTCTTTAAGATCCAGCGTGAAATCCACCATATTTCCTTCCCTCCTTCCCTAGTGATTGGAAGCAGCGCAGGTGCTGAGAGCTTCATCCATCAACTGGAGTACCAGAGTGAGGATGACGTGGAGAGTTCAGCTCTGACTGGACCCATGCTGGACACACGGTGTGAGCAAGAAATTAACCCGTGTCACTTATGATCTAGCTGATCCCCAAAGGATATGAGGAGGGGGATGATACAGAGAAATACAAGCTGCCCCTACCCTCAAGGTAATCACAGTCCAGTCCATAGAAAGACCAGTACATAAATAACAGGACCTATGCCTCCTGCTCAACCTCTGAGGATTTATCTCAAGCACTGTGCTTTCTCCTACACACAAGCACTCATTTATTGACCCATGCACCCCTGGGGAACTGTTTGGGAGAAGGTCATGAGTATGTAAGTGCCTTTCTCCAAGGGAGGAACTAGCTCCCCCTCCAAACCTTATTTCCTGAAAAGCACACCAAAAGTCTGTGTGGCCCATCTGGAAAACTCGTTCTCTAGCCAAGTGCTGTGGCCCTATTTATCCTTGAGTCAGGAATCACCCTGCGGGCAGATGCACAAACTCCAAGGGAAATGGGATATCAATTTGCAGTCCCTTAGATTACACAGACACACACACACACACGTGCACACACACACAGCCTCCTCCAGAGCAGTGTGGCTTCCAACCTTTTTGTCACCAACACCTTCTTGTTCTGTTTTTTTCCTTCGGTCTCATGTTTTGAAAGACATTTCCTCCAAAACAGTTGGCATGTAGTAAGCAATATTTCTTCCTTCCAACCCAGAAATACTCCCTTTCCTTTGAATGTCATTCCAGGTTTTAATGTGCAATCCGTTGTCGACAATTGGTCTTTATTTTGCTCTGTGTCAGTGGCTCACAAACTCAGCGTGCTCTATGAGTGCTCCTGGATCCCATCCCCAGAGATTCTGAGAGACTGTGTCTGAGCCGGCGCTCGGGATTCTGAGTTTAAGCAAAACCACCCTGGTCACTCTCATGCTGGTAGCCAATGGGTCATGCTGAAGAAACGGTGAGTTTAATGCCCACCAGAAAGGTGTTGTACATTCCCAACTTCAGTGATTGTGGCCTGAAGATATCCACTGACTTGCCTCAACCTCACTGCCAAGCACAGTCATCTAGATCCCCATCAACTCATGTCACCACCATTGCAGACTCCTGGCTGGTCTTCCTGTCTTTAACTCCCCAGCCCCAGCCACCCTCCATGCCACACTACCACACCCAGCATGCCACACCCAGCCACAAAGCCTCCCTGAGAGCCCTGTTGCCTACAGTAGGCCTTTATTGAGTACATACTGAATGCTAGCCAGGCATTATGCTGAGCGCTTTACATCTGATAGCCTATTTAATTGCCACGAAATCCCTTTGACATAGAGTTATTTTTCAGTCCTGCTATACAGAAAAGGAAACTAAGAAGCAGGCAGGTTAAGAAGCAGGACATCCCTCAGCATTTATGGGGCTCCAAGAAAGTGGAAACCTTGAACTCACAAGCCATCCCCTTCCCTTTCTATCTGGCTTCATCCTGTACTGAGGGTCCTCACTGTGTGTGGACACCTGAGCCTGCATGTCAAAGCCTCATCCATGTTCCCTGAAAACAGTGACTGTCTGGGGCACTGTTTAGAAGTGGGAATGGGCATGCCAGGAGCATGGTGCATCCATGGGGACATGCACTCAGCAGAGAGGTTCATGCAGACCCTGGAAGTAGGTCAGGGGATGTTCGCACAGCAATCACAGGCTGCATGGTCTAGAAGGGAGCATGGGTTCTGGCTGGATATGTCCTTTTTTTCATTTTTATTTTTAGTTCTGGGATACACACGCGGACGTGAGGTTTGTTACATAGGTAAATGTGTGCCACGGTGGTTTGCTGCACCTATCAACCCATCACCTAGGTATTAAGCCCAGCATGCTTTAGCTATTTTTTCTAATGCTCTCTCTCCCTCCATGCCACCCCCCTGAAACAGGCCCCAGTGTGTGTTTTTCCCCTCCCTCTGTCCGTGTGTTCTCACTGGTCAGCTACCTCTTATAAGTGAGAACATGCAGTGTTTGGTTTTCTGTTTCTGCATTAGTTTGCTGAGGATTATGACTTCCAGCTTCATCCACGTCCCTGCAAAAGACATCATCTCATTTTTTTTGTGACTGCATAGTATTCCATGGTGTATATGTGCCACATTTTCTTTAACCAGCCTATCCATTGATGAGCTGGGAGTGTAAATTAGTTCCACTGTTGTGGAAGACAGTGTGGCAATGCCTCAAAGATCTAGAACCAGAAATACCATTCGACCCAGTAAATCCCATTACTGGATATATACCCAAAGGAATATAAATCATTCTATTACAAAGATACATGCACGTGTATGTTTAGTGCAGCACTATTCACAATAGCAAAGACATGGGTATGTCCTTTTCACCCGCAGATTCCTCATCCCATGTGAGGGGCACAGCCAGAAGAGGGCCAGAGAGGTCCCTGCTGTCCTCTTGGGTGGGGATCAAGGCACTACGGGAAAGATCCAGCAGGGGCAGAGCAAGAACTGGAGTCCTGCTCGACCGCAGACCCCATGGCCTCAGTTAACCCTTCACTCTTCTCCCTCCCTCCAGAGTCAGGCTTCCAGCATGGAGTCTGCAATCTGGTCCCTGTCGCCGCTAACATCCTCCTGCCTGGATCCTCCCTCCTCCATGCACAGAATATCCATCTCTGTTTCAGACCCAAGCTATGAGTTGCCACTTATAACATGGGCCATGCTAGCTCATCTCTCTCTAGCTTCGTAAGCTTGATTTCTGTGGTTTGAAGTGCCCTTTTCTTTCCTTTTCACATGGAGAATTCTACTTACTTAAATTCTACCTACTCAGATCAAATGTCTTCTGTAAACCTTCTCCTACTCCCTTCCGGCCAGCCCAGAGCAAGGTTTTTCACCCATGTCTTAGGGCCTTCATCACACGAAACCCACATTGCAAAGCTGTGTTGAAGAACTGAACCCCGCTCTGTAAGCACGACACCCAGCATGGGCTCCGGAACATTCAATGCTGAATAAATGTTTCCTACAAGAATCACAACAAATTGCTCTTAGATGTTTACAAAGTCCAAATGTTTTTCAGGAGATGAAAACTTACTATGCACGGGAGATGTGAAGCGTGTATATCTTACGTAGACAAAGATGTTCATCATTGGCAAAATAATTGAAAATAACTCAAATGACCATCAACAGAGCCATTAGTTAATCAAATTAAGGACATAGGCTATAATGGAATGCTACACAGATGTTCAAAAAGAATAAAGTACATTTATTCTGACATGAGAAAATGTTACATAAGAAACATGTTGTAGCTCAGAAGAGAATGATTACATTTAAAATTATAGGGGATGGGCATGGTGACTCATGCTGTAATCCCAGAGCATCGGGAGGCAGAGGCAGGAGAATTGTTTGGGGCCAGGAGTTGGAGACCAGCCTGGGCAATGTAGCAAGACTCCATTGTACAAAAACAAAAAAAATTAATTAGCTGGGCATGGTGGTATGTGCCTGTAATCCCAGCTACTCGGGAGGCTGAGCTGGGGGCACTGTTTGGGCCCAGGAGTTTGAGGCTGCAGTGAGCTGTGATCATGCCCCTGCACTCCAGCTTGAGGGACAGAATGAGAACCTATCTCTAAAAATAGAACTAACTAAACAAATAAATAATAAAATTACATACATAAAGTATAGATTAAATATGTGTACTCAGAAAATACTTGGCATTATGTGTACCAAAATAATGAGTCATTTCCATGTAAAATCAAGAGGCGTCATTAATGTCTTACTTTAATAAATTGTTAGATTATTTTGTATTAATAATGTATTCATTTTATTTGTTAAAGATATAGCTTGAGGCCAGGCGCAGTGGCTCACACTTGTAATCCCAGCATTTTGGGAGGCTGAGGCCAGTGGATCACTTGAGGTCAAGAGTTTGAGACCAACCTGGCCAACATGGTAAAACTCCATCTCTACCAAAAATACACATAGCTGTGTGTGGTGGTGTGCACCTGTAATCCCAGTTACTCAAGAGGCTGAGGCAGGAGAATCACTTGAACCCAGGAGGTGGAGGTTGGAGTGAGCCGAGATCGCACCACTGTACTCCAGCCTGAGTGACAGAGTGAAACTCCATCTCAATAAATATATGCATCTCTATATTTGGACTCCCAAATATATTTGGGAAAAAAAGTGGAACCAAGTTGGAAACTCTTGAGAGTGCAAGCCATGTTGGAAGATGTGATCAGCCTCCCCGGGTGAATGATTAGAAAGGGCCTCCCTTCATGTGCACACATCAGTTGGAGATGTCTGCCAGAGCCCAAGCAGTGTGGCTTCCTCTTTCCATGGGGATGTCCTTGAGAAGAAGCCACCATGAGTCTGCATCTGTCCCTGTTCTAGTTCCATGTCAGAGGATGCAGTCTGAAAAAGCAGAACTCCAATCTCAGACACAACACCATCCTTGGGTGAGAAGAACTCCAGGAAACAGTGGGCATCAGGACCTTAAAGAAGGAGGACAAAAATGCCACCTCCTCAGAAGGAAACAAGCAAAGATGTGTCAAGTGCCTGATTTGTGTCTCAGTCTTTTTAGATACAGCATCGTATCTGATTTTTCCAACAATTCTATAGAATACATGTTCATATCCCCATCCTACAGATGAGAAAACTGAGGCTCAGAAGGGTTAAGCAATTACCAAAAGGCATTTAACTACTGCAAAAGAGAGGAGATATTGAAACCTGCTCACTCAACAAATGCATGCGTATTTTGGATATATTGCAGTTTCAGTTCCAGACTACCACAATCAGGTGAATATTGCAATAAACCAAGGTACACTCACTTTTTGGTTTCCCAATGCATAAAAGTTATGGTTACGCCATATTCTATCAAGTGTGCAATAACATTATGTTTTAAAAAGCAATGTACATACCTTAATTTAAAAATACTTTATTGTTTAAAAATGCTAATAATCATCTGAGCCTTCAGCAAGTCATAATCTTCTGGCAGGTGAAAGATTTTCCCTGATATTGAAGAATACGAACTCATCAGAGCAGTGGTTTTTGAAGGCTAGGGAAGCTTCTTAAAATGAGACACAGTGAAATTTTTTGCATCAATCAATTGTTCCTTTCATAAAAGACTTCTCTGTAACATGTGATGCTGTTAGCATTTTACCCACGTAGAACTTCTTTCAAAATTGAAGTTCATCCTTTCAAACCCTGCCACTGCTCTATCAACTAGGTTTATGTAACATTCCAAATCTTTTGTTGTCATTTCAACAATGTTCCTAGCATCTTCACCAAGAATAGATTTCACTTAAAGAAATCACTTTCTTTGCTCCTTCATAGAAAAACAAGTCTTCATAAATTCATGTTCAACCATGAGACTGCAGCAACTCAGTGCCATCTTCAGGCTCTACTTCTAATTCTAGTTTTTTGTTGTTTTTTGTGGGGTTTTTTTGTTGTTGTTTTTGTTTTTTGCTATTTCCAATGCATCTGCAGTTACTTCCTCCACTAGAGCCTTGAACCCCTCAAAGCTGTCCATGAGGGTTGGAATCGACTTCTTCAAAACTCTTGCTAATATTGATATTTTGACCTCCTCCCATGAATCATGGATGTTGGTAATCCCATCTAGAATGGTGAGTCCTTTCCAGAAGATTTTCAACTTACTATGCCCAGATCCATCAGAGGAATCACTATCTATGGCAGCTATAACTTTATGGAACGTACTGCTTAAATAATAAGACTTGAAAGTCAAAATTATTCCTCGATCCATGGACTGCAGCATGCATGGAAACAACATTAATTTCCTTGTACATCTCCAGTAAAGCTCTTGAGTGACCAGTGCATTACCTATGAGCAGCAATATTTTGAAAGAAACCTTTTTACTGAGCAATAGTTCTTAACAATGGGCTTAAAATAGTCAGTAAATCATGCTGTAAACAAAAGTGCTATCATCCAAGCCCTGGGATTCCATTTATAGAGCACAGGCAGAGTAGATTTAACACAATTTTTAAGGGCCTTAGGATTTTCAGAGTGGTAAATGAGACTTGGCTTAAACTTCAAGTCAACAGCAGCATTAGCCACTAACAAGAGGATCAGCCTGTCCTTCAAAGTTTGAAGCAGGCATTGACTTCTCCTCTCCAGCTATGAAAGTCCTAGCTGGCATCTTCTTTCAATAGAAGGCTGTTTTGTCTACATTGAAAACCTGTTGTTTGGGTGTAACTACCTTCATCAATGATCCAGATTTTCTGGATAACTTGCTGTGCCTTCTCCATGGGCACTTACTGCTTCACCTTGTACTTTTATGTCATGGAGATGGCGTATTTCCTTAAACCTCATAAACCACCCTCTGCTAGCTTCAAACTTTTCTTCGGCAGCTTCTTCATCTCTCTGAACCTTCATGAATTAAAGAGAGTTAGGCCGTTGCTCTGAATTCGGCTTTGGCTTAAGGGAATGTTATGGCTGCTTTGATTGTCTATCTAGACCACTCAAACTTTCTCCAGACCTGCATAAGGCTGTTTCGCTCTCTTATTTTGAACATGGTCACTGAAGTAGTACTTCTAATTTTCTTCAAGAACTTTTCTTTTGCATTCTTGTTTAACTGGTGCAAGAGGCCTAGCCTTCAGCCTATCTTAGTTTTCAACATACTTTCCCCACTAAGCTTCATGATTTGTAGCTTTTGACTTAAAGTGAGAGACATACGACTCTTCCTTTCACTTAAACATTTAGAGTCATTGTAGGATTATTAATTGACCTAATTTCGATACTGTTGCATCTCAGGAAATAGGGAGGCTGGAGGAAAAGGACAGAGATGGAAGAACTGCTCGTTGGTGGACGTCAGAACACACACAACACTTATCAATTAAGTTCATCATCTTATATGGGCATGGTTCATGGCACCCCAAAACAATTACAATAGTAATATCAAAGATCACTAATCACAAATCACCATAATGGATATAATAATTTCAAAATTGGAAATAACGTGAGAATTACCAAAATGTGACACAGACACACACGCTGTTGGAAAAACGGCACTAATAGACTTGCCTGATGCACGGCTGCCACAAATCTTCAATTTGTGAAAAACACAATATCTGCAAAGTGCAGTGAAATGAGGTATGACTGTATTTACTGAAACCCTTCAATGTGCCAGACATTGGGTATACTGGAATAACAAAAAGATGAAGTTCCTGCTCATGTTGAATTTACATTCCATCTAATTCCAAAGATGAAGTTTCTTCCTATAGCATCACTTGAGTAGGAGTTATGTCCTAGAAGGACAAAGATGAGTATGAAGTCCTGGCAGATCTAGGACTCCCTCCCTGACCTCCCCCTACTGAAGAGAGGTGCTCCAATTTTTTTACCTCTGAAATAGTCCCAGGAAGAATCATACAATATCTTATATATATCAGATCAGAAAACACAGCTCCCCAAGGCAAAGGGTCTTGCAAAGTTGAGGATGAATTTGTGGCAAATATAAAGGGAAGGTCACATTGCCAATTAGGCTTTGTATATAGTGGAGCTCAGAGGCAGCAAAGATAAAATCCCTTAGACTCTGGAAAGTGGATGCTCCACAGGAGCTGTCCATGCTGAACCCCCAGGCCGCCTTCCCCCACTTCTACTAGCTCCGACATCCTGGCTGTGTGTCTTCAGCCTTCCCTTGTTCATACTCCCCTACCCTGACCTAAGCAGTCCCAGCATTTCAGTCGGTCAATGCTGGAGGCCGAGTATGATTTTCAGGCCTGGGCAATGGTAACTTAAGGGAAGGTTCCTGTCTTATGGAGTGCAGGGCTGAAGACGTGGATCATGATCAACTTTTTCACCCCCCATCATCCTAACCACCCTCCTCTGGACATGCTTTGTGTTGCTCTGTCTCTCTTAAAGCGAGAAATGCAATGGAAGAAGTAGAGTGTAAGCTGGTGTATTTTTCAAACTTTAAAAACTTACAGTGAGAAATACATTTTACATCACAATCCAGTACACACAAACACGTGTGCACATACACACCCACAACACACACATTACTGGAACAGAAGTTTTACAAAGCAACTCTTCACGACTTGCAAGGCACTCTGATATTCTCTGATATCTGGCTATGACTCAGGAAGTTGATCCCGTGACCCGCAGTGGAGCATGGCCCTTGAACTGAAAAACGTTTTGTCCTTGGAAAGGACATTAGCTTATTCCTTATGGGATGCTGGGCAGGTGACTTATGTAAGCCGCAATTTCCTCCTCTGTACAATCAGAAATTATTATTTCATGTACCATAGGCCTTTGTGAAACTGGAAGTAGATATTTCATATAAAACACTTAGCTCAATGCCTGTCTTAACGTAAGTGGTCAATAAAAATAATTTCCCATCATTATTATTTTCTTCTCCAACTGAAATCTCACCAGTCTAGAGGAGGATGAGACCATGCATTCTCTGCTTCTCTTAAGGCAAGTGAGAATTATATTTATGTTTCTATAAGCACCATGGCATCGTCATTATTGACTGATTTTGACTTTGCTGTCAATCAAAAACCCTTAAATCCTTTTAAAGCACGAACTGTTCTTTCACCAACCTTCTCACATCCAGTAGGTGTGTCATGAATGTTTTGAACCTAAAGGTTTGCCCCCACATTTATACTAGTCAGATCTCATTTTGTCAGTTTCAGGGCAGCAATTTATTTCGAAAAATGAGGGATTCACCAGGTGACCGAAGCCCTCAGTTTGTATGCCGAGAGTTATACAAATGAACCTGCACACTCTTCTCACCCAGAAAAGCCAACAATTCCTCTCAGAGAGAAACTTGTAGTTTTTCAAGCACTTACAATGATTTTAGAAAGGCCAAGGGAGAAGTCATTTGCCCATTTTACAGATGAGAAAACTGTGCTATTTATTATGGCCTGAAAATGTGCAAAGGAAACCTTGCTAATGAGTGGAGTGATCTACACAAATATTTACATCTTCTGGACCCTGGACAGTTGTTCTCTTGACACACTGCATACCTCTGCACAGCGGGTATCCTAGGCCAAGTCTAGAACAGATGGTGCGGAGGATGGGAGTGACTTACAAGTGATTGGGGGAATCTTAACACCCAAAACCTAATAGGAGTGGTTTCTGGAGTTTCCAAGAACATCTGCTTATTCTGGATAGTACAACATAGCTGCATTTATGGAGTAATCACATTTTTCTGCTTTTCCAAGGGCCCAGGTAATCCCTTTTCCATGGTCACCATAGGTAGCTGTTCCCTAGCCCTCCAGTCAACACTGCTTTAATAAGTCCACATTTGAACCCCTAAGAAGAGAAAGAAATAAAATATCTGTGATTCAAATATCTGAGATCAACCCTGTGGAAGGCAGTGTACCATACTGTCAGGACCACATGCTTTGAACTAAATGTTGACTCTGATTCTAGCTCTAGTACCTGCCAAGGCATGGGACCCTGGGGTTGTCACTAACCTTTGGGTCTTTCTATCCACATCTGCAGAGAAGAAATAGTCACACTATGTCAGAGGGTTGTAGAGAATGTTACATGTTATGTAATGTTCCAGACACTTATTTTAAGCCCAATTCCCTAGACACAGAACCTCTGATGGGATTCTGAGATGGAGAGAGCTCTCAAGAGGAGCGGAGTGAGGGAAGCAGAGTAGGACAAAAGAAGGGTGAAAAGCAAGAAAGTAGTCTCAACCCAAGACTGCCTTCGGCCTGACCCTACAGAGAGCTCTGGAGCCCAAACTGAGCCAGAGGTAGTCTCCGACGGAGGAAAGGGGCCAGCCTATGTCAGTCGGTCTCTGGCTGCTGGCTGCCCTCTGTGGCAGGAGTAGAGGAGGTGGTTCCTATTCACCCAAGTGAAGTGTTTCCTGTTCAACCAGGGGAGGTACTTCCCATTCGGCCAGGTGAGGTGTTTCCTATCCAACCAGGTGAGGTATTTCCCATTTGGCCAGGTGAGATGTTTCCCATTCAACCAGGTGAGGTGTTGCCTATTCATCAAGGTGAAATGTTTTCTATTCAGCCAGGTGAGGCATCTCCCATTCAGCCAGGTGAGGTGTTTCCCATTCAGCCAGGTGAGGTGTTTCCTATTCAGCCAGGTGAGGTTTTTCCAATCCAGCCAGGTGAGATAGTTCCTATTCACCCAAGTGAGGTGTTTTCCTTCCAGCCAGGTGAGGTGTTTTATATTCAGCCAGGTGAGGTATTTGCTGTCCAGCCAGGTGAGGTGTTTCCTATGCAGCCAGGTGAGGTGCTTTTCATCCAGCCAGGTGAGATATTTTCTATCAGCCAGGTGAGGTATTTGCTATTCAGCCAGGTGAGGTGTTTCCTATCCAGCCAGGTGAGATATTTCCTATTCACCCAGGTGAGGTGTTTCCCTTCCAGCCAGGTGAGATATTTCCTATTCACCCAGGTGAGGTGTTTCCCTTCCAGCCAGGTGAGGTGTTTCCTATGGAGCCAGGTGAGGTGTTTCCTATGCAGGCAGGTGAGGTGTTTTCTATTCAGCCAGGTGAGGTATTTGCTATCCAGCCAGGTGAAGTGTTTCCTATCCATCCAAGTGAGATGTTTCCTATTCAGCCAGGTGGGGTATTTCATAGTCTGCCAGGTGAGGTGTTACCTATTCTGTCACAAAGGTGGCTCCTATATGATCAGATAAGGTGGATCCTATTCAGCCAAGAAAGCAGGAGTGAGCTGGTAGCAGCCAACACCCACAGCCACTGGAGGATGGTGTACATCCAATGAAGGGGTTCTTTGTGGGGCACCAGTAGCATCCACTAATAAACACAGTCTGGCAAATACAAGGGTTCACTTGATGGTAGTTAACATTATTATTTGAAATTGTCCTTGCAATTCTCGGGCTGAGCCAGTTTCATGTCTTGCAGCAAAACCATTACATGTCTTAGGCATTTGTTTTTGGCCCTGAGACCTGAAGCAATAGAGACCTGGTTTGCAGTGCTAACATAATAACAGGAAGAAATTTTCCTCCTCTGATGTGAAAACCAAACGCCCCGAATTGTCCAACATCAGAAAGCCCTAACAGGATGTTTTGACATATACAGTTCAGGCTTTAGACAACTACTTCCCAATGGAAATCGAACCGTGCAAAGAGAGGCAAAGTTTAGGAAGTCGAAATGACAGGGTAGATCAATTTGAAAAGCTTAATGTGTAAAGCTTGCTATGCAGGGTGATTTTGCTGAAATGAAATTTTTTCAAAGCAAATCTTCTTTGCCTTTCTGGATTCACACAAAACTGGGGTGTTTTCCCAGAGTCACTAGGAAAATAGCTTTGTGCCATCTGCACCTGTCATGTCGAGGACCAAGACTCCAAAAGCCGGCCAAGCGGCTACAAATGCCGCAGACAGGCAAGAAGGGGAGACCCACGCTCTGTGCTCTCTGCTGTCCCAGGTTCACTCAGCCAGCACCATCTATATGCTGACGATTCCTGTATTCAAGTCCTCAGTTAGGACCCCTCCCCTGAATTTCAGTCTCAAATATCCAAGGGCACACTTCACATCTTCACTCGGATGCCCTAACAGATGTCTTCAAAGTCAACGCAACCAAATGGAAATGGAACTCCTCACCTGTTCCTCCTACAATCTTTCTCATCTTTGTATAGGGCAATTAAACGTTCTTCATTTCTCAGGTCAAAAACAGCATCATAAAAAACAAACAAATCAACAACCAAAAAAAAAAAACTCCATTAAAAAGTAGTCAAAGGTCATGAACAAACACTTATTAGAAGAAGACATACATGCTGCCAACAAGCTTATGAAAAACTGCTCAACATCACTAATCATTAGAGAATCACGAATCAAAACCACAATGAAGTACCATCTCACACCAGTCAGAATGGCTATGATTAAAAAGTCAAAAATAACAGATGCTGGCGAGCTTACAGAGAAAGTGGAATGCTTATACACTCCTGGTGGCAGTGTAAATTAGTTCAGCTATTGTGAAAAGCAGTGTGATGGTTTTTCCAAAGAACTTAAAACAGGGCTACCATTCACCCTAGTGAATGGTATTCCTTTGGGTATATTCCCTGTTGCTAGGGAAATACCCAAAGGAATATAAACTATTCTACCATACAGACAAATGCACACATATGTTCATCACAGCACTATTCACAATAGCAAAGACATGGAATAAACCTAAATGCCCATCAGCAGCGCACTGGATAAAGAAAATGTAGTACATATATACACTGCGGAATACTACACAGCCATAAAAAAGAACAAGACCATGTCCCTTTGCAGCAACATGGATAGAGCTGGAGGCCGTTATTCTAAGCAAACTAACTCAGGCACAGGAAACAAAATACTGCATGTTCTCACTTAGAAGTGGGAGCTAAACATTGAGAACACATGGACACAAAGAAGGAAACAACAGACACTAGGGCCTACTTGAGGGTGGAGGGTGGGGAGGAGGGAGAAGATTGAAAAACCACCTATAGGGTACTATGCTTATTACTTGGGTAACAAAGTAAT
Organism: Ateles fusciceps; assembly: GCA_036589455.1. Lineage (NCBI taxonomy): Eukaryota > Metazoa > Chordata > Mammalia > Primates > Atelidae > Ateles > Ateles fusciceps. Next base: position 1,745,321 of record JAZHEH010003064.1, read on the forward strand.
CTGTACACAAGACTCCCATGACATGCAATTTATCCATGTAACAAACTTTCACATGTACCCCTAAACCTGAAAGAGAAGTTTTAAAATGAACAAGTAAAATTTCTGGCCCAGGATTATTTGGGCACAGGTAAAATCTGAGTCCTGCTGGTTTTGAGGTCTTGGGCTTGTTCCTCACCCTAGACCCTTACCTTTTGTAGGGAGCTGAACACAGAATGGCTAATTTCTGAATGTTATTTGGCATTGCACTTGATCATAGATAAACGTGAAGTAGAACAAAAGAAACAGCATCGTCCTCTCCCTCCCTCTCTTGCATAGCACATAGCCCATCTGTAGCCAATTCTGCTTGCTCTACCTTCAAGATATATCCAGAACAGGACCATATCTTGCTGTCCCCTAGGCCCAAACTATCAGGATCTCTCACCTAGATTTCTGCAACTGCCTCCCCCTCAGGTATCCCTAATACTGCCCCTGCTCCCTTAAGTCTGTTCTCAACACAACCACAGTGATGCTTTTAAACTGTAAGGCAGATTACACCATTAATTCACCCAGTGGCTCCTCACTTCACCTGGGTAGTAGCTACACTTGTAACAGAGTCCCACAGGGCTCTACCTGATCCTGCCACCTTTTTACCTCTTGGTTACCAATTCTACCACTCTCTCCCTTTCTCCCTCTATTCCACATACATCGGGCTCCTTGCCCTTTTTTGTCCGTGCCAGGCATGTTCTAGCCACAGAACTTTCATCCTTGCTGTTTCCTCTGCCAAGGAATGCTCTTTCTCATGTGCCAGTATGGCTAGCTCCCTGGGGTCTTTTCCCAAATGTTGTCTTCTCCACCAGGCATTCTCTGGCCACCCTACTTAAATTGCAACTACCGTCCCCCACTGTCAATTCCTCTTTTCTGTTTTACTTATTCTATAGGACTTAAGATCATCTAAAATATCTGTGGGCCAAGTGCAATGGCTCATGCCTATAATCCCAGCACTTTGGGAGGCTGAGGAGGGAGGATCACTTGAGCCCAGGAGTTTGAGACCAGCCTGGGCAACATAGGGAGACCTTGTATCTACAAACAAAGTAAGCCAGGCATGGTGGGGTGTGCCTCTAATCCCAGCCACTTGGGAGGCTGAGGTGGGGAGAGAGCCTTAACCAGGAGGTTGAGGCTTCAGTGACCTATGATCATGCCAGCCTCGGCTACAGAGCAAGATCCTGTCTCAAAAAAAGAAAAGATTACTTGCTACTCTACCCATTTATTTCACCTGTGGTGCTGTTGTCCACCTTCCCCATCAGCCTGCAAGCTTCATGAAGGCCTGAGCTTCTCTCTATTTTTGTTCGCTGCTGTATTCCCAGCACCTAAAACAATATCCTGTACATAGTTGACACTCAATAAATATTTTCTAAATAAATGGATGGATAAATTTACTTAAACAGTTCTTTGTAAATTTATTCCCTTTTTAACATAAGTAAATCCATTTTTAAAGGAAATATATATCTTGGCTGTAAATGAACCAGCATCAACAGTCATAAAGAGAAGTTATCCAGAAAAAGAAATACAACGAAATTAAAATGCTATTATTAAATCTAGCTAGATACTGCTGCCAGCCCAATTCTCTAAGCCTGCAGTGTAATCTCTCTTTTCTAGAAAAGAAAATCAGCCAGTGTTTAAAGACGTCCTAGCACCAAACTGAGACTGTTCTTAACTAATCAAAAGAGTCGATAAAGAATTGAAAGATAAATAGCTTTGTAACTCTCAGATTCAATGTTAACTGTTCTTGGGTCTGTGTATCACCTAAATGTTTCCTCTGCCACCCATAAATATTGAGCATCCCACACTTCTGAAAGCAATGAAATAGATATTAATGACTTTCCATTTTCTGAGCATCAGTTCCTCCCATAATATTCCCCATACCTGTATAGGGCAACTCAATTTTCTCAATTGCCCAGGTCAAAAACATCATCATCTCCCTTATTCTCTTACATAGTACATCTCCAACGTGTCAGCAATTTCTGCTTGCCCTAACTTCAAAATACGCCCCTGAATCTGGCCACATATTACTATGTGCAATATCCCTTTTCTAAGTTAATTGGTGGGGGAGGTACTTTGAATTGTTGTACATGGATTCTGCCCTGAAGAAATTCAGTGTGGTTGGGGAGATAAAGCGTGCATGTAATTGACATGCACATAATGGAGGGTAGAAAGTCGTAAATTTCACAAGGAAAGCATAGATCATGTGCTATGGGGCCTGATATGAGATTAATGTTTAGCAAGTATTCATTTACACACATACCTGCACATTTCTCATGAGAAGAATATGGTTCCTTGCACCCTGGTATCAGGGGCTTGGATATAGGTCTTGTTTTATCCAATGAGATGTGAGTGGAAGTGACAGTTTGTGAATTCAGAGCCAAGGCTTCAAGACACATTGCACATTTCTGCTCACCCCTGGAGACTGCCATCTAACCTCTTTCTCGCGAAGAATGTGGCTCACTTAGCCATTGCCCTTCCAGCCAGAGCCCAAAATATGTGAACTAGAGGTGTTCTCACCAATCTGCAGATGCATGAGCAAAAAATAAATGCTTATTTGCAGAGGCCAGAATTTCAGGGTTGTTTACTATGCAGCATTATGTACAGAGAGCTGATTAAAATAGAAACTGACAACAGCTAGAAGAGAGGATATGAATGTTTCCGACAGACAAAAATGACACGTTTGCAGTGACTGATATCCTAATTGCCCTGAACTGATCACTACATATCGTATACATGTATCAAAATGTAACATATACCTGATGGATACGTGCAATTGTTATGTATCAATTAGAAATAAGATAAAAGTATACATTTTAAAAAGATAGAAAGTGGCAGGAAGAAGAGGTGACTTTGACTGGGTATCAATCCGAGATACTTTCTGATTAGGGAAGTATTGTAGGTGGATTTCATGCCACATACACCATGCTTCAAGCAATCTTAGCAGATTGCAAATCTTATCTCAGATAGGGCTATGCCAGGGATGTGAAAACTCCTCTGAAAACTGCTTATGACCTCACAGCCCACAGAGGACAGGAGAACAGAAAGAAGAAGAAAAGAAGGCCGACGAGGACTTTGCCTACGTATTTCGTTGTTCCTGTTTGCTGTTTGTGTGCTTTTAGAGAACGCGCTCTTCTTCCTCTGCCTTTGCTTTAAGCATTAGTGTGCCCCGAGATCCTGGTCTCAGTCATCCTCTGCTTTTGTGCTTCCCATTCTTCCTGAGCAATCTGCCACTACCCTGATCAGCACCATGATGAACATTCTCATGTGTGTTCCCTGATGGAGCTGGTGTCTGTCTTACTTAATTCTGGTATCCCCCAAAACAGCTCCTGAAACAGAGATGCAAGTACAGGGAGTTGGAGAAGTTTATTTGAGAAAGCAGAAGGGTGGGCCTGGGGGAGAGTAAGGAATAAGCAAGTCACATGCACACTGATGAGCAGATCCATGGACAACTGAGGCTCAATCAACAGGTAACTGAGGCTTAATAGACTCTTGGAGGAACCACACAGATTGCTCCTTGGAACTGTCCCACCAGAGAGTCGGGTAGCATTTATCCACCACCTCACACCTCTCTGCGGTTGAGGGTTTCCTCGGGGATGTTAACTTCACTTCCTGGTTGCACCTGCACTGAGCTGAGGGCCCTCCAACGGAGGCAGGAGAGAGACACCCGCCGGTGCTTGATGCAGAACTCTGGCCACAGGCACAGAACTGTCCACCTCCAAGTGCTGAAATCAGATGTCCAAGGGGATGTGAATGGCTCAGTGCAGCACGAGGCTCTGCTACAGACTTGGAAAAAATACATTTTCAGCACAGGCCTTTTTTCTGAGCAACTAGAGGTACAGCATACACCTCTGACTCAACACATTCCAAACTATGTCATCCCCCGTCTCCCTACTTTCCCCACTCTTTCCAGAATTCCTGAAGGCAGGAAATGGCCCACTCTCCACTTCATTTTTGAAACTTCAAAGATATTGTTTATTTCTCCCACTCTGTTATCTATCAGATCAAAATATGAATTCTGAGTCCAAAGCAGGATTTTCCTTGCTCCTGTCTCTGACAGTCATCACTCCCTCATCACCCTGTTCTCTGTTCCCAGAACTCACTCTGAAATGTGCTTGCTTGCTTAATTAACTAATGACTGCTGCCATGTACTGACTGCCTCCCACCCCTAGATGGTGAGATCCACAGGACAGCACCCGCTCTTCCTGCCTTGTCTGCCTCTCCAGTACCTGGAACAGTCCCTGGTACAGAGTAGGTACTCGATAACTGACTGTGGAACAAACAAGTAGCTCACAGAGAGAGGGTGCCACCAGTTCACATGGTGATCACAAAGGCAGGGGCTGGCCAGTCATGTCTCTGCTCATTGTCTCTGTGTCTGTCCCTTTCTAACTGGCCTCCCCCTGAGATAAAGGCATAGATGATATGTGAAGTCTGAACAAGCCCCCAGCACAGGGAGGAAGGCTGCAGGGAAGCAAGGCAATCAGTTCTGAGCAGAGCTTCCACATTGGACGAGTCTTTTATGATTATTGGGCTCGATACATGAGTTGTATTTTCTTCAGCTGCAAAAGTGTGCATTTGGGTAAACTGGCAAGAAAGTGACCAATCTGTCAGCAACCCGAACTCCCAGACCTGCCCTGGGGTCCCCACCCACTCCTGAGTCCTCTCTGAAGCTGTCACTCCCCTACCTCACCCACCAGCTCATCAAGGACACTCGCCATCAATACCGGCCTGGGGCGATATTTTGCTTGCTGGTACAGCCAGAATTTCCTCCCTAGAGAAGAACATAAAGATTAACTAGGTGAGAAAATTTTTCCCTTGGCTCTGAAGCTTGGGACATTTGTCTGAACCAACACATATTCTCCAGGAGACAGGCTAAATTAAAATACTAATGGACTGCTGTATTTAAAATATATTTACCAATGATTAACAGCTCGGTAGGTGATATATGTCTCAATAATTTCTTACTACAACTAGGGGGAACCTCAATAAATATTCTCAGGGCAATTAGCGGGTGTTTATTTAACATTCAGCTGTGTTTTCCCACACACTCAGAAGGGTATCATTGATGGCAAGCAGGGTGCTCCTCTGGGAAGAGAAGGGCCCAGTCCTGAAGCAGGCACTGGCTCTAGCACCACACTATGAAGGAAGCCCAGTCCTTGGGAAGTAGCCCTTCTGCAGATGTGTTTGGTTTGAGCTGCAGTAATGAGTATGATTTAGGTGACTGGCTTCTGGAATTAAGCATGGGAGTATATATGTAAAGTTTATACATGCAGCTTCTCTTGACATTTCTGAAAGCCCAGAAATGCTAGCTTTCCTGATGAGCCACCCTCAGCAGGACCGAAGTGGACTGTCATCTTAAGTCTCTCATAGCCACCATCTGTACCACTTCGTCCATTGAAGGAGAAGCCTGGGCCCTGTAGATATGTGAGTCTGCAGGACAACACTCTGACCAATCTTGCATTGAGTGCCCCAAAGGATTTTGTCCAAATGCTAAACAAATACCACAGACAGAGATGTTGGCAATGGGTGAAGGTAAGGGACTGCCTCAGAGCAAAGGGAACCACTGCTTGGACTTGTGAAATGCAAGCGGTACCACACCACCTAGGCCACCCACTCATCACCCAACCACACCCTGGAGCCTCTCTTCCCTTGATCCCCCAAGTCAAGAAGCGTACAGGGAACTGGTTGGTACACAAGCAAGACTGAAATTCAAGAGTGTCTGGCTCAAAACCCAATGTCCTGAACTACCAAACTGCTGTTGTGAGCTGTTGTGAGCAGTCCTGGGACAGCTGTGGTGACAGGACAGCAGTCCTGGGACAGCTGTAGTGTCATATCTCATGTGATCACACACACACACACACACACCTCACACACACACCAAACCAATATCCCAAACCCAGATTTTTATCCAGGGCAGCAATGTGCTCGCCTAAAACAACGATCTCTCTGCCTCTTTTACTGATATGACCCATTCCGACCAGCAGGCTTCAAGTGGAAGTCCCAGGAGAGCATCTTGCTTCCCCATTAAATAGGCAAATCCTCCCCGTTAAATAGGGAAAACCCTTGACCTGAATAAGGTGAGCATGCTGCACTGTGCCCCTTCCCAGCCTGATCCCAAGCCTCCAACATGGCACTCACTCCCTTTGCTCATCTAAGCTGAGGACCTAGAGGAGTATAGAGACATTAAGTAGGATGAGCCTGGGTCCCTGAAACACTGCATGGAGCAGACCCTTGTGCCAGCTCCCACTGGACTTTGATGTGAGGAAGACATCTTTTTTGTTGTGTTAAAGCCACTGACATTGGAAAGTGTTTGTTAGGCAATTAGTCTCTGCTGTCGAACATTTACCTCTCTTACAAAAGTGAGAAGAGTAGACAATTTTTGGAGAGCTTCTCTTTCAATATGGCCCTAGTGAGCTTGTCCCCCACTGGTGCGGGATTCCCACATGGGTGAGCCATCTTCTGTCTGTCCCTTGAAGGGGGCTTGTCCAAAGACCCACCAAAAGAAGAGATAAAGAGCTTCCCAGTTAGAAGCACTCATGTCTGAGCAGCCTTTGGGGTGGCCCCAACCCTGGCTCACTCTAGATGGGAGCCCCAGAAGGGAAGCAGAAACACTGGGCCTGCTACACCCAGCCTCAAATTGCAGAGTCCTGATCTCATTTTTAACCTGAAGGCCTCTTAGGTCTTCCTTCCTTTGGGGTCTAATCCCTGACCCCATTCTGCCTCCAGCCAAGGAGGGAGGATTATCATCACAATTTCACAAAAGAGGGGCAAAGCCAATGGCCGCTGCAAGTTGCATGTGCAGTGGGAGCCCTGATGGAATCTGGGCTTCTCCCTGTGGGAATGACTGGGTTTTCTTGACCTCTCCACTCCCAGAGGAATAAATATCCTCTGATGCATAAATATGCTCTGAGGCAGGGTGCTCACATTGCTCAGGCCAATGATTTTGTCCTAGAAAGACTTTGCGTATTGTGTGGAGAAGGAAGGCACTCTCCAGGGACTTCCACTTGGAGCCTGTGGGTCAGAATTGGGCCATGTTGGTGTCCTTACACACAAAGCAGGTGGAAAGATTATTGTTTTAGTTAAGGATAGTGCTGCCCCGGATAAAGTCTGAGTTTGGGATGTGTGAGGCATTTTCATGAACATCAGCATTGGTTCAGAACACATGCTTCTAACTTGGGTGCATAACTTCATTTCTTATGCTTATCCCTTGAGATGAGCCCCCTTCAGGACAGATGTGGGGTGAGCCCCCTTCAGGACAGATGTCAGGTGATTCCCCTAACCCAGGAGCCTGCACCCTCAAGACTCAGCACTGAGGCCAAGAGAAGGTTTCCAAACAGCTGGAAAATCCCAATCAGGAGAGCCCAACCTCTGAACTCTTCCCAGGGCATCACTCTAACCCAAATGTCACCACCCCTCTCTTACATCCAGGTCTGCTCCCTGGACAATCTGGACAGTGCCTCAGGGCGGGTGGAAGTGAGAGTGAAACTAGATGAACTCTGCCTATTAATGCTGCTCCAGAGACAAAAGATTGAATATCTAGTCCAAGCTGTCATTCCAAGGAGGAAGTAGTCCTGCCCGGGAATTGTCCCAGAATATAAACTGAGTAGTTGGGAGTAGAACGCCACACCCTCCACTCAGCAGGCTTGTCCCATGCCACAGAGATGTCCCTGTGCACAGCTGCCATCCAAACCTACTTGCCCAGGCTCAGCTCACACTCCATGCCCCCCCCACGTACCCTGGCTCTCGGTGAGTGACCCTGTAACCATTTTTGTTGGTACTCACCCAGATTCCGTCCTCAGAAAACAGTGTTCAGTTTGTGGCATCACCTTGTTACCCCTCAGCTTTGATTTTTGGTCTAATTCCCCAATACCTTGCTGTCCTCTTTATCAGCAGTTAGCTGCTCTGGAAAACTATCCCACCAGCCTGTACCAGTCCTGGGGCCTCACAGTGTAGCCAGAAGAGAGCCCAGAAACCTGCAAATGAAAAGCGTTTTAGGAAAACTCTCCCAAACTGTGTTTCTCCTCTGCTGTCACACCACAACAACAATCATCAACACAGAAGGAGACTACTGTGAGCAAAGATGTGGGGGGTTTTCCCAGACACCAAGCAGGTGACACCAGCCGGGTGACCTCCAGTTCAGTTCCAAAGTTGTCTACCTGGAGACAGCATCAGATCCCACATGATGAAGTCTCAGTCCCCAGGACTGCTCCCTCCTGTGCCCTAGTCTCCAGTCCAGGCCTCCAGAGCTTCTGACCAACTGGCTGCAAGTTGGGATTTCCGTGACCCCCTCATTGGGTTCAATTAATTTGCTAGAGAGGCTTACAGAACTGAGGGGGAACACTTATATTTGCTGGTTTACTAAACAGGATATTTTAAAAGGATACAAATAAAGCAACCAGATGAAGAGCACATAGGGTGAGGTCTGGAAGGGTCCTGAGCACAGGAGCTTCTGGCTGGCTTGGTAGAGTTGGGTTGCGCCACCATCCAGGCATGGGGGAAGCCAACCCCATAATCCAATCACCAGGTCCCTCCCTCAACACATGGGGATTACAATTTGATATGACATTTGGGTGGGGACACAGAACCAAACCATATCAAGAAGTTACTGACACACTCCATTCTTCCATTTACTCATCTGTAAAAATGGGGGGGAAATAATGGTACCCACCTCATGGAGCTGCCATACCTGTTAGGTGAGTTCATGTTCTATGTGAGTTACATGTTTAAAATTGTACCTGGCACAAAAAAATCTGCAGAAATGGTTGGTTTCTGCTATCATTACTGAGTAAATATTTTATGCCAGACACACTACCTACTGTTACTTGAAGCCATATCTCTCAGAAACCCAATCTATTTTCTGAATCCCAACAAGCAGGAAGCCTTATCAAAGATCTGACTTCAGAAATCCTAAATGAGAACAGACATTTTTTTCTGTTGGTCAGCAAGACACCACTCACTCATCTGATGCCACAAAATGCATCTGCTTTTGCCACATCCCCTGCTTGGGGAAACCAAGGATACAGTCAGAGAGCACAGGAAAAAGTGCTGAGATGCCAGCCAGGAAAGGTCAGCCTTGGGGCAGCCTAGACAATCATCTCAGTCTTGCTGGTTCCAGGAAGATGCTTTCTTGTCTTGATTCCAACAGGTATGCAGGTCCAATCTTGGTCCCTCTGCTGGAAGCCATGAATAACAGGTAGACTTTGTGTGTCCTCTAGGACCTCAGAGAGAACTGCCTTAAAAATATAGCACTGGCTAAGCATGATGGTTCACGCCTGTAATCCCAGCACTATGCGAAGTCAAAGTGGGAGGACCACTCGAAGCCAGGAGTTGGAGACTGCCTGGGCAATATAGGGAGTCCTCATCTCTACAAAATAAAATAAAATATATCAGCCAGGCATGATGGCATGCACCTACTTGGGAGGCTGAGGTGAGAGAATCACTTGAGACAGGAATTCAAGGCTGCGGTGAGCTATGATTGCACCACTGCACTCCAGCCTGGGTGACAGATTGAGATCGTCTCTAAAAAAAATACACACACACACACACACATACACACACACACACATACATATGCATGTTTATACACACACACATTCACAAATGTATATATATATATATGTATATATATATATAGTGCTGAGACCAATGCCATTTATAACTCCCTGGGGACAGTGTTCTGGGATCTCTAGGAGCTCAGTGTCCCTTCTCTACATAGCACGATTGTCCACTCCCTCACCGCATGCCCTCTCCATCAACCCAGAGCCCTGAGTTGGTAAACAGCCAGAGGTACAGAAGCCGTTTGTCCAGGTGCATGAGGCTGAGACACCTGAGAGAAGCAAACATCAGGAAAGATCAGTAAAGTTTTTAATGGATCAGAGAAATGAGGTTTGAGCCTTAGAGTCCATGCTGAACCAACCCACCAGAAACCACCACCAAAGGCTTTTGGTCACAGGTCTGGCTGTTGATGCTGGATGTTGGCATCGGTTCTTTTACCCACATGTTCTCTTCCTCCATGAAGCATAGGCCAAGCTAGACCTTTGAACTTATAGTTTATTTTTGCCTGGAATTCTCTGCCTACAAGTCTCTCCTGATTTACTACTTGTGACACTGGTTCTAATGTCACCTCCCCAGAGAGGCCTTCCCTGATCACATCATCTAAATAAGCACCCCCACACAAGGCCTCATAGCATTCTGTGTTAGTGCCTTCCAAACACTGATTGCTCTCTAAAATGATCATTTTTGCTGACTGACCCCTGACTTCCGACCTCAGATGAAAGTTCTATGAAGGCAGGAATATTTCGGTCTTGTCTATTGCCATATTCCCAAAAACATAATAGGGCCTCAAAAAATATATGTTGCACTGGGCCCAGTGGCTCATGGCTGTAATCCCAGCACTTTGAGAGGCCAAGGCAGGTGGATCACTTGAGGTCAGGAGATCAAGACCATCCTGGCTAACACAGTGAAACTGAAACCCTGTCTCTACTAAAAATACAAAAAATTAGGCGGGCGTAGTGGCATATGCTTGTAGTCCCAGCTACTCGGGAGGCTGAGGCAGATGAATTGCTTGAACCCAGGAAATGGAGGTTGCAGTGAGCTGAGACTGCACCACTGCACTCCAGCCTGGGTGATAGAGCAAGACTCTGTCCAAAAACAACAACAACAACAAAAATTAGCTGGCTGTGGTGGCACTCACCTGTAATCTCAGTTACTCTGGAGACTAAGGCAGGAGAATCCCTTGAACCTGGGAGGTGGAGGTTGCAGGGAGCCAAGATCATGCCACTGCACTGTAGCCTGGGCGACAGAGTGAGACTCCATCTTAAAAAATAATAGATAGATAGATAGATATTGAATAAATTAATTTTGTGTAACAGTCCCCAAAGCACCCATTTAAGGCCAGAAAATGTTTTCTTGCTGATCTCAAGGGGGAAAAAGGAGTCCCTTTTCTTGGGCTAAAATCAGGGAGTTGTCCAGGGCTGCTTTAATAAGCAACCTGAACTGAGGGGCCAGCAAGAACTTCGGGCTCCAATGGGCTGGTAAACTGTTCCCTGGCAGGGTGAATGAAGGAGTGAATTGGGTCTTCACCAGCAGCTGCTATGGATGGGTGGGAACAGATGGCTACAACCTCAGAATCTACCATGAGCTTCATTCTCTCTCTACAGCAAAATACTGCAGTGGCAGAAGGCCCTTTCATACCTCCAGCCTTCGCAAATTCTTCATCCTGATGTGCCTTTTTTCACCATCATGACCCAGTACAAGTGTTACCATTAATTCTTTCATGCTGTAGAAAGTCTCCCCAAAGCGTGCTCCCCCAGACCAGCAGCATGAGCAGCACCTGGGGACTTGATAGGAATGCAAATTCTCAGGCCCCACCCGAGACCTCCATGAAACTCTGGAAGTGGGGGGGTCCAGCACTCAGTGTTTTAACAAGCTTTCCAGGAGATTCCTGGACACACTTAAGCTTGAGAATCGTTGCTGTAGAAGAAACACGTTAGAATTTGACTCCTTTGGGTTCAAATTCCACTTTGGTCTAATTATCAGCTGTGAGACTTTGGGCACGTGACTTAATCTCTTGGGCCTCAGTTTCCTCATTTGCATGTGAGGATTATGTCTGCGTCCTTGTAACTCATCCTTCCTTGACTTGCCTGTGACAGTCTCTCATAGCACCAAGTGCTTCTTTCCCAATGATTCCAGTTTTAGACACACACTACACATATACATGTATATCCAATCCATTTTGGATTATTACGCAATCGTTGGGGATTACTGCCTTAGTTTCCCCATCTGTAAAATGGGGATGACATGACCAACCATAGTGCGTTACCCATGTGATGTGGTTCAGAGAATTCCATGAGCAAATACAAGGAGTAAATACAATTCATTTTGTGATTATTTATTTAACCTCTACTTATTCCCCCACTGGACTATAAACTTTATGAGTCTCGCTCCCCAGCAGCCTCCTCAGTGTCTAGCTGTGTGCCTGGCACAGGGCAGGTGCATAACAAATAGTTGTTAAATGAATGATGAATGAATGAATGAAATAATATGCATATTCTATACTCCTTGTATACCCATTGCATTAATCTATTTATATCCTACCAAAGTCCAACTATCCCCACCATCTGCAACACATTCTTTCCTACAACATCCTTCTGATTAATGTCCCATCTTGCCTCCCTCTCATGAAACACCTCACGGAAATGTGGCTAAGAAGGTGGACTCTGGAACAAGACTTTTTATCTAGTTCTGTCAATTACTAGTTTCATGACCTTGAGCAAGTGTATAACTCCACTGTGCCTTAGTTTCCCCTTCTGTAAAATGGAGATGATTTTTTTGGGAGGGACGGAGTCTCCCCTGTCACCCAGGCTGGCAACAATCTCAGCTCACCGCAACCTTCTGCCTCCCAGGTTCAAGTGATTCTCCTGCCTTAGCCTCTCAAGTAGCTGGGATTACAGTCACATACCACCATGCCCTGCTAATTTTTGTATTTTTAGTAGAGGCGGGGTTTCACCGTGTTGGTCAGACTGGTCTCGAATTCCTGATCTCATGATCTCCCCCCTCAGCCTCCCAAAGTGCTGGGATTACAGGCGTCAGCCAGGAGATGATATTAGTAACAGCAGTACCTTCTCCATGAGGTGAAGTTCAGAGAATTCTATGAGCAAACACAAGTATGGCATTGATCTTCACACTTGGCTGAATGTTGGAAACATTGGAAAGCTTTTTGAAAACACTGATGCCTGCATTTCATACCCAGATATTCTGATATAATTGGCCTGAGATTAGGCCCAGGCTTTGGGACTTTTAAATTCTTCCCAAGTGATATAAATATGCAGGGAAGTTTGTGAACCACCAATGCAAAGTGCTTGAAACAGTACCTGATACTGAGGTCAGTCCTCAGCATCCATGGTGAATTGGTTTCAGGACCTCCTGTGGATACCAAAATCTGTGGCTGTTCAAGACCTTTATATCAAATGGCGTAGTATTAATATTTACATCTACTCGTAAACTTAAAGTCCTCTCTAGATTACTTATAATACCTAATACAATGTAATGCTCTGGAAGTAGTTGTTATACCATATTGTTTAGCAATAAGCACAAAGAAAAATTCTGCACATGTTCAGGACAGATGCAAGTGTTTTCAAATATTTTCAGTCCACAGTTGGTTGAATTGATGAATGCAAACCCATGGATACTAAATACCAAGGCTGACTATACTAAGTAAATATTAGCTCCTTGTCTCTCTTAGGTATTGATGTAAATTTCATCTCCTCCAGGATGCCTTGCCTGCATCCCAAGCCCAAGCCAGCTGCTTCTCCCTGAGCCTCCTCCACAGCAACGCCCATCACACTGCATTGAAACTGTCCAGTTACTCGTCCGTCTTCCACACCAGGCCATGAGCTGTGTCCCGACACAATGCATAAAGCTTGGGCATACGGTAATTCTGAAGAAAATTGGTTGAACAAATTCTCGGCCTCCCTAGCTTATCCCAATCAGCCCAGTGGCTTTCAACACTATCTGTGCACCTGACACCCAATGTCTCCAATATCCAACTGCCTAGTCAGCAGCACTGCTTGGCTGTCAGCAGACATCTCAAACTTTGTTTTTGGAGACAGAGTCTCACTCTGTCACCCAGGCTGGAGTGCAGTGGCACAATCATGGCTCACTGCAGCTTCAATTTCCCTGGACTCAGGTGATTCTTTCACCTCTGTCTCCTGAGTAGCTAGAACTACACGTAGACGCCACCATGCCTGACTAATTTTTGTATTTTTTGTGAAGACAGGGTTTTGTCATATTGCCCAGGCTGGTCTCCAACTCCTGGGCTCAAGCGATCCTCCTGCCTCCACCTCCCAAAGTGCTGGGATCACAGGCGTGAGCCACAACGCCCGGCCAACATCTTGAACTTTGACTTGGCCAAAGCTAACTCTTTTTCTTCTCCAACCTTGGTCTTCCCATTGTTGTTAACTGACACCGTTGCTTTACCAGTTTCTCACGCCAAAAATCTTAGAGTTATCTCTTACATCTCTTTCTCTCTCATGCCCATCCATCCATCCAATCCACCAGCAAATCCCATCCGCTCTATCAGCAAAACATATCCAGGATTCCACCATTACTACCTGTGCCATGACACTGCGGACCAAGCCACCGTGGTCTCTCACCCAGAATGCCCAGCTCCTGACTCCTATTACTGTTACCACCCTTGCCCTCCAACAGCCTGTGACAGCTCAGCAGCCAGAATAATCCTACTACAGAACACCTCTGCTGAAAACATTCCCATGACTCCCAGTCTCACTCAAATTGAAGTCTGAAGTTCCACCACAGCCTAACATTTCCTCCGTGATGAGCTGCGGGCTAGCTCTGACCTCAGCTCCTACCGCTTTCCCATTCTTGTGGTTTTCTTGCTGCCATTCAAACCCACTAGGGCTACCCACACTTGGGGACTTTGCACAGGCAGTTCCTTCTGCCTGGAACCCTCTTCCTTAAATATTTGCTTTGCTTCCCTCGCTTCCTTTTTGTCTTTGCCTAAATATTGCAAGGACACACTCTCTTACTGCTGTGTCTAAAATAGCCCTCTAACCCCTATCCCTCACTGTCTGCTCTGCTGTTCTTGGGTTTCGTCGCATTCATCACCATCTGCCTTGACATCTATTCTTTATTGTCTGTGTCCTCACACACCACATCCTAAAAGAAAACTCCGTGAGAATAAGAACACTGTCAATTTGGTCTGCTGCCCTGTTCCCAGTGCTGAACATAATTGGCTGGCACATGCTAGGTGTTCAATAAACATCAAATGAGGTCATTTTCTTGGGAGCATGGCATTGGCTAGGATGGAAATTCACACAGTTAGAGGGAGCACCACTGAGGCATTGCCACCTCTTTAGAAATACCACTTGGGGCTGGGCACAGTGGCTCACACCTGTAATCCCAGCACTTCGAGAGGCTGAGATGGTTGGATCACAAGATCAAGAGATCAAGACCATCCTGGCCAACATGGTGAAACCCTGTCTCTACTAAAAATACAAAAATTAGCTGGGCACGGTGGTTTGCACCTATAATCCCAGCTACTCAGGAGGCTGAGGCAGAGAATCGCTTGAACCTGGGAGGTGAAGATTGCAGTGAGCTGAGATCATGCCGCTGCACTCCAGCCTGGGCGACAGAACAAGACTCCTTCTCAAAAGTAAAATAAAATAAAAAATAAAAATAAAAAAGAAATATCACTTGGGCACTAACTGCCCACCTCACTGAGCCATATTTAGCTTCTCAGGAGGGTAGAGAACACGTCTCAGAAGATAAATAGATTCCTTATGAAAAGGAGAAAGGCTTGGCATTTCATAGCTTTTCCAAAATATTTTCAATAGCAATTTGAAGGCTCTTTGCGCCTCTGACATTTATCTTCATTTGGCATGGGAAATGGATGAACAACACGGAGAGGAGGCATCGTTTGTGAATGTTGGGTGGTGGCAAAAGAGACCTCTTACACGAATCTGTCACAAAGAGCAGCTATGGCCTCTTGGCTCTGTGATATCTGCCCCCACCTGCTTTGATTTATTCAGCCAGGATGCCCCTCATAGCGCAATTCATTTGAAGAATAATTGTCCACTGTGTTCTACATGATACTCCCTTGTCCCTGGGGAGTTGATGTCAGGAGGTTAGGCTAGTGACAGCAACAGAGTATGTCTGATCATTGTTCACACCCTGGGAGGAGTGCCCGGCCGGGGTCAGGTCATGGGGACATGGGCATGTGAGTATGGTTGGCATTGTTTGCCTGTGTTACTGACGGTGCTTCTCCCGCCACTGGACTCTGCAGTGCAGGCTGCCCTCCCAGTCTGTACCTCCCCGAAGTGACATCTTCAAGGGTTGTACTCAAGTCAGCACCTGAATCACAAGCCCACCTGGGGTCATAGGTCTTGGGACAAAGTTTTTGTTTGTCTCTCCAGATTCACTCCATCCTTTCCCACCTCCTCAATGCCCCAGGAGGCAAGCTTCTGTAGTTTATATCAATGAGCTCCCTCGCCTTCTAGCTTCAGGTTGGGTTCAACTGATGTGAGATGCTCACCAGAGATCAGAGGGCAGGAGGAGAGAGGTCAGAGTATTTACTCTCACTGCTAAGGGGCCATAGACTGGAGGGGCTGCACTTGTTCCATGAAAACCACAGGTCCAGGCTGGGTGTGGTGGCTCATGCCTGTAATCCCAGCAGTTTGGGAGGCCGAGGTGGGCGGATCACTTGAGCTCAGGAGCTCGAGACCAGCCTGGCCAGCATGGTGGAAACCCCGTCTCTAAAATTAGCCAGGCATGGTGGCACACACTTGAAATCCCAGCTACTCGAGAGGCTGAGGTGGAAGAATTGCTTGAACCCGGGAGGCAGAGGTTGCTGGGACCCAAGATCCCACCACTGCACTCCAGCCTGGGCAAGAGAGGGAGACTTCGTCTCAAAAATAAAAAAAAAGAAAAGAAAAGGAAACTACAGGTCCTCTTGGATGACTCTCCCTTGCCTGCAGCACGCTCAGGTTTTGCTAAACCTTCCCTCTTCCAGTTTGTCAGGCCTAAGGGTAGTTACAGCTCACCATAGTTGCCAGTCTTAGAAAACAGCATCATCTTGTGCAGGGTTCCCTTAACCCCACCCACACCCTTGTATATAGCCTCTTCAAGAAAGTGTCCACAATTGTCCTTTGCAGCATGTCATGTGTTTCCTGCCAGAACTCTCAATGATACTGGGTTATACCTTTAACATCTGTGAATGCTGTGCACAAGAATGCATGATGACTCAGCCAGAACAAGACACTGTTCCAACAAATATCTCCTGAAGCCAGCGGCTGTGGCTCTCGCCTGTAATCCCAGCACTTTGGGAGACTGAGGCGGGTGGATCACTTGAGTTCAGGAGTTTGAGACTAGCCTGGATAAAATGGCCAAACCCAGTCTCTACTAAAAATACAAAGATTAGTGGGGCATGCACCTGTAGTCCCAGCTACTGGGGAGGCTGAGGCAGGAGAATCTCTTGAACCTGGGAAGCAGAGGTTGCAGTGAGCCGAGATCATGACACTGTACTCCAGCCTAGGCAACAGGGTGACACTCTTAAAAAAAAAAGGAAAAGGAAATGTCCCAGGAGGAAGGAGCTGCCCATGGATGAGGCTGGAAGGTGAGAGTATGGTCTGTTTGAAAATTTGAAAGTCAATCAAGCTGCGTGTGAGGTGGCAAACAGCCATTGCAGACTCTTGGATTCAAGTTAGAGTAACTGTATTCAAACTAGTTTACACTGAAAGGGGAACTTTTAGTTCATGCAGGTGGGAAGTTCAACATGGCACTGTCTTCAGGCACAGCTGGATCTAAGGCTTCAAGTGAAAATGGGCTCTCTCTATGTCTCTTTCTTTCTTTCTCTCTCTCTCCCCCAACCCCCCTTTCTCTTTCTTCTTTCCCCTGTCTCTCTACTCTTCCTCTATCTCCTTTCTGTCTACTCTCCTCTCTTCCCCTGCCATCTCTCTGTCCCCCTCTGTCCTCTCTCTTTCTCTCTCTCTCTCTCCCTCCCCCCACACCTTTTTGATCCTCCCTTTATGTTTTGGCTTTGACTGATTCTGGACCTATCATCTCCCACTGTATATAGATTGTCAGAATCTGGAAGAGGAGACAGCTGCCACATCCTCTCAATCCCAAGACCCTAAAGGCAACATACCTCGTCCTTGTCCTCCTCCTCCTCCTCCTTCTCCTCCTCCTCCTGTGAAAAATAAAAAATTCCAATGAGCAGCTGCCATTTTGAGTCATGCCATTCCTGAACCAACCACTATGACCAGAAGAAAGTGGGGTTATAATTGGCTGAGCTGGGGTCACAAGTGTCCCTGCGGTGACCAGGGTAGGAGGTTTTAAGTGACAGCCCACTGGAGCCACATAATTGATGTGAGGATGGGGTAAGTCCCTCAAACAGATGTTCTGGATAAATAAAAACCACAGATATCCACTAAAGCTAGAAGTCAGCAAAAGTGCTCAGGAGTCCTGCTTCTGTGTCCTGGCTGATGCTGCGAGCTGAGCTCTCCTCCATCCCACCAAGGTTCATGCAGCCCCTCAGAGCCGGCCTCCTGTGTGGGCTGTCATGCCCCTCTGTGTCCACATCTCAGTTGTGCTTTGGCTTCACGAACCAACCTCTGCTGGTCCCTGACTTCTGATGCTGCCCTGCCCTTGACTGTTTCCATCCTGGCTCCACCTGCTCGAACAGCAAGCTGACCTTGGGACCTGGATGAAGCTACTGCCTCCTCTCCACTGTAAGGGTGTTGCCAAGATCTGGGGTCAGGAGAATCAGGAGGTCAACCCTTCCAAGAACTGCCTATGGGTGGCAGGGCCTCAGACATGGTCCACGTGTGGAGAAGACACCAAGGCTTGGAAGGACAGCAAAGACAAGACATGGCGCCCAAGCTGGGCATGGGAAACCGAAACAGAAGCCCAAACCTTAGGAATAGACCAACTCAGGAGAGGAGATGGACAGGTAAGGGAAAAGGCAAGCTTCAAAGCTTGTTCAAACCTGTAGAACTGGATACTACAGGTTCCAGATTCTGTGGTGGTCTCTTCACTGGGGTTCACATTCTTCTTCTAATGTTTACTTGCTCTGTGGCCTTGGAAGTCACTTAACCTCTCTGAGCCTGCTTTCTTATGTGTAAATATCAGTCTCATGGGAATGTTGAGAGGATTCAATAATATGATATATGTCGAGCTCATAGCACAATGACTGGCTCAGAGTAAGAGCTCTATAAATTTTGCAATGTTGGTTAAGACAAAGCTAGGTGTCAGCTGGGTGCAGTGGCTCATGCCTATAATCCCAGCATTTTGGGAGACTAAGGTGGGTGAATCACTTGAGCTCAGGAGTTCAAGACCAGCCTGGGAAAACTAGTGAAACTCAGTCTCTACAAAAAATACAAAAATTAGCCAGGTGTGGTGGTGTGTGCCTGTAGTTCCCACTACTCAGGAGGCTGAGGTAGGAGGATCACCTGAGCCCAGGAGATCAAGGCTGCAGTGAGTTAAGATTATGCCACTGCACTCCAGTCTGGTGACAGTGGCAGACCCTGTCTTAAAAAAAAATTAAAATTAAAATAAGATAAAGCTATGTGCTATAACAGATAGACCACAAAATCTCAGCAGCTTAGCATAAGAAAAATTTGTCTCTCACTCAGTGTGGTGGTGCTCCTGGTCACACAGGGTTCCACAGGGTCTCTCTGGGTCGAAGGCTCCCTCAGGTCTCTTCTCCTCTAGAATCTGTCCATACAATGAGTGATAAAGAGGGCACCTGCCTTGATCCAGAAGTGACAGGCATCACTTCTTCTCACATGCCATTGGCCAGGACTGGTCACATGGTCCCCTTCAGTGCAAGGGAGGCTGGGAAATTGAGTTCTTGGCTGGGCAGCCTCTTTTCAGCAACAATTCTGCACTATAGGAAAGGGGAACATAATTCTTTGGGTGGTCAGCCATCTGCCTCTGTCATGATTATTATTGTTTTCTCTTTTTTCTCTCCTTCCCTAGTAATATTAGTTCTGCAACTGTGTCAGGCATGAGCTTGGGAAATGGGCTTATGTGTATTCTAAGGCCAGGAGCTGGGGAGAGTTAAAAGCTTTAGATGGGAATGACAAGGAGATGACAGCTGGCCCCAACAGTCTCTTTCCCTGCTACAAAGATGTGCTGGTGAGGAACAGAAAGGAGAAGACCCCAACTGACAAGCCCAGCACATTCCCACCAGGAAGCCAACACCAGATGCTGCATTTCCATCATTTTCACAGCAACTCCTCCTGCACTGTAAAACAATTAAAATTAAACAACTCCCAGATATTGTTAATAGTGTGCTTAAAAAATGAAGTCAATTTGACAGTCATTTTCCTCTGATGGAAAATATGGGGAAGACAATTATATCTGCTCATAACTCACTTAAACCCTCTTAATGCCTCTTGATGTGGGGCTTGTGCTTCCTGCCAAGGTGGGCTGATCATCCCTTCCATGTAGGCAGCCTCCTTCAGAGTCTGGGAACCAAGCCTAATGAGAGTTCAGTTCCCAGCAGTGCTATTTAGCAGCAGAGGTGGGTCACTCCATCTCTTTGAAGGCCTATTTCACCTGGGAAAAGATATCTACTTCTCAACACTGTTGGAAGGAACCAGACTTAGCCCAGTGCCTTCTGTTAGTGAGTAGTGTCTATAGTTACTTGATATAATTGCACCACTAAGTCATAGGTTTACATTCTGAGGCCAAATCTCACTGCTCTGAGTAGGACAGCCCTGTGATGAAGAACTCCAGATCTAGCATCAAACTGACCTGGGTTATAGCCCAGCTCTGACAATACATAGCTGTGCAAACTTAAGCAAGTAACTCAAGCTCCTTGAGCCTCAGTTTCCTTGTCAGAGTTATGAAAATAATAACAGGACTTGGGTCATGGGATCATTGTGAGAATAACACATACAGAGCACTTAGCATCATGCCAATAAGCTCTAAACAAATGCCAGCCCTTGTTGTTGGTGTTACTTTTCAAAGGAATAATGAGGCTTTATCCCTATCCACAGTTTCCCCCGCTACCAGATAATTCTGATTCTTGATTCTTCACTAAAGCTGCTGATTGGTAGACTTGGGAGGTGGAGTTTGAAGGAAATCTTTGTTTAAACCAGTGATGTCCAATCCAGGTTTTGTCTTAGAATTGCCTAGGGAGCTTTTTCAAATACTTGTATTCAGGATGCAGCCCAGACCAACAAAATCAGAATCTCCAAAAGTGGAACCCATGAGTGTTTAAGTCCCCTAAGTGTTCCAGTGTGCAGAGTTGAGAACTGCTTAATAAGCAAAATTGCATGCTAATTTGCATATACAACTCATCAACTGCTGCAACAATTGTTGGAGATAGACATGAACTTCCCCCTCCCACCCCCATTTAATGTAGAAGGAAACTGAGGCACATAGTTGTAAAGGGACATAAATGGTGTGATTGAAATCAACTTTGCAAAGTTGTAACAGTAAACAGAATAAGACATAGCTGATTTCATCTTGCTTCTGACCCCCAAGCTGTCCTTGTTTATTCCTGGACATAGACCAAGCTAACCTCGGGAAGAATTTAGCTTGTAGTTTAACTTTACAGCAAGGATGAAAATACCCCTTCCCAAAACCACCCACTGCTTGTTCAGGAACCAAACCACTTTTGTAAACCTAATGAAAAGCCACAAGGTTAGGAGCATGGGAGGGATCTGAACTCTGTGAAACTGTAGACGTAGTTAAATGATAACCAGCCATTGCTCCAGAGGTTACAAGATTCATAACTTCCCCAATCGCTCCTGTAGAAAATATTGCTATTGTAAGATCTAAAATTGGTGTTTGTGGTACATTTCAGACCTTGCACTCTGATGGACCAGCTGGTGCCACCTAGACCGGTAAACTGACTCCACTAGTCTTGCAGTCCCACTCAGGAAGGAAAGACAGCAAGAAGGCAGCTTCAACCCTTTGTGATTTTATCCCCAACCCAACCAATCAGCATTCCCCATTCCCTAGCCCCACTGCCTGCCAAATTATCATTTAAAAACCCTAGCCTCTGAGTTTTCAGGGAGACAGATTTGAGTAATAACTCCCATCCTCCTGCTCAGCTGCCTTGTGATAATTAAACTCTTTCTCTATTTCAATAATGCTGTCTCAGTGAATTGGGGTAATCTGTGCAGTGGGCAAGAAGAACCTGTCAGGCAATTACATGATAGTCATCCCCATTCCAATAATGAGGAAACTAAAGCCTGCCAGAACTGTCCCCACACACCACCACGGAGAGAGGGGAGCTGCCTCACGGCATTTGTGGGTGAGTCACGAGGTAGCTGTCTTCCAGGGGCCAGGAGTTTCCCATGGATGGCAGTAGCTTCAATGGAGGAACATGTGAACTACAAAAAGCTCCAGGGAATTCTTATGCATAGCCTGGGAGGAAAACACAAAGAGAAAGGAGCCGGAGATCCACCTTTGCATGGGAAAACCTAAGCCAGTCCTTCCTGCCTCTGTGTCTTGAGTTTGAAATCTAGCATGTGAAAGGGAAAATGCAAAGTGTGGCTCCAGCTTGGATTTTGGAACAGAAAAAAAGAACATTCATGGGAAAATTGGTGAAATCTAAATGAAGTCTGCAGTTTTGTTGATAATATTGTACTGTAGGGGCCAACACCCTTGGCCCCCGAAGGTTCACTGAAAATCACTGACATGAGGCAGATTGATTAACAGAAAAAAAGGCATACAATTTATTTGATGTTCTATTAGTCAGGGTTCTCTAGAGGACAGGACTAATAGGATAGATGAATATTAGTTCATGAAGGGGAGTTTATTAGAATTGACTCACACAATCACCAGGTGAAGTCCCACAATAGGCCGTCTGCAAGCTGAGGAGCAAGGAAGTCAGTCTTCGTCCCAAAACCTCAAAAGTAGGGAAGGTGACAGTGCAGCCTTCAGTCTGTGGCCAAAGGCCGGGGAGCCCCCGGCAAACCACTGAGGTAGGCCCAAGAGTCCAAAAGCTGAAGATCTTGAAGTCTGATGTTCAAGGGTAGGAAGCACCCAGCACAGGAGAAAGATGGAGGCCAGAAGACTGAGCCAGTCTAGTCCTTCCATGTCCCTCGGCCTGCTTTTATCCTAGCTGCACTGGTAGCTGATTAGATGGTGCCCAGATGGAGGGGGGGGGGGGTCTGTCTCTCCCAATCCACTGACTCAAATGTTCATCTCCTTTGGCAACACCCTCATAGATATGCTCAGGAACAATACTTTGCATCCCTCAATCCAGTCAAGTTGACTCTCAATATTAACCATCACATCTGTGTATACACGTGAGCTCTCAGAATGAAGACCCAACTGCCCCCCGCCCCGTGGGATTGCAATGGTGAAAAGGACTCCTTGTATGGCTAACTCCATGTTGCTCCTAACCTCCCCATTTTCCCTGCAGTGATATCTTTAGGTTAACTGCTTGTGCCTATCTCTGGCCACAGGCCAAGGTAACTATGGGAGGAATTTAGTTTGTAGTTTAACTTTAAAGCAAGGACGATACTATTCCCTTCCCAAAATGAACCCCCAAGGAGATAAGGAGGATATACACACAAGTGTCAATGTTACATTAAAGTTTTATAAAAGCATTGTGACCTGACCAATGACAAAAAAGTTTCATGACCCCTTGGATCCTTGCTGCCACCCAGATGTCTGCAATCATGGGTAAACTCTGATCTCAAATGCCTCCCTCTTCCCCCTTTCCCTAACACAAAAGGAGCCTGAGATTGATATTAACTTAAGGTGGTTCTTTAGGGCACTAGTCCACCATCTTTCTGGTTTGCTGGCTCTCCAAAATAGAGTCACCTTCCTTGTCACAATACCTTGTCCCTTGACTTACTGGCTGTTGTGCCGTGAGCAGTATGAGCCTTGGGCTTGGTTACAAGATGAAGCTTTACACCCTCCTGAAGTTACAGAAAGAAAGGGGCTTGTCAGAAGTGTGTGAGCCAGAGCAACTCCAGAGCAACTGTATCTTCTATAGAAGCTGGGTAAATGAGGCTGAAACCTACTGGGCTGCATTTGCAGACGATTAAGGCATTCTAAGTCACAGGATGAGATAGGAGGACGTCACAAAATATAGGTCATAAAGACCTTGCTGATAAACAGCATGCAGTAAAGAAGCCAGCCAAAACCCACCAAAACCAAGATGGCGATGAGAGTGACCTCTGGTCATCGTCACGGCTGCATTCCCACCTGCACCATGACAGTTTACAAATGCCATGGCAACATCAGAAAATTACCCTATATGCTCTAAAAAGGGAAGGCATGGATAATTCATCCCTTGTTTAGCATATCATCAAGAAATAACCATAAAAATGGGCAACCATCAGGCTTTGGGGCTGCTCTGTCTATGGAGTAGAACCATTCTTTTACTCCTTTACTTTCTTTTTCCTTTCTTTCTTTCTTTCTTTCTTTTTTTTTTTTTTTTTTTTTTTTTTTTGAGACTAAGTCTCACTCTGTTGCCCAGGCTGGAGAGCAATGGCACGATCTCGGCTCACCACAACCTCCGCCTCCCGAGTTCAAGCAATTCTCCTGCCACAGCCTCCTGAGTAACTGGGATTACAGGCATGCGCCACCAAGCCTGGCTAATTTTGTATTTTTAGTAAAGACGGGGTTGCTCCGCGTTGATCAGGCTGGTCGCAAGCTCCTGACTTCAGGTGATCTGCCCACCTTGGCATCCCAAAGTGCTGGGATTACAGGCGTGCGCCACCGCACCCAGCCTAGCCCTTTACTTTCTTAATAAATTTGCTTTCATTTTATTCTACAGACTCGCCCTGAATTCTTTCTTGTGCAAGATTCAAGAACCTTCTCTTGGGGTCCAGATTGGGACCCCTTTCCTGTAACAGGCTCAGAGCATGGCCAAAAACAGGTTATGGTGGTAAATCAGGTTTCAGCAGCAAGGCAGGTTATGGAAGGAGAAGTGGAGGAGGCTTGGCTAGCAAAGGTGGCCTCGTTATGTAGATGAAACCACACAGGTAGCAGCCCCCATAGAGAATAGATGGTAAATGTTTCTTTCAGATCTTTAAGGTGTCAGATTCAGTTGCTCCCTCCTAGATCCAAACCCTGAAAGTCCTGACTGCATGAATGGGGAGCTCTCTATGGATGCAAATTTCCAGCACGAAAGCTTTGACTCATTTTACTGGAGCAGAAAGTTGGGTACACAGGATAAAGAGTAGCTTCTTCGAGACCAAGTAGAGCCAAGTCTGACTCCCAAGCTCAAGCTGTTCCCTTAAAATCCTAAAAACTTCTCTGCCGAGGGCTAGCCTGGTTCAGGGTATGGGCAGGCCTGCCAGGAAGCTGGAAGATCTTCAGTTTGGGCAGCTGGAAAGGGCTGAGCAAGGTGGTGGTGATGGCCCAGTGTCTATCCTGGCACCTGGAGGTAAACTGCCCACTTCTCCAAGCTCTGGACACCAGGTGGTGGGGGCGGAGGAGAGGGGCAGGTAAGCAATGGCAGGGGGCCACATGTGGGATGCTGGCACCTGGAGACAGGTGGGTGACAAATGCCATGACAATGTGACAGTGTCAACAGTCATTTTATCTGCCACCCTGAGTTCCAGGCTGTACCATGACTAACAGGACTACAGGTGGCATGACAAGTCAGAAAAGGTTGTTAAAGATTGAAAATCACGGCCAGGCGCAGTGGCTCACGCCTGTAATCCCAGCACTTTGGGAGGCCGAGGCGGGTGGATCACCTGAGGTCAGGAGTTCAAGACCAGCCTGGCCAAACAACATGGTGAAACCCCATCTCTACTAAAAATACAAAAATTAGTTGAGTGTGGTGACGGGCACCTGGAATTCCAGCTACTCAGGAGGCTGAGGCAGGAGAATTGTTTGAACCAGGGAGGCAAAGGTTGCAATGAGCCGAGATCACGCCATTGCACTCCAGCCTCAGCAACAGGGCGAGACTCTGTCTCAAAAACGAAAGAAGAAAATCACAGTGACTGGAGTGGCAGTGTTCTGAACTCATTACTTCCTCATCATGGGAGTAAAGAGAAAACTTGTGACCAGGTCCTGCGCCCAGGACCCACCAAGGGCATCAGCCCCTTCCCTCCCTCCTCCTCCTCATCCACCCCATTGCCTCCAAAATCCTAAAGCGGCTTGAGTCCCTGCCAATCTTGAGGCTCCTGGCATATTAAAATATAAAAGGGTGCCCAAACAACCTCACTAGAGTCGTGGCACATCTCAAATGAACTTATTAACATTTTAAACCCCCTCGGGGGGAAAAAGGCAAAGCAATATAATTATACTTTTCATAAGATAATTACAGGAGTGCTAAGGTATTACCAATCGTGTGTTCCCTATGGGCAGTGAGGTTCAGGGATGGGACATAAATTTAAAGTTTTAGAAAAAATTGACTTCTTTCAAACCTGTGAGTAGATCTCTGAATATAATGATGTGCAAATCTTGTTTGGATGTGATGTCGGACATCTAAATTGTATTTCTTTAACAGAGTATGTGTATCTATTCACATATCCACATCAGCATTTATTATGTGCCAGAGCTATGTGGTGCATAACAGAGCTATTTAAATTGTAATGTATTAGGCTGGGTACAATGGCTCATGCCTGTAATCTTAGCACTTTGGGAGGCTGAGGCAGGAGGACCACTTCACTTGAGGCCTGGAGTTCAAGACCAGCATGCACAATATAGAGAGACCCTGTTTCTACAAAAAATAAATAAAATTGGTCAGGTGTAATGCTGTTTGCCTGTAGTCCCAGCTACTCAGGAGGCTGAGGTGGGAGGATCATTTAAGCCTCAGATTTGGAGGCTGCAGTGAGCCACCATCACGCCACTTCACTCTGGTCTAGGAGACAGAGCAAGACCATGGCTCTGAAATAAATGAATAAATAGTTAAAACTTTTTAAAAATCCACTAGATGACATATGGAGAAAAAAAGCAGTAACACATTGACATCTTATAACCAACTTAAGGGTGGTTACTGTCTTTACTCCCATTTTACAGATAAGAAAACCAAGGCAGAAAAGGGCTAAATGACCCTCCCAGGGCCCCTGAATGGTGGAGCTGGATGTGAACACAGGGCATCTGGCTGTAGAGTGTGTATTCGTATCCCTTATGCTCGGTCCACCTTTCGGTCCTTTGGGAAGGTGAGGAGGTCTAAGCCACCTGGGCCTCCTGTTCTCCCATCTCTATTACAAATAGAAATGGACCCCACAGGTGAAGAATATACCTTCAAAAATGCCTGCTTCGTTTTGGCATCTCTATCAGCAGCAGACCCTAAAATTCATCCTTACCGCCCTCCCCTTCCTCACCCTGGTGAGAAATATTCCAAACTGTTCCCAGGGAAGGCAGTTTTCCGGTCACCCCAATCCCTTAATAGCTCCTGGCTGTTGCTGTGCTTTGAATGAACCTGCCATTCTGAGCTAGGACTCTACAGATTCTTGTTCACTCACCAGATGGGCCTTGGGGATGAGAATTAACTTGGTTTGTCACAGCCCCCAACTTGGGGACCCACCCAGAGGACCTCCATCAACCTCACTGCCTTCCTTCAGGGACCCAGGTCAACATCCTTCCCAGACAGCTCTGTCTCCCTCAGTCATGCCAATTCTATTGTCTTCTTTGTAACACCTACTGAAATCTAAAATGTCCTGATGTGGCCAGGTGCAGTGGTTCACGACTGTAATCCCAGCACTTTGGGAGGCCGAGGCACACAGATCACTTGAGCTCAGGAGTTCCAACCAGCCTGGCCAACACGGTGAAACCTCATCTCTACTAAAAATACAGAAATTAGCAGGGCATGGTGACGCAAGCTGGTAATCCCAGCTACTTGGAAGGCTGAGGTACGATAATTGCTTGAACCCGGGAGGCAGAGGTTGCGGTGAGCCAAGATTGTGCCACTGCACTCCAGCCTGGGCAACAGAGTGAGACTCTGTCTCAAAAACAAATTAAAAATTAAAAATAAATAAAATAAAATGTTCCTATGTATTTATTTACCTCCTTAAATATTTATTGTCGATCTCTGCCAATTAGAACTTAAGCTCAAAAAAAAATTTTTTTAAAAGCTATACCCCAGCCCCTAGCAGGTACTCAAGAAATATTTGTTGAATGAATGCTGAGGTCTCAGCATCAGTGACATTTCTGGGGAAAACAAGAGGTAGTCATCCCCTGGATCCACACTCTCCAAAAATGCCACCTCTCCAACAAGTTTTAAGTGACTAAATTGATACAACCGTCGCTAAGGCTATGGTGAAAAGACCTTAGAACAATCAATATGGAAACAAAACTGAGTCTGTTTAACACTGAACTGGAATGTCAGTGGTCAGACCGTGAGAAAGGAGGCCAATAAAATCAATCTTTTGGTTTTTGGTTTGTTTTTTAGAGACAGACTCACTCTGTTGCTGAGGCTGGAGTGCAGTGGCACCATCACAGCTCACTGCAGCCTCAAACTCCTGGGCTTAAGCCGTCCTCCTGCCTCAGCCTCTGAGTGGCTAGGTCTACAGGCACACACCACTATGTCTGGCTAATTTTTAAACCTTTTGTAGAGGCAGAGTCTTGCTATGTTGTCCAGGCTGGCCTCAAACTCCTGGCCTCAAGCGATCCTCCTGCCTTGGCCTCCCAAACTGCTGGGATTGTAAGTGTGAGCCATAGCACCTGGACAGAATAAACTTCTTGACTTGCTCACTTCCCACCAAATAACAGCTCAGGCCCTGGTCTCCTGGCCCTTAACACACCCTTAACCCTCACGCAAGCTCATGCTAGACATCTACCCATACGCTCAGCTGTTAGAAATGACCAAACAGCCGAGGGAAGAGTGAGCGCTGTTTATGCTGGGTTGGAAGGAAAGCTTCAATCCCCTGAGTGGCTACTATATGCCAGGCTCTGGCTCAGAAGTCTGTGCCTTCAGCATTTTGGGTTTTCATCCTCATAACCATTGTAATCTCCACTGTACAGATGAGAAAAGCAAGCTCAGTGAAGCCTCAGAATTCACCCAACTCACACAGCGAGACAGGGGACGACCCTGACCTGCCTGATGCCCAGGGCTGCCTCACACTGGAACTGCCAGGGAAGAAGGGGCAGATCTCCCTTTTTGCCACAGGACTGCATTCATTTTGGATCACTGCTATCACAAATGACCACACGTGTGGTGGCCTAAAACAACACAATTGGATTATTTTATTGTTCTCAGGATCAGAAATTCTAAAATCTCCTGTGTTCTAAAGAAATTCTAAAGGCACCTGTGTTCCTAGAGGAGGGTCTAGGAGGGAATCTGTTTCCTTGTCTTTCCAGCATCCACAGCTGCCTGTCTGAGCTCATGGCCTCTCCCCCATCTTCAGGAGATGCTGTGTAACGTCTTCAGCCTTCTCTCTCTCTCTCTCTCTCTCTCTCTCTCTCTCTCTCTCTCTGTTTCTCTCCCTCTGCTTCTGTCCTCAAATATCCAACTATGACTCTCTTTCTCCCTCTTATAAGGACACCCATGATTACATCAGGCCCATCAAATAATCCAGGATAATCTCCCCCATCTCAAGACCCTTAATGTAACCACACCTATACTGGCTCTTTAGCTGCATAAAGTAACATATTCACAGGTTCCAGGGATTGAGAGATGCACGTCTCTGGAAAACCATTATTCTTTCTACCACAGTGATTCTGCACACCCATCACCCCAATCCCCATCACAGACTGGGAGGTGAAACACAGGGGTAAATACTGGTCCTGCTCTGTTAAAAAAAGGATCCATACCTTAGAGAGCATCAGATGAAGCAGAGACATGGGGGGTTAGATAACATCCGAGACCGTTTCGGATTCTGGCAACTTACAAGGTATTGTTCTAAGCCCTCCCTGTTGGCTCAGTGCCCTGTCAAAACAACTCTTTGAGGTAGGTGCTATTGTTATCCCATTTTACAGGTGATCAACCAAGGCACAGAGCAACTAAGGAACTTGCCTAAGAACCAAGGAGCAGCTGGAGAGTGGTCGGGCTGGAATTTGAACCCAGGCTAAGAGTCTGGCCCACTATGCCTCGGAGCAGGGACCTCCCACAAATATCAACCCACACCTGCAGACAGTATTTATTTTCACAAAGCACTTCTTGTGATACCACAGCTTCCATTTACTGAGGGCTTATCATGTGCTGGCTGTAGGGCTGTGCTCAGTTCTTTTCACATACTGTGTCCCCTAATCCTCCCCTACAATCCTGGATACTAGGATCCACTCCTCCTTGTACTAATGAGACAACAGAGAATCAGAGGGTGAAATAAGCAAATAAGCCATAAAGCCTCAGACTCTAAAACCCAGGCTGTTACCGCCACAGCCCCCTGACAAGGAGTGGGTTGCCAAGCATCAAAACAGGCCCCGGGCTGGTAGGGCTGTAGACCCCCCACCCCACCCCCCAGGGGCTGCTTTGCCCTTCAGCAGTCATCGAAGGGGCGGGGGAGGCAGCTCAATAATGTATGACACCCGAGAGATAAAGCCTGTCCATAAACGCTGCTGGCAGAGCTCTTCAGTGGTGCATGGGGGTTTTATGTTTCCCAGCTCTCAATGAAGGCAGTTCCTGCCTTGCCTCAGGCCAGCATAAAGATGTGACCTGCAAAGGTTGCATTTATCTCTAGAGAAGGCCTCCCCGACCTCAGTGGATGGGGCTGGGAGTGCCACAGTGGCATGTAAGCACTTTCTCCACCTGTGCTCCCACCCATTCTCAGCCAAGCCAGCCCAGCCTCCTGTCAGTTTCCCATCCTGGGTCCTACACTTCCTTGTGATTTAAAACTCCAAACAGAGGTTCCAGGCTGTGGGATGCAATCCCATGGCTCTTGGTTTGGAGGTCCCTGGGGGACTAAGATTAGGGTCCCCTGCCTTTCAGAACAAGGGTCCTAACCCAGACCTTCCTTTATTCCTTCATTCACCACAAGTGCACCTACTGGTGGCACACATTGCTCTGGGTACTAATGGTGAATGGTAACCAAGACGAGGAGCTTCTCTTAGAGAACAGGCCAGAGATGAGAGGCATGGCACAAGAATCTTGGTGCCAATTTTCAGATGAAGAAATTTAGGAGCAGAGACAGGGCATCCCCATCCGAGGCCACACAGCTGATCAACCACAGAGCTCGTCTCAAAACCAAGGCCCTTGTTCTCCTAGCCCAGGCATCTTTTAAAGGTGACCGATTTGAAACTCCTCCGATGGTTGAGAGCCAAATTTGGACATCAGAAAATGTCTTGAAAATAAATCTCAGGGCCAGGCGCGTTGGCTCATGCCTATAATCCCACAACTTTGGGAGGCTGAGGTGGGTGGATCACCTGAGGTCAGGAGTTCAAGACCTGCCTGGCCAACATGGTAAAACCCCGTCTCTACTAAAAATACAAAAAAAAAAAAAAGTTAGCTTGGCATGGTGATGGGTGCCTGTGATCCTGGTTACTCGGGAGGCTGACGTAGGAGATTTGCTTGAACCCAGGAGGCGGAGGTTGTAGTGAGCCGAGATCGCGCCATTGCACTCCAGCCTGGGCAACAACAGCGAACCTCCATCTCAAAAATAAATAAATAAATAAATACAAAAATAAATAAATCTCAGGAGGGAATTATACGCGAAGGGAAAAATCATGAACTCAGCGTGAGTCCTGGAGCATGGTAGGTGCTCAAAAAGCTGTTTATGGAAGGAAAAGTAAGAGAAAGGGAAAGAGAGAGGGAGGGAGGAAGAGAGGAGGTTTGATTTCAGATGCGATCATGTTTCCCCCGCTGAAAGAGACAGTGAGGCTGACAGTTTTATTGTTCAATTGTTTCGTATGGATTTTGAATAAAAAATAAATTGGCTTCTTTTAAAGAGGACAATCCTGAAAGCCTTCCAGGATGGTGGTGAATCATGTGTGACTGCTCTTGGCTTTCTTCCTGCAATGGAAACTCTGTTTGTAGCCAGCGAGGACTTAGAGCATTTCCGGGGGAAGGAGGAGGGGACGGACCTCCTGATCCCAGATCTTCAGGACTGGCCCTGGAGTGCCAGGCGAGGAACGCTATGCTGGGGAAGTTCTTTACTCTCTCTAAGCTGCTGCTTTGCAAATAACTGCCCGGAACTGGGGCTGCCTATTGAGTTGACATCCCCCTCTGTCTGATCTTTTCTGAGACCTACTGCCCACTGGGATCCTGGGCCAGCTGCTTCTTCTCATCTCTAAAATGGTATCATAAAACCTCCCTCCCAGGACTGCTGTGAGAATTAAATGAGATGTGGTGCGTGGAGTGTGCCTGCCTCAGACTAGGTACTCAATGTCATAGAGAGGGGACTTCGAAAGCGGGAATTCAGTGGTTCTCAGTGGAAAGCAATCATCTTTACCAAGAATGAGAAGCAATAAATAAAGGGGTGGGAGGACTCAGGGAGTACTGAAGGAGACTTGCTAACCCTGAAAGTGATGAAAGCTATGGAATTCCCTTCTCAGGAAAGTCCTTCCCATAAAGATCCATCTATGATTTTTTTGGAGGGAAAGAGGTCAAAAGTAAGCCCCAGGGGTGGGCCAGGAGTGGTGGTTCATGCCTGTAATCTCAGCACTTTGGGAGGCCAAGGCGGGAGGATTGCCTGAAGCTAGAGTTCAATAACAAACTGGATGACACAGCAAGACTCTGTCTATACAAAAAATTGAAAAAACTAGCCTGGTGCAGTGGCACATGCCTGTACTCCCACCTACTCAGGAGGCTGAAGAAGGATTGCTTGAGCTCAGGAGTTTCAGGCTGCTATGAGTTATGATTGTGCCACTGCACTCCAGCCTGGGTGACAGACCAAGACCCCCATCTCTTAGAAAAAAGAAAAGTAAGGCCTGGCATGGTAGCTCACACCTGTGATTACACTCCCAGCACTTTCGGAGGCCGAGGAGAGCGGATCAGTTGGAATCAGGAGAGTTCGAGACCAGCCTGGCCAACATTGTGAAACACCGTCTCAAGTAAAAATACAAAAATCAGGTGGGCGTGGTGGTGCATGCCTGTAATCCCAGCTACTGGGGAGGCTGAGGCAGGAGAATCGCTTAAACTCAGGAGGCAGAGGCTGCAGTGAGCCAAGATCGCACCACTGCACTCCAGCCTGAGCAACAGAGCAAGACTCCATAAAAAAAAAAAAAAAAAAAAAAAGAAGAAGAAGAAAAAAAAAAATGAGCCCCAAGAGACATCAGGAGTTATAAGAGGAAACACAGAAGTCATTCAGGATTCTTTCAGTTGTACTTAAACCAACTTAAAAATGGTTTAATGTGTTAGGGGAAATTGATTGGCACGTGTAACATTCAAGTCTGGCTTCAAGCATAACTTTATCCAGATACCAAAGGATGGCATCAAAGACCTGTATCTCTGTATTGCAGTCACACTCAGGCAACTTCTCTTCTCTCTCAACGTGTCCTACAGCATCTCAAAGCTTTCCTTCTACCTGTCCAGCAACCCCAATGGGAAGAGAACCTCTTTTTCATAGGTTCAATAAAAATCCCAGCACTGGTTTTCATTGGCCTGACTCAGGTCACATGCCCATCCCTGAACCAATCACTTCAGCTAAGATGAATGCTTTGTGCCGATTGGTCAAGTACAGGTCACTCCCCCAACTCTTGAGATCAGGATGCAGCATTAGCCCCACCTGAGCCAATAGGATTTAGTGATAAAGGAAATTTCTCAAAGGAAATTCAGGGTACTGTTTCAGAAGGTGAAGAAACGGCTGCTGGCAGGCAGTGATGGCAGAGAGACACTGCACCTCAAAAAAAGCTCTCAGCCCCAGACTGCAGTGCACAGGATCTCCTTGGCCCTGCCTCAGCCTGCTGCTACCAGCTTTCAGTTCATTCTCCAGCTCCAGGAGAATAGATACCAGGTGACAACAGGTCCTGATGTGGAGGGCCTCGGCCTGTCCTCTATTTCCCATCCACCTATGGAGGAGATACTCATCATCCTTCCTCTCTGTGCCTTGGAGACAAGCTCCCCCCTCACCCACCAATTAATTAAATGTGTGTCACCCTGTTCCTTTTCATCTCAGGTGCTCTGGCTTCATCCCTGCCCAACTGTGGGATTGTATCTTCGAGTCCTTCTTGCCTTCGTCCTCCACTTCTGACACATCCGTATTCCTTGACTTGATGATGTTTGATCTCAGCATTCCCTCCACCTCTGCCACTTACTGACCACTTTGGGAGATCAGTTCCCCCAGACATGCACTGAGATGTCGCCTTTGCCAAACACAACACTCTCCCCACGCAGCCCCTAGTCTTCTCCCCCACCCATCCCCCAAGGAAGACTGGCCCCTGATGACCAGAGTCAACTCGGGGTGTTTGGGGGCCCTGAGAAACAGCCTTACTCAGAGCAGCAGCTTTGCTCCAAGTCATTTCTTTTTCTTCTTCCATTTTTCACTGGAAACATCCTTACACAACTTGTTTAAAAAGTTTCTGATAAGCTTATGTATTAGATAGGGTAACACCAGCTAAGGCAACAAATAAATCCCAAAACTTTAGTGGCTTACTATAGAAGTTTTTTTCCTCCTATATCTAACAGTCTGATGTGAGTGATCCTAGCCATTGGTGATACTGCAGTCCAGGGGTGAGTAATCCAGGCTCTTTCTACCATCTGCAGGGACCTCAGAGTCCCCCACATCCCACAGGGCATGCAGAAAGATGAAATAGAAAACCCACTACTTAAAGGTCCCAACCCCAAAGTAGCCACTATCAGTTTCAATGATGAATTTGTTCTGCCTAGGTCTGTTTGCTTGCCACACAGAAGGCCAATCACTGAGACAACAAATATTGCCAGAGAAAAAGGTTTTAACGTGGGTGACATCAGCCAGGAGACAGGAGACCGGTTTCAAATCCATCTCTCCAACTGACTAAAGTTAAGGATTTATATAGGAGCCAGTCAACAGGCAGCAGGTCAAATGAGGGATCTGGCATCTCACAGTGCCCACATGTATGAAAACAGAAATTAGGGAGGGGATAAGAAAGAGGAATTGGTCAACAGGCAGCAGGTGCATCTCATTGTCTGGATACTGTGATAGGGAAGTTTCTGTTCCTTGATACTACCTAGGAGGCTTAATGGTCACTTTCCTGAGAAAGGAACTGAGATAAAACAAATGTAAGCTTGCAGGCTTTAGTTCTGTGGGGGAAATTGAGCTGGCTTCAGATTTAGTTGTATGACCTGGAGCAAGGAAGCCTGCAGAATGAAACAGCCACTTCCCATCATTCCACATAATGCAAAGGAAGTGCATGTTTTCAAAAAGTAGCTGGCTACCTCTGCTGCAGCATCATCATTTTATTATTAGTCACTCACCATAGGTAAATTGCTTTTTAAGTTGATTTGTGTTGTGCAGAGTCTCCGTGTGTTAACTAACACCCACTGTTGAGTTTCCCAGTTATGATCATGGTGTGAACCAACAACGTGTAGCCTGCAGCAAATCAGAGCATTGCCAGGTTCCAAACGGATGAATCTCCTTGACTTTTGAGTGGTTGGACCCTGAGGTATCTCTACAGAAAAAGAGTTTTTGCAATGAAGCCGGGTCGAGAGAGATTTAAATTCTACATGGCACACAAGAGGCTTCATTTGACATTAGTGAATGTCCAGAACATCCCTTTCAATGGCTCATGAAAATTAAAATTCCAAAACCCAGTCTTCCACTTAGAAAGTCTGGTAAAAAGTGTCATTTTGAGTGTGCAGATTATACAGACTACACTGTGGAGATGGAGAAAGAGTACACCCACATTCAATGATCACACAAGGCCAAGCATCTCACAGGCTTCCCCTAAAAGTGTAAGGTCATGGGGATTGCAGTCCTTCTCTGGTCAGACTTTAGATGGTCACCTAGAAAAAGCAGCAGTAGTACACAGAGGTCAGGAAGGTAAGCTCTAGGTTCCCAGGTCTATCTCTTGTTCCTTCTTTGACCTTGAACAAATTAACTAGCCATGCTGAGCTTCAGTTTCCTCATCTGAAAAGTTGGAATAATGATGTCACATACCTCCTGAGATTGTCGTGATTATTCAACGCTTGCAAAGTGCTTAGCACAGTGCGTGGCACGTAGAGGGCATCCAGTAAACATCAGCTGTCATTATCACGAAGAGTTCACCTTCTGAAACAGTGTTATCTACTAATGACACCACCTGGCTTTGCAATGTGGTGGTTCAGGATCCGTTAACGGATTCACTTGTGAAACTTGTGGAGGGCACTGGGAGACTGATTTCTGAAATCCTGAATGGAGAAAGGACAGGGAGCCAATGGGGCTGACTGAACCCTATTTCAGAGAGTACAAGCACCTAGCCATGGAAAATGCCAATCCTGACTGCAATAAAGTCAGAACCAGTCTTTGTGTGAAGACAGGGCAGGGACAACTCCCTTTAGACCTCCAAACTAGACCTTGAGACAATAAGTCAAACAGGAAAGGGAAGCATGTATAACTTACATATCTGTCCCAGAGCTCGCGCTCTCTCTCTCTCTCTCTCTCATGCACACACACACACACATACACGCACACACACACAAACACATACACACATGGCAAGCACTATTGTAGCAATTTCACTCCTGGGAATTTGTCCATCGAAAAATCACTGGCACCAGGCACAGTGGCTCATGCCTGTAATTCCAGTACTTTGGGAGGCCAAGGTGGACAGACCACTTGAGCTCAGGAGTCTGATACCAGCCTGGTCAATATGGTAATACTTTGTCTCTATAAAACATAAATAAATTAGCCAGGCATGGAGGCATGTGCCTGTAGTTCCAGCTACCTGGGGGGCTAAGCAGGAGAATCACTTGAGCGTGGGCGGTAGAGACTACAGTGAGCTGAGATTCCACTACTGCACTCCAGCCTGGGCAACAGAACAAAACCCTGAAATTAAAAAAGAGAAGGAGGGAAGGGAGGGAGGGAGGGAGGGAGGAAGGGAAGGAGAGGAAGGGAGGGGAGGAAGGGAAGGAGAGGAAGGGAGGGAGGGAGGGAGGGAAGGAGGAAGGAAGGAAAGAAGGTAGTAAGGGAGGGAGGGAATAGGAGGGGGGGAGGGAGGAGGGAGGGAGGAAATCACTGGCTCACACTTTGGCTAAATAAAAAGAAAAATTGTTGGATTAGTGTACAAAGATTTCTGAATAATGTATTTACAATGATGGAAAACTGGAAGCAATCTGCTATCCGACAGTAGAGGATCTGGTAAACGATAATGCTCAGCCTATACTATTTTGCACCCATTAAAAAATATGATGCTTATCTCTATTAATATGGAAAAACATTTCTGATTTAGTATTTAGGGGGAAATCAGATTGAAATAAGGTTCTTGATTTTAAAACCATGTATGTAGCATTTACTATGTACTAAGAACTATACCAAGGACTTCACATATATTACCCTAATTTAATCTTCACAACCACCCTGTAATGCAGAAACCATGTGATGATGATGCCTACAAGGGAAGAAGGATGGAACCAGGTCCTTGATGGCATCTTTGAGCTGTGCACTAGCCTGAAAATGCCTATACATTTTTGTTACAAATAAAAAGGAAATAAATAAACCCCTATGTCTTTAAGTCAGTATTAGTTTTCCTGTTCATTGCAGCCGGACACAATCCTAATTCATACAATTTGTAAGTGGCAAGGATGGGATGTAACCCCTCCTACAAAGGTGGCAATCTGGGGCTGATAGCTCAAAAGGAGACAGGAGAAGACCCGACTTTCTCTGGGCTGCATTGGTCCAATGCATTCTTCCACAAGCATGCAACGTCTCCACTCCACCTTGTCCAGCCATGAACACCCTGTGGTTGCCTTCTCACTCCAGATGTGCTACTTGGCCTTCTCCCCTGGACTAGACCCAGGAGTCTGGGGAAGCCAGGCCACTCACCAGGGTCATTCCTCTCCGAGCTCATGGCTCAGTCAGGTTCATTGCCAGAAAGACGCATCTCTTCTGCTCATTGCAATTCAGTCACGTCAGAGCAGCCCACAGGATCTGAATGCAATTTTCTCATTGAATTATGCTAAATCCTCCAGGGAAGGAGGCAAAATTATTTAAAACCTATAAAAACTAAAGCAACATTCTGGCTCTGTATTTTAACTTTCTGATCATTATTTAGAGTTAACCTTTTCTGCCGCTAAATCACAAACCCATTTTGCTGTATATCAGCCAGCATGGGCCATAAGGCATGGGGAAGAAAAATAAAACAGCCAGGAGAAGAATAGACCTGGGGGTTGCTCCTTGGCTCAGGCAGATAATAGAAATTGAGGTGGCATTTTGCTCTTAGAAATCAAAAGTATCAGGAGGTGATTCATTGAAGCAGAAAAAAAAAGAAAAAAATGAGTTGTAGCAGCATTGTTATAAATATTAGAGCAATAGATTAGGGATGAGGTGTGTTTCTATGGAATAATGCACTGACTGGGAAGTGAGAATTCATGAGTCAGTCAGATGCAGGATGGAACCCTGTGCCTGGGATTTCAACAAATTATTTACTCCCTTTGAGCCTAAATCTCTCCATATATAAAACGGAGAAAAAAATAACTCATTCAATTAGGAGCTAAGTACTATTGTTTATTCTTTTTTCCCCCGCTCTAGATGGAGATTCGCCCTTGTTGCCCAGACTGGAGTGCAATGGCACCATCTTGTCTCACTGCAACCTCCGCCTCCTGGGTTCAAGTGATTCTCCTACCTCAGCTTCCCAAGTAATGGGGATTACAGGCATGTGCCACCACGCCCAGCTAATTTTTGTATTTTTATTAAAGACAGGGTTTCACCATGTTAGCTGGGATGGTCTTGAACTCCTGACCTCATGTAGTCCACCTGCCTCAGCCTCCCAGAGTGCTGGGATTACAGGCGTGAGCCACTGCACCTGGCCTAGTCTCATTTTTTAAATGAGGGAAGCAAGGCACAGGGGGAGTTAAGTGACTTACCCCAGCAGTCAGAAATGGAAAAGCTGAGGTCGACCTAAGGCAAACAGCTGCAGAAACAAGGTAGCTCTGCCAGGTAAATAAAGTAATAAATAGAAAGCACTTGGGATGGTGTCTTACATATAGCAGGTACTCAATGAATGCTGGATGGATAATTTGTATAAATTGGTATTTATAGTCAAGTGTAGATTAAATTTTTATAAATACATTTTATCAATAATTTTATCAGTAACCAGCCTAATTTCTATTTATCATTTTTCCAAAGAAACCTATACTACATCCCAAAAATAGGTTGGATGCCCCTGTGATGCTATTATGGCACCCCGTATTTTTTCCTCACAGGTATTTAAAGGCAATTAATTATTCTTGTGATTAGCTATTTCATATGCAACTTTCACTCCAGTACTGTGAATTTCATGAGGGCAGAGACCGGGCCTCTCCAGCAACTAGTATGGTGCCTGGTATATTTGTTCACTCAACAGTAACTGATGATTGTTTACTATTGTAGGCACTGGAAATGAAGTCCCCGCCCTCTCAATTCCAGTGAAAGGATGCAGACAGTAAATAAGCAAACCAGTAAGCACCTGATATATCAAATACTGTCTTCACCAAAGGCTGCAATAACAAGAATACCATAGACTCAGTAGCTTAAACAACAACCATTTATTCCTCATGGTTCTGGAGGCTGGGAAGTCCAACATCAAGTGTCAGGAGATCTGGTGTCTGGTGAGAGCTCTCTTCCTAGTTTGCAGAGGACCCTCTTCTTGTTGTGTTCTCACATGACCAAGAGAAAAACTATCTCTCTTGTGTCTCCTCTTACAAGGGCACTAATCCCATTCAAGAGGTCTTCACCCTCATGACCTAATTAACTCCTAATACAATCACAGTGAGGGTTAGCATTCCAACATCTAAATTTAGGGGGACAAAACATTCAGTCCATAACAACTGGTGTAAGTGGTTGAAGAACTACGAATTAGGGAAAGGGAAAGAGATGCTTGGGAGCAAGGGACCATTTTACATAGACATGGCAGAGAAGTTCTGTTAATAAGATGGCCTGATTAAGCAGATAGATGGGAGAGATGATGAAAATATCTGCAGAAATTGTTTTTCAGGCAGAGGAGACAGCAAGTTCAAAGACCCTAAGGCAGAAAGGTGTTTGGCATGTTCAAGGCCAGTGTGGCTGGAAGAGAATAGGTCTGATGAAAGGAGTGAGGGAGATGAGGTCAGAAGGGAGACTGGGGACAGACAATAGATGAATACTTGTATGAAAGAACGTTCACAGATAAACACGGGGAGGCCTAGATGGTGCAGGGTTGGTGGGCTTTGGAGCACTGATGAGCTCTGAGCAATTACTGCAAAAACAGAGCCTCTGGCCTGAAGAGGGATAGGACATGGCCACAGTCTCCCAATATTCAAAGGGCTACAAAAGAGGATATAAGCTCACCTCATTTGGGACAACTCCAGGGTTAGGCTGGGATCAATGATGGCTCTTACATGAAGGTAGATTTCAGTTCAAGAAAGAGACAAATATTCAAAAGTCATGGTGGCCAGATTTATGCTTCTGGAAAGATGCAGTATGTACGCTTTTCCCTTTCTTTCTACTATGTGCAAATAAACACCTTGGATATCATATATAAAACAAATATAAGTAAACTTTGAAAGGTAGGGAAAAGAAAGCACAAGAGTTAGTTCCCTGGGTGTTTTCATTCTGCTTTGTTTTGGTTTTTTTGTTTTGTTTTGTTTTTGTTTTTTTGTCTTATATATCTCAGGCTTAGAGTTTAAAAAAAAATGGAAATGCACAAAACCCAACAGTCACAGAAAAAATAAGCGTCACCAAAAACTTAATCTCACTAGCAAAAGAACCAGAAACAGGGCAGCCTAGTATGAGAGAAAAGCTTTAGACAATAACCACACTATTGCAGCCAAACACAACAGGAAAAAAAAAAAAAGCATGACTCCACCACCACCCATACCGGCAAACACCAAGTGGAGAGCCTACACATACATGCTTGCAAAGATGTAACAAGTCATCCCAGCCCCAACATCAGGGTGGTATCAGAAACGTCTGAATAAGGATCCAGGACTTTCATCCTTGCTGGCCAGTTTAATGAAGCTGTCCCCCTCCATGGTGTCAGTGGAGGCCACTGAGGGAGCCTAGACTTCCACTCACACAATACACTAACCAGGCATCTCCCCCTTTACCTACTCGAATGCTGTCCCAAGAGGCTGAGTGAAAAGTCAAGACATTCACCATTTCTGTCAGGAAGAAGAACAGCCCACAGCTGTGTCCCTAGAGACCACAGAGGGAACCAGAATTCCGCCTCTACCCAGGAATTACAGTGAAATCTCACCTTCCCACCAGGTGTCAACAGAGGCCAAGTGGGGAATTTAAGCTTCTGCTTCCACCTGGTAGTAACGAGATATCAACTTCATCTCTGCTGCTGGAGCAGTGTCAGATAAAGCCAATGAAAACAGAAGACCTACATAAGATCCAGAGCCTCTCATATAACATACAATAAAATTGTCTAGCATTCAAAAGAAAGTTATACATCATACCGGGAATCAGGAAGGTCTCAAACTAAATGAAAAAAAAAATCAAAAGATGCCAACACCAAGATGGCATAGATAATAGAATTATTTGACAAAGATTTTAAAGCAACCATGACAAAAATGCCTTAGTGAAAAGTTACAAGCATACTGGAAAAAAAAAATAGAAAGCCTATGCAAGGAAATAGAAGATATAAAGAACCAAGTAGAATTTCTAGAACTGAAAAAAATGCAATAACCAAAATAAAAAGCTCAGTGGATATCCCCAACTGCAGAATGAAGGGAACAAAGCATTAGTGAACTGGGAGATAAAAACAATAGAAATTATTCATCTGGACAACAGAGAGAAAAAAGACTGAAAGGAAATTAACAGAGCCTCAGGGAGCTGTGGGACTGTAAGAAAAGCTCTAAAAAAGCCTTTGGAGATCTGGAAGGACAAAGCGGAAAGAACAGGGGTAAAAAACTATTTGAAGAAATAATGACTGAAAACATTTCAAAGTTGGCGGGGAAAAAAAAAACAACAACAATAAATTTACAGATTCAAAAAGCTGACTGAATCCCAAACAGGATAAATGTAAAAAAATCTGTGTGAAGATCTACCACAAATAAAATTCTGCAAACTAAAGCAAAAAAAAAAAAAAAAAAAAAAAAAATCTTGAAAGCAGTAAGAGGAAAACTATGTCTTACAGGTAGAGGGAAAACCACTTGAATGATGGTATATTTCTCATTAGAAACTATGAAGACCAAAAAGAAGTGGCACAATAATTTTCAGGAGCTGGAACAAAGAACTATCAACCCAGGGGAATATGCCCTTCAGGTATAAAGGGGAAATCAAGATATTCTCAAATGAAGAACAACTCAGGGAATTTGTCAACAGCAGACCTGCTTTAAATGAATGACTAAAGGAAGTTCTCCATGCAGAAATGGAATAAAGGAATCTTAGACTATTAGGAAGAAAGAGAGCCCACAAGAAGCAAATATTGTAATGCTGACATGAATCCAAATGTATGCGGAGGAAATATTAAAGATTGTATTATAAATAGGGAAGGCAAAATTTTAAAAAGACAGATTTGGCCAGGCACTGTGGCTCATGCCTGTAATCCCAGCATTTTGGGAAGCCAAGGCAGGTGGATCACCTGAGGCCAGGAGTTCGAGACCAGACTGACCAATATGGTGAAAGCCCATCTCTACTAAAAGATATAAAAGTTAGCCTTGCATGGTGATGGGCACCTGTAATCCCAGCTATTCAGGAGGCTGAGACAGGAGGATTGCTTGAACCCAGGAGGCAGAGGTTGCAGTGAGCCGAGATTGCGCCATTGCACTCCAGCCTGGGCAACAGACCAAGACTCCATCTCAAAAAAAAAAAAGAAAAGAGAAAAAGAAGAGGTTTCTACACTTTACTCAGACTGGTAAAATTATGATTCCACCAGTATATTGTGTGTATATAAAGTAATACATACAGCAACAACTAAAAATGCTACATAAAGAGATAGTCTCAAAAAGACTGTACTTCAATCAAAATGGAATTGCAAATATTATTAAGGTAACCTACAGAAAAGCAGAAAAAAATTAAAATGTAAGACAGAATGAAAAATATAAAGCAAAACCTAAAATGGCAGACTTAAACCCTAACATATCAATAAGTAAACTAATGTAAATAGAATAAATATATCAATTACAATACGGAGATTGGAAGAGTGGATTAAAAAATATAGCCCAACTATATGCTTCCTACAAGAAACTTGCTTTGAACATAATGATACAGATAGGTTGAAAGTAAAAGGTTGGAAAAAGATATATCATACAATCATTAACCAAAAAAAA
Source organism: Ateles fusciceps (assembly GCA_036589455.1). Classification (NCBI taxonomy): domain Eukaryota; kingdom Metazoa; phylum Chordata; class Mammalia; order Primates; family Atelidae; genus Ateles; species Ateles fusciceps. The sequence continues at coordinate 1,788,003 of JAZHEH010003064.1, forward strand.
GCAGTGGCTACATTAATTTCAGTCATAAAAGGTAAGACTTCAGAACAAAAAATAAATTATCAGAGACAGAAAGAGGTATCATATGATGATAAAAAGGGCAATCCACCAAAAAGACATGGCAATCCTAAATGTTTATGTGCCAAACGATAGAGTCACAAAATATTATATGCAATAAAATCTAATAAAACTGAGAGGAAAAACAGACAAATGCACGGTCATAGTTGGAGACTTCAACACCCCTCTCTCAAGAACTGATAAAAAAACAACTAGACAGAAAATCAGCAAGCATGTAGTAAAACTCAAAAACACACTCGGCCAATGTGACTTAATTGACATTTATGGAACATTCCACCCAAACATAAGAATACATGTTCTTTTCAAATGCCCACAAAAAAAACACACACAAATAGACCACATTCTCAATACAGAATATGTTCAAAGAGTTCTGTAGAATCAAACTATAAATCAGTAACAAAAAGAAAACAAGAAAATCTCCAAACACTTAAATAACCCATGAATCAAGAGAAAGTCTCAAAGGAAATCAAATAGTACACTGAACTAAAAGAAAATGAAAACACGGCATCTAAAAATTTGTGGAACACAGCTACAGCAGTGCCTACATTAGAAAAGAAGAAAGATACCAAATCATCAATCCAATTTTCTACACCAAGAAACTAAAGAGTAAATAAATACAAAGAAGAGCAAAATAAACTGAGAGAAAGCAGAGGTAGAGAAATGATTGCTATGGTTTGAATGCTAGTGTACCCTCCAAATCTCATGTTGAAACTTAGTCCCCAGTGCAACAGCGTTAGCAGGCAGGGTCATTAGGAGGTGACTGGGCCATGAGGCAGAGCTCTCATGCATAAAATTAGTGACCTTATAAAAGGGCTGGAGGAAACTAGCTAAGCCCTTTTTTGGACCTTCCACCATTCCACCATGTGAGAACATAGCATTCATCTCCTCCAGAAGACACAGCAAAAAGCCAGCTGGGAAGCAGAGATAGGGCCCTCACCAGTTCACCAGACACCAATCTGCTGGCACTTGAATTGATCTTGAATTTCTAGCCTCCAGAACTGTGAAGGATAAATTTCTGTTTTCTATAAATTACTCAGTCCCAGCTATTTTGTTATAGCAGCTCAAACAGATGAAGGCAATAACGATGAGCAGAAATTTTAAAAATTGAAAGCAGAAATATAATAGAGAAAATCAATGAAATGAAAAACTGGTTCTTTGAAAAGATCAGTAAAATTGACAGACCTCTAATAAGACTGACAAAGTAACATCAGAGAGAAGACACAACTTACAAAGATTAGGAAAGAAAGAAGAGATACCACTACAGATCCTGCAAACATCAAAAAGATAATAAGATAATACTGCAAATAACTATACATACACAAGGTTAACAACTTAGATGAAATGGACCAATTCCTCAAAAAGCAAAACTAGCACAACTCACTCAATATTAAATAGATTATCTGAATATCCCTATAACTATCAAGAATATTAAATCTGTAATTTTAAAACAAAGAAAAAGAGTCTCCAGGCACCAGTGGTTTCAATGGAGAATTCTACCAAACGCTTAAAGGAAATTAATATCAATTATACACAATCTCTTACAGAACACAGAAGAGGAGAGAACACTTCCCAATTCATTTGAGGAAGTTAATATTAGTTTGGAACCAAAACTGGACAAAGACCATACCAAAAAAAAAAAAAAAGAAAACTTCAAACTAATGCTTCTCATGAATATAGAAACTGAAATCTTCAACAAAATATCAGCAGATAAAGATGAGTGATATGTAAAACAAAATTATGCACCATCACCAAGTGGGGTTTATTCCAAGGATGCAAAGTTGACTCGATATTCAGAAATCAATAAGCATAATCCACCATATTAACAGACTAAAGAAGAAAAATTGCATGGTCATTTCAAATGATATAATATTTGACAAATACTTAGGAATTTGTCAAGTATCAAATAATAAATATTAGACAAAATACAACATACACTCATAAAACACTCAGAAACACAGGAATAGAAGGAAATTTCCTAAAAGGTAGAGTTTCTCCAAAAAAAAAAAAATTCCAGAACTAAAATTATAATGATAAAATACCAAATACTTTCCTCTTAAAATATTACTTAACATAGTGCTGAAAGTTCTAGCCAGTGTGATAAGTCAAGAAAGCAAAATAAATGGCAGAAGGAGAAAAAAGAAAGAGGTGAAACAGTCCTTATTGGCATATAACATGACTTAATTGTCTACATCAGAAATATAAAGAAACCTACCAAACACTTTCCTCCCAGAACCAAGTGGATTCAGCAAGTTCACAAGATACAAGAAAAAATTGCAAAGTTAACTATATGTCTACATAAATATGTGGACACCACAGTTAAAAATATAATACTATTTGCAATCATTCAACAACAATAAAGCTATACTTGGGTGTTAATCTAACAAAACGTATAGGATTTCTATGCTGAAAACTGCAAAACACTGATGAAAAAAATCAAAGAAAATCTAAATATATTTATTTAGAGATGTACCATATCTTATTCATGGATTGGAAGATTTAATATATAAAGATGCCTATTCTGCCCAAATTGATACACAGATTTTCTAATTCCTATCAAAATTCTGGCAAGATTTTTTGTGAATATGGTATATACAAGACTAGTTTAAAAGTCTCATGGAAAAACATAAGGAATTAGAATAGCTAAAACCATTTCAAAAGAAGAATAAAGTGAGAGGAATCAGTCTATGTGATTTCAAGACTTATTCTGTACTTCCAGTAATCAAGACTGTGCATTACTGGTGGAGGAGTACAAACAGGGTTCAATAGAACAGAAGAGAGAGCTCAGAAATAGATCCTAACAAAGTTGCTCAACTTGTTTCAACAGAGTACAAAAGCAAGACAACAGGAAAGACAGCTTTCTCACCAAATAGTGCTAGAGCAATTGAACATTCACAGGCAAAAAAAAAAAAAAAAAAAAATCTTGACCTAACTCTCACAATTTATACAAAAATGAATTCAGAATGAATCCATTCTGAATGTACCTTACTTCAAGGTAAAAGGTAAAGCTATTAAATATATAAAACAGGAGAAAATCTTCAGGATCTAGGGCTATGCAAAGAAGTCCAAAAGCACAATCCACAAAAGGAAAATTGATAAATTGGTCTTAATAAAATTAAAAATTTCTGCTCTGCAAAAGGTCCTGTTAAGAGGATGAAATCACAAGTACAGACTGGAAGAAAATATTTGCAAACTACATATCTGACAAAGAACCAGCATCTAGAAAGTAAAAAGAGCTCTCAACGTTCAAGAATAAAAAAATATGCAATCCAATTACAATATGGGCAAAAGACATGAAACATTTTATCAAAGATGACATGGAAATGGCAACAAGCACCTGAAAAGGTCAACATAATCAACTATTAGGGAAATGAAAATTAAACCCACAATGAGATATTACTACACACATACATGAATGACTGGGAAAAAAAATGACAACACAAAATGTTGATGAGAATGCAGAAAAACTCAACTACACCTACGTAGTTGGTAGGACTGCAGGATGGTACAACCACTGTGGAAAACAGTCTGACATGGTCTTACAAAAGTAAACATGTGACTACCAGATGACCTGAAACTTGTCTAGGCATTCGTCTCAGAGAAATGAACACATATGTTCACACAAAAACCTGCACATGAATGTTTGTAACAGCTTTATTTGTAATAACCCAAAACTGGAAATAACCCAGATGTCCCTCAACTGATGATGGTTAAACAAACTGTGGTACAACCATAACTTGTAAAACTACTTAACAAAAATAAATAAATGAACTTTATTATTATTATTAGTATTGAGACAGTCTTGCTCTGTCACCCAGGCTGGAGTGCAGTGACACAGTCTCCACTCACTGCAACCTTCGCCTCCCAGGTTCAAGCAATTCTCTTGCCTCAGCCTCCCAAGTAGCTGGGATTACAGGCATGCGCCACCACACCTGGCTAATTTTTGTATTTTTAGTAGAGACGGGGTTTTGCCATGTTGGCCAGGTTGGTCTTGAACTCCTGAGCTCAGGTGATCAGCCCACCTTGGCATCCCAAAGTGCTGGCATTACAGGCGTGAGCCACCCCCACCTGGCCATAAAGGAATTATTAATCCACTCTGTTGAATCTCCCAGATGAATCACCGGAGAACTATGCTGAGTGAGAAAAGCCAACACAAAAGGTTACATACTGTATGATTATTCATATATAAAACATCCTTGAAATGACAAAATTATATTATTAGAGAACATATTAGTGGCTTTCAGGAGTTAAGGAGGGAGTGGAAGTGAGAGGGAAGTAAACTTGGCCATAAAAGGGCAGCATGAGACATCCTTGTGATGATAATAATATTCTGTATCTTGACTGCATCAACATCAATATCCTAGTTGTGATACTGTTCTATAGTTTTGCCACTGGGAAAGTAGGGTAAAGGGGACATAGCATCTTGTATTATTTCTTACAACTGTGTGTGAATCTACAGTTATTTCAAAAGTTAAACATTTAATTTAAAAAACGGATGGGACAGGCATGGTGCTTTGTGCCCATATCCCAGCAAGTTGGGAGGCTGAGGTGGGAGGTTCACTTGATCCCAGGAGTTTGAGGCTGCAGTGAGCTACAATCACATCACTGCACTCCATCCTGGGCAATAGAGTGAGACCCTGTCTCTTTTAAAAATAAAAATAAAAAAACTGGCCAGGGACAGCAGCTCATGCCTATAATCCCAGCACTTTGGGAGGTAAAGGCAGGTGGATCACTTGAGGTCAAGAGTTCAAGACCAGCCTGGTCAACATGGTAAAACCCCATCTCTCCAAAGGAAAAAAAAAAAAAAAAAACCTACAAAAGAACACAGACTCCCAAGGTATGGATAAAACTAAAATAAACTTGAATATTTCCTGTATTTTCCCTTCACCCAGTAAAAAGATATAGGAGAGTGGAAAGAAGAGGTGTTCTAGTCCCAAGGACCATAAAGAGTTGTTACAACCTCTCACTTGTCCAGGCAAAATGAAATAAATGTCAATGGCAATGAAGAAGAGTGGACAACATTTAGAATTTACTTGCCCCCAAGGAAACTGAGTCTCACTTCATCTCATCAGGGGGGCACTGTGATCCCTCCAGTGAGTTTCAGCAAGGGCATCCACCACAGCAATGCCTTATAGATGTCTAGGTCTTAGACATCCCCCCCAGAGATAAACAACATTGGCCCACACCTTGCAGTTCTGGGTCTTATCAAAACACCTAAGCTGGCCAGGCAAAGTGACTCACACCTGTAATCCCAGCACTTTGGGAGGCCCAGGCACATGGGTCACCTGAGGTCAGGAGTTCAAGACCAGCCTGGGCAACATGGTGAAACTCTCTCTCTACTAAAAATACAAAATTAGCCAGATGTGGCAGGAGTGCCTGCAGTCCCAGCTACTTGGGAGGCTGAGGCAGGAGAATCTCTTGAACCTAGGAGGTGGAGGTTGCAGTGAGCCAAGATCACACCACTGCACTCCAGCCTGGACAAGAAGAGTGAAACTCCACCTCAAAAACAAAAAAAAATAAAATTAAAATTAAAAAAATGAAACACCTAAGGTGCAATAAGGTGCAACTCTAGCCTCAGTAACCTAAGGACTCTAAAATTTTATTGCTATAAGTCAATCACATGCTTCTTTTCCAAACCTGGCATTTGTACTTAAGTCAAAACAGCAATAACAAATGCAAACTGCATCCACCTGGGAACTGTGTTATATCCTAGCGAGTTAGAAGGAAAGCGCCACACTCTGAGTTCCTAATTAAGAGTCCTTTATTTGCCGGTGATGGAGAGTCAGCTAAGGCTCAAAATTCTCTCGGCTCCAAGGAAGGGGCTTGATTTCCCCTTTATACCTTGATTTAGGTAGGGGAGGGGGGAGCCTAGCTGAAGTGGAATTTTACAGAAGCAGAACAAGCAAATTAGATAAGGAAGCTGGTAACCAGGGGGCAGGAGGTTCCCAGGATTGTTGTATTTCCATACAATCATCAAGGAGGGTAGCAGGGGGAACTTTCCATACAATCAATCACCAAGGAGGGTATTCACAATAGCAGGTAGATTTGCCAAGCTTGATGCGGTTACAATGGTTACAGGTACTGGGAACAGTGTGAACCACTCTTAAGGGTTCAAAGCTTTGAGTGCAGCATGACCCAGTAATGCACCTGAGGGGCTGCGGCAGGGGAGGGAGAGGCTCGAGAGAGCTTGTCAGGTTTTCACTAAGATGGAATCAGTTAGGTTAGCACAAGTTAGGTTATCACATTCCCCACTTCTGTTTTGGGGGCATCAAAGCATTGACTCTTCAGTTACAACAAAGGGGTTATAGTGGCTTCTGAGATACATAAGTTTAGCAGAATACACTCTGCCTTATGAAGCAAGGAGGCAGTTTAGTATACAGGGCCCAAAGATTAAGCCTAACAGGAGAAGAAAAGGTCCTGCCAGCCCAGTTATTAACGTAGTTAGCCATGGGCTGCAGTTAAACATGCTTTGGTATCATGTGGTATTCTTCTCCCGCTCTTGTTGCCATTTATCTAAATTTTTTCGAGCCCTTTGAAGAGTATCTTTAATGACTCCAGATTGGTTAGCATAAAAACAACAGCTTTCCCCCAATGCTGCACACAAGCCTCCCCCGGGAAAGTAACACTAGATCTAAGTCTCAGCAGTTCTGGAGAACAACTTCAGCTGAGGATTCTACCTGAGTATGTAACATATTTATGGCAGACTGGAGATTTCCCAAATCGGCATCTACTTGTTGAGACAGGGATGTTAGTCCAGTTTCTCCCCTGACCAGGCCAGCAGTGCTGATAGCTGCTGACCCAGCTATGCTAATGCCGGCCAGAAGAGGCACAAGGAGGGAAACAGCTCGACAGGACCTGGAGTGTAGCTCAGGGGAAGCGATGATATGTCGTTCTTCTGGTCCACTGTACATGTAGACCTGGGGGAAGGACATGAACCAACACACACGGGTACACGTAGACCTGGGGAAGGACGTGAACCGACATGCACGGGTACACATAGACCAGGGGAAGGACGTGAACCGACATGCATGGGTACACATAGACCTGGGGAAGGACGTGAACCAACACGCACGGGTACACGTAGACCCGGGGAAGGACGTGAACCAACACACACAGGTACACATAGACCTGGGGAAGGACGTGAACCAACACGCACGGGTACACGTAGACCCGGGGAAGGACGTGAACCAACACACACAGGTACACATAGAACTGGGGAAGGACGTGAACCAACACGCACGGGACAGGACAGTCCAGGGTCTGTCCCATTGATGCAGCAAGTGAGGCCCGAGGTGCAGGCCAAGTATTGTTGGGTGCCTGGTAGGAGACTGAAGGGTTTAGGGTAGTGAGCAGAGGCTGCTTAAAAGGAGAAGCAGATAGATTATGCCTAATGCTAATTAGGCAGGCGGTGTTTCCTGCGATGTCCCCTAGTGTAAGGGAACGGGGGAGTGTCCTTTCCAAGCAGGAGTGAGTCCTTCTTTGGGGAAATTTTTGACACACACCAGGTCACCAGGACGGAAAGTGTGGCAGGGCCCGGTTTGGTCAGGAACTGGATTAGGGTGTGCTCCCTGGACAAGTGGCTGGATGATATTTTGAACCTGTTGGAGAGACTGCAGCTACTATAACAATTTAGTTTGGGATATTTCTGCTAGATGGGTATCTTTTAATCTAGGCAGTATGGGTGGAGCCCTTCCATACATGATTTCAAAAGAAGAGAACCCTGCCTTGTAAGGGGTGCATCTAACTCTAAGAAGAACTAAAGGAAGGAGGTTTGTCCAACATTCACCAGTTTCCAAGATTAATTTTCTAGGAGTACTTTTCAAGGTTCGATTCATGCATTCTACCTGTCCAGAGCTCTGAGGTCGATAGGCACAATGGAGTTTCCATTGAATGTTTAATGCCTTACTGACTGATTGAGCTATGGACGAGGTGAAGGCTGGCCTTTTTGGTGTGACTTTAGGACTATTTATTACATAGTTGATGAGAGTGCCTCCATCTCCCCGAAGGATAAATCACCCCTAGGAGCATTTGCTTTTCCTGGGCAAGTAAGGTCCTGACTGACAGCTGATCATGGACTGTGGCATCCTGCATGACCCAGACACTGCTCACCTTTCTGACTTCGCCTCCTCCCCCTGTTCCCACAGTCATCTTTCTTCTGCTATTCCTCGAATAGAACAAGCATGTTCCCACCTCAGGGCCTTTGCAGTCACCATTCCCTCTGCCTGAAATGCTTTTTCCAGAGACCTTTCCATGGCTGGTTTCCTCTCACCTTAGCCTGAAGCTTGCCTCCTTGGAGACACTGTCCATTATTGCAAAATCTGAATTGCCCACCTGGATACTCTCATGCCAGACACTCTCCATTACCATGTTTTCTTTACTTCTTTTTTTTTTTTTTTTAGACAAGATCTTGCTCTGTTGCCCAGGCTGGAGTGCAGTGGTACGATCATGGCTCACTGCAACTTCCTCCTTCCCACAGGCTCAAGTGATCCTCCAGCCTCAGTTTCCCAAGTAGCTGGGACCACAGGTGCAAGCCCAGCTAATTTTTTTTAATGTTTTTGAGGAGACAGGGTCTTGCCATGTTGCCCAGGCTAGTCTCTAACTCCTGGGCTCAATTGATCCTCTTGCTTTGGCCTCCCAAAGTGCTGGCATCTTATTTTCTTCATAACACATAACAGTCTGAAATTACCTTAAATTTCACTTGTTGATTATCGATATTCCCCCCACTCCTCCAGAAGAATATAATCTCCATGAGAGCAGGAGGCATCTGCTGAGTTCACTGCCATGTCCTCAGAGCACAGTGAAAGAAAGAAAGGAGGGAGAACAGGCCTGCCATGGTGGCTCACACCTGTAATCCCAGCACTTTGGGAGGTTGAGGCGGGCAGATCACTTGAGGTCTAGAGTTTGAGACCAGCCTGGCCAACATAGTGAAACCTCATCTCTACTAAAAATACAAAAATTAGCCAGCCATGGTGGCATGTGCCTGTAGTCCTAGCTACTCAGGAGGCTGAGCCAGGAGAGTCACTTGAACCCAGGAGGCAGAGGTTGCAGTGAACTGAGATTACACCACTGCACTCCAGCCTGGGCAACAGAGCAAAAAAAAAAAAAAAAAGGAAAAAAAAGAAAAAGAAGGAAGGAAGGAAAGCAAGCAAGAAAGAAAGAAAAGGAAGGAAGAAGAAAGAAAGGAGGGAGGGGAGGGGAGAGAGAGAAGGAAAGAAAGAGAGAAAGAAAGAAGAAGAAAGAAAGATAAAGAAAGAAAGGAAGGGGGAGGAAGGAAGGAAGGAAGGATGGAAGAAAGGAAGGGAAAGAAAGAAAAAAGAAGGAAGGAAAGAAAGAAAGAAAGAAAAAGAAAGAAAGAGAAAGAAAGAAAAGAAAAGAAAGAAAGAGAGAAAGAAAGAAAGGTGGGAGGGAGGGAGGAAGGGAATCTGGAAACCATCATCTCAGCAAACTGACACAAGAACAGAAAGCCAAACACCGTGTGTTCTCATGCATAGGAGGGTGTTGAACAATGAGAACATGTGGACTCATGGAGAGGAACATCACACGCTGGGGGCAGTTGGTCGCGGTAGAGGAGGGACAGCGGGGGGGTGGGGGGAGGTGGGGAGGGTGGGGAGGGATAACATGGGGAGAAATGCGGGACATAGTATACACCTAAAGTAAAATTTAAAAATTAAAAATCCTAGCCTCTAAATTTTGGAGGAGGCAGATTTGAGTAATAATAAACTCCTGTCTTTCTGCTTAACCAGCTCTGTGTTTATTAAACTCTTTTCCTATTGCAAAAACCTGCTGTGTTCAGTGCATTGTGGTTTATGGGCAGCAGCTGAGATGAACCCATCAGGCAATTACAACTGCACAATCTAAATGTCCATCAGTAGGGGCCTGGTTAAATAAACTGTAGTAAATCCACCCAACAGGGTGCCATAGAGCCATAAAAGAGCTGAGGGAGATCTTTATGTATTGATATAAAATGATCTCCTAGATATATATAAGGTTGATAAAAACAGGGTCCTAAACAGTGTGTAATGTTTCCAGATACATGTGGGATTGCTGGTGTGCCTCAACATCTCTGGAAAGATACATGGGAACTGGCCATTCTGGCAGCCTCAGGAGAAAGGAGCTGGGTTGTAAGGACAGGGATAAGAGAGAGCGACACACTTTCAACTGTTCGATTGTATCACTGTATCAATCAACTCCTGTTGTGAAACCAAAGACCACAGCACCTCAGGCTGGGCTCAGTGGACTTGACTGCAAGCCACAGTCAGAGCTGGCTGGTCTGCTGGGTAGGCTCATGTGTCTCTGCCTCCTTGCTCCCTGGGGCAAGGCGAGGGCCTAAGAGCAAAAGGCACATGCAGAACAAGCAATTTCTCTTGAGACTGACACTCGGATCTGGCATCCTGTCACATCCACCGATGGCCAAAACAGGTTCCAAAGTTCGGACTGAGAAGCATATTTTATCCCTAGTGGGAGGAACTTCAAAGGTGCACAGAAAGGGCACGGATGTAAGAAGGGAGGAAGAATTGGGGCCATTAATTAAATACAACAAAGGTACTCGATACATATATTATCTGTCTGGAGATAGGTATTATTCAAATGTAAAAGAGAATACATAGACGTGCTCACATTAATACCTAATGAGAAGGAACCAATGGGGTGGGAGTGGGGGGGAGACCAAACATACCCAAGAAGAGATCATCAGGGCCAGGTGTGATGGCTCATGTGATTCTCCAGTCTCAGCCTCCCAGATAGCTGGGATTACAGGCACCTGCCACCACATCTGCCTAATGTTTGTATTTTTAGTAGAGATAGGGTTCCGCCATGTTGGCCAGGCTGGTCTTGAACTCCTGATCTCCTGACCTCAGGTGATCTGCCCACCTCAGCCTCCCCTTTATTTTATATATATATATATATATATACATACACACACACACACACATATGTATATCCCCTATAGTCTCTGCCCCTCTGGAGAACTCTGACTAATATACTGCCTAATCCTGGCAGCAGCCCCAGGGAGTAGATGTCCCATTTTACAGGTGGGAAAACTGAGGCTTAAGAGGGAGGGGTACTTGCTGGAGTCACACAGTTGGTGAGGGGGAGGCAGGGATTGGTCAGTCTAGGTCAATCCGACTGCAAAACCCACACCACTTCCACCATAGCACACAGCCTCCTGAGAGAGGGCGTCCATGGGGCAGGTGACCCCCAGCCCTGTCCCCCTCACCATGCCACCTCCTGGGACTCAGCTCTATCCTTCCATGCTCTAATTAGCCTGCTGAGCCTTCAGCCAGTTAGACCATGCTTCTTTGTTTAAAAATGCTTCAGTAGATGAAAGGAAACTTGGCAGTTACCTCTGCACACAGCTTTAAGTGTATATATTGGCCCATCTTTACAGATTTAATTGTCTATAAAATTATTCTGTATGCAGTTTCCATATGGATCTTCAGAGCCTTGCACCCTGCACGCTTCTTAACTGGTTCTCACTCCCAGGCTGTGACACAGCTCTGAACGGGTGTCAGGCACTCTGGAGCCTGCCAGGTTCAATACAAAGTTGGGCTCCCTGCCAGATGTGTGCTTTGAGAGGGGACAAATCATCCTAGGCCTCAGTTTCCTCATCTCTAAAGGGGCATAATCATAGTAACTTGTCAGGAGATTGGGAAAATTCAATGAAATAATGTGGATAAGGTGCTTAGTGTTGTGTTTCATACACACACACACACACACACACACACACAGGGTGTCGTAGCTAATTTTTGAGATCTTAACCCATGTTATTCCCCCTCCATTTTCTGGAACACAGTCTCCCCACTATTCTTCCAGTCCTGCCATGCAGTCATGCACCTGTGGATTCAGGACAGGTGATTGAGAAGAAATCACATTCAAGAAACAAGACTTTTGGCTGGTCATGGTGGCTCACACCTGTAATCCCAGCACTTTGGGAGGTCGAGACAGGCGAATTACCTGAGTTCAAGACCAGCCTGGCCAACAAGGCTGGAATCCCATTTCTACTAGAAGTACAAAACTTAGCCAGGCATGTGGCAGGTGCCTGTCATCCCAACTATTTGGGAGGCTGAGACAGGAGAAACGCCTGAACCCAGGAGGGAGGGGTTGCAGTGAGCTGAGATCTTGCCATTGCACTCCAGCGTGAGACTCCATCTCAAGAAAGAAAGACAAAGAATGACAAGGAAGGAAGGAAGGGAGGGAAGGGACAGGAAACAAGGCTTTAGAGCCTCAAAACACAGAGCTCTGATGAACTCCATGTGCAATGTTTATATCATAAAGAATAGATTGAAAAAAGAATAGATGAAGATCTGATGCTTCAGCTAGAAACCATCCTCCTGCAGGGAAGAGAAAACAACTGTAGCTAAGATAATAAAAGAAATTCACTGATTCCCATGACTGACAGGGCCATGGGAGAGCAGCTTTAGAGGTGTTGACCCAGGAACTCAACGATGTCACTCAATCTCCTCCCAGCTTTCAATAGAGGCTGCTCCAAACCAAGCCTGGATCCCCTTATGGAGACAAGATGGCTGCCAGAGGCTTCCAGGGATGTCCTCAAATAAGAGGTGGAGTCTGGAAATAGCTCCTCCCAGAAACTCCAGCCAACATCATCTCTCATCTCATTGGCTCAAACTGGGTCACATGCCCATCTCTGAACCAATCATGGGTCACATGACCGTCTCTGAACCAATCAGTGGAGGAATGAGCTAGGCTGATTGGGTAAATCCAATAAGGTCTCATTCCTGGGGGATGTGGGTCTTTCCCCACCAATTACTGAGGGGCTGCCATGCATAAAGAGCACTTCTTTAACTGATGTATTCAAAATATGAAGTTTATGCAACAATGAATAGACTGGAAAAAGAATAAACAAAGGGCTTCCTAAAAGTTGTCTTCTCCCATACTGAATTACTCCTTTCTGAACAATTTTTATGGGACATAGGTCATTCAATAATTTTATCTTGAGCAGCCTCCAGGAGGATCTCATAGTCAAAGCAACTATGAAATACGTCATCGTCTTTTTTAGAATATGACACCCAGAAAGTGGCACCGCTCTCTAAAAAGGTCACAGCAGCACAGAGCATCAGAGTGTCACCTCCAATAATGATAATACGAGCTAACGTTTATGAAGGAGTTACTATCTGCCAGGTACTGTGTTAGGCATTGAACTCTTTTAACCTCATAATAGCCCTCTGAAAGTAAGCCCTATTATTAACCCCATTTTATAGATGATGAAGCAGAGGAACAGAGAGTAGAAGTAACTTTCCCAAGATCACACAGCTATTTAGCAGCAGATGAGAATTTGAGCCCAGTAAAGCTAGCTCCAGCTTGCATGCTATACGTTCTCTACTTCTTTGGCACCATAGAAATTCACATGGGAATTTCACACGGGAGTATTCACTCATTCACTTGACAAACATTTATTGACTATGATATGCCAAGGAATTCCTAAGCCATTTAAAATATATTCACTCATTCATTTCTTCAACACATATTTTCTGAACACCTACTTTGTATTAAGCACTGTATTCGTGCCAGGGGACACAGTGGTGGACAATCCTGACCCGGCTCCCAACTTCATGACGTGCACAGCCTGCAATCCCTTGTGAACTGTACTAAGACACATCAGTGAAAAGCTCAGGGCTGTCATGCACGCCGTACAGTGTGCACACTGCACAATGCACCCAACAGATGGGGCGAGTGAGGGCTGCAATCCACCACCTCAGTCCCCTTATCAAATCCCATGCTCTGATGCTGAGCTGAATCTGTCCAAAAAGAAGCCTTCTTCTATGACAAAGCTGTGTTTGTGCAAGCAGTGCCCATCCAACCAGCAAAGGGCACTTGCTCTAATTTACACAAAGCCACCATATTGGAAAATCTATGATGCTGTGACAGCTGCTTCCACTCCCACCTTTATCTTACAAGTCAAGGTTCCGGTTTGGTTGGTTGGTTGGTCTCTGGAAGAGCTACTGCTAAACGATGCATCCTGATTACATCGCCAGTTCAGTGGAGAGTGTTTTATCTAAGCCCAAGAATTCTGCCTGCTGTGTCTTAGCGCGAGTGAGCCAGAGCTCTTGCAGAGTGCTGGATGGTGAATGCTTCTTCATGAGGGTGTATGATATGGTTTGGCTGTGTCCCCACCCAAATCCCATCTTGAATGTAGCTTCCATAATTCCCATGTAATGTAGGAGGAACCCGGTGGGATGGGAGATAATTGGATCATGGGGGTGATTTCCTCCATTCTGTTCTCCTGGTAGTGAATAAGTCTCACGCGATCTGATGGTTTTATAAGGGGAGGACAGCCCTTTCACTTGGTTCTCCTTTTCTCTCTCGTCTGCTGCCATATAAGACGTGCCTTTTGCCTTCCACCATGTTTCTGAGGCCTCCCCAGCCACATGGAACTGTGAGTCCATTAAACCTCTTTTCTTTGTAAATTACCCAGTCTCAGGTATGTCTTTATCAGCTGCATGAAAACAGACTAATACAGTTTGCATCTGAAGATGTTCATCAGTCCTCCAGGAGCCTCAGGAAGAACCAGAAGCACTAGAGTCCTCAGAGGGAAGAAAATTCCCAGTTAATAGAGTCAAGGGCCTACCAACTAAAAAAATCCAAGTTCTGGCAACGTCCACCCCAATCCCAAGTAGAGTCATTGCAGCAGAGACCCACAATAGAAGCTGATGCAAGCCCTGCCCAGGGACGTGTGGCAAATGCTGTCAACTTGCTGTCTGTATCTCCTCTGCCCTCTGTGCCATGGTTATGCACGCTGGCTCCAAATCTGCTCTCATCCCAACAGCCAGCCCCTGCAACTCTTTGCCAGGGCTGGCCTTCAGGCTGCTGGAACCCCCTTTGCCTGTGCACACAAAGAGCCAGAAGGAGCCAGGAAGCCACGTGAAATCCCTTAGCCAACGGGTACAGGGGGAATCAATAGTCTGGCTGCCTTTCCCCAGGGTTGGGACAATGAAAAGGTGTCACGTGCCCTGTCACTGGGGCTCCCCCTGTAGGACTGAGCTCAAGCTTTGCTCCGCAGGGTGTCATTTGATACCATACCCCGGCATAGCCTCCGCTTTCCCTTCTCCTTCTTAGTTCCTCACTCCTCTTTGATTTTCCCTGGAAATGCTTCCTAATAAAAACCTGACACACAAAATTTCCACTAAGAGTCTGATTCAGGGGAATCAAATCTAGAATGGGAACCAAAGGGAGTTGGGCTGGTCGTGCATACTGAGTGCCTCTCTCCCCGGCTCCTTTCTAAGCCTCCTCCATGATTTCAGGAGACATATGCCAAGCACCACTTGGGGCTGGCCCTGGGCCATTTAAACTCAATCCATTGGCTCTCTCTGGAATCGATCACTCACATGTTTTTTTCCAGACCTCCATGAAAAATGATTTGCAAAGTCGTCTCTCCCTCTCTCTCCTTCTTTCCCTCTCTCTCCCTCTCTCCCTGGTTAAACTTGGGTAATGGTGTTCAAGGACTCCCTGGGATGTTTCTCTAACTGACAGGTTTATGGGGCAATAGTTGCTGATGTTATATGTGTCCTCAGATAGGCAGGTCTTTTTATACTGTGTGTGTCCTCATAAAAATGATTGGTTTTAAGTTGTTATTCTAATATTGCTGTGATTGTAACATTGGAGCCGACGGTCTCCAAAGGAGATGGGTATTGAAGTCTGATAAATAGGAGCAGGGCAGTTCTGTCGGTCTGTGAGGCAGTAGGACCAGGCTGGTGGGCTGCCACCGCCAGCAGGTAGGGGCTCAACGCCCATTTTTTTATGTTATTATAAAGATAACAATTAATATGTGACAGCATCATAAATAATCAAAACTGCCTCTTAGGCTAGATAAAACCAAAAGCAGCTCACTGTGGCCTGAGAGGAAGGGAGATGACAGGGTCCAGAGGAATGCCCCTAGAAAAACATGGGGACAAAGAGAGGGAGAGACAGAGAGGGATGCATGGGTGCAGGGAGCAATAGATATAAAAGAGTTGGGGGAGAGAGGGCCATGTGACAGCCAGACAGGCGCAGGGGAGAGAGAAGCAGAGAGGGGCACACCAGCAAAGCCCATGACAGACACACACAGAGACAGAGAGACCCAAGACCCACAGAGCCAAAGACCTGGAAGACATGGAGATGAGGAACAGATGAGACATCACAAATGAGACCGAGACAGAGACGGGAGGAAATAATGAGACAAGCACGAAAGAGCGACCAGGCTAGGCAGACACACCGACAAAATGACACACCGACCGGAAACCAGCAATCACAGGAACAGAGAGGACACAGTGAGAAAGGCCAATGGAAAGGCAGAGAAGGGGGAGGAAGAGAGGAAACATAATGGAGACTGAATCAGGCTAGGAGGCAGTGGGTGATGACCTGGCCGACCAAGCCCACAGAGTCTAGTGGAAGAGTCGGAGCTCGGGAACCAGACGACCTGGTACCATCATGGTTTTGCCATTTGCTGGATGCTGAGGGACACCAGGCATGTTCTTCCTCAGACTTTCTGAGCCTCAGTTTTCTCATCTGTAAAATGGGATGACACACAGACACGGCACCAACTCTCGGCCCCTGGGTGGTGGTCCCAAGCATCTTGGCATGCCTCTTGTGATAGGAAGCCCCCAAGGTGGTCCCCAGTGACCTGCACCACCTGGGGTTCATGTCCTCATGTGGCATGCTGAGTTTGGGCCAGAGGCAGTGACTGGCTTCTAACCAATGTCGAATGTGGCAAAAGTGATGGGATGGCTATTCTGAGATTCCATTACAAGCACCTGTGAGTTCCATCTTTCTAGCAGTTTCCATCTCTGGAGCTCTTGGGAAGGGGAAGTTGTGGGCTGCCCTATGGAGAGGCTGCTGGAAGAAAAAAGCTGTCCTCAGTCAACTGCCATTGAGGACCTGGGCCCTGCCAACCAACATCCATGTGAGCAACCTTGTGGTGACTCTGCAGCCTGGGATGCCACCTCGACTGCAGCCTCAGGAGAGACCCTCAGCCAGAGGACCCCTAATTCCTGACCCACAGACTAAGCTAGTGTTTGGTGATTTAAGCCTCTGTTTCAGGATAATTCATTATGCAGCAATTAATACCCGATACAGATTGTGGTGCCTGGAAGTGAGGTATGGCCATAACAAAAGTGTAAAAATCAGAGCGTGCCTTTAGGAGGCAGAGATGGGCTGGAAGGACAGGAGGGAATGTATTGCAGAAAGGCTAACCTGCCTTGGATAGGCTGTTACTGCAATCTGGACTGTGAGGACACTGAGAGTGAGGGTTCAAGAGGAAACAAGGAACATGTTATTGAGAAATGGGGACCCTTGTCAGTGACAAAAGTTCTGCAACACTCTTGGAAATCAGGAAATGCACCCAAGGAACTGGGCCATAAATACACTGTGGGAAGGTGACCCCAGCGTCCCATTGCTGCTCATAGGAAAATACAAAAGAGGACTGGGCTTGATGGCTCATGCCTATAATCCCTGCGCTTTGGGAGACCAAGAAGGGAGGACTGCTTGAAGCCAGGAGTTTGAGACCAAACTGGGCGACAAGTGAGACCCTTTCTCTACAAAAAATAAAAATTTAGCTAGATGTGGTGGTGCATACCTGTAGTCTCAGCTACTCGGGAGGCTGAGGCGAGAGGATCGCTTAAGCCCAGGAGGTCAAGGCTGCAGTGAGCTATGATCGTGCCACTGCACTCCAGTATGGGTGACAGCGGGGACTCTGTCCCCAAAAATAATAACAATAATTCTTCAAAATAAAATAGAAGAGGGGCCTGAGTGGTCTCCTTTTACGCAATGGACCTACCATCTGTATTCATTTCCTATTGCCTTTGTAACGAATCATCACAAACTCAGTAGCTTAAAACAACGCAAATTTATCATCTGACAGTTCTGGAGCTCAGAAGTCTAGCGTGGGTCTCACTAAGCTAAAATCAAAGTATCCTCAGGGCTGTGTTCCTACTGAAGGCTCTGAGGGGGAACACCTGCTTCCTCCATTGCATTGCCTGAATTCATTGGCCAAAACACATCCAGGACCCAGCCTGACACCAAGGGAGGAGTGTGAATATTTTCTTAACGACTCTAATCCACCAAGTGCTCAGTCCCCCAAGTGCTTTAGTCCCCCAAGTGCTCCTGAATCCTTAGCTACTCTCTCCCACTCCTCAGGCTGCGCCCCTATACCAGGGAATCCCTTCCTGAAGCAGTCATTCCCCTCCTGCTCAATGGTAATAAAAGTTAACACCGGCCAGGCGTGGTGGCTCACACCTGTAATTTCAGCACTTTGGGAGGCTGACGTAGACGGATCACTAGGTCAAGAGATTGAGACTATCCTGGCCAACATGTTGAAACCCCATCTCTACTAAAAATATAAAAATGAGCTGGGCGTGGTGGCACACGCCTGTAGTCCCAGCTACTCAGGAGGCTGAGGCTGGAGAATCACTTGAACCTGGAGGCAGAGGTTGCAGTGAGCTGAGATCAGGCCACTGCACTCCAGCCTGGGCAACAGAGCGAGACTCCACCTCAAAAAAAAAAAAAAAAAGTTAACACTTGTTAAGCATTTACCAGTTGTTAAGTGATTTACATACATTACCTCCTTTAATCCTCAGAACAATTACAGGACAATTGCTTTTCTCCATTTTACAGATGAGGAAACTGAAGTTCAGAGAGGCGACATAATTTACCCAAGATAACACACAGGTAGTAGCAGAGCCAGGACTGCAACCCAGAAGCGCAGACTCCAGGTCCTGGG
The DNA here is from genome assembly GCA_036589455.1 of Ateles fusciceps. NCBI lineage: Eukaryota > Metazoa > Chordata > Mammalia > Primates > Atelidae > Ateles > Ateles fusciceps. The sequence goes on from JAZHEH010003064.1 coordinate 1,806,784, forward strand.
ATATTAATCAGTCATAATCTTCTGCTTCCCCTGATCTGATGCAATGTATGATTTTAGACACAGGATTTACTGTGACCAGTGGAGGGCCTTGACTGCGAGTTGTCTGGGTCCTTGGCATTCTGAACGAAGAATTTCACAAAACACAGAAAGTAGCAGGGAAATTAAATGCAGGAATGAAAAGCAGTGAAAGTAGGGATGTGTTAAAGTGAGAAAGTACTCCACAGGGTGGGGGTGGGCCCCAGCAGGTGGTTACAAAGTTTTCTGGGTTTTAAGTACTTAGTTTGAGGTTCTTATCAGCTACCCCTTATCTAGATGAAGAATTCAGGCCTGTGGCTGATTAAAGGCTGCAGTGAATTGACATCCTATGCAGATGAAGGGATGGTCCCTGCTTGGCCCCCCAAGTCACTCTCCCTTTCCAGGGCTGCAGGGAGAGTAGCCTTTGATCCTTTGTTACTTGGGGAAGGGAGATGGGGTTTTCCCTTTTTAGCTTTAGGAAGTTGGCATTAATTGGCCTCAGGTTCCCTACCTCCAGACCCAGGTGTTTTCCTTTGGATCCAGTTTGGGACGTCGGCGCGAACTGGCCTCAGATTCCCTGCACCGGAAGACCTTGGTGTTTTCTCCAGCCTCACTTACCTCCAAGGATCCATGGTCTACAACATTCTACAATGGGCATCTGGGTAGAAGCATAGGTTTTATTCCGCTGGATAAGTGTAGTCAAATTGAAACTGCCTTTGCAAAATATGATTGAGACAGTGAAAGAGATCTAACTTAATCGACTCCATCTTGCTTCTAACCTCCAAGTTGTCCTTGTTCATTCCTGGGCATAGGCCAAACTAACTTTGGGAGAAAGTTAGTTTATAAGTCATAGTTTAAAACAAAGACGGTAACAGCCCTTTCCCAAAGCAGACCTCCTTGTCTGGGGACTAGACTGCCTTTGTAGGATGAACATTAGCCACAAGATTAGAAATTATGGTTTAGGAGTCATGCAGCTGGAGGTGATAAAATTCTGACCCTTTCTAAACTGCTCCTAAGATCAGTGCTTGAGATATTTTGCAGACCCTGCACTTGACGGATCAGCTGGCACCACTCAGGTCAATAAACTACCCAGGAACTGACTCAGGGCAAGAAGACAGCTTTGACTCCCTGTGATCTCATCCCTGACCAATCAGCACTCCCGGCTTACTGGCTTCCTCCCACCCTCCAAGTTGTCCTTAAAAACTCTGCTCCCCAAATGTTCTGAGGGACGGATTTGAGTAATAATAAACCAGTCTCCTGCACAGCCAGCTCTGTGTGAATTACTCCCTCTCTATTGCAATTCCCCTGTCTTGATAAATCAGCTCTTTCTAGGCAGCTGGCAAGGTGAACCCATTGGGTGGTTACAAAATGACTTCCCATCTCTGCCCCTGGGTTTCCTCATCTGTGAAATGGGGCTAACTAATACTATTCCTTATACAAATGTTATGAAGATTCAAGGTAATGTATCCTACCACACAGCTGGCACATGGCAAGCCCTCAACAGTGAGTAGCTTTTCTGTTACTGAAAATAGTGGCCCACAGGGAGTATGTACGAATGAGGTAAAGCTCTTTCCAGGATCACCACCTGTGTCTACTGCATTATCACACTCTCCACCCCACCTCCTCTCCAAAAAAAAAAATCACAGCTGACCCACAGCCAGACATGATTGTGTCAGCAGTCAACAGTGCGCACTTTCTAAGCGCTGTAATCTGTTATGTTGACAGAGAAACAGCTCGTAGAGTGTTTCAAGCCCATTTGGCAAATGCAATTAATTTCTTCAGCATTAAATTGTCTTTTCCTAATTGTCCATACAGATGCCCAGGCAGAAGGAGAAAGGGACAGAATGACAAGACTATTAATGTCACGCTGCCAGTGGTGGGCTGTTTTGGGGTACACAAGAAGCTGTCCAGCCACTGCAGTGGAAACCAGATTTGTGTCCATTATGGAGCCTCTCAGGCTGAGGAAATGCCCCAGCGTCCCTCACATGCATGGGTGTGTCTGAGGTGACACTGGGATTCAGCAACCTTACCTGTGAACTGTTCTCTGAGCTTGGTGCTGCATCTGCAGGGAGATGTTGGATTCTAGGGCTGTGCCTCGCTCCTCCAAGCCTCAGGTCTTCACATTGCAGGCACATTTCCAGCGGATGCTGAGAGCCAGGCCTGACATTTCTCCAGTGGGAGGAGTCTTGCTGCCCCCTCATTGAGCATGATATGTGCCTCTAGGACACCATGACAGCTGACACCACAGGGCCCCAGCCTCTCTAAACCCCGGCTTGCTATACCCAGCTGTGCTTCTCTCTGAATTCCCACCTAGGCTTCTCTACTGCCACCTCCCTAGCCATTCCCTGACCTTCTCAACATAGCGACACCCTGAGCTGCTTATGACTCCCAAAACCAGCAACCCTGCCCCAGCTGACAGGCCCCCTTCCTGAAAACAGTCCCTTATCCATCACCATATTATACCACATGACTCTGACACACAGGCATATAAGCCAATGAAAGTTTGTCAATCAGACTCTCTCTCTGTTTTCATGCAGACTCCTACTTGCGACTTCGAACTGCTTAAGCCAAATAGGAAGATAATTGCTAATGTGAATAAAATCTAGAAGGAAAGAGCTTCAGGCATAGCTGGATCCAGATGCTCAGGAAAAAATGTTTTTGAGACCCTGTTCTGGCTCTTATAAACCAAATGTAGAATCCTTAAGTCCCCCGGCCTACTGAACAGCCTCCTCTGGGCCAAAGGGACCCCAGAGAAACCTGAAAATTTGAATTCTCAGACATGACAGGAAGGGCGGTGCTATAATTTGGATGTGCCTCCCCACCAAAATCTCACATTCAGTTGTAATCCCCAGTGTCAGGGTTGGGGCCTGGTGGGAGGTGACTGGATCATGGGGGTGGTCCTTTATGAATGGTTTAGTACCATCCCTTTGGCGCTGTCCTTCTGATAGAGTTCTCACAAAATCTGGTTGTTTAAAAGTGTGTGGCACTCCCTCACTCTCTCTTCTTCTCCAGCCAAGTGAAATGCTGCTCCCCCTTTGCCTAATGCCATGATTGTAAGTTTCCTGAGGCCTCCCCAGAAGCTGAGCAGATGCCAGCATCATGCTTCCTGTACAGCCTGCAGAGCCAGACAATTAAGCCCCTTTTCTTCATAAATTACCCAGTCTCAGATATTTCTTTATAGTAATGCAAGAAAGGACTAATAGAGGAGGTTGGGCATGCCTCATTATACCCCCTCCCTTTTGGAATTTAGACACAACTGATCAACATTAACTTTATTTATTTATTTATTTATTTTTTGAGACAGTCTCGCTCTGTATCCCAGGCTGGAGTGCAGTGGTGTGATCTCAGCTCACTGCAACTTCCACCTCCGGGGTTCAAGCGATTCTCCTGCCTTAGTCTCCTGAGTAGCTGGGATTACAGGTACATGCACCACCATGTCCAGATAATTTTTGTAATTTTAGTAGAGATGGGGTTCCATCATATTGGCCAGGCTGGTCTCAAACTCCTGGCCTGAAGCGATCCACTCATCTTGGCCTCCCAAAGTGCTGGATTACAGGCATGAGCCACTGCACCTGGCCTAATTTTAATTTTTTGTTGTTGTTGATGAGGTAGGGTCTTACTATGTTGCCCAGGCTGGTCTCCAACTCCTGGCCTCAGGCGATCCTCCCACCTGAGCCTTCTGAAGTGCTCAACTCCTAAAGTTGTCCAAAAAAAAAAAAAAACTGTAAAATATGTAAAGAGGCTTATTCCAAACCTGGGTGAGTGACTACAGCTCTGGGAATGTCTCAAAAAGTCCTGAGGAAGTGTACCTAGGTGGCTGGGTTACAGTTTGGTTTTATACATATCAGGGAGACAGGAACTGTAGGTACAAGCATAAATCAATACATGAAAGGTGTACATTGGTTCAGCCTAAAGAGATGGGATATTTTGAGGTGGAGGCTTACACGTCATAAGTGGATTCAAAGCTTTTCTGACTGGCAATTGGTTGAAAGAGTTAAATAGTGTCTAAAGACTTGAAGTCAATAGAAAGAAATGCCTGCGATAAGACAAGGGGAATTGTGGAGATCAAGGTTCTTGCTATGTAGATGAAGCCTCCAGGTAATGGTTTTAGACCTTAAAAGGTGTCAGACTCTTAGTTAATCTCTCCTAGATTTGGAAAAGTCCTGGCTGTATTAGGGGAGATTCTCTATAGATATAAAAAATAGCTCCACAAAAGGGCTTTGCAGGGTCATTTCAAAATATGTCAGACAAATATATTTTGGGGAAAAATATTTTGATTTCTTTCAGGGTCTGCTGTCTATTATGTGATGCTATACTAGAGTCAGTTTGGAATTTGCTGTATTATTGCCAAGAGTCTGCTTGTCAAGTCTTATAATCTCTTTTTTAATGTTAATGGTGGGTGTCTCACACCTATAATCCCAGCACTTTAAGGAGGCTGAGGCAGGTGGATCACCTGACATAAGGAGTTCGAGACCAGCCTGGCCAACATGACAAAACCCTGTCTCTACTAAAAACACAAAAATTAGCCATGTGTGGTAGCGCAAATTGTATTATTTAAATACAGTTCATGATTGTGAACCCTCTGCTTCCATCTGTGTTGGCTTTATTCTTCAGTGGCAAGTGCAACCTCTAGCAGATCTAGGCTAAAATTCTACCACCTTTGCAGCTCAGCATAAAGAGAATGCCTTTCTCCCAGAAGTTCCACCGAAAGTCTCCAGGTGATATGCTATGGCTGTGTCCCCACCCAAATCTCACCTCAAAAAGTAATAACCCCATGTGTCAAGGGCAGTGCCAGGTGGAGATAATTGAATCATGGAGGCTGTTTCCCCCATACTGTTCTCATGGTAGTGAGTAAGTCTTATAAGATCTGATGGTTTGATAAAGGGTGGTTCCCCTGCACAAGCTCGCTTGCCTGCCACCATGTCATGACTTTGCTCCTTGTCTTCCACCATGATTGGGAGGCCTCCTCAGCCATGTGGAACTGTGAGTCCCTTAAACTTTCTTCCTTTATAAATTATGCAGTCTCAGGTACGTCTTCATTAGAAGCATGAGAACAGACTAATACACAAGGTGAGGACCTTACCTAGTTCATGTGACTATCCCTGGAAAAAAATCACAGTGGCCACATGTTAGAATACTCTGATTGACCCTACCTGGATCACGGGTTCATTCCTGGAGCAGGGGTTGTAGGGTATGGGAAGAGTCCTGCTTCAACTACATGGATTCAGTGGTCCAGTGGGGAGAAGCAATCCCAAAAGGAAAACCAGGGAGCTGCAACAAGAAGAGGGTGAATGGATGCCGGACAGGCCCCACGGACATTCTGCACAACCTCCTAGGAATTATGACTGAACACTTGTCAATGTAGGTTTGTCACATGGATGAAGATATGGGATAGGAATCGGCAAGATGAGGATGTGAGAAAGCCTGTCTGCAGAGCACAAAATATAAAACAGCATTTACAGACTGAAGAGACAGAGAGCAAACGTTCTTCTCTGATTTGGATCACTGAACATTTGCAGCTTTCCAGTTCCTAGTAAGATCAGACTCTGACGACACTCCAGGAAGAAAGAGATTGGCTCCAGGAAGGAAGCGATTGTGTCCAACATCTGTTTCCTTCGGGGAGCAACGTCCCCCATTTCCCTTTACAGAACCACTTTCTCCTCTCCCATTTCCTGTGGTTCAGTTGAGGCAACCCCACTCCTCCCCAGCAAAGCCCATGGAGGGCCTGTGACCCAGGCCTGGCCAATCAGCTCACTCCAAACCCTCCCTGGCTGGTGATTGGTTCAGAGGCTGGCAAAGGAATAAAGCAGGTAAGGACCTTGGTTGGAACCTCTGGGATGAAGAGGAGCTCTTTCCACAGGACTGCTGAAATGAAAGCTGGCATGATCCTAGAGTTGCTGAGAGTCCTGATAGAGCCGTAGAGCCTGAGGAAAGGAGCAGAGGAAAGCAGCAAGGACACTTGAAGACTATTCTGAAGACGGTGTATGAGCTCCTATATCCAGCTATGCCTGAAGGGAGATTCTACCCCATGGAGTTTTGCCCATGCAAAGCAGTAAATTTTTTGGGTTTTTTGTTTTGGTTTTTTTGCTTGTTTGTTTGTTTTGCTTAAGCAAACTAAAGTTGGAGTTCTGTCACTTCCATTTCAGAGATTCCTGATTAGTAGTCTCTCCCTCAAGCCATTTTCCCCACTTTAGTTTGTACTGTTCGCTTAGTCATCCATGTGGAAGCGGACTGAAATCAGAACAAGTAGGTAGCATGAGCAGGGTCTTTCCCTAACAGACTCAGTATCGGCTCCCTGATATACCTGTCTGCAAAATCCAACCTTCCTCATCTGAGTCAAGTCTGAGGTGGGAGGTGACCCAGCAGTGTTTCTCATCCCGTCAGTGGGTCTTAGGAGTTAAATCTCTCATCCAGGTGCAGAAGCAAAGCCTCCCTTGTCCTACACCCAGGCTTCCTTCAGTACCAATTGCACCATGAGTAAAACTACAGTTAAGACCCTAAGGCATTACTGGATTCCTCCTTGCCCCTTTGTAGATAGATTTACAGAAGACTATTGTCCCAGGTCATACTCCTGCTGGTGCCTTATGCCACTTTATGGACAATGCCGGTCATGGTCTGCCTGATTTATGGATTCAGCAGTCACCTGGATGCTCCTTCTACTATGTTCCTCCTACCAGATTAGAGCTCTTGGAACCAAAGATTGTCAAAAGACACCAGAGGTGTTTGTTGCACCCTTTGTGAGATATCCAGGTGTATGTGATACAAAGAGCACCATCATTGAAGTCAGACAGATCTGGAACCACAGGTGGGTCACTTAACCTCGCTGAGACTTAGGTTCCCCATTTGTGAAATGGAGGAAATGATGCCTACATTATAGGAAAATGTGAATGAGAGGTGAGTTCCTAGCACAGTGCCTGGCACAGAGAAGGCCCTGAATAAATATGTTTTGCATGAAAGGAAGGAAGAAAAAAAGGCAGGGCGGGTGGGGAGAAAACTGGCATGATAGTATATTTACTCAATATTCATTTACCTCCCCCTTTCCCCAGCTTCTCCCATTTTGCACATAGACAACTCAGCCACTTTCTGTAGTTTTCCCAGGTTTGTTATGTATGTATATATGTATGTATGTATGGTGGAGTCTCACTCTGTCACCCAGGATGGAGTGCAATGGTGCAATCTCGGCTCACTGCAAACCTCTGCCTCCTGGGTTCAAGTAATTCTCCTGCCTCAGCCTCGTGAGTAGCTGGGATTACAAGCATGCACCACCATGCCCAGCTAATTTTTGTATTTTTAGTAGAGACAGGATTTCACCATGTTAGCCAGGCTAGTCTCAAACTAGCCTGTTCACAGGTATGTTTTGCTTGGCCTAAGAGGTATTTAAATATTTGAGTAACTCACCAACATTTACACATCAGAAAATCTCACATTGAGATCTGTTTTAACAATCTAAAGACTGGATTTAAACTCCCACTTAGCCAGGTAGCTGCAGCCCACTTTGACCAGACTGGGCTCCCATTTGTCACAGTCTCCACCAGACTGGCCTCTTTGGGCATTTGTGATCCCTGATGTAATAATAATAAATTCCAAATATCTATATTATCTGTACATACTGGAAAGGGAGAATTAAAACTGTTCCCATTTGTTTTTTTATAATCATGCCATCCCCATATGGTATGATTATATATGTAGAACATTCCAAGGAACCTAAAGACATTCAAATAAAACCTCTAGAACTAATGTGTGAGTTAAACAGGGTTGTAGGACACAAGGTTAACACACAAAGATCAATTATATTTCTATATACTAGCAATGTACAAGTATAAACTAAAATTTAAAACAATATCATTTACAACTGTTCATAAAAATGAAATGTGTAGGAATAAATCTAGCAAAATATTATAGGGTTTGTATGGTGAAAACTACAAAGTGTTGATGAACGAAATCAAAGAAGCTCTAAATAAATGGAGAGAGGTACCATGTTCATGGATTGGAAGATTCAGTCAACATAGTAAAGATGTTAGTTCTCCTCAAATGGATATACAGGTTTAATACAGCCCTTATCAAAATTTCTGAAAGACATTTGTAGATATGGACAAACTACTGTAAAATTTATATGAAAAGGCAAACGAACTAGAATACTTTAATTTTGAAAAAAGAAGACCAAAAAGGAAGAAATCATACTACTCACTTTTAAGACTTACTCTAGAGCTACAGTAATCAAGATAGTGTGGTATAGGCACACCCCACAGATCAATGGAATAGAACAGAAAACTCAGAAATATCCCCCGCTGCAAGTAGGGGCAGCTAATTTTTGACAAAGGTGCAAGTATAATTCAATGGAGGAAGGATAGTCCTTTCAACAAACAATGCCAAAACATTTGGACATCCGAAGGGGAAAAAAATAATAATAAAATTCTATGAAAGAAGAGATTTTGGCCAGGCACAGTGGCTCACACCTGTAATCATAGCATTTTAGGAAACTGAGTTGGGCAGATCACCTGAGGTCAGGAGTTCAAGACCAGCCAAACCAACATGGAGAAACCCTGTCTCTACTAAAAATGCAAAATTAGCCAGGTGTGGTGGCGCATGCTGTAATTCCAACTAATCAGGAGGTTGAGGCAGGAGAATTGCTTGAACCTGGGAGGCAGAGGTTGCGGTGAGCTAAGATCATGCCATTACACTTCAGCCTAGGCAACAAGAGTGAAACTCCGTCTCAAAAAAAAAAAAAAAAAAAAAAAAGGGATTTTACTCTGTTTTGTTCACAACTCTACTTCAGGCACCTAGAAGAGTAATTGGCACTTAATAGGTGCTTGATAAATATTTTTTGAACAGTTTTACCATTTTTTAGCACTGTCTTTGTCTCAGGCAGTATTCTTAATGCTTGACTCAGTTAATTTTAACAACCCAATGGGATGGGTCTTATTATTTTCCCCATGAGATTAGAAGGGGTGTGTTAGTTTGTTTTCACACTGCTGATAAAGACATACCCAAGACTGGGTAATTGCAAAGAAAAGAGATTCAATTGGCTCACAGTTCCACATGGCTGGGTAGAACTCACAATTATGGTGGAAGGCAAGAAGGAGCAAGTCACATCTTACATGGTAGCAAGGAAGAGACAGCTTGTGCAGGAGAGCTCTTTATAAAATCGTCAGCTCTCATGAGACTTATTCACTATCAAGAGAACGGCACAGGAAAGCTCCTCCCACCCCATGATTCAATTACCTTCCACTGGGTCCCTCCCATGATAGGTGGGAATTGTGGGAGCTACAAATCAAGATGAGATTTGGGTGGGGACAGAGCCAAACCACATGGAGGGGATTTTGAATCATAGAGAGGTCAAATAATTTGTCCAGTATCTCAGCATATAAGAGGCAGAGCCAGTAGAGATTATTACTTTTAATGGCAAAAACCACAATTACTTTTGCACCACCCTAAATACCTGATATAACTTAATCCTCCTTTGGATGGGTACATGACCCCCTTCCTTCTGATCAAGAAACTCAGGTTCAGAGAGACTGTACAAATTTTGGAGGCCCACAACTAACAGGGACAGAACCAAAGTTCCATCAAGCATCTGTCTGTAGCTGGGTGTGGTGGCTCATGCCTCTAATCCCAGTACTTTGGGAAGCTGAAGCGAGAAGATCACTTGAGGCCTGGAGTTTGAGACTAGCCTGGGCAATGTAGACAGACCCCATCTTTAAAAAAAAAGTTTAGAAGCTAGCCAGGCATGGTGGCACACACCTGTAGTTCCAGCTACTTGAGAGGCTGAGGAAGGAGGATCACTTGAGCCCAGGAGTTCTAGGCTGCAGTCACCTATGATCCTCCTCTATCCTCAGTCTGGGCAACAGAACAAGATCCTGTCTCAAAAAAAGAATCTGTCTGTAGCCTACCCAGTGGTTCATGCCTGTAAATTCCAGCACTTTAGGAGGCCAAGGTGGGAGGATGACCTGAGGCCAGGAGTTGGAGAACAGCCTGGGCAATATAGCAAGACGCCATCTCAACAAAAACAACAACACATTAAAATTAGGCCGGGCACGGTGGCACATGTCTGTAATCCCAGCACTTTGGGAGGCCAAGGCGGGTGGATTGCTTCAGGCCAGGAGTTCGAGACCAGCTTGGCCAACATGGCGAAACTCCGTCTCTACTGAAAATACAAAAATTAGTCAGGCGTGGTGGTGCACGACTGTAGTTCCAGCTACTTGGGAGGCTGAGGCACAAGAATTGCTGGAACCCAAGAGGCAGAAGTTGCAGTGAGCCAAGATCACACCACTGTACTCCAGCCTGGGCAACAAAGGGAGACTCTGCATCAAAAATAATAAAAATAATAAAAATAAAATTAGCCAACCATGGTGGCATGCACCAGCTAAACCTGAGGCTGAGGTGGGAGGATCATTTGAGCCAAGGAGTTCAAGGCTACAGTAAGCTATGAGCTCACACTGCACTCCAGCCTGGGCAATAAAGCCAGACTCTGTCTCTATAAAAAAAAAAAAAAAAACTGACCCTAGGACACCTGCTACTGCTTTCTGAAGCCCTGGGGGCACAGTCCTCAGGCTAAGACTCAGAGTCACACTTCCCTCTCAGCAAACCCTCTTCTCCCCCTTGTTTAGCTCAGAATCTGTTTGGCATATGTGGCTTAAATACCAGGGCTCCCAGAGGGGCGCAGTTCGCTGAGCCAGCTCATTTATTCATTAATTTGCTTTCCGTATTTCCAAACAGAAAGCGGCCGTTCCAGGAAAGGCAAATCAATATTGTGCTCCGTGATTCATCTTCACTCGTGCCACATCCCAGCACTATCCCCAGCGCTTCTCACCCAGGCTCCTGGTAATGGGTTCCTGGACGCTGACGAATAGGATTCTCGGAGGCAGCCATGCCACGTTAGCAGATTAAATCATTAAAATCTGCATCGGTCATTTTTACAAGCCTGCCTCACCCCGACCTCCTCACCACCCCGGTGTTAAGTACACTGTTAGTGATGCAGGCGGACACGGAGAGGGTGAAATTGCCACTTCTGAGATTTTATTGGTTGCAAGCTTCAGGATATTGATTTTCCCCCTGCTTTCCTAAAATCAGGTATATTGCCCAGAGTTGCAGAAATTATCGAGATGAAGGCTGAGTATGGACTAGCTGATTCTATCCACAGCGCTTGCCAGAGGCTCTTGTTTTCTTAGAAAGGGGAGAAAAGTGGTTTCCTGAAATTTATGTTATAGTTACAACTTAAAATTGGCACCTACTATTTGTCAACTAAGCATCATACAAGCAATCCTCAGGCCTTGCACTAATCCAAAGAGGTGCAAACTATCATTGGCTCTCTCTTTTTGTTTATTTTTATTTTTGGGGGGCGGGGTCTGGCTGTGTTGCCCAGGCTTATCTCCACCTCCTGACCTCAAGCAATCCTCCAGTCTCAGCCTATCATTTACTCTTTTTCTTCTCTCTTCTTTTTTTTTTCTTTTAGACATGGTCTCGCTGTTGCCCAGGCTTGAGTGTAGTGGTTTTATCTCAGCTCACTGCAGCCTCAACCTCCCAGGCCCAAGCAATCCTCCCACTTCAGCCTCCAGAATAGCTGAGACTACAGGCACACACCACCATGGCCAGCTAATTTTTAGTATTTTTTGTATAGACGGAGTTTCTCCAAGTTGGCCAGGCTGGGCTTGAACTCCTGGGTTGAAACAATCCTCCTGCATGTGTTTCCCAAAGTGCTGGGATTTCAGGTGTGAGCCACTGCACCCAGCCATCATTCACTCTTTCAATGAGAAAATGGTCTAAAATTTCCCCAAGATAACAGCTAACTTGAACTCAGGTGTGCCTAACTCCAGAGACTGTTCTTGAGGCACTACCTACACTGCACTGCTACCCACCATTCATTGTGATTGAGGGAGCAGGTAGAAAGATAAGAGATGTCAAGTGTTAGGGATTGAATGTTTGTGTTTGCCAAAATTCATATTCTGATGCCCTAACTCCTACCCACCACCCTCCAACCCCATGTACCAGTGTTTTATTGGTTGCAGGCTTCCAAGATTTTTTTTCTCTGCTTTTTTAAAATTAGGTATATTGCCCAGAGTTGCAGAAATTACTGAGGTTGAAATAATTTGTGGGGCTTTTAACAGGTAATTAGGTTTAGATTCCTTTATAAGGATGGGGCCCCATTATGGAATTAGTGCCCTTATAAGAAAAGGAGGAAGTCAGGGGTCTTCTATCTCTCTCTGCCATGTGAGGACACAGTGAGAAGGTGGCCGTCTGCAAGCCAGGAATGGAGCCCTCATCAGAAAACAACTATGCTGACACCCTGATATTGGACTTCCTGTCCTCCAAAACTGTGAGAGACAAATGTGCTTTATTTAAGCCACTTGGTCTATGGCATTTTGTTATAACAGCAAGAGCAGACCAAGACATCAGGATTATCCCCATTGCCTGGAGCAGGGTTGCAAGTCAGCCTTTGCTTTGTGGGCCATACAGTCTCCATCAAAACTACTCATCTCTGCCATTGTAGTGCAAAAGTGACCATAGACAACTGGGCATGGCTGTGTCCCAATACAATTGGAAAAAATTTTGGTTACAAAAACACACAGCGGGCTGGATTTGGTCCGGGGGTCATATTATCTTATCCTGGAGGATGGGACTTTAGGATGAGACTTTAAGTTTTAGTGATTTCCTTTTTTAAATTTTTTTAAATTTTTGTGTGTACATAGTAGGTGTTTATATTTGTGTGGTACATGAGAATTTTTTTTGGTATGGGCATGCAATGTGAAATAAGCACATCATGGGGAAAGGGGTCTCCATCTCCTCAAGCATGTATCCTTTGTGTTACAAAGCCAATCACACTCTTGGTCATTCTAAAATGTACAATTAGGTTATTATTGGCTATAGTCACCCTGTTGTGTGACCAAATAGTGGGTCTTAGTCATTGTTTCTAACTATTTTTTGTACCCATTAACCATCCCCACCTCGCTCCCAGGCTCCCACTACCTTTCCCAGACTTTGGTAACCATCCTTTTGTTCTCCGTCCATGAGTCAATTGTTTTGATTTTCAGGTCCCGCAAATAAGTGAAAACATGCAATGTTTTTCTTTCTGTGCCTGGTTTATTTCACTTCACATAATGATCTCCAGTTCTGTCCATTTTGCTGCAAATCACTGGATCTCATTGTTTTTTTATGGCTTGCATAACATGTGCCACGTTTTCTTTATCCATTCATCTGTTGATGGACACTTAAGTTTCTTCCAAACCTTAGCTATTTTGAACAGTGCTACAACAGACACAGGAGTGCAGATATCTCTTTGATGTACAGATTTCCTTTTTGTGGGGTATACACCCAGCACTGGGATTGCTGGTTCATATGGTAGCTCCATTTTTAGTTTTTTGAGAACCACTGTTCTCCATAGTGGTTGTCCTAATTTCCATTCCCACCAACAGTGTGCGAGGGTTCCCTTTTCTCCACATCCTTGCCAGCATTTGCTCATTGTAGTTTTAGTTTGCATTTCTCTAATGATCAATAATGTTAAGCCTCTTTTCGTATGCTTTTTTGCCATTGTAGGACTTCTTTTGAGAAATATCTATTCAAACCTTTTGTCCATTTTTTTAAAAATTCTTATTTTAGGTTCAGGGGTGCAAATACAAGTCCGCTGTATAGGTAAACTTATGTCACAAGGGTCTGTTGTATGTATTATTTCATTGCCCAGGTACTAAAGCCTAGTACCCAATAGTTATTTTTTCTGATTCTCTCCCTTCTCCTACCCTTAACCCTTAAGTAGGCCCCAGTGTCTGTTGTTCTTCTCTATGTGTCCATGTGTTCTCATCATTCAGCTTCCACTTATAAGTGAGAATATGTGGCATTTGGTTTTCTGTTCCTGTATTAGTTTGCTAAGGATAATGACCTCCAGTTCTATCCAAGTTCCCACAAAGACATGATCTCATTCTTTTTTATGGCTGCATAGTATTCCATGATGTATATGTACCCCATTTTCTTTATCTCATCTGTCATTGATGGTTTTGCCCATTTTTGATCAGACTATTGGATTTTTTTCCTAGAGTTGTTTGAGTTCTTTATATATTTTGGTTATTAATCCCTTGTCACATGAGTAGTTTGCAAGTATTTTTCTAAGTTTTAGTGATTTCTGAGCTATGGATGCTAACCTGTCTTGCACCACTCAGTGGGGCAAAAAGGAAGAAATGTTAGCACAGGGAAGGGAGAAACAGAATCCACATTAACAGGATTAAATGTAAAGCCTCTTCCATGTAAAAGAAGACTAGAAGCCAAACTGGAGTGAACCAGGGTAACACTGGAGAAAATAAGTCTAATAGTGATAAAAGTAAAAGCAAAACTCCTTACAGAGATCTACAAGGCACTCATTATATTCTTCCCAACCCAATCCCACTCTGAGCTGCTCTTCCCCATGCACACTGGTCTCAGCCACAAAGGCCTTCCTCCTCCTCTTCCTCAAGCATTCAAGCTTGCTCTCACCTCAGAGTCTTTGTACCTCCTGTTCACTCTGCCTGGACCTCATACCCCTGGGCCAGTCTACTGGAGGATGAGACACCATATGGAGCAGAGACAAACTGACAGACTGTCCCAGCTGAGGCCATCCTACACCAGCAAGGCTCTGGCCAACCTACCAGCTGACCATGAATGAGTCCAGTAAAGATTGGACAAACTGGGCCCAGATCAGCAGAACAACCCAAGCAAACTGTTAGAATAAATATTCGTGGTTTAGAATAAATATCACTTCATTTTGGAGTTCTTTCTTACACGGCAATAGCTAACTGATACAAAGGATGTGCAACCAACTTGCTGTGTAACTTTAATGCAAACATTTACTCTGTCTGCAAATTCCTCATCAGGAAAGCAAGAGAATAAGAAAAGTTTTAGTCTTTCCCCTGACTTTAATGTTTCCACAATATTCTGCATGAGTATACACTCCCATTTTTCTTTCTTTATTGATATATAATGCTTTACATATTTATGGTGTATATGTGAGTATTTGTTGCATACATAGAATGTATAATGAACAAGTCAGAGTATTTGAGGTATCTGTCACCTTGAGTATTTATCATTTCTATGTGTTGGAAACAATTTAAGTTTCCTCTTCTAGTGACTTTGAAATATACAATACATTGTTGCCAACTATGTCACCCTACTCTGCTATTCAACATTAGAACTTATATCTTCTAACTGTATGTATGTCCCGTTTACCAACCTGTCTTTATGCCCCACCTTCCCAGCCTCTAGTACCTATCATTCTATTTACTACCTCCATACACACTTCCTTTTTCTGAAACTCTTTCTTCCCTTGCCTTTTATGACACCACAGTTGTATGGTTCTCTGTGTACTTTTCTAGCTTCTCACTTTCTGTTCCTTCTGCAGCTTGTTCTTCAGTGTCTGGCCATGAAATATTGAAGTTACTGAAGATTTGGACCTCAGCCCTTATCTTTCCTCATTGTAAATCTCCCAAAGTAAGCTCAATCATACCCTTGGATTCATTCGCTGAACCTAGGGCACAGGCTTCCCTCTAAATCAGCCACGAAGCAGGAATGGGATTATGATGTTTGGCTTAAACTAATCATGGTCCATGATTCCTGGGGATCACTGTGCTCAGGAAACCCAGACTGAGCACACTGATCCTCTAAAAATGGAATATGACATTGAAGACAAAAGGAGGAATAACTCTGAGGTAGGCAACTACATATGCCTGACGGCCATGCTGAAAACAAGGCTCTCATCCTCAACCTCTCGCTCTTACCCAATCCCTCACCAAGTCCTGTGTATTCCACTTCTTTAACATCTCTCAAATCCATTCTCTTGTCTTTTGCTCCACCTCTAGCACCTATTCCAAGCCCATTTTATCCTTTCCCTGGATGAAGGCAATGACCACCCACTGGCCCCCTGCCTTAACCTGTGCTGCCTCCCATTGTCTCTCCTTTATCCAGCAGCCAAAACTACCAACTAACTAAGTTACCTTCCTGCTAAAATTCTGAATTCTCATTGTTTTTATGATGCAGATCAAGGTCCTGCATGGACTGGCTGCTGACAGCAGCTCCTCTAGGCCCTTTCTCACTTTCTCCATTGCCATCACACTGCCCTTGACTCAATTACTAACATGGGCCATGCTTCCTTCCACCACCTATTCTTTGCACGTACTGTCTCTACTTCCTAAAATGCTCCCACTTCCATTTTTACCTACCTCTTTTCATTCTGCCCATTTAGCTCAAATCCCACCTCTCAAGGAAGCCTCCCTTGATCTCCTGACTGAGTCAAATGCCCCTATTACACACTCTTAGAGCCCTACGTAAGTTTGCTTCATGAATCTGTATCATTGTCATATTAAAGTGATGCATATCATTCTTTGAGCAAGAAGAACAGAGAACAATCCTTCAGCATAGGTTCAATTGCACTCGGAGACGAAAACCTTTCTCAAGACTCACAGCTAGAAGAGACTGAGCAGAGATCTGAACCCAGATTTGTCTGACTCCAGAATCTGAACTCACTCCAGTTCTTCAGTGACCATCAAACTGGATCCCATGGATTCCTGGATTTCAGCTGAAGTGAGGGCTCAGGGAATAAGGAAAAACCAAGTACGGGCAGGACTTTGGGCTTTTCATCCATCTCTCTGCCCACATGGGTTCCCTCAAAAAAGCATGGATCTTTATTTTCTCTCCTTATCCTCAGCCTTCAACCTACATCATACACTTGAACCAATCTTGAACTTGGCTTCCTAATCTGTACTTGACTTCTCTGGTTCCTGATCCTGTTTTTTGTCCATGGCCTCCTGCCTACTCCTCTGAATTTGACTCTTGCTGCCACTTTTTCAGCTCTGTCCTCTAACCTCCCTCCAAAACTTCCAGCCAGACTCACCCATTAAATAAGAACTCTTCAAACTGATTTGTTCTTCTGACTCCTTCCTGGGCCAGGACTCAGTGGCTGACCACACTCTTGGTTCACTGGGGTACCTTGTGACTTTTAATAACACTAATAACACTGACAGCTGATTTAGTCTTTCTCTCCATCCCCCAAGTCCTTGGGGACTTGGATTTCCTGTGTGAATGAACCCAAGCCCACATCTTCACCTCCCTGGTGCTTGACCTGCCCATCTCTTATGGAGTTCACTTTCCTGCCACTTCAACCACCCACACCCAGGATCACAATGTGCTGAACTTCTGCTAGAACATAAATCCCAGCCTCCTACTTACCAACTGCAACCTCATATCATTTCAACAAAGCTCTTCAATTGCATTCTTTCTCATACTCCCTTCCCTGTCCTCTGGAGCCACTCTTCATCATTTATCCCCTCTCTCACTTACATCTTCAACCCATCCTTCTCACTCATCCTCACCATTCAATTCACGATACATTCTCTTCAGGCTAGAAAAACACTAAATCCCTCCTGCAGTAGATGCTCTCAGTGCCCCCATCTATAGCCCCTCAGCTCTTAGCATTTTCATCACTTTCATCCAACTTCCAACTGCTATCTCCTGTTTTTTCACCTGAGAACTTTATCTGGATGCCAGAGCCTCCTTTCCCCATGCACATGGCCTGCCAAAGGTGCCTGGGAATTAATGCTTCCCCCACTCCCCAAGGAACAGAAGCTCAACCATTGACTAAAGTTGGTGGATAAATATATCCCAGCTCCCTTGCTCCCCATGGGGAATTAACTTTGAACACACGGTCCATACTGTCTTCCAGGGTTACCCAGTGAGGTTAAGCTCCATATTCCCACATTGATCTTGCTTGCTGACATACTGTTTATTGATGTCTCACTTAATCACGCCCCCCATACTGGTATTTCCTGGGATCATCTCCAAAATAAACCACTTGCACTCAATTCTGTTTCAATATCTGCTTTTGAAGGAATGCAAGCACCTCCTGCAATCCAGCGTCTCCTCTGGGTCCTGCCCAACCTCTTGCTTGTCTTTCTTCGAGCAGCATGTACACTATGTTCATCTCCCTCCCATTCCCTCTCCAACCCACCACAGTCTCGTTTCTGCCTCCAGCTCTTTCCTAAATGTATACAGTTGTCTCCCCTTTTATTTGACCTCAGTGCAGCTTTCAATATGTTGCCATTCTCTTCTCACAGCTCTCTCCCTTGGCTTCCCGACATCACTCTGCTGTTCTTCCTACCTCTCTGCCATCTCTTGTCAAGTTCTTTCTCAGCTCTTTGAAACTCCAACCACCGTTTAAATGTTGAGACTCCTAAATGCTCCACCACCCTTGGCCTTTCTCTCCTCTTACTCTTAGGTTATACACTCTCCTTGGATGACATCATCCAGTTATGAGTCATAGTTGACTTTCCGATGGTTTAATCCACGCAAAGCACAATCCCAAGTGTCAGAGCTTGACTCCAACTGCCAATCAAATCTCTCCAGCATGTCCTCAACCCAAACCACTATCTATCTTTCCTTGCCCCTCTCTGGTTTATGTCACAACCATCCACACAGTCATCCAAGCCACTTGGAGTCATCTTTAACTCCTTTTCCTGTTTCACCCAGGACACCCAATCACCACCCAATCTTGTCAATTTGTCCTTGTAAACATCTCTCCTCTCCATCATGACCTAGCCCAGGTCACCATCATCTCTTGCCCAGATTGCTGCCATAGCCTCTTTACCAGTTTCTCTGCCTCCAGTGACCACAATCCAATCGATTCCTTCTGAAGCACAAACATCAGCCCCTCCTTCCCTGCTGCTCACAACCCTCCAATGATCTCCCTGCCTTCAGGTAAAGTTCAAATCCCTTAACAGCCTTCCAGGATCCTTCCCAATATAGCCCCCTCCTACCCCTCCAGTCTCACCTCTCACCACTTTGCTTGCTTTATCCCAGTGACTCTCAACCCTGGCTAAACATTAGCGTTACTTGGGGAGCTTTAAAAAAAATACCAGTAACTTGACCCTGCTCCCCAAAATTATGATGTACATAATCAGGGATTAGGTGTGGGCATTTGTAGTTTTTCAAAGCCCCCAAGTGATTCTAGTTTGCAGCCAGAGCTGTGAGCACTGCTGTAACCCAACTGAACAGGTTAGAGTCCTGCCCAGCTCCCAGGTTCTCCCACATCCCTGTGCTCACCCATCCTGGCTCTGGCGACACCTCCCCATCTGCTTGCTTCACATGGAAAGCACCTACTTATTCTTTAAGACGCAGCTCCAGGGAATCTTCCCTGACTGCAGCTTCCCATTCTGAGCTAGGAGTTCTTTTCCCAAATCCCAGTCTCCTGTGCTTAACCCTATCAGAGCATTTATCACATTGAATATTAACTATACCACCTCAAAGAGGCGGTATAATGTGACCTTGTGAAGGTGACACTGGGGGGTGGGTATTTCATCATTACAACATCAGGGTCTAGCACAGTGAGTCACCCATTAGATGACTCCATTCCTGTTTGCTGAATGAACGAATGAATGAATGATTGTCACTCTCCTCTAGCCATGAAGGTTGGAACTTTGGTGTCTTTTTACTTCTCTATCTCCCTCCCCTAGTTTCATGCTAGTGCACATAGTAGGTGCTCAACAAGTATTTGTTGACTGAATGAATAAATGTGAGACATGAGAGACAAGCATTCACCTTGTCCTAATTTTTACAGGAAAGCTTCGGGGAGCAGAGACAAATCAACTTGAACTTCCTCCAGTTTTGCTAAAATGGAATTTGCCAAAGACGTCCTGAAAAATGGATTTAATTAGGCCCGTTAATAGGGGAGTCGTTGGTGGCTAAGATTTAAAGCTGAAGCTAGAAAAGGTATTGATAATTTTACCATTTTAAACTATATAGGAGGTTATTTCTCACTCCCACCCCAATTATAAGAATGCCTCTCGATGAAACCTCAGCTTTGGAGGGAAATGAAGCCGAAGGTGGAGGATCTGATATTTCATTGAAATGGAACAACAGAGGCATCACAGCAGAAACCCAGCTGTCTCAGCCCAGGTGTGCCCCCCCACAGGGAAGGGGATTAGTAGCATTGCACAGTCAGATCTCATTACACTAACAATTGTCAGTACAACCCCGTGTGGCTTTTAATTGCAAGAAACATTCAGGAGAGGGAAAGGTGCTGCAGTATCTAATGACGGAGTGAACTTCTGCATACATTTGCAGAGCCCCATGGATATCTTGCGTTCCATTCTCCCATTAGGCGGTTTTAGAGATTCAAGTTCTAATTGGTTCCACAGTCAGGTCCTGAAGGGACACATCCATACTCTTTAGCTTGCCACTGTCAGAAATACTCAGCTGCCCCCAAATTATAGAGCCAAATAAAAGCTCAGTCTGGGGTTTCAGCTTCCTTCAGATACAAGGGGAATTGATCAGCCACTGGGGAATAGTTTCCTCTTCGGGGGCCCAGAAATTGACATAACAGGGCATCTTGCATTCTACAAATCCTTGCCGAATGTCACTTGAAACTATGCGGTCTAGGCAGGGCTCGGACTAGGATGAGACAGGTTAGGAATTTGCCTGGGGAAGGGCAACATTTCAGAGGGTGACAAACAGTTGTAATTACGGTAATCAATATTTTAATACAGTGATATAAAATAAAAACTAATGCAGAGGCCAGACACAGTGTCTCAAGCCTGTAATCCCAGCACTTCAGGAGGTCGAAGTAGGTGGGTCACCTGAGGTCAGGAGTTCGAGACCAGCCTGGCCAACATGTTGAAACCTCATCTCTACTAAAAAGACAAAAATTAGCTGGGCATGGTTGCACACACCTGTAATTCCAGCTACTTGGGAGATATGAGAATCACTTGAACCCAGAAGTCAGAGGTTGCAGTGAGGCAGTGAGCTGAGATCTCACCAATGCACTCCAGCCTAGACAACAGAGGTAGACTCCATCTCAAAAAAAAAAAAAAAAGTTAATGCAGAAATATCCACAATGAACAAAACATCAAAATTTTCACTGAAGAGCCAAGCTTGCACTTGCAAGATGTCTCACCCACCTCGCTCCAGTTCCAGCTGTGGTCCCAGGCACCGGGATACAGCAGTGAACTGGGCAAAACCCATCCCTCATGTAAATTCTAGGCAAATAATGAACAAACAATGGACAAAATATACTAATGGTGAAGAGTGTTATGGAGACAGAGGAAAAAAAAAAAAAAGAAGGAAAAGAAATAATTCCAGAATCAACATCTCAAAATCCCCTTTCCAGCCTAGACTTTCTACCACTTGGCATAGTCCAAAGAATACAGACTCAGGTCAGTCCAAAGGACAGGTCCTAGCCCCACCCCTCCACTTGCACTTCATCTGCGGGAAAGTATCTCAGTCTCCTCACTCCAGGCTCACACTCTATAATCTGAGGAATGGAAAAGTAAAAGTCCATAATAAAGAATGATATAGGATATATAGTTATAGACGTAGATATAGATATAGGTGAACAAAGATTTAAATCACATTTGGGAGCAGACACTACACATGATGCCTTGTGCTGAGCTCATTATGATCTCTCCTTTAACCCTCATGCAATTGAGTGAAGTGGGCATTTCTAGCATGTGGGAAGCTTAAGACTTGCTCTCAAGCAGCTTGCTCAACCTCTCATGCCCGTAAATATGCAGAATGAGGCTTTGAGCAGCTTCAGCCCAACTTCCCATCTACAATGCTCTATGTGGCAAACTGAAACCAGGTTCTGCCCCTAAGCTGACCTTGAGAAAGTATCTGCATTTTTCTGAGCCTGTCATCATCATCCTCAAAACGGGGCTCCACCCTCACTCCTCAAGGACCATCCAGAACACCAGGGGTCTGGCAGAGAGTAGGTGCCCATGAATGTGCACCCCTCACATTCCATGACTTGGGGCCAGCCCTGTGAAAGCTCAGGGGGTTGCACTAATTTAGAAGTGCTGGGGCAGTGAGGGGACAGAGCTGGCATCCAAGTAGGTTCTGGCGATCTGGGTGACCATTAACATGGTAATGTTTCTTCCTCCAGGAGCTCAAGAGAGCTCCCCACCTGCACCCCAAAAGCGGAGGTGCAAAAGAGGAGGGGCACAGTTGTCTGTTGCCTTCCTTTACAAAGGAGGAAACTGAGACTCCAGAGTCCAGGGTGCACGGGGGTCACACCAATGGGTCTAGTGTACCCGGATCCAAAAGGACGCAGGACCCTCCAAGTCCTGCTTCCATCTCACTCCTTCAGTCACCCATCTCCTCCCTCTGCTCTGCCCTGGGAGGCAACACCGGTCTTCAGGGCAACAGAGGCAGAATCAACGGTGAAGTTCAAATGCAACCCATTTCCTATTTTCCTGACAGCCTATTTCATGGATCACAGAGACCCAAGTACAGCTGCTTATTCAACGGAGAAAAGAATGAATTCATTTTCATTCCTTAACACCCAATGTGACCTACTCTCTGTTGATCTCTCCCTTCAGAGGCTGCTGCCCTTCCCACGGACTTTCAATTTGGCCAGAGAGAGAGAAAATGTGCAGTAATGACAGAATGTCCTGCCCGGAGAATGCTGGGAGCCAAATCACTGCTGTGCTGGTAATAAGTCCAAATGAAACATATTATGTCACCTCGTTTGAATTAAACAGATGAACTATAGTCCTAGACCATTAAAAATGAACGAATCTGCTGGACGGCTTCCAAGTGCTCTGCTCTGAGCACCCCAAAAGGTGCTAGGCTCCAGCGGGGTTTTATGTCCTCATTTTCTGCCAATAATTCCTCCTCTCTGCAAATGTGGAGGAATAATTTGATGAAAAGGCTGCTCACATTCCACGACTTGGGGCCAACCCAGCCCCGGCACAGGGGGTTGCTCTAATTTAGAATGGTGGAGTGGGGTGACGGGGGCGTGGGACAGAGCTGGCAACCAAGTGGGTCTGGGGGTCTGGGTGACCATTAACTGCCCCCAGCAATGTTTCCTCCTCCAGGAGTTCAAGGGAGCTCCCCCAGCTGCACCCCAAAAGCCTCAGAGGAGGGGCACAGTTGACTGTTTCCTTCCTTTACAAACAAATGAGGAAACTGAAGCTCCAGAGTCCAGGGTACATGGAGGTCACACCAATGGGTCCATTGTACCCGGATGCAAAAGGACACACACCCGGATGTAAAAAGGACCCTCCTAATCCTGCTTCTGTCCCACTCCTTACATCTCTCCGAGCATCCAGTTCCTATACACTTCACCCCACCCTTCCATGACACAAGCAGCCTGTCCCTCGGCCTCTGCCACCTCCTGGCTTCCTGGCCCAGCCAGTTGCTCCCCCTTCCCTGAGAGCCTCTCTCCATCTGCACACCTGTATATCAGGGCTGAGTTAGGATGGACTGGGAGTTAGCAGACCCGGCTTAAATCCCAACTCTGTTGCTTACAACCCATGCAGCTTTTAGAAATCTTTTCCCTTCACTGAGCCTCAGTTTTCTCAACTATAACTCAGAACTTAAAAAGTCAGAGTGTTCCTCAAAGGCCCCTCTGCCTCTAGCACCCCACCTGCCACCAAAGTCCTTTCCAATGTGCACTTAACATCTTTCCAACTTTAGAACTCAGCAGCAGGGTAAGACATAGCTCTTACTTAACCCACTTGCAAAATGAGCACATTTAGTTTGCCTTATATTGATGATAAAAATACTTAATATCAACAGAGAATGATAATATGACTTAAGCCTCCCAAACTTCGCATGTGTTACTTTCCAGTAAATAAAGCACATCGCTGCAAGTGTTTTACATGTACTCATGCAGCAAAACTGCATGGAATACCATAGCACTAGGGACTTCTAAGCACTGGGAACTGAGCTGTGACAAAACACGCTCTCTCTGGTCTCAAGGATATCAGCAGTTCACATCTGCTAGCCCCATTTTACAGAGGAGGAAACTGAGGCTGACAGATTGCCCAGGAGGCAGAACCTACATCTGACCCCATAGTCTGTAAGAAGGAGCCTGTGGCAACCCCTGCCAGGGACAGAAACCTGTGAGCCCCCTACTCCCACCCAGGGTCCACCACCAAGGACTTGAGAGGAGTGTCAAGCTCAAGACAGGGCCAGGCACAGCGGCAGCACAAGCCTGTGGTCTTAGCTACTCTGGAGGCTGAGGCAGGAGGCTCGCTTGAGCCTGGGACTTTGAGGCTGCAGTGAGCTATGATCACACCACTGCACTCCAGCTTAGGCCACAGAGCAAGACCCTGTTTGAAAAAAAAAAAAAAAAAAAAAGCCCAAATGTTTGTATACTAGGGCATCTGAGAAAGGAAGAAAGGAATTTTTTTTCATCCTTTCACTACATACTGACATGAGGATAACCAATTCATTTTGATTTGCTCAAAAGTGTCTGGTTTTAAAAGTGAAAGTTTCACATTCCAGAAGCCTCCTTGGTCACATGCTGAATTGAGAATTTGTTTTGTTTTGTTTTGTTTTTTGAGACAGAGTCTCATCTGTCACCCAGACCAGAGTGCAGTGGCGTGATCTTGGCTCACTGTAGCCTCCGCCTCCTGTATTCAGATGATTCTCCTGCCTCAGCCTCCTGAGTGGCAGGGATTTCAGGCGCATGCCACCACACCCAGCTATTTTTTATATTTTTAGTAGAGACAGGGTTTCACCATGTTGGTCAGGCTGGTTTCAAACTCCGGAACTTGTGATCCACCTGCCTCAGCCACCCAAAGTGCTGAGATTACAGGTGTGAGCCACTGCACCTGGCTGAGAACTTTTTAGTAGTAATCACATTTTATTTTATTTTCCAACTTTAATTTTAGGTTCATGGAATACATGTGCAGATTTGTTGTACAGATTATTTCATCACCCAGGTAATGAGCCCTACAGGTGGTTTATCAATTTTCTCCCTCCTCCCCACTCTCCACCCTCAAGTAGGCAGGGGTCGGGAGGGGTCTGTTGTTCTCCTCTTTCTGTCCAGGTATTCTCAATGCTTAGCTCCCACTTGTAAGTGAGAACATGTGGTATTTGGTTTTCTGTTCCTGTGTTAGTTTGCTTAGGATAATGGTCTTCAGCTCCATCCATGTTGCTACAAAGGACATAATCTCATTCTTTTTTATGGCTGTATAGTATTCCATGGTCTATATGTACCACGTTTTCTTTATCTAGTCCACCACTGATGGGCATTTAGGTTGATTCCATGTCTTTGCTATTGTAAATAGTGCTGTAATGAATATATGCATCCATGTGTCTTTATAATAGAACAATTTCTATTCCTTTGGGTGTATACCCAGTAATGGGATTGCTAGGTTGAATGATAGTACTTTTTAAGTTATTTGAGAAATTGCCAGGCTGCTTTCCACAGTGGTTGAACTGATTTACATTCCCACCAGCAGTGTATATGGGTTCCCTTTTCTCTACCACCCTAAATGCACCCCATCTCTGTAAATTGAGAAATTCACTTGCTCCTAAGTGGTTACTGCCCTACCCGGCCTGCTCTGTGCTCAGCGCCCTCTGCTGGTAAGAGGGGGACTCCTGGCCTGGCCAGGGCACTGGTCTCCCTCTGGTCCTCTCCTGAGACTCCAGGTCAGTACTTGTGCCCTGCCTGAGGCCCGCGAGGCAAACAGCCACCCTGCATCCAGCTCCAGGAGTGTTAATGTCTCTGGACCCTGGAGCCTGAAGCTCTCCGGAGTGTGACCCACTGTATTCTCTGAGAAGGCCTGGTGTCCTTGGGGGTTACACAAACTTTGGGTCCAAATTGTAGTCCTGTCATCTCATAGTTCTGTGACCAGGTCTATGTTACATTCTCTCTCCAAGCTTCCATTTCTTCAAACAGGTCCTACTACAGCCTTGGGGGGGGGCACTTAGCATTCATTGAGCGCTTACTGTATGCCAGGACTGACCTCATGTTACCCTGTTCCTACAGGAACAGCTGTTGTCCCTTTTACAGATGAGGCACCAGCAGCCTCCACTGATGCCCCCACCCATGTCCTCTCCCCCCCTCCGGAGCCAGCCTCAGGTACAGATGGGACCTGGTGTACTGGCAAATGGCTTCTCACTCAGCACTGTGTCTGCCTCTGGCCTCTCTCACCCCAGGACTTTCTCTGGCCACATGGAAGTTTTCCTAGCCCAGCTCAGGAGAAACAGGGTGCAATCGATGCCCCAGTGGAGATAGGAGCCAATGGCTAAATGTCCAAGCTTCTGCAATGCAGCCACATCACCTCACAGAGACCCCACTTTCTCCTTAATGCCTCCCCGCTGGCTGTCCTTCCTTTCCAATCTTGCCACCTGTATCTTCACCTGGGTGTCTTGGGGTCACCTCCCAAATAAATGAGTGGTACCCGACTCCATGTTTTATGGTCTGCTTTTGAGGAAACCCAAATTGAGATGGAAAGGTTAGGTCTCTTGCCCAAGATCACACAGCACATTCGTGGCAGATCCTGGATTTGAACTCAGACATCTGACTTCATATACCAAGTGCTTAATCACTTCACTCTGCAGTTCTCACCCTGACCTAGGGAAAACTCATGGCCTCCTCACTCTTCAGGCAGTTTCCTCCTGCATCCTCCATTCTTGATAGGGTTTGGCTGTGTTCCCACCCAAACCTCAACTTGAACTGTAGCTCCCAGAATTCCCATGTATTGTGGGAGGATCCATAGTTGAATCATGGGGGCTGATCTTTCCCATGCTATTTTCATGATAGTGAATAAAGTCTCATAAGATCTGATGGGTTTATCAGGGGTTCCTGCTTTTGCTTCTTATTTTTCTCTTGCCGCCACCATGTAAGAAGTGCCTTTCACCTGCCGCCATGATTCTGAGGCCTCCCCCACCATGTGGAACTGTAAGTCCAATTAAACCTCTTTTTCTTACCAGTCTCAGGTATGTCTTTATCAGCAGTGTAGACACAGACTAACACACTTCCCATCCCCGTCCATCACACAAGGAGTCCACACCTAAGAATCCCAGACGATTGTTTTGCAAGCCACATAAAGCTGCATGAGGAGGCCTGCACTCAGCCCTCAGAGAGACTCACCCCTTTCAGCCACCCCACCCTCCTCCAAGATCCTGCTCCCCTGACTCCTTACCCTACCCAAGTGGGTTAACTTCTGTGACTTCATCTTCAGCTACAGTTTAAAGTTAAAGATGAAGACCCTGTCCATGACATTCTGGAAAGGCTGTGTTTTATGACCAAATAACACAGACAACAGGTATGACTGTGATTCACCCCATCCCCAAATTGAACCTCATACACACCCTCAGATAGAGGGCAGGGCCCAAGGGATGCAGAGACATGTCTGCTATATACGTTATGTGCAACAAAAACAAGATAAATCCTAAGAGCTGCCACTGTGATAATAAATAAATTAGAAGTTGAAGCTTTCATAGTCCGTTTGGGGGAATTTTCTGAGAAATCTTCAGAAGAAATGTCATATAAAGGCGACACCTAATGGAATGTTTATTGCAAGGAAAATAGCCATTAGCAGAACGGACAAATTATGACATCCATCAACAGAATATGCTACAGTAGTGAAAATGAACTTGAGCTACACATATAAGCACAGATGCATCTCACAAATACAGCATAGAATGTAAGTTATAGGAGGATAGATAAAGGACGCCATCTATGTCAAGATTTATTTTTTTTCTTTTTGAGACAGAGTCTTGCTCTGTCACCCAGGTTGGAGTGCAGTGGTACTATCTGGGCTCACTGCAACCTCCGCCTCCCAGGTTCAAGCTATTCTCCTGCTTCGGCCTCCCAAGTAGCTGGGACTACAGGTGTACATCCCCAGCTGATTTTTGCATTTTTAGTAGAGACAGGGTTTCACCATGTTGGCCAGGCTGGTGTCGAACTCCTGACCTCAAGTGATCCACCTGCCTCCGCCTCCAAAGTGCTGGGATTACAGGTGTGAGCCACTGCACTTGGCCTATGTCAAGATTAATAGCATACACAACAACTCTGTGTAAGCTTAGGGTTATATCCTTTTTTTTTTTTTTTTTTTTTTTTTTTTTTTTTTGAGATGAAGTCTTGCTCTGTGGCCCAGGCTGGAGTACAGTGGCTGGCTGTCAGCTCACTGCAACCTGTCTCCCGGGTTCAAGCAATTCTTGTGCCTCAGCCTCCCAAGTAGCTGGGACAACAGGCATGCACCACCACGCCCCGCTAATTTTTGTATTTTTAGTAGAGATGGGGTTTTACCACATTGGCCAGGCTGGTCTTGAACTCCTGACCTCAGATGATCTGCCCACCTCAGCCTCCAAACTGCTAGGATTACCGGCGTGAGCCACCATGCCCAGCTGGGTTACATCGTTTTATATTTCTAGTATAAAGATGTGCATGGCAATGGTAAACATCACATTCAGGGCTGCCATAAGGAGAGGTGATATGATATGGGTCTTGGGTAGACCAGTAGTATCCTATCTCTTCCACTGAGTGATGAGAGACAGGTTTTATGGTTCCCCTTTTCTTTTTTGGTATTTCCTAAGTCATCAAAAATTGGAGCAAAAAATCAACCACACGGTCACCCAGAGGAGGAATGACCTTTCTTCCTGGACAGATCACTCCTCCAAGCCATGGCTGAGCTGCTTCTCTCTGGATAAGGCATAGAGTCCCAGGTTCTGGTTCCAGAGAGTGTCAGGTCCTCCTGCGAGTCCTCCTATTCTTGATTCCATACCAAATGGGCCTGAGTAGGGAGATACCCACTGCTCTGGGCCCCCCCAGAAATGACTCTCCCCCGTGACCAGCCCTGACTGGCAGCACAGTCGTCATTAGGAGCATGGGCTTGGGGCAGACAGCTGGCAGAAATGGAGATGCCCAGAGAAGCTGCTTCATAAAGTGACTGTGAGGATGAGACCGCGTGTGCAGGCATTTGACACAGTGCCTGACTCACAGCCAGTCACTCTACGCTCTACTGTTCCAGCTCCCACGAAGGGAGGAAACCCCAGGCTGGGAGTCAGGGGCCCTGGGTTCCAGCACCAGCCAGGTGCTGACCCAGTGTGCATGAGACTCCTCTTTGTTGTTGTTTTTGTTGTCTGAGATGGAGTCTCCCTCTGTCACCCAGGCTGGAGTGCAGTGGCGTGATCTTGGCTCACTGCAACCTCTGCCTCCTGGGTTCAAGCGATTCTCCTGCCTCAGCCTCCCAAGTAGCTGGGATTACAGGCACCTGCCACCATGCCTGGCTAATTTTTTTTTGACATTTTTAGTAGAAATGGGGTTTCACCATGTTGGCCAGGATGATCTCAATATCTTGATCTCATGATCTTCCCACCTCGGCCTCCCAAAGTGCTGGGATTACAGGCGTGAGCCACCACACCTGGCCGAGACTCTTCTTAACAGAGCACTCAGCACTTGCAAGTGAGGACCTATTAGGTGCTCAGGGACTCTCTAAAGTGAATAAGTAAGTCCTTATCCAAATGGGAGCTTGACAATGAGGAATCTAGGAAAAGATAGAGGTATCCATCAAAGAATGGCAGCGGAGGCTCAGATAAGAGCGCTCTGTGTGAAGACCCTCAGGGAAGAGTAGGGGCCCCAGTGGGGTATGCTGAGGGCAAGAGGGTTTTGTGATTTAAAAGTACACATATGTGAGGCTGAGCACAGTGGCTCACACCTGTAATCCCAGCACTCTGGGAGGCCAAAGCAGACAAATCGCTTGAGCTCAGGAGTTCAAGACCAGCCTGGGCAACATAGCAAGACCTCATCTCTACAAAGAATAAAAAGAAAACATAGCCAGGCCTGGTGGCACACATCTGCAGTCCCAGCTACTTGGGAGGCTGACTGGGAGGATTGTGTGAGTCCAAGAAGCGGAGGTCACAGTGAGCCAAGTTCACGCCATTGCACTCTAGCCTGGGTGACACAGCCAGACACTGTCTCAAAAAAAAAAAAGTACACATATGTGTATTTGTGTGTGTATTCATGTATATATGCTCGTACATGTATCCATGCATATACTTGTGTATGTAGTCATATATATACATATATACTTGTGTATACAGTCACATGCACTAATATGTGTATTTGTATACATACATACATACCTACATGTAGAGTCTGTTTTAAAGTAGAAGGTTCCATTAGGATCGGGCGGCACCCTGGAGGCCCCCTTCAGGGGTAGACCCTGTCCTGGGTGCTTCCTGTGGGTACTCACAGCATTCCTTTGTGGAGTGGCATTCTCAGGATCATTCCTCCATTTCCCCAGCGGAGTAGCTGTGGTTCAGAGAGGTGAAGCAGATCACATAAGGTCACCTCGGTGGTGGTCACAGGATTTTAACCACGGCAAGCCAGAGTCCTCTCTCTGGCTGTGCTCTAAGCTGGCAAGGGGCAGTTCTCCCAGGTATCCCTTCATTTTATTTTATCCGCAGCACTTCTCACACTCTGGAATTTGTTCCGTCTGTGTGTCCCCAGTGTAAACTGAGGCCCACGGAGGAGGGGCTTGTCTGTCTTCTCTGTGGCTGTTCTCCAGTGTCCAACAGGGCACCTCCCACTTATTCATTCTTAATTCGTGTTCATGGAGCATTTAATCCTCCCACCTGTTTGCAGTGGTGTTAAGCATAGCTCCATAGGCTGAGGCTGGAACCCGAGTGGGTCTGACTTCTCAGCCTCCAGGCTCTGTGCCTCTGCCCACCCACTCACTCCCCAATGTGCCCCAAAATCAAGAGGAGGCTGAGCCATTTCTGGAAGCCCACACAGCCTCTGACTCTGAGGCTCCTGGACCCTATAGCTGGCTTTGAGCCCTTGCTTCCGCCCATCCGCCATGCAATTCCTCAGCCAATCCTGACACTCTCCTTTCAAAATATTTCCAGACCCCTTCTCCATCTCTACTGCTGTGCCCTGGCCCAAGCCATCCCGATCACATCCCTAGGCTATGGTGCTGCACTGACTCAAGCCCTGCCCTTCCCTGCCCTTCTGTTCTTTTTTTTTTTTTTTTCTTGACAGAGTCTCGGTCTGCTCCGCAGGCTGGAGTGCAGTACAATGGCGCGATATTGGCTCACTGCAACCTCCTCCTCCCAGGTTCAAGCGATTCTCATGCCTCACTATAGGCACGCACCACCAAGCCTGGCTAATTTTTTTTTTTTTTTTTTTTTTGTAGAGACAGGGTTTTACCATGTTGGCCAGGCTAGTCTTCAACTCCTGGCCTCAAGTGATCCACCCACCTCGGCCTCTCAAAGTGCTGGGATTACAGGAGACTCCTGTTCTTTATGCAGCAATCTGTTCAAACTCCAACCCACTCATCTCACACCCTGCTGAAAACTCTCTGTTGGCTCCTAACGCACTCAGAGTAAAATACAGAGCCTAGCCCTTTCCATGACCCACAGGGCCCACCCTCCCCAGGGCTCCCTCAGTGACCTCCTCCCCTGGCATTTGCTGGTTCTGATTGAGGGACAGTGTCCCTGTGGGTTCACACACATGCACACACTCGCCATCATTCTCTACTCCCCAGCTCTGCTTTATTTGCCCCCAACATTGATTATCCCACAACACATCCTACTTCCTTTTATCTCCCTCCATGCATAGAAACTCCCTGAGGGCAAGGCTGAACCATTGCCTAACACAGAGCAGGAGCCCAATCAACATTGGTGGAAGGCCAGACAAAATATGAGTTCAGGAACATTTGTCGAATTAATGAATGAAAACAAGCCAACTCTCCAAGTTAGGAGTTATTATGGTGTGACACACACAGAGAATCGATGCCTAACTTAGCAAGGGTTTCTGCTCATACTAGGAATAAATATGAGGGTTGGAGGCCTGGAGCTGACGGCCAATTTTCTGGGCTGGTGAAGTTCTCCCTGGTGATATTCTTTTCCATCTTTATAATGTGAGAAAGCATTGCATCCCCCACCAGGGACTTGGATGCTGAGATTCTAGGGGAGGTACCGAGGTAGGAACACAGCTCCAGAACCCACTGCAGAAATCTTCAGGATATAGCTAAATCTGGTGAAACACATCAGCAATGCCTGGGTCCTTGCAAAGCAGGCGTTGCTGTGGTAACAAACAAACCCCCCAATCTTGATGGCTTAGACCAGTAACAGTTTATTGATTACCAACATCACCAATGCAATGGGCAGAGGGTAGGGGTTGTTCCCCACACAGTCACTCAGAGACCCAGCCTTCAACCACAGTAGGGCTCTGCTGTGTCCAATGCATGCTTCCAAGGTGCCTACAGACAGGGAAGAAAGAGAAGGACCATGCATGGGAGATATTTTATGGCCCAAGCCTAGAGTAGTGGACATCCCTTCTGCCCACATTCTATTAGCCCTACCTAGATGGAGTTGGAAATGTACTTTTCCTGTAAGCCCAGAAGAGAAATGAGATGGTCTTGGGAGCATATAGCATTGTCTGTGCCACAGCAAGGAAGGATGGGATGCTTGGTCTCCAGGAGCCACAGATAATCTGGTTATAACCAGGTTTCCTGTGAGAGCCTTGCCTGGGACTCTGAGTCCAGCTCTATCTTCTGAGCTGCTGGTCTGGTGAATGCCAGTCTCCTGGGTGAAGAAATTGGCATGCATGAGAGAAAGGGAACCTGGAGACAGAGGCTGGAATGTGTGTTTGACTGAGAGGAGGGTTTCTGGGGGGACAAACAGCAAGGAACTGGGAACAGGAACAGCAGCTCAGAGAATGGTCCCAGAATGAGATATCAGGTCCCAGTGTAGAAAACGTCTTCTACCTATTTCTCCCTCGATCTTTTCGGGATTTGGGACTCTGAGCTCAGAAGGGTGCTGCTCTGTGTGAGCCTTGAGCACTGCGTCTTTGGAGGATGCCAGAAGCAGTGCCTGGGCAGAACAGCTCTGATCTTATGCACAAGGGCAGTTAGGGCAGAGGCCAGGTAAGAGCACTGCCCTCAGGTGGCTGCACAGGTGAGGCAGGAATGAGAAGACTGGAATCAAACAACAGAAGCTCCACGAAATGCCTTCCCCAAGACTCCCAGAGTAACCCACAGAGACTTAAAAGGTAATTGGAAGCTGAGCCATGGCTGTTTATGAGGCCTCACTGTATCCACAGGCTACGGACCTGGCGTTTGATGTGCTAGATGGGAAGGGAACTCTGATTACTGCGTGGCCATTTATCCTGAACAAGCCCAAGTGCCCATTGCGGTCCTGAGGCCCGTGATGTCATGTGCCCGGAGCAGGTCAGGTGGAAGACAAGGAGAGGGAAGATGCATTCCGACAGGCTCACCATTAATCCCAGCTCGGGCATCTCCCCCTGTTTTGGTTTTGTGCAGGGACAGTCAGTCCTGAGTCCCAGCCTACCTGCCTGGTGTCCAACCTCCTGCCTCTCCCCCTGCCAGCCCTCTAAAGGGCCAGCCTGTCCCCTGCTTCCTGTAACAGTTGGGTCCCACAGCACCCTTCACTCTGAACATCACCATTAAGCCACCATGCCTGTCTCTTCCTTGCCAGTCCTCATGGAGAGCATAGAGCTGGGGACAGTGAGGGACTATGCTAACTTCTCTTTCCGGGCTCACATGGGGCGTGCAAGAACTTCCCAGCACCATAACCTCCATCCACCTCCCCATCCAGGAGCCTGGAGTTCTTTGCCTAACTTTCCTGTGCACAGGAAAAGTACACAGCCCAGGTGAGTTTCCTTTGCTTAGAAACCACCCCCAAAAGCTCTGAGGGAGGAGCCTTTAATTGTGGGCCAGGCAACCAATCCAATATCAGAGTCAAAGATCAGTCACTCCAGAGGAAGTCTGGAAGAGCTCCTCTCACTGGACAAGAACTTAAATGGGGTGGGAGTAACTCCAGGCTTAAATTCCCCCTACTCCCTTACCTATACGGATTTCCCTCTCTGGGATCCCCTCCTACAGCTGCGTGGGGACCTTCTCTCTCTTCTCTTTACCTGTGCAGACTCCATCTCTGGGTCCCCCTCCCACGACAGCATGGGAGCTCTCTCTCTCTATTTCTCTTTCTCTCTCTCTCTTCCTAATAAATCTTTTTTTCTGCAAAACTCTCTGGGTCCAATACTTACTTGAACAAGCTCACTGGGCCACCAGGGCCCTCTCCCCATTCTTGGGTGAGTGAGGCCCAAGGACCTGGGAAAACACATGCAATCGGGGAACAGTGAGTGTCTTTGGGACACCCCCACAGCCCTGTTCCTGTTACATGGTTGCAATAGGAGCTTAGAGAGCAAGATGACGACCCATTCACCCCTAAGGGATCACAATTTTCAGAGCAAAAAAGATGCTGCTGTGTACAGCAAAGGGATGCCAAGTTGCCCCAGGCAATGGGAAAGGAATTCATGGCAATGATGACAGTGATGATTAGCGGTGATGGTAATGATGCCTATCACGGGGCTTGGCAGCGTTCTCTCTGAGCAGTGCCCTCCTTTCACCTTGAACCCCAAACAGGGCAGGCCAGCCCTCTCCATTCCTCTTAGGGTCAGGCTAGGCCCTAGGACCACCCATCTCACAAACATTGAGGCAGGAGTTGTGCCAGATCTTTACGCTTCTTTATCTTTGGGGGATCATGGATACCCTTAGGAATTTTATGAAAGCTGTGACTCCCTCCCTAGGGGAAAGAAAGCATATGTTTAGCTCATTGCAGATTTTTTGTACAATTTCAATGACTTCTCGAGGTTTTAAAAATCCACCCATGAACTCTTTAGGGGTCAATGAATATATTAATTCCTTCCATCACTCAAGAAACATCTATTGTGTCTACTAACAAGTGGCCTGATGAGCGTTTTCATCTGCAGTTAACTTCTTCATCAGGGTTACACTCGGAATCATCTACAAGAAAAGCACCTGTGTCCAAGCTAGCACAATTTTCAACGCTGACTGCACGTTGGAATTACCTGGAGAGCTTTTTAAAATTCTATTGCCAAAGCCTCATCTTAGACCAATTAACTGTGAACGTCTGGGGGTTGGAACCCAGGCATCCCCAGGTGAACCCAGTAAGTAGCCCAGAGCAAAAACCACTGTCTTAGAAAATCTTGGTCAGATGCAGTGGCTCCTGCCATCCCAGCACTTTGGGAGGCCAATACAAGGAGGATTACTGGGCAACATAGCAAGACCACATTGCCACAAATAAAGAAAAATTTTTTTCAAGTGAAAAAAACAAAGAAAATCCAAACATGTTTTTTGGAAGTTCCCTAGGTGGTGATGGACACCCCAGGGTGGTTCATTTACTCATTAAATCAACATCTAGTGAGCATCTACAAGGTGTCAGACACTGTGCTGGGCCTCAGGGCAGAGCAGAGAATAAGAAATCAGAATCTCTGCCCTCATTAGGTTTACGTTCTGGCTGAGGAACTGGCAATGAATAACCAATACATAATTCATTCATGTCACAAGGAACATCAATTAGGAAGTGGCATAAAGAATGACAGAGGGGGCCGAGTACGGTGCATTACCCCTGTAATCCCAGCACTTTAGGAGGCTGAGGCGGGCGGATCACCTGGGGTCAGGAGTTCAAGATTAGCCTCGCCAACATGGTGAAACCCCATCCCTACTAAAAGTACAAAAATTAGCTGGCCATGGTGGCATATGCCCATAATCCCAGCTATTCAGGAGGCTGAGGCAGGAGAATCGCTTGAACCTGGGAGGCAGACGTTGCAGTGAGCAGACATTGTGGATTGCAGCAGGTAACCATGTTCTCCAAAGAGCTAAAGAAACCACTAACAGAAATTCTTGAATTTGCAGGAAGGCAAATAAAAAAAGAAACAACTTGAAACTCCTTTCACTTAAAACTGGCTGAAAAGAGCTGGAACCAACATGGCCGACTGGAGTCAGTGCAAGACAAGCTTGCTGATGTCACAGCCTGAATTTCCACTGCATGTTTCACACTAACTCCTTCCAGATTTGCACATGGGACCCATGAGGAGGCAGGAAGAGAGAACTGCGCATGCCCCGGGTCTTCCCAGGCTTCACTTCCCCCTCGCACCAATCACCTACTGATCTCAGAATCCGCTCCCTAAACCTTTTCTAATAAAATGACTGCCTTAAAGCCAGCACAGGGAAAGAGATTTGAGCTGACACCTGCCTCCTTCTGAGTCAACTTGCAGTAAAAACCTTTTTCAGAAACCCAGTTTCATAGTGTTGGGGTCCAGTACATCAGGCTGCAAGCCCCTTTTGCAATAAGAGAGTGCTCAGCCTGGTCAGGCATCCGAGGTAACGAAGGGGCAGCACAGGGCATGTGATGAAGTCGGGAGAGCCAGACCAGGCCAGAGCCTTGATGATCTGGCAAGGAATTGAGGTTATACTCTTGACTGCTTTGTTCCCTTCTGTTCTCAAAACCACTCCACAGGCCAGGTGTGGTGGCTCACGCCTGTAATCCCAGCACTTTGGAGGCTGAGGCAGGTGTAACGCTTGAGGTCAGGAGTTCAAGACCAGCCTGGGCAACATGGCAAAATGCCGTCTCTACTAAAAATACAAAAAGTAGCCGAGCGTGGTGGTGGTCGCCTGTAATCCCAGCTACTTGGGAGGCTGAGGCAGGAGAATTGCTTGAACCCAAGAGGCAGAGGTTGCAGTGAGCCAAGATCATGCCACTGCACTCCAGCCTGGGCGACAGAGTGAAACTCTGTCTCAAAAACAAAAAAAGATCGCACCACTGTACTCCAGCCTGGGTGACAGAGCAAGACTCCATCTCAAAAACAAACAACAAATATTTAAACACACACACACACACACTCAGCAAGCAGGCAGAGACTTGGGAGAGAAGAAACTCAGCTCATAGGGAGCTCAGCTGGACACACACCTGAGGCCCCTGACCTGACATCTGGCGACAGGCTCCTCAGAAAGGCTTCCAGGAGGGTAATCCCCACCGCTCTGGCCATGAGCCCCTTTGTGCCCCACTCCCACCCTCCAGGCCAGGCCACTGATGTCACTGGTGACAGGACAGCATTGTTCTCCCTCCCACCCCCGCCTTCACCTCACAAGTCCCATCACCATGGGAACTGAGCCAGCCAATCAGAACACAGAGTTTTCAAAGGGCAGCCTTATATACAAAGTCATCTCTCCCCCACACAGGCCACAGCCAACATTCAGAGGCCTCCCAGGCCCCCTCCCCCTGGATAAACCACTTCAGCTGGCCCCCCATTTTCCTCGAGGGAGAAAGGGGAATCCTCTGTCCAAAATGCCCAGGAAGGAGAGCCAAGCCTACAGACACCCAGCTTAGAGCCCCGCCCCCCCGCGTGGCCACGCAGTGCAGGAGCAGCTCAGGAGCCCCGGAAAGTGTCCAGCAGCAACCTCAGCGTCACCCAGAGCAGCGAGAGCCATGTGTCCAGCGTGCAGCACCCCCAGCTGGAGGACTGCAGCCATGCCAGCCTGAGCAGCGGGTACGCAGGGGACAAGGAGGGCAGTGACATCAGCTTGGTGGGCAGCCGCCGGAGGGTGCGGTTGAACAGAAGGCTCAACACCCCCGCGCCCAGCACCCAAACGGGCCAGCTGGGCTCCACAGACTCTCCCAGCTGTCTAAAGAGCCGACTGACTGGCCCCGCCCACAGCACCAAGCAGACTGGAGGGGCAAGAGTGAGGCCAGCCTGTCAGGCAGCGGCTGCGGCAGCCCGTCCAGCACCAGCCTGTCCAGTGCCAGCTTCATCAGCTTGGGCAGCAGTGCCCTCACCTATCAGGTGAGCAGCGGGCTGCTGACTTCCACGGCCAGTCTGCCCTCCACCCAGGCCAGCAGCCGTCAGAGCGTCAGCCTGGAGGGCAGTGCCCAAAACAGGCAGAGCAGCCACACCAGTGTGCAGGAGGACAAGACAGGTGGCAACACGAAAAGCAGTGAGCAAGTCACCAAGGGTGAGCAGCCTGCCTAGGCGTGCGTGCTCTGTGAGCATCCTCTCCAGCAGCCAGGGCCTCTCGGAAAGTGGCACATGGCCCAGGGGAAACCAGGCTGCACCCAGAGTGGTTATTCCCAAAACAAGTAGGAAAGGTCTTTTCAAAAGCACACACTGTGTCGACCATCAACGGGCAGTCCCATCTGTAGCAACAAGCGTCAGTGGGTAGGCCACCTGTAGCAGGAAGGATCTATGCTGACCCCTGTTTATCCTGGGAACGCAGTCAGTGAGGAGACTGTCTAGACTGAGAACCACTGTTGAGAGAAGAGCTGTAGTATCAGGATTCACCAATGCCGAGGCCACATGTGTCAAAACAGCGAGGGGTAACGATCTCAAGACTGTGAACCTCAGTGACGAGCCATCTACAACAAGATTCATCAATGGCAAAACCATCTGTAGTCAGCAGCATCCTGGTGGGACCCCCTGTACCAAAACTCATCAATGGTGACAGCTGTTCTCAATAGCAATATTAATGATGATATTAAGAACTGTCACGAGTTAGAACCTTCCGTGATGAAACCATCCTAAATGATGAACACCATCTACAACCAACACCAACCACGACGAGTTCAGAAGAAACAAGCTGCAGCCGTGGTTCGGACTGTCCATACCAAGAACCATCTGCCGTGAGCGCCATGCTTGGGAGCCACGTCTGCGGGAAACTCGGCCCTGGCCAAGCTCTGCACCACACTCTGTCCACCATGGCCACTGCCCACAGAAGCACTAGCGAGACAGCCACGGCACTCAGGGAGCACCTTCACAACTCTCAGCTCCCCCTAGAAGCACAGCCCAAGTGACTGTCACCAGGGAAGAGCCATCAGGAGTGGCCAGGGATGCCAGCAGCCCACAGGGAGCAGGTCTAGCAGGAACATTAGAGGGTGGTATAAAGGGAGCCTCCATCCCTGAAGAGCACCATCTATTTTTGAGCACCAACTCTGGGCACCTCCAGCCCGGAATCCTCCCAGGAACAACGGCTTCCTGATGCCTCATTCATGTCAGGAAAGGAGGCCAGGAGCCCTCCTGTGTTCAGATAGCTGAGACAGTGACTATGATCGAAGGACAATGTCATGACAAGCGCTTCATGGTGACAGAGACCAACACAGCCAGAAACAGCTATGGCTGCCACCGGGAAGCTCTGGAGCATTCCGTGAGCACCGCCTCGGTGGATGGGAAGGCCAAGTCTCTGCCCCTCTCTTACTGGCGACACTAAACTCCCTCCCTGGGCTGACCTCACAGACATTGAAGTGAGTCTGTCTACAAAGGAAAAGAGGCCAGAGGCCACCATGAAAACATCCACTAGGTACCACAAGGAAAGCTGAGGGGGCAACAAAGACAATAAAAGGTGTCTAGAGAGGTCATACGTGTGTGGGTCTGTGTGTGCGTGGGCCACAGACACACTAAAGAACCATGGAGAGAGTTGGGTGTGGCTACCAACTCTGCCGCTGCTGAGCTGGTCATCTGGGCAAAATACTTAAACTTTCAGAGCCTCAGTTTCCTCATCTGGAAAATGGGGACAGTAACCCCTATTTCATACATAGGATGGTTATGTGGATTCCATGAAAATGTATATCAAGTACCCAGCAAGGGACAGGTACTAAAGCAATGTATTTCTTTCCTTTTTATTTTCTTTTTTCTTTTTATTTTTTAACTTTCAAGTTCAGGGACACATGTGCAGGATGTGCAGGTTTGTTACATGGGTAAATGTGTGTCGGGGGGAGTTGTTATACAGATTATTTCATAACCCAGGTATTCACTGTAGTATCCATTAGATGTTCTTCCTGATCCTCTCTCCTCCCCACTCTCCACACTGAAAGGTCTCAGTGTGTGTTGTTCCCCCTCTATGTGTCCATGTGTTCTCAACATTTAGCTCCCCCATCTAAGTGAGAACATGCAGTACTTGGTTTTCTGTTCCTGCCTTAGTTGGCTAAGGATAATGGCCTCCAGCTCCATCCATGCCCCTGCAAAGGGCATGATCTCATTCTTTTTTATGGCTGCACTGTACTCCATGGTATATCATTTTTCTTATCGGTAAAATGGGCACAATGGTTTCTGTCTCGCTTCACTCACAAGCACAGAAAGGCTAGTCACTGCTAATATGCAGAAAAGGGTATTGACCAACACAAAGGTAAAAAGAGCCACTGCATCTGCTGGGAGGTGAGACGTTTTGGCAGAGGGTCTTGGTTTCAGGAAGGGGTTACTGGTTCTGGGTGTGAGGGAACCACATGTCTCTTTTTCTCAAGTATAAGCACCCCTTTTGAGAACCTTCTCCCCTACTTCTCTCCAAAGTCACTCAGCAGGGCCTAAGCACCCATGACCCAGGGCAGACGAGAAGGGCTTCCCACCTCCACCCCAAAGAGCCTTAGTCATGTGGAGCGGCTATAACAAAATACTGTACACTTGGTGGCTTACAAATAGAAATTCATCATTCACAGTTCTGGAGGCTGGGAAGTCCAAGATCTATGTGCCAGTGGATTCGGTTTCTGCTGAGGGCCCAGCTGTGCTCTTAGACAGCCATCTTTGCACCGTGACCTCACATGGTGGAGGGGGGTGAGGGGAGCTCTCTCTCTGGGGTCTCTTTTGTGAGGGCACTAATCTCATTTACAGGGGCTCTACCCCCATGACCTGATCACTTCCCAAAGGCTCCACCTGTTCATACCATCACCTTGAGGGAATAGATTTCAACATAGGAATTTCATGGGGACACAAAAGTTCAGTCCATAACACCAAAGGAGCTCCTGTGTTCTGCAGACAGCTCTAGGAGAAGCTTGGCTACCTTATTTCACCCCAACGTAGCCCTCCCCCTCCCCTAAGAACCTTCCCTAGCTTCCTCATCTCAGAGGAGAAAGTAGAGCACACAGAAGAAGTTATGGGCACAGCAGTGTTAGCCACCTGCACGTCGGACCCCCTCAGCCTGGAGGCCACAGGCTCTTCAGACACAGCACGGCCAAAACCAAGATGAGCACCTCCCCTGACTGCCTCTTTCACGTCCCTTCTCAGCAGATGGCACCATCATGCTGCATTTGTCCAAGCTGGGACATCACTCTTGAGTCCTCCTCCCCTTGCCTCAGCCTGATGTCCCCTCAGTCCCTAAACACCTCTCCACCTCCACTGCTGACCCCTAGCCCACCTTTGCCTCCCCCTAGAACAGTGGTTCTCAACCCTGGCTGTACCCCAGAGTCACCGGGGGTGGAGGGGGACATCTACAAAGTACAGGTGCGCAGCCTCCTCCAGCAACTCGGCCTGTGCATCGGTCTTTAATTAAATTCCCCAGGTGATGAAAGTGTTCAGACCCCGGACTGAGAGAGGCCACTGACCTTGATCTCTTCCTCCTGGAATCCACTTTCAATCCTGGGGGTCAAAACTGACACTGCTGCAGGGCCAGGAAGGGAATAGAATATGAGGGAGGGAGTGGAGGGGGCAAACTGGGAAGCCCGTGTCTTCTCTAGAGAGGCCAAAAACCCAGAATTCTGAGTAAAATCTCTTGGTTCTAAAACACTGGCCACAAATTCAAACTCTCCCAAAAAAATTATAACACAAATAGAAACATTTCTAAAGGCAGGGTCAGGCCCATGTGCCCAATAGCTTCTGCTTTTTTAGTGGGGACAAAGTCTCTTTGCCCAGGCTGGAGTGCAGTGGTGTGATCTAGGCTCACTGCAACCTCTGCCTCCGAGGTTCAAATGATTCTCCTGCCTCAGCCTCCCAAGTAGCTGGGATTACAGGTGCCCGCCACCACGCTCAGTTAATTTTTGTGTTATTAGTAGAGACGGGGTTTCGCCATGTTGGCCAGGCTGGTCTGGGACTCCTGACCTCGGGTGATCCACCCACCTTGGCCTCCTAAAGTGCTGGAATTACAGGCCTGAGCCACTGCGCCCTGCCTGGCTTCTGCTTCTAAACATAGAACGGAGTCATCTCTCTGAAGCAAATATCTACTTATATTCCTGAACTGCTTAAAACTTCCAACATTTTCCCACAATCCAAAGCAGCATTGACACGGCATTTAAGGCCCAACACAAATGGACCCAAGTAAGTTTTCCCTGCCTCACTTCCTGCCACTTGCGCCCATGCACCATCTCAAACCTGATTTCAAACCTCTGTGCCCTTTGCACGTGCTGTTTCCTCTGCCTGGCACAATTTACACACAGTAAGATTCACCCTCTTCAGTGTACAGTTCTATGATTTTTTTTTTTGTCTGAGACAGAGTCTTGCTCTCTTGCCCAGGCTGGAGTGAAGTGATGTGATCTCAGCTCACTGCAACTTCTGCCTCCCGGGTCCAAGCAATACTCCTGTCTCAGCCCCTCGAGTAGCTAAGATTAAAGGCACCCACCACCATGCCCAGTTTATTTTTCTATTTTTAGTAGAGACGGGGGTCTCACCATGTTGACCAGGCTGGTCTCGAACACTTGACCTCAGGTGATCTGCCTGCCTCAGCCTCCCAAAGTGCTGGGATTACAGGTGTGAGCCACTGCACCCGGCCTACTTCTATAATTTTTGACACATGCACACATACAGTCATGTATCCCCCCACCACAATCAGAATACCAAACAGTTCCATCACTCTCCATAAATTCCCTCAGGCCCCTCGGAATAATCCTTCCTCCCATCTCTGCAACCACGGACCAGTTTTCTGACTCAGAATGTCATATTCATGGATTCATCCAGTGTGGATGGAGCTGCGTGAGCCTGGCTTTTTTCACTTAGCATGCATAGTGTGCCTGTGACTCACGCATATTGTTGATGTGCACGGCTGTGTGGTGTTCCATAGCGTATCAGTTCTCCAGTTGGAAGGCATTTGGGTTGTTTCCAGTGTGCGGAGATGATGAAGCTGCTGCAAACGTTCATGAACAGGTTTTTGTGGGGAACATAAATTCTTCATTTCATTTGGATAATCACCTAGGAGTGGGATCGCTGGGTGGCGCAGTGTGTTTAACTTCATTGGAAACTGCCGAACCACTTTCTAAAGTTGGCTACAATGTTACTTGCCTACACTTTGCATCTGTCACAGTTTTAGTGTTTTTTGTTTGTTTGTTTGTTTGTTTTTCTTTCTTTCTTTCTTTCTTTTCTTTCTTTTTTTTTTTTTTTTTTTTTGAGACAGGGTCTTGCTCTGTCACCCAGGCTGGAGTGTGGAGTGCAGTGGTGCAATCACAGCTCACTGCAACCTCAAACTCCTGGGCTCAGGCAATCCTCCCACCTTAGCCTCCCAAAGTAGCTAGGACTACAGGTGCATGCCTCCATGCCTAATTTTGTATATCATTTATTTTGTTTCCCTGTGTTGCCCACGCTAGTCTCAAACCTCTGGCTTCCAGCAATCTTCCTGCCTTGGCCTCCCAAAGTGTTGAGATTATAGGTATGAGCCACCATGCCTGACCCTGGCTTTTTGTTTTAACCATATATGAGGGTGATTTGTATCAGTCTCCCATTATTAACCCCATTTTACATATAGAGAAACTGAGGCACAGAGAGGCCAACTCTGTTAAGTAAGTGACAGGGCTGGGATTTGAATTCAGGCAGCCTGGACCCAGAGTCCTTGATCTTAGCCATTGTCGTCTCTACCCTCCCTCTCTGCTTTGGGCACTTAAGGCCCCCAGCACACCCAGACAATAGGCCACACCCAGATCCAGAGCCCCCAGTTAACTGTTTCTTATCTCAGGTCAAGTGTGGTGGCTTTCACCGCCTGGTACATGATGGTGTATGTGTCCGTCTCCCTGAGAGGTGGTGCCAACCCCCACCCTTCTCTGTTTCCTGGATGCCCACTTCTATACCAGCAGCATCAGTGATTCCCAAATGAATGAATGAGTGAGCATGTTGGAAACAGATGCTCGGTGCCGCAAAAGAAAAATTAGTATTGAGACAACGCAGTTTTTCCTTCCTGGACTGCAGGCAGGGTATTCTCACTAGCCATCTTGCCACGAGAGTACCCCCTCCTGCAGACCCAAATGAATGAATGAGTGAGCACATGAATGAAGGATCAATAGCTGCATCAGAGGAAAAGAACTGGGTCCATCCTGGGCTTGGTCTTCAGTGGCTACAGCCCACTGCCCCAAAACAAAGGTTAAACAATGCTCATTGTGGATGCCGGCAAGTCCCAGGGCCTCTCTATCCTCCCCTAGCTGTGCACCCAGCAGGTACATCTCAGCCTGGCTCTCTCCCACGGCAGCACGGAGGACCCAGAAGCCCTTGAAGTGAGGACCATTTTTCAAGCTGGTGCAGTGATTTTTTCTTTCCTGTCCACTAGCTTGGCGTTCGGCGTGGCAGCAAGACTGGAATGATGGGTTGGCTGCAGGCACCCTCTCCTGAATTATTAACTGGGCTAGGGAGAGAGTTGCTTATCAATGCTGTCCATCCAGAGGACCGCAGCAGCCCTTGGACTTCAAACAGGCCTGGAGCAGGCAGACAGGAAAGAGAGGGATTTGGCTGATGGACCTCCCATGCTTAATGAATCAGAGGCCTCTTCCCGAGTGCTCTTTGGCTGCTATGCCACCTGGGGAAGGGGCTCGTCTTTTGTGTTCTTCACACTGTAGTGCTTGTTTCTGTTGGATTCAGGCTCTTGACCTCTCCTCTTGTCCCCACTCCAAAACCAGTGGATGAAATAGATTGAGTCTGCCATATACAGCCCATTGTGAGCCAGGAGCTTGCTGGCTATGCCAGATTCTTTTTCAGTGTCTCATCATGGGCAGGGAAGCAGGAGGAGGGTGTCTTAGGTTGAGTCTCCTAGAAGCAGAACCTGAGATGGGAATTCTTGAGAGTTACTAAGGAAGGGTTCCAAAGAGAAGGAGAGTGAGGCAAGCAGGATGGGAAAGAAAAGGGGTTAACCAATGGTGTGGTCTCAGCTGGACCCTGGCCTCAGCCTGATTCCACAAGAGCTCTGGGGTATGAACTGTACCCAGAGATGATTCTACCTTTAGTCCAAGAGGACCAGCCATTCATGCCCTCATGCCCTCGGTGGAGGAACCATAACCTCCCAGGTAAAGTTGCTCCCATCCAGCTAAGAGCAATTCTCCAGAGAAGGGGCAGCTGTGAGCCCCTAGCAGTAATCCTGGCCAGGCAGTCCCAGGTAGCATGGTGGTTCCACAAGATGATGAGGACCCAGCTCCTTCCAACTCTCCATTCCACCATCCCGAGGATGAAGTCCTCATCCT
The DNA here is from genome assembly GCA_036589455.1 of Ateles fusciceps. Classification (NCBI taxonomy): domain Eukaryota; kingdom Metazoa; phylum Chordata; class Mammalia; order Primates; family Atelidae; genus Ateles; species Ateles fusciceps. The sequence goes on from JAZHEH010003064.1 coordinate 1,851,493, forward strand.
TACGGTACAAGACGGCTGCCTAAGCTCCATCCAACACATTGGCTTTTAAGACAAGCATGAGGGGGAAAAGGAGAAGAAAGTCTTGACTCTCCTTTTTTAAGGGAGACTTCCTAAAAGTCCCACCCAACACAGGTATACCTAGATAAAAGGGCGGTGAGAAAATTTGGTCTTTAGGAAACAATGTGTAGGAATAAAAATTGGCATTCTGTAGCTAATAATGGAGGAAGAAATGGATACTGGAGGGAGGCAATTACAGTGTCTGCTATAGACACTGTTCCAACTCATTCTCCCCCCCAGGATCTAAAGGGACATTTTTACCCTCTAATAAAATCACCCTTTTTATCTCAGGTCAAGTGTGGTGGTTCTCACCGCCTGGTACACGATGGTGTATGTGTCCGCCTCCCTAAGAGGTGGTGCCAACCCCCACCCTTCTCTGTTTCCTGGATGCCCACTTCTATGCCAGCAGCATCAGTGATTCCCAAATGAATGAATGAGTGAGCATGTTGGAAATAGATGCTCGGGTCGCACAGAAAAATTAGCACTGAGGCAATGCAGTTTTTACTTCCTGGACTGTAGGACAGTACAAAGGTCTTTGGTATAGCTGGCAAAAATGGCCCCAATACCTACCAACTCCTCCCATGAAGAGGAGTCTATTTCCTCATCCCCTGAATCTCAGCTGATCTTGTGGTTTGCTTTGACTAATAGAAAGTGACAGGAGTGATTCACTACAGTTCTGAGCTTATGCTTTAAGAGACCTTGCAGCTTCTGCTTCCATGATCTTCAAACTCTGCCACCATTTTGAGAACAAGCCTGGGCCAGCCAGTTAAATGATGAAAAACCACATGGAAAGAGACCCCAGTTCTGTCCCTCAACTACCAACCCATTCCTGTCAAGGTCATCATAAACCAATCAGCCCAGATGACCCAGCAGCCGACCATGGAGAAATGGACAAAAACAGCTAAGATCAACTGAGCATGACCCAGACCAGAACAACCACCAACTGAGCCCAGCCCCAGCTGCTGAACTACAGGCTCCTGAGCTAAATAAGAGGTGGTTGTTTTAAGCCACTGTGTTTTGGGATGTTTGTTACACAGCCAAAACTGACTGATAATGCTCTGATGAGTTTCCCTTGCTCTCAGGGTAAAGAAGAAAATTCTCACCATGACCACCATGGTGAGAAGGGTCTGGCCTGAGATGCTGCTGTGATTTGGATATAGTTTGTTTGTCCCCCACCAAAGCTCATGTTGAAATTTGATCCCCCTGTGTGGCAATGTTAAGAGATGGGTCCAGGTGGGAGGTGTCTGGGTCATGGGGGCTTTGCACTTCATTAATGGCTTTGCACTGCTCTCTGGTAGTAAGTGACTTCTTGCTCTGGCAAGACTGGATTAGTTCCTGTGGGACTGGATTAGTTTCCTCAAGAGTAGGTTATTATAAAGCCAGGATGCCACTTGGGCTTTGTCTCTTCACATGTGTCTGCTTCCCCTTTGACCTTCTCCGCCATATTGTGAGGCAGCACAATAGCCCTCCCCAGAATCCAGGACCATGTCCTTGAACTCCTCAGCCTGCAGAACCGTGTGCTAATTTAATCACTTTTCTTTATCAGTCTTACATTTTCTGTTACTGCATCACAAAATGAACTAAGACAATGGTCATTCTGGCCTCATCACAAACCACGTTTCTCTCACTCTCCATGGTTTCATCATCTCCTCAGACCCACTCACCACAGAGCATTTGCATCAGCAGTTCCTCTAGCTAGAATATGCTCTGCCCTCTTCACCTGGTTACTTCCTACTCTTCCTCACCTCAACTCTCATGTCTCTCAGACTCAGACCTCAAATCCCATATCCCTTCCCTGGGGAAGGTTTCCCTACCCCCACCCTCAGATAGATTCAATCTCCCTGAATACATTCTCAGGGGGATTGAATCATACCATGTCCCTCTCTCCCATAGCACTTAATTATAGTTATAACTTTACACTTATTTGTGTGATTCTTTGACTAAAACCTGCCTCTCTAATGAGCCTGTAACTCTACAAGGGCAGGGACTGTGTCTCTTTTGCTTCCTGCTGTATTCCTAAAACATAGAATTATGGCTTTTCACACTAGGGATATCATTGTGTCTGAAGCATCTAGAACTATGCCTTGCATACGGTAGGTGCTCAATAAACACTTTTGAATGAGTGAGCTGTATCTGAGCATTGCAAAGGCTATGCAATAGAGACTAGTCAAACCCTTAATTGTAATGTTAGTTCTTAAAACACAAAAAATAATTAAATGAGAGCCTTTGGAAGTTGGAATTATCACACACACATACACACTCTAAGTTTAGCAACTTGATGGCTTCCAAAGGTCTTAAACATGACAGTTGACACACTTAACACTTGGGCTCACTAGAAGCCCCTAGGGCCGCTTGCTCTTAATAGATTATCAGTTGTGGTTTGTGGGAAACCTGCCCAGAATCTTTCTCTTTCTCCCTTCCTTCCTTCTTTCTTTTTCTTTTTTTTTTTTTTTTTTTTTTTAAGACATGATCTCACTCTGTCACCCAGGCTGGAGTACAGTAGCACAGCCATAGCTCACTTCAACCTCTTCCTCCCAGGCTGAAGTGATCCTCCCACCCCAGCCTCCCAAGTAGCTGGGACTACAGGTGTGAACTACCACACCCAGCTAATTTTTTTTAATTTTTTGTAGAGACCAGATTTCATCATGTTGCCCAGGCTGGTCTCAAACTACTGGACTCCACCCACTTCAACGTCCCAAAGTGCTGGGATTACAGGAGTGAGCCACAATGCCTAGCCTTCTTTCTTTTTTAATAAAGACAAGGTCTTACTCTGCCACCCAGGCTGGAGTGCAGTGGTGCAGTCATAGCTCTCTGCAGCCTCAAACTCCAGTGCTCAAGCCTCCCACCTCACCCTCTAGAGTGGCTGGGACTACAGGAATGCACCACCATGCATGGCTAATTTGTTTTTATTTTTTGTAGAGACAGGGTATCCCTGTGCTGCCCAGGCCAGTCTTGAACTCCTGGTCTCAAGTAATCATCCTGCCGTGGTCTCCCAAGTAGCTGGGATTACAGGTCACTGTGCCCAGGTTTAGAATCCTTTTCTTTCTGGTGAAAATCTTTCACATGCATATCACATTAACCACATGAGCAAAGCATGGTCTCATTCTAACCCTGGAATTCAGAGTGGTCAGATAGAACAGACTCTGGGTTCAGAATCCCTGGGCACAATCTTGGATCTGCCACACACTAGCTGTATACCTTAGAACATGTCTTAAGCAACCTTCTAAGCCTCCGTGTCATCATCTGTAAAATGGGGGATAATAATAGCGTCCCTGAGAGTTGTGAGGAGTAAACAAGATCATTTGTGCAAAATGCTTGGCTCGGTGCACATAGTAGGCCTGCAACCAACGGCAGCCATTGTTACAATGAATCCTAGACTGACATGAATCTCCAGAGGGGTAGCTCATAGCTCAGGTTGTTAACTTGACTTTCTGTCCCTTCCCCCAACCCCCGGCCTCTAGCTCAGGGCTTAGCACAAAGTGGAGGTCAATGAATGTTTGTGAGTGAGGAAATGGGAACTTGAAGAGAAACACAGGAATTCAGCTCCTTCACTCATTCAACATTTGCTGGGTGTATAACCCTGTGCCCTGTGTACCAGATGGCAAAAACCAAATAAGAATTAGACACTATTTCTGCCCTCAAGTTGCTTAAAGCCTGGGCCAGAAGTCCAAATGCATCAGCCCGTAAGAGATTTCACTTAAGGATCCAAACTGCCAGCTGACTGAGACCTGGAGGCACCCTTCCCATTCTCCCTGGCAACGGCAGCTGGAGCTGAGTTCTCTTTCCCAACTACCTAATTTGTATGTGTCCTGGAAGCCTTAGAGTTTCAACCTCCATCTGGAGGAAGAGGAAGGTGGGTAACTAGGGCAGTAAATGAGATCCTGCAGCTCCAGGAAGGACCTGAACCTCATGGGGAGGAGCATCTTACCCAGCCTGGGCAGGGGAAGAGAGCGAGAGGAGCCCAGGGAAGAGCAGAGACAGGCTCTGTTTCCACACTGGACACACACAGTCATGATGTGTAGGTCGGTCCCCTTCCCTGGATTTCCATTCCCAGAGGTGCATGAAGAGGCTCTAGCAGATCAACAGACTTGAAGCATTTTTAAAAGTATTGAGCCCTCTCCCTACCCCCCACCACAAATGAAAGTAGACACAGACAGAAGCAGAGTTACCTGGGGGCAGGTGATACCAGGAGCAGAGCAAATCACACCCCCACTCCCCACATGTGTTCCCCTTGTGGAATACGAGGCCACCTCCCTGAGCTGCAGAGATCTAGGGAAACCCCTTAGAAAAGATGGCTCTGCCACTTGGCATTCTGAAACCACATTCCATCAGTCCCAGACTGAGGCTCAAACCCAGACCCTGCAAACCCACAATCACCCAGGCCCAGGCAGATAACATAAGTCAGTGATGACCCCGGCCAGATAGACTTAAAAAAGCACCTTCAGGTGTATTCTTTCAACTCAGACACATTTGGTTTACATATCAAACTCTAACTATTCTTTATTTCCACCAAGAAATATGCGCTCCCCATTTTGTCTTGAAATAGATGGCTCTCTCGGTCTGTCTTCCAATTTTCTGCTTTTGATAGAGATGTGGGGCATCAAGAAATGGTTCCCTTTCCTCTTTGCTTTGTAGAAGAAAAATGGTGATGCAAGGATGGCGACAGAGAGCAGCTGCCAGCAGCCTCAGGTCAGGGAGGCAACAGGGAGTGGTGGGGACTCTGGTGAACTGGAACATGCAGGCTTTGTCTAAGGGGCAGCTACCACCCAGCACAGGGAGATACTACCAGTGTTGCCATGTCAGCTCTTTCCAGAAAAGCAGAAATCCAGACTTATTAGGAGAAATCTCCTGGTTTTTAAATACTGATTAACAGTCAGCTTGGGCTGCTATAACAGCTAGGTGATTTAAATAAACAAAAGAAATGCATTTTCTCTCCATTCTAAAGGTGAGAAGTCCAAGATCAAGGTGCCAGCACAGCAGGGTTGGTTTCTGGTGAGGCCTCTTTGTTTAGGTTTGCAGACAGCCACCTTCTCACTGTGTCTTCATATAGGTTAAGGGGCAGAGAGAGAGAGAAAAGAGCTTGAGAGTGTAAGTTCTCTGATGTCTCTTCTTATAAGGGCACTAATCTCGTCATGACGACCCCACCCTCATAATTCATCTAAATCTAATTACCTCCCTAAATCCCCGTCTTCAAATACCATCACATTTCTGGTTGGGCCTCGCACATAGGAATTAAAGGGAACATGATTAGGTCCACAGAAATGATTATTTCCAACTCTTCCTAAACAAAGCACTGTTTTGTTCCAGCAAAACATATCTGTAAGTCCAGATTTATAGGTCTCAAGCAAGAACTACCAGCTTGAGACCTAAAAAATCTGACCTGTGAGGCCAGTTCTCATGGAGACTATCTGTCTTCCTACCCCCCAAAATGGCAGAATTAAGTTTGAGCTGACAGCTGGAGAAGGGAGGCAACAGGGAGTGGGGGATATTCTTCTTGGAAGCCTCCCGCAAACTCATTCCCTGCTCTCTAGAGAAAATAGATACAATGGATGAACAGAAACAAGAAAGCAGCTTGAGACTGGATGGACTTCAGAAACATGAAAAATGATTTTCTCGGAAAAGGTGACATGCAATCAGTTTGAACAGGATGAGAAGGGTTTAAACCAACACCCCTGGCGGTTTATACCAGAAAACAAGAACTACCAAGCTCTCCCTCCACACAACAGTCTTTCTAAAACAAATCCAATGGTGTTGCCAGCACCCTGCTTAATCCTTTAATGGCTCCCCATTGCCTTTGGGGGTAAAATCCAAATGCAAAGGCCTTGACTTAATTTTAAGGCATTGCGGAAGACAGCCTCTCATCCAGGTCCTCCAACACGTGCCCCAGGTCCCAATACAGCCCCTTTCCTTCTCTCTCTTCAGGGGTCTTTTACACATTGTTCTCTCTACCTGTGACACTCGTCTTGTTCCCTTCTCTTCCTACTCTTCTCTCTCCATAGGATTCAATGCAGATGTTGCTTCCCCCAGGAAGCCCTCCCGGATCACACCCCAAGTGCAATTTGGGATCCTATTCTCTGTGCTCTCACTGTACCACCTTCTTATCTCTACCTGGATTGTAATTATCCAAGTCCTTCACCATTTTCTCCACTGGTGGAGACAATATCCACAGTACTCAGCACAGAGCAGACATGCACCAAATGTGTGCTGAAGGAAGGAGGGAGGGAGGTCTGAACCACAGAATGGACCACGATTCTACACTCTGGGGTACAGTTCTCCCTGGGAACAAAGCCTCAGTGGCTTCTCAAGGTCCCTTCCATTATTGGGATCTCAAAGAGTCACAGTCGGTGACACTCAGAGGCAGGACTCTGACTCAGAGAGAGACTGAATATCAATGACCACACAGCCATATGCAGGCAAAATGGTGATGAGAATTCAAATCAAAGCTCTGCTGTGTTGCCAGCTCTTCCTACTCCCCCAGATCTCCCCTTCTCCATGAAGGAGTCAGGGAAACGTCGAGGTGACAGCACAGTGGCTGTGGCTGTGGTGGGGAGGACGGACACAGAAGGTATTTTCTCCTCTAGGTCTTCACAGGCATCAGCTCCATGAATTATTCATCAGGAAATCAGCTTGAGGTAGTGTCTTAGTCTTAATTTTCAATTCCCCTAATGCTGGCCGATTCTCTGCTGAAAACTTCTCAATTATTAATGTCTCTAAAACAATATTTGTTTTCCCCTGCATCTAGTAACAAGCAGAGGGCTCATAGCTAGTGATCCTGCTCTGAAATTCCCACGGAGAGGCTCAACTTGCTGAGGATGTGTTTCAAAGGGGTCAGGGATGTGTTAGGCTGCAGCACCCACACTGAGAGACATCAGGTCCACATGGAGACAGGTACAGGTGTCCCCAGATCAGGAATCCCAGAACAGAAGAAACTATAATAATAGCAAAAGCCATTGCCATGTATATGTGCCATGCGTGCAGTTTATTTTTACATATTTAATTCTAACGAAAACTTTGTGGATAAGACATATATTCCCATTTTACAGGTGAGAAAAGCAAGACTCAGCAAGGCAAGATCTTTGATCATGGTTCCACAGTTCATAGCTAAACAGCCTTCGCAAATATATATTAGTGAGAAAATCATGGCAGTGGGGGAGATCTGATGGAACCAAACCCCCTCAGGCCTTTTGCCTTCAAGAGGACAGACATTTAGGTTATAGTTTAAATGATAATAGCCATTCCCCAGAACTCAACCGTCTTTATAAAGCTAATGAGAGACCACCAGGCTAGGAGGATAGAGAAGGCTGAATTCTGTTAAGGTGTAGACATAAACAATTGCCAGTCATTATTCTGGAGGTCACAAGATATGCAACTTTCCCAATTACTCCTGCAGAAAAACAGCGGTCTCCTCCTGAACCTGCCAATCGCTCCTGTGGCCCCACCCAGAAGTGACTCAGCACCAGAGAACAGCGGAGACTCCCTATGATTGCATCTCCGTGCCAACCAATCAGCAGCGAGCACCTATTGCATAGCCACGCCCACTTCTTCCAAACTACCTCTGAAAAACCCCTAACCCAGGAAACTTCCCGGAGGTTGGTTTGAGTGATAACTCTGTCATGTGGTGTGGCTGGTCTCACATTAATTAAAATCTTTCTTTACTGCAATGCTGTGAATCGATTTTGTTTGTGCAGTGGGCAGGAAGAGCCCGTTGAGCTGTTACAATAGGTGAGAACAAGGTTTGGACTCGGTTCTGTTAATATATGACTCCAAGGCCACTACATTCTCCACCATGACCCTGTGGTGTTGCCTGAAATTTTAGTGGCACCATGAGAGATGTGAAGTAGATACAAGAAAGAACTTTCTGGAAGCATATTATTCTCAAAGAGCATTTGGAGCAAGGCATTGATTGTTAGGACATATGAATGAGACAAAATTCCGGAGGTGGGGGTGGTAGACCTCAGAGAAGCCTAGAGACCCTGGGAGTGACTACTGTCCTTTATTATGGGGGGGAAGGAGTGGAAGATGATCCCCTTAAGCAGTGACAAAAGACCTCTTTGTGCCCCCTGTAACACCCAGGCCCAATCGTGAACAGACAGCACCGTAAAAGGACCCAAGCTTACAAGTCAGATCATCCTGGGAAGGCATCCCAGCTGAGCCAGCTCTGAGCCAGATCCTTACCCCCTCTGAGCCTCACTTTGCTATCTCTGTGAAATGGGACAACGTCAGCCCTGCCTCACCATCTGAGATAGTGCCCGTGGCCAGCCCGGTACACAGTGAGAGGCTCACAAATGCCAGCCTGCCTTTCCCTTTGCTCAGCTGAGCCGGGGGGCTGACTTTTTCAGAAAAATCTCTCCAAAGCACGAGGAGAAGGGCAGAAAGGGAACAAACAGAGAAAATATCATTCTTTCTCAAGGCTCTTTAGTTGCAAGGGATCAAATCCACTCAAAATATCTGGGACAAAAGCAGCAGCTTTCCGTGAAGACAGAGCATCCCTGGGAACATAGGCGCGGGCCAGGACTGTTTCTGGGGGTGTCTCCATCCCTCTCCAGAACTCCAATGCCTGGCTTCCCTGCTCCTTCCTGTGTCTGCTTCTGGCTCCTCTCTGCAAACTGCCTTTCCCTGCTTCTCTTTGGAGCCAAACGTGCGTAGCAGGGCTCCCTAGGGTTCAAGTCTTTATTCAACTGCTCTGGGGGCTGAGCAGCATCATTCCGAAGTCTGATTGGCCCAGCTTACTGTCAAGTATACATCCTGGGCCAATCAGACGGGCCGGGGGTAGGCTCACTCAGTATGCAGGTGGCTGCGTACTATATCCAGGGCAAGAACAGTGTTTATCTGCAGTGACCAGCCTCCAAGGTGGCCCCTATAAGCCCACCTCCTGGCGTTTGTGCCCTTATGTCCCCCCAGCCTTGAATGTGGGCTGGCCCAAGGACTCACTGCTAATGAATAAAACATTGCAAAAGGGATGGGATGTCACTTTCAAGACGAGGATAGGAAAGCCCCGGCTTCCCTCTTGCTGACCTTCCCTGTCTCTCTTGCTTTCTCTCCTGCTCACTTGGCAGAAGCCAGCTGCTATGTCAGGGCACTTTGCATTAAGAGGCCCACATGGCCAGGAACCAATATCTCCAGTCAACAGCCACCTCTGGCTTGGGTCTCTGGGCAGATGACACAAGAAAGTCTGGAGGAGTGGCAGGGAGGTCAGTGCACTCAGTCCTGGCCAGGTGAGATAAGAACTGCCCAGAGGACCCCCAAGTGGAGATAGCAGAAACCATAGCACCCCTGCTACCTTAAATTGGCCGCTCTGGGAACAGATTCTGAGCCAGGGGCTTGGGTGAGGTTTAGGAGGAGTGTTGTCAGGAATGACTTGGCACGGAAGTGAGGAAGTCAGGGAGGGGAGAGGCTGGCCTGCAGTGTGGCTGCACAGTCAGTCCTGTGTTAAGTCCCGCACTAGACGGCAGTTGAGGGTTGCCCTGAATTGAGACTCAGGGCCCCGGCTGTTGTATCCCCACATCAGCCCAGGCTGCCTCCCAGAGCGGATACTCTTGGTCAAAGTAGTTCCCTGTAGCCAAAGACAGTCCCCAGCTAGCAGTGCTGCTGACTGTCTGCAGCTTGTCATCCAAGCTGCGGGTGAAGCCCCTGCCATATTTCCAAACTCCGTCCCATTCTGGCCCCCTGGAGGGCTTCGGGGGCTGTGAGGATCAGCCTCCAGCTCGTCCCTCCCCTGCATCAGCCAGGCACCCACCGAGAAGATGGCGTGCTGCTTGCTCTCCCACTCTGCCCGCTGTGCCCACAGAGTGGCTCCTTCTAATGTATTTTTTATAGAAAGAGCTGGGTTTTCCTTTGATGCAAACACCAGAAGCAATTAGAGCCACTTGCTACCACATTTCCTGTTCCGTGGCTGATGCTGGGAGCATCAGGACAAGTTGTCATCATTACCACCAGGGGTACAAGAACCCACTTCCAGGGGGTCCCAGGTCTGGAAGCGGTCTCCCATGGACTGGGCAACTTCTCTTTTAGAGGGTCTCTCACACCCCATAGCTGATTCAATAACAAATACTACTGGATCTCCCTGCAGAATACATCTAGGATTTGATTTCTCCCCCACCTCCTGGACCACCTTGGCCCGAGCCTGCAGCATCTCTCACCTGACCAGCACAGCTGCCTCCTCGGTCCCCCTGCTTCCATTCATCCTTGCCTCACTACAGCGCAGCAGCCAGACTGATCCAGCAATCCCACAACTGGGTATCTATTCCAAAGGCAAAAAAAAAAACCTCATTCTGTGAAAAGGACACATGCACACGTATGTTTATTGCAGCACAATTCAAACTTGCAAAGATATAGAACCAACTTGAGTGCCCATTGACCAATGAGTGGATCTGTAAAATGTGGTACAGATACACCATGGAATAATACTAGCGATAAGAAGGAATGAAATCATGTCTTTTGCAGCAAATTGGATGGAGCTGGAGGCCATTACTCTAACTTAGGAATGGAAAACCAAATACCATTATGTTCTCACTTACAAGTGGCAGCTAAGCTAGGAGTATGCAAAGGTCTACAGAGTGGCATAATGGACATTGAAGACTCAGAAGGCAGAGGGTGAGAGGGGGAGAAGGAAATAAAATGCTACATATTGGATATAATGTACACTACTTGGGTGATGGGTGCACTAAAATCTCAGAATTCGTCACTGCATAATTCATCCATGTAACTCAAAACCTCTTGTACCCCAAAAGCTATTGAAGTAAAAAGAACATTTAAATTTTTAAAAAATGGCTGGGCGCAGTAAGTTCACACCTGAAATCCCAGCTCTCTGAGAGGCCGAGACGGGCAGATCATCTCCGGTCAGGAGTTCAAGACCAGCCTGGCCAACATGGCGAAACCCCTCTCTACTAAAAATACAAAAATTCACCGAGCATGATGGTAGGCGCCTGTAATCCCCAGATACTCAGGAGGCTGAGACAGGAGAATCACTTGAACCCGGGAGGTGGAGGTTGCTGTGAGCCGAGATCATGCCACTGCTCTCCAGCCTAGGCGAGAAGAGCAAAACTCTGTGTCAAAAACAAACAAAAACTGAAGTCAGATGATGTGCATCCTCTGCTCAAAATCCTGCTGTGGCCCCCCACCTCACTGAGAAAAACCCATACAAGCCAGTACAATAGCCTTTCTGGGCTCATTTCTGCTTCCCTCCAGCTTACTCATTCCCTCCAGCTTGCTTTCCTCACAATTGCCTCCTTCAAACTCACCAGGCACATTTCTGCCCCAGGACCTTTGCACTTGCTTTTCCTCCATCCTGGGATATTTTTACAGCCTCACCTCTTGCAGACCCCCATTCTAATATCAACTCTTTACCAAGGTTCTCCCTGACCACCTTATTTTACTTTATTGTTGAGATAAGAGTCTCACTCTGTCACCCAGGCTGGAGTGCAGTGGTGTGATCTCAGCTCACTGCAACCTCCACCTCCCAGATTCAAGTGAGTCTTGTGCCTCAGCCTACTGAGTAGTTGGGATTACAGGGGTGTGCCACCACGCCCAGCTAATTTTTATATTTTTAGTAGAGATGGGGTTTCACCATGTTGGCCAGGCTGGTCTCAAACTCCTGGCCTCAAGTGATTCGCCCACCTGGGCCTCCCAAAGTACTGGGATTACAGGCGTGAGTCACCGTGCCCAGCCTTGACTGCCCTGTTTTGACTTGCAGACTCTCACCAACATTCCCATCCCTCTGCCCTGGTCCATTTCCCCACTTCATGAATTGACACCTGACACGTCATATATTTTTCTTGTTTATTTTATTCCTTGTTTGTCTTTCCCATTAACTTCATGGGGGGCAGACATTTTTGCCTTTTCGTTCAGTGACTAGAATGCTACCTCATGCTTAGTAGGAAAGCTCAATATTTATTGACTGCATGAATCAAAAACTGAATGACAGGTTAGGCATGAAGGTTCATGTCTGTAATCCCAGCACCTTGAAAGGCAGAGGTGGGCAGATCACCTGAGGGTCAGGAGTTCGAGACTAGCCTTGCCAACACAGTAAAACCCCATCTCTACTAAAAATACAAAAATTAGCCAGGCATGGTGGTGGGCACCTGTAATCCCAGCTATATGGGAGGCTGAGGAGGGAGAATTGCTTGAACCTAGGAGGTGGATGTCATAGTGAGCCAAGATAATACCACTGCACTCCAGCCTGGGCATGAGTGAGACTCCATCTCAAAAACAATAAAAATAAAAAATAAGATAAATAATGAATGACAGGTCATGCTTGACCCATAATACTTTTCTCCTCATATCAGCCCTTAGAGGTGGATACCATTTTACAGGTGAGAAAACTGAGACTCCCAAAGACTGGATGACCTGGTCAAGGGCACACAGCTCACAAGTGGCCAAGGCAGAGTTCACATTAGGTTGGGCTTCCCCACGCCACCTCTTTCATCTGCACCTGCTGTTCCTTCCTCCGGAAAGCTCTTCTTGTGGCTGGCTCCGTCTCCAGCTCAAAGTCAGCTCCTTGGAGAGGCTTCCCTACCTCCCCTGCTTCTCCGTTACTGTCACTGGGTCCACTTCATTTCCTTCACAACCCACTGGACATTCTGAAATTACCCACTGCCTGCCTGTCGAGGTGTAGGTGAAGTGAGGAGAGGCTGAGGAAGGGGCGCGATTTGGAGGATAGTGCGGTCCTTGAAGATGACCTCAGGCTTCTGGCCACAGTGCCCTTGAGAGGGGAACTCAAAATGCATAGAAAATCAACTTGCCAAATGACCAATTTACTAGGAAATTGATTCACTAAATATTTCTTTCTATTGTTCTTAGGAAGTTTCAGCAATTTGTGTTGCAAATCATTTTGAAAGCCTTTGAGGATTTTTTTCGTTTTTTGAAGTTTGGGTCTCGTTGTAGCCAGAGGCAGGGACTATCCCTCTGCCCCTCCACGTGCCTGTCTTCTGCCTTCTAAACAACTGAGAATGTGCCCCCAAAGTCTCCTCTCAACGTGGCTGCTATGGCCACAGCCCTTAGGCAGGGCATCGGAAGAGAGGCCTCCTGACCAGCATTCAAGCAGCTGGACCCAACACAAACACATGCTCCCAGACAGAGGCCCAGGCCACTGCCATGCCAGGTTGGGTCAACTCAAGGGCCACATAAATCAGGGAAGTTCGAGTGAGAGAAGTGAGGCACTTGCCTCTGGTATGAAGTTTAGGAGGCTCCAAAACACACAAAAATCATCAGAAATGCTTAATGCAATATTTTTAAATCAAAATTAATGCAAAAAATTTATGATGTACAAAATGAAAATGTTTTGTATAGAGTCGTGGTCAGTAACAGTGCTGTGGGAAGTCATGGGAGCATGAGGGAAAAGGAAAAATCAATAATCCTGTTCCTGTCTTTATTTAAAATGCATTTTGCTCACCCTGGATTTTTTTTTTGCATTTATTTGGATTTTTTAAATATTACATTAAAATATTATTTATCAACATACACACCCAAGAAAATACAGTGGACATGCTTTTCCTATTCTTCCCATAAACACAACTAAAAAACCTGGCAATTATATATAAAATAATCATGAGATTCTGAAGGGTGGAGAGAAGAAGGTAGCATAGCGGTGGTAGATTTTCTAAGTTTCTTTTGCCTCATACATCCCAGACTTGGAACTAAAGAAGCCAGCAATCCAGAAACACCACCAGGAAGAGACGAAAAGCCCCAACGAAAGCTGATTCTTTCCGGCCAAAGGAATAGGAAAAGGGCCATTGAGCAAGGCAGAATCTTTTTTAACAAAAGCCATTCTCCTCCAGCCAAACACCAGAGAATGGCACTTATGTCCTTCCCTACTCATGTCAGCCAAGTGTGAGTGGGGCGCCTGAGACCATCACCTCTACCAGGCTGTAACAAGGCACCCACCCACTCCCAGGGTGATATCAGAGAACGTCATGTACAGAACCCCCAGGGTAGGAGAAAGAGCCCCTGTCACCTACAGTATCAATGAAAACTACATGGAATCCAGGTGCAGTGGCTCACAGCTGTAATCCCAGCACTTAGGGAGCCCGAGGCAGATGGATCACTTGAAGCCAGGAGTTTGAGACCAGTCCAGCCTATATGGTAAAACCCCATCTCTACTAAAACACACACACACACACACACACACACACACACACACACACACACACACATATTAGCTAGGTGTGATGGCACATGTCTGTAAGCCCAACTACTTGGGAGGCTGAGGCAGGAGAATCACTTGAACCTGGGAGGCAGAGGTTGCAGTGAGCTGAGATCATGCCACTGCACTCCAGTCTGGATGAGAGAATGAGACCCTGTCTCAAAAAAAAAAAAAAAAAAAGAGAAGACTACATAGAAAGCCTGGACTTCATCAGACAGTCATGAGGCACCTCTCACTGTCTCAGAGTCAGAAATTTCACCACTGCCCTGTGAGGCCACCAAGCCCACGGTGTCATTGGAGACCAAGTAGGGAGCAAAGATGAGGCACTCCTCCTCTCCCAGCCAGGGAGGTATCTGTGAAGGCCTAGCGAGGGGCTGGTCCCCCAACTCCTGCCCAGCAGTAACAAAGATCCCCTCCCCCTTGGGTGTCAACAGAAATCAAATGGGGAACCTAGACTTCTACCCTACCTGGAAATAGAGAGGTGGTGCTCTCCCATCCCCTCCAGGAACAGGATCAGAGGAAGCCAGCCAAAACAGAAGATTCAAATAAGATACAGAGTCTCATAACATAACACAAAAATCTCCAGGTTTCAATCGAAAATCACCTAATATACCAAAACCTAGGAAGATCTACACTTGAAAGTAAAAAAGATAATTAATCGATGCCAACACTGAAATGACAGAGATATTCAAATTATCTACCAAGAAGCCCTGGCAGAAAACTAAAAGTCACTGAGAGATTTTAAGGCAGCCATCATAAAAACACCTCCCCAGGCAATTAAACACTTGAAACAAACGAATAAATAGAAGTTCTCCAGAAAGTAAACAGTGTGGAGATTCCTTAAAGAACTCAAAGTAGGACTACCGTTTGATCCAGCCATCCCACCACTGGGTATCTACCCAGAGGAAAAGAAGTCATTATACAAAAAAGATACTTGCACATGCATGTTTACAGCAGCACAATTTGCAACTGCAAAAATGTGGAACCAAACCAAACGTCCATCAATCAACAAGTGGATAAGAAACTGTGGTGTATATATACAGTGGAATACTACTCAGTCATAAAAACGAATGAACTAATGGCATTCGCAGGAACCTGGATGGGATTGGAGACTATTACTCTAAGTGAAGTAACTCAGGAATAGAAAACCAAATATTGTATGTTCTTGCTCATAAGTGGGAGCTAAGCTGTAAAGATGCAAAGGCGTAAGAATGACACAATGGACTTTGGGGACTCAGGGGGAGAGGGTGGGAAGGAAGTGAGGGATGAAAGACTACAAATTAGGTGGAGTGTATACTACTTGGGTGATGGTTTCACCGAAATCTCAGAAATCACCAATAAAAAACTTACTCATGTAACCAAACACCACCTGTTTCCCAATAACCTATGGAAATAAAAAAATTTAAAAAAAAAGAAGGTCTCCACAAAGAAATGGAGTCTTCACAAAGATACTGAAAATATCAAAGACCACCCATTGCAAAGGTTCGAACTGAAACATGCAGTACATGAAATTAAAGAACTCAGTGGATGGGCTCAACCACTTAAAGGGGAGTACAGAGGAAAGAGTAAGTGAACTTGAAGATGGAATAATATACACTACTTCATCTGAACATCAGAGAGAAAACTGACTTCTAGAAACTGGAGCAGAACTTCAAGAACCTCTCAGACTGCAGCAAAAAATCTAACATTAAAGTCACAGAAGAAAAGAAGAAAGACGATGGGGCTGAAACATCACCCAAAGATATCAGGGCAGAAAACTTCCCAAATTCGACAAAAGACATAAACCTGCAGAGTCAACAAGCTGAGCAAACTGCAAAGAGAATAGAACCAAAGAAATTCACACCAAGTCACATCAGAGTCAACTCTGAAAAGTAAAGGAAAAGAAAAAAAAAAAACGTTTTTCTTTTCTTTTTTTTTTTTGAGAAGGAATCTCACTCTGTTGCCCAGGCTGGAGTGCAGTGGCGCGATCTCAGCTCACTGCAATCTCCGTCTCCTGGGTTCAAGTGATTCTTCTGCCTCAGCCTACTGAGTAGCTGGGATTACAGGTGCCTGCCACCATGCCTAGCTAATTTTGTATTTTTGGTAGAGACAGGGTTTCACCATGTTGGCCAGGCTGGTCTTGAACTCTTGCCCTCAAGTGATCTGCCTGCGTTGGCCTCCCAGAATGCTGGGATGACAGGCATGAGCCACTGTACCCAGCCTTTTTTTTTTTTTTTTTTGAGACGGCCAAAAAAGTATATTGAAAGCAGTGAGAGAAACAAGACTTTGCCTATGGAGATAAACAATTCAAATGGCCTTGGTTTTCTTGTGAGAAGCCATGAAACCCAGAAGGAAGTAGCCACTACATTTTTCTGGTGCTGTAAGAAAAGAATTGTCAACGCAGTATTCTGTATCAAAAATTCTATGCAAAAAATATCCTTCAGGGGTGAAGGAAAATCAAGACATCAGCAGGTGAAGGAATACTGACAGAATTTGTCATGAGCAGACCTACATTGAAAGAATGGCTAAAGGAAATTCCCTAAACAGAAAAAACTCATAAAAGGAGGAAATCTAGAACAATGGGAAGAAAAAACAAAACAGAGAGTAAAAATATGGGTAAGTTCACAATGTTTTTCTTCTCCTCTTGAGTTTTCTAAATTATGATTGATGGCTGATTCAAAAATTATAATGCTATCTTATGTGTTTCTAAATGTACGTAGAAGTATTTATGACAATTGTATTACAAAGTGCATGGCTGAAGGGGCAAAAAGAGAGGAAAGTTTTCTGCATTTCACTTGAACTGGTGAAATGTTTACACCAGTAGATTGTTATAAATTAGGTATATATAAGGTAATATCCAGACCAGTCACTAAAAAAGCCATACAAAGAAATACACTCAAAAATACTGCACATAAGTAAAATGGAAATCTAAACATTGTCCAGGTAACCCCTAGGAAGGCTGGAAAAAGCATGTTTGCGAATAAATGAAAAAACAATAAACGAAAAGCAGAGAGGACAAGTGTGAAAAATAAAATGGCAAAGTTAAGCCCAAACATATAAATAGTGAAATTAAATGTAAGTAGTCTAAATACATCAATTAAAAGACAGAGACTAGCATAGCAACCCAACTACTTGCTCTTTATAAGAAACTCTCATCAAATATAACAGCGTAGGTAAGTTGAAAGTAAAAGAATTGATAAATATGTATCCTGCAAATATAGCCAAAAAAGCAATATATCTTATATATTAATATTAGATAAGGTAGACTTCACAGCAAAAATAATTACCAGAGACAGAAAGGAACACCACATAAATATTAAAGGGTCAATTTACCAAGAAGACATAGCAATCCTAGTTGTGTATAAAGCAAACAACAGAGCTATAAAATATGTGAAGCAAAAACTGCTAGAACTGAAAGGAGAAAGACAAATACGCCTTCCTAGTTGGAGATACTAGCACTGTCTCTCAACAATTGATAAAACTACTAGTCAGAAAAATGAGCAAAGATTTAGAAGAACTCAACAATATCATTTATTGAGAAATCCACCAATAGAATTTAATTGACATTTATAGAATACTCCATCCAACATCAGCAGGAATATATGTTCAAGTGCCCACAAAATATGTACCTGAAAAAACTGTATCTTATTCCATAAAACAAAACTTTGATAAACTTAAACGAATTTAAATCATACAGAGTGTGTTCTCTGATGACAGTGGAATCAAAGTAGAAATCAATAACAGAAAGAAAACAGTAAAATCTCCAAATATTTGGAAACTAAATAACACACTTCTGAAAAATCATAGGTCAAAGAGAAAGTCTCAAGGGAAATTTTAAAATGCATTGAACTGAATGAAAATGAAAATACAATATAATAAAATCAGAGCACAGAGTTAAGCGATGTTGATAGGGATAATTTTAGCACTAAATCCTTACATGAGAAAAGAGGAAACCTCTCAAATAATAATCCAAGCTACTGTCGCAAAAACCTAGGAAAAAATAATAAAATAAACCTGAAGAAAACAGAGGAAAGATACAAATAGAAATCAATAAAATTGAAAGAAAAACAATAGAGAAAATCAATTAAACAAATGCTAGTATTTTGAAAAGATCAATAAAATTGACAAACTTCTAGGAAGACTGACAAAAACAAAAAAAAAGACACAGGTAGGGCACAGTCGCTCGTGCCTGTAATCCCAGCACTTTAGGAGGCCGAGGTAGGCGGATCGTCTGAGGTCATGAGTCCGAGACCAGCCTGGCTAACATGGTGAAATCCCGTCTCTACTAAAAATGCAAATAAATAAATAAATAAATAGCCAGGCATGGTGACAAGTGCCTGTAATCCCAGCTACTCGAGAGACTGAGGCAGGAGAATCACTTCAACTTGGAAGGCAGAGGTCACAGTGAGCCAAGATCACACCACTGCACTCCAGCTTGGGCAACAAGAGCAAAACTCTGTCTCAAAAAATAATAATAATAAAAGACATAAATTGCCAACATCAAAGATGAAACAAAGATGTCACTGCAGATATTGCAGACATCAAAAAGATGATAATAAAGGAATACTATGAACAACTCTATATACACAAATTTAACCAATTTCTTAAAATATGCAGACTATCACCCCTCACACGATGTGAAATAGGTAATTTGAATAACCTTTAACTATTAATTCTGTAACTTAAAACCTTCTAAAAAGAAGTTTCCAGGCCCAGATGGTTTCACTGAGGAATTCTATCAAATGTTTAAAGAAAATACATTTGAAATTACAATGAATTATATGTAATCTCTTGTAGAAAATAGAAGAAAAGGGTACTTCTCAATTCATTTTATAAGTTAATATTTCACTGATACCAATATCAGACAAAGACAGCACAACAAAAGGAAAACTACAGATCAATACCCCTCATAGATATGAGGACAAAAATCTTATTTAATAAAATATTAGCAAATAGAATTTAGCAGTATATTTTTAAAAATACACTTTGAGCTAGTGTAGTTTATTCCAGGTATGCAAGGCTGACTCAGCATTGGCAAATCAATCATTGAAATCCACCACATTAACAGGCTAACAATGAAAAATCACACAGGCATATCAACTGATAGAGAAAAAGCATCTTGCAAAATCCAACATTCATTCATATTTAAAAACAAAAATTCTCACAGAACTAGAAGCAGAGAGGAATTTCTTCAATTTTATAAAGAACAGGTACAGAAAACCTACAACTGCTGTTATACTTAATGGTGCAAGACCAAATACTGTCTCCCTACAATTGGGAAAAAGTCAAGTATGTCTGCTCTCACTTCTCTTATTCAACAGAGTACTGAAACGTATGGCAAGTGCAATTAAGCAAGAAAAGGAAACAAAAGGTATACAGATCAGAAAGAAAGAAATGAAACAGTCCCTATTTGCAGGTGACATGATTTTGATTACGTATAGAAAATCCCAAGGAATCTCCAAAAACAAAGGAAGTCCTAGAATAAGTAAGTTCAGCAAGTTTGCAGGATACAAGATAAATATACAAAAACTCCTTCGCATTTCTGCATTTACACATGGACATTGAAATTAAAAATATGATACCATTTACAACTGCCTTCCCTTCAAAAAATGAAATACTTAAGGATAAATCTAACAAAACACATACAGGAGTTTTATACTGAAAACCGTAAATCCCCTACCTCACTCTAGTCCTGGCTCTTGCATGAACTGCCCAAGGCTCTGTTTAAGATCTCATTATTTGGGCAAATTGACCATTAGACAGATGAGTGATTTTTGATGAATTGCTCTTGATAATTTGGCTGTGGATGAGTTGACCTTAACTCCCAGTTGCTCAGAGGTAGGAGGGAAGAGGCTGGGGTGTAAGGTAGAGCTAAACATGACCCAGGCCTCAAAAGTCATTTTAAGGAATCTGGTGACTCTCCTCAGGGCAATGGGCATACCTCATTTTGCTAGGGCTGCCACAACCAAGTGCCACAGGCTGGGAAACTTCAGCAACAGACATTTATTTTCTCATAGTCTGGAGGCTGAAGTCCAAGATCAAGGTGCCAGCAGGGCTGGTTTCTCTTGAGGCCTCTCTCCCTGGCTTGTAGACAGCTGCCTTCTCCCTGTGCCCTCACATGGTCTTCCCTCTGCTTATGTCTGTCCTAAATCTCTTCTTCTTATAAGGACACAAGTCACAGTGGATGAGGACCCACCTCTAATGACCTCATGTAACTTTAATCACCTCCATAAAGGTCATTCCTCCAAATACAGTCACATTCCAAGGTACTGGACGTTAGGACTTCGATATATGAATTGGAGGTGTGGGTAGAGGTGATTCGAGTTTGTGTTGTTTGCTGTCCTCTGGCTTTGCTATGGAAACTGGTGGAAGGTAAGAGAGGAGGCAGGGGAGACCAGTTAGGAGGCTGTTATTCTCTCTCAGATAGAAGGCAGGGGTCCACACGGAGGCAGAGGCATTGCAGGTGGAGAAAAATCTATAAATTCTGGGGTGTGCTACCCAGGGCTCCCCTAAAAGCAGGCCACAGACAAGGACTTGGATGCATATAGCTCATTTGGGAGGTGACCTCAGGAAGCACAAGTGGAGATGTAGGGACGTGTGTCAGGGAAGGGGAGATGAACCAGTAAAGGGTGTGTCATGGAGCACATTATTTCTGTGGGTCCCTGGAGCTCAATCCCACTGAGAATCATCTAAGCAACCAAACAGAACCGCCCACTGGAGGAGAGGGAGCCTGAGGATTTGCCACCAACTCCCATCCCCCACTGGCTGAAGGGAGTCCCCGGGGGATGTGAGACCCTGCACATATCTGAGTTGGAGGTGCACACAGCTAAATGACCTTGGAGATTTAAAAGCAGCACTGTCTAATAGAACTTTCTGTGACGATAGAAATGCTTTGTGTTGTTCTGTATGATCGCCACTAGCCACATGTTGCTACTCAGCACTTGGAATGTGGCCACTGCCACTGGGGGACTGAATTTTTCATTTACATCTCATTTCAATTTGTTCTAATTTACATAGTCATACATGGTAGTGGCCACCACATTGCATAGCACAGCTTTGGAGGAAGCAAAGCAGAGACCTCGCTGTGCGCGTACGAAATCGAGTGCTAGCAGGGACGGGGAACTGTTCACCACAGCTGTGCTAACTCTGGAGGGCCAAGGGGCTGGGCAGTGGTAGACTTGCACGAAGAGATGGGGGAGTCGACACGACTTGGTGTCTCACTGGATATAGGGGTGAGTGTCTCCAGGTGAGATGTCTTAGTCTGTTTGTGCTGCTATAACAAAAATAACTGGGACTGGGCAATTTATAAAGGACAGGAAGCTTTTTCTCACAGTTCTAGAGGCTAGAAAGTCTAAGATCACAGCACCAGAAAGTTTGGCATCTGGTGAGGGCTGCTCTCTGCTTCCAAGATGCCTTGACACTGCATCCTCCAGAAGAGAGGAATGCTGTATCCTCACATGGCAAAAGATGGGAGGGTAAAAGACACAAGCTCCCTCCACCAAGCCCTTTTACAATGGCACCTAAGCCCATTCAAGTGGGATCTACCCTCATGATTCCATCACCTCCTAAAGGCCCCACTTGTTAACACTGTTACATTGGCAATTTAACATGAGTTTCAACATGAGTTTTGGAGGAGAACAAACATTCAAACCATACCATGGGGTGTGCTAGGAATGAGATGGCCACAGGTTATGCAAGCAAATGTCTCCAGGGCTGGGCTAGTCAGCGCCAGGGAGCACACTTTGGACCCTGATGCCTGCTGTGAGAGACGGTCCAGAGAAGCAACAAATGGACCCCTAACTGATCTTCCTGCAAGACTGAGCCTCCCTTCCAAACAGCAGAACAGCCAACTGTGTAGGAGGAGAGCTTAAGGGCAGAAATATTAGTACGTTTCAGGTCTCTCATTGGTATTTCACAGTGCTTTAAAACTGAACATAATTAAAAGCAGCATTCTTTTAGAAAAACAAAACAAGGTCCCCACCTAAAGAAAGCAATTCAGATAGAACCATGTTGATGACAGACTTGGCAACACCCTGGCAGTGCCTACGTGCTGACACATTGTAATTTTTTCGATCGTTAGACATATTCTGTTGTTATTCAATCTGACTCCTTTGAAACTGTTGCCAATAACTCAATAAAACAGTTAGCTAAATATATTAATGGCACATTGCTGTGTATTTGGCTCAAATTAGGTTTACAGGAAATGTATTTCCCAGACCACAAGGCTTCCAAATGTGGAAATTGCTGTGGCTTGGCTCTCCCTGGCTGCAGCCATTGGCCCCAGCCATCCCTAAAAAAGAACCTCCAGCTAAACCGAGATCCAGAGCTAGAGCAAGGAGTTGGGGACCTTCCTCAGTGTTCCCAAGAGAAATAATGGGTGTTAGTGTCTGCTAAGGCTGCCCTAACAAAATTTATTTTCTTTTTCGTTCCAAGACAGGGTCTCAATCTTGTCACCCAAGCTGGAGTGCAATGGTTTGATCTCGGCTCACTGCCACCTCTGCCTCCCAGGTTCAAGTGATTGTCCTGCCTCAGCCTCCTGAGTAGCTGGGATTACAGGCGTTTGCCACCATGCCCAGCTACTTTTTGTATTTTTACTAGAGGCAGGGTTTCACTGTGTTGCCCAGGTTGGTCTTGAACTTCTGACCTGAAGTAATCCACCCACCTCAGCCTCCCAAAATGCTGGGGTTATGGGCACCACTGTGCCCGAACAACAGAAATTTATTTTCTTACCGTTGTGGAGATTGGAAGTCCAAGGTCAAAGTGCCAGAACATTAGGTTTTTGGTGAGGGCTCTCTCCCTGACTTGCAGATGGCCACCTTCTTGCTCTGTTCTCACTTGGCCTTTCTTCTGTGTGTGTGAGGAGAGAGAGAGCTCTTTAGTGTCCCCTGCTCTTCTTACATGAGCACCAGTCCTATCAGATTAAGAACCCACCCTTATGAACTCATTTAAGTTTAATTATCTCCTTAAAGACCCTATCTCCGGCTGGGCACAGTGGCTCCCATCTGGATAAAGACTCTCACTTGTTCACTTTAGAGAGTCCCTGAGCACCTACTAGGACCTCACTTGCAGGTGCTAAGTTCTCTGCTAAGAAGAGTCTTGGCCAGGCCTGGTGTCTCACACCTGTAATCCCAGCACTTTGGGAGGCTGAGGCGGGCTGATCACAAGGTAAAGAGATCGAGACCATCCTGGCCAACATGGTGAAACCCTGTCTCTACTAAAAATACAAAAGCCTGTAGTCCCAGTTACTCAGGAGGCTGAGGCAGGAGAGTCGCTTGAACCCAGGAGGCGGAGGTTGCAGTCAGCCGAGATCACGCTACTGCACTCCAGCCTGATGACAGAGCGAGACAAAAAAAGAAGAAAAAAAAACCCTATCTCCAGAGACCTTGACGTGGGGGAGTTAGGACTTCAGCAAATGAACTGGGAGTGGAGGAAGACAATTCAGTCCATAACAGGATGATTGAAGACAAATGGTTTAGAGAAGCCACTGACTGGAACAATCAAATGACCAAAAGGGGCCTTGGTCACCTCTGCTGAGAAGTATGCACCCCTGCAGGACCGGATAGTATGGTGACCAGGAGCATCTCATGCTCATACAATGAATGCTTACTGAGCACCTAGTCTATCCCTGACTTTGAGCCAGGTGCCGCAGCTTCCGTGGTAAACAAGAGGTGCTGCCTGCTCCTGGAGTCTGGCACATCTAGGAGAAAGTGCAGGACACCGTGAGGATATATCAGAGCATCCCCAGTCCTGACTTGGAGAGCCCTAGAAGACTTCTCCAAGGAAGCAACATTTAAGCTGATGATGGGTTTTCCAGGTGAAGGAAGTGGAAATGGGAGTGAAGGAGCGTTCCGGCAGTGAGAACAAAAGTCTCTGCAAAGGCCTTGAATTAAGAGAGCGTGGCCCAGAAAGTTCAACGTGTCTGAAAAGGCCCCTGCAACACCGGAGCTCCCACCCCCATAGACCAGCTGCTACATGTTGCTAAGATCGTCAGGGTGTTTGTGAGAACTGAATGAAATAATGACCATAAGCACCAAGCAAGTGCCTGCACACGGGCAGATCTCAAAAACTACTGCTTTGAAGACTTGGAACCAACCCAAATGCCCATCAGTGATAGACTGGATAAAGGAAATGTGGCACATATGCACCATGGAATACTATGCAGCCATAAAAAGAATGAGTTCATGTCCTTTGCAGGGACATGGATGAAGCTGGAAGCCATCATTCTCAGCAAACTAACACAGGAACAGAAAACCAGACACTGCATGTTCTCTCATAGCGGGAGTTGAACAATGAGAACACATAGACACAGGGAGGGGAACATCAGAGGGTGGTGACAAGGGACAAATACCTAACTCATGCAGGCTTTAAAATCAAGATGACGGGTTGATGGGTGCAGCAAACCACCATGGCACATGTATACCTATGTAACAAACCTGCACATGCTGCACGTGTATCCCAGAACTTAAAGTAAAATAAAATTTAAATTAAAAAAAAAATACTTCCTTTATCATCATCCACTAAAACCTAAGCTCCTTTAGGGTAAGGAGCAGGTATGTGTTGTTTGCCAAAATTATGCCTACCATGTGAATAAAAAAGGATTTACTAAATTAATGTACTTATAAAAAGCAATGGTAATAATAGTAGTAATCAAAGTCACACTTGTTAGTAGTATTAGTCATTGGAGTAACAATATCAGCAGCAGTGGTCCCAGGGGGTAGGGCTCTCAGAAACTCCTGTTACTATGGACCTTCTTGGCAGGGCAGGGGTGTCATGTTGCAGTGAAGAGACTGTAGGATTTGGAATCAAATAGAGTCACTCTTCAATCCTGGCCCAGCTGCCTACATTGTTCTGCAAAACAGCAAAACCACATTTTCTTCAGCCTCAGTTTCCTCTTTTATATGACAGGGAAAGTGACATGTGTCTCACAGGGCTGCTGTGAGGATTGGGGAGGCGTCTATACGGGCACTCTGACAGAGTGAGACCACAGTACACGGTGGTTGTTGAGATCACAGGCATGCCACCTCAGCTAACTGAGCTCCAAGCACCGGACACGTAGCCACCTTCTTTGGGGGAGAGGCTAAGGAGGCCGTATGCATATGTGGGGTCAGGGCTTGCAGCCTCTGCAGGCTTCTGCTCACCAGGCAGCCAGTACTTCCCTGGGTTAACGATCCCCAGTTTGCTGCTCACTCTGACATCTCCAGCCCAGGAAATAGTCTCTCTAGCAAGCGACTGAATTGAATTAAACTGGGCAAAAGTTCTCCATTGAAATTCCAGTGGGCAGAGAAAACATTTTCAACACATGTAACTGTCAAAAAATTCATACCAATCAACAAGAAAAAGCAAAACAACCCAATGGGGAAATAGACCAAGTGTATAACCAGGAAACCCACACCCAACAAAGACTAAGGGTCACCTAACATATGAAAAAAACATGGGAATAGACATTAAAACAGTGACAAGACCTTTCAGACCTATCAACTGGACAAACAGCACAGATTGCAAATATCTGGGGTTGGCGAGCGCCTGAGGAAATGGGTACTTCCACGTACTGGTGTCTTTGTGTGTTTGTTTGTTTAAGGTTTTACTCTGTTAGCCAGGCTGGCGTGGGGTAGTGATCATGGTTCACTGCAGCCTTGACCTCCAGGACTCAATTGATCCCCCACCTCATCCTCCCAAGTAACTGGGACAAGGTGGGGGTCTCACTATGTTGCCCAGGCTGCTCTTGAACTCCTGGACTCAAGCAATGCCCCTGCAAAGTGCTAAGATTGCGGGCATAAGCCACTGCACCCAGCCTTACTTTCATGTACTGTTAACATAAAAATGGTAGATGTGGGATGGCAATTTGACAGTGCCTGTTAAAATGTGAAATGCAGCCAGGTGTGGTGAGGATTGGGGGAGGTACCTGTATGGCGACTTAAACAGAGTGAGACCACAGTGCATGGTGGTTATTGAGATGACAGGCATGTCACCCCAGCCAGCTGAGGTCCAAGCACCTGACACTTAACCACCTTCTTTTCTTTTTTTTTTTTGAGACAGAGTCTCGCTCTACAGCCAGGCTGGAGTGCAGTGGCATGACCTCCGTTCACTGCAACCTCCGCCTCCCTAAGTTCAGGCAATTCTCCTGCCTCAGCCTCCCAAGTAGCTAGAATTACAGGCACACGCCACCATGCCCAGCTAATTTTTGTATTTTTAGTAGAGATGGGGTTTCACCATTTTGGCCAGGCTGGTCTTGAACTACTGACCTTGTGATCCGCCCACCTCAGCCTCCCAAAGCGATGGGATTACAGACGAGAGCCACCGCGCCCAGTCTTAACCAGCTTCTTTGGAGAGAGGCTAAGGGAGGTGTGTGCACACGTGTGGCCAGGGCTTGCAGCTTCCACAAGGTTCTGCTCGTGGCACTAAGCCTGGCCATTTCTGACTGTGCCAGTCACTGGGCGAAGACTGGCATTCAAGTTCAGGCCATCTAGAATCCCCAGGGTGATGAGTACATGGTTCTTCCACAGGTTCATTTTATCACTCATTTTGTTACCTGTTCATCTTTCAGGTGCACACCTCCTCTGCCTGGCTCTGTCCTGAACACACAATGAATGAGCACCATTCAGAGTCACAGCCCAGTGGGGCAAGCAGCTGTGAACATACCCAGAACCATATGACATGGGAAGTACTAGGGAGAATAGATACAGGTCAACATTTTCAGAAGCTAGTACTGGGACTCACAGTCGCACAAGCACTGCCTCATATGGGGACATGATCAGGAATGAAGAGGCTCTGAGGGAAGGGGTGTGGCCAGGGATGGGACAATTACAGACAAGGGCAGGGCTAGAAACCAGATGTGGTCAGGGAAGGGAATGCAATCAACAGGAATGTCATTAGGGCATTAGGTTCAGGAATATTCAGTCTCCCTTCCTCTGGTCACATGCCAGGATTGCATTTCCTTTTACGTTAGATGTGTCCACGTGATGTGTTCTAGCCATGATGTGTAAGTGGAAATGATATATGTTGCTTCTGCATGGAAACTTATGATGTCTCCAGATGGTGGAGGCTCTGTCCACCAGGATCCCTGAGGAAGAACTGAACCAAGCCCCCAACAGACCCAGGAGAGACATGAGGCACACCTGGGAATGAAAACTTGATGGTGATCAGCCACCAAGACTAAGATGAGGGGCTGTTTGTTACTGCGGCATCGAATGGTCTGGCCTGACTGATACGGTAAGGGACGGGGATGAGATTGGAGTTGCACTTGAGCAGGAAGAAGAAGTACTGAGACTCAGCAGCTCCTTCTCCTCCCTTTTTTTTTTTTTTTTTTTTTTTGAGACGGAGTCTTGCTCTGTCATCAGGTTACAGTGCAGTGGTACAATCTTGGCTCACTGCAACCTCCGCCTCCCAGGTTGAGGCAATTCTCCTGCCTCAGCCTCTCAAGTAGCTGGGACTACAGGCATGTGCCACCATGCCTGGCTAAGTTTTTGAATTTTAGTAGAGATGGGGTTTCACCATGTTGGCCAGGATGGTCTCGATCAGACCTCATGATCCGCCGCCTTGGCCTCCCAAAGTGCTGGGAATACAGGCATAAGCTGCCGCGCCCACCTCCCCCTCTCCTTTCCACCCCTCCACCCCAAGCCTCACACCTCAGATAGAGCTGCCATCTCAGCCAGAGCCACATCCAGGCCCTTGACACTAAGGCAGACAGACAGGAAAAGACGCCAGCTGTCTTCATCTTCATTCCAGAAATTTCACTTGATTTCCCTGGAAGGGGCCTGGGAAGCTGTCCCTCTCCTTCTCTTTATTACGTTCTGAGGATTCCTCATTCCCTCTGTGGAGCCTGCATTTACCCTGAACTCTATCAGCTCCACAGAGCAGCCATAAACCAGGAGCTGTCGGAAAGAAAATCTGCACAGAAGAAAGTCAAATCCAGGTTCTTGGGCACAGAAGGGGCCTCTGAGAATGGAGACCCCACGATGATGCCGGTTCCCCACCAGCAGGCTCTCCAGGGGGTCCAGACCCCCTGAGGCAGCTAACGGTAGCAAACTCTGCCTCCCAGGATCTACACGGACTGTATTTCAGCAAATCTAAGATGCCATATTGATTGTAGGATGCATGCATCTTTATGTACCACTAAGAAAGAAAAACACTGCCAATTAAACCAAGACATGATGTTTTATTATCACTTAGAATTTTTATTTTATATGTATTGAAAGAACTCTCTTGGACTTGTTTAGACATAGATTTTTTATCATATAGCCCTATCGTGCACATATAAAATGCGAAGTATCAGCAAAATAAATCAGTCGCGGTATCCTAAAACATCTTCACATTCAGAGTTCAATTCTTGTGAGTCTCTTTTCAGACTCAGAGGCATTGATGTTTGTGTTTTTCATACAATAGCATCTTCCAGGACAGAAGAATATAAGCGATGCAACATTTCTTAAAAGACTGTCTAACACCGTCCCCCGAGGTTTTATTCCAAGCAGACATTCATTCATTCTTCAAGTTTCGATGTTGGCCCTTTTTTTAAAAAAAGAAAGAAAATCTTGCCAAAAGGTATGAGGGCAAAGACAACAATCACATGATCAACAGGCCGACAGTGGCTGTGAGGTGCGGTTGATGATCAGATGAAACCGGATTTCAAAATGTTAAAACGCAGCGGAAGGAAAACAGTGTGTCCTTGAATCCACGACCACCTTCCCTGATTCTGTTTGCAGTCTGTGGTCAGAGAGATCTGAGTTCAAATCCCAGCCACACCACTTCCCCGGCTGCAGAATGTATTAATTGAGGTAGGCTGGGATTTGCTGTAGTCTCTCGATCGAAGTGACTAAACAGGAGAAAAGTTCCTTTGACTTCACGCAAATCTGCTGCAGGTGTGGCCACGTAGCAATGCGCCGGGAACCACTTAGAACTCATGATTCCAGGACCTCAACACAGCCTCGTCCACCACCACCAGGGCAAGAGCGAGAGAGACACTGGATAATTACACAAAGGCTCTTCCTGCTTCAGCCCGGAAGTGACACCCATCACTTCCACCTACATGTCATTGGCTGGGCTTGCCACATGGCCCACGGGGGCTGCAGGGGCTGGAAAAGGCTTAACTGCAGGGGGCTGGAAAATGTGCTTTCCTGGATTCTCAGGAAGGAGGAAAGACCAAAATATTCATGCCAATAGTTAAATATACCATGGTAACCTTCAGCCTTCCCTGAGCCTTTGTTTCTTGTAAAAGGAGAGTTATAAATTTATCTATGTCTGCTGGGCACAGTGGCTCATGCTGTAATCCCAGAGCTTTGGGAGGCTGAAGCAGAAGGATCACTTAAGGACAGGAGCTCGAGAACAGCCTGGGCAAATAGCAAGACCCCATCTCTACAAAAAAAAACTTTATAAAGGAGCCAGCTGTGGTAGTGCTCAGCAGTAATCCCAGCTGCTCTGGAGGCTGAGGCAAAAGGATGACTTGAGTCCAGGAGTTCGAGGCTGCAGTGAGCTATGATCGCACCACTGCATTCCAGCCTAGGCAACACGGCAAAGACCCTGTCTAAATAAATAAATAAAATGTTTAATGCCTATTTTATTGGCTGCCGTGAAGGCCAGCTCATGAGTTCATTCAACATGCTTTGCACTGTGCCTGGCCCAGGGTGCTACAGAGGGGTGCCTTCCAGGCATCTGTATGGCACACCAGGCAGGCAGGCGGGGGGACCGATGTGTAGAGGAAGACCTGGGGTGTGAATCTGCTTAGTGCATTGAGGCAGGAGCACCGCAGGTACCCTGGAGTCCCCTAGACTCCTAGAGGAGTGGGAGGAGGGGGAGGTGTGCCAGTGGGTAAAGGGCACCGTCAAGCCCCCACTGCCTCTGTTCACCCCCATGCCCCCACTTGCCTGGCGCTAGTTGGCCTAAATCAAAAACAACCTTCCCAGCATCAGTTCTCCACTCTGGTTGCCTATTAAAATAAAAAAGTCCAGGCGCAGAGGCTCACACCTGTAATCCCAGCACTTTAGGAGGTAGAGGTGGGCAGATCACTTGAGGTCAGGAGTTGGTGACCAGCCTGGCCAATATGGTGAAACCCCATCTCTACAAAACTACAGAACTTAGCTGGGTATGGTAGCAGGCACCTGTAATCCCAGCTACTCAGGAGGCTGAGGTGGGAGAATCACTTGAACCTGGGAGGCAGAGGTTGCAGTGAGTTGAGATCCTGCCACTGCACTCCAGCATGGGCGACACAGGGAAACTCCGTCTCAAAAATAAAATAAAATAGGCCGGGTGTGGTGGCTTATGCCTGTAATCCCAGCACTTTGGGAGGCAGAGATGGGTGGATCACGAGGTCAGAAGATCGAGACCATCCTGGCTAACATGGTGAAAACCCATCTCTACTAAAAATAATAGCCAGGTGTGGTGGCGGGTGCCTGTAGTCCCAGCTACTTGGGAGGCTGAGGCAGGAGAACCCGGGAGGCGAAGATTGCAGTGAGCCGAGATTGTACCACTGCACTCCAGCCTGGGCAACAGAGCAAGACTCTGTCTCAAAATAAATAAATGATAAAAGTGTCTGGGACCCACCAGAATTTCTGGAGAGGCCCAGGTTACCAGTACGTCTTAAAGGCTCCCTGGTGATTCTAAGGGGCGGCCAGATTAGAGAAGCAGGGAGTTGGATGTGCCCCTCCTGGCACAGCCCTGGGCTCTCACTGGTGCCAGGCCTGTGCAAGGCTCTTCTGTGGCTGTGGGGTTCAATGCTGCCTGTAGCATGTCTCATCTGTGAGTCTGGCCAGGCGTCCTCCCCTCCCAGGGGCAGAAAAGCCCTGCAGGACAGGTAGCCACCTGCCCAGAGACACTGAAGTAGTCTGATTGCAGAATCCAGAAGAAAGGAAGAGAAAGGGAGGAAGAGGGGTGGAGGAAGGAGGGGAGGAAGAAGGGAGAGAGGAAAAGAAGAAGAGGAAAAGAAGGGAGAGAAGGAGGGAAAAAGGGGGGAAAGGAGAGAGTAAAACAGGGGAAGGAGGAAGGAAGGGAGAGATGGCCGGAAGGAGGGAAAGAGGGAACGAAGAAAGGAGGGAAGGGCAGAGGAAGGGTAGGAGGAAAAGGGAGGGAGGGTGAAAGGGAAAGAAGGGAATAAAGGAGGGCCGGAGGGAGGGAGGAAGGAAAGAGAGGAAGGAAGGGAAAGAGGGGAAAAGGGCGGAAGGAAGGAAAGGAAGTTGGAGGGGATAGATGGATGACGGGTGGATGTCAGGAAGAATGGATGCGTGCTGGGTGGGCAGGCGAAAGAACAGGAGGGAGGAATGAATGAATGAAGAGGAGGGAGGGAAGGGAAAGGAGGAGAGGGGAGAGAAAGTGGTGTGTGAGGGTTGAAGAAATGGAGGCGGAAGGGATGCATGAATTACGGATAGATGAAAGAGGTGAGGAAGAAGGAGCGCGGGC
The DNA here is from genome assembly GCA_036589455.1 of Ateles fusciceps. Lineage (NCBI taxonomy): Eukaryota > Metazoa > Chordata > Mammalia > Primates > Atelidae > Ateles > Ateles fusciceps. Next base: position 1,883,054 of record JAZHEH010003064.1, read on the forward strand.
TGCTGCCTCCCGAGCTCTGGTCCCGGGGTCCCGGCAGCCACGGCGGAGGTCGGGGAAGGCGGGTCTGGGGCCAGAGGCCTGGAGCGGCGCCGCCTCGGACGGGACGTGGCCTCCGCGGGGCCCTGCTGCCCCCCAGCGGCGATGCGCGGCACTGCAGAGGCGGCGGCGGGATCGGGCGCGGCCGCTCCCTCCCACCCCCGCGCCCCCGCGTTCCCGGAGCAGCCGCCCCACCCGCCGCTCCCCGCTCCCGCGCCGCCGCGCCCGCTGCCAACTTTGTCCTCTGCAGCCCCGGCATCCGCTGGAGGGAAGAGAGAGAGAAGCGCCTCCCGGAACTTTCTCCCAAAAGGTTTTCCTCTCCCTCGTCCGTGAAAAAGGATAACGAGGTGGGGGAGGGGAAGGAAATGGTTTAAGTTAATTTAAATTATGTCTGCCGCGGGCAACTCTCCGAGAAAGGGCTTTCCTTTTTTTTTTTTTTTTTTTTTTTAAGAGGCACGTTCGAAACACTCAGGGAAGCTCTTTGCTGCAGCCCAGCGGCCAAGGAGAGAGCCTGGGAAGTGGAGAAGGAGCTGCTCCTAGAGGGTCCCAGGGGAGCAGGGGAACCCAGGCGTAGCCCTGGCTGTTGGGATCTCAGGGACCAGGCCTGGACCCTCGAAAGGGCGCAGGAGGCTGGCTGTGGGCCGCCGCTTTTCCTAGGCGGACTCCTCTAATCCACCTGGAGCCACGAGGTTGTACTATTTATCCCCCACTTCGCAGACAGGATCTGGGCCCAGAGAAATCAAGGGCGAACCGCTAGGAAGTGGCAATGCCCTGGTTTTAAGGCATCAAGACCCATCCTGAGTCCGCAGGCCCTGGGCTCCACCAGCCAGCTCAAAGTGGATGCTAGGATCTCCCCATCCTACAGGAAACGATGCTGGGAGCCCCCCGAAGCTTGCTCAAAGCCACCTGCCTACCGTCTGCCGCCAGGACCCTCCAGCCCACGCTTACATCCGGAAACTCCCTCGAGCTCCAGGAGCTGACCTCAAACAGCTTCCAGAGCGGGAGATGTGTGGGGAGCCAACCTCCAAAATGGCAGGAGGCTGCAGTCCCTGCCAGCATCCCTGATGACCTCAGCGGTGGGCAGGGAACACAGGGAGGGGGGTCAGGGGAGGCTCAGAGGCAGAACCCACACAATCCCTCCACCTGTCTCCTGCCTCTCCTCCATGCCAGGAGGGACAGTACTGACTCCTGGGGCTTCATTTCACTCACTGCTACATTCAGTTAATATTTACGGAGTATCTGCTCGATGCCAGGCGCTAGGTTAGACAGTGAGGAGATGGTGGTGAGTATGGTACTTAGTGCTGAAGACCGGCAATACGAAAGACAGCCAACAAATGCACAAGATGATGTGATATTAATAAGTACTGAGAAAGAAATAAAACAAGGTGATGCACTAAAAAGTGATGGGTTGGGGACGGGGTGCGGTGACTCACGCCTGGAATCCCAGCATTTTGGGAGGCCGAGGCAGGTGGATCGCTTGAGGTCAGGAGTTCGAGACGAGCTGGCCGACATGGTGAAACCCCGTCTCTACTAAAAATACAAAAATTAGCCGGGTGTGGTGGTGGGTGCCTATAATACCAGCTACTCAGGAGGCTGAGGCAAGAGAATCGCTTGAACCTGGGAGGCGGAGGTTGCAGTGAGCTGAGATCGTGCCACTGCACTTCAGCCTGGGCGACAGAAGGAGACTCTGTCTCAAAAAAAAAAAAAGTGACAGATTAGGGTCGCCATTATCATCACCCTTACTTGAACCCATCTTTACAATTGCACGTATTGCATGATGGTTTATGTGCAGCGTGCCCGCATTTGTCTCCTGCACCAGGTATGAAGCTTGAAGGCAGAGTTTGTCTTCCCATCGCTGTGCGCCTCCCCCAGGACCTGGCCCTGCAGCAGCTCCTGGAAGGCAGCAGAGTTGATCTGGTGCTCCTGAGTTAACAGAGCCCAGAGATGGCTGAGAAGCCTGCCTCAAGGCATTTGAACTTGACACTGATTTCGGGAAGGGAGATCACAGTGATAGTCAAAGTACTCTGAGCCTTTGCTCTGCTCAGGCGTTTGTATCCCTTATCTTCATCAATCTCTGCAGCAGGCCCTTGATGTGGAACCATCGCTAACCCATTCTACAGATGCGGAAACCAAGGTCACAGCTCTATTAAAGGGGAACCAAGATCTGAACAGACAGCCTGGTTTCAGCACCTCCTGCCCTCTACAGTCTGCCGCCCAGTGGATGCTACACTCAGGGGAACATGTTTTAGGGGGAGAGAGAAGGAGGGGGTCTGTTACCTTGAGCCAGTCACTTCCCCTCGCAGAGCCTCCATTTCCTCAGTCCCGCAAAACAGGGGTGAAGCGGGGGTGCCGACGTTGGCTGGATTGTTCATTTGGGGAATTGAATGAGACGACACAAGTAACTTGCCTGCCCAGCAAGAAACCTGGATCATTGAACCAAAGGATGAATAAATGAATGAATGAGTGAATGGATGTTATAAATGTTAGTCCCCTTCCTATCCCTCAATTCTTTAATAGTGAGAAAAAGAAAGAAAAGTCTGCTAGGCTCCTGCTCTGCTCACGGTCTTGCATGCCACAAGTGGCCATGTATTTCCTCCAGCTAGTCCCAAATCATGTGCACATGTTGGTGATGCGCTTACATCCTGTCTCTAGAGCAGAGCTCATGGGGCAGTAAAGCTCCAGCTTCGGGCTGACGTCTAACGCCAGAGACCTCACCTGAGTCCTTCTGCACAGGGTTTCCTTGAATCAGACAGACCCAGGTCCAAATCCTCACCTGCCACCTACTTGCTGTGTGACATCAGGCAGATGGCTTAACTCTTCCTGAATCCCTCAGCTGTAAGGAGAACATCTCCCATCTATATGATCTCCTAAGGATTTCATCTAAGCCCCCTTTCCCTGTGAAGCGGTGAGGGTAAGCAAGTCCAGAGGGTAAAGGTTTCACACGCACTTGGCTGTGAGCTTCCTGAGCTTCAAGAGGGGCTGAGTTTAAGCCATTCATGATTTTCCTTCCTCATGCTTTTTTTTTTCTGAGTCAGAGTTTCTTTCTTGTCACCCCGGTTGGAGTACAGTGGCACAATCTTAGCTCACTGCAACCTCCGCCTCTCGGGTTCAAGTTATTCTTCTCCCTCAGCCTCCCAAACAGCTGAGATTACAGGCACTAGCCACCACACCTGGCTAATTTTTGTATTTTTAGTAGAGACAGAGTTTCACCGTGTTGGCCAGACTGGTCTCGAACTCCTGACCTTAGGTGATCCACCTGCCTCAGCCTCCCAAAGTGCTGGGATTGCAAGAGTGATCCACCACACCCGGTACCTCATGCTTCTTTATCACGTGACCTGACTCCCTGGCACCCAATCCATACCACCTGCCAGTTTCACCTCGGGTATCAACACAAAGCCCTGCTTTCTTCTCCGGCCTCACTGCTTCCTCCAGGCCCGAGCTGCCATCACCACCGACCTGAACAGCTCAAGCAGCCTCCACGGCCATGCACCTCCCATCCTCCAGACAGCAGCTTGCGAGGTCAACAAAATCCAGATCAGATCCCACCCCAGCTTCGACCCAGCTGCGGCTTCTCACCAACCTCAGAATAAAATGCACACGGCCCACTCTGACTGTGCTGGAGTTTCCATTTGTCCTCGGGCTTCCTCTCCAGACTTCTGCACCTGGCCCGGTGCTCAGACCTGACCTGTGTCTGGAGGCTGACCTGCAGAGGCTGCATTAACCTTTGCTCTCTGCCCTCTGGCTTCTGATTGACTTCGACTAATAGGAGGTGAAGCAGGAGATCAGCGGGTCCCCAGCTTCCTCTCTGCTTGGCCTTGGGTGACAGCAGCTGGGTCCCTTGGGTGAGAGCTGCGGACTGCCTCCTCCAGCCACAGCTCAGACTGGGTTCCCCTAACAGTGCCTTCCTGGCCCATTTAGGACTGAAGGTGGTAACAAGTGCCCCACTGCTGCTGGTCCCAAAGTCCTTTGTCACCTCTTTTCAGTTTCTCTCAACCTGATCCACACCTCCATAAAGAGGGAGGCAGAGGCAAGAGGATCACCTGAGCCTAGGAGGTGGAGGCTGCAGTGAGCTGTGATCACACCACTGCACTCCAGCCTCGGCAATGGAGTAAGACCCTGTCCCAAAAAAACAGAAAGAGTCCTTTCATTCTTTCACTAAACTTTCACCACTTTCCCCCCCACCCCTTGAGTATACTGTCTGTATCCGGCCTGTACAGCAAATGACAATAAGACCCTCATGCTCTCGCCCCTGCCTAGCTCCCAACCCCCTCACACAACTCTCCCGGCTCCGTTGCTGTGCTCTGGCCATACCTGGCTCCTTTCTGTCCCTCAGATGGCACCAAGCCTGTGGCCCTGTTGGTGCTATGCATTTTCTGTTCCATCTACCTTGGGACACCGTTCCCAGATCTTTATGCAGCTGGTCTCAGCCCAAATGTCACTCTTTGTGGAGGCTTTCCCTGACCACCTGTCATACACACTCCTCCATATCCTTCACTTGACTGATACAAATCCAGAATTAACCTCTTCAGTTCTTTGTGGGTATGTTTTCTGTTTATACCTATAGCAACGTTGGTTCTGGCCAAGCGTGGTGGCTCACATCTGTAATCCCAGTGCTTTGTGAGGTTCAGGCAGAAGGATTGCTTCAGCCCAGGAGTTTGAGACCAGCCTGGGCAATATAGCAGGACCCCATCTCTACAAAAATTTTTAAAAAAAAATTTAGCCAGGCATGGTGATGGGTGCCTGTAGTCCCAGCTACCTGGGAGGTTGAGGTGGGAGGAATTCTTGAGCCCGGGAGTTCGATTCTGCAGTGAGCTATGATCTATGACCATTATATACCCAGCCTGGCTAACAGATTGAGATCTTGTCTTTAAAAAAAAAAGAGTTAGTTTCACAAGGGCAGTCTTTTTTTCCACTAGTCTTTTTGTACACTGCTGTAGTCCTGGCAGTAGTGAACATAAGGTGTCTTGGTAAATATTTGTAGAATTAATATAAGAATGTTGTGTTCACTCTGGAGAGAGTGAGGACGCACACCCTGGAACCCTGGAAGGCAGAGGATCCCCTGGGGTGTATTTTCCAGGTTATGATCAACTCTTTCTTGCCTCAAATCTCTCCACATCCCCTCTCAGGGTCCCCAGATCTTCTCACTTCAGTAACATTCCTAGCTGTGCTTCCTGAGAAGTAGCTGGGTGCTGATGAAAGAGCTTTAGCACAGGACTCAGACACACCTGGGTTTCAGTCCTGGCTCTGCCGTGCCCATCGCCTCTCTGGGCCTTAGTTCCGCCCTCCATTAAAAAGGAAACCCAAATGGTACCTAGCATACAGGGGCACGGAAAGGAGCAATGAGACCCAGGCATGGAAGCCAGCCAGCACTGCCCTGCCCCATGCCAGGGGTTTGAAGAGCATCAAAGAGAATGGTATGCTGAGGGGTCCCTGAGAAAGGGGCCCTGGACCTTCCCCACCCAGGCTAAAGCCCTGTTAGGGGAGGCAGGTGGACCTGTGAAGGTGGGGGGCAGCGCCTAGGCTGACGCAGCTGGGAGGGGCTTCCAGAGCTGTCCATGCACAAGCAGGTGTGGAGCAGTGCAGGAGTCCCAGGCATGTAAGGGCAATGTGGACGTGGCGAAGGACGCAGGTGGGTTCAGAAAAGCTCAGTAACAGGCCGGGCGCAGTGGCTCATGCCTGTAATCCCTGCCCTTTGGGAGGCCGAGACAGGTGGATCACCAGAGGTCAGGAGTTCATCATCTCCAAAGAAGACATACAATATGTTTCATTGGTCTATGTGTCTGTTTTTATGTTAGAACCATACTGCTTTGATTACTACAGCTTTGTAATAGTTTGAAATCAGGGGATGTGATGTCTCCAGCTTTCTTCTGTATGGCCAACAGATATATGAAAAGGTGCCCAACATCACTAATCATCAGAGAAATGCAAACACCTGTTAGGATGACTATTATAAAAAAAAAAGATAAGCGTTGGCAAGTGCTGGTCAGGGTGTAGAGAAAAAGAAATGCTTGTACACTGTTGGTGCAAATGTAACTTAGTATAGCCAGTAGGGCAAATAGTATGGAGTTTTCTCAAAAAAGCAAAGAGGCAAGTACTGTATGATCCAGCCATCTAACTTCTGGGTATATATCTAAAGGCTGTGAAATCAGCATGTCGAAGAGATATCTGCACCTCACATTTGCTGCAGCTCTATTCACAGTAGCCAAGATGTGGAAACAACCGCAGTGTCCATAAGTAAATGAATGGAGAATATTATTCAGCCATAAAAAGGAAGGAAATCCTGCCCTCTGTGACAACATGGAGGAACTTAGAGGAAATTATGGGAAGTGAAATAAGCTAGACACAGAAAGACAAATAATGTATGATCTCATTTATATGTGGAATATTAAAAAGTTGAATTCATAGAAGTGGAGAGTAGAACAGTAGCTACTGGGGACATGGGGAAATGCTGGTCAAAGGGCACAAACATTCCGTTATAACATGCACAAATTCTGGAGATCCGGTGTACAACATGGGTGATGATGGATGTGTTAACTAATTTGATCGTGGTCATCATTAGACAATGTATCTGTCTATCCAATCATCAGTCATGATGATATTAAATATATACAATCTTTTGTTTTGTCAATTAGATACTAAACAAACAAACAAAAAAACTCCAATATATGTAACTGCTGAGTTGGAGTTGGAATAGAATTTTACAAACTTCAGTAATTCACACTCCATCATCAATGTTTTTGTGCCATATTCAGGTACCACCTATACTGCTATTAACTTAATAGTCTTCTTTAAAGAGAGTTGATTTTAAAAAATAAATTTATTTAAAAGGAAACTTTACTTTGCCACCCTACATGGAAAATTGGTATCATTTTCCATAAATAGGAGGTAATTATAAAAATGAATATGATGGGAACACACCAGTGTTTTGTAAGCCTAGTGGGCTATTCTCTTTTCTCTTGAAGGCTCTGAATCTGACACCAGTGCTTTATTTATTGATAAAAATTAGCAGTGTCAGAGTTTTAGGGAAGTGTTAAACACATATTATCACCAACCTGAGACTTTCTCATAATTATAAGGCTTTTGAGATAATTGATCTGGGAAGAATTTTCTCATTATGCAACTCAATGTTATCTAACACTCTATTTATTTTCACCAAAAATTATCTTATTTACCATCTAAAATCATGTATCATTGTGGGTCTGCGTCTGTAGTACAGAAAGTTAGTGCTCTCAAAATGTCCACGGCCTTCTCCAAGTTTCTCAGCTTCCTTTGCAGATGGCTGGATCATGTGACTTGCTCTGGGCATTGGGTGATGAGTGCTGCTATTGGGTTGTGACAGTGAAGTGCCATGTCACTGCTGGGCTGTGGCAGTGACGTGCTGGTGGCCTTTCTCCATCTCCCCTTTGCATTCCATCATCCACCTTGGATGCCAGATATCATAGCCACAGGGGCACCCAGACTCCGCAAGAGTGAAAAATACATTTGCTGAGATTTCAGGTTAATCTGTTACTGCAGCATAGTCCAGCGGTGTCCAATCTTTTGGCTTCCCTGGGCCACATTGGAAGAACCGTCTTGGGTCACACACAAAATACAATAACACTAATGATGACTGATGAGCTGAAAAAAATGGCGGGGGCGTGGTGGGGCCATGCATAAATGTCCTAATGTTTCATGAAGTTTTCGAATTTGTGTTGGGCGGCATTCAAAGCCATTCTGGGTCGCATGCGATCTGGGGACTGCGGATTGGACAAGCTTAGCTTAGGCTATTCTGACTGTCGTGGACATGTGGCCCCCACTTGGAAATATTATCTTTGAAAAACTTTTTGTTTTTTTGAGATGGAGTCTCACTCTCTTGCCCAGGCTGGAGTGCAGTGGTGTGATCTCTGCTCACTGTAACCTCTGTCCCTGAAGTTCTAGCAAACCTCCTGTCTCAGCCTCCCACGTAGCTGGGATTACATGCGCTCACCACCACACCTGCCTAATTGTATTTTTAGTAGAGACAGGGTTTTGCCATCTTGGCCAGGCTGGTCTCAAACTCCTGACCCCAAGTGATTTGCCCGCCTCGGCCTCCCAAAATGCTGGGATTACAGGCAAGAGCCACCATGCCCAGCCTATCTTTGAAAAATGTTTGCTCAATATTGGACCTTCTCAGTTGGGCCCCTTATTCCTTCTCCTTCTCTCCTCCCTTACTGTCTCCTATTCTTCCTACTCTTCTTCCTCTTCACCTCCCCATGCATTCAGCTAACTCCCTGTCTCTGATTACCCAACATCACGCTGGGCTCTGCTTGAGACTCATAGCCTACAAACTTCAAAGGGGCCTCCGTGTTATTTTAGTCAGGCGAACTCCACAGGTAGGAGTTACTTCTCTACACCTCTGATAGTATCACTTGCATACCTGCAGGAACAGGAAACTTACTTCCTTTCAAGGTAGCCCTTTCCATCACTGGGCAGCTCCATCGAAGAGACCCTTTTCTTTGTGATTAATAGGACAACATTTCTACCCCCAGCCATTGCTACTCTTCCCCATGCAGAGTTCTGCAGAATTGCTGTCCATGACTCCAGACAGCCTTTCAGAGGCCCAGGAAGAGGTCTCAAGCCTTCTCAGGCTTGTTCAAGTCACAAGGAACACACACACCCAATGGAGGTTTCCGGCAATGTGCCATGTGGTAGAAATGTCAGCCCACAACTCAGGTGCATGGGAAATATCACTCTCTTTATTCATTCACTTCATGCCATGGTTGGGATGTGTGTCTTCTCCAAATCTCATGGAGGTAACTCTATCCACTGGCCAGGAAACCCTTCCCGGTCTTCCTCTCCAGCTTCCTGAGGTTAATCTAACCCCAAAGGAGAGGCAGTGGGTGCCAGAAGCAGACCCTGCTGGGTGCCAGGACACTAGTGGACTCTGGGCAGATCACCCCTCTCAGGCCCTCAGTTTCCAGATTAGAAAAATGAGAGGGTCAGAGTGGACCCAAAAGCCCCCATTTACAGAGACAGAGAGGGTTGGGATGGCAGAATGTTTAGGAATGTGGAGGCTGCCTGCTTAAAATTCCAGCTCTGCCCCTAACTGCCTCTATCTCTGCCTCAGCTTCCTCCTCCATAAATTAGGACCAGAAATAGGACCCACCTCCTTGGGTTGTTCAGAGGATCAAATGATTTCACACTTGTGAAGTGCTTAGAACATTAACTCGCAGTTGGAAAAGCTCAATGAATGTGAACTATTAATAATATGACATTACATTGTATAAGGATTGCATATACATCATCTCTTTTAAGTATCACAAAGATCTGAGAAGTCAATTCTATCATCACTATTTTATATACGAGAAAGCAGCTTGGAGATGTTAAGTGACTTATCCAAGGTCACATAGGCAGGAAAGGGAGGACCCTGGATCTGTACCCAGCATTGCCTGACTCAAATAAGCCTGTGATTTTGACTGTTATGCCCTTCCTGCTCTGACATTCTCAGCCACTGTTTCCCAATGGGCTACCACTATCAGGACACAAGATGACATTAAGTCATATGTGAATCATTTGTTTTACAATATTATTCATTTATTTTCATATTTACCTTCTGTTCATGGCAAATGAATGCAGGCTTTCCATGTACTCAAATGTATTTAAGTAAAAAACAAAGTCCCTTAGCCTGGCACAGTGGCACACTCCTGTAGTCTCAGCTTCTAGGGAGGCTGAGGAAGAGGATCGCTTGAGCCCAGGAATTTGAGTTCAGCCTGGACAACACAGCAAGATCCCATCTCTTCATTAAAAAAATAAATAGGGGGAGGATCCAAGATGGCAGATTAGACACAACTCCAGCACACAACACCAAGTGAAAGAGACGCAGAAACCCAGAGATCTCCTAGCTCCAACTGAGGTACCAGGTGCATTTCAACAGGTCTAGTCCGAGGGTGAGCAAAGCCCACTCAGGGCAGACCGAGGCGGGGAGGGGAGCTGCTTCACCCAGAAAGTGCATCTGACTGGCGAGTCGGAGGCTCCACCTCTGGCGCTCCAGTCCAGATACAGCGCTTCCCCCAGAGCCTCAGCAATACACAGAACAGGGGATCTTTGCCAGTCAAGCACCAGAAATTACAAGTGCAGAGTTGAATAAGAGTCTGCAGACTGAGCTATCGCCCCCTCCCACTGCCCGGAGAGAGAGGGAGCTGTAAGCAGGAGCAGCTGGGCGGCCCCTACCCCATGACTGGAGAGAGAGAAAGGTGAAGGGGGAGACTGCCGGGTACGGCTGGGCGGGTCCCTAACCTTCCCCACAAACCCCAGAGGGCTGAAGCTCTGACTCTAGTGGGTTGCGTAGCCAGTGCCACAGTCTGAGAGGAACCTGAATGATCCAGCCCAGTGGAGGAAGGGCACAACCCACCACTAGAGGGGTGGGACTGGGCTACATGTTTTACCAAAAAACACAGGAAGCCTACGTATACAGGATGGGACGGCGTTCTCGACAACCCAGCAGTGACTACAGGTCAGTGGAAGAGGCGGGCCTAATCTCCCAGCATAAACAAAAAAGACACAGGAAGCCCCCCTAGTAACCTGAAGGAATCCCTAGAAACCCAGTAGCGCCCCCCCACAGGCAGACAAGCGACCTCATCAGGCAGCTCTCTGACACCACAGCCAGGTAAATCCACAAAGATGGGAAAAAAACAGCGCAAAAAAGGTGAAACCACCAAACACCAGAACACCTCTTCTCCTTCAAGGGACCACAACTCCTCAACAACACAGGATCACAACTTGACCGAGAAGGAGTGCGAAGAATTGATGGAAACAGGATTCAGAAGGTGGATAATAACAAAATTCTCAGAGCTAAAGGAACACTTTCTAACTCAATGCAAAGAAACCAAAAACCTTGAAAAAAGGTTAGACGAAATGCTAACTAGAATAACCAGCTTAGAGAAGAACATAAACGACTTGATGGAGTTGAAGAACACAGCACGAGAACTACGTGAAGCAAACACAAGTTTTAATAGCCGAATCGATCAAGCAGAAGAAAGGATATCAGAGATTGAAGATCAACTCAATGAAGTAAAAAGAGAAGGCAATACAAGAGAAAAAAAAGTGAAAAGAAATGAACAAAGCCTCCAAGAAATATGGGATTATGTGAAAAAACCTAATCTACGCTTGATCGGTGTACCTGAATATGACGGGGAGAATGAGTCCAAGCTGGAAAACACCCTCCAGGATATTATCCAGGAGAACTTCCCAAGCCTAGCAAGGCAGTCCAAATTTCAAATTCAAGAAATACAGAGAACTCCACAAAGATATTCCTCAAGAAGAGCAACCCCAAGGCACATAATTGTCAGATTCACCAGGGCTGAAATGAAGGAAAAAATGCTAAGGGGCAGCCAGAGAGAAAGGTCAGGTCACCCACAGAGGGAAGCCAATCAGACTCACAGCAGATCTCTCAGCAGAAACTCTACAAGTCAGAAGAGAGTGGGGGGCCAATATTCACATCCTTAAGAAAAGAACTTTCATCCCAGAATCTCATATCCAGCCAAGCTAAGCTTCATAAGTGAAGGAGAAATAAAATCCTTTACGGACAAGCAATTATTGAGAGATTTTGTCACCACCAGATCTGCCCTACAAGAGCTCCTGAAAGAAACACTAAGCATGGAAAGGAACAAGTACCAGTCACTGCAAAAGCAAACCAGTTGGCAAAGACCAAAAATGCAATGAAGAAACTGAGTCAACTAATGAGAAAGAAAACCAGCCAGTAACAAAATGGCAGGATCAAATTCACACATAACAATATTAACATTGAATGTAAATGGCCTAACGCCCCAATCAAAAGACACAGACTGGCAAAAAATTTTTGCAAATCTACCCATCTGACAAAGGGCTAATATCCAGAATCTACAAAGAACTAAAACAGATATACAAGAAAAAAACAAACAACCCCATTCAAAAGTGGGCAAAGGATATGAACAGACACTTTTCAAAAGAGGACATATATGAGGCCAACAAACATATGAAAAAATGCTCATCATCACTGGGCATTAGAGAAATGCAAATCAAAACCACACTGAGATACCATCTCACGCCAGTTAGAATGGCAATCATTAAAAATTGGGAGACAACAGATGCTGGAGAGGATGTGGAGAAATAGGAACACTCTTACACACTTGGTGGGAGTGTAAATTAGTTCAACCATTGTGGAAGACAGTGTGGCAATTTCTCAAGGATCTAGAAATAGAAATTCCATTTGACCCAGAAATTCCACTACTGGGTATATACCCAAAGAACTATAAATCATTCTACTATAAAGACACATGAACAGGTATGTTCATTTCAGCCCTGTGTACAATAGCAAAGACCTGGAACCAACCCAAATGCCCATCAATGATAGACTGGACAAAGAAAATGTGGTACATATACACCATGGAATACTACGCAGCTGTAAAAAACGATGAGTTCATGTCCTTTGTTGGGACTTGGATGAATCTGGAAACCATCATTCTGAGCAAACTGGCCCGAGAACAGAAAGCCAAGCAACGTATGTTCTCACTCATAGGTGGGTGTTGAACAACGAGAACACGTGGACTCAGGGAAAGGAGCAGCACACACAGGGGACAGTTAGGGGGGGGTAGGGGAGAGACAATGAGGGGTGGGGAGGGAGGGGATGGAGAGGAGGGTGGGGAGGGTGGGGAGGGATAACCTGGGGAGAAATGCCAGATGTAGTATGCACCTAAAGTAAAATAAATAAATTATTTTTTAAAAAAACAGGCAAAACTAAGCTACGGTGACAGAAGTCAGAAGAGTGTTTACCTTTATTGGATGAGGAGAGACCCAGCAGTGGGAAGGCGCCTGAGGAGGCTGCAGAGCTGCTGGTGAGATTCTTTTTATTGACCTGGGTGTGTTCACTTTACTAATCACCAAGTTCTATGCTCATGACTTGTGCCCTCTGAGTATATTTTAATAAAAATAATTTATGTTTTTAAAATAAAAAATAAATAAAATAAAACAAGTCCTTTTATCAAAAAAGAAGGGTAGTAGATGTTAGTCCAAACTGCACCATTTTGTAAGCCCCCCCCCACCGTTCCGCAGACCTTGGTCAAAGTGAAACATTCCACCAGGATTCAGGCCATGAGAAACAGACTGCTTCTTATCATATTCTGCTGGGAGGAAGTTCAAGGAACACCACATTCTGCTGGAACAAGGGCCAGAACCACCTCATCCTAGGAACACATTATCAACATTTTGCCAGGCAGCAGGCCACACCCCCACATTCCAGACTCCTGCCACACAGGCCTATAATTGCCCCAGCCTGTAAGCAGGGCACTGACTTAAGCTGGACTCCCACCTCTGCAGGTTTATGCTAGATATAAATGCCTGCATTTGCTGGAATGCTTGCTCTCCCTTTCTCTCTCTCTCTCTCTCCCTCCCTCCCTTTTTTTTCTCTCTCTTTGCATCTTTCTTTAATCCTCATCTTCCCTTCAAAACCTACCAAAAGGATTATAAATCATTCCACTATAAAGACACATGCACATATATGTTTATTGCAGCACTATTTACAATAGCAAAGACTTGGAACCAACCCAAGTGCCCATCAATGACAGACTGGATAAAGAAAATGTGGCACATATACACCATGGAATACTATGCAGCCATAAAAAAGGATGAATTCATGTCCTTTGCAGGGACATGGATGAAGCTGGAAACCATCATTCTCAGTAAACTAACACAAAAATAGAAAACGAAACACTGCGTGTTCTCACTCATAACTGGGAGTTGAACAATGAGAACACATGGACATAGGGAGGGGAATGTCACATGCCAGGGCCTGTCAGGGGGTAGGAAGCAAGGAGAGAGAGCATTAGGACAAATATCTAATGCATGTGGGGCTTAAAACCTAGATGACAGGTTGACAGGTGCAGCAAACCACCATGGCATGTGTACACCTATGTAACAAACCTGCATGTTCTGCACATGCATCCCAGAACTTAAAGTAAAATAAATAAAATATATTTTTAAAAACCTAACAGCAAACACTATTATAATTGGAAAACATTGCTGCTCTTCCCTGGGAGAGGAGTGTACATTTCTGCCCCATTGACATTAAGCATGGCCACATGACTTGCTCCAGCCAATCTAGCCAGTGAAATGTGAGCAGATGTTTTAAGAACAGGCGCATAGTGTACCATATTCTGTCTTCACCTTTCTGACAATGTTCCAGCTCGACGCTGTCCCTTCAGCCTGGGCCCTGGAGTGAACATGACATGCAGCAAAGCCACAACCAACCCACAATGACCACATAGCATAGGGAAGAAACTAACTTTTCTCTGTGAGGCACTGAGATCTGGGGGACCATTTGTTACTGCAGCATAACCCAGCCTATCCTGACTGATACAAAGACTAAATAAATAAAAATATAGGGGGTGCCGAGAAGTGGTGAAAATAGTAAAGACAAAACATGAATGAACGGTGGGAGTTTGTGACTCTGGATGAACAAATGCGGAGCTCCCCTTCTCCTGTGCTCATAGCAGCCGTTCTGCAGCTTTCATGACCTTCCCCTGCCAGCAATGGGCACCTCTGGTCTCACTTGGGGTAGAGGGAAGCACGATCTCACAAGGCAAGTCACCAAGATGCTGTCTATGTTCATCATCATGACAGTGAACTCATTGGGTCTTTTGTCCTCAGATCCTGATGGAGTCTATGACGGGAATGGTGCAAAGCAGATTCACTGTTCACAGGTATCAGTGCCGGGAAAGGGCTCTAAACACTTTGCCTACTGCACCTCAGGCTGCGCCAGCTTCTATCTTTTGCATGAACCCAGTGAGCAGAATACTTCCCCGCAAGTTACATGAAGCAGGTGTATTACTTACAGAGGCAGTAGAAGCCTAAAATGCTGGCAACCAAGTCCCGAAAGGCTCAGGAAAGCTGCCCAGGAAGGATGGAGTCTTGTCTGCACTTGCCCACTGGCACCACAGCTGAGGGACTCTGAAAAGCAGCCTGCCCTGGTTTTTATACCCTGGTTGTCCCAGGATTCACTGGACTAAAGCATGGTAGTGTCAGAGGCTTGTGACCCAGAGAAACTCCATCCTGAATAGGGGCTGGGTAGGAGGAGGCTGAGACCTACTAGGCTGCATTCCCAGATGGTTAAGGCATTCTAAGTCACAGGATGAGATAGGAGGTCAGCACAAAATACAGGTCATAAAGATCTTGCTGATAAGAACAGGTTGCAGACAAGAAGCTAGTCAAATCCCCACCAAAACTAAGATGGTAATAAGCACGACCTCTGGGTGCCCTCACTGCTGCACTCCCTCCACCGCCACGACAGTTTACAAATCCCATGGGAATGTCAGGAAGTTACCTATATGGTCCAAAAAAGGGGAGGCATGAATAATCCACTCCCTTTTTAGCATATCATCAAGAAATAACCACAAAAATGGGCACCCAGCAGCCCTCAGGGCTGCTCTGTCTATGGAATGGCCATTCTTTATTCCTTTACTTTCCTAATAAACTTGTTTTCACTTTATGGAGTTGCCCTGATTCTTTCTTGCTCGAGATCCAAGAACCCCCTCTTGGGGTGTGGATCTGGATCCCTTTCCTGTAATGGTAGGATGTTTTGTTCCAGGAGGGACTGACGCAGAGCCTAGGCAGTTTCTCCTTCCCCCGGGATGTTGCATTTCTAGCATATTCTGCAGTTACTCTTGAAAACTACAAGCAAGAAAGCAGGGAGAACTGGGTCCGTCTAAGACTATGCAGAGAACTGTCCTGCAGATAGTCCTGGATCTCAGAGCTTCCAAGACAGCAGCCGTCTCGGCCCATCCAGGAGTTTGTCTTTGCTTCCTCTGTGCCCATCTTCAAGGAGCTGCAGGATGACAGGGTGAGAGTCCTGGAATACCCTAACAGCTTTTCTGGAATGGTGAATGAGACTCCCATGGAAGGGAAGAAGGCTCCAGCGGGCAGTTAGTTATACCATGGAAAGAACAAGGGTGTTGGAGCCAGACAGGCCTGAATGTGCAATCCTGGCTCTGCCATTCTCTAGCTTTGTGGCCTCAGGTAATTTCAGTTCTTTTGTCTATAAAGCTGGGAGACTAAGGCCTTCCTGACAAGTGCAATTAGTACATAAAATAAGAATGGTTCATGGAATACTATGCAGCCATAAAAGGAAGGAGATCATGTCCTTTGCAGAGATATGGATGAAGCTGGAAGCCAGCATCCTCAGCAAACTAACACAGGAACAGAAACCCAAACACTGCATGTTCTCACTCATAAGTGGGAGTTGAACAATGAGAACATATGGACACAGGGAGGGAAACATCACACACCAGGACTTGTCGGGGTGGGGCTTGAAGGGAGGGGAGAGCATTAGAACAAATACCTAATACATGCAGGGTTTAAAACCTAGATGACAGGTTGATGGGTGCAGCAAACCACCATGGCACAGTATACCTATGTAACAAACCTGCACGTTCTGCACATGTATCCCAGAACTTAAATTTTAAAAAATTTGTTTTTAATGAGAATGGCTCAAGATGTAACTGAAGCTTAATTCCTGTGTTCATCATGCCTTTACACTTCATTCAGTGTCTTCTCCTGCCTTGGTTGGAAACCTCCCCCAGACCCCCGAGAATCTTCTGCCCCTGACTACGCAATGACATCAGCACTAGAAATGTCAGCCCCACAAGAGCAGACATCTGTGTTTTGTTTGACAATGTAACCCAGCATCTAGAGGAGTGGTATGCAGTAAATATTTATTGAAAGATTAAAATAGA
This sequence comes from Ateles fusciceps, assembly GCA_036589455.1. Lineage (NCBI taxonomy): Eukaryota > Metazoa > Chordata > Mammalia > Primates > Atelidae > Ateles > Ateles fusciceps. Next base: position 1,899,811 of record JAZHEH010003064.1, read on the forward strand.
GTCTCAATTCAATAAATAGTGTGTCCAGACCAAAGTATGAATGCAACTCTGAAGTCAACTTAGCCATCGATCTTGCAGTTTCCCCAGATCCACTCTATGTCTAACTGGTAGCTAGCACTGGGAAGGTGGTTGATTGGCTTCTCTCTCTTCCTTCAATCTGTCTGCCGCAATTGGAAAACGAAGACCTCTCCCTTCTGGGGCTGGTACATGGGGAGAAAGAGGGCAAAGTGATAGGAATTGCACTGACATGAACTCATGCTGTACACTCTGGCTTTGTCTCACTAGACCTGGCAGATGGTGCATACGGATCCTCGCGTGGAGGACTTGTTAGCACTTCGGAGTTTCCTGCTGGAGCCGTTCCCTCTGAAATCTGGGTGCATCTCTATTACAAGTGGTCTTTCCTTGGCCCTTTGCATTCACCTCCACGTTCCAAAAGGCCCTGTTGGATGGGTCCCACAATGATCTCACGTCAGCTCCCCTCCCCTAGCTAGTCTATGGGGAACAGCCATACATCCCTTGCCTTCACAATCTCTACAAGTGCAAACTGAACCCTACAGAGTTTTCCTGGTAGCACTGGCTGCTTTGCCTTTTGCAAGGAGGGAAGTGACTCAAGCACTGGTGTTCCATGTCTCCCAACTGTATGTGCAGGAAACACATTTCAAGCTCATCTGGGAGGAAAGCCTCTAAGAGTTGATAGTGCTCACCAAATACCTATGTGCTCCTCTGTGTCTCAGTCTCTGTTGCATTTGGATAGAGGTCATGAAACAAATTCTGGCCATTGAAGTCAATGGCATGGCTGTGTGTCTCTTCTGGACAGAGGCACTTAAGAGTCAGATGTTTCCATCCTCCTTCTCTTCTCCCTTAAAGGCAGTAAGTTCCAGACGGCACCACTGTAAGAGGAAGAGGGCAACCTGAACTGCACCAGACTTCAACTTGAGCTTGAAATAAATTGTTATTGGATTAAGCTACTGAGATTTCTGGGTTTATTTGTTACTGCAGCAAAGCCTGCCCTAACCCGACTAATATATCGCATGTCTTAAGGTTGTGCTCTGCACACCCATCCCTAGATTTGAGATAAAGATAGCAAATACCCTTTATTCCCTAAAGAAGGGAGAGGTTAAGGCTTGCAAGTGTGCTTTCTGTACAAATGTCTTCTTTACAAATTATTATCCTCCTCTTCATTCTCAATTCTTTTATATTTCTGAAGCAAGTAAAAGGGAATTGAGAACGTGGAACATGAGTCCAACTATTTCATTTGAAAATTTGCATAGCCAGGTGCAGTGGCTCATGTCTGTAATCTCAGCACTTTGAGACGCTGAGGCAGACAGATCACTTGAAGTCAGGAGTTCAAGACCAGCCTGGCCAACATGGTGAAACCTCATCTCTACTAAAAATACAAAAATTAGCCAGGTGTGGGGATGGGCGCCTGTAATCCCAACTACTCAGGAGGCTGAGGCACAAGAATCGCTTGAGCCCAGGAGATGGAGACTTCAGTGAGCTGAGATCACGCCACTGCACTCCAGCCTGGGTGACAGAAAAAGACTCCATCTCAAAAAAAAAAAAAAACTGCATACAGTGATTTGGCACCTCACTCGAAATTTGCCTTCTATCTTATCTTCATGCCTAAGTGAAACTTCAATTTGAACATCCTATTACACAAGACCCTTGTGCAAATAACAAGATTGAATAGTATTAATTACCATTCCATGCATTCAGTTGTGCTGGGCAAATATCATTCATTATTATATTTAATTCTCACAGCAACTCTCAGAGACAAGTCACTTTTGTTATGGTCCCCATTTCACAGATGGAGAAACTGAGGGTCAGAGAGGTAAATGACTTGCCCAAAGGTACATATTAGGAACCGGAAGAACAGGGGCTTCAACCCGAGTCAGGCTGATGCCAGTACCCCTGCTGGTAAACATATGAACCTCCCTGCCATGAGCTTCTTCAGTAACAAGGTCAGGAGACTGAAATTCCTTGTCATCACCTGTCTGCCTGCTGGTCAGCAGTGGTAGTGACAATACCAGTATTTGTACCCAGGTCCCTGTCACCAAAGCCGGTGACTATATGACCTCCATGTTTGTCAGGCATCCAGTAGGTACTAGGTACATAATAACACCAGTTCCTCCTTCCATCTGCAGGGAGTAACATAGTTAATTAACCTAATGACTTTCCTTTCAAGAGTCCTAATCTCTGGCAGATCCAGCAGATATATCCAAGGTTTCTTAAGATTGACACCTCTCCACACCCCACCTCATTCCCACGACCATCCCTTAAGAAGTCCTCTCTGTTTCACCCCCTCACTTCCCTTTGAAAGATCTGCCTCTGTTCTCTCTCCTCCCAGACACTGTCCAACACCGCTGTCCTCCCTGGGCAATCGCTCTAGATGTCTTGCTTACGGCAAACTCATTTGTCCCTAACACAGATGTAAGATGTAATTCCCCCAAGGATTCAAATGTAATTTAAAGTTATTTTCCAATATCTAATTTGCCTTTTATTTATTTAGGGGCAATATTTCAGCAGGAGCCTCCCACCAGTGCCAGCGTTTGTTTACAGCGTCAGGCCCAGCATGGGCAGCAAACCACACGCCCCAGATGCAGACACTACTGATTAAAAAAGTAATTACAACATTGAACACAGCCTTAAATAAAAGCAAAAATGCAGGAGACAAGAGGGGAAGCAAAAACATAAATCGGAAACAATGCCATTTTCCCCAGACGTTTTGTAATATTTGCAGCCTGCCTGGTACTGGCACCCTGCCCTGGCTGTGCCAGACACAAGCAAAGCATCCAGTGAGGAGGTGTGGGGTGGCTCTGCTCTGAAAAGAGGTGGAAAGAAGTGTCTCATCATCAGAGATTATCTGTGTGCCTGTTTGCCTGTCTGTCCTTTGTTTAACATCTTGCTCTGCTGAGAACCCACTTATACTGATCCTTAGGAGACGAATTGTATACTGTATTATGGCAAATGACCAAAACCCAACACAACTCACACTGACTTAACTAGAAAATGAACATGTTCTGGTTCACGAAAGACCATCTGTAGTTCTAGCTTCAGGAACAGTTGGATCCAGGGGCACAACATGTAGAATTTCTCAGTCTCTATCACTTGGGTCTTCTTTCCACAAAGTTGACTTCATTTTTCAATCAGGTTTTCTCTGCCTGGTGGCTAAGATGGAATCCTAGCAGCTTTAAGCTTACATCCCATAAGCTTAGTGCTCCCCCTAAGAAAGGGAATGCTTCTTTTCCCACCATTCTAACAAAAATATCAAATCAGCCTTTCATTGGCCCACTTCAGATCATGTGCTGGTCTGTGAACCAATGGTTGTAGCCAGGGAGTTTCAGTCCTTTGATTGGCCAGGCCTGGGTCAGACTCCCACCTCCTGAGAACAGAGGTAGGACCAGTCCCACCCAAACTGAGTCTGAGAGTGAGGGAGGGATGATTCGTGAAAAGAAAATTGAGGTTCCCATGAGACCTGAAGGAGCAATGAGACACTGGGTGAGTAAACATAACTGTTAAATTTACTCAGTTCCTAATTGGTATCCATCTCTGTACTAAATATCACAAAAATAAAGTCCAGACTCTCAAGCATGTAAATAAACAATTACAAAATGATAAATCATCAGTTCTCTGATGCAGAGGACCCAGATTCCCCCTGAGGCATCAGATAAGCCTTTACCGAGCTGTAGGTCAGATGCGAAGAGTAGGGAACAATTTTCCATCTGGAGAAGGAGAGTAAAAGCCTTGCAGACAAAGGAAACAACAAATGCAAAGACTCCTGGATGTCAGACAGTATGTATAGTCCAGGAAGGAGAAGGAGATACATTAGTCTGTGATATGGTTTGGCTGTGCCCCCACCCAAATCTCATCTTGAAATGTAGCTTCCATCATCCCATGTGTAGTGGGAGGGACCCAGTGGGAGGAAACTGAATCATGGGGGCTGGTTTTCTCGTGCTGTTCTCATGATAGTGAATAAGTCTCACAAGATCCGGTGGTTTTATAAAGGGTAGTTCCCCCTGCACATGCCCTCTTGCCTGCTGCCATGTAAGACATGCCTTTGCTCCTCCTTGCCTTCCGCCATGATTGTGAGGCTCATCAGCCATGTGGAAAGCCATGTGAGTCCATTAAACCACTTTTTCTTGATAAATTATACAGTCTCAGGTATTTCTTCATAGCAGTATGAAAATGGATTGATACAGGCTGACGCAAGGAATACGAAACGGCCAGAGAAAGGCAGAGCTGGAATATGCTAGAAAACAGATCTTGTCTTGAAGACTGGAGTCCAAAACTGTCATTAAAGTCTCCCTGAAAGCTTGCAGATTTATACTTAGGGATTTATAAGTGCTCATCAAGAACTTATTAAAATTTTAGTGTGTTCACAAATACTAGCACATTCTGGATCATCGCCCTGACAACCAGCATGGAATCCATCCAATGATTTGATTTGTGATCATTTTGGGGTCTAGTAATAATGTGTGGGGTTTTTTTCCTCATTAAACTTCGTTTTGATGAGTCTCAAAATTCTGTGACAGATTTTTGGTCAAGTTGTTTCCATTAAAAAGTACTGATTTAAAAAACTAATAACTTAAAACTGCCACATGAAAAAAAAAAGTCCAAAAAATATTCTCCTTTCCTTCTGAAGGTTTTACAATGCATTGTTATCATTAACAAGTCTTTTACTATTAAACTTAAATGGCCAAATTGAAACAAGCAGTTCTGAGACTGTTCTTCCACCCATTAAGACCAGGGTAGCATGTATTAGGGATAATATTCATTTAGCCTTCTGAGCTTTCTGGGCAGACTTGGTGACCTTGCCAGCTCCAACAGCCTTCTTGTCCACTGCCTTGATGACACCCATGGCACCTGTCTGTCTCATATCATGAACAGCAAAGCGACCCAGAGGTGAATAGTCTGAGAAGCTCTCAATACACATGGGCTTTTCAGGAACCATATCAATAATGGCAGTATCACCAGACTTTAAGAATTTAGGGCCATATTCCAGCTTTTGACCAGAACAGCAATCAATCTTTTCATTCAGCTTAGCAAACTTGCATGCAATGTCAGCCATGTGGCAATCCAGTACAGGGGGGGTAGCCAGCACTGATTTGGCCTGGATGGTTTAGGATAATCACCTGAGCAGTGAAGCCAGTTGCTTTCACTGATGGTCGTTTGTGCTGTCACCAGCAACACTGCTACCACAAACAGCCTTCACAGACACATTCTTGACATTGAAGCCCACATTGTCCCCAGGAAGAGCTTCACTCAAAGCTTCATGGTGCATTTAAACAGACCTTACTTCAGTTGTATCACTGACTGGAGCAAAGGTGACCACCATAACAGATTTGAGAACAGCAACCTCCAGTCGGCCAACAGGAACAGTACTAATACCACCAATTTTGTAGACATCCTGGAGAGGCAGACACAAGGGCTTGTCAGGTGGACGAGTTGGTGGTAGGATGCAGTCCAGAGCCTCAAGCAGTGGGTTCCACTGGCATTGTCATCCTTACGGGTGACTTTCCATCCCTTGAACCAAGGCACATTAGCACTTTCCAGCATGTTGTCACCATTCCAACCAGAAATTGGCACAAATGCTACTGTGTCGGGCTTGTAGCCTATTTATTTATTTATTTATTTGAGACAGGGTTTCACTCCTGTTGCCCAGGCTAGAGTGCAATGGTACAATCTCAGCTCACAGCAACCTCCACCTCCTGAGTTCAAGAAATTCGCCTGCCTCAGCCTCCCGAGTAGCTGGGATTACAGACATGCACCACCACACCCGGCTAATTTTTGTATTAGTAGAGATGGGGTTTCACCATGTTGGCCAGACTGGTCTTGAACTCCTGACCTCAGGTAATCCACCTGCCTTAGCCTCCCAAAGTGCTGGGATTACAGGCATGAGCCACAGCCCCCAGCCCAATTTTCTTAATGCAAGTGCTGACTTCCTTAACAATTTCCTCGCAACTCTTCTGGCTGTCGGGTGGCTCAGTGGAATCCATTTTGTTAATAGCAACAATTAGTTGCTTCACACCCAGTGTGTAAGCGAGAGGGCATGCACACGGGTCTGCCCTTTCTTGGAGATACCAGCTTCAAATTCACTGACACCAGCAGCAACAATCAGGACAGTACAGTCAGCCTAAGATGTCCCTGTAATCATGTTTTTGATGAAGTCTCTGTGTCCAGGGGCATGAATGATAGTCACGCAGTACTTGCTGTTCTCAAATTTCCACAGGGAGATATCAATGGTGATACCACGTTCACATTCAGCTTTCAATTTATCCAAGACCCGGACATACTTGAAGGAGCCCTTTCCCATCTCGGCAGCCTCCTTCTCAAATTTTTCAACGTTCTTTTGTCAATGCCACTGCATTTATAGATCAGATGGCCAGTAGAGATGGACTTGCCTGAATCTACGAGTCCAATGCTGACAATGTGGATATGAGTTTTTTCCTTTATTGTTTTGGCTTTTAGAAGTAGTTTTGACAACACTTGTGTTCTGTTGGCAAATGCACTGGGAAAAAAAAATGAAAAGAAGTGATGTTTTAATTGTCCCAGGATAAAGGGGAAAAGGTTGTGGTGGACATGACATATAAATGATGTGTTTGTGTCAGATAAAGACCAGCTGAATGGCTTGCAATGCCAGTTACGCTCTAGAACCAAAGTGAGGTTTACTCAACCAGAGCAGCAAATCCAGATACCCACCCAGAGGTGTTTGTAGTAATAGAAAGAAAGGCATTTATTGTAGGGTGCCCAGCAAGGAGAATTAGGGCAGGTCATGCTTAAGACCCAAACTCCCCAGTGGCTACAAGCCAAGGACCTGCAAGGTAAGGGCTTTTTAACTGGTGGTGATGGTGGTTTTCTTTAGACAGGGTCTTGCTCTGTCCTCTGTTGCTCAGCCTAAAGTGCGGTGGCATGATCATAGCTCACTGCAGCCTCAATCTCCTGGGCTCAGGTGATCCTCTAGCCTCAGCCTCCCAAGTAACTGGAACTAAAGGTGCCTGCCACCACACGGGGTAATTTTTTATTTTTAGTAGAGATGAGGTCTGCTATGTTGCCCAGGCTGGTCTTGAACTCCTGGGCTCAAGCAATCCTCCCACCTTGGCCTCCCAAAATTCTGGGACTAAAGATATGACCCACCACATCTGGGGCAGGTAAGGGATTTAAAGGCAGGAGTAAACTTCAGGAAAGCAGAAACTACAGGCAAAATCATAAATCAACGCATGGAGGTTACATTTTGGTTTAAGGTTAAAAGGGTGGGGATATCTTGAAGTGGAGGCTTACAGGTCATAGGTAGTGTATTACAGCAACTGACACGGCTATAAAGATACTACATGAGATTGGGTAATTTATAAATAAAAGAGGTTTAATTGACTCACAGTTCTGAATGGCTAGGGAGGCCTCAGGAAACTTACAATCATGGCAGAAAGTCAAGGGGAAGTAGGCGTCTTCTTCACAAGGCAGCAGGAGAGAGAGAGAGCAAGCAAAGGGGAGTGCCACCCTTTAAAATGACCAGTTCTCTTGAGAACTCACTCATTTTATGAGAACAGCATGGGGAAAACAGCCCTCAAAATCCAATCACCTCCCACCAGGTCCCTCCCTTAACACATGGGGATTACAATTCAAGATGAGATTTGGACACAGAAGCAAACCATATCAGGTAGATTCAAAGATCTGATTTGCAATTGGTTAAGGAAGAGAAGCTTTGTTTAAAATTTTAAGGTCAGTAGAAAACTGTTAACTGGCAAGGGCGAGTGACTTCCTCCAAGCCCCCACAGGAAGCAACTTAGAACAAAGGGCAACAGGTAAAGTTTAGTCTTCCCTTTCCCCTTATCTGTGGTCTGCACGTCAGCGGTTCTGGCCATTCGGTGCAGGGTCATCTGTAGGGATCTGAGCATCTGAAACACGACTCAGGAAGCTACGTGAAGATGTTATCTGTAGTTTCTACAAGGAAAATAGACATCTCTGGGAGTCTAACTTCCTTAACTATTGTTTTAGGCTACTATTACCTTCCCATTTAACAAGTTACTTATTCAGTTCTCAGGGCTAGCTAGGTGCCTGGATATCCTTCGAAAGATAGAGTCTCAGAGACAAAAATGGTGGAAGAGTTGAGTTTCCATGCCACTCAAAGTAATAAAGGAAGCAAAGCTCAAAATAACCTGGGCTAGAACAGCAATTCATCTTGAGTAAGTGGCAGTTTAGTTTCAGCAAAACAACATCATCTATCATATTAAATAAATAATGCTAATTTGAATTTTATCACTTTTAGTGTTGAGTTTCTAATTTGTTTAGCCTTGTTTATAAACTTCTTTTGTCATGGATACTAAAACATAATTTTCTTCCCATTTTGACTCTGAAATTGGGATGCATCTTAAAATCTAAAGCCTCTTACAATTCCAACTGACAGCACTTTTTCCCTTTTTAATGCTACATAAAATAATAATGCATCTTACAATGGATGGTGTTTCAGACTCAATGAGGCACAGTATGTGCAAAATGAGTTAATACCTAGTTTTGTTTGTAAATAAGTAAGTAACATGAAAAATTCAAATGTTGAAGTTGGTGTGGGGTTTATAGAATACTTTTCCTTGAAATACTTTACATACTACTGCAGTTGGAATATTGCTGATGACAATGAGGCAGTGAGACGAAGTCTTCATGACGGGAGTGAGATGGTCAGATTACCATATGGGGAAGCTACTCAAGCGCCACACTGGTGAGAGAAAGAGAGACAAGCTTTGCCGTAGAGCAAGTGAAGGCCTAAACTCAGGAAACACAAGGCAACATGAGGACATAACTTGAGGACTATGCAGGAGGCAGCCTCAACGGGATTTAATGATTGATTAGATGTGTGAAAGCGAGGCTGTGTAGAGAGGAGAAAGAAGGAGAAGGACGATGCAGGGATGACGCTTGGTTTCTGGACGGAAGGGAGTAGCATCCCCAAGGTACGGAAAGGGAGTGAAGGTTGAGACGGTATGATTATGACCATAATAACGTGATAGTGATACTGGTGATGAAGGCTCTGATGGGTGATGATAATGTTGGTGATGACGGGCGGTCATGGTGGTGATGACAGTGATGGTGTCAGTGGTTACAGAGGTGATGATAATGGTGGCAGTGATGTGTGATGATGGTGGCAATAAAAATGGTGATGATGTTGGCTGGTGATGATGGTAATGATGATGGAGGTGACGAGAGTGGTAATGAAAATTGTGGTGATAGCGGTGGTGATGGCAGTGGGTGGTGATGACAATAATGATAATGGAGGTAAATTAAAACGGTGGTGATAGCGATGGTGATGGTAGTGGGTGGTGATGATAGTGACGGTGATAATAAAAATGGTGGTGGGTGGTGATGGTGGTGATGTTAGTGGTGGAGATGATGGAAATGGTGATGGTGGAGGTGATAGTGGTAGTGGTGATGATGTGGTGGTAATAAAACTGGCTTGCATTTTAATAAACGCAGTGGTGATGGTGATGGTGGTGGTGGTGGTGGTGACAAGGGTGGTAATGATTGGTGGTAGAGGGAGTGGTCATGATGATTAATATAGCAGAATAATCATCATGATATTTTAACCAGGAGGCCTAGAAGTAAAAGTAGTCATACTGGGGACTGGTCTCTTCAGCTGCCCCACCTTGACACCAAGCACCTACTGGAGAAATCCAACCTTCTTCGGGCCTCGTCCAAGAAATGACTATCATGGCTTTTTCTTCCTATCACAACTGTAGGTATCACTCTCACTCCCTAATCACTCAATAGAAAATAAATTATAAGTGAATGCTGGAACCAATGAATTCCCCCCCACAGGAAAGAATATCCATTATTTACCCATAAAAATATTTCAAGGATTATTAGCATATAAACTGTGATTAATTAAATTTGCAAAAATTGTTTCTGATGCATGCAAATGAGGTGGTTCCTGCTGGGCGAGACTAAGGCGTTGCTCTCTCTCCCGCTGCTTGAGGAGACGGTTGCAAGGAAGTTACTCAACACATCTTCTGCCCCAGAGGCTTTGGAAAAGATAGAACTACAGAGTCCATCTCAAACGTGGTTCTACTCTGAGCTTTTCCAGCTTCATCCTTCACATCAGGTCTACCCGATTAAGGGAATACGTCTGGAGGCTGATGTTCCTATTTGGGAATTGATTCACCTGCAGGAGCACTGAAGGGGCCAAAAGGTCGTGGAGCTTGAAGGAACTGAGAAAGGAGGAAATCAGCTTTTAGTCCACTCTGACCACTGAGCCCAGGAAGGGGCTGAGACTAGCTCAAGGTTGCAACGCTTTCTCTATGCCACTCTAAATTCTTACAGGGTTTTCATGACATCAGCAAGAACCAGGATCACATACCCAGTGGAAGCTGGCCCAGAACTTGCAGCCGGAAGAAAAAGCCTTAGCCTAAGGAAGGTGGTGGGACCAAACTGGGTTCTAGTGACTTCCATACTGAAGGGTTTGTTCGTGGTCTCTGTCTTGTAAGTCTCCAAAGACACTCCCGGCTGAATCCCTAGGCATTTGGTGCCAACAAAGGGTTCCTAAGGGTTTCAGTTGTCCAAGGACATATCCAGGTGCCCAGGGGCCACCCTGGTACAGACTCAGTGCTCAAAGAGGGCTGTTCTTCCTGCAGCCTCTCCAGGCTCAATCAGAGGATTCCTTCTGTCACTTGCTCCAATGATACCTCTAGCCTTACCTCTCTCCTGAACTCCATATACAACTGCCCACCGGGCTTTTCCACCTGGAGGTCCCCTGAGTACCTTGGATTTATCTAACCTCAAAATCTCTCCATCCCCTTCCCCACTTCTCCTCTGGTGTTCCTACTTTGGCACCTCTATCCATACAGTTACCCATGGATCAGTCAGGAATATTCTTTTAAAACAATTTTTTTGGAGACAAGATCTTGCTCTATTGCCCAGGTGGGAGCGCTGTTGCACAATAATAGCTCACTGCAGCCTTGAACTCCTGGGCTCAAGCCATCCTCCTGCCTCAGCCTCCAGAGTAACTGGAACTACAGGCACACAGCACCATGTCCAGCTAATTTTTTATTTTTTTAAAGACAGAGTCTCACTACGTTGTCCAGGCTGATTTTGAACTCCTGGCCTCAAGCGATCCTCCTGCATCAGCCTCCCAAGGAACTGGGATAACAGGTATGAAGCACTGTGCCTGGTCAGTCAGACCCTGACTGACTCACTCCTCCCCCTTCTTTCCCCACATCTAATCACCAGGTCCTATTGATCAGACCTCTTTAGCATCTCTAAACTCTGACCGCACCTTCCCCTTCCCACTGCTACCTGAGTTGAGCCAACATCCTCTCCAGAATGGATGACCACAGTAGCTTCCTAACTGGTCTCTCTGCCTCCACCTTTGCCTTCCTCTTATTTTATCCTTTATTTTATTTGAATTTCTTTTAGACAGGGTCTCACTATGTTGCCCAAGCTAGTCTCAAACTCCTGGGCTCGAGTGATCTCCCACCTCAGCTTCCCAAATGGTTGGGATCACAGGCATGAGCCACTGCACTCAGCTGTTATTTATCCTAGCCACCTCCAGGGTCATCTCATGTGATGGTTAATTTTATGTGCCAGCGTGACTGGGGTAACAGATGCCTAGATAGCTGGTAAAACATGATTTCTGACTGTGTCTGTGAGGGTGTTCTGGAAGAGAATAGCATTTGAATCAGTGGATGGAGTGAAAAGACCCATCCTCCCTGAAGGGGGTGGGCATCACCCAATCCCTTAAAGACCCAGAGAAAACAAAAAGGAAAAGGAAGGGAATTTTCTCTCTCCCTCTCTCTTTCCCTCTTGCTCCCTCTCTCTCCCCCTCTCTCTCCCCCTCTCTCACTCTCTCTCTCTCTCAAGCCAGAGAAGGGTTGAAAAACCCAGCCTTCTCTTGCCTTTGACATCAGAGCTCCCAGTTCCCCCAGGCATTTGGACTCTGGGACCCTTGGCTCTCAAGCCTTTGGCTTTGGATTGAATTACGCCACTGGCTTTCCTGGTTCTCCAGCATGCAGACAACATACGATGGAGGACTTCTTAACCTCCACAATCATGAGTCAAGTTCCCAAACTAAATCTCCTCTTCTATCCCTATGGATGTGCCATTGATTCTATTTGCCTGAGGCAGCTCCCAAACACTGACTACGATCATTGTTTACAAGCTCTCCTGCTTTAAAGCCCCTGTTAAGAAAACCCCAGACCTCGAGGGAATCTCGAGGGGCTGCCTGCCTCTCATCTCGTTCCACTCCCTCACTGTCTACACCCCATCCCTTATCCCAGCAGCCTCGCTCCATCTGCTGCATATGCTGCCCCCTTCCAAACTTCTCAGTGCACCAGCCCTCCCTGACCCATCCAGCCATGCACTCCTGCTTCATAACCCATCCTTTTCCAGCTCTCCAGGAAGAGCTGTTTCCCCTGTGCGTTCCCACAGCACTTACTGCCTCCCTCTTTGGCAGCCCCACCACGCCCACTGTCCTCATGGTGAATGTGGCTTTCTTGCCCCTCTGGGCCGTAGCTTGTGGAGTGGTGAGAGCGCAGCCTGGCAGTTGCACTGATTGGGTTTTTCAGCCCTTCTCTGGCTCTAATCAGAGGGCTGCTGGTTGGCTATTTTTATAGTTATTTGTTGATCATATACTAAAGAGGGGGTGGATTATTCTAGTTTTCCAGGAAAAGGGTGAGCAATTCTCGACTAAGGGTTCCTCCCCTTTTTAGACCATACAGGGTAACTTCTGGACATTGACACGGCATTTGCACACTGTCATGGCGCTGGAGGGAGTGTATTTTAGAAGTTAAATCGTTATAATTAACGTATAATGAGCAGTGACGATGACCAGAGGTCATTTTCATCACCATCTTGGTTTTGGTGCATTTTGGCAGGCTTCTTTACTGCGACCTGTATTAGCAGGGTTTTTATGACCTATATCTTGTGATACCGGTTCTGCGGACCCCCCATCTCATCCTGTGACTAAGAATCCCTAGCGCCCTGGGAATGCAGCCCAGCAGGTCTCAGCCTTAATTTACCCAGCCCCTACTCAATGGAGCTGCTCTGGTTCAAATGCCTCTGAGCCCTAAGCCCATGGGATTCCTCAGCAAGGCCTCTGGGACCTCAAGCAACATACCAGGCACTAAAGATCATGGCACCCACAACCAGGACCCTCCGGAAACCAAGAAACCCATCTGGGATGGCATCCAGACAGCTACAGGGGTCTGTTCTTGGGGTAATCTTTGATAAGTTAAGATTGCAGGGGCCTGACAATAACCACACGGAGGCCTAGTGGTTAACAGCATTGGCAGAGACAAGGCACAGCCATGGCAAGAGAGCATTCAAATCCACTTTGTGTCTAAACGTCTCACTCCCTGACTCCTCCACACAGAATGAGCCTGAAGAGTCCTAGACATGCATCGGCAGGTTCCTTTCATCTTTCTGATGTGTAACCAGTTTCTTTTTTTTTTTTTTTTTTGTGACAGAGTCCCGCTCTGTCCCCAGGCTGGAGTGCAATGGCGTGATCTTGGCTCACTGACTGCAACCTCCGCCTCCAGGGTTCAAGTGTTCTCCTGCCTCAGCCTCCCGAGTAGCTGGGATTACAGGCAAGTGCCACCACGCCTGGCTAATTTTTGTATTTTAGTAGAGACAGGGTTTCACCATGTTGGTCAGGCTAGTCTCGAACTCCTGACCTCATGATCCGCCCGCCTCAGCCTCCCAAAGTGCTGGGATTTGTAGGCATGAACCACCACGCCTGGCCCACCTGTTCCCATTTCTAGTCACCGCTGTAACAAAGCGTATGTGAATATACCCCTCAAACTCCCCTCCTCAAAGGAGACACACCATGAGGACTTGCACCATCTTGCTTTGCCCCTTAATATTTATTGGACATTGTGCCATAACAGTAGGTGTAAATCTGTCTCATAATTGTCAACAGTTACAGATGCATCATAATTTAATGGGTCCCCTCCTGACAGGCCTTTAATAAGTTATTAAACGCCACGCCTCATCCTCACAGCAGCCTCTTGAGACACACATCTTATGCCTGTGGTACCATCGAAAATGATTAGAACAGAAATCCTGAATCCTGGCTGCAGCATAGAATCACCCAAGGGGCCGGTCTGCCCCTCAGAGGCCGAGTTCCAGTGACTGACTCTCCCCCTGGCCTCTGGCCCCAGCTGCCGTGTGTGCTGCTCAGATCTGTTCGAGGCACCACCAGGCCTGGCAGCAATTCATCCACCCGTTTTTATTTTGTATTAAAGTTATTATTCCTGCCTGCTGCCGCTACCTCCAGGCTATTTCTCAGGACATTAACCTTTATAGCCCTCCTCTGCCACTGTTCCTCAGGGTTGAATTTTATTCCACTCAGGAGACCAGGGGACAGAGCCACGGCAGCCACAATAACTGGGCAGTTAACAGAAGAGCTGCCCATCCCAGCTGAGGCTGGTGGCCTTCGGTTCAGTCCTGTGGATTGTGATTTGGACTCAGACACAACGCAGAGAAAGACACAGAGAAGGGTGGAGAGAATGTAGACAGAGAAGAGAGAGAGACAAATAGCTGTGCCCTCATGCCTAACTGTACAAAGATGGCTTGTAGGAATTTTCCATCAGGTAAACAAGTCAATATGAGTCATGTACTAAGACACGGCTATCAGTGGAAAACAGCTGAGATTATTAGTGCTCACTGAATGCCAGAGAAAACACAGACATCACCTCTGGTTCTCTCTGAAACCCTACAAGGAAGTATTATGAAGAAACTATGACCCAGTGAATCAAGTGCCTTTGCTTAAGTGTATCAGTCAGTATAGGCTAGGTTATGCTGCCGTAACAAACAGTCCCAAAAATCTCATTAGAGTGAAACAACAGAGAGCCTAAGATTAACTCTTACTCAAGCTAAATGTCCATCAGGGGTTGACAGTGACTGCTCCAGGCCACCTACTCTAGTGAATAGGGTCGTCCGCTTCTGAGATAACCCCTTAAGGACAGAAGCACCAACACAGTCCCCAGTGATGAGCTGGTGAATGAATAATAGCAGTTCAATGAGAGTAGATAATGTGTATGTGTGTGTGTATATACATATCTTGATTATAAATTTTACTGATAAAAGATGTATAGCACACAGTTTACAAATAGTTATAAAATATACAACACTCTTTATTGGAAATTCCCTATAGCCAAATGATTCTCACAGAAAGCTTTTGTTGATTTTTATTATACAACTCTTATATCCATAGCCCACCTAGAGTTGCAATTCAGCTATGACTCCATAATGTTTTTTTTTTTTTTTTTTTGCTATTCACAATGTAACAGCTACCAATAAGACACTTTTCAGTTTAATTTGCTTTTGCTTCCATTGCTTTCTCAAGTCTATACAAGAACCCAAACAATTAATAGAGCCCTGATATGTAGTGTTTGCCCATTTTGGTGGTATAAATGCTCCTGTGATGGCCAATGTCCAGGTTGAACAGTGAGGTCACTGCATGAAGAACTGGGAAAGAAGTGTGTTTGCACACTGTTATGTAATATTTCCATCTTACAGATACAATGCACATAAATACATTCAAGAACTTAGCTAGTAGAAAAATGCAATAAAAGAGGAAGTGGTAGGTTTGGGGGTATTTCTTTCCTTGGTTTTTAATAAAATGTGTTTAGCTATAAATTTACATAATTTAATTTTTAATGATGGTCAAATTTAATAGCCAGCTTAGAAAATTCCTCATGCC
Source organism: Ateles fusciceps (assembly GCA_036589455.1). Lineage (NCBI taxonomy): Eukaryota > Metazoa > Chordata > Mammalia > Primates > Atelidae > Ateles > Ateles fusciceps. The sequence continues at coordinate 1,915,490 of JAZHEH010003064.1, forward strand.
TCTGTTATATTCCCAGCTGCTGGAGTTCCCCATGGCCCTCAGCTGTCAGCCCTCTGTAGGAATTACCCTCAGCTGAAAGGTCCATCTCACCCAAGATCACTTCCCTTTCTCTCTTTTTCTTTCTTTCCTTTTTTCTTTCTTTTTTTGAGATAGGGTCTTGCTCTATTGAGCTCCATCTTGCCCAAGATCACTTCCCTCCCTTTCTTCCCTTCCCTCCCTCCCTTCTTTTTTTCTTCCTTCCTTCCCTCCCTCCTTTTTTTCTTTCCTTTCTTTTCCTTCCTTCCTTCCTCTTTCCTTCCTTCCTTTCTCTTTCTTTCCTTCCTTCCTTCCTTTCTTTCCTTTCTCTTTCTTTCCTTCCTTCCTTCTTTCTTTCTTCCTTTCTTCCTTTCTTTCTGATGGGGTCTTGCTCTATTGCTTAGGCTGGAGTGCAGTGCCGAGATCACAGTTCACTGCAGCCTCAACCTCCCAGGCTCAAGTGATCCTCCCACCTCAGCCTCTCAAGTAACTGGGACTACAGGTTTGCACCACCATGTCCAGCTAATTTTTTTGTATTTTTTGTAGAGATGGGGTTTCGCCATGTTGCCCAGGCTAGTCTCAAATTCCTGGGCTCAAGCAATTTACCCACTTCAGCCTCCCAAAGTGCTGGAATTACTCCTCCCCTTCCATAGGGGTAGCTCACATCCAGTGAGCCATTGACGTGGGGGTATAAAAGCCCAGATGATTGCTGCAACTTGGGACATCACTGAAGGACCCCAAGCCTCAGGGCTTTGTGTGGAGCCCACTCCTGTCTTTCCAACTGTGCTTTCTTCCTCCCACATGAGTGCAGGTACTAAGAACACAGCCTGGTAAAGTTCACAAGTTAGTCTCCATCTACAGTGTGCTTCCTAAGGAGCCCCCCACGACCCCGCTACTCTGGGCTCCTGGCTGATCAAGCAGCTCTGTCTGGAGCAGTTATTTGGTCATTACCAGAGAAGGAAAGAGATCTCTGAAGGGCCTCACTGCTCCACCCTCACTGGTCAGAGCTAGTCACATGATCCTACCCAACCATCCTTCCTAGTTTTCTAGGAGAAAGCCAGTGATATAGTTTGGAAATTCGTCCCTGTCCAAAACTCATGTTGAATTGTACTACCCAGTGCTGGAGGTGGGGCCTGGTGGGAGGCGTTTGAATCATGGGGGCAGATTGCTCATGGCTTGGTGCTGTATTCATGATAGTGAGTTCTTATGATATCTGGTCATTTAAGAGTGTGTAGCACCCCCTGCTTGTTGCTTCTGCTCTCATTGTGTGATGGGCCTGCTGCCCCTTTACCTCCTGCCATGAGTAAAATCTCCCTGAGGCCTCCCTAGAAGCCAAGCAGATGTCGGCATTATGCCTCCTGTACTGCCACAGAACCATGAACCAAATAAACCTCTTTTCTTTATAAATTACCCAGCCTCAGGTATGTCTTTGTAGCAATATGAGCATGGACTAATACAGCCAGAATACTCAGCAGACAACACTCACTCATGCTCACTGCTGCACAGTCACACAGCTGGCCAACAACAGCTCTGGGGTGAAATTCCAGGTCTCTCTGACCACAAATCTATGCTCAACTCTTTCCAGGCCATTTAAGAATTGAGACTCTCACTTGGGCTGGGCACGGTGGCACACACCTATAATCCCAGCTACTTGGGAGGCTGAGGCAGGAGGATAGCCTGAGCCAAAGATTGGAGACTCCTCACTAGGTCTTGAGAATATGAAGATGAACAATGTTCATCTTCTCACAACACTAAAGCTAATATATAGACTTGTAAGGTCAGAAATCCACAAACTGACTGAATCTTAGTATCCCCAGGAGATCCCTAAAAGACCACTCATCTGTGTCAAAAAATACACTTCATTCTCCTGTCTCACAAACACTGCAGACATCATTAATCAACTACGACACTTTCTCCTGATGAGCCTGGATGGGGCAAGCATCAGGAGTCACAGCTCTTGACAGGCATTACCAATCGATCAGAGAAAGTGCATAATTTGAAACTATTTGTCATTCAGAGACCCTCCATTTTATATATGGGAAAATGGAGGCCATAAACCACATGGTAAGTCAGTTTGGCCACATAGCTGATGCTGGAGCAAAGATATACGTGCAGGTAGGGCAAAAGGCAGTCTTCCTTAAACCCCCAGAGTGCTCACTGATAGGAGGTGAAAAGCCAGCCTCAGTCCAGGAGCTCTCCCAAGTAATCCACCTTGATTAGTTGATAATCATATTCACAGCAAAAAAACAATACTTGCCACATATAGGGCAACTTCCAGTGTTAAGTGCCTTAAAGGCACTTCTCATTTCTCCTCCTTAAACCATCCCACTGGGAGGCTAAGGCAGGCAGATCACTTGAGCCCAGGAGTTTCAGACCAGCCTGGGCAACATGGCAAAGCTCCGTCTCTACAAAAAATACAAAAATTAGCCAGGTGTTGTGGCACATGCCTGTAGTTCCAGCTACTCGAGAGGCTGAGGCAGGAGGATCCCTGGAGCCCAGGAGGCAGAGGTTGCAGTGAGTCACAATCATGCCACTGCATTCCAGCCTGGGCAGCAGAGTGAGACCCCGTCTCAACGTCTCAAAAAAAAAAAAAAAACCCAAGGTGATCAGTGATAGGTTATATGATGTCTGTCCATTTGAAAGACAGAAAACCAAGACTCAGGTAAAATAATTTGCCCAAAATCACACAGCCAGCGGTGATCATACTAGGTTTTATTGAATGAATGTTTATTATGTGCCAGGTCCTGCACTAAGGGATGCTCTCTTTTAATCCTCGCAGCAGTCCTATGAATGGGATGGTATCACTCTCATGGTACAGACAAGAAACTTAAGACCAGGGACAGTGGTTCATGCCTGTAATCCCAGCACTCTGAAAGGCCAAGGGAGAGGATAACTTGAGGCCAGCAGTTCCAGACCAGCCTGGGCAACACAGCAAGGCCCCTACTTCTACCAAAAATAAAAAATTAGCTGGGCGTGGTGGCACATGCCTGTAGTCTCAGCTACTCAAGAGGCTGAGGTTAGAGGATCACTTGGGCACAGGAGTTCAAGGCTGCAGTGAACTATTATCACAACACTGCACTGCAGCCTGGGTGATGGAGTGAGGTCCTATCTCAACAAAAATAAAAAAGAAAGTTGAGACTTAGTGAGGATATATCCATCGGCCTAAGCTCACTAAAGTGGGACTGGAATTCAGACAGCCCGACTCTACCATTGTTTTAGTGCAGGCTGCTGTAACAAACACAATCGACTGGGTGATTCAACATTTAGTTCTCACACTTCTGAAGACTGAAAAGTTTCAGATCAAGGTCCGTGTCAGCTGTGTGGCCAAATCCAAAGCCATGTGCCTAAAGATTTGGTATCTGGTGAGGCCTCTCGTCCGGGTTTGCAGATGGCCACCTTCTTACTGACTCCTCACATGGCAGAGAGACATATCACCTTTCTTATGACTCTTCTTTTTTTTTTTTTTTTTTTGAGACAGAGTCTCACTCAGTCACCAGGCGCCAGGCTGGAGTGCAGTGGCGCGACCTTGGCTCACTGCAACCTCCGCTGCCCGGGTTCAAGCATTCTCCTGCCTCAGCCTCCCGAGTAGCTGGGACTACAGGCGTGCGCCACCAAGCCCAGCTAATTTTTTTGTATTTTTAGTAGAGACGGGGTTTCACCATGTTGACCAGGACAGTCTCGATCTCTTGACCTCGTGATCCGCCCGCCTCGGCCTCCCAAAGTGCTGGGATTACAGGCGTGAGCCACCGCGCCCGGCCTTTTTTTTTTTTTTTTTTTTTTGAGACACAGGGTCTTGCTCTGTCGCCTAGGCTGGAGTGCAGTGGCACGATCTCGGCTTACTGCAACCTCCGCCTCCCGGATTCAAGCGATTCTCCTGCCTCAGCCTCCCAAGTAGCTGGGACTATAGGCACGCGTCACCACGCCTGGCTAATTTTTGTATTTTTAGTAGAGACAGGGTTTCACCATACTGGCCTGGCTGGTCTCAAACTCCTGACCTTGTGGTCTGCCCACCTCGGTCTCCCAAAGTGCTGGGATGACAGGCATAGCCACCTCACACAGCCTTATGACCCTTTTTATAAGGTCACTAACCTCATTAATGAGGGCTCCATCTTCATGACCTAACTACCTCCCAAAAGCCCCACCTCCTGATCCCATCACTTTGGGGGTTAGAGCTTCAACATATGAATGGGGGACAAGGGGGAACTAACATTCAATCCATAGCAACCATTCATGCTCACGACAGTGTCAGCCTGAAATAATCAAAAGAACCAAACACCAGTTTAAAAGCATTTATTCAAGCACAAAGCTGAGAATGGTCATTTGGGTAACACAGACTCCAAAGAACTAGGGTCAGTGATTCAAGATGAAAAGTTTAGGTCTTGCTTATACAGGCAGAAAACAAAGACATTTAGTAGGATTATAGCGTTTTCTATACCAGGCGGGTTTATGAGCTACAACCATTGTATTAGTTATAGTTTGTTTCTTTTCTATCCAGTTTGTTTTCTTTTCCTTTCCAATTTAAGAGACTGTATGTGACAGTCCATCTTAGACAATGACAGCCAAAAGGTTTTTGTGTGATTCCAATCCCACTTCTGTGAGCTTAGGTCAACGGACGCATCCTCACTAAGCTGCAAGTTTCTTTTTTCTTCTTACTGAGACAGGGTCCAACCCCCTCACCCAGGCTGGAGTGCAGTGGTGCGATTATAGCTCACTGCAGCCTCAAACTCCCATGCTCAAGCGATCCTCCCACCTCAGCCTTTTGAGTAGCTAAGACTAGAGAAAGGGAAGTTTATCTATAGTGAATATCAACAGTTAAGAGGGAGGGAGTCTCTCTGGAGCCCTTTAGTCGTGTACAATACAACACAACACTTACAATACAACATTTACAATTACATCATGTAATCAAGCTGAAATTTAAGATGTAGGCAAGGGGAAAGGCTAATCTAACCAGAGAAACAAAGGTAACAGGCACCCAAGTTACAGCTGCCTCTCATGTGGTTCAGGTCCTGTAATCACATTCCCTTAAGGCTCAAAATGCTTTCAAGTTCCAACAGCTTACATTTGAATTACTTATTTTCACAACAGTAAATGGTAATAAACAGAGAAGTTGGGATTTGAACTCCCTGTTAGCCTGAAATCATCAATTACTGATCTCTACTACCTCTTCCGGCAAGACCTGCTGCCCATCTCAGGGTGATGATAAGGAGAGACTTGGGAGCTGAACCCGGGACCCAGTGACCATGCAGATTTGCAGAGCAGGGCAAGGCAAGAGAGCATGGATTGCCCACCCCAAGCAAAAGGCAGACAAGCCAGCAGAAAGCTTCGGTCAGGGGATGGAGTGCTCTCATGGACTGGCCCGGATCTCATGCCTACCATAGGGATACACATCCCCAAGGCCAAGTTCAGTGCTTGGCACCGATGAGGTGCTCACTGAATGCTTGGCGATTGTTTCAGTTTACTCTCACCGCACAGAGAACCTCCCAAAGCACAGTGGCTTAAAACAATCATCACTTTATTTAGCTCACGATTCAACAGGTTTGCTGGGCTAGCTCACTGGAGCTGGATGTCTAAGGTGGCTCACTCACAGCTCAGCAGGCTGGTTCCAAGGGGACACACCAGCTGGGCCAGCTCAACCGTGCTTCACAAGGCCTCTCGTCATCCAGCAGGCTATCCTGGCTTTCTTCACACGGAGGTGTCAGGGCAGCAAGAGAGGACCAGCCTCAATGTGCAGGTGCTTCTCCAGCCTCTGCCGGCATTGCATTTGCTAAGATCCCAGTGACTAAAGGTCATCGTAATCAAGCTGAAATTTAAGATTTGGAGAACTGGACTTCCCGTCTCAATGGGAAAAGCGCATTGCACACACAGGCATAGAAAGCATTTGTGCCATCTCCATTGCAAATTGTGGGAAGCGGAAGTTTGTTTTTAAAATTTTCTTTCTTAACTTTGTTATGCCCTATCGTACATAACTGTCAAACATGCCATGCTTACAGGCACGTAGTCTATTCTATGTCCTTGTACTTTAACCAAAATATCTGTGCTAGATATTACTGTGCTCTCCATTACTTTTACCTGTTTAGAAAAGTTTTAAGTTGTTAGCCAATCGAGTTTTAGTTTAGATTGTGAGGTCTGGCTCCAGCCAGTGGAGATCAGACACAGCAGTAAGGACGGCCCCAAATGCACAAGGATGAAAGCTGTGTGTTTTCCTTTGTTCATTGTACTCTCGTAGCATGATGGCTCGCGAGGGTACCCTTCCTGCAGTCCAGGAAGTAAAAACTGCTTTGCTGAAAGATCCTTTGTCTCAGTGTTAATTTTTCTTTGCGGCACCGAGCATCTATTTCCAACACAGTCCACAAAGTGATGTAGTAAATGAGTCGATGAATGAATACAAAGGCAGAAAGGACTCACGAAAAGGGTCTGTGCAAGTTGAGCCCCCTGAATTCCATCCAATCCAGAACCTCTTAGATTCCTCTGTCCATGGCAGGAGGAGAGATAGAGCAAAGCCTTGCAATGAGATTCAGTGTCTGGAAGGAGGACTGCAGAAGCTAGGAGCTAAGCAACAGTTCCCAAGTGCTTGGCTAAGCCGGGATCTCTTGCAAACTCTCTCCCCCAGGGCCTGGCCCCAGCTAGGCGGGAGAGGTAACATGTCAGTGTGGTCAGCTGGTCCCTCTGCCCTGGATCCATGCTGCCTGCCTCTTGTCCTAGCCCAACTGGGAGCATTACTTCAAATCCCCACTACACCCCATGTGACGCACAACGCTGAGAAGTGTAATTGCCGTAGTGATTACTTACAGCCATTACATTAAGTTTTAAAATGTTCCCTTCAAATTGAACAATGTTTTCTCAAAGTCAACAGCTGGTTCACAGCTTGAATGTAACCGTTAGGATAAATTAAATAAAAAGGGTAATAAAATCACTGTCTAAATTTAATCTCTGAAGAGTGCAGAGGCTCAAAAAAAATAAGCATTTAAAAATGCCTTTAAAATAGAGCCAGAAAAGCAGAAGTTAATTCAGTCCCTGATTGTGTCAGCTAATGGACACAATGGCACAATTAACCACGTAATTGCAGTGGTATAGACAAAGCCCTGAGCTCATGCCCGGGTTCTGCTGTACAGGCCTCGGAGCATGGGAAGGACTTACCAGACAGGTGGCTCGTATATGCAGATGTCCCTACAAACAGGCTCAGAAAAGAGCTTCCATCTCTAGAAGCAAAATAACAACAAAGATGACATCCACAGCCTCCATCTCAGCACATCCTCCCGAAGCCTGGAGCTACCTGGAGCCATCTCCCAGGCAGGAAGGCAGGACGGCAAGGGCTTCTTTGCACTTGCTTATACGCAGTTTGCAAATTTCAGCTACTGAATCCTTTTCATTCAAAGGCAACTTACTTTAGTGATCATCAGAAAAGATCCATCCAGCGTTCTCCCAGGCAACCCTACCTTCCAAGCTTAGAAGGACTAGAATCCCACGGCTGTCATTTATTTGCCACGTCACTTTGGACAAGTGATGGGCTCATTTCTCTGTGCCTCAATCTCCTCCTCTGTAGAAAGGGAACTCATTTGTTCTTTCATACATTCAGGATATATTCAATATATATGCACTGAGCATCTAACTAGGCCCTGGCACAGACAGCAAGCAGATAGCGGTGAAGACAGATCCCTGCTGGAAGGGGAGAAGGGGTGCAGGTCCAAGTAAAGAAGACAAACAATGACCAAGACCAGGAAGTACTGTGTGTACAACAGGAAAAGAGAATGAGTGCTTGGGGGAAAATAAAGTAGGGAAAGAGAGTAAGGAGGGAGGGAAGGAGTGTTGTAACTTTAAACAAGGTGTTTGGGGAAGCCTCGCGGAGAAGGGGAGGTTGGAGTAACAACCTGAAGTAAGGAAAGGAGCCAGCCACGTGGCTCTCTGGGTGAAGAGTTCAGGCAAAGGAAACTTGCAAAGGTCTTGAGCCAGGAGTGCCCCTAGAGTGGTCTAGGAATAGCAAGGAAGCCAGGGTGCCAGGAGCACAGAGACTGGTAGGAGGTGAAGTCTGAGGCCAGACACGGTGGCTCACACCTGTAATCCCAGCGCTTTGGGAGGCCAAGGCAGGCAGATTACTTGAAGTCAGGAGTTTGAGACCCACCTGGCCAACATAGTGAAACTCTGTCTCTACTAAATATGCAAAAATTAGACAGGCATGGTGGAAATTGCCTGTAATCCCAGCTACTTGGGAGGCTGAGGCAGGAGAGTCACTTGAACCCAGGAGGCAGTTGCAGTGAGCCAAGATTGTGCCACTGCACTCCGGCCTGGGAGACAAGAGTGAGACTCTATCAAAAAAAAAAAAAAATAGGGGAGAGAGAGAGGTAAAAAAAAAATCCTCTGAAATCTGGGTGGAAGAGAAAGAAAAAGAAAAAGGAAAAAAAAGAGGTCGGGGGCTAACAGGAGAATAAGAAGATCTAATCTGAAGAGCTAATCATGCATCCACTCAACTAGCATTTACTGAGTGCTTAATCCATGTCAGAGAGTTGCCGTGAGGATCAAATCAGATAAAGCAAAAGCACAGGCAGCTCCCAGCACACAGTAAGCGCTCAACAAATGCCACTATTAGAAGAGGACGCCCCTGCACTTTGGGCAGGTGGCAGCATAGACACTGCTCAGGAGAACCTGGGTCCTGACTTTCTTTCCTGGGGTAAGGATGCAGCCTCGTTGCTAGGGAACCTGGTTCCAAAACCGTTAGTGGTCAGAGTTAATGCCCAGATTGCTAGGGAAGTTCTTTGGCTGTCAGCTTCGAGCATGTAAGGTCTAGGCCACAGCAAGAGCTCTGCTGCTCTCTCGGCTCTGGAAGGGCCACAGCTACAAGCAAAGGGACGCAGAGAGCTGACAGCCAGGGAGGGAGTCATGGGGGAGGTCGTCGCAAATAAACAGACTTTGCTCCTGCTCTGAGGAACCAGCCTCGTGCAGCCTTGGCTAAAGAATGGGTCACTTCTAGCAGGGTGTGCATGCATGTGTGTATGTGTGCAGGTGTGTGTGAATGTGCGTACGTGTGTGTGCACGCTCGTGCCTGTGGGTACGTAGTCTCCTTCTCCAAATCTGTACCCTACCTGTAATGCTACAATTATTTACTCCTTATTCCCACCCAGCCTGGGCACATGCATTACCCAGGTCGGCCACAAGGAGGCTCGCAGCGCTCCCCTTCCCCCTCCCTCCACCCATTAAGGCATTGGGCAGTGGGTTGGGGGCCCGGGGCACACAAAGGGTTAAAAGCTCCACCTTAGAGGCAGGAGGATCGCTTGAGGCCAGGACTTCCAGAACAGCCTGAGTAACATAGCAAGTTCCTGTCTCTACAAAAATTTTTGAAAGTTAGCCAGGCAAAACATTCAAACCACCTCTGATGGGCCAAAATTTGGTGACTGGCACAAGAGCCGGTTACAGTCTGTTTACACCTCCGCTTAGGTTACAGTGTGCGATATACAGAGAACCCTTTAGGCTAAACTTAATATATGTAAGGAGGCAGCTTTAGGCTAAACTTGATTTAACGCACATGTATGCACGCACAGAAAAAGATCTGAAATGGATGCTCAAAGGGGTTAACAGTGATCAACTCTGCATAGAAGGTAAGGAAGTTACGATTTTCTTAGTTATGCGTTATCTGTATTTTCTAATTTTTCTAAACATGTAAAGACAAAATTGTATTCTTAAAAATAAATAAGACCTCAGAACAACAAAAAGAAATTTAACAGAATATAATCAATACGCTGGGTGCAGTGGCTCATTCCTGTAATCCCAGCACTTTGGGAGGCCGAGGCAGGTGGATCACTTGAGGCCAAGAGTTCGAGACTTGCCTGGACAACATGGCGAGATCCCATCGCTACAAAGACAAAGACAGAATCAATCACTCCACACACACACACACACACACACACACACACACACAGTCAAGGAAATGCTTCCCAATCTTTGTAGTGAACATTAACCCCTCGGTTGGATTCAGCAGTTCTGGCATGGGGCCTGGGAGTCTGCATTTCTGACAAGCTCCTGCATCTCGACATAGCTGCTCTAAGAACCCCACTCCTTATAGTGGCTGGGAGCTATTCTAGTGGATGTTACAATCCCCTTTCCTCTTTCCTCTCATGTCAGATATCAGTCATGCATTGAAGCATCATTTATAACAAAAACAATATTTTGTTGTTGTTGTTTGTTTTTTTGTTCCTCTTTTTTTTTTGAAACTGAGTCTCACTGTAACCCAGGCTGGAGTGCAATGGCGTGTTCTCGGCTCACTGCAACCTCCACCTTCCAGGTTCAAGTGGTTCTCCTGCCTCAGCCTCCTGAGTAGCTGGGATTACAAGCGTCCACCACCACCTCCAGCTAGGTTTTTTTGGTTTTGGTTTTTGGAGTGTGTGTGTGTGTGTGTGTGTGTGTGTGTGTGTGTGTGTGTGTGTCTGTGTGTCTGTTTAATAGAGATGGGGTTTCGCTGTGTTGGTCAGGCTGGTTTCAAACTCCTAACCTCAAGTATCTGCCCACCTTAGCCTCCCAAAGTGCTGGGATTATATGTGTGAGCCACCATGCCCAGCCATAAAATACAATATTTAAAGCAATTCAGGTATCTATGTGTGGGAGACTGGTTACCTGAACCCTGGTATATCCACACAATGGGTGGTGTGCAATAGATGTGTAACAACCGGCTGTCTGAGCAGGAGCCTGGGGTAGAGAATTTGCCCATTTCTGTTGTGCAAATACTACCACCGTGGCCTATTTCAAGCCACCTATGTGAAATCAGTTGGTTCACAAACTTGCTGAAGGTTTAACAGTCAGTTCTTTGGAACCAGCACACCCTCAGCCAGCTGGAGCCAGCACACCCCACTCTGCAGCCGTAAAAAATATAAATAACAATGAGGAAGCTGTCTCTGCACTGATATGGAAATATCTTCACAATACAGTGCACTGTTCAGTGGGGAAAAAAAAGCAGATGTAAACCAAAATTAAATTCTAAGCCCCTCCGCCCAATCATCTGAATGGACCCCTTCTCTCGACCACAGCATTCCAAAGCTAACCTGAAAAACTCGTTCAGGCCATGATGGGAAGAGGGTGCCAGACACCCCCTCACTATATCCTCTTCCCTTTTGGAATTACGGATAGACAGGCTCTTTAAGTCTGATAAGAAACATCTGTAATCTATTCTCTCTGAAACCTGCTACCTGGAGGCTTCATGTGCATAACAAAGCACTGGTGTCCATGACCCCTTATCGTAACCCATTCTTTCTATTGATAATAACTCTTCAACCAATTGCCAATCAGAAAGTCTTTGAATCTGCCTATGACCTGGAAGCTCCCACTTCCAGTTGTCTCATCTTTCTGGATTCAAGCAATGTACATCTTATGTGTATTCACTGATGCCTTACATCTCCTTAAAATGTATAAAACCAAGTTGTGGCCCAACACCTTAGGCACATGTTCTCGGGATCTCCTGAGGGCTGTGTCATGGCCCACTGGTCACTCATATTTGGCTCAAAATAAATCTCTTTAAGTATTTTACACTTTGACGCTTTTTGTCAACACAGCCTATAGAAGAGTATGTAGCATTTGGTACCTGTTGTGTAATTAACACACACACACACACACACACATACACACATACACGCTTGTATTTGCATTAAAAAACCCACTGGCCAAGCACTTTGGGAGGCCAAGGTGGGTGGATCACTTGAGGTCAGGAGATCGAGACCAGCCTGGCCAACATAGTGAAACGCCATCTCTACTAAACTACAAAATTAGCTGGACATAGTGGCGTATGCCTGTAATCCCAGCTACTTGGGAGGCTGAGGCAGGAGAATCACCTGAACCTGGGACGCAGAGGTTGCACTGAGCCAGTGTGCCATTGTACTCCAACCTGGGTGACAGAGCAAAATTCCATCTCAAATAATAATAAAAATAATAAACCACTGGAAGGCCAGGTGCAGTGGCTCATGCCTGTAATCCTAGGACTCTGAGAGGCCAAAGCAGGTGGATCACCTGAGGTCAAGAGTTCAAGACAGCCTGGCCAACATGGCGAAACTTCGTCTCTACTCAAAATACAAAAACTAGCCAGGCGTGGTGGCAGGCACCTGTAATCCCTGCTACTCGGAAAGCTGAGGCAGGAGAATCACTTGAACCCAGGAGGCAGAGGTTGCAGTGAGCACCACAGTACTCAGGCCTGGACAACAGAGCAAAAATGCCATCAAAACAACAACAACAACAACAACAACACTGGAAGAAGATACAAAAAGTATTAAATGTGACCATCTATGAGCAGAAGGAGACCACAATGGACAGAGATGAAAGAGATTAGTGCTTTTTGGAAATATCTTTTTTCTGTTGTTTTGATTTCTGAGCTATGTAAATGTAGCATAGCATCTATTCCAAAAATTAAATTAGGAAAGAAAACATGAAAAATGCAATCCAGTGACCTTGACATTCTTATTGGAGCCACAGGCATGAACTACTCTAGAATGCCTGGGGTGCAGGCCGTCCCATTTCTGAATCAAGTCGTCCTCCGTTAGTGTATTAGTCTGTTCTCATGCTATTGATAAAGAATACCCAAGACTGGGTAATTTATAAAGAAAAAGAGGTTTACTGGAATCAGTTTCACATGGCTAGGGAGGACTTACAATCATGGCAGAAGGCAAAAGGCACTTCTTACACGGCGGCAGACAAGAGAGAATGAGAGCCAAGCAAAAAGGGTTTCCCCTTATAAAACCATCAGATCTCATGAGACTTATTCACTACCACGAGAGTGGTATGGGGGAACCACCTCCATGATTCAATTATCTCCCACCAGGTCCCTCCCAATCTCCCACCGGGTCCCTCCCACGATACATGGGAATTATGGGAGCTACAATTCAAGGTGAGATTTGGGTGGGCACACAACCAAACTATATCAGTTTGTAGACAATAAGCTAAACAGTGGTCAATTTCCAGAGTCCTCTTCTCTCTGTGGATCTCACAAGCATCTCAGGATTTGGTTCAAATTAAAAAGGACTCAGTCTTCAGTTTGTGTGGTCAGCATCCTCACAGTCTCTGTTGAGGCCAAAGGGCACAGGGCCAAGAATAGACATTATAACTTACTGCCTAAATTCAAGCCCTGGCTCTGTCATTCACTGGCTGAGTGACCTTGGGCAAGTCACTGAACTTCTCTGTGCTTCAGTTTCCTCATCTGTAAAATGGGGGTAATCATATAACAAGACCTATAAGTTAGCGTATTTAATACAGTGAGACTAGGGCCTGATACTTAGTGAGTAATTGATAAATATTGCTATGGATATTGTCACCATGATGCACAACGCCTCTCCCAAAAATCACTCTTTGGGATGGGTGACATATGTCCTTCAAAGGTCCTCTCCACTGATGCAAGCCTGTTTCAGGCACCATGAACAATATTCCCAAGGCTTCAGGACTGAAAGTCCGGCTTGCACAGACTTCGCAGAGCCACTCCCACCTGAGACCTGCCACCTTGAAGGGATCTTTGCAAAAAAGCCCATCAACATCCCCACCACCTTTGCCTCTGCTTCCCATACAAGCCAGCTAATTCCCCTGCACCTTGTAGCCTCAAACACCCAGTGTTCTTATCACCCACATTAGAGTCTCCTGAAGTGTTCATTAAACATGCAAGAGTCCTGCCAGGCACAGTGGCTCATGCCTGTAATCCCAGCACTTTGGGAGGCTGAGGCGGGTGGATTACAAGATCAGGAGTTCAAGACCAGCCTGGCCAATGTGGCGAAATCCGGTCTCTACTAAAAATATGAAAATTAGCTGGGTATGGTGGTGGGCACCTGTAGTCCCAGCTGCCCAGGAGGCTGAGGCAGGAGAATCACTTGAACCGGGAGGCAGAGGTTGCAGTGAGCTGAGACTGTGCCATTGCACTCCAGCCTGGGTGACAGAGCAAGACTCCGTCTGAAAAAAAAAAAAAAAAAAAAAAGCACAGTCCTGGGTCCACCTCAAAATCTAGGGCCAGGACCCAGGAGTCTGTATTTCCAGCCAGTTCCTTGGGTTATTATTAAGCATACTGGGATTTTAAAACCTCTGAGATTGGAGCAAGGTCCTAGAGAAATGGAGGGAAAGATTTCTTTCATTTATTTCTGATAAACCAAAAGCAGTGAGGAAAAAAGTGGGGGGTGGGGGGAAGGCAAATTAATTTTCAATAACTCAGTTTCCTGGAATAACTTTGAATTCGTTTTTTGTTAAATTGTTCCTGAACATGTATTAAGCTACTTTTAATATCAAATGATGATGATCAACCTCACCACTAATTGCAGCCCCCTCCAATAATCTGGGAGGCCAGTATCGGAGTTCGAACTTTTTAACCTTCAGAAACTTTCTTGCCCACTCAACTCTGTTGAGAACCCTGTAACGGTGCATCTCATTTATGCAAATTTGCATTGTGTGACTTAGATATCAGGCAATTTAAAAATATTAATAAAGACATGCCGTATGCTCCAATTTTGAAATAATGCATGTCTTGCTTTACATTTATCCCTCTGGGAAATTTAGTCTTCAGTAATGCATAGCTTCAGGAATGAATCCCTTGCATAAATCTGATAAAAGCTGATCTATTCAATGGAGAGAGCTGGAGGGGCACCAGCTAACCATGTCTTCCCCTCCCTCTGCTGCCCTAGAATCTCCTGCAGGAATCTATGGCCTCAGTAAGACTCGGGTGTTTTGTTTGTTTCTTTGTTTTAGAGACAGGGTCTCACTCTTGCCCAGGCTCTGGAGTACAGTGGTGGGATCATAGGTCACTGCATCCCTGAACTCCTGGACTCAAGTGATCCTCCTGCCTCAGCTTCCCGAGTAGATGGGACTATGGGCACACGTCATAACACCCAGCTAATTTTTTGTAGAGATGGTGTGTCGCTATATTGCCCAGGCTTGTCTTGAACTCCTGACCTCAAACAATCCTCCTGCCTCAGCCTCCCAAAGTGGTGAGACTACAGGTGTGAGCCACCATGCCTGGCATTCATTTAGGTTTTTTTTTTTTTTTTTTGAGATGGAGTCTCACTCTCCTGCCCAGGCTGCAGTGCAGTGGCACGATCTGCCTCCCGGGTTCAAGAGATTCTCCAGCTAATTTCTCCAGCTAATTTTTGTATTTTTTGTAGAGACAGGGTTTCATCATGTTGACCAGGATGGTCTCGCTCTCTTGACCTCATGATCCGCCCACCTTAGCCTCTCAAAGTGCTGGGATTACAGGCGTGAGCCACCGCACCCAGCAAAACCTAAAACTTTTTGAGTGCTGACGTGATGCTACACATGGAAAATTCCAGACCTGACCTCATGTGACGGGTCACAGTCAAAACACAGTCTGAGCTTTGTTTCATGCACAAAATTATTAAAAATACTGTATAAAATTACCTTCAGGCTATGTGTACAAGGTGTGTATGAAACATACATGAATTTCCTGTTTAGGCTTGGGTCCCAGCCCCAAGATATCTCATTATATATTTGCAAATATTCTAAAATCTGAAAAAATCTGAAATACTTTTGGTTCTAAGCATGTCAGATAAAGGCCATTCAACTTGTATATGGTTGTTTTGTTTGTTTGTTTGTTGCAGAGTTGGGGAGGAGAGTCAACTGGGTACTCAGCAAGTACCTTCCCAAGCTCCCTTGCAGGGAGGGGTGGTCATGTGACACAGGCCTGGCCAATGAGATGCGAGCATTGCTCTCCTCTTCCAGTGCATTACCGGAAATGGGAACACATTCACAGAGCTGTCCAGAGGGATGCTTTAAGGAGAGGGGACAGTATTCATTTAGGATCTGGGATTCCCAAACACCCTTCTGCTCAGCCAGTATATGGAGCAGTTGTTAAGCTTTGGGATCAGACTTCCTAGTTCATATCTGGCTGCTGCACAACTTACTGGTTGTGTCATCTCAGCCTGAGCCTCAGTTTCCACATCTTGAAATAGGAACAGTAATCATACTGGCTTCTCAGGTTGTTGGGGCGACTAGATCAGCATGTAAGCCCAATGAGGGTAGGAATCTGTTCATCTTACCATGACATACTCGCATTTCAGTGTGAGTAAACAGTAGGCACCTAACAGATTTGTATAGAGAAAATGAATGTACACGTCTCAGCAGAGTGACCAGTTCAAGAAATCTTACCTAACAAACTAAATGGGGTGCAGCGGCTCATGCCTGCAATCTCAGCACTTTGGGAGACCAAGGCACGCTGATCACCTGAGGTCAGGAGTTCAAGACCAGCCTGGCCAACATGGTGAAACCTCGTCTCTATCAAAAATACAAAAAAATGAGCTGCATGCAGTGGCGTGTGCCTGTCCCAGCTACTCGGGAGGCTGAAGCAGGAGAATCCCTTGAACCCTGGAGGTGGGTGGAG
The DNA here is from genome assembly GCA_036589455.1 of Ateles fusciceps. Lineage (NCBI taxonomy): Eukaryota > Metazoa > Chordata > Mammalia > Primates > Atelidae > Ateles > Ateles fusciceps. The sequence goes on from JAZHEH010003064.1 coordinate 1,931,838, forward strand.
GTTGCAGTGAGCCGAGATCACATCACTGCATTCCAGCCTGGCAACAGAGTGAGATTCCATCTCAAAAAAAAAAAAAAAAAAAAAAAGTTTTAGGTTCTGCAGCATTTTGGATCTCGACTTTTTGGATTAGGGGTGCTCACCCTGTGAGCTGGGCATATCATAAGGGGCTGGACACAGTGGCTCACACCTGTAATTCCAGCACTTTGGGAAGCCAAGGCAGGAGGATCACTTGAGCCCAGGAATTCAAGACCAGTGTGGGCAACATAGAGAGACCTTATCTCTACAAAAAATAAAAAATTGGTTGAGTGCTGTGGTTCATGCCCATAATCACAGTATTTGGAGAGGCTAAAGCTAGAGGATCACTGAAACCCAGGAGATCGAGGCTGCAGTGAGCCATGATCATGCCAGTGCACTCCAGCCTGGGCAACAGAGCAAGACCCTGTCTCAAAAAATTAATTGAAAGTAAATAAAAATTAAATTAAAATTTAAAAATCAAAAATTACAAAAATAATATTGGAAGGGAGAAATGAATATTGGGTAGATAACTTCAAATGTCTGCCACAGAAAGAATGCTGGAGGAGGAGTCTTGAAGAATGAGTGGGAAGAAGTTGAACAAGGGTGTGAGACAAGCCAAAGGGGTCAGCACAGTTATAATTCCAGAAGTAGGAGAAGGTGTGTGTTTACTCTGGAGACTCAGAGAAGAAAGTGGAGTGACTGAGAGCTGCAGGTAGACCTCAGGACAGAAACCAAGGTTCCTGGGCACTTGCCAGGAGGACACATCACCAGCCCCTCCCATGCCCAGCAGGCAGGGCCCCAGATAGGTAGGGTAAAATGGCCAGTGCTTCTCACTGCACATGCATGGACTTTGCATATGTGAAACTGGCCCCATTTTCCAACAAGCCAGATGCCCATAGAACTGAAGCTTAAGAAACTGACATTTACATAATAACATGTGTCTGGGCCAGGTGTGGTGGCTCATGACTGTAATCCAGCACTTTGGGAGGCCAGTGCAGGTGGATCATCTGAAGTCAAGAGTTCGAGACCAGCCTGGCCAACATGGTGAAACCCTGTCTCTACCAAAAATACAAAAATTAGCCAGGCATGATGGTGGGTGCCTGTAAACCCAGCTACTTGGGAAGCTGAGGCAGGAGAATCATTTGAACCTGCGAGGCAGAGGTTGCAATGAGCCAAGATCGTGCCATTGCACTCTAGCCTGAGCAACAAGACTGAAACACCATCTCAAAAAAAAAAAAAAAAAAAAAAAGATGTGCCTGCTGCCTGTTGACCAGCTTCTCTTCCTTATCCCACCTGTTTTTCTTCCCCACTATATAAACCCCTAACTTTATTTGGAGGGAAGGGATGGATTTGAGGTTTACTCCCTCTCTCCAGCTAACACTGCCTGTAATATGTAATATAACAAATATAAATATGATAAATGTAATAGTATAAACATTTAATATAATAAAGTCTTCTTCCATGGCAATACTTGTTGTCTCAGTGATTGGCTTTCTGTGCAGCGGACAGTGGGACCTAGACTGAAACCCTAGTGTTGGGTAACATATGGACGAGCCACTACCACATTGATGTGCTGAACTCCCCCATGGGTTAAGCCTCTTACTCAGAAGGACATGGGATTTCTTCCTCAGAGTAACACTATGTTTCACTTTGTTTCTACAAAACTGACCCAAAGATTTTCTTGTTCTCACTTTGAATTCTGCATCTATTTAGAGTTCTGTCCACTACTGTGGATAAAGCAAAATGCCAAGGCGCACTGGGATCCTGGTGTTTCAGGAGAGTGGAGCATCCCTGCTGCATGCCTGGGAAACAGCAGATGCTGAGTAAATGATCATCTCCCCCTGGGGTGGGCTCCTGGGCCTACTTGCCTTGTTATCAGCAGTGACTCGGATTTACCTGCTTTTAAAAGAATCTTTGGCATCAAGAGTCCTATTTTTCCATCAGGAGTATCAAAGCGTACCTGCGTGTACTCACAAATACATCTGAGCACCCTGGGAGCAGCTGCTATCTCACCAGGTACCCCCCATCACCCCATACCTCTCAACATCACTGCTGTGTGATACTCTGCAGCAGGGGAAGAGAAGTAGGGGAGGAAACCCATTTTTTTTTCTTTCTTTTTTAGAGAGAGGGTCTTCCCACTGCAATCAAGGAATTCAATCAAGGAATTCAAGGGATCCTCCTGCCTCAGCCTTGCTGAGTAGTAAGGACTACACGTGTTTGACATCACATCTGACTAATTTTTTTATGTTTTTAGAGACAGGGTCTCACTGTGTTGCCTGGGCTGATCTTCAACCCCTGATCTCACATGATCCTCTCACCTCAGCCTCCTGAATAGCTGGGATTTGAGGTATGAGCCACTGTGCTCGGTCAGATTTTTTTTTTAATGTACTATGTTACATTGGCCTCATAACAAAGCCACTTGGGCCCCATGTGTTCCAGTGTTGATGAAATAGCTCTGTCTTTAGTTTCAGCTCTCTCTGACCCTGGAATGAGACAGCATCCCACAGGGTGGAGCCACCAAAAACAGCTGAGTGGCCTCTTTGGCTTTAGCAATAGAAATTTTCTTGATTGTGGTAAACCTTTGGGGATATCTGCCCAGCTCAGGGCCAATTCTCCTTCCCTGGAAACTGCCAAAGGGAGGGTGTTTATCAGGAATATTTGCACCATGCAATTCTACTCCCTGGACACAGTAATTAGACCAGGCATGGCCAACTGACCAAGTTGGGCCCACCAGATTTATTTCTCATAAGAATTTAGTGCTGGAGCCAAAATAAATGGGCCTAATTTCCATGACGGCTGAAACTTGTAGCCTTGGGGGCTGTGTAACATGGCCTCCATATGAACAGACAATCAGAGAAAGTATATCTGTGTGGATGGACAGAGAGAAACAAAGATGAAATGTAGAAGGCCAGATGCAGTAGCATGCACCTATAGTCCCAGCTACTCAGGAGGTTGGGGTGAAAACATTCCTTGAGCCCAAGAGTTCAAGATGAGACTGGGCTTAACATAGCAAGAGCTGTCCCTCAAAAAAAAAAAAAAAAAAAAAAAATCTTGTGCTTCTTTATTACATTTATGTTCATCCTGAGAAAACTGATTGAAGAAAGAGCAACAACCACAACCACCCCCCGCCCAAAAAAGAGAGAAAACAGTCATGCTGATATATTTCCACTTTCCAGCTCCAGGTCTTTCTTAAGACTCAGTGACATTCCTGCCTTAACTTTCATGAGACACCTCCATATCCTAGTCAGAGTCCTTGGTTGCCAGCAACAGACTCCACTATGGCGGCTTTAGGTAACAAAGGCATTCATCAAAGGACATTTGTCAAGTCTCCAGAAGAACCAGAGAATCAAGCTTGGACCACACAAAGCCAGAGAAGTCCCCAAATTACACTGCAAGAATACTGCAACCAGCCCCCTAGAGCTACCCTGCACACTGCTAGTGCCAGGCCCCTCCTCACACTCTTCCTGAGAGCTGGGTCCCATACTCCTGCTGCAAGGAAAGATGCAAAACAGCACTCCTGACTTCTCGACGTGGAGAGGCAGGGCTCCTAAATAAAGAGACTTCCCACAGCTGTTCAAAAGAAACCACACTGGCCAGGAGCAGCAATGCATGCCTGTAATCGCAGCTACTCAGGAGGCTGAGGCAGGAGGATCACTTGAGCCCAGGAGTTCAAGTCTATCCTGGGCAACATAGCAAGACTCCATCTCTTAAAAAAAAAAGGAAGGAAGGAAGAAACAACATAACCACATTGCAGTACAATGTCTGCTACATCATTGTAGTAACTTCTGGCTGCAACAGAGTCTTACGATAAAACTCTGTGCCCCACCTCTGATCACTGCAACAAGCTGGACAGGTCCATTTTCTTGCCAGGGTGAGATCAAGCAAGGGCCGAGGATGGAAAATTTAAGAAGACCCTCACTCTCAGGCTCGTGAAAGTGCAGGGTCGGCTCCTGAGAGTGGGGATTCCTTAAATGTGGTCCCCTGGATGCCTCACCTGCCTTCTCCTCCTCCAGGCCCTGCTTCTTCCTGCTCCTAAAGGCCTTTGCTCTCCAGATATTTCTCAGTCCTCTTGCAAATGCAGAGGGGTGGCCCACGCCCACCAGTATTCTGGGCATATCCCAGCATGCTCAAGTCCACTTAGAATCCACTTGGGTCTCTGATACATTTGTTTGATGTACTGATTAGTTAATAATGGGCAGATACAGTGGTTCACACCTGTAATCTCAGCATTCTGGGAGGCTGAGGCAGGAGGATCACTTAAGCCCAGGAGTTGGAGACCAGCCTGACCAACATAGTGAGACCCACATCTCTACAAAAAATAATTTTTAATTAGTTGGGCATGGTAACTTGTAACCGTGGGAGCTCCGAAACATGGTCCCCACATGAACAGAAAATCTGAGAAAGCCTACCTGTGTGGGTGGACAGAGAAACAGAGATAAGACATAGTAATCTGGGCAAGGTGGCACATGCCTGTAGTCCCAGCTATTCAGGAGGCTGAGGTGGGAGATCACTTGAGCCCAGGAGGTTGAGGCTGCTGTGAGCTATGATTGCACCACTGCAACTCCAGCCTGGGCAACAGAGCAAGATCGTGTCTCTAAAATAGATAAAAACAAAATAAAATAAAATAATTAATTAACAACGATAACAGAATACACTTCTCACACAATTACCTGGTGCCAAGCACCTCGGTAGTTCATCAACACCACAGCTCTAGGCAGTATTCACTACCGTTATCCCCCATTTTCCAACTTCTGAGGCACAGACAGGTGAAGGGGCTTTCCTAAGATCACACAACAAGAAGAACCAGGATTTGGACCCAAATCTCCCCACTGCCTGCATCAAGCCCCTTCAAGGAAAGCAGCTGTCTTTGAAGGCCAAAGAAACGGTGAAAATGACAACTATTAACTCACTCAAGGCATGTGAAAATGACTGGAGCTATTGAATCCTCGGCCCTTAAATCCACTAATTACAGTTACAATGGCAATAGTGTCAATGCTCATTCTATTACCAAGTAATAGTTATTCCTATGGAGTCCACCAAGCCCACCCAATTCACCAACCACAGCCTCTTGGAATGAGCTGAAATGTGCCTCCTCTACAGGTCATTTGGGGCCGAATTCCAGCCTCCGGGCTCAGCATCTCTTTCCTCTCTGTGGCCTGGCTGGGAGGACAGGTTGTTTTCTTCAGAATCCCCACCCAGACCCAAAAGACAATGGCCTTCCAGAGGTCCCACACAACACTGGTGATGGGAAGCAGATTTTTGCCATTTTCTGCTTTTAGCCAAGGGATAGTTAAGGCTCACAAAACCCTTCTAACATGTGATCATAATTACATCAGCGTTTTGGGGCTGGGAAGCTTTAAAGACCAGTTACAAGTTGATCAAAGACAGGCCTGGAGAGGGATGAGAAAGAGGGGAAAATGTACCCTCTGTTGACCCCAAAGCAAAGTCAGTAAGGAAACTGTAGGTGGGATTACGCCTGTGGGATAACGGGAGAGAAAGGCAGAAGGTGGGCTCTGGGGCATGTTTAGATATTGAAGAAACTCACACATTTTACAGGATGCACTTCTGCTCAAAGCAACTGTTTAGGCAGGGAATGGGGGTGAATATGGCATTAATGAGAGCCTGGTAATCCCTGATGATGGAAATGATGGAAAACATAAATCACAGCCCCTTTCATCGGCATGTTTACATCTTCGGCATTTCACACAAGCCTAAAGCCCGGGAGACACTCAGAAAGTGTTCGTGACTTGTGAAAGGTTGTATTGGTGCTGGTGAAGATACTGGTGATGGTGGCCAGACACCATGGCACACACTTGTAATCCCAGCACTTTGGGAGGCCAAGGCCGGGGGCATTGCTTGAGGCCAGGACTTCGAGACCAGCCTGGGCAACATAGACAGACCTCATCTCTACTAAAAAAAAAAAAGACAAAAAGAAGTGTTTAAAAATTAGCTTGGGGGAGTATGTATTAGGGCAACTTGAATGCCTCCTCCCAGTTTTACAAAAATTCCAAATAAATAAAAAGTAGCTAGGCATGGTGGCATGTGCCTGTTGTCCAAGAGTTTGAGGTTCTAATAAGCTACGATCATGCCACTGCACTCTAGCCGGGGTGACAAAGCAAGACCCTCTCTCTAAAAAAAAAAAAAAAAAAAAAACAGGATGGGACAACAGTGATGGCAAGCACAGCGGAGTGATGGTGGCCGGGCTGGGTGTGATGGATGAAGCTGACCCCTGAATGGGGGTGACACTGACAGTTTGGTGATAGCTCGGTGGTGGTGGTGGTAGTGTCCAGGGTGATGATTATTGTCATGGTCATAATACAGAAAAGGCGGTGGGCTGGTGATGGGCCGGTGGGGACATATTATGGGGAGGACAGTGGTGCACGTCAGCCCAGCTGAACAAGGATGGTGATAATAGGGCGGTAGTGATAGGGGCGGTAGTGATAGGGGTGGTAGTGATAGGGGTGGTAGTGATAGGAGTGGTAGTGATGGGGTGGTAGTGATGGGGTGGTAGTGATAGGGGCGGTAGTGATGGGGCGGTAGTGATGGGGTGGTAGTGATGGGGGCGGTAGTGATGGGGGCGGTAGTGATAGGGGCGGTAGTGATGGGGTGGTAGTGATGGGGTGGTAGTGATGGGGGGGGTAGTGATAGGAGTGGTAGTGATAGGGGTGGTAGTGATGGGGTGGTAGTGATGGGGTGGTAGTGATAGGGTGGTAGTGATAGGGGCGGTAGTGATAGGGTGGTAGTGATAGGGGCGGTAGTGATAGGGGCGGTAGTGATAGGGCGGTAGTGATAGGGTGGTAGTGATAGGGTGGTAGTGACAGGGGCGGTAGTGATAGGGGTGGTAGTGATAGGGGTGGTAATAGTGGTAAGGGGAGAGAGATGAGGGAGGGTGGGAGGGAGGGAGGGAGAGAAGAAGAATCCTGGAACACCGGCATCATCAGCCTATGGACAGGAGTCTAGTTCTGTTCCTTACCCTTTGGTCACTAGAAGTCAAAAAGCTCATTGTCTGCCAGGCCAGGGACACCCTCCTCTGCCACCACTTCAGCCGAAATGCTCAATCCTGCCTGCGACAATACCCTTCCTGGTGGGAGGATTGGCGTAGACCGGGTTTCATGAATGCATACACACCCTCCCTCTTGCTACTGTCTAAACCATCAAGTAGGTTCCCTGAGGAGTACAGACAGCAGTACCATGCAGTAGTTAAGAATCTGGGCTCTGGAGTCCTCTTGGCTTTGAATTCTCGATTGTGCTGTGTGACCTTAGATGAGATGCTTAACCTCTCCGAGCCTCAGTTTCTTCGTATGTAAAATGAAGTTCATAACAGCACCTGCCTCCCAGGGTTGTAGTGAGAAGGATGGGAGACAATGCTGTAAAACTTGTGGCCCGTTGGCAGACACGGCTCAGTGCCCCATGGGGAGTCAATGATGTTGATTACCATTGTTACCATCTACCACTGCTGTTGGAAAAGCAGGAGGGAGGCCAGGCACGGTGGCTCACACCTGTAATCCCAGCACTTTGGGAGGCCGAGGTGGGTGGATCACCTGAGGTCAGGAGTTTGAGACCAGCCTGACCAATATAGTGAAAACCCATCTTTACTAAAAATACAAAAATTAGTCGGGCGTGGTGGCACGCGCCTGTAATCCCAGTTACTTGCTACTCGGGAGGCTGAGGCAGGAGAATCACTTGAACCCAAGAGGCAGAGGTTGCAGTGAGCCAAGATCATGCCACTGCGCTCCAGCCTGGGCAACAGAGTGAGACTCCATCTCAAAAAGAAAAAGAAAAGCAGGAGGCAGATACAATAGAGTCTGATCACCAGGATTCTGGAGGATGAGGGAGTTGGCACCAAGAGTACCCTTCTCCCAGACTCCGCAAGCTCTTCAGCGCCATCTGTCTGTGCAAACACGCTCAGTAGGTCACGAAGCAGGCTGCTTGCAGAGCGGCAGCTGCAGAGGTTAAGCTGGAAGCCCGTTACGACGGGCATTAATGAGTCAAGCTGGATTGCCTCTGGCTGGAGACGGTAGGGATGGCTCTCCACTAAAGCAGTCTGGTGGTGTAATTTAAGTGCCCCTCTTGCCTACATTGTCTCCAGATCTGATCATAGCCCTCTGGAAATTCTGTGATCTATTGAATCGTGTTGTATTCTTCCTCTACTTAAGTTTGCTGGTGTGGTTTCTGCGGTTTGCAACAAAGAATCTTGACTGATAAAGCTGAGTTCTGGCCTGACTGATAAAGCTGAGTTCTGGCCAGGTGCGGTGGCTCATGCCTGTAATCTCAGCATTTGGGAAGGCTCAGGAAGGAGGACTGCTTGAGGCCAGGAGTTCAAGACCAGCCTGGGCAACACAGTAAGTCTGTCTCCACAAATAAAAAAAAAAAAAACAAAAATTGGCCAGGCATGGTGGTGCATGCCAGTAGTCCCAGCTACTCAGAAGACTGAGATGGGAGGATTCTGAGCCCAGGAGATCAAGGCTGTGGTAAGCTATGATCACACCACTGCACTCCAGCCTGGGAGTCCCAGCTATTTGCTACTTGGGAGGCTGAGGCAGGAGAATCACTTGAACACAGGAGGCGGAGGTTGCAGTGAGCCAAGATTGTGCCACTGCACTCCAGCCTGGGCAACAGAGCTAGACTTCTTCAAAAAAAGAAGAAGGAGGAGGAGGAGGGGGAAGAGGAGGAGGAGGAGAAGAAAAGAAAAGAAAAAAATTCTTAGCTTCTGCAGAGTTATCTTTTATTTTAGAAGGGTTTTTGTCTTTGCAAAGCACTGTAACTACATAACCCAGCCTTTCTACCTGCAATGGTCATTGTAAAAGGAAACTGTGAACTGTTTATATCTACATGCCTTTTTGGAGGAGCTGAGATTTAAGTGAGACTTGTCTGGAAAAAAAAAAAAAAAAAGCTGAGTTCTAAGGCTTTGAGTCTGTCTCCCTTGACTAGAAACTGTCCTTCTTCAGGCTGCACAGTTTCATATTAGCCCTCAACCCTCTGCAAGGAGGCAGCACTGTCCAAAGAGCCTTAGCAGGCCAAGCCCCAGGGATCCAGGCACTAGTTACTGCTCATTCATTTTCAACCAAAATTTATGGAAAGCCTGTTATGCAATCAAGTACCCCACAGTCCATTGGAAAAGTGTCACTATGGCATTCGTGTGTGGTGCATGCTGTGACAGAAGCCACAAAAAGAATAGCAATAATGCCACCTGACACTCACTTAGTGCCTGCCATGTAATTCTAAGTACATGTGACTCTTAAACAATGCAGGGGTTGAAATCTGAGTATAACTCTTTTTCTCAGAAATGGTGTCTCACTGTGTCACCCAGGTTGGAGTGCAGTGACACAATCCCAGTTTACCACAGCCTCTGATTCCTAGGCTCAAGGAATCCTCTCATCTCAACCTCCCAAGTAGCTGGGATTACAGGCTCATACCACCAACCCCGGTTAATTTTCTTTACTTTTTGTAGAGACAAGATCTCACTTAGTTGCCCAGGCTGGTCTCAAACTCCCAGGCTCATGCAATCCTCCTGCCTCAGCCTTCCAAAGTGCTAGGATTACAGCTGTGAGCCACCACAGCCAGCCTCAACTGTATTTTAATTCACTTACTTACTTCCCACTTTATTATGAGATAAACAATATTATTATTATTCTCATTTTACAGATGAGGAAATTGAGGCAGAAGGTAAGCTACCTGTCCGAAGTCTCATGGCTTATTTGTGATAGGCCAAGACTTGAGGCCAATCAATCTAACTGGGTTCAGCTCTTAACCACTCAACTATACTGTTTCTCTAAGGCACATAAGAGAGGCACCTAACCTGGTCTTGGAGGACAGAGGAGCAAGGGAAGTTGGCCTGGAAGCACTGTTGTCTACCTGAAGGCCTAAAAGATCAGTAGGAGACAGTGAGGTGAAGAGATGGGAAAAGAATGATCTTGGCAGAGAGAACAGGATGGACAAAGGCCTGGAGGTGAGAGAAAGCTACAGCTAGCACCACTCATTTTTCTGAGCTGTTTCAAATATGAAAGTTTATGAAGAGTGTAAAAATATAAGCCGGGTATGGTGACATGCACTTGTAGTTCCAGCTACTCAGAAGGCTGACGCTGGGGGGGCCGTGTAAGCCCAGGAGTTTGAGGTCAGCCAGGCAACATAGTGAGACCTCGTCTCAAAAGAAGGGAAGGGAAGGGGTGGGGAGGTGAGAGGAGGGCAGGGTGGGGGGAGGGGGAGGGGTGGGAGGGGAGGTGAGGGGGAGGGGTGGGAAGGGGAGGGGAGAGGGGAGGGAGGGGGAGAGGTGGGGGAGAGGTAGGGAGGGACGGGGGAGGGGCAGGCAGAGAGGGGAGGGGAAGGGAGGGGTGAGGAGGAGAGGGGAGGGGAGGGGGGGGAGGGAAGGGGAGGGGAGGGAAGGGAAGGGAGAAAGAGAAAACAAAAGAAAACTATAGATAACAAGGGAAGCTATCTTTTTCCTGCTTACTATGTGCGTATTAATCAGGATGAGTAATACTAGCTGCTGTAACAAACAAATCACAAAAAGTCAAAAGATTTACATGATACCTGTTGATTTCCCACTTATGAAAAATCCCACATGGAGATTCCTGGCAGCCATCCATGTTGAGCTTCCGATGCTGTTACTCACAAGCCAGGCTCCTTCCATCTGTGGCTCTGCCATCTTCTAGGGCAAGTTTTGGCAAACTTTTCTATAAAGAGCCAGACAGTAGATGTTTTTGGCTTTGTAGGTCATAGGGTCTCTGACACTGTGACTGCACTCTACCCTTCCAGCACAAATGCACCAACAGGCAGTACACAAATGAACAGATGTGGCTGTGTTCCAATAGAACTTCGCTTACAAAATCAGACCACAGGCCGGATGTAGCTCACACGCCATAGTGTGCCAACCCTGTCTTGGGTACTAGAGTCTTCCGCCGAATCCTCACATCCAGCCAGCAGGCAGGGGAAGAGTAGAAAGGGTCTCATGGGGAAGGTTTCAGTAGGTCAGGTTTGGAAATAATGACATTACTCAAGCCTGCGTTCTACTGGCCAGAACTCGGTCCTGTAGCCACATGCCACAGCAAGGTGAGCTGAGCAATATAGATTATGTTCCCAGGAGGAAAAGGAAAGGGGCGTTGGTGAATGCACAAGTGTTCCTGCCATGCACATACTACGTATTAATACATTCCCTCATGCACTGAGATAGGAAGGAAGAAGCTATAAATAGCCCCAATACACAGGTGAGCATATTGAGGCTCCAGGAGGCCTAGAGACTAGCTGAGGTCACAGAGTCAGTGGAAATGTCTGTCTACAATTACCTTCCACAAGCAGTCTTGAGAGTGAAGATAAAAGGGCCGCACTGGTTCACACCTGTAATCCCAGCACTTTGGGAGGCTGAGGCAGGCAGATCATGAGGTCAGGAGATCAAGACCATCCTGGCCAACATGGTGAAACCCCATATCTACTAAAAATACAAAAAATATAGCTGGGCATGGAGGTGCGCACCTGTAATCTCAGCTACTCAGCAGGCTGAGGCAGGAAAATTGCTTGAACCCGGGAGGTGGAGGTTGCAGTGAGCTGAGATCATGCTACTGCACTCCAGCCTGGCAACAGAGTGAGACTCCGTCTTAAAAAAAAAAAAAAAAAAAAAGAGAAAAGAAACAGGGCAAGTAACTCAACCTTAGGGGAGGGGAACTCTGCAAAGGACCATGAGTTTGGGCTAAAACTTGCCTAAGCCACAAAGCTAGGTGCTGTGCTGATTTCTCCCTGTCCCTCAACTAATACAGCTCCTAGATCCAGGAATAAGGGGCCCCACACCTTGGAAGATGCTTCCCAGCTCCCCCGTGACCCCCATTCCAGCACAGAACCCACAGGAATCAGAAAAGTCCTAATGTAAACCTGGCCTTCCAGGTCACTGTGAAGAATACTTCTCAGGGCAGGAGAACAGAGTAGATTTCATGTAATAGTGTTGTTAGCTTGACGTATAACTTGTCAATATTGCACACAGGGTTTGTGAGCCTCCATTTACACACTGAGCCTCATCCTGCCAAGAGTGGGGTTGGAGGTGGCTCTTGGTCCCCCCCCCAGGCACAAGGCAGTGACCCTGAAGCCAGACCACCTGGATCTGAATCTCAGCTCTGCCACTCCCTAGCTGTGGGCTCTCGAGTCATTTAGCCCTTTTGTCTCAGTTTCCCCGTGTTAAAATGAAGATAATAATAGTTCTAACCTCAGAGCGTTGTGGTTCGGATTTAACTGAGTTAAAATTTGGAAAGCCACCTGGCACAGTGGCTCGTGCCTATAATCACAGCACTTTGGAGGCCAAGGCCAGCGAATCATTTGAGCTTAGGAGTTTGAGACCAGCCTGGGCAACATGGCAAGACCCCTGTCTCTATAAAATATTTAAAAATTAGCCAGGTGGTGGCGCACCCTGTAGTCCCAGCTACTCAGAAGGCTGAGGATGGAGGACTGCCTGAGCCCAGGATTTTCTTCAATCTGGCAGACAAAGCAAGACCCTGTCCTCAAAAGATAACAATAATAATTTGAAAAGCACTTAGAACTGTGCCTGTCATGTAGTAAATGTTCTGTTAAACAAATAACTCGCCCCCGGCCCGGCCCGCTGGGAGACCCTAGCCTCTCCTCTGATCTGGAGGGCAACACCAAGTGAGTCACCAACGTCATCAGCTTGTGGCGTTTCTTCTCTCTCCGAAAGTGGCAGTTACTGTCTCTTGCTGGTCCTGCAAAGCCACCTGTTCAAATGCCAACTGCCACATGTCACCTTAGCTGGCAGGAAGTTGCTCCACCTGGTAAGAGCCCAGAAATTATGCTGCTTTGCTGTTCTACATGGAAATACAGGCTGGGGCTATTTGTAAGCTTTGGCACTTGCCACTCTCAGCAGAGCAGATGGCAGAGATAAAAATCCAGGGCCGGGCAGGCTGATAAAGAGCTGGCCTTCATTACACAGGATGCAGTTGAAATACATGAGATCTTTCCTGCTACAGATGGATCCACCTGCCTGACCGCGCCTGGCTAAGGAGGGGCGCCACGGATGGAGCGTATTATCTCTTCTGTCTCTCTCAGATTCTGGTGAATGGAAAGGGAGGGGCAGGAGGTGACCCAGGAAGGGGCTCAAGGTCAACCTCAGCCTCAGTCCAACCCTAAAATCCTCCCCCCAGATTCCAGACCCTGGACCCCTTCACTCCTCAAGTAAGGAGGAGACAGTAATTGGTCCATGCTGGTTGAATGTCAATGTCATAGATAGGTGGCTCTCAAGCCAGGCTGCCTATTAAAATGACCGGGGAGATTGTGATGAAATTCGTGTGTTCCGACCTTACTCCATGAAAGTGAATCAGACCCTCTTAGGTGGGGACCTGACACTGGTCGTTTTTTAAATCTCACCAGGTGATTCAAATGCTCAGTCATGGGTGAAAACCTTGGACCCAGATCTTAATTCTGATTAAACTTTCAGTATCATATGCCTGCTCTGGCCAGGCTGTGGTATTTTATTTCATCCTCATAGATACCCTGACTAGATGGGTCTTATCATCTTGGTATTATAATAAACCAAGGCTCAGAGAGAAGCGATTCACCCAAGTACATGGCAGGTGCACCCGAGAGCCGTAACTTAAATTGGGCAATACCCTGAGAATCTTCTCTGGTCTAAGAAGAATGTGTGTTCAGAGTTCCACGCTAAGGACTCCAGGAGTGGGAGTGCTTAGAATCGTGCCTGTCATGTAGTAAATGTTCTGTTCCTTATCTATGAGGAACATCTGAATCCCAGCCTGTACCAGGAAACACGTGCCATACGGGAAATGGAGGCTCTTTGTTTTGGGTTAAAGGAAGGTTGTCAAGAGGAGGTGGTTAGGGGTGCCAGCGTGCTAAGTGAAATTGCTAAACTGCTAAGTGGAAATTCTATATAATCTGCAGGCTTTTTACAAATGGCAGTCATTCTCCTGTCCAGCCTGCCACCACTGGACTGCCCTCTGTGTAAGTCCCCTCAATAAACCCTGCATCTTGTTCATTGGCTCTGGGTCTGTTCTTCGGCCTCTTTTTACTATCTATCTATCTATCTATCTATCTATCTCATCTATCTAATCTATCTATCTATCTATTTATTTATTTAGAGACGGAGTCTCACTCTGTCATCCAGGCTGGAGTGCAGTGGCGTGATCTCAGCTCACTGCAACCTCTGCCTCCAGGGTTCAAGCAATTTTCCTGCCTCAGCCTTCTGAGTAGCTCGATGACAGGCGCCTGCCACCACATCTGGCTAATTTTTGTATTTTTAATAGAGACAGGGTTTCACCATGTTGGCCAGGCTGGTCTTGAACTCCTGACCTCAAGTAACCTGCCCGAATCAGCCTCCTAGCATGCTACGATAACAGGTAGAAGCCATCACACCCAGCCCTTCAGCCTCTTAAACATGGTCCCATCCCTACTGAAATCAATAAAAGTCTGGCATAACACTAAAGTCACACAGTCAAAAGTGGCCGCAACAGTCTTAAAACTCCACCCTCAGCATCCACTGTCACCTCTAATGTAGCTTCCCATGCCTGGATCATGGGAGCCTGATTGACAATGTTCACCTTACTGTTCTCAGGTTTTTCCATTCTGCTTCTCCCCCCTTCTTCTATGGAAGTCCAGGAAACACTGTGCTGAGGAGTTAGGAGGCCTGGGATTGAATGCCAGTTCCACAGCTTAGCAACTATGTTAACACATCTCCTTCTGGGGTTTAAATGGCATCAATGCATGCAAAGAGCCTAGGCGGAGGCCACCAGGTGGTCAGCAAATCTCAGTCCCAGTTTCCCCCCAGGGACCCAGATACACTACAGATCTCCCTGCCTTCTTTGCAGTTAGGCGTGATCATGTGACCGAGTTATGGCCAGTGGAAGTGAGCAGAAGTGACGCCATCACTTCCAGACCCCGCCCATTAGAGCCTCCCACGTGAGCTCCCTCTCTTCCAGACCCTGCTGGTTGGGATGGACTAGATCCACTTTCCCATCTATAAAATGGGATGATGAGGATCACGCACACAGTGAGGAGAGGACAAGTGAATCACGTGAAGCACTGCGCTGCACTGTGAACAAGGTAAAAGGGAAAGCTATTATTATTCTCTCCACCTGAGAGGAGGCAAGGCTGGACATGCTCTCCTCCCAGCCCCCCATCATCCCTCCTCCTCAGATACAGGACCTCTGCAGGCCAGGGATGTGCTTGTGAATCGGCTTGGCTTCACGGGAAAGACAGATGGAGGGGACAGTGGTTGGGAGCTCAGGCAGCCAGACCCACATCCAAACCCCAGCTCCGCCCCTCAGGGCTGGGTGATCCTGGGCAAATTAACCTGTTTGGCCTTTTCTTCTTCTTCTTAAAGAGAGGGATGGGTGCGGTGGCTCACACCTGTAATTCCAATACTTTAGGAAGCTGAGGTGGCCAGACCAAGCAGTCAGGAGATCAAGACCATCCCGGCCAACAGGGAGAAACCCCATCTCTACTAAAAATACAAAAATTAGCTGGGCATGGCAGCGCATGCCTGTAATCCCAGCTACTCGGGAGGCTGAGGCAGGAGAATCCCTTGAACCCAGGAAGCAGAGGTTGCAGTGAGCCAAGATCGCACCACTGCACTCCAGCCTAGACTCCTGAAAAAAAAAAAGAGAGAGAGAGAGAGAGACACAGAGAGAGAGAGAGAGAGAGAGAATGATAGACCAGATGTGGTGGCTCATACCTGTAATCCCAGTGCTTCGAGAGGCCAAGGTGGGAGGATCACTTGAGGCCAGGAGTTTGAGACCAGCCATAGCAAGACTCCATCTGTACAAAAAAAATTAAAACTTAGCTGGGCATGGTGGCACATGTAATCCCAGCTGCCCAGGAGGCTAAGGCAAGAGGATTCCTTGAGCCCTGGAGGTTGAGGCTGCGGCTGCAGTGGACTGGCTGGCCAGGTGAGGTGGCTGATGCCTATAATTCCAGGACTTTGGAAGGTGGAGGCCGGCAGATCACTGAGGCCAGGAGTTTGAGACCAGCCTGGCCAACATGGTGAAACCCTGCTTCTACTAACAATACAAAAATTAGCAGGGCGTGATGGCACATGCCTGTAGTCCCAGCTACTCGGGAGGCTGAGGCAGGAGAATGAACCCAGGAGGCGGAGATCGTGCCACTGCACTCCAGCCTGGACAACAGAGTGAGATCCTTTCTTTAAAAAAAGAAAGAGAGAGATGGTAGACTCTACATAATAAGATTGTGACAATTGATCAAGGTAATTCTCTAAATCAATGTTTCTCAAAGCGTGGTCTCCTGACATGCAGTATCAGCCTCACCTGGTAACCTGCTAGAAATGCAAACTCTGGGCCCCACTCCAGACCTGCTGAATCAGAAACTCTGGGGCTGGGCCCAGCAACCTGTGTGTTAACAAGCCTTTCAGATAATGCTGATGCACGCTTAACTTTGAGAATATAAAGGGCTGACATGAAGGGCTTACCACTGTGCTTGTGCTGTGCATGTGACAAGCCCTCCTAAAAACTGTGTCTTTTGTCTTTGGAGGGGATAAGCTGGACTCTGAAGAGTAAGTAAAATATGGCAGCATCTTTGCATCTCATCCACAAATTTGAGTTGCTCAGAAATAAATCACTTCTTAAAAATGTTGGTGACTCACTGAATCTCCGACTCATATCCTCCATGTGGCTGCACTGGCATAAAAGTAAACTTCAGTCCTTCTTGACTTTGCCACGCCTTTCTGAGGTTGGGCCTTGGTTCTTGGGTTTCACACAGTGCTGAGATGGAGAGGGGTCTGGGTCCTCCAACCACTTGGGTGACCACTAAGCTCTCCATCCTTCCTGTCCACATGACCCCTTTCAAAGCAGAAGCCTCGGCTGCTCTCAGAACTCGCTAGGTGCCCCAGGTTCTTCACTGAAGCTGCCTTGGGCACCATCTTCCAGAGCCAGAGACTCAGATGCCCAACGGGACCAGGTTCATCAAGAAAACAAAGTGGACTGGCTGGTGGGGCACAGTGGTTCACGCCTGTAACCCCAGCACTTTGGAAGGCCAAGGCGGGCAGATCACATGAGGTCAGGAGTTCAAGACCAGCCTGACCAACATGGTGAAACCCTGTCTCTACTAAAAATACAAAAATTTTCTGGGTGGGGTGGTGCGCGCCTGTAGTCCCAGCTACTCCGGAGACTGAGGCAGGAGAATGAACCTGGGAGCTGGAGGCTGCAGTGAGCTGAGATGATGCCACTGAACTCCAGCCTGGGCAACAGAGTGAGACTTGGTCTTAAAAACAAACAAAGTGGATTGGCTGTGACCCAGCAGCAAGAGGTGGGAACTGTGGGGATACGGCACATTTGTGCCAGGCTCCCAGGCACGCCTCTGTAAACACAGGCCTAGCACTACCAGATCTCTTTATCCAGACAAACTGCAAATCTAAATCTGAACTTTCAAGAGAAATTTGAAATAGGCAATCTTTTCTTTTTGATGCTGTTGTTGTTTTGGTTTTCTGAGACACGGTCTTTCTCTGTTGCCCAGGCTGTAGTGCATGCAGCGGCATAATCATAGCTCACTGGGCCCAAGTGATTCTCCTGTCTCAGCCTCCTAAGTAGCTGGGACTACAGATGAGCGCCACCATGCCTGGCTAATTTTTTATTTTTTTATTTTTGTAGAGACAGGGTCTTGCTATGCTGTCCTGGCTGGTCTCAAACTCCGGACCTCACGTGATCCTCCCACCTCAGCCTCCCAAAGTGCTGGGATTACAGGTGTGAGCCACCACGCCCAGCCTTGATCTTTTACATTTTGGAAATCCATCAGAAAAAAATAAAACATCGCATGGGCCAAACCAAATGGCTGTGAGCAGGATTCAGTTCAAGAGGGGGATGACTTATGGTTTCTGGGCTTGGAGGCAGCCTCTCCTCCGGGGTCCTGCTTCCTCCCCCAGGGAGGTACCAGGAAGTACAGCCCCAAGACCCACAGCCCAGGATGCCACTACTCCCCCTCCCTCCTCTCTCTCCCCCAGCCACAGGAAGTCTCTCTGCAGCTGGGGAGAGGCGTTCTGCTCTCCCCACTGTGGCTCCAAGACCCTTGGTGGTACCTCTAATCTCCTGCAACCCCTTAGTTCTAATGAGAACCCTCCTAAGTTCTCCTAAAAGAGAATAAAAGCCAGAAGGATGTATAGGCTATTTGTTGTTCCCCTTCTGCGATATCCTTCCCCTGAGGCAACAGATGCCTGCTTTGATGAGAAGGAAAAGGGAGAACGAGAGGAAGGAGAAACAACGGAAAAAGATGAAGTAATATATCAAAGCATTATGATGCTTTGTGCACAGAAGCAGATGGGAGGAGGGAAGGGAGAGGGACAGAGCAGAGGGGAGTTAGGTCACGGGACACAAATGGGATTCAGACCATTCCTCCGAGTCCTGAGGTTCTCTGTAGAGGTGGGAAGATGGAGGGAGGACTGGGTTAGATAGGCTGGTCAGGAAGTGACATTTGAGCCGAAACCTGAAGGATAAAGGAGCCAGTCATGCAACCAACAGGGAGAAGGCCTGTTCCTCTGCTTCCTTCCCAAACAGATGCTCTCTGCTGCTCTCAGAGCTCACCTGGGACCCCAGACTCTGTTCCAGGAACAGAAAGTGAAAAGATCCAAGGCATTTTCAAAGACAGCAAGGAGGCTGAGCAAAAGACGAGAGAGAGGGGGAGAGGAGGCGGGGCGGGCAGTCATGGTAGGGGGTTTGGGTTTTGATGTAAGTGCCATTTGGAGGGTGGTGAGCCTGCAAATGGCATGAACTGATTATTTCATAGTTTCATGAGATCACGCTGGCTGCAGTGTGGAGAGTAACCTGTAGGGGGTGCAAGAGTGGCAGCTGGGACCCAGTTAGGCGCTGTGGGGGTTGTCTGGGTGGGAGGTGGCGTGGGGTTCAGACCCTGTCACTAAAGCAGGAACTGGACCCTAGTGCTCAGTTGCAAGGCGTATTTTGGAGATGCTGCTGGTTGGACCTGCTGATGTGGGGGATGGGGGAAAAAAGGATTCAGCAACGAGTCCTTGTTTCTTGCCTTGAATATTGTTCAGTGTCAACTTCTGTCATTCAGTCATCTCTTTACTCAGCAAATATTTATTGATTGCCTACTGCATAGGAGGCACTGGGCTGGATCCTGGGGAGCTACAGAGATCAGGAATACAGGGTTGGAGGCCCCAGAGAGCAACCCCTCAGTGACCTTGGCTTTCTCTCTGTGACCCCGAGTTGCAAATAGGGAAAGTCAAAAGGGGCGATGTGTTCCCCCAAATGAAAAATCCTGCATGGATTCAGCAAACATTTACTGAGCATCTACTATGTACCAAGGACAGTTCAGGGGCAAACAAGACAGACAAGGCCCCTGCCATCATGAAGCTCCTATGGAACAGACAGAAAATAAACATTTCAAACATGTATGTGTTTTGTTAGAAGGGTTGTAAGTGTTAGAGAGAAAAAGAAAACAAGAGAGGTGGTGTTAGGGTTTGAAGGTATGTGTTCCTCCAAACTTCCTATGTTGACCCCTAATCCCCAAGGGGAATGGCATTAGAAGGTAGGGTGGGGGGAGGGGATGACATCAGAAGGCCTCCACTCTTGTGCATGGGATTACAGTAGTGAGTGCCCCCTATCTACAGCTTCAGCTCTCTGTGGTCAACCACCCTCTCAAAATATTACATGGAAAATTCCAGAAATAAATATTCACAGAATTACAGTATATTGTTATAATTGTTCTATTTTATTAGTTATTGTTAATCTTTTACTATGCCTAATTTATAAATTAAACTTCATCATAGGTATGTACGTATAGGAAAAAAATGTAGTATTCATAGGGTTGAGCGCTATCCGTGGTTTTAGGTATCCACTGGGGGTCTTAGAATGTAGCCCCCTAGGATGGCGGGGCTACTGTAATACCCTCATAAAGAGGCTTCAGAGAGTTGCCTGGCTCTCCCATCTCTCTTCCTATGTGAGGACAGGGCATTCGTCCCCTTTTGTCTCCTTCTGCCAAGTGAAGACATAGTAAGGAGGCACCACCTAGAATCAGAGTGAGCTTTCACTAGACACTGAATCTGCCAGCGCCTTGATCTTGGACTTCCCAGCCCCCAGAACTATGAGAAATAAACTTCTATTATTTATAAATTGCCCAGCCAGGGGTATTTTGCTACAGCAGCACAAACAGACTGAGACCAGAGGGAAGAGGGTTGGAGAGGGAGTTTATAAGAAATAGTTCTAAGAAGTGACATTTGAGCACGGATTTGAAAGAGGTGAGAAAGTGAGCCCCATGGAGATGGAGGATGGATGAGGAGAGCAGAGCCTGAGGGACCCCCAGGAGGGGGAGCATCTGGCATGTTACAGGAGTAGCTGGAGGCAGAGCTGTGGTGGACACCTGGAGAGGCAGCAGAGAGCAGGGATAGAGGGTAGAGGAATAACAGAGGCCACATTGGTAGGGCCACCATGGTAAACCATGATGAGCACTCTGGATTTCATCCTGAGTAACACGAAGACTCATCAGAGGGTCCAGCTCACCGAGGTCCACTACTCTGCGCTACTCCAGTGCCCTCCACCCCATCTACCAAGCCCCTCGAGTCCCAGGGAGAGCCAGACACAGCCCCTGACACTAATGAGCTTCTCCGGCTCACCCAGCTTATCTGGTGTCTCTCTGGGGCTGCAGCTGGCAGCGCATGTGATTTACCGGTCCCTCCCCCGAGCTTGTATATTTGGGGGCATCTGTTCCATTTTTACTGCTTTTGGCCGGAGCTTTGGTGCTCCTTCACAGATCAAATCACTGCCTCCCTTCCCCGCTAATCCCAACAGCTGGTTACCGCTCACCAATTCCCCCGCTCTGATTGTCAAGGGAAGAATTATAAATAAATGTGTACAAGCAAACAGATGCTGTCATTAAAAAAAATCGATCCATCTAGCAAAAATGCCCCACTTAGGACTGAAGTGGCATACTGCAGAGCACGTGTCTTGGTGGCATTTTAATGCAATCAGAAAAAACAATGGCGGAGCTCACTAATAATAGATTCCAAAAGAGAAAATGGACAAGGACAGAGGGAGAGAAGAAGGGCAGATACACTGTGTGGCTCCGATGGCCAGGACCCCAGGATGTAGAAGACAGGCAAGGCTCCCTCTGTCCCCGACCTGCTTCTCACTTTTCTCCCTTGTTCAGCCTTCCCTGCCTCTACAACCCATTTATGAAATCAAATCAGACTCATTTGTTATTTGTGAGTCTCAGAAGCAGGTGGCCAAGTTTTTGCCCACCTTGTGGTTTCTAGAAACCTAAATCCAGAGTGAAGTCCTGCCTGTCCTCCTCGCTGTCCTAGGCACCCAGCTCCCAGCCTCACTTGTGGTCAGGAATGTACCAAGAGACAAATGGAATGGGAACAGAACTGACCGTTGCCTGGCCTGTCACATAATAACCTCCCGCATGAGATCTGCCACTATCTTTCCTCAATCATGGGCTGAAGGAAAAGGACTTGGAGACCTCTGCAGGGGTTGAACCCTCAGATGGAAAAAGTGTGGGGCTCTGAATGACTGCATGAAGCAGAGACTCCTTTCCATCCACGTCAGGATGTGACAGGAGGGAGAAATCAATGTAATACATCAGGTCACTGAAATTTGGGGATAGTATGTTACTGTAGGGGTTCTACTCTAACTAATACACAATGAGTTCCAAAATTTGTTCATTCATTCTTTATTCATTCACTGAGCACCTAATACAAATAGCAGACATCACAACAATCTGGGAAAAGGAATGACATGAGCCTATTTTTCAGATGGAGAAACTGAGGATCAGAAAGGTTAGATAACCTGCTGAGATTCACGCTGCTGATACTAATAACAACAGCTGCCAAGTACTGAGCATTTACTGTGTGCCCAACACTGTGCTAAATGCTTCATATGCACTATCTTCATTGCTCCTCATAAAAATGTATTGTTATCCCTGTTTTACAGGTGAGGAAACTGAGGCTTAGAGAGATTAATCCAGTTGCTCAAGAGACGGGGGGTAGGGAGGAGAAGGGGAGGAAAGGCAAGAGAAGAAGAGCAGAGGAAGGAAGAAAGAAAAGGGGAACACAGGAGAGAAGGAAGGAATAAATAAATGCAGTAGAAGTCAAAATAGAAAGCTAATACCGCCTGTTCTTCCAATCCCAAGGAGGAGTCCCTAATAATAATCCAATCAAATTGCATCTTAAAAATGCCAGCCGTGTTTCAAAACAGGCCAGCCTTAGAAAACTGGGGGAACTACATAGACACACACACACACGTACACTCCATAAAGGTTAAAACCATTACATCAAAATAAAACATATGGCCACCAAATCTACATTTATTACATCTAATTGGAAGAGACACAGTCAAGTACATGAATATTTTAGCAGTTTCCCACATGCAAATCACCATGCCAGGACCCAATTACTCGCTAATCGGCACATGCCCAGCTTTTGGTGCACTGGACTGGAACGACACTCTATCCTTTCCTCGCTGGCTGCAGCATCTGGGGTGGCCTCTCATTCTGAGTCACTTATCATTTATTTCTGCCTTCAAATAGCACCTTATGAACAGAAAGACTTGAAAAACCTCCTTCTCACCAGGTCATACCCTGGACTAGTGTTTGGGGAATATATGGACAAAGGCAAGCTATTTGGTTCTAAAATCAAACACAAAATTCAGACCTTTTTGTTGTTGTTTTGAGATGGAGTCTCACTCTGTGGCCCAGGCTGGAGTGCAGTGGCACAATCTCAGACCACTGCAACCTCCATCTCCCTAGTTCAAGCAATTCTCCTGCCTCAGCCCCCTGAGAAGCTGAGAATACAGGTGCACATCACCACACCCAGCTAATTTTTGTATTTTTAGTAGAGACGGGGTTTCACCATGTTGGCCAAGATGGTCTCCATCTCTTGACCTCGTGATCCACCTACCTCAGCCTCCCAAAGTGCTGGGACTACAGGCGTGAGCCACCTCGGCCAGCCTCAGATCTTTTCATGTAATCTCTGACCTAATCAACGTTAATGCAAGGATTTTAGTGACTGTTGTGTAAGCCACAAAACATACAGTTAACAAATGGGAATTAATAAAGATTTGTTTTCTGGCCAATTCCCATAAAGGCCACAGTTCCCATGCAGAGAGCAAGATAAGAATACAGGAGCGGTGTTTTCCAAAAACACTGGTCATCTGGCCCTTGGCTGACCATTTGAGTTTTTGCCCCCAGGATTCTTACCATGTCTGAGTATCATCAAGCAAATTATGTACCTGATATTTTTCTTTGAACCAACTCTCTTTATATTTTTGGTACATTTTGCATTATTAAGTAAATACGAATTCAGTATCACTTGCCCTGTTTAGAAGGCATATTAGTAGCCAGGCATGGTGGTTCACACCTGTAATCCCAGCACTCTGGGAGGCCGAGGTGGGCAGATCATTTGAGGTCAGGAGTTCAAGACCAGCCTTGCCAACATGGCAAACCCCCATGTCTACAAAAAGTACAAAAATTAGCCAGGTGTGGTGGTTCATGCCTATAGTCCCAGAAACACAGAGGCTGAGGTGGGAGGATCGCTTGACCCCAGGAGGCAGAGGTTGCATGGAGCTGAAATCTCACCATTGCACTTTAGCCTGGATGACAGAGTGAGGTAGATTATAACTATAATCCCAACATCTGGGGAGGCCACAGTGAGAAGGCTGCTTGAAGCCAGGAGTTCGAGCATGCAGCAAGCTATGGCTCACACCACTTCGCTCCACCCTGGGCAACAGAGCAAGATCTTGACTCTACAAAAAAAATTAAAAATTAACACAGCATGGGGGTACACACCTGTAGTCCCACCTACTTGTGAATCTGAGGCAGGAGGATTGCTTGAGTCCAAGAGTTCAAGGCTGCAGCACGCTATAATCAAGCCATGCACTCCAGCCTGGACAACAGAGTGAGACCCCAACTCTAAAAAATGAAATAAAGAATGATCCCGAGAGTTCAAAGGTTTAACATACCAAATGTTGTGTATCCAACGTGGGCTGAAGGAAGGCTCTGCTTCACTCAGAGACTCGGGTAGAGGGAGACGTATTAGTCCACTCTCACACCGCTATAAAGAAATCCCAGAGACTGGGTAATTCATATGAAAAGAGGTTTGATTGGCTCATGGCTCCACAGGCTATACAGGAAGCACCACAGCTTCTGCGGAGGCCTCAGGAAACTTTCAATCATGGTGGAAGGTGAAGGGGAAACAGGCACGTCATTTTTTTCTTTTTTTATTTTATGACAGAGTTTCACTCTGTCCCAGGCTGGAGTGCAATGGCCCAATCTTGGCTCACTGCAACCTCTGTCTCCTGGGTTCAAGCAATTCTCTCACCTCAGCCTCCTGAGCAGCTGGGATTACAGGCGTGCACTACCACGCCCAGCTAATTTTTGTATTTTTTCAATAGAGACGGGGTTTCACCATTTTGGCCAGGCTAGTCTCAAACTCCTTACATAAAGTAATCCACCCGCCTCAGCCTCTCAAAGTACTGGGATTACAAGCATGAGCCACCATGCCCGGACAGGAAACAGGCATGTCTTACATAGCCAGAGCAGGAGGAAGAGGCAGGGGGAGGTGCTGCACCCTTTAAACAACCAGATCTCGTGAGAAGTCGATCATGAGAGCAGCACAGAGTGGGGAAATCCACCCCCATGATCCAATCACCTCCCACCAGGCCCCACCTCCAGCACTGGGGATTACAACTCAACATGAGATTTGGGTGGGGACACAGACCCAAGCCATCAGGAGACAATGCCCTCTTAGAACACCTGGCCTCCTTGGTCACTGAACAGGAGATGACAGAGCTGGAGGGCCACTCACTGGCGTTTAAATCTTCCACCCAGAGCCCGTGGGCCAAGAATAGTCGTCACTTGGTCCTGCCTAACTCCCAGGGGACTGGGAGATGTGGGGGTACACATGCATCCTGGGAAGTGGCAAACTTCTCTGCTGCAGAGTGTAACTGCAAAAGCACATAAAGCCACATGATTAAATTCCACCTAGGATGCTGTGCTGTAAGACTGCTCTGAGCCGGAACATTAAAAAAGAAATTAGCAAGAGTTATAAACATCCATAGCACCAAGCTGAGACCTTCTCCTTGACTCCAGAGAACGGATTAGGAGAGAATTGAAAAAGAAATTACTTTCACAATGTGACTCAATGTTATTTAATGTATGTCCCTGGATCAACTAAAATCACCTGCAGGAAAAACTAAACCATGGAACGAAGTCTCTGAGGCAAAACAGAAACCAGACAGGGATGAAAGATGTGTTATGTAAAGTGAGAATTCTTGGGTGAACAACACCATCACTGGTGTGACATGGTATTACCCAAAGATGATCCCATCTCACAAGCTCTTAACAATGTGACAATGACAGGCCTCCTTCAAGAGGCAAGGGGCAGTCTGTGTCCTCTCCCCTTGATTCTGAGTGGGCCTGAGATTATGGCAGAAGACAACCCCATGACTTCCAAGGGAGTGTTTTAAAAGGTCATATACCCCAGGAGTAATGAACACACCTCACACCCAGATCTTGGCTTCTAATGCCATTCTCCAATAAAGAAATCAGGCTTCTTGAAAAAAATGGCTAATTCGAGGACTGGGGCAGGAAATATACGTGATGAGCCTGGAGCACACTGTAGCACCAAAAAGGAAGCAAACACACGCACGCACACACACACACCACAGGTGCCAGCATGAAGGAGCTTCCAATGGCCAAAGCTAGAACAATTCAAACAACAAAATTAAAAGTCTGGGCTGGGCATGGTGGCCCACACCTGTAATCCCAGCACTTTGGGAGGTCAAGGCAAGCAGATCACTTTAGGTCAGGAGTTCAAGACCAGCCTGGCCAACATGGTGAAACCCCATCTCTACTAAAAAATATCAAAATTAGCCAGGCATGATGGTGCATGCCTATAATCCCAGCTACTCGGGAGGCTGAGACACAAGAATCACTTGAACCCAGGAGGCGGAGGTGACAATGAGCTGAGATCACCTCGCTGCACACCAGCCTGGGCAACAGAATGATATACTATCTCAAAAAAAAAAAAAAAAAAAAAAAAAAGGTAGTCTTGGATTATAACCCAGAGTATAAAATAAACAACCATGAGTCAATATTGGCATTGATAAATGAGTACATTAAAAAATACATGGAAAGAGAATAGAGAAATCTTCCATGCTGAATAATTCCAAATAATTTTTTTAGATACCCATCCTCCACCCCGAGGAGACTGAAATTAACATCAGTCAGATGCAGTGGCGCACACCTGTAACCTCAGCACTTGGGGAGGCTGAAGCAGGAGGAACACCTGAGCTCAGGAGTTGGGAGGCCAGCCTGCGCAATATAGTGAGATCCTGTCTCTACTAAAAAAAAAAAAAAAAATTATGGTAGCTAAATGATGAGAACACATGGATACACTGAGGGAAATAATACACATTGGAGCTTGTGGGAGGGTGGAAAGGGTAGGAGGGAGAGGATCAGAAAAAATAACTAATGAGTACTAAGCTTAATACCTGGGTGATAAAATAATCTGTACAACAAATCCCCATGACACACGTTTACCTATACAACAAAGCTGTATATGCTGTATGTACATGTACTCCTGAACTTAAAAGTTAAAAAAAATTTAATTAAAAATAAAATAATTTTTAAAAGACTACCATCAACAGTAGTAATTCATGTTGATAGGTTGATAGTATGTACCCTTTTGTTTTTGTTTTTTTTTGAGATGGAGTCTTGCTCTGTTGCCCAGGCTGGAGTGCAGTGGTGTGATCTTGGCTCACTGCAACCTCCGCCTCCCGACTTCAAGTGATTCTCCTGCCTCATCCCCCCTGAGTAGCTGGGATTACAGGTGTGAGTCACCGTGTCTGGCTAATTTTTTGTATTTTTAGTAGAGACGGGGTTTTGCCATGTTGACCAGGCTGGTCTTGAACGCCTGACCTCAGGTGATCCACTCTCCTTGGCCTCTCAAAGTGCTGGGATTACAGGCAAGAGCCAGTGCACCCAGCCAGATAGTATGTACCCTTGATATAATGTGATGAGAAGGGTACTTCACTCCAAAACCCATAACCCCAGCCTAATCATTAGGAGAACATCAGAAAAACCCAGCCAAGGGACATGCTATAAAATGCCTGCCTAGTACTCAAGACTGTCAAGGTCATGAAAACCAAGGAAAGTCTGAGAAACTATCACTGCCAAGAGAAGCCTGAGACATGACCACCGAGGTAATGTGGTGTTCTGGATGGGATCCCAGAGGAGAAAAAGGACATGAGATAAAAACTAAGGAAGTCTGAAGAAAGTATGAGCTTTAGTTATTAAAAAAAAAAAAAGTATTGGTCGGCGCAGTGGCTCATGCCTGTAATCCCAGCACTTTGGGAGGCCGAGGCGGGCGGATCACGAGGTCAAGAGATCGAGACCATCCTGGCCAACATGGTGAAACGCTGTCTCTACTAAAAAATACAAAAATTACCTGGGCATGTTGGCGTGCACCTGTAGTCCCAGCTACTCAGGAGGCTGAGGCAGGAGAACTGCTTGAACCCAGGAGGTGGAGATTGCAGTGAGCCGAGATTGCGCCACTGCACTCCAGTCTGGCGCCTGGCGACAGAATAAGACTCTGTCTCAGAAAAAAAAAAAAAGCATCAATATGGGTTCATTAATGGTGCAAGATGCACTATACTATGTAAGATAGTAATCATAAGGAAAACTGGGTGGAGGATATATAGGAAATTTCTGTACTAGCTTTGCAATTTTTCTGTGAATCTAAATGTATTCTAAAATTAAATTTTTAATTAAAAAATTTCATACAGCCTCTACCTGGTACCCTCGTTATTGGGGCACGCACCTTGGACACCCCAAAGTGACCTAAGTCCAGTTCCCTGAAGCCGTCCTCTCGAACAGACCATGCAGAGAGAACATATTAGAAACAGAGACACCCAGCTGGGCATGGTAGCTCGCACTGGTAATCTCAACACTTTGGGAGGCTAGGGTGGGATAATCGCTTGAGCTCAGGAGTTGAGACCAGCCTGGGCAACACAGCAAGACCTTATATTTACAAAAAAAAAAAAAATTAATTAGCTGGGCATGGTGGCTCATGCCTGTAATCCCAGCTACTTGGGAGGCTGAGGCAGGAGGACTGCTTGAGACCAGGAGTTTGAGACCAGCCTGGGCAACATGGCAAGACACCATTTCTACAAAATTGAAAAACAAAATTAGCTGGGTGTGGTGGTGTGGGCCTGTGGTCCCAGTTACTCAGGAGGCTAAGGTGAAAGGATCGCTTGAGCAGAGGAGGTCAAGGCTGCAATAAGCCTTGTCCACACCACTGCACTCCGTCCTGGGCAACAGAGTGAGACCCTGTTTCAAAAAGAAAAGAAACAAACACACAAGGGCCCCCTTCTGTTCCAGCCCCCAGATGTTTGAGTCTTCCCAGCCCAGGTACCAGACATGCATGTGAGGGGGCCTTTCAGATAACATCAGCCCCTAGGTTTCCAGCTCCCCAGCTGACACCAAGTGGAACACAGACAAGCCGTCTCCACCAATCCCTGCTCACATTATAGATTATTGCTCAAAAGAAACGTTGTTTTAAGCCACCAAATTTTGTGGTGGTTTGTTACTCAGCATTAGATAAATGGGCGACTGCTCTGCAAAACCAACTTCAGTGGCTGATGTGTCTTCTGTACTGACTTCTGCTAGGTGCTGGGCACCGGCCACACAGAGATTCACAGGATAGGGTCCCTGCCCTTGAAGAATTCACATTCAAGTAGAAGAAATCAAGTGCCATGAGAGTGATGGCAAACAATGACAATACTGGATTAAAAGGATCAATACAGTACTTTAGAGACAGAGAAATGAGTGGATGGCTCTAAGGGATCCCGGGGGATTCTGACGGTAGTGGCGGCCTGTTTGGAGCAGCCGCTGTGAAGACGCTGGCTGCAGTAGGGGAGATGCAGCCAGGACTGCATGCTCCACGGAGCTGGTGGGAGCCAGGAACGGGGAGGAGCCTTGCCCCATTCTGAGTTGCTGGGGTGGGAGCCCCGTGCTCTTCCAGCACAGCTGCAGCTGCCCAGCCATGGCTCCAGACCAGGGCACATCCCTGAGCTCTCAGGGGCCGGGGGAAGACCCCCCTGCCAGTGACAGGCTCAGAAGTGCCTGCTCCCACTGTCTGGCTTCTCCCTGCTCCAAGTACTCACTTCAATTTCAGATCAAAGTTGTGGCCAAGCCTGGGCACTGTCACAACCCAGCCAGGTGTGCAAACATTCAAGGACGTGCCAGCTTCCTGCCGTCTTGGCCCCCTCCAGACTTTGGTCACTGACAAACATGGGAGGAAGTCCAAGGGGGAGGTGAGGGCAGCTCAGCACGGGCCTGCAGGCACCCCTTGTTATAAACAGCCTGGGCACCATGGATGACATGTATTAAACAGATGGCAGCAGGAGGCAGACAGGCTCCTGGGTGGAAAGGGGTGGGCCCCCAGGAAGCCCCCACCTTCAAGCCGTGGACAGGCCAGCCTAAAGCCTGGGGGCTGGGCTGTCAGTTCCAGGTGGAGTCTGTGGCCCAGAGTGAGAACCTATGGTGCTTTTTCTGGGTCCATCCATGGCCGCCCATGGACCAGTCAGCACACACTTCCTCCCTTCTGAAGCACATAAAAATCCCCCCTCTCAGTCAGACTTCCAGAGATGTCAGGACAACTTGCCTGCGGATAGGAGCTACCCACTTCGGTTCTCCTGAGAGCTGTACTGTGGCTCAGTAGAGCACCTCTTCACCTTGCTAACCCTCCAGTTGTCTGCGTACCTCATTCTTCCTGGACATGGGACAAGAACTCAGGACCCATCAAATGGCAGGGCTGAAAGAGCTGTAACACAAATAGAGCTGAAAGGTGCACCCATGCTCACGATACTGTGGGAGACAAGAAGGAGAGAAGAGCTGTGGCCCTTCAGGGAGCCCAGACGTAGGGGCTCCCTGAGCCAGGGCTATCACACCCTCTTTAGGGCTCTGTGGTTTCTGGCATCTCCAACCTCTTGGGCACCACTGAGTTTTCCCTTGTCTAGATGCAGGTGCCCACAGTGGAAACCACTTGCAATGCATCAGATCCAGCTGTAGGCTTGCACAGAGCCAGTGCCTGTGCTAGCTCCTGGAGCTGCCCACCCTGCCATAGCAGCTGGTGTGCCTGGCTGTGCACAGTGGCTGGACCCCATGCTCACTTGTTCGCGTACCCCTGGCCGCTCTGTGCCTGGCTCACCCTTGGCAGGTGTGGGGTCCAGGCAAGGAGCACCAGCCGAGTGCAGCCTGCCAGGCTGAGTCAGCAGAACAAGCCCAGTGGGCCTGAGAAAAACTTGGGCAAAGGTACTACCAGCCACAGAGGCTTCTGGCTAGAAAAGCAATACCCAAAGAATCTTGTGACAATATGAGAATAGAGGAGAGAGAATAAGCACTTACTGAGCACCTCCTATGTTACACTGTTTGTTTTTTTCCCCAGACAGGATCTCATTTTGTCACCCAAGCTGGAGTGTGGTGGCACCATCATAGCTCACTGCAGCCCCACACTCCTGGGCTCAAGCGATCACTTCCATCTCAACTTCCTGAGTGGCTGGAACTACAGGTGCAAACCACTGTGCCTGGCTAATTTTAAAAATTTTTGTAGAGATGGAGTCTCACTATGTTGTCAAGGCTGGTCTCAAATTCCTGAGCTCAGGCAATCCTGCCTTGCCCTCCCAAAGTGCTGGAGCTATAGGTATAACCTACTATGCCAGGCCCATGCTGTTCTAAATGTGTTAAAACATTTATGTGAATTAATCCTTCCAATTAACCCTATGATGTCATTATCATAACTATTTCAGAGATGAGGAAACTGAGGCGCAGAGAAGTAAAGAGATTGCTCAGGGCCTGCCAAGTGGCAGAGATGGGATTTGAAAGGTGTGCTCTAAGCAGAACACACCTTTCCCATCTGTAAAGTGAAGGTATCAGACAAGATGCACTCTGCAGCCCTTCCTGCCTTCAAGGCTTGCGTTTAGCACATGTGTGGGTTTTGCCCGCCTCACATCTGTTCTCCTGCTCCTGGTAACACCACCTCAATTTTTGTGAGTGATACTGCCCAACTTCCACTCTCAGTTAAGGATGGACACATACTTGGCCTCGGCCAGTCACAGCGTCACAACCACCATGCACAGGGATTGGCTCAGGCACCTGCATGTGACATGCCAAGCGGTGGCAGTCTTCTCAGGGACTTTTGCTAGAACTCTCGGGAAGGAGCCACTCTGTTTCCTCTGGAGTTGCTAAGCAAACATAAGGCTGCCAGGGGCCATCATAAGAAAGAGTCTTCCTGGGAATAAAGCCAGTTCAGAGGAAAGGAGAGGCCACGAGATAACACAAGAGTGGCCAAGATGTGACAGCATCCTTGGCACCTAGATTCGGCCGTGCTCGAAGCCAGCACAATCCTGAGATTTTTCTGTCATTTGATCCAATCTATGTCTACTTTCTTGCTTAGAATAACTTGAGCTGGATTTCTGTAATTTAAAACGCAGCGATGTCTAACACAGTTCAATGATGATGGTATGTACCAGGGTTTATGTTTTTGTTTATATTCGCCCTAGTCATGGTCATCACCCAGAAGGCCTAAACAGCACCTGTTGATCTCTGTGGCTTCACTCCACCCACAGCAGTCTCTACCAGTGCCTGGCACATAGGAGGGCTTGGGAAAATATTTGTGGAATTGCACTGATAGCATCATTGATCCTTTTAACCCCAGCTTCTCTGGTTCCATTGCTAGACATAAGCCCTCTGAAGACCTGAGGAGACTTAGCATTGATCTGATTCCTACAGAATATGAGGCTCTAAGTAACCAACAGTCTAAGAAATCTACAGTGTTATCAACCAGCCAGGCCAGGCCCAGTCATAGGGCCTGCAATGGCAATGCAATGATGCAATGGTTAAGAGCACAGCTTTTTTTTTTTTTTTTTTTGAGACAGAATCTCACTCTGTCACCCAGGCTGGAGGGCAATGGCACAATCTTGGCTCACTGCAACCTCCGTCTCCTGGCTTCAAGCAATTCTCCTGCCTCAGCCTCCCAAGTAGCTAGAATTGCAGGTGCGTGACACAACGCCCAGCTAATTTTCGTATTTTTAGTAGAGATGGGGTTTCACCATGTTGGCCTGGCTGATCTCGAACTCCTGACCTCAAGTGATGCACCCACCTTGGTCTCCCAAAGTGTGAGCACAGGCTTTTAAATCAGATATGTTGGCTGGATGTGATGGCTTATGCCAGTAATCCCAACAGTTCAGGAGGCCAAGGCAGGAGGATCACTTGAGCCCAGGAGTTTAAGATGAGCTGGACAACATAGTGAGACCCCTATCTCTACTAAAAATAAAAAGTGAGCCAGGCATGCTGGCATGTGCACGTGGTCCCAGCTACTCTGGAGGCTGTGGCAGGAGGATTACTTGAGCCCGGGAGTTCAAGGCTGCAATGAGCCTTGATCATTCACGCCACTGCATTCCAGCTCCAAGTGAAAAAGTGAGACCCTGTCTAAAAAAAAAAAAAAAAAAAAAAACCCAGGCACAGTGGCTCACATCTGTCATTCCAGCACTCTAGGAGGCCAAGGTGGGTGGATCACTTGAGGCCAGGAGTGATCCACTCACTGACTAACCTGGTGAAACACCATCTCTACTAAAAATTCTCTACTAAGACCAACCCGACTAACATGGTGAAACCCCATCTCTACTAAAAATATAAAAATTAGCCAGGCATGGTGGCACGCACCAGTCATCCCAGCTACTTGGGAGGCTGAGGCAGGAGAATCGCTTGAACCCACCAGGTAAAGGCTGAAGTGGCCAAGATCATGCCATGGCACTCCAGCCTGGGTGACAGAGCAAGACTCTGTCTAAAAAATAAAGCGGGGCGGGGAGAGAAGAAAAGAAATCAGACATATCTGGGGTCATATCATTTCCCACATCTTATCAGCAGTGTGACCTTGGGCAGGTTACTTACTGCCTGGGCTCCAGTGTCCTCCTCTTTGAAATGGAGCTATTATTACCAATGTCTCCAGTGCCCTGCAAAGATAAAATGAGACGTTGCATTAATACATAAAGCACCCAACTCATGGTAAACACTCAAGAAATGGTGACTCTTTCTAGTGTTAAGAACAATCAGAGTCAATCATGATGAGGATGATAATTATCAAGGTCCCTTCAGTCCTCGTGAAAAATCAGTCAAATTGTTTGTCTCTACACACCCCTCCCACGATCAGGACCTCTCCTGGTGGACACGGGCTAGGACAGGATGTATCACTCCACTCTTCCCTCTGCTGCAGCCTCCACGAGATGAACACACCAGGTTGGATGCAGCTCCCAGAAACCTCCTGCCATGGGGTCAGCAGGACAAAGAGGCAGTTGGGTGGCACTCAATGTCTTTCCGGTAGTGTCCAACGTGGAGGGCACAAGAATGCTCTAGAATGCTGAGGACCAGGCACGGTGGCTCACACCTACAATCCGAGCACCTGGGAGGCCGAGGTGGGAAGATCACATGAACCAAGGGGTTAGAAGCTGCAGTGAGCTATGATTGCACCACTGCACTCCAGCCTAGGTGACAGAGAAAGACCCTATCTCTAAAATAGATAAACAAATACAATATTGAGGAGCAGAGGCCAGACTGTTCCCCTCTTGCTTTACGTTGCTACAAAGGAATACCTAAGGCTGGGTGTGGAGGCCAAAGCAATTCCATCTTGGATGCTAATCTACCAGGAAGGTCTCTAAGATTTCGTTTATCTATTGTTCCTCATGTAAGAGCAGGTACTTACTGTAAATCCTGCCCTTGGGTCATACAACCCTGATGTTCATCATACTTCAGTTGTCCTGCACATCCCTTCTGAACCACCTCTTCCCAACAGTAATAAGCCCTGGGTCTAGGGGGTAGCCACGTGGGGGATCCACCATCTTGACCCGCCACTGCCCAAGATACAGACACAGCTTCTGTTTGTAAGTCCCTATTAAATGTTTCTTTCTAAGAAACTGGATTGTCAGCCTCTCCCTTAGGCCTCTCAGCTTCCTCAGACTTTGGGGTAGGTTTGCATAGACCCGTCTACCACGAACATCGGGTAATTTATAAGGAAAAGAGGTTTCATAAGCTCATGGTTCTGCAGGCTGGGAACTTCAAGGGCATGGCCCTGGATTCTGGTGGGGGCTTTCAGGCTGTATCACAACACAGAAGAGAAGGTCAAAGGGGAAGGAGATACATGGAAAAGGGAGAAAACATGAAAAGTATCTTTGCTTTAAAACAATCCACTCTTGCAAGAACTAATCCATTCCCAAGAGAACTAATCCAGTCTTGCCAGAGTGAGAACTCACCACCATGAGAACAGTACCAAGCCATTCATGAGGGATCTGTCCCGATAATCCAAACACCTTGCATTAGGCTCCCTCCCAAAATGGCCACACTGGCGATCAAATTTCAACATGAGCTCTGGGGACAAACAAACCACATCCAAACAGTAGCACCCCTTGAGACAGCCCAGAGCTTTATGCTTCCTCCCTATATTAGTCTGTTCTCACGCTGCTAATAAAGATATACCCAAGACTGGGTGATTTACAAAGGAAAGAGGTTTAATTGTCTCACATGGCTAGGGAGGCCTCACGATCAGGGCAGAAGTCACGCATGGCTGGGGAGGCCTCACAATCATGGCAGAAGGCGAATGAGGAGCAAAGTCACATCTTAGATGGTGGCAGACAAAAGAGCTTGTGCGGGGGAATTCCCATTAATAAAACCATCAGATCTTGTGAGACTTATTTACCACCATGAGAACAGTATGGGGAAAACCACTGCCATGATTCAATGATCTCCACCTGGCCCCACCCTTGACATGTGGGAATTATTACTAAGATTTGGTGATGGGGACCCAATCAAACCATATCACTCCCCTAACCTCATCCTTTCCTGCTCCAGTCCTTTCCAAGTTTTCCTAAGAATCCTGGTGGGCAACGGAGATACAAAAAGCACTGGGATAGGCCTGGAGGCTGCCAGACCTGGGTCTGCTGCTTACTGCCTATGGGGCAGTTTGCAGGGGTGTCCAGCAAGCCTATCTGCATCCAGCCATCTTCCTGGCCTCCTGCCATGTGCCAGCTCTCAAGCCATCTTCCCCTTTGCAATACTTGCCATTTCCTGCCAACCCCTAATATTATTTCCTACTCCTCCTTATCCATTCTCAGGGGCATTTTTTCACATTTTGACATCTGAAATTGGAATGCACCTTGCAGACAATGTTGTCATGTCATCGCTATAGACTAGGTGGCCATGGTAACACAGTTGTCATGACCTGAACACATGCAAACTCAGTTGAAATTCCTCACGGAATGACTGGACAACAGCTACCCGTCAACGCCCCCTTGGCATAGAAGAAAGTGCTTCCCAGTCACCCCTTGTACCACCAGCAGGAGCACCCAGACTTTTGGACTTTGCTCTAAATCGCTGCCACAGTCTCTCCTGCCTCCGCCCCAGCAGACCAGCTATTTTCTCTGCCTGGAGCAATCTCCTCTCCATGGCGAGGTATCTGAATTACCCTCTTTCCAGTGATTTGCTGCTGTGCTGTCTTAAAACTTAGCAGGATACAATAACCATTATACCATGCTTGCAGACTCAAGAGGGTTGGAAAATGGCACAGAGGAGACAGCTTGTCTCTGCTCTATGATGTCTAGGGCCCAGCTGGGAAGATGCATATGGCTCAGGGCTGGAAACTTCCAAAGTTTCATTCATGCAAGTGCCGGCTCCTGGGCTGGGAAGACTCCTTACATGGGAGCGCCAGGCTCCTAAGTGCTCCAGCAAACAAAACAGGAGCCACACTGCTGTCTATGACCCAGCCTCAGAAGTCCCATAATGTCACCTCTGCCATATGCCACTCCAGCCTACCACTCAAAGGGAGGAGTGTCAAAGCATTTGTGGTCATTTTTTTAAACTGCCACACCCTTCACCTTTGATCTGAACCTGTGACATGTGCCTGTGGTTCTCCACATGTCATCTAACATGACACACTCCTCACACTTATTGCTATTTATTATTTCTGTTTTTTTTTTTAAGAGTCAGGGTCTTTCTCTGTTGTCCCAGCTGGAGTGCAGTGGCAGGATCATAGCTCACTGCTCACTGTAGCCTCCCTTGAATTCCTGAGCTCGAACAATCCTCCCACCCCAGCCTCCCCGAGTAGCTAGGACTACAGGCATGTGCCACCATGTCCAGCTAATTTTTTTATTGTTTGGTTTTTGTTTGTTTGTTTGAGAAGGAGTCTCACTTACTCTGTTTCCCAGGCTGGAGTGCAGTGGCACAATATCAGCTCACTGCAACCTCTGCCTCCCACATTCAAGCAATTCTTCCATCTCAGGGTCCTGAGTAACTTGGATTATAAGTGCCTGCCACCCCCATGACTGGCTAATTTTTTTTTCTTAGAGTTTCGCTCTTGCTGCCCAGGCTGGAGTGCAATGGCACAATCTCGGCTCACCGCAACCTCTTCCTCCTGTGTTCAACAGATTCTCCTGCCTCAGCCTCCCAAGTAGCTGGGATTACAGGCATGCACCACTACACCCAGCTAATTTTGTATTTTTAGTAGAGACGAGGTTTCTCCATGTTGATCAGGCTGATCTAGAACTCCCGACCTCAGGTGATCGGCCCACCTCGACCTCCCAAAGTGCTGGTATTATAGGAGTGAACCACCACACCCGGCCATCTGTGCTCTTTCTTTAAATGCCGGGCACACTTGCTGTTCCCTGTGCCTGGAACTCTCTTCCCACACATGGCCCCACATGACTTACTCCCTCACCTCCTTCAGGTTTCAGCTCAGGTGTCATCTTATCAGAGAGGGTCTGGGTATTCCATGCAAACCAGTAGCCCCCACTCCACACGCATATGGCACCATTGTCCTCCCTCCCCTGCTTGAGTCATAATATATATAACAATGCATATAATTTTCTAATTTCCTGTTTCCCACCACGAGAATGTGGGCAGGGATTTGCCTGTGTGTTCACTGCAGAAATCGCACCGAAACTTGACATCATCCTTC
Source organism: Ateles fusciceps (assembly GCA_036589455.1). Lineage (NCBI taxonomy): Eukaryota > Metazoa > Chordata > Mammalia > Primates > Atelidae > Ateles > Ateles fusciceps. Next base: position 1,968,817 of record JAZHEH010003064.1, read on the forward strand.
ACCCATACCCAAGCCTTTTGAAATGTGACTTAAAGCCTCCCCCCATCAAGTAATAGATTCTCAGTCAGTGCAGTGACTCATTCCTGTAATCCCAGCACTTTGGGAGGCTGAGGCAGGAGGACCACTTGAAGCCAGGAGTTCGAGACCAGCCTGGGTGGCATAGTGAGACACCTCCACCCCCACCGGACTTCTATCAAAAATTAAAGTTAAAAACTAGCCAGGCATGGTGGTGTACATCTGTAGTCTCTGCTACTCAGAAGACTGGGCTGGGGGGGGATCACTTGAGCCCAGGACATTGAGGCTGCAGTGAGCTATGATCACACCAATCACACCACTATACTCCAGCCTGGGCGACAGAATGAGACCCTGACTCTGAAAAAAAAAGAAAAGAAAAAAAGATAGTGAATTCTCATTCCTTACCTTTGGAATCTGCCTAGTTTTGCGACTTTGGTCAATAGAATGCCACTGGATTCAGCCCACTAAACTGATTTCTGCCGTTTATGGGTTAACAGGCTTGCAGCTCCTCGTCCCCCTCTTGGAATCCTCTTCCTGTTAATAAGCCCAGGCTAGGCTGCTGGCTGGTAGCTGACTGCTAGTCTAGTGGTCTCATTGCCCTAGCCAACAACTAGCTGACGCCGGACACTGGAATGAGGCTACCCTCACATGAGCAAGCCCACCAAGATCAGCAGAGCCTGACCCAGCGGACCAAACTTCCCAGCGGATCCACAGACTTTTGTTTTAAACTGTTGAATTCTGGAATGGTTTGCTACATAGCATTATTTGTGGTAACAGACAACTGATACAAGCACTTAGCCCAATGCCTGGTATGAAATATATGCTCAATAAATATTTACAGCACAAATGATTCAATAAATGAGAAAAAGAAACATGCACCTTATAGGTCATTTTTTTTTTTTTTTTTGAGACAAGGTCTCACTCTTGCCCAGGCTGGAGTGCAGTACAGTGGTGTGATCATGGCTCCCTATGGCTGCAATCTCCCAGGCTCAAGCAATTCTCCCACCTCAGCCTCCTAAAAAGCTGGAACTACAGGCATGCGCTGCCACACCTGGCTACTTTCTGTGATTTTCAGTAGAGACAAGGTCTTGCTATGTTGCCCAGGCTGGTCTAGAACTCCTGAGCTCAAATGATCCTCTGTCTCAGCCTCCCAAAATGCTAGGATTACAAGCATGAGCCACCACTCCCAGCATTTCAAGCACATCAAGCACCATGCTTGACAAATATTTGTTGAATTAATGAGTAGAGAGTGACAGGTCTTATTCTGGGGGTGGGGGTGGGCAAGCAAGATCTTTTGTCAATTTAAGGACCTAAAAGAATGTCTCCTGGGGGTGCGCTGGGGGAAGGTAGTAGTTCTGTAGTGTTTAGTCTATAAAGGAGCTAATGTTTGAGGCTGTCTTGACTAGGAGCTTTGGCCTGGCTGTGGCTTGGATCGTGGCTCCACGTGAGGACACAGAAAAGTGCTGGAAACGGGTCTTACAACAGTAGCCAGAGGACCCAGCCCCAGCCATGAAGCTCTGGGCCTGACCTTTAGGTCAGCTTTATGCAGTTTCCAGAACCCTCTTCCACCCTTAGCTCTACTTCTCCAGGCATCGGCTACGTTTCCAAAAATGTGGGTGCCATCTCCCTCTGAGTTTTCTGGAAAGCCAGTGAAAATGCAAAACCCTGGCCAGCCTGCTGGCTGGTAGCTGGACCTGACTCAAGAACTACTGAATCAAAATATTCCGAAGCAGTACCCGAGAACGTGTATTTTAAGAATTTCCACACTGCCCGCAGGGGTCCATGGACACAGAACCAGAAGGGTGACCTGTGCCATTGCCAGCTGGTGAGTGGGGGGTTGGAATACATAAATTCTAGGACAGACAAGAGAACAGGGAGTGTAGCTTGAGACATTTAACTGCCTTATTTAACCATCACTATCTCCTTGGGGAGGTCGGTTATCATACTGTGAAAGGTAAATAAATCTCAAGAACCCCAAATCACTAAGCCAAAGGGGAAAAGTCAAGCTGGGAACTACTTAGGGCCAACCTGCCTCCTATTCTATTACGTAAAAAGATGGCTAGTAAGATAAAAAAGCTATATACCTCCCTCACAATTTATCCACAAGGGATTTCCTTGTGGACTAAGGACAGACAGAACTCAAGTCATCCTTCTGCTTACTGAGATAAATGCGTATCTGGCTGCTTCCTCTGAAATGGCTAATCAGAAACTCAAAAGAATGCAACTATTTTTCGCTTATCCACCCATGACCTGGAAGCCCCCCTCCTGCTTCAAGTTGTCTCACCTTTCCAGACCAAACCAATGTACATCTCACACATATTGATTGATGTCTCATGTCTCCCTAAAATGCATAAAACTAAGCTGTGCCCCAATCATCTTAGGCACATGGCATTAGGACCTCCTGACGCTGTGTCACAGGTGCATCCTTAAACTTGGCAAAACAAACTTCCTAAATTGACTGAGACGTGTCTCAGATATTTAGGTTTCACAATACCTACTTCATGGAGGTGATAGAGAAGTTAAGAAGAAATCACTTAGGCAGATAGCCTTCTACTCTCGTAAAAGGCTTTTCTTTTAATGAAAAGCAGCCCCGAAACATTTTCTAACGAAAAGCACTTTGTAAAGTTGAGCTGCAAATAGACAAGCAAGCTGGGAGCTTGCATGAATGCTGGCAGGAACTAAAGACTAGACATTTTCAAGATGGCAGCTCCATTTTCCCTTCTCTGCCAGCCACGAATAAGGAGTAAACAAGATGGCGCTGATCAACTGGAAAGTCCATTTGCATAATAAGATTAAGGCGAGGTGACTAGCCTTCTGTGCTCACTATGTAAACTTTATACCTGATCAAACCAATCTATGAGCCCTATGTAAATCAGACACTGCCTCCTCAAACCGGACTATAAAATCCACACATTTGCTGCCAGCCAGTCTTTTCCACTCGGAGACACCTTCCTCTAAAGAGGAAGCTGTTTCTCTTTCTCTCCTCTTCTACCTATTAAACCTCCGCTCCTAAATTCCTCATGTGTGTCCAAGTCCTAAATCTTCTTGGCTGCAACAATGAACCCCAGGACATGTATCCCAGACAACATAATCACTTCAGAGGTGGACACTGAGATTCAGACAGAAAGTATCCTGGTCTGCCTGACTTTATGTCGGGAGCTTTCTGCTTGTACCCCAGGGGAGCCCACTCAATGAAACACCTCGTATTTTGTTCTCGGTCTTCACACGGGGTTATTTTAGGCTAGCTAGCTCCCTGCTGAAGGTCACACACTGAAATGAAATCGAAAGCACAGAATAAATCAGCAGCCCTCCACCTGGAAAATCCAGGTGGCATCAGTGGGAGAGCCAAGACGTGGGAGGTTTTCATGTCTATTTTTAAGCAATTGAATTAAATTAAATGTCTCTTTCACGGCCAGGCTAAATGTTGTTTGCAAGTTTGGAGCTTTGTTTGTATGTATATTTTTTAAATAAATTTGATAATCAAGTCACAAATGTTCTCAGCACACTTGGATATATTTAAATTACAGGCTTCCGATCAAATGGAGAAAAATCGCAAATATGGGCCTAAATGATGCCTTTTTTTGTTCAATGCCTTTTGCAGCATTCAAATGGGTCTGTCAGCTTAATGGCCAATTCTAAGGCTGCTGGGAATGACAGGAGGTAGGGGGATTGGCAAAGAGACTACAGGAAGTAAAACCCCGTGATGAAAAATTACAGTTCTTTTAAGAAAACATTTCATCTGTGCCTGTAATTCATTTCAACAAGCCAGTTCTGAAAACACAAACAAGCTGGTAAAAGGGGTGTTTGTCTCTGCCTGACTGGCAACTCTATACCCACCATTAACAGCCAGAACCCAGTTCCTGATCATTGTGGCTTCTGGAATCAAGGGGTACCAGGGTCAAATCTCCTTTGGCTCTTGCGTGGTGCTTGTGTGGGCAACTTGGAGATTCTAGTGCCTGCCCTACTCTAGTCTCTGTAAAGTAACTGCCCATCCACTGTCAAAACAGCTTCAGACCTAGTAAAGAGTGGCTTTTGTTTGAAAGGATTAATGCAAGGGGCAGGAGGGACTATTATAACAGGGGGAGGGAGACTACTGCAAAAGAGAGCACGCTATCGCCACAAGGGTTAGGCCAGAAAGAGCTTTTCTTTTATAGGAAGGAGAAAACAAGGCTAGAAAGAACCTGGAAGTGGGATGAAAGGGTGAAATAATGGGTTAGCAGATCAGAGAATATATGAACCCAAGGCCAGCCTATTCTGAGGAGGGGCTGTCTGGGGCTCAGGCCCAGGGTGAGCCAAAGTTCAGGGGCCTGGAGGAAGGAGAGCATCTTAACCAAAGTGGTTAACAAGCATTTTATAAAGATTGATTAGTGGGACAAGCAGTTCAGGTAATCACTTATAAGACAAAGAATGAGAACTTGGAGGGTCTGTGTCTCGTTTACCTGCTCTCACAGGTAAACAACAGGGGGGTGTCCTGCAGTCAGGGGAGGGCCAATTCTTTGCAGTAAACTTTTTTCCGGAACACAAAAGGGTGAGAGCAATTACTTTTATCTTTACTCTTTCCCAGGGGTACAAGACTCAGGGAAAATTCAACATTATCACTACTCAAGGTGAGTAAGGAGACCCAAGCATCTAGGATCACCTCCCCTCCTTGACCTCACACTACATTCCAATAGATTGAAGAAAAGGCTGGCCAACTGGCGCCTCCTAAATCCCCTTCCTATAGATAGCAGGTGTGGTATGGGGGAATCTCTCTGGAAGGCATTGTTTTTACTTAAACAATATCAAATCCCCACCCCACTCCTCCTCCATCGACCAAGACCCTTTCACATGTAATTTCTACAACTGTAAAGCCAAGACCCTTTCACATGTAATTTCTAAGGCTGTAAACCCAAGACCCTTTCACATGTAATTTCTAAAACTGTAAACCCAAGACCCTTTCACATGTAATTTCTAAGGCTGTAAACCCAAGACCCTTTCATGTGTAATATCTAGAGTTGTAAGCCTATATAAAGGCAGAGCTTCTCTTTGTTAGAGGAGCTTGGCTGTTAGACAAACGTGTCACCTTGCTCCCGGCTGAAATAAATCACTTCTTCCCTCCTAGTTCAGTGTCCGAGGGATCTGTTTCTCGTGGCCGGTCCTGCTTCAAAGGGAAGTAACCTAGTGTAGCATATAACCATGAGGATTCTGGACCTGTGGCTGCTGGGTTCAAACACCAGCATCGAAGTGAGCTTGGTGGGTTAGGAGAGCTTTCTGTACTTTACTTGCTCCTTCCCTGATATGGTTTGGCTATGTTGCCACCCAAATCTCATCTTGAATTATAGCTCCCTTAATCCTCACGTGTTGTGGAAGAGCCCAGTGGGAGATAACTGAATGACGGAGGAGGTTTCCCCCATACTGTTCTCCTGGTAGTGAATAAGACTCATGAGATCTGATGGTTTTGTAAGGGGTTTCCCTTTTCACTTGGTTCTCATTCTCTCTTGTCTGCTGCCATGTAAGACGTGACTTTCGCCTTCCAGCATGATTGTGAGGCCTCCCCAGCTATGTGGAACTGTGAATCCATTAAACCTCTTTTTCTTTGTAAATTATTCAGTCTTGGGTATGTCTTTATCAGCAGTGTGAAAGCAGACTAATACACTCCCTAAAATGGGGATGATCATGATCAATCCAAAAGCTACAATTTTAATATTTTTAAAGCACTTTAGCACAGTACCTAGAATCCACTGATCTATGAACTTATCTTGAGCAAGCCTGTTTCCTACTCAGATCCCAAGCCCAGTATGAGCATAACTTTCCACACCTCTGTGCAATGCTGCAAAAGGCCTGCACACTTGGAGCCCACAGGAGTGTGCTCAAAAGACAAAAGTCTCAGTGTCCCCGCACCACTGAGCATCAAAGCAAAAGTGGCAGAAGTGTGTGCCCTGGCCACTTGCCTTCTCACTCGAACCGACTGTGGATGCAGCACTTGCTGGTGGGTCAACTGTGGATCTGACTTTCCAAAAGTACAAGTATGTGGCCACTTCAATCACTGAGCCTCACTTTACCTCTCTGTAAAACAGGGAGAACTAATAATCCTAGCTGCAGGAATTAAATGGTGAATGAGAAAAAGCCTTCTACGAAGTTGTTATCTGCGCAGAGGAAAAAGCGAGTGTCACTGGGGAAAGTACCCGGAGGGAACACCCCGGCCTTTCTCTGGCTTCACCCCCTGACCTTCTAAACGGGATGGGGCGGGGCCACAGCATCGATTACTCGGCGCTCCTCCAGGCTCTCCGTCGGATCAGACGAGCAGCGAGCGATCAATACCCCTGTGCTAGCCTCTGACTCCTCCGAGGAGACAGACGAGTGATTGGACCAAACGCAACGCGTCGTCGCCAGCCCAAAGACGACTCAACACCGTCGCAGCTGAAGAGAGGTCAGTTTGAGCAACTCGAGAGTGCAGTCAGCTCCGGCTCCTCAGAAGCGGAGAGGCCGGATTCGGAGGCATGGACGGCGCGGGCGTCTTGTGAAGTGCCAAACCCGGCCTCGCGCATGCGCCTTGGAAGGCCCTGAGACTGCCCGAGTCGGCGCATGCGCTCTGAGAATGCAGTTTAGCTTTTTGGCTCGCCTGCGCTGTCGGAAGAAAAGGCTCCGCGCCTGCGTATTGCTCATCTTATGGTGGATTTGCGCATGCGTGAGGGCAGTCCCATAAGGCCGGCTGCTGAGCGCTTGCGCGGTTCTTGGCGTCTTGGCAGTGCAGCCCTAGTGCGCTTGCGCAGATGTTTATGTCGTGCTGTGTGTGTCTTGGGCGGTAAGGTCGGCTGGAAATGATTGAGCCGTCAGGTCCCGAATATGAGCCACGAGAAATGCAGCCCCGGGGAAGGCGCTGAGGAGGGAATGGGGTCTGAGGCCTCGGGGCGCTAAGCTACTGCGAGATACCTGGGACCCTTTGGGTCCTGGGCGTGTGGCTGCTGGAAGGAAAGGTGCTTATAGCTCGGAAAGACTTAACGCTGGGCATCGGTGCGTTTCCCAGTAACTGAGAATCGCGGCGCTCAGGAGGACTCGGGAGCACGCCCCGGGTCGGGAGGTGCGCAGGTGTGGGGGACCACATGGACGATCCAAACACAAGACTGTGAGCCCATTAGAGAGCCAAAGGGACCCTTGTGCCATGAATAAAGCTTTCTGGAAAATGTTCCAAACTTCTCTGGGAAGTTTTACGAAGCTCTTGTTTTTGAAAAAGGTTTGTAGAATACTGCCATAATAACATTGAAGAGATTGGAGAACTGGACTGCCTGATCCCAGAAAGCCAGGTGTAGGCTGATCTGTCCTGGAAGCCCCCTTTGGCAGGCTTTCTCATGACCAGCATGGTGCTTGCAGAGTGCCCACTCTGAGACCCTCTGCAAATCACAGTGAGGTTCTCGGAGAGGCCATTCCACCCAGCCACCTTAAAGAATACTCTGGGACGTGCTTTAGAGGAGCTGATGTTTAAAAATAATTTAAGGCTGGGCACGGTGGCTCACACCTGTAATCCCAGCACTTTGGGAGGCCAAGGCAGGCGGATCACTTCAGGTCAGGAGTTCACAAGACCAGCCTGGCAACATGGCACAACTCCGTCTCCACTAAAAATACAAATATTAGCCAGGTGTGGTGGCAGGTGCCTGTAACCCCAGCTACTCGGGTGGCTGAGGCAGGAGAATCGCTTGAACCTGGAAAGCGGAGATTGCAGTGAGCCAGGATGGGGCCACTGCACTCCAGCCTGGGTGACAGAGCAAGGCTCCGTCTCAAAAATAATAATAAAAATAATTTGAAAGAATCCTGGGATGACAGGGTAGTAGCTTCCAAGAGGAATTATCCTATAACCTACCAGGAACCAACCCACTTTGCCAGTTTGTATAGTAAATTCTGTCTGGGTGGTGAATTTGTAAAGTCCAAGCCTGAGTCTATTCAGGCTATTTTATATAGGCTATACTTTTTGTTTATACAGGCTCCTTTTTGTTTATTACGACCAACAAGAAGCCTTTTATAAGGCTTATTGTTCATCTTAGGCTTATTTGTAAATCCAGGAGAAAAACCACTCTGAGTAGTTAGCTCATAATAGCCTATATTCTGACCTTTTTTGCAAGATCATTTCATACACCAACACACAAGACTTAATGTAAAGAGCATTTAGGGGCTGAATCAAGTCCACTCAAAAGCTGTTTTATGCAGTCTGTACTTGATCTTCCCCCTGAAAGCTGTTCCAGCGTATGAGGCCAGTTCACAAAGCCAGGACATAAGACCACTCAGACTGTTCTATACCTGACAACCCCCTTCCCCACCCCCCTGCAAAAAAGCCTTCTCTGGGCCAGGCACGGTGGCTCACGCCTGTAATCTGAGCACTTTGGGAGACTGAGGCAGGTGGATCACCTGAGGTCAGGAGTTCAAGACCAGCCTAGCCAACATGGTGAAACCCTGTCTCTACTAAAAATAGAAAAATTAGCCAGGCATGGTGGCGGGCACCTGTAATCCCAGCTACTCGGGAGGCTGAGGCAGGAGAATTGCTTGAACTCAGGAGGCGGAGGTTGCAGTGAGCTGGGATCACGCCATTGCACTCCAGCCTGGGTGACAGAGCGAGACTCTGTCTCAAAAAAAAATAACCTTCTCTGACCAACAAGAGGTTTTTTAAGGCCAATACCTGTTGAGCTCTGGAAAACTGACTTGTAAAGTGAAGATAAGAGGCCACTCAGGCTTTTTCATATGGCCCACACTCGGGCTATGGTAGATGTCAGTTTGCCTGGAATAACACCGGTTTTACTGGTGCAGACATAAATATTAATAGCATCTGGGTTTGGATGACCTACCTATACCTGACCACGAGAAGGCTATCTATACAACTCCCAATAAACCCTTTTATGTGGCACTCGAAGGCCAGTCTGTGGTACCACTCTCAGAGACTGCTTCACAAATTTTTTTTCTTGCAAGAAACTGGCAAGTCACACATTTTATTCCTGACTCCTGTTTGTTTAATATAAGCCTTTTGTGTGCATGTGCTTTTCTTTCAAGGGGGACAGAGTCTTGCTCTGTCCCCCACGCTGGAGTGCAGTGATGCGATCTCAGCTCACTGCAACCTCTGCCTCCCTGGTTCAAGAGATTCTCCTGCCTCAGCCTCCCGAGTAGCTAGGATTACAGGCGTGCATCACCATGCCTGGCTAATTTTTGTATTTTTAGTAGAGATTGGGGTTCACCATGTTGGCTAGGCTGAACTTGAACTCCTGACCTCAGGTGATCCACCCGCCTCGACCTCCCAGGGTGCGGGGATTACAGGCCTGAGCCATTGCACCTGGCCTTAATATAAGCCTTTATAAACAGCAGTTTGTTGAGGAGTTCTGAGAAGCCAATCAATAAAGTCAGGCCATAAGGCTACTCCCACTGATCCTTTCCTCTGGAAAACTGCTTGGTACAACCATCAAGAAGCCTTTTTGTCACACCAATATGTGGGTAATGCCAGAAGACTGATGAGCCTGGACCTGAGGCCATTCAAAAAGCCAGTGTCTCGTGGCCTGCACCTGACCTTCCCAGGAGGACCATCTCAAATGGTTGGTGATGTGAAGGCTGCTTCTCACAGCGCATGAGGCCAGCGGCCCTGGAAGATTGTTTCATATAGCCAACAAGAGAGTGTTTCCCCAGCCAGAGGAAGACTCCTCCTATAACACCATTTTGCGTGGCTAACAGGAGCCAACGTGAGTCTGCTCCCTGGGAGATAGCTGGACACAGCAAATAACACTTTCCTGGCACTATGAAGAAACCACAGATTGATTTGTAAAACGAAGACAAAATCTGATTTCACCTGGTCCTCAGACAAGCCCCATCTATAGGGAGGCCAGTTTTTAAAACAAGTCACAAGGGCCAGGTACAGTGGCTCACACCTGTAATCCCAGCACTTTGGGAGGCCAAGGTAGGTGGATCACTTGAAGTCAGGAGTTCGAGACCAGCGTGGCGAACTTGGCGAAACCCCATCTCTACTACAATTAGAAAAAATTAGCCGGGCGTGGTGGCACACGTGCCTGTAGTCCCAGCTACTCAGAGGCTCAGGCAGGAGAATCGCTTCAACCTGGGAGGCAGAGATTGCAGTGAGCCAAGATTGCATCACTGCACCCTGGCTTGGGTGACAGAGCAAGACTCATTCTCAAAAAACCACTTTGGAAGACTGTTTCCTGTACCAGGATGTGGCTTTTTGATATGGCAACTACATAAAAGCCCAAATCATGAGAGGTTTGGGGAAGCCTGTGTAACCAGGCTGGAAGACTGATACAGCCACAATGCTGCCAACATAAGGCCTTGTAGGAGGCTATAGTTTTATTTTATTTTTTGAAACAGGGTCTCACTCTGTCGCCCAGGCAGGAGTACAGAGGCACAAAGATGGCTCACTTGCAACCTTAAACTCCTGAGCTCAAGCAAGCCTCCTGCTTCAGCCTCTGGAGTAGCTGGGGCTACAGATGTGTGGCCCCAGCTAGTTATTTCTTTAATATTTTTAGAGACAGGGTCTTAACATGTTGCCCAGGCTGGTCTCAAACTCTTGGGCTCAAGCAGTCCTCCTGTTTCAGACTATAGAACAGTGTATAACATCAATCTTGAGGCCTTTGGGGAGGACATTTCAAGTGGCTTATACAGAGGCAATCTGAAAAGCCATTTTGAAAACAAACTTACACAGCCATCCTGAAGCCTCCGTCTCTGGAATACCATATATTGTCAACATGAGTATCTCTGAAGACCTTTTTATAAGGCCAGTCATTGAAGAACTCTGCATTAAAGAAGAATAATAAGGCTATTTCATGTGGCCGAGAAGAGATTGTTTTGTAAGCCAACTCACAGTATTAGGAGGCCATCTTTCCCAGAAGGCTGTGTCCATCGGCCTTCAACATGAGGCCTCCCAGGCCAATTTGCAAAGTAGCAGGTAGGCTGCCTTTGGAGGCAGTTTATGAAGACCAAATGTGAGGCCACCCTGGGAGGCCAGGTGACAAAGCAGCACACGGGGCCACTGGGGGAACCTGGCTGCAAAGCCGCACACGTGAGGCCACCTTGAGAAGCTGGCTTTGTAAGGCTGATGGGAGCCCTGTGAAGGGCCGTTTTCTAAGGTCACCCTGGAGCACCAATTTACAAAGCCCGTAATCTGCATTTCAGGGAACGAGTTTAGAGCCCATTTAAAACCCTCTGGGAGGCCGCGTTCTAAGGCCATCAAGAGACAAGTTCACAAAGCTGCTGCATAGGGCCCCAGTCTCCATGTACCAAGATCACATCACTGCACTCCAGCCTGGGTGACAGAGCAAGACTCCATCTCACAAAAGCACTTTGGAAGACTGTTTCATAGTAAGGCAATAAATGGTCTCCTGGGAGGCCTTTTAACTGGACTTTATGAGAAGCCAGGATATGAGGCTCCTGAAGTCTCTTGGATGCTCAAGATGGGACCTCCATATTGCTCTGCAAGATTCCTGTAAGACACGCAGCGGATGAGCCAGGAGGTCACCCAGGGAGGCCAGGGATGGTCCCACGTGGTGTCTTGTGCTGGCCTAGTGGAGAAGTCCATGCTGGAACTTGGACTGTGAAACTCTCCAAGAAGGTTGTGAATGAGGCCAACACAAGCGACCTATGAGCCTTCTAGGAGGCTAGAGAGAGAACCCATCCGGGCAGGCTGGGGCGCTCTAGTCCTACTATACCCTGAGCTTACTGGAAAGGATGCTCATTGTGAACCAAGGACTGAGCTCAGCCCTGTGGATACAAAGTCCAGAGAGCTCACCCTTGAGGGCAATGAGTGTTCTGGATAGACCTGCTACTTACTGTGAAGTTTGGACAAATTGCTTAACCTCTGAAATCTCAGTTTATTCATCTGTAAAACTTCCATTGTAGGATTGCAAGGGATGTGTTCATCATACATGTCAAGCTTGGAGCGTTGCCATGCCACATAGGAGAGGGTGCTGAGATCAGCCAGAATTTAAGCCCTGCTTCTGCACAAATGATTGACCATAGGGCTTAGGGCAAGTCACTTTTTTTTTTTTTTGAGATGGAGTCTGGCTGTGTCTCCCAGGGTAGAGTGCAATGGTGCAATCTTGGCTCACTGCAGCCTCCGCCTCCTGGGTTCACACAATTCTGCCGCTTCAACCTCTCAAGTAGCTGGGATTACAGATATGTACCACCACGCCCCGCTCATTTTTATACGTTTAGTAGAGACAGGGTTTCACCATGTTAGTCAAGCTGGTCTCGAACTCCTGACCTCAAGTGATGCACCCGCCTTGGCCTCCCAAAGTGCTGGGATTACAGGCGGTGTGAGCCACTGCACCTGGCCTTTTTTTTTCTTCTTCTTTTTTCTTTTTTCAGTTTAAGACAGGATCTTGCTCTGTCACCCAGGCTGGTGGCATGATCTCGGCTTATTGCAACCTTTGCCTCCCAGGCTTAAGTGATCCCCCACCTTCAGCTTCTCGGGTAGCTAGGACTACAGGCATGTACCGCCATGTCCAGCTAATTTTTTGTATTTTTTGTAGAGACAGGGTCTTGCCATGTTGGCCAGGCTGGTCTTGAACACCTGAGCTCAAGCGATCCACCTGCCTTGGCCTCCCAAAGTGCTGGGATTACAGGCGTGAGCCACCATGTCGGCCTCCTCGAATACTTTTCAAAGTCCTGCACTCCTGAGTGCCTGCCATGTGGCAGACTGCGTTTAGGCTCTGGGGAAGCATAGGGGAATGGCTGCATTCTTGCCCTGGAGGAGCCAACAGTGCAGTGTTGGATAGACAACATGTAAGCAGGTATATTTCATACATTGTGACAGGTGCTATAAAGAGAAGCTCAAGGGCTGAAGGAAAGCAGGACACTTGGAGAATCTTAGCAGGCCTCACATACAGATATTTAAGATGGGCCTTAAAAGTTGGGTAGGAGTTTGCCAGGCAGCGGAGGGGTATGGGAGGCAGTACAGACAAGGACAATATACATGTTTCTTTCTGAACAAATGTTTGTCCAGTGCTCGCTGAGTACCAGGTGGTGTAACAGGCCCTGAAGATACAGCGGTGACCCCAGGCAGAGGGGGCCGTCCCTTCCAGAGGTCCCAGCAGAGAAGACCACTGTTGAAAAATCCTCCCAGATGAGATGCAGGAAGCTGCAGGAATGCACAGGGGACAGGTCTGTCCTGGTGTCTAACTCTTGTTTCTCTCCGCCTCTCCAGGCACGGGACCAACTGAACTGGTGGTGGCCCAATGGCTGGAGACACCCACTGCCCCGCAGAGCCCCTGGCCGGAGAAGGCAGTCTTTGGGAGGCCCTCAGGGCACTCCTGCCACACACTAAAGAAGACCTGAAGCTGAACCTCGGGGGAGAAGTGGAGAGGAGCGTGGTGGCGCTGTTGCAGCGAGCCACTGAGCTCTTCTACAAGGGCAGGAGGGCTGAGTGTCTGCAGACTAGCGAGGTGATCCTGGACTACTCCTGGGAGAAGCTCAACACGGGCACGTGGCGGGACGTAGACAAAGACTGGCGCCAGGTCTATGCCATGGGCTGCCTCCTGAAAGTCCTGTGTCTGTGCCAGGCACCTGGGGACACCACCACTGTGGCCACAGCCCTGCGGGTCTGTGACATGGGCCTGCTGATGGGAGCGGCCATCCTGGGGGACATCCTCCTTAAAGTCGCTGCCATCCTCCAGGCACACCTCCCTGGAAAAAGGCCTGCCCATGGCTCCACCCCAGAGCAGCCCTGCACAAAGGTATGTAGGGGAGATTGTCCCCAAGCACACCAGCCATCCTGCAACCTTGCTGTTCTAGAAATTCCAAGTTATCTCTCCCCTGGGGTGGGGCCTCATGGCCTGCAACCCCTCTGACGGAAAATAGCATCTCCACTGATTTTGAATTCCTGTTTGTTTTTTGAGGTATGCTCCCGCTCTGTCGCCCCGGCTGGAGTGCAGTAGTGCAGTCTCGGCTCACTGCAGCGTCCACTTCCTGGGCTCAAGCAATCCTTCTGCCTCAGCCTCCTTAGTAGCTGGAACTATGGATGCATGGCAACACACCCAGCTAATTTTTTTAGTTTATTTTTTATTTTTAGTCATTCTTTTATTGAGACAGAGTCTCGCTCTGTCGCCCAGGCTGGAGTGCAATGACACAGTGTTGGTCACTGTAACCTCTGCCCCCCAGGTTCAAATGATTCTCCTGCCTCAGAATCTGCGTAGCTGGGATTACAGATGCCTGCCACCATGCCTGGCCAATTTTTGCTTTGTCAGTAGAGACAGGGTTTCACCATGTTGGCTAGGCTGGTCTCAAACTCCTGACCTCGTGATCCACCCGCCTCAGTCCCCCAAAGTGCTAGGATTACAGGCATGAGCCACCATGCCCAGCCTACTTTTTATTTTTTGTAGAGATGGGGTCTCATTATGTTTCCCAGGCTAATCTGGAACTCCTGGCCTAAAGGGATCCTCCTGCCATGGCCTCCCAAAGCACTACGATTACAGGTGTGAGCCACCATGCTCAGCCCCCATTGATTTTGAAAATGGGACAGCTCCATTCATTTTCTCAAAAAAGAAAAGAAAACTTCTTTTTCCTTTTTTTTGCAAAAGCAGTGCCCTGTCAGCAGAGAGGCAGCAGGGAGGCTTCATGGTTCCTGAGAGAAACAGCTTAAATAGATTGTGTGGGCGAGAGCTGCAACCAGCGGCGGCCCGTTCCAGCTTTTTCTTGATGGGCTTGCTGAAGTCTCACCCAGGCAAGGTGATACCTCTGGCTGCTCCCATCTCTCTGCTCCCGGGTTTGGATGAGATACTACAACTAGCTGACGTCTGTTTTGGGGATCAATCTCACCCACCCCTTGGGTCTATGCCTCTTCCAAAGACCACCCCCAGGAACAGAACATGGTTTACCCTTCAGGTTCTGCTGCCGACGTACAAGCCTCACTTACAGCAACCCCAAGCAAGTTACTTAACCTCCTTTGAGCCTCAGTTTCCTTGTCTGTAGAGTGGCAGAGTACCAACCCACAGAAAGAAATGACTAAGACTGTACTAGACACTCGGTAGTGGAATTATGGGATGTTTCTGACATTTCTCTAAATGCTTTGCAATGTTTTCAGAATTTCCTACAATGCATATTCTTATTCTTATTGAGATGGAGTCTCACTCTGTCACCCAGGCTGGAGTGCAGTGGCACAGTCTGAGCTCACTGCAACCTCTGCCTCACAGGTTCAAGTGATTCTCCTGCCTCAGTCTCCTGAGTAGCTGGGATTATAGGTGCCTACCACCACCCCCAGCTAATTTTTGTATTTTTAATAGAGATGGAGTTTTCACCATTTGGCCAGGCTGGTCTCGAGCTCCTGACCTCAGCTGATCTGCCCACCTCAGCCTCTCAAAGTACTGGGATTACAGGTGTGAGCCACCATGCCTAGCCACATATTATTTTTATCTAAGAAAAATGCAAATGATTGTCACTAAAAACACATGCATGTAACCAAAATAAAACAAAATCCAATAAAGGGAGAAGAAAAATTTTCAACAAATATGTCAGACAATGAATATCTCTATTATGTAAGGAATGGTACAAATCAATAAGGAAAAAATCTTGAGCCCCACGAGGTAGAAGTCCAGGAGCCTGAACAGACTGTTCACAAGACGAAAATAGATCTGTTAAACAAACGTGCAGGAAAATATTCAACCTCACCTCTGGTTAAAAAAATAAAAGAGAGATATGCAAATAGCAAAACAGCATGTCATCTTTGGGTATTAAGTTAGCAAACAAGGCTTCATATGACACCCAGTGTTGCCAAGGGCACCATGGGGCCAAGGGCATGGTGTGTGGTTACCCTTTTATTTTATTTCATTTTTTACCTACACGGTCCTGCTCAGTCACCCAAGCTAGAGTGCAGTGGCATAATCATAGCTCATTGCAGGCCGGGCATGGTGGCTGACACCTGTAATCCCCGCACTTTGGGAGGCCAAGGCCGGCGGATCACCAGAGGTCAGGAGTTCAAGACCAGCCTGGCCAACATGGTGAAATCTCATCTCTACTAAATGTACAAAAATTAGCCAGGCGTTCTGGCACACACCTGTAATCCCAGCTACCCTGGAGGCTGAGTTGAAAGAATTGCTTGAACCCAGGAAGCAGAGGTTGCAGTGAGCCGAGATCGCACCACTGCACTACAGCCTGGGCAACACAGCAAGACTCTGTCTCAAAAAAAGAAAAAAAAACCATAGCTTACTGCAGCCTCGACCTCCCAGGCTCAGGTGATTTCTCCTACCTCAGCTTCCCAAGTGGCTGGGACTATAGGTGCGCACCACCATGCCCGGCTTTTTAAAATTTTTTCTAGAGATGGAGCTTTCTCTGTTGCCCAGGCTGGTCTCAAAGTCCCGAGCTCAAGCAGTCCTCCCACCTTGGCCTCCCAAAGTTCTGGGATGACAGGCATGAGTCACCATGCCCAGCCATTTCCCAGCAGTTTCACACGTGTGGACACTAAACACTGAGGCCTTGAACAGCAAGTAATGCCTCAGGTCACCCAGTTGGGAGATAGTTAAGTAAATGATGGTGCAGCCACTCCTAAAAAATTGGGTGGCCATATGGAGACTGCTTTTGATAAATGACTGGATGGGAGAGACAGGGCTGCTGTTTCATTGTGGCTGTTACTCCCAGCGGGTCAGAAATTGTGTGTGTGTACGTGTGTGTGCGTGTGTATGTATGTGTATGTGTATATGTGCGTGTATGTGTGTATATGTGTATGTGTATATGTGCATGTGTGTGTGTGCATGTGTGTGCGTACATGTATGTGTGCATGTGTGTGTGCGTGTGTGTGTGTGCATATAGGTGTGTATGTGCATGTGTGTGTGTGGTGTATGTGTGTGCAGGTGTGTGTGCGTGTATGTGTGTGTGTGTGCATGTGTGTAAGATGGGAAAAGAACATGCAGGAATGAAAAGACCTTAAGTTGATGAAGCTGGGGGATAGTAAGTTTTCCTTTATTGCAGAATTTCTGTGAAAGCAGTGTATTATATTACTTTTATAACGAAACAAACATTTTTAATAGGTAAGAAAAAAACCACCTTGATCTCATGAGGAGCAAATAGCAGTAGTAGCAGTAATAACATACTTTGTCTATTGTTGTTACTGGGACTCATGACAGCTAAGCCCTCCTACCCCTGACACAGGTTCCAGGTGGAATGCCTCAAATGTTGACTTCCTCAGGCGGCTGCTATTTTGTTCTGTTTTGATTTTAAACAGAAAGCAAGGACGGACCATGGTTCGATTCCAGATGTGAAGTTAGAAAGAACAGTCCCCCCGGCTGCACTGCCCATCCCTCCAGCATTTCAGGGAGCAGTTTTTGGTTCCAGAGAGGCCCGTGATCCTGCAAGGTGTGGCTGACCACTGGCCGTGCATGAAGAAGTGGAGGTGGGTGGCCACTGAGGGAGCTGAGGTCCCTCTTCCCATTTTAGCGTTCCCCACGGCTCCCTAGATTCCTCCCCGACCGTTCCCAGGGAAATGCCGCCTTGTAGATGCTTCACTAGCAGCCCTTGACTGATTGCCAAGGGGTTAAAAAGAATGAAAAGTAAGGTGCTCTGAATTTATGCCGCAGGTTACAGGATTCTTACCTTCTACCACTTGCTCGCCCTAAGTGGTTTTTTAATGAGTACCTAAGTGGCAGTGTCTGTTATGCAATTTTGCAGGATCCTAGCAATTTCAGACCATCTTAGGGCCCTGAAGCTAAGCATAGAAATAGCCCAAGAGACAGCCTCTCTCTGTCTCCGAGGGATTCCATGGTCTCCTGTATTGGTTTCTAGTCCTTTCTCAGATTCACGATGGGGCAGTCAGATCAGGCAGCTGGAACATGGCTCTCATGCCGTGGCTCTGCATGAGTTTGGAAATAAGGAGGCATCTCTCAAGGAAGGTAGATGGAGTCAGCCTGTTTTGTAGTCTAGCGGATGGAATGCTACCCGCTGAGACGCGTGGAGGAGATTCTCACTGTAGGAGCCCTCCTCACAGCAAACCTTTGTGAAGCATTTTGCTGTGTATACCTGGTGCTAGGACAGGTGCTGTCATCACCCCCATTCTGTAAATGGGGATCAAGGACTCACAGAGGTTCAGTAACCTGCTGCAGATCCCCTGGTCTGTAACTGATGAGGCCTGGAATTAGCCAGGCTAGAGTGCAGAGCTCAGTGGACTTCACTTCACAACTCCCCACACTGCCCACTATTCAAAGGTTTCTCAGCTTAGTGACAAAATGAGCAAAGAAAGAAGGGAGGAGGCCGTTGGCAAGCAGGGAACTAGAGCAGCCCAGCCAGCCAGACTTACCTGCCCCATCTGCAACGCTCCACAGCACTGTGTATGAGCTGCACGGCTTGAGCCGGGAACCCCACCTCTCCGTGCCCGTTTCCTCATCAGTGAAGAGGGGGACGACGGTCCCCGTCTCTGCACATGAGGTTTTCTGAGGATGAAAGGGAACCACATATAAAACACACTTAGTGCTATGCCCAACAAATATTAGCAGTGATGACAGCAAGGCGTATCTTTCTGCTAGTTTGGAGTATATCCAGGAGATTGCTGGCTGCCGAACCGTCCCAGTGGAAGTTGGTTCCAGGTACACAGACGAGGAATGGTCCCAGACACTCATGACGGTCAATGAGTTCATCAGCAAATACATCGTGAATGAGGTACGTCATGGGGACTGCTTTCCCCTAATACTTGCAAGGGAGAGGGCGTAGTACATTTAGGCAAATAGTCCTTCATGCATTGCAGTGGGAGGTTTTGGAGGAGTCAGTCTGTAAGTCTGTGGTCGCAGGATGACCGTGGCCAGCAGACATGAGGGATTTATTTCAGGTTCCTTTTTAGGGCAGGGGAGTATAATTCAGTGGGTTTTAGTCTGTTCCAAAAGTTGGACCTCAAAGACAACAGTATGTATTTAAGGTTTTAATAGTGGCCAAGCATGGTGGCTCACACCTGTAATCCCAGCACTTTGGGAGGCTGAGGCAAACAGATCACTTGAGGCCAGAAGTTCAAGACCAGCCTGGCCAACATGGTGAAACCCTGTCTCTACTAAAAACACAAAAACTAGCCGGGTGTGGTCGCACTTGTCTGTAATCCCAGCTACTAGGGATGCTGAGGCAGGAGAATGGTGGATCGGGGGAGGGGAGGCGAGGGGGAAGGGAGGGAAGGTTCTCCCGAAAGTTAAATCACTTATACTTTCACCAGCAATTAACACAAGTGTCCACTGGTTGTTGCCATTTTATGAAAATGTTTGCCAATCAGATGGAGGAGCTCAGTGCTTTACGAAGGGCGTTCCCAGTGCTGGAGGGGTTTTTTTGAAGCTGCTCCAGGGCCTCTGAGGGTTGGAGAGGACCACTCAGGATGGAGTAGAAGGGTGGCGGGGGCTGGGGCCAGCTAGACAGCAGCAGCAGCAGGAGGGCATCTGTCATGACTAACTGGGCTTTCTGTGTCACCTCTGGTTTTCCCTGGTGGATTAGCCGAGGGACGTCGGGTACCTTGCTCAGCACCAGCTCTTTGACCAGGTAAGTCTGAGACCATACTCCTCTGTCCTTCACCTTCTCCCCTTTCCTCCCCTCCTGGGCTCAGTGCGGCCAGAACAGTGGACGTGAGGAGGAGGGGAGGCAGCAGGTGAGGCTGGGAAGTCGGCAGGTCCTGGCTGATGAGGAGCCATTTTCTTAAAGTGATGGGGAAACACTGGGGGGTCACCAATGCTCCGAGGATCGCAGGGCCGCTGTTCGGAGATGAAGGGAGCAGCTCTGAGAGCGGGAGGCTGGCTGGGCTGTTGCTGTGATCCAAGGAGAGGTGATGCCGGCAGGTGGAGCAGTTCAAGATAGGTGTGAACCACCAGGCCCTGGACGTGGGCGGGTGTGTGGGGGTAGGAGGGAAGATCAGGGAAGACACCCAGATTCAGGACCCCAAAACACTAAATAGATGGGGCTGGGGTGCCCAGGAGGGACCTGGCTGGTGTGGTGTCTGCCAGGAGTGCCCAGGGAGGCAGGACTTGACAGGATTCAAGGACAGGACCAGGCGCGTTCCCTGAACACGGAAAACTCGAGTCAGTCGGAGTCAGGGCCACAGTCAAGGCTGCCTCTGCAGCCTTTGCAGGGGACCCTGAGTTGCTACTCAGTTGCTGCATCTACTACGGAGGCCAGGGCTGCCTGACTGTCTGTCTTGATGGGGGAGGCAGGGCCAGTAGGGGCTGTGCCAGGACCTTTGATGCCAACATTAAAGGAGGCTGGCAGTTTCTCTTCCCCACGCCTCTCTCTTCGGACTTATGCATCCTGCCTTCTGTCCATGTCACTTGCTAAGTGAAGAAAAGGGGGACTGATCAGGTCCCTACTGTGTGATCCCGTGACCTGCCTTTCCCCTGACCCGTCATCCTGGGGTGTGGCCTCACTGTGGGCCAGGGACCCTGGAAACCGCAGTTAACCTTGGCTCCCTGTCCTGGAGCAGCTGCAGTGGCCTTAGAGTGAGTGTGTTTTCACTCTGAGACCCTGGCTTTGTCTAAAGGAGGCCAGGGCCGTGTGCAGTGGCTCACACCTGCAGTCCCAGCACTTTTGGGAGGCCAAGCAGGACCAGCCTGGACAACATAGCAAGACCCCATCTCTACAAAAATAAAATTAGCCAGGCACAGTGGCATGCTCCTGTGGTCCCAGCTACTCAGGGGCTGAGGCAGGAGGATCACTTAAGCCCTGCAGGTCGAGGCTGCAGTGAGCCGTGATTGCACCACTGCACTCCAGACTGGGTGACAGAGCAAGACTGTCTTTGAAAAAAAAAATTACCATACATAAATAAAGGAGGCCAGGCCACCACAGCCCTCCCCCACCATGAACATCCACGATCACCTGATGTGTGGCATACAGCTCTATCAGAGGCTGTGGGAAGCCGCCTCATCCTTACTGCTTCATACAAATCTCAGAGCACAGACCCAGGTCCATGCCTGCCTTTCTCATCAGTCGGTTTCTCTGCCTAGCCTGTTTCTGCCAGGTATGGCAACAAATCCTCTGTGCCTACCCTGGCTTTGAAAACTAGCAAGGCGAGGGCCGGGTGTGGAGGCTCACGCCTGTCATTCCAGCACTTTGGGAAGGCGAAGCAGGTAGATCACTCGAATCTACGAGTTCAAGACCAGCCTGGGCAACCTGGCGAAATCGTGTCTCTACAAAAATTAAAAACTAATTATCCCAGCATGGTGCATGCCTATAGTCCCAGTTACTGGGGAGGCTGAGGTAGGAGGATCACTTGAGCCCAGGAGGTAGAGGCTGCAGTGAGCTGAGATCATGCCACTGCACTCCAACCTGAGAAACAGAGCTAGACCCTGTCTCAAACACATACACACATGATGGATATAGTTGTGTGTCTCTGACTCTTAGTTGGCTTCTGGGCTACTGTGTCCCTGGCCTGATCCCTGCCTCTCATGTCTGCTCTGCTGCCCACAGATCCCGGAGCTAAAGCAGGACATCAGCATCCCCGACTACTGCAGCCTGGGCAATGGGGGAGGAAGAGGAGATCACCATTAATGCCTGGTTTGGTCCCCAGGGAACCATCTCCCCGCTCCATCAGGATCCCCAGCATAACTTCCTAGTCCAGGTGGGAGCTGCCAGGGGAACAGTGGCCCTCCTGTCTCATGGCTCAGTCACCGGGCCGGCCACATTCCCTGCCTTTAAACACCAGGCTTTTAAAAAGAAACAAGAAGCACTGAAGGGGATGAGGACAAAAACATAAAACAAACCCAGAAACGGTCCCAGGCCTGGGGAGGCCTCTGCAGTCGGCTGCTTCCAGGAGCGGCTACTCCTGCCTGTGCTCACCCCAAGATTCCTCGCAGGGAGCCCTTGGGAGAGGGGGCAAGTGCTGACACAGCTGCCCAGGTGCCCCTCCTCCGCCCTCCCCCGCCTGCCACCCATCTGATCCAGACCAGCTTCCAAATAGAAGGCGGCAGGTTGGGGGAGGAGTTTCCTGAGACCCAGGCAGAGGAGCAGATGGGTTTGCTGTAAAGGGAGGCGCCTCTGTCTACTGCTATAAGACCACCTTCGTTTTCACAGGCAGAGAGAGGTTTAGTAAAGGAGAACCTTCTTCTAGCCCAGCAGACCGGTCCAGAGAGGCGGTCCAGGAGGGGGGCTAAGAGCTGAGCTTCAGGAGCCAGCCTGCCAGGCGCAGACTCCAGCCCTGCCACCCCTCAGCTTTGTAAGCTTGGACAGCTCATTTAACCCCTCCGTGCCTCAGTTTACAAAGTAGGAGTGAAGATAAACCACCTCAGAGAGGATTAAACCAATTAACACACATAAAGTACTTAAGCAGTGCCTGGCACAGACAAGTGTCTGATAATTGTGGGCTCCAAAAACGAAGTTATTATTCATAATGGATTTGGAAGAAAAACATACCTTTAGGCCGGGTTTGGTGCTTCATACCTATAATCTCAGCACTTTGGGAGGCCGAGTCAGGAGGACTCCTTGAGGCGAGGAGTTTAAGACCAGCCTCGGTAACATAGTGAAACCCCATCTCTACCAAAAATAAAAATACAAAACTCAGCTAGGTGTGGTGGGGGCACACCTGTAGTCCCAACTACTGGGGAGGCTAGAGCGGGAGGATCTCTGGAGGCTGGGAGGTCGAGGCTGCAGTGAGCCCTGATCACACCAGTGCACTCCAGCCTGGATGACTGACTGAGACTCTGTCTCTAAAAATAAAAAAGAAAAACATTCACGGAGAACTGTAAGCATGTGTGTGGTGGGAAGGGCAGACTGGACATAGGGAGCAGCGTGTGGAAGGACACGGAGGCCAGGACGGGCGGGGTCAGCAGCGGAGTGAGGCCACCAGCTGACTGTCGAGGTCTCTCTTCCTAGGTGATGGGGGAGGAAGTACATCCGGCTGTATTCCCCGCAGGAGTCAGGGGCTCTGTACCCTCATGACACGCACCTTCTCCATAACACAAGCCAGGTGGGCACTGGGGGTCTGGGGTGACGTTGCAGGTTCTCCCCACTGCCGCTGGAGAAGATGACGTCCTTTGCTTTCTTCAGGTGGATGTGGAGAATCCTGACCTGGAGAAGTTCCCCAAGTTTGCCAAGGCTCCATTCGTGTCCTGCATCCTGTCTGCTGGAGAGGTCCTGTTCATCCCGGTGAAACACTGGCACTACGTACGAGCTCTGGATCTGAGCTTCTCCGTCAGCTTCTGGTGGTCATAGCCAGGATAGGAGCTGAAAGGGCCTGACGTGCAGACAGCATTCATCTGTTCACGGATTTCCTGCTCTGTGGCCCCCCCTGCTGCTGGGTCCTGGCGTCTACAGAGACAAGCACGACTGAACCTGTGCCCTCAGGAGCCTTCACTGCCCAGTGAGAGCCCTGAGGGGTCGAGCTCCAGCGCTGGACAGGCACAGAGCGGGGCTGCCCAGAAAGGGGCACACTCCAGCCCGGGGGGTGCATGGCAGAGGAAGGTGGGGAGAGCCCAGAAGGACATTGCAGGCAGGCAGCCTGCACAGGGGTTCCAGCATCAGAAAGCCTAACGTGCTTGGGAAGCGGGTGGGTTACACAGGCAGGGGTGAAATGTGGGCTCTGAGGTGGCTAAGGCAGGAGGATTGCTTAAGCTTTCCAGGTTGAGGCTGCAGTGAGCCGTGATTGCACCACTGCACTCCAGACTGGGTGACAGAGCAAGACTGTCTTCAAAAAAAAAAAATTATAATAAATAAATAGGCTGCTTGACTCAAACCTGGCCCCACTGTGTATCTGCTGTGTGACTCAGCCAGGATCCCTCACTTTGCTGTGCCCCGGGTGGAAAAGACGGCAAGGCCAGCCCTCACTGCAGAGGGCCAGGAGGCAGTGCTGAGCCCCTGCTGCTGCACGAACCTCAGCTGCAGTCACTGATCCCAATTAGTCTGATGCTTCTGCCCCTTCCTTCCCATAACCGGACCTGCTGGACGCCACAGCCTGAAGACTGGAGAGAGAGCTAGGCGCCGCCCCTGTCACAGGGGAGAGTCCGTAGAGGCCTGCTCAGGAGCCTGGACCCCTGCTGGGCAGCGGGAGATTTCTGTTGTCCTCATGACTCAAGGATAACCTACCTGCCTTCACAGAAGTGCAGAGGTCTGACTGGATGACTCCCCCATGTCCCGCACTCACCCAGGATCAGGCTCCCAAGTGGAGAAGCCACCAGACCATCAGCAGTCCCTAGAAGCCTCCCTCCCTGCACCTCCAGTCGCCATCCCCCTCAAACTGGGGGAGGGTTTGAGGCCAGAGGAAGATCCCAGGCTCCATGCTTTCTGTAAATGTGTCATTTGTGTACATGCAGGTTTATGTTTTGGCCATTAAGACTTTCCCCAGCCCTCTGTTTTGTTTTGTTTTTTAAACTAAATAGAGATGGGGTCTCACTATGTTGCCCAGGCTGGTCTTGAACTCCTGGGCTTGAGCGATCCTTCCACCTTGGCCTCCCAAAGTCCTGGGGTTACAGGTGTGAGCCACCATGCCGGCCTTGGCTGCTTTCTCCCTTCCAAGATAGGCCTTGGGAAAGAGCCCCGAGGGTTCAGCTGCTATCCTGCCAGCACCTTGGCCCACAGGCTCAGCTGCTTCTCTTTCAGCCCAAAATCAAGAAGCCCCTGGAGAGGTTCTGGTTGGGGGGTGGTGGGGAAGGAGGTGTGTGTAGCTACCCTGGAGTAACTAGAAGGGGGATGGGAAGGTGGTGGCGGGCAGCTGGAACTCCAGCTCCTGATGCCCTCTGTATCCAGGCCAGGAGTTTGACCTTCATCCTGTAGGTCCTGGGGTTCTCGTCCTTGGGCAGACACCAGCAGAATCTGCATTCTCGAAAGCTGGCTGTTGGCAAGGAGAGGCCGTGACTGTTATCCTGGGAGTGGGCTGTTGAGGGGCCATGGGCGCGGCAGAGCGTGACAAACACGAGCTATCTGGAAGCAGAGCTCATTTGCTCCGTGCGTAGCTGCTTTGCAAGGACATTGTTGATTCCCTGCCATTGTTAATCATTTCCTAATCTTTCATAGGAAGAATTTACACCAGATGTCAACATCCCTGAAAGTAGCGAGGCATGAAACAGGGATGCCCCCCATGCCTAGGTTTGCCATTAGTGAGGAGTGGTGGCTGCCCAGCCAGAGGGCCCTGACTCTCGGCCCACGTGTATAACTCGCACCCCTTCCCCAGCTGAAGGACAGGCAGGCTGTGGCCCCAGCTCCCAGTGCCCCTGCCTCTCCCCGCTGGCAGGCCCCACAGCCCATCTGTAGTGTAGCGTGACAAAAAGCTGGGCATGGGAGGCCACGTTCATTAACATGTGGTATCCAGGCCAGGGGGCCTCAAACAAATGTCCCTTGTCAGATGGAAGGAACGGGAAGGGGGCATGGTCCTGCCCTGTCTCCTTCCTGCTGAGGTTCCAGTGTTCCTAGGAATCCCAACCTGAGGATGGCTTCTGAAGCCAGCTTGAACCCAAGCGCCAAACAGTCGCAGACCAGGGAGAGACACATGCAAGCCCTCACCCAAGATGTGGCCACAGGTCAGGACACTGAGACTGCTGCCATGGACACAGGACACAGCTAGCATGCCTGTCACTTGGCCAGATGAGGCCCCTGACCTCGTGGTGTTTCTGATGCCATGGCGGGAAGTCCAATAAGGACATAGGAATAAAATGAGACCATGTCATGCCGTGATAAGTGCCATGAGGCAACAGAGCAGGGTGACGGGGTGGAAAATGGCAGCCAGCGATGGACTGGTGGGGTCAGGGTTTTTTGATAGTTGACATTAGAAGAGCAAGGGCCTGACCAGGAATTCAGAGTTGGCTATGAGACTTGAGGCCCAGCTCTCAACACCATGTCCAGCAGCCCTGAGACAGGAAAGCCCTGGCCTGGGGACAGGGGAAGGAGGAGCCAACGGCTGGAGCAGAGGGAGGGGAAGGTAGGAAGGAGGACATTGGGGCCACAGGGTCTGGGGACCAGCAGAGGAACGTACTATGGAGGGAGGGGTTGCTCAGCCATGGAGGGACGGGTCTGCAGCTGCTGTGCAGACAAGGGCCTAGAAGGGGACCCTGGGAACCAGGCCAGTCCTTAATTCCTGAGTGACAAGGTCAGGGGCACCAGCAGGGACACATGGCAGTGGAAAAGAAGGCAGGCAGGGCAGCGAAGGCCTTGAATGCCAGGCCAGCACCTGGAACCCCTCATGAGCGTTTTGGGTGAGTGCCAGTGTGTGTTGTGGGGACATTCATGACGGTGTCATCATGGAGAGGCTGGAGGCAGGAGAGACAAGGAGCAGGAGGGCCGGTGTCACCAGTGGCCAAGTGCCCCAGAGGCTTCCTGGTCCCCAACCAGGACTCAGTCGAGCTCAAAGAACAAATCACCGGAAGCACCGGACAGCTGGGACAGCAGGCAGTCCCAAGCTGCCCCGGCTCCTCCTGAAGGCGGGATTTGCTGGTTGGCTCTCCGCCTCCTGGCGTCCATTCTTCCAGAATGGCAAGCTGATTGCATCCTGGAGAATCGACCTCTGCCCCAGGGAGCGTGGTCCTGGAAGGTCTGAGCGTCAGCTGCCCCCTGGGCCAACCAGCATCTTGAGGGCATGTCGGGAGGAGCGCAGACAGGCTGGGGCCGACGCCCTGCTGCTGACAGACTTGTCTCTGCCGCTCCACCACCCCTCATTCCAAGGTCTGCCTTCTCTAGACTGGTCCTGCCTTCCTGTCATTTCTGCAAGCCACCTCATATGCTTCCAAGAAACTCCTCTTGTGGTGAGGCCAGCCAGGGCTGCACTGGCCGGACGCACTGGGTTTACCAATGGGCATGTCTCTGCCCACTGACAAAGGGCTGTTCTGGGTCCCCGGCTGCCTCACTCATGGGAAGGTGGGCTTGAGGGCTCAGGTGTCCAGACCTGGTTCTGGGAGGGTCAGCCTCCCACCAGCAGGAGTCATCCGTTCACCCGAGCCCCAGATGCCAGCTCCACCCTGGGTTATAGAGGTGAACAAGGTGGGATGTTCCTGCCTGCAGTGGAGGCGGCTCAGTCACCAATTCACTGTCCAAGTTCACTCCCCCGCTGCCTCTGAGGCTATTGATGCAATCACATCTTCAATTTGCTTTGGGAAAGGCCCCTGCTCTCTCAGCCACACGGCCTGGAGAGGACGGCCCCGCGTCTCTCTGGAGTGGGTCTGATTTCCCAATGCTAGCCAATCACCCCGCCCCCCACCTCCAAGGTGTCCATGTGGGAGCTATGGGCCATGAGGGTGCTTGCAAGGGCTTGGGAGCCACTAAGTGAGAGCCATCCTTTTCCTCCGGACACTAGGGTATGATGTGTGAGGCCCAGAAGCATGGCAGCTATTTTGCCACCATGAAGAAAACAGCTGGATTTCCAGGAAACTGCCCCAAGCACGTAGCCAGCCCAGTGAAAGCACAGCAGACACAGAAGTATGACCGTGCTTGACCTCGCCTCGGAACCCCTAGACCAAGCCTCTCCTCAGGACCCCTGTGGTCAGTCCTCCTTTGTCTTCAGCCAGTCTGAGTTGGCTTTTCTGTCATGACTGAAGCATCCTGACCAACACTGGGGTTCAAAAGAGGCATGAAGACGGGGACTTCCAAGTGTAAGGATGGAGGAAGTGCAGGGAGCGAGGGGCTGACCAGTGCCAAAGGGTGGGCGGGTGCCAGCCAGGAAACAAACCCAGATACCAGAGGGGGTGAGCACGCAGGCCTAGGGAGCTCTGCAGAGGAAGCACTGCACCCTGAGCAGTGGGTGGGGCAGGCAGTGAGCAGACGGGGCAGGGGCCTCACCAGGGGTCACAGCCTGCTACCACAGTGGGGGCGTCCAGGGGCTCTCCGGAGGGAGCACAGAGGCAGGGTGTGGGTTAGGGCCCGCGCTCAGCCTGAGGCAGCAGCGGTGGGGCTGGAGGGCTACTGGCAGGTGAGCTGGACAGGATCTGGTGACAGTGGGATGCAGAAGGGTCAGGGAGAGGAAGCATGGAGCCCGGCTCCCAGTCCCGGCTGGGGTAGCTCGATGGCAGGGCTGCCGGGCACCGACGGGGAGCAGAGAGCCCAGGGAGGGAGAACACCCGTCCCTGCCCAGACGCCTGGCCTCAGCCCATTCAGGCCAGTGGCACCTTGGGCCGGGGGGGAGTCCAGACTGTGGGGAGCTGAGAAGGCCAAGGCTCACATGTCCAGGCTCAGGCCAGCCCAGTCCTGCTGGGACAGCTGGCCACAGCTGGGACTGGAGGCAAGGCCACCCTGAGCAATGACAGTGAGCTCCCCCTGGGCCACCGCTGGGGGCTCTGGTGGCTTCACCTGCTGAAGCCCAAACCCAGGGGGTCTGAGTGACAACGAATTCCAGGAAAGAAGGCAAGGCCACAACATGGAGCCTCACACACAGGCTCGAGACCACAGGCGGGGCTGTGGCAACTTTGCGGGATGGTTTATTCCAAAGCTGTGGACAGGGAAGTTAAGAAGAAAGAGGTGACTCGTGTAGACCTGCAACATAGATACCTCTCTTCCAAGAAGGGCTGCAACGTTGAGGCCCCCCAAGCGGCCAACCCCTCAGCAGGGCATCATGGCTAATGTCGCCTGGACCGAGGGGACTTTTTGTTCGATTTTGAGATACCAGGCTCCCTCTCCTTCTCAGGGTCGAAGACTTCTGTAGACAGAAAGGCGAGAAAGACACAGTGAACGGAGGGGCTGGTGGCACAGGGGCACCAGCTCGAGCCAGCAGCGACGTCTAGGCCTATACCATTCTTACTACTAACCCTCCCCAGCCTGGGAGGAAGGCAGAGTTAGCCCCAGTCCACAGAGGAACAAACTGAGGGAGCTGTGGACATGCTTTCACGCCCCCTCTTAAGAGGGCTGCCAGAGACAGCCTTGTCTACACAAGTGCTCCTGTGCGTAGGAATTTCTACTGGGTTCTAGAAAGCCCCCTGGAACATGTAGGCAGCTCCGCCTTCACTTCTGCAGTGGCTGCTTCTAGGATTCAGGCTGCTAACACGGACCCCCACACACCGTAGAGCCCTTCGGGGGCCGTCTCCAAGGGCTTCCCCAGTGCCAGGCCTGCGTCCTGCTGACCCGGCCCCTCCCACGAGCGCCTCCGGCCCAGGCACCTGGGATCTCATGGGGCCAGTAGTCATTGCAGTGGGGGCAGCGCGGTTCGGCATTCGACCGGAAGTACTTGGCCACGCAGGGTAAGTGCATCCTGATGCCGCAGGTCTCGCAGCTTTGACCCTGAAACAAGAAAGGCCAGGGACTGCGGAGCTCGTGCACACCTCCGTGTTCCACGAAGCTCCGGGGAAGCCGCAAGGAGAATGGCCGGCAGGCAGCAGGCATCCTGTTATCTTCCGGGGCCCCAGCTTAACACTGAAAATAATCCCCAAACGCCTTAGTGCCGTGGAGTCTTTGGTTTGTTTGCTTGTTTGTTGCAGTCGGTTTTACTAAACAATTCTGGATACAGGAATGCAGAGACAGACGCCAAGGGCCGCCAGCTCCTGCACTAAGATCAGATCCTACAGGAGGCGTGTGGACAGCCTCAGCTTTTCAGAAGGTTATTTGCTAACATGGAGCAAAAGCTTTAAAAAAAAAAAAAAAAGTGCACTTTGTCCCAAACTCCACCCAAGGAAATAATCAGCAGGTGCCCAAGGATACAGGTGTACAAGGGCTACGTGAGCAATTGCGATTACAAAACACAACCGTGACAGGACACATCAACGTCCATGCCGCTTCAGGGCTTGTCCTGCAAAACATCAGTGTGAAACAGACCGCTCAGGAAAGCAGCATCGATACAGATGCTCACCACACAACTGCCAAGACAATGCAGCTTGTACAGAAGCCTCAGAAGAGCCTTCCTGAGAAGAATAAAGTAAGCGAGAGCCCATGGACTCCAACAGCAGAGCCGGGAGGAGGGGGAGGCAGTGCATCCCTGCGAGCCGCAGTGGGGAGGTGGCCTCTGACACGTCCTGGGAGATGGCCTTGGTCAGACCTCCTAGGAGGAAGCCTGGGAGTGAGGGAGGGCTGGGCTCAGAGCCTGGATGCCGGGAAGTATTGTGCAGACCCGGGGAGCTGACGGCCTGCAGCGAGTTCCTGCTCCCCTGCCCCATGGGTACCTGGATGAGGAGGCTGTGGCAGATATTGCAGATCTTCACTGCATCAGGGTATGTCTCCCGGATGTACTGCTCCATCTCCAGGATGGCCCGGCCGTGCAGGGTGAACTCCCCTTCCTTCTGTAGGGACACATGGGAGGCGGCCACCCCTCAGCCAGGCCCTCTCCCCCACTGACCAACCTCTGTCTCCCTCTGCCATCCCACAGCCCAGAGCCCAGGAAGACGCAAGGGTAGAGGCAGCTTTTCCCCAGCTCCAGCCAACGGGCATCAGCCACATCCCCCTGGCAGAGCCTCAGCAAGGGAAACTGAGGCAAAGACCCAAAAGGCATGGAGACGAGGCTCCCCTATACCCACCTTTTCTCAGCACCTGCTGTGCCTTCATACCTGACTGCTCCATCTGCACAGCAGCCACAGGCGAGGCAGCCACAGCCCTCCTGCAGGTGAGGACACTGAGGCCCTGGGGTCAGTCTCACCAAGGTGCGAACCCGAGCACCCACCGCTTGCATCAGCCACCCACCCCACTCCCAAAGAGCAGCATCCTCGGTGCCTCCCTGCACTTCTGCCTCCAGCTGCAGCAGGGACCCTCAGAGATCACTTCCGGCCACATCACTTTACAGACGGAGCCGGAAGGAGTCTGGAGAGGGCAGACAGGCCCCATCACACTGTGGGCAGTGGAGCCTCCAGTGGAAGCCAGGCCTCCTGGTTCCCACACCAGGGTGCAGTCCACCCATCATGCATCCTGAAAACCCTGGGAGAGCAACAAAGTGCATGAGCAATGCAGCTCCCCAGGCGGACCCTACTGCCAGGTCACAGAAGAGAGACAGCACGGAGGAAGGCCCAAGGGAGGCAAATGACATGGGACCCAGGACATGGACCTACGCAGGCTGACTCCAGTTTCTCCACAGTCAGCTCATGCATTAGACGTGAACCATGCCAGGAGATGGCGTCACTGATGTCTGTGAGTCACCTGAGTGCTCAACCGCCTTTTCTGTTATTTTCTAATTTTTACAAGCAAGAGCTGTCACTCCCGTTCCTGACAGGTAGAACCACCCCCCCACCCCATTCCTGCCTCCATCCCCCACAGTGCAGCGTGGAGGGGGTATGCTTGCGTAACCTGAGCTCGCAGTGTGTTCACTCTGGTACACCAGTGAGGGGGCCGGGTGAGCACAGGAAGGGAGACAGGGCAGAGGTTGTGTGGTTGGGGTGTGCATTGCAGGAGCAGTGGAAGGAGTCCTGGACACCAGGCACATGTGCCCTGCACTGAGGCAGTTGCTAGTGCACAGGGGCTTTCTGCCCTTCGAGTGCTGTGGGCATGGGAGGATATGACCAGCCCCCAGGCTGTCCTCGGTCCTCGGTCCTATGGCTGGACCCAAAGCTCCCAGATCCATCGCGGCACCCCATCTCCCCGGCCACCGCCCTCTTCCACCCTCCCCTGCTCCTGCTGCTCTCTGAGCCCACTCTCCTCCAGCAACACGCTCGCTACAAAACAAGCCTGGCCCTGTCACTCTCACCTCACCACCACCTCCCCCTCCCACCCGCCCCCAGGGCTTCTCACCACCCTTAGGTCCAAGAGCCAAGTCCCTGATGCGCATATCCCCCGGGCTCCCCTCATCCGCTTGCCCCAGCAATCTCTGTGCTCCAGTGGCCCTGGCCTTAGCTTCCTGAGCACACCGGCCCCTCTGGCCACAGGGTGGTTGCAGGCTGATGATCCTCCCACCCCAGGCTCCAGGCAACTCCACACAGCCTTCAGCTCGAGTGTCACTTCCTCAGCAGCTGAGGGCCGGTTCCTCTGGGACAGCTGTCATAAAGCCACTTTCCCTTTCCGTCTGTACCTGGACTGCAGTGGGATGACCGTCTCACTGATCTCAGGCTCCCCCCCTCCAGACATGGCCCCTTGAGAGCGGCCACCAGCTCGTTTCGCTCACTCCTGTGTCCGCAGCACCTGCTGTGGGGCCCAGCACTTGGCAGGCCCGCGATAAACACCCACGGGAAGATGATACAGACCTCGCACTGATCCCAGAGGAATGCCTGACGCTAATGCACAAGTTCAAGTTCAGCCTGAGCATGCGATGCATTTTTTTTAGTTATTTTAGTTTTGAGACAGAGTTTCGCTTTTGTCACCCAGGCTGGAGTACAATGGCACCATCTCGGCTCACTGCAGCCTCCGGCTCCAGGGTTCAAGCAATTATTCTGCCTCAGCCACCTGAGTAGCTGGGATTACAGGTGCCCACCACCACTCGGCTAATTTTTTCTTGCATTTTTAGTATAGATGGAGTTTCACTGACCCGTGCGCGATGATTGTGCCGTGTGCTAGGCACGTGCGCTCTTGGGTGCAAAGCCGGGTGCAAAGTGTTGTGATCAGGGACTCAGCTTTAGGGGCTGGGACAACAGGGGGACTCAAGTGGGCTTCTTTATGCATCTCTATGTTCTAATCCTGTAGGAGCAGGTATATTTCTTGTAACATTGTGAGTTTTAACTCGGTTCCTCTGGAACCTCATCCACCTGTCTGGTCGTCCATTCAGCAAGCATTTACTGAGTGCCAGAGGTGCCAGCACTGCATTCTGCAACGGAGATGAGCTTTGAAGAGGTCATAACCCCTGTCCTTAAAAAACTTGGCCCATGGCCGGGCATGGTGGCTCACACCTGTAATCCCAGCACTTTGGGAAGCTGAGATGGGAGGATCACCTGAGGTCAGGAGTTTGAGACCTGCCTGGCCAACATGGCAATACCCCGTCTCTACTAAAAATACAAAATTAGCCAGGCGTGGTGGCACATGCCTGTAATCCCAGCTACTCAGGAGGCTGAGACAGGAGAATCACTTGAACCCAAGAGGCGGAGGTTGTGGTGAGCTGAGATCGCGCCACTGCACTCCAGCCTCGGCTACAACAGCGAGACTCTGTCGAAAAAAAAAAAAGAAAAAGAAAAAAGAAAAAGACTTGGCCTAAAAAGGGGCTGTACCACAAGCGAGAATGGTCATTTATAACCCAAGCAAACAGAATATTCCCTAGTGCCAAATACAGCCCGGAGGGGAAGAAAAACAGTGACACAGCCATTGATGGGGAGCTGCAGTCCCCACACAGGCACCTGTACTCAGCCCTGCCACTCTCAGAGTGTCCGACATCAGTGGCATCCAGACCCCTGAGCTGTCAGCTAAAAACAAAGCTAGTGGAGCCACTGCCAGGCAGCAGGCAGCCTCAGAGACATGACCCCCTGTGACCTCTCCACCTCTTTCTTCCCATCAGGTACACCCCAGGAACTGAAATCGGGTCAGGTTCCTGGGACAGGCCCACCCTACATAGAAATTAGTAACTCAGAACCCAAACTTCCCCAGCAAGCACCTAGGAGGGCATAGCTGTGGTCAACTGGGCAAACACTGAGCTGCTGAAAACAGGGCTGCCTTTTGTGGAAAAGAACTGAAACATTTGATCTGCTGCATTCAGACATGACTTACAGGAATGTACCCAGCAGATCCTGCACTCACCAGAGTTCCCAGCCCAGCCCTCAACCCCATGACCTCTGCCGTCACCCTCTGTCACCTCTCCACCTCTTTCCACCCATCAGGTACCCCAGGAACTGAATTTGGGTCAGGTTCCTGGGACAGGCCCACCCTCCACAGAAATCAGTAACTCAGAACCCAAACTTCCCCAACCCAGAGGCGAGCCTTCCTGAAACGGAAGCGGGGGAATCACCGCGGCCACAAGCAGCAGCCTCTGGCCAAGAGTCTGACCACCAAGTGAGGAAGCGCGGCCCAATATCAGGACATCCTCAACACACACGGGCACGAGCACCTGGGCGGGCACAGCTCCGCAAACCCTCAGCTCTTGAAAACAGGCCTGCCTCTTGTGGAAAAACAACTGAAACATTGGTTCTGCTGCATTCAGGAGGACTAGACATGGGGTGGGGCAGCATCCAGAAACTGGAGCCGCAGTGAGGGCCTGTCCCAAATGTCACAGCCCCTCTCCTGAAGCTTGTCTGTGCCTCCTCTGAGCACAGGCCCTGAGGAACTCGCTGCTGACAATGACACCAGTGGTAACGTCGGCAATTCTTCTGCCGCCTCCCCCCCGCGAGCCAGGCAGCCCAAGAGCAAGCAGATTACTGTGTGGTTCCATTCCTGCTCCTTACACACCCAGCCCCGAGGGGGGGAATGACGCCCTCTTACAGGGAAATGAGGTCACCTGGCTCAGGGATCAGACCCGGGTTAGATATGAGAGCCATGCCCTCAGCCCGGGAACTGCACTGCCTCTCAGTGTGTGGACTAGAGGCCTGAGCCTGGGGCCCAAATCCCCGGATGCAGCTGCTGGCTCTGCCACTTCTGGCCGTGGCGTCTTGAACACATCATGTGAGTGGGAGTGGGAGGCAGGAGGGGCAGGGCCCAAGTCCTCCCCACGGGGTCAGTGCTGGAATGCATGAAAGCAGATAAGGGATCTGAGAAGGCCAGGCTCGACAGATATCGGTTGGCTACACGTATGATTTTGGAGAAATACTGTTATTCACTCGAAAAAGTGAGCCTGGCTGGGAAAACCATGAGACACAGTACCTCAATCAGCCACTTGTTTTGGACAAACTTCTGCAGCACCTGCTCCGCTTCCTTCTTCTTCATCTTCTTGCCTTTAAGCTGATCAACCAGGTTCAAAATGTTTGTGGAAGATGCAAAGCCACTTTCTGAGTCAATGATCAGTTCCAGCTGGAAGAAAGAGCAGGTACCATACTCATCTATTAAACTGGCCAAAACAGTTTTTAAATGGTAACACCAAGTCTGGCAGGAACACAGTAAAACCACTCAGATCACAGGCAGAACTGTACACTGGCATGGCCTTCCAGGAAAATGATTTAATTAATATGCATCAACAGCCAGGACTGGGTTCTGTTCTTTTGACTCAGAGGTCACTCCCATAACATCATTCCAAATAAATCATCTTAATGTTCCCGAATCAAAAATGGTCGCCTTGCCTCACGGCTGGCCTCAGAGGCAGTGAGAGAGAGACACAGCAGGCAGGAACCGCTGGGAAGATGGGTTCCTACACACACAGGTGTGTGCTCAGCTCAGCACCTGCTCCTCAACCTTGTCGGCTAATAGTCCCCCCAGGAGACGATCTAAAAGGAATGATTCCAGCACGTGGTTCTCAGAGATTCGGATTTGACAGATCGCGAGTGGGGCTGAAATGTCTAAATTATTTTTCACCTCTGCACTTATCATTGCATCTAGGCCTGAGAACCACTCTTAGCCAGGTGTTTGACCTGAGGGCTGAGCAAATAGCGCTGAAGCCTGGTAGAGCAGTGCCTCTGAAATGTGCACGTGGAAACGATTCAGTGGGCACCTGGCAAAAATGCGGATTCAGACTCCGCAATCTAGAATAGGGACTAGGACCTGGCCTTTCTAACTAGTGCCCAGGCGATGCTGCTGCTGCTGCCTTTCCCAGATGGCACTTGGAGCAGCCAGGAAGGAGCTCCTGTCCCTACCCATGAGGCCCTGCTCTTGCCATCCAGCTGGGGCTCACACCTGGCCCAGCACTTCCTTCCCAGGCAGCCACGGTGGCCCCCTCGGCTATCACCTGGCAGCTGTGGAATTCCACATGGGTACACAGTGACATCTCCCTGCAAAGCCCTTTCTCAGATAGCAGCGGTGGCCCATGTGCCCAGTGATACTTGAAGATTCCAGTTGCCCCTTCTAATGATGGAGACAGAACCTTCCTGTAAGAAGCCTAGCCAATGGGCCATGGGGATTACTGTACTCACGGCCTTTCTAAACAGATCCAGCTCATTCTCTGCAAAATCCGTAGCCATTTTGGAAACTGAAGTTGTAGCAAGATTCACCTAAGAAATAAGTCAGCGTGACAGTCAGGCCGTGCCCTTCCTGTGTCGGTTAACGCATCGCAGGCTCGCTCGCTATCTCCCTCCCTCTCCCGCCCCCTCCTCGGTCTCTGGCCAGTCACTGAGCTCCTGTATCCAGGCGCTGTGGGCCGCAGGGATGGATCTGTAACCAGGCGTATATTACAAACTTTATTCTTTAGCTCAGTCCACGTGCCGGACTCTCAGAAGTTTTAGAACTCCAAAGGGTATACGGTATTTGGGAGATTTGTCTGCATGTTAATGGAACTTCAAATGCAAAAGGCACTGAGAAGTCCAGTAGCAAAGAAATCTGCTCTGCTGTGTCTGACCAGCATTCCCACAGTTCACTGACTGTGTAATGTTTTTTCCAGGGAATTGAGTTTGGGAATCCCTGGACTAGAGTGCTCCTTTTGGAGTACAGCCTGGCTGGGAGGAGCCAGATGTCCTCTACCAGTCCGAGGTGTCTCCGAGCCAGGGATGGGGCATGCCAGCTTCCATGTATTTCACTCCTGTATTTCACCCTGGTGGTCCATACCGGCGAGAGTAAATCTGAAAACCACTGAAGGTTCCAAGTGGGTGGCAATCCTTGACGCTCCTACACTTTCTTTAAAACCATTTTCTCCCTTTATTCCTAATATTCCATACATTTGGAGTGACTTCTTTGCAGAAAACTGTCCAAAAGCAAAATCAAACCAAAGCAAACACAGGCTACCATGTGTGGGCAGTGACAAGAGCACTGAGGTCCCAGATTCCAGTTCCGGTCACCCCGACCCTGATAACCGAAAGATACCACAGGCCTCGGAGGCCTGCTGTGCGCACAGGAAGGCAGGCTGGGTGGGGGGCCGGCCTGGTCTCAGTTTCTTTGTCCACCTCACTTCACTCAGCCCTATCTAGGTAGAGAGCACTTTACAAACAGGGACATGCATTCCAGTTCCTCACAAATGCCACTAGAGGGCTCTGCCGGGCACTCACCAGCGCATAAATGGGTCTCCCGTCATCTTCCGTGACTCCTCTCTTTATCTCAATATACAAGGACTCCAAGACACTGTTAATGTTGTTGATGAAGTCCTCCAACTTATCTACGGTGGCATTGCCTGGAAATAAACAGACCAGAAAAAGGGGGGTGGGGGATGGCTTGCTTGAATCATTCCATCCCATCTCAACACAGGGGACATCAATGCCAGACACGGGCAGAGGCTGTAGCCTCTTGGGTGAACACCAGTGCCGCGTGGCTTCTTTCTTCCTGGAGTACTCAGAAGACAAGCAGACAGCAGATGGAGGGCGTCGTGAGGCAGGAGGGCCGGGGAGATGCTATCTGCGACCACGGAGGCTGCTGTGGGCTTCCTGTCTGTGCTGGCTGCTTCCTGGTGAGAGTCCAATCAGCACCTTCAGCTTATCACTGGACGACGCGTTCAGAGCCTGCACTGAGCTCCCGCCGCACGCGCATCCCATCCCATCTCAGCCCTCTACCTCATCCCCAGTGCTCAGTGAGAGGCTTCTGTCCCTGCACGTCCCCACACGTCTTAGGTGGAGCTTTATTCCTTTCTCTCTTTATTCGATGTCCACTTATGCTCAATTACATACCTGGCCTGTGCTGGGTCCTAGGCTGGACAGTAAGAATAACAAGTGGGGGTGAGACAGGCAGCTTGCAGCGAGCCCTCAGCATGGAGAGGCCCTGTCCCCGGTATCTTTCGTCGTCATGAATCCACCCTCCAGCAGCCCTCTGGGCACAGGGGGAGGAGGCTGAGACGCAGAGAAGTGCACTGACTCGCCCAGAGTCACACCACAAGGCCTGGGCTTTGACCTCTCTGTTGCCTACCTCCCCTGGCCCTGCCAGCAGGATGCTCACAGCCCAGGGGCCGCCATCCAGGTCCATCAGACTGAGGAGGGGGCACCCACAGTATTGCAGAGGGCTCCGCTGAATGGACACCGATCAGCCAGGGAAGGAAGGGAAGGCAGGGAGGCTGTGGTGGCGGGGGAGCCAGACCACACAGGGCCTGTGGCCGGTGACAGCAGGGCCTTTCTTTTGTGGCACCAGGAAGCCTCTGAGCATGGAACAGTGGAAGGGCATGGCATGTGAAACTTTTTTTTTTTTTTTTTTTTGAGACAGCGTCTCGCTCTTGCCCAGGCTGGAGTGCAGTGGCATCATCTCGGCTCACTACAACCTCCACCTCCAGGGTTCAAGCCTTAGCCTCCCGAGGAGTTGAGATTTAGGTGCCCGCCACCATGCCCGACAGGGTTTACCATGTTGGCCAGGCTGATCTCAAACTCCTGACCTCAAGTGACCCGCCCTCTTGGCCTCCCAAATTGCTGGGATTACAGGCATGAGCCACCTCGCCCAGCTTGTGCTGCAAAATTTTTTAAAGCAAGAGTATGTATTGCTGTTTTCACTGTGTTTATATATTAAAATAATTTCAAAAGATTCATGCCTTAGAAAATCATTCTGAAAAAAAAAAAACTGCAGGAAAAAACAGACACTATGATACATTTATGTATGAAACAAAAGTAGAACCCATGAAACAGTCCCACAGGAAAAGGCCCAGCAGGTTACCCACGGGACTGATGCCCAAAGCCATCGCCAGGAAGCGACTAAACGAGGGGTCCTCAGAGGGCACACGCGCTGTGTCTGTGTTTGATTGCTTACCGACAGAGGTATTTCTAAGTGACCTGTATAACTCAAGATTCATAAAGTTTAAAAAAAAAACAAAAATCACGCTGGTGACAATGGAGGACGTGTGAAAAAGTCAAGGACATCCCAGGCCAATGAGCTCTATCAGAGGATCAGACGGTGGGGGCCCAGAAAAGCTGAGAACAAAGCCCAGCGGGGAGCTAATCTTCCATTTCAGTCAAGTTTTAAAAGGCAGTTTAAATTAAAAATAAGTCCTAATAAGTGGGTGGAACGTGGACGTGGTGAAATCGTAACATATGCCAATGACATCTGGCCTCGGCAGCTGGGGGAGCAGGCATCAGGAGGGAGGCATGGCCTGATTTTCTGCCTCCATGCTTCTGTTCACCGGTCCCTCCTTTCTGAAAAGTCCTCCCTCCGCTGCTGCACCCGGCTCGGATGGCCCGTTTTTCCAGGAAATGTTCTCTTCTGCCCTGGATGCTGTCCTCCTCTTCCACACCACGCAAGGCAGCTCTTTGCTGGTGTGGGAGCAGAGCTCTTCCGTACCTGCCTGTGCCGGTGACTTGGCCAGACACTTTTCCACCCCAGAGCAGTCAAGGCTGGGCAGCTCAGGCACAAGGGGGACCAGACATCAAAAAGCCTCGCTCCATGCAGAGTGAGTGACAGGAACCCTGTCCATCCAGTGTGACACCGGGGCAAGTCCCACCTCCCTCTGAAAGTGACAACTCACAGTTTCCACTAAAGAGGCCCCTCCTGGGTGTCACCAAGAACAGTGTGCCCTGTAGGCAGATAAGGCATTCTGATCTATTGGACTTTCCAGACACCCCATTGAGGGGAAGGGAGCCAGCAGCCCTCTCTGCCTTTCCCCTCTCCGCACCGCCTCTGGTTTGGCGTCCGGCCTCATTTTCTGAAACCATGAATGTTTTGCTGCATTTTCATCTGACCAGCCACTTCCTCCTACTGTACTCGCTCACTGCAGATCCCTCCGCTTGGGCGCTCCCGTTCTTTCCGCTATCACCCTTCCTCACGCTTCCTGCATCAGGGTCACGTCCACGCTCTCCATCGCTACCCTGGAACTGTTTCTCACAAAGGCCCCCTGCCATTGCAGCTCCTCTTAATCATGACCTGAGAATAAACTTCTCTTACGCTCAGCACCCCCAAACCCCTCAACTGACTCCTTTGGGCAGCAACAGAGGCGGCGTGGTGGCATGAGGCCGGCAGCAGAGGCGTGGGCTCCCGCCATCCTGCCCTCCTGCTCTGTGGGGCCCTGCGTGAGCCTCTCCCCGATTTCTCATCTCTAAAGGCCACACATTGTCTTGCCTCCAGCCTCACACATGTCCAGAACCCTCTTCCCTCCCGCCTCTCTACCACCTCCCCTGGCTGCCACTCCAGCCTTCTGAGCCTCTGGCAGCCTCCCGTACAGGCCTTCCCTAACCAGATTAGCTGCAGTTCCCAGCTCGGTCCTCCCATGGCTCCAGCACTCCCTTCCACGTCACACAGCGCTCTGGTTACTGTGTCCGGCTGCCCCGAGACACGAGTCAGCTGGTGACGCCTGCCAGCCTAGCAGCCATTTCCCTCCCTAACGAGACCTTCGCCTTTTTCCTTTCTTTTTTAAATTGTCTTTCTCTAGGCCGGGCGCAGTGGCTCACGCCTATAATCCCAGCACTTTGGGAGGCCGAGGCGGGTGGATCACGAGGTCAAGAGATCGAGACCATCCTGGTCAACATGGTGAAACCCCGTCTCTACTAAAAATACAAAAATTAGCTGGGCATGGTGGCACGCGCCTGTAGTCCCAGCTACTCGGGAGGCTGAGGCAGGAGAATTGCTTGAATTCAGGAGGCGGAGGTTGCAGTGAGCCGAGATCGCGGCACTGCACTCCAGCCTGGGCAACAAGAGCAAAACTCTGCTCAAACAAAAAAAGAAAAGAAATTGTCTTTCTCCTACATTTGCCATTTTGGTGAGAGAATAATTCCAGGTACGATATTCAGGAAACCAGAAAGCAGAAAGCTCAAGGGATCAGAGATGAGGGCAGCCAGGAGTGGAAGGAGGACCCATGTCAGTCAACCAGACACTCTCCCAATCTGAGCAAGGGACAAAGGAAGCTTGGAGGTGGCTCCAGCCCAGCAGCTACAGGGGGCCAGCTGCTCTGGCCATGCAGTGGTGCCATGCTTCCTGCCCATCCCCGACTGGGCTCCTGACCACCAATAAGTCCTATGTGCCCCTCCCCTGACAGCATCCCGACACATTCCTTTTTTTTTTTGAGACGGAGTGTCACAGTATCACTCCATCGCCCAGGCTGGAGTGCAGTGGGGTGATCGCAGCTCACTGCAACCTCAGCCTCCCGAGTCACTGGGACTACAGGCATTTTGCCATCACATCTGGCTAATTTTTTGTATTTTTAGTAGAGATGAGATTTCACTATGTTGGCCAGGCTGGTCTCAAACTCCTGACCTCAAATGATCCACCCACCTCAGCCTCCCAATGTGTTGGGATTACAGGCATGAACCACCACACCTGGCCCCGACACATTCCTTTCTCAGTTGACCAGAACTGGGGTCTCTTGCTTGCTTCCAAGATCCTTAAGATGCCCAGTAAGCATCGAGGTCGCACCACATCAGTGCTTCCCAGCCTCAGGTCTTCAGGACAACTAATATCCAGCTCTGCCCCTGCTCTCTCCCCCAGATCCTGCAGCCCTGATGGAGAAGCTACAGTTTGCCAATCTGTAGGGATACACCGGGCTAAAGGCATGTGTGAGGATCCTTTTGACCTCAATATTCTACGAGCCCATGGTCATGACAAAAGGTGTGGAATGAAGTCCGGATCGTGGGATTCTGAGACAACCGCTTCTAGTCTTAGAAATACCACTTTGAGGATTTAGGAGTTAATTAACACCACCACTCCTTTCTTCAGAATCGAGAACCAACTGAAGAAAAGACGCATCCTTCACTAAATATCAAAACCTCAGGTTTTTTACAGGTAAAGCTGGATCTGAGGCTGGTTCTCTGCACACCACCAACCTGCAGTCAGTGATATGGGAGGCCTAGCTACAAGGACAGAGGAATGAGGCCCGGCCCTAGCATAGATACCTCTTCTAGAGAGAAAGAGATACTCTAGCCAGGACAACTAGCACCATGTTTGAATCAAACAAGTTGAACCTCTGAACCGCTAAACACAGTGCCACCTGTGTTTCTCTACTTGGAAGAGGCAGGGTGTGTCTGGAATTCTTAGGGCTGTAGTAAAGCAGCTTGTGTTAGGCTAAAATCAAGGGGCCTGCAAATGTGTGGCTGTAATTCACCTTATGTGCCAGCACTATGTATTCACATGGTATTTCATCATGACAATAACAGTAACTCCATAAGGTACATGGTTAATATCATCTGTATATGCAGGAGGCTTGGAGAGGTTAACAACTTGCTCATAGTTTCCGTAACTCAGAAATGGACCCCAGGCTTGCCCGACCCCAGATCCTGAGCTCCCATGCACTAAGCCACACGGTTCTGCAGAGCAAGCCTAAGGACATCTCCTATACCAGACCCCACTGTCATCTCATCTACACCCTCCTGTACCTGCCCTGTGCTTTAGAGTTGCCGGAGAGAGACTGGGCCAACAGGGAGGGATAGAAGGCATCTGGGCAGCACCTGAGTAAGACACTGGAGGTGGTGCCCAAGGAGGAGCTGCATTCACAGAGATGCATCTGCCCCGCCCCACCCTACCCCACCCTACCCCACCCAGCCCAGCTCCGCCCAGCCCCACCCCTCCCCCGCCCAGCCCAGCCCAGCCCAGCATCCATCATCCCCTCAGCCCAGCCCTGAGCACTGGGCCAGGTCCAGGGTAGGTAGACAGCACAGAGCAGCAGGAGCAGCTGAGGAAGGCAAAGACCCTGGAGCGGAGAGAGCCACTCTTCCTTTAGCAAGAAATGCCTGTCAGTGGTGGCAACTGAAAATGGGCCTCCAGGCAATTGACAAGCACTGAACAAAACAGGACACTTCTCCCCTAAGGAGGAGGGGCTGGCTCAAGTCATCTTGAGACATTATTTCTTCGGACTAATTCTGAATACATTTTCTCCTTTTCTTTTACAATTAAATTTTAGGCCGGGTGTAGGTTACATCTGTAAGTCCAATGCTTTGGAAAGCCAAGACAGGAGGATCGCTTGAGGTCAGGAGTTCAAGACCAACAGATCAAGACCTCATCTCTACAAAAACCTTTAAAACTTAGCCAGGCATGGTGGCATGTGCCTGTAGTCCCAGCTACTTGGGAAGCTATGGCAGGAGGAGCTTGAGCCCAGGAGTTGAGACTGCAGTGAGCTATGATCGCATCACTGCATTCCAGCCTGGGCGACAGAGCAGACCATCTCTCAAAACATTAAACAAATCATTAAATTAAAGTGGAATGCAACTTTACCAAGGACCCTCTTCTTGCTCTATCAGGTTCCCCCACTTCCCAGAGGCTACTGGAACTGAGGATTCACTGTTTACTCTTGGGAAGTCTACCGCCCTGACCTCTGACCAACAAATAGTTTTGTTCTAAACTAGGCACTAAAAATATAAAATGTTATTTTTAGGCAGAGGAAGTAACAGCAAAAAAATAAGACTCCAAGGGCCCAAGCCCCTGTGGGCCAACTGGCCCTGCGACACAGCCCTCCCAACAGCACGGCGCTGAGGACAGGGGAAGAGCAGGCCCTGGATGAGACGGGGGTGTGGGGCGGAGCTGGCCCTAGAGAGCAGACCCTGGGCTGGGAGGAAGGAAGGGCTGGCGGGCAGGAC
Source organism: Ateles fusciceps (assembly GCA_036589455.1). Classification (NCBI taxonomy): domain Eukaryota; kingdom Metazoa; phylum Chordata; class Mammalia; order Primates; family Atelidae; genus Ateles; species Ateles fusciceps. Next base: position 2,012,007 of record JAZHEH010003064.1, read on the forward strand.
ACGAGGCTGGGAAGGTATGCGAGGAGCCATGGGATTTGACCTCTCAGCCTGGAGCTCTCATCTTTCCTGCAACCGCCTGGGGGAGAAAGATTCTCTGGACCTCCAGGCACACAGATGCAAAGATGAGAACTGCCGCGGACACTTCTGAGCATGGCCAGTGACCAGTGCTGGCAAAAGCAGGGCGGAAGGAGAGTGGTTGGTCTGGGGTAAACCACCTGGAGACAAACCATCCTTCTCCGTCGGTGCACCAGCTCATTCACTACAGGCTGCAGCACCGCTCCTCACCTCTCAGCAGACCCTCAGCGACCACCACAGAGCGGAGCCAGAAAGGATCACTGCTTCTGTTTCTCAGAGGTCAGAGAAGTGAAGAACATACCCAAGTCGGGACAGGAAGGGACAAAGTCCAGACCAGGAAACCAGATGTCTGGCCGTTAGTTGGATATAATCACGAAAGGACTTGGGTATTCATCAGAAAAAAAAATTCTTCCATATATATGCAATGATGTTGAGAATACTTCAAAATAACAGGGATTAAGCAGACATAAATACAAATAAAACAAGATCAGCTCTGCGTGCATCAACTGAACCGGGCGATGCCACACAGGGGCTTCACTGTACCAGTCTCTCACTTTCTGTTTGACTTTTTCCATAATAAAATATTTTAAAATACCTCAGCGCTCAACAGTCGTATAACTTGGCTCCTTGACCCTCAGGAATCTGAATTTAAAGAGAAAAATGAGTGTCGCGTGACAAGGTGGATTAGCTCAGGGCTCCGACAGTAGAGGAGGAATAGGATTTTAATGACGTATGATTTTAAAACCCATTGTTCCGAGCTCTGTACACAGAATTCTTTTCTTCCCCTTAAACTTGGGAAGCGCATTACAATCAGAAGTGTACTACAATCAGAACATCTGTTCTTTAGCCTCACTCAAATGACAGAGCATAAAACGTATTTTACGGTGCTGGCCACAGGTCCTGCATCTCAGCTGCACGTACAGTACCAAAACCTATGACACCACTGCAAGAGTGGCGATGGGGGACATCCACTCACCGTCCCTATCTATGCAGTCAAATTATCCATGGGACCTTGGCCAGAGGTCTATCAGTCGTAATTCCCATTGGCAACAAAGCCCGCTGGTTTATCACGGTAAAGTTCTAGATCATAATGGAAATCGTCATGAGAAACATAAACTACTATGTATTTTGCTCCGGATGCTGTTCATACAGGTTTCATCTTAATCACGCCCACTGAAAACAGGTGGTCCATCTATCCTTGAGATGAGTGGCAGCTCTGATACGTTCTGTGGCACCTGGCCCCTATCTCCACCCACGCAGGAGCCCTCACAGAGCTATGGGGGCTCTGCAGGGAATGGGAGAGGAGGCTTCCTGGTCACCCCAGCCTGAAACCAGAGCAGCTCTTCCTGATCCCTGCTGGGTAAGCTTCCTCCTGCCCAGACTGCACTGAGCGAAGTGAAAACGGGCAAATCCGATGCTACAGAGGCAGGCAGGAAGCGCAGCTGCACACAGCTGTGGACACAGTGGGGGAGCTGGCGACAGGTATTCTACCAAAGAAGGTAACGCTGCTCTGCTCCAGCCAAGTGCCCGAGCTTTGGGTGTTTACATGAAACTTCTTGGTGGTGGTCCTTTGTTTAACCTGGTAATTCTTAAAACTTAGAAACACTGTAGTACAAATGAACCATGCCTGTAAGTTAGATAGCACTGACGTTCTCCCAATTCCGATGTGGGCGGGGAAACCCGCTGTCAGAAGACACAGTGACTAACAGGCCACTGTTCCCTGACCCACCAGATAAGCAGTTACTGCTTCTCACACAGGCTGGACTGTGAGCAGCTGTTACACTCATTCTTCTGAGCAACCAATGGGCTGCAGCCAATGGCCAGACCACGTATAAAAGCAAAACTCCAACCCAAAAATCTACAGCAACCTGCCCAGAAAGTCAGCTCACCACCTCTAAGTCAGAGCTGTAGGAAGCCAGGCCAGTACCCCAGCAACCAGTCCAGAAGCTGAAACTAACCCGCAATCATGGCCCAAAAGGACCAGGGCGGGATCAGTAACTGATACTACCCTAAATGATTTTATTTTACATTTTAGAGATGGGGTCTCACTCTGTCATCTAGGCTGGAGTGCAGTGGCGCAATCACAGCTCACTACAGCCTCGAACTCCTGGGCTCAAGTGATCCCTCCACCTCAGTCTCCCCAGTAGCTTGGACTACAAGCACGAGCCACTATGCTCAGCTAACTTTGTTTTTTCTAGAGACCCTGAGGTCTCACAGTGTTGCCCAGGCTGGTCTCAAACTCGTGACCTCAAGTGATCCTCCCACCTCAGCCGCCCAAGGAGCTGGGACTACAGGTGTGTGCCATCATGCTCAGCAGCTTCCCTAATTTTTATCCCTGTTTCTAAGGGACAACAAACCAGAGAAGGCCGCGTATGTACTTGTAACCAATCACACAGGACGCCCCGCTTCTGGTTAGCTGTCTCCAGCCTGCCCTGGCCAGCAGCCTCCACTCAGGGCACACCTGAAGGCTCCCCACTCCTCTGCCTACCTGCAGTCTCTGCCATCCCCAAGTGGAGGCTGCCTCCCTTGCTGGAGCAAGCTCTGAGTAAGCAGCCCCTGCCTGCTCTCCATTTATGTTCACACTGTCTCCGTGAAGTACTCAATTTGGTGGCCATTCTGGGGTTAAGCAGGCGCAAAGAGGTGGTTGGCATGAAGGTGCCCAACCAGAGTCGTTGCTGATGGGCGTGCCCCGGCAACCTTCCCTTCCCCACTCACTACAGCCAGAAGCAGACAACAGCCTCCAACATTCTCCCGGTGTCCCCTCTAGCCTTCTCCTTCTGTCTGTCCTTCACATGCAGCTGAGTGGAGCCAGGTCCCAGCACCCAGCCTGGAACTCCAGCCCCGACCTATATTCCCACCACCTTCTATTCCCCGCTCCGCCCTCTGCCACCCCACACCAAGCTCCACCCCCTGACCTATATTCCCACCACCTTTCTGTCCCCAGCTCCGCCCTCTGCCACCCCACACCAAGCTCCACCCCCCTGACCTATATTCCCACCACCCTTCTGTCCCCAGCTCCGCCCTCTGCCACCCCACACCAAGCTCCACCCCCTGACCTATATTCCCACCACCTTTCTGTCCCCAGCTCCGCCCTCTGCCACCCCACGCCAAGCTCCTTCCCATCTCAGCCCCTTCACTCTTGCTGCCTTCCCCTTGGAAAGCATCGCCTGCAGATCTCTGCAGGTTGCCCCTCATCACCTGGGCATTGCCACATATGGCAGCTCCGCATAAAGGACTGAGCAGAGGCCCTGGCCGAAGCCACACCCCAGGCCCGCTCTACCAAGGGACTCAATGCTTCTTCCTTCCAGCTCTTAGCACCCCACGTTACCACACTGTCTGGCTCTGAGTTGCTGTCTTTCTCTTTCTAAGCAGAATGTCAGCTCCCTGAAGGCTGGGACCTGCTCATCCTGTTCACCACAGTACCCCAACATTCAGCTGACTGTCTAGATGTATCCGTCAACCAACAGAGGAAGATGTGCTGTACCAGCGGTGACCATGCTTTCTGGATTTCTAGGAAAACCCCAACAACAGAATTCAGTCCTATGGTCTACACAATAATTCCCATCACCCTATCACACCAGCACCATGGGTCTTCCGATAGTCACCCTCCACGGCCCACCCCCAGCAACTGGGATTAGATGGCAAGCTAAGGGGCAGAAGGGGAAGGGAGAGGCAGTGGCAAGCATGAAGTGAACGTGTGCCCCAAGTCCTCTGTGCCAGGCACTGAACATATATTCTCTTGCTTAACCCTCACAACTCTTCCATGAGATGAATGTGATGTCCCTCATAACACAGAAAGCTGAGACTCAGAAAAGTAAAAGAACTTTCCCAAGACCCTGGAAGAAACAGGACTTGAACTCATGCCTTTGAAAAATGGCTTTCAGCCAGCAGAGTCTGTGCTGCTCACACTGACCTCATTCCCAGTTCCCCACGCACCAGCACATAACCTGTGGGGATCCAGTCCAAAATGCATTTCCAAACAAATGATGTACGCACTTAGGGGAGCGTGGTGCACAGAAATCCTGGCTCAGCACCTCCACGCTGGCCTGAAAGGGCTGTGGTGGAGCCGTCCCGCCTAGAATCCCATGCTGTAGGCATGAGGAACAGGCAGGACTTGGACACATCTAGGCCAGTAAGAACCAGAGACAGAAAAACAACATCAGCTTCCTTGTGGTTACAGAGCTTCTTGAACCCAAAGACTCCAGTCTAAGCACTAAATAACTGCTGGCTGTCAATTCTGTATGTTGAGAAATTCATCAAGTCACACGTTAGATGTTACTTTTCACACTAATTTTTTGCCACTTTTCAGTTATGATCCCAGACTTTATCTGCCTTGATTAACCGAAAGGCAGACCAGCTGTGACAGCGGTAAGCTGATTAACTGCTCATCGTGGCCAAAGGGGAGAACTGTACAATGAAATCACTAAGAACAGAAGGAAAGTTTACTGGCAGTCAGCTTTTAATTATGATCGAGTCTTTCTTGGGAAGAGAAGGTGCTTACAAATAGGATTACAGACAGGATGGAATACTAAACCCAAATGTCAACTTCGCTGTGATTCACCATAAACGCATGTAGCCTGATGATGTACAGGAGGCCTGCGTGAGACAATGAAGCAGACACAGGCGTGTAAATCAGCATGCTGAGAAGAAACCTGGGATGAAGGCAGATAAGAGGGCTGACAAAAATGGAAAATCTTTATCAAAACCCAATGTGCCTAGGATACTCGATTCACTCACCTAGTTTTGACACATGTATTTCAGCTACCTGGTTTTTGCCCAAACATCAAATTATTTACTCTGCTCACTTAAATAATTCTAAAATCGAAATTTTTAAATCGAAAACTGTAGATATTTTTACCTAACTTGTTCTTAAAACAATAGATACTTTAAAACCTCACTAGAAACATAAAACATAATAATATAGCATAATTAATTCTAGAATGTTAGTGCTGGAGAGTATAGAACTGTACCTCATAGCAATCTGGCAACCATAAAATAAGAATAAATTTAGGGAAGTATTTTAAAACTAACAGGTAAAAATGGGATAAAGAAGGGGATTATTTTTGAAACAGGGTCTTGCTCTGTGGCCCAGCTGGAGTACACTGGCACGATCTTGGCACACTGCAACCTCTGCCTCCTGGGCTCAAGCAATCCTCCCACCTCAGCCTCTGAGTAGCTGTGACTACAAGCTCATGCCACCAGGCCAGACTAATTTTTTTATGTTATGTAGATACAGCGTTTTGCCATGTTGTCCAAGTTGGTCTCAAACTCCTGAGCTTGAGTGATCTGCCTGCCTCAGCCTCCTAAACTGCTAGGATTACAGGCATGAGCCACTGAACCAGGCCAAGAAGGAGATATTTACCTTGCCTCTAAGTACCTCCCTGAAAAACACGTATTAATCACACAGAAAAAGAGTAATTGTACGCAGGAGAAACCTGGCTGACCCCATCAACACCAAACCCCACCTGGTGGGGATGCAGAGAGAACACAATGCCACTTCTATATTATATCTGCAAAAATAAAAGGCGTAACCTAGATCTGATTAGGAGGAAGTTCCAGACAAATCTAAGCTGAGGAACATTCTATAACTAGCACATGTGGCTACTGACAACTTAAAATGGGGCCAGTCTAAACTAAGACCTGCTGTAAGTATAAAATACACACTGGATTTCAAAGACCTATTTCTGTCAGCTCCAATATGGTTTGGCTGTGTCCCCACCCAAATCTCATCTTGAGTTGTAGTTCTCATAAGCCCCATGGGTCGGTGGGAGGTAACTGAATCATGGGGCAGTTACCCTCATGCTGTTCTCATGATAGTGAGTTCTCAAGAGATCTGGTGGTTATAAGGGGCTTTTCCCCTTTTGCTCAGCACTTCTCCTTCCTGCCTGTCACCATGTGAAGAAGGATGTGTTCGCTTTCCCTTCCACCATGATTGTAAGTTTCCTGAGGCCTTCCAGTCATGCTGAACTGTGAGTCAATTAAATTTCTTTCCTTTATAAATTACCTAGTCTTGGGTATGTCTTCATTAGCAGCATGATAATGGACTAATACACCCCCAAGTTTCCTTGTGCCTCTTTGTAATACCTCTCAGCCATCCATCGTCCTATCCCTCCTCTACGCCATCCCCAGGCAACCACTGAACCATCCTGTTGTGACAGTCAGGTACACATTGTCTAGAATTTCACATAAATGGCTTCATACTCTTTCACCTGGCTTCTTACACTCCGCAAAAATCATTCTGAGATTCACTCATATTCTAGCATACAGCAATAGCTCACTTACTTTTGTTGCTAAGTAGCATGAATTTATCACAGTTTGTTCAGCTGTTCACCTGCTAATGGACAATTAGGTGTTCACAATTTGGAGCCATTACAAATAAAGATACTCCATCTCCACACAAGCTGTTGTGAGGGCATATATCTTCGTATCTCTTGAGTGAATGGCTAAGAGGAATGGCTGAACCATAGGAAACTGCCACAGTTTTCCTAAATGGCTATTTACTCCCATTTTACATTCCCAACAGTTGTATATGGGAGTTTCAGTTCCTCCACGTTCGCACCAATACTTGCTTTGCACAGTCTTTTTTATTTTAACCATATTCTAATACACATGCAGTGGTAGCTCACTGTGGTTTCAGTTTGCATTTTTTTTAATGTCTAATGACGTTGAGCATCTTTTCATGTGCTCATTTGCCATCTGTACAATTGAACTGCAGTGTTCAAATCTTTTGCACATTTCTTCCTGGGTTGTATGTTTTTTCTTTTCTTTCTTTTTTTTGAGACAGGATCTCCCTCTGTTACCCAGGGTGGAGTGCAGTGGCACAATCTCAGCTCACTCCAACCTCTACTTCCCAGGCTCAAGCAACCCTCCCACATTAGCCTCCCAAGTAGCTGAAACTACAGGCGCACGCCACCAGACTTGGCTAATTTTTGTATTTTTTTTTGTAGAAACGGGGTTTTGCCATGTTGCTCAAGCTGGTCAAACTCCTGAGCTCAAGCAATCCACCTGCCTCAGCCTCTGAGAGTGCTAGGATTACAGGTGTGAGCCACCACACCCAGCAGGGTTGTATGAACATGCTATGAACAAGCCACCCCAGGAACATGCCATGTCTTTCCATTTATTTAAATCTCCTTTGATTTCTCTCGACAATGTTTTGTAGTTTTCCGTATACGGGTCTAACACATTTTTGTCAAATCTATTCCTAAGCATTTCTTATTTTTAATGTTATTTATAAATGGTGCTATGTTTACATTTCAATTTCCAAGTATGCATTGCCAGCATATAGAAAAACAATTGATATTTGGATATCAATTTGACAACTTTACTAAACTCACTTACTAGTGCTAGAAGATTTTTTGTAGATTCCAGCAGATTTTCTACACAGATGATCACATTGTCTGTGAACTGACAGTTGTACTGGATCATCTTTTCCAATCCAGCTACCTTTTGTTTCTTTTTCTTGCCTGAGTACACTAGCTAGAACCAAAGTGCTGAGAACAGATATTCTTGTCCTGCTCCTGAGATTAGGGGAAAAGTATTCATTCAGTCTTTCACCATTAAGAGTGATGTTAGCTGTAGGTTTTACAGAGAGCCCCTTCATCAGGTTAAGGAAGTTCCCTTTTTTTCTCACTTTGCTGAGGGTTTTTTTTAAATCAGGAATAGCTGTTGGATTTTTTTTTTTTAACTCTGTGTAGAGGGCTGGGCACGGTGGCTCATGCCTATAATCCCAGCACTCTGGAAGGCAGAAGTGGGCAGATCACTTGAGGCCAGGAGTTTGAGACCAACCTGGCCAACATGGTGAAACCCTAGTCTACTAAAAATACAAAAACTTGTCAGGCGTGGTGGCATGTGCCTGGAATCTCAGCTACTCATACTCCTACTGAGGCAGGAGAATCGCTTAAACCCAGGAGGCGGAGGTTATAATGAGGTGAGATCACACCACTGCACTCCAGCCTGGGAGACAGAGCAAGACTCTGTTTCAAAAAAATAATAAAAAAATAAAATAAAATAAATACAATTTATTTAATTTTAATTATTTTTTTAAAATAAATAAAAATAAAACTCTGTAGAGTTCAGACTCCTCACTTGTGCTCTAAGCCTATTTACCCTGCTCCTTAGGATCCCTTAGCTTCCTGTAAAAAACTTTCTGCCACATCATGCCAGGGCAGACATGAGATTTTGTCAAATGCTTTTTTCTGCACATATTGAGATAAACACAAAAAAATTGTTTTAGCATAATATGGTGAATTACACTGATTGATTTTCAAATATTAATACTAAATCAACCCTGCAAAATCAGGATAAACTCTACTTGATTATATTGTATCATCCTTTTAAAACACTGTTAGATTAGATTTGTCAAAATTGAGTTTAGAATGTTAGCATCCGTGTTCATGAGGGGTCTTGTTTGGGGTTTTCTTTCCTTGCAATGTCTTTGTCTGGTTTTGGTATCAGAATAATGCAGGTCTCATAGAATTCACTGTAACACATTCTCTTCAATTATGCATAAGAGTTTGGGTAGAAATTGTGTTAGTTCTCCCTTAAATGTTTGGGCCAGGCACTATCCCAGCTCTGTGAATAGCTGGCATTGCTTTCTCCAATCCTCCCACCAGTTCTCTCCCTGGCCTTCAGAAGTCCGCTTGCTCATCAGTTCTCAGCAGGATCCTTGAGTGGGAGGGGCACTTTGGAAATCCCAAGTTTTCTCTCTGCACCTCTCGTCCACCTTGTACTCCACTGCAAGTACTCTGCCCCGCAGCCGCTAGCTGCCTTCGTCTCCCTGAACCCTCAAGGCAGGGAGTCTGCCTAGCTCTGCCTGGGTTTCCCCCTGTGCCATGGCCTAGAAACTTTCTAAAGGCACTGAGCTGGGGCAGCTGTACTGCTCACTCCCACTATCGCCTGTTGCAGAAGAAAGTTACTTGGTCTTTCCTCCAGGTTCCTGGTATAGAACTTCTGAAACCTTAGAATTCCCTGAGTCATATGGGTGACAGAAGCATCTTTTGTTCTAATGAGGCTACTCTTGGCAGGCCCCTAGGAGGGGGCTGGTCACCAGAATGACCAAGCCTCAATCTGAAGCATGGAACTCTCAGCCCCACTTCCCAGTCTTCAGGGAGAAGAGAGGGACTAGAGATGGAAGCTCTCGCCAATGGCCAGTGAGTGATCAATCACGCCTGTGTAAAGAAACCTCCATAGAAACCCCGGAATGGCCGGGCGCAATGGCTCACGCCTGTAATCCCAGCACTTCGGGAGGTCGAGGCGGGTGTATCACTTGAGGTCAGGAGTTCGAGACCAGCCTGGCCAACATGGTGAAACCCCGTCTCTACTAAAAATACAAAAATTAGCTGAGTGTGCTGGCGGATGCCTATAACCCCAGCTACTCAGGAGGTTGAGGAAGGAAAATTGCTTGAACCCAGGAGGCAGAGGTTGCAGTGAGCCGAGATCACACCATTGCACTCCAGCCTGGGCAACAAGAGCGAAACTCCATCTGGAAAAAAAAAAAAAAAAAAAGCCCAGAACGACACAATTTGGAGAGCAGGTTATCAAACACACGGAGGTGTTGAGACAGTGGTGGAGTTCCGTGCCACCCCACCTCCCACACCTGGCCCTATGCATCTCTCCTATGTGGCTGTTCCTGACTTGTTGCCTCTATAAAAACCACGTTAAGTCAAAGTGTAAGTAAAGTGTTTTCCTGAGTTCTATGAATCATTCTAGAAAATTATCAAACCCAAAGAGGCAGTTATGGAAACCCCTGATATATAGCCATTGGTCAGAAGTACAGGTAGCCTGGGACTTGTAACTGGCTTGGGTCAGTCCTGTGACAATGAGCCTTCGAACTTGTGGGGTCTGATGCTAACTCCAGGCAGACAGTGTCAGAATTAAACTGAATTGTGGAATGCCCAGTTGTTATCTAGAGAATTAGAGAAGCAGTGTTAGAAAAGATACCACATCAAGTACCAAGAGAAAAAGAAACCATCATTGCCTGTCTCTCGAAAGATTACTGTCCTTCACTGACTCGTGTCCAGTATTTCGTATCTTGCCAATTTTTTAACTATTTTAGGCAAGAAGGCGTATTGAGCCCTGTTGCTCCATACTGGCCAAAAGTGGAAAACTTCAAACACAAGCTTTCTCCCAAGTTTGAAGTTTTGAAACTTTGACTACCACTATCAAGGCAGCCTATATTGGAATCATCTGACTCCACGTCTGTAGGATTCCTGAGAGCCAAAGTAAAATAAAACTTTAATCTCTGAGTCACTGGTCCCTAGCACAGAGGCCTGGCTCTCTTGAGAGTCTAGGGAAGCTTTGCTGGTTGAATGAATGTACGTGTGGAGGCAAGCCCTAGGTCAAAAATCTAAGGTCCTCTAAGAACCCAGGTCCCCAGTGCCATTCTGAAAGGCTCGACCCCAAAGCCTGCACTGAACTTGAGAACCAAATCTAAACTCTTCACTAGCCAGGAGAACTGGGGACTTTGTTTCCCCTTAATGACAGTAAGAAGAGAACCCAAACCAAAGCCCAGAATAAGAAGGGCTTTGATAAACTGGACAAACACCCTGGGAAATGGCAATTCGAAGAACTTGCAGATTTAATCACTCCCTTGTTTCATAATTTTCTTAGACTCTAAATATTTTTCTAGTTAGTACAAGGGGACTTTCCTGGCCATCTCTTCAAAAGATAACAAATTAATAATATTTGGTCTTGCAAGTATCCACTTAAGGTTAGATCATTTCTATCATTTCTTGTTTCAAAATCTCCCTAATAACAAGAACGCACAGTAACAAGTTTTTTCTTATTTTTCTTTCATGAGGATAGGAGAAAACAGATTAGCTCTACCCTATTCACCCTGGCTATAAACATATCTAGGTGCAAAGAAATGGTACACAGTGTGAAGAATAAATCAATTCCTAGACACATTCTACAGGACTTTCCTAAGTTAGATCATAACAGTTTTAAAGGTCAAATAAAGGCAAAAACACTTTCAGTCTTAGTACCAAGCCATCATGTGGCTCCTTGCAGTAAGCTGTGAAACTTCCCCACTAACATTAAAGCTTACAGTCAGGACTCACAGGAGAAAAAAGAGAAAAGGACTAAATTGTCAGGTAGATAAGAGATTAAGGATTAACACAAGCATTCTTTTTCTTTTTTTTTTTTTTTTTTTTGAGTTGGAGGCTCACTGTGTTGCCCAGACTGGAGTGCAATGATGCAATCTCTGTACACTGCAACCTTCACCTCCCCTGCTCAAGTGATCCCCGTGCCTCAGCTTCCTGAGTAGCTAGGACCATAGGTGCATGCCCCCCACACCTGGCTAATTTTTTTGTATTTTTGGTAGAGACTGGGTTTCACCATGTTGCTAAGGCTGAAGACAAGGGTTCTTATACCCATCTCTGGAGGATATTGAGGGGGTGGGTTTAAAGTCCTACTATGCTTTTTCTTTTTTTTTTTTTTTGAGACACAGTCTTGCTCTGTTGCCCAGGCTGAAGTGCAGTGGCATGATCTTGGCTCACTGCAACCTCCACCTCCCAGGCTCAAGTGATTCTCCTGCCTCAGCCTCCCGGAAGCTGGAACTACAGGCTCCCATCACCACGCCCAGCTAATTTTTGTATTTTTAGTAGAGACGGGGTTTCACTATGTTGACCAGGCTGGTCTTGATCTCTTGACCTCAGGTGATCCACCCTCTCAGCCTCCCACAGTGCTGGGATTACAGGCATGAGCCACCACACCGGGCAACTACCACGCTTTTTTTTTTTTTTTTTTTGGCAATTTTATTTATTTATTTATTTATTTATTTATTTATTGTGTATTTGGGCTCTGGGGTACATGTGCACATCCTGCATCCTGCAGGATTGTTGCATAGGTACATACATGTCATGATGGTTTGCTATCTCCATCCCTACCCCCCGCACCCACCGTCGCCTACATCAGGCATTTCTCCCGGTGTTATCCCTCCCCATCCTCCCTACCCCACCCCTCCCCAGTGTCCCTCCCCAGCCCTGTGAGTGTTGTTCACTTCCCAGTGCCCAAGTGTTCTCATTGTTCATCACCCACCTATCAGTGAGAACATGTGGTTATTTGGTTTTCTGTTCTTGTGTCAGTTTGCTGAGAATGATGGTTTCTAGGTTCACCTACATCTCTACGAAGGACAAGAACTCATCAATTTTTATGGCTGCATAGTATTCCATGGGGGTATATGTGCCACATTTTTTTTTGTCCAGTCTATCATCGATGGGCATTTGGGTTGGTTCCAGGTCTCTGCTATCATAAACAGTGCCGCAATGAACATATATGTGCATGTGTCTTTATAACAGAACGATTTCTAAATCGTTCTACCATGCTTTTTAAAGAGCAAGAGAAACTAGCTTAACAGCTGTAACATCCCCTTTTAATGCAAGAGTCTCTCACCAAAGATCCCTCTCTGCCAGTGCAAGTGTGCCACATTTACTTTCACTGCCGGGATGGTTCTCAAGCCTAGCACTGTCTCGCTCTCTGATTCAAATACTTCAAGATGTCTACTCTGTCCACAGAAGCAGAAGTAAAAACCATTACTATGGTGTACAGGGTTCTTCACAGTCTGTAAACCTACACACAAAAAAGAATGTATTCTCTTCCCACACATCATATATTCTTGCCTAGGGATTCCCAGGGTAGGCTATTAGCAGGTCAATTAGGTTTGGATACACAGAATTAAACACAGTTCAACAGGTTAACCTGCTCCTGGGCATTATTGAGCTCCCAGAATTCCACATGGAACGCCTCCATGGTCCAGTGCTCTGGAGAACGCATTTCAGGGGGATGCTACTCTCCAGACACTGCAAACTGCTTCTTCTCTAACGTGCCACCCTCTTTCATTCTTCCTTCTTTGCACATCTTGAAGAGTATCTGTTTCTGTTCTGTCTCCCCCTTCTCACTCTCATTCACCGCTCACCTCTGTGGGATCAGGCTGTGAACTCTAACATGCTGCAGAAACCGCAGTGCTCTGAATGTTGGCATCTACCTTTTCTCGTGTCCCTTCACGTTTGGAAAAGTACAACATGATGTTCGTTACTTATGAATGCATTTGTATTTGCATAGAAGTGGGCGAGAAGAAGATGTAATGCACTCGTGAGGTGCTTGCCTTTGGGGACAGGAGGAACACCTTTTCTGGTGTCCCTTCTCCCTCTCCCAGCTCACTGCAAGGAGCTATAGGATGCTGAGGACTAAGAATGGACGTGTCTTTGACTTTGTGTCCCCTCACCTGTGTACTTGGTCCCTGTGTACCTGTACACACCCGTTCTCACACCTCTTGGCTTGGCTCACTTCTATGTCAGTTTTTTTATTCTTCTTTCGAAACTTAAAAATACAGAGAGAAGGGCAAAAATGCAGAATAAAAACCAAATACCTGAAATCCCATTCATGAGAGGTGACAACCATTAGACTACGCTAATGATGTCATGTGGTTAGGCTAGTAATGTCACATTGGCTTCAAGACTTTTCTTTTTAATAAAGGAGCATAACCAGATAAAAATGAAGGGTTCTGTATTTCTGCTGACAGCCCACTCCCACTCTGCCTCTCCCCCTCCCAAAGGCAAGCACGTCACCAGTGTCCTGCGTCTTCTTCCGGTCCGCTTTATGCCTTTACACGCAAATGCATTCACAAGCAATGAAAATCATCTTGTACTTCACAAAAAAAAAAAAACACAATCACATCATATAATAAGCATACTCATCACCTTTCTTTTTCAATGAGTAAAAGCTAAATCAGTAAGATCTACCCATCCATGTTGGCACGCAATTCAACAATGTCTGCCAGTGCTGATTAAACTGATCTATCAACACTGATCCTATGGCTTCTTCCACTATCTCCAATTACTGAGAACTCAGCACCAGGTCTTGTCTCCAAGGGCTTCTTATTCGCCCCTCCCAGTGGCCCCCTGACATGCCCCAAATGCCTTCAGTTGACACAGGGCAGGAATACACTCTCCAGGTCTGGCCCGGTCTAAGCCTGTGCCCTTCAATGCTGTACTAAGCTGCCCCATTTTTTTATTTGTTTTGTGATTTTTTTTCTTTTTTTTAATAAAAAAATAGAGAGGGTCTCGCTACATTGCCCAGGCTGGTCCCAAACTCCTGGCCTCAAGCAATCCTCTCACCTCGATTCCCAAAGTGTGGTGATGACAGGCATGAGCCACCACATCTGGCCAAGCTGCCCTGTGTCCATCAGTAGCCCACTAAGTACTGTCCGTGCGCCAGATGTCTTGTACGTATCATGTCTCTCAATTCCCGGAACCGTGCACTTACTTATGTGTTAAGTACAGTTACTATCCCCACTTTGGAGATAAGGAAACTGAGGCTGGGGCAGGTGCTGGAAGCTTGGTGTGAACCACAACTATACAGCTTCAGACTCCAAGTTTTTATCCATGCAGCTACATGTCAGGTTTACTTGGGAAAAAAATCAAAGTGAAGACGAAATGAGAAAGACGGGCCGGTGTGGCCGGGCATGGTGGCTCACGCCTGTAATCCCAGCACTTTTGGAGGCCAAGGCAGGCAGATCACCTGAGGTCGGGAGTTCGAGACCAGCCTGACCAACATGGAGAAACCCAGTCTCTATTGAAAATACAAAATTAGCCAGGCATGGTGGTGCATGCCTATAATCCCAGCTATTCAGGAGGCTGAGGCAGGAGAATCACTTGAGCCCGGGAGGCAGAGGTTGCAGTGAGCCAAGACGGCACCACTGAACTCCAGTCTGGGCAACAAGAGCAAAACTCCATCTCAAAAAAACAAAAAGTAGCTGGACATGGTGGTGCACACCTGTAATCCCAGCTATTCGAGAGGCTGAGGCTGCAGAATCGCTTGAACCCAGGAAGTGGAGGTTGCGGTGAGGCAAGACTGCACCACTGCACTGCAGCCTGGGCAACAAGAGTGAAATTCCACCTCAAAAAAACAAAAAAAGAGATGGGCCGGTGTAAGACTGTGAAGAGGCTTAGAGGCTCGAATGCTCAGGTCCGGAGTACTGGCTAACACGTTACGTGGTATCGTACCTACATCACTGGTCCCTGATCGACACACAGAGCGCCCTGGGAACAGGGAAACGGTACTCACGGTCGTGGACCTTGTAGCAGTGCTTTTGCATGCGCTTCACGTCCCGCTCCTCCAGCACGCCATGAGTCATCAGCAACTGGAGGAAGCGCCGGTGGACATCAGTCATGACGCCCGTTCTCTTTGCACTGCCCTGCATGTGGGAACGAACTGAAAAGGAAGTTAATGACACTGGTCATCCGCAAGCACATCACAAGCAATGTCCTAGGACTTGTACTCATTTACACGAACAAATATAAATCTGCTATCATTTTTAAAATGCATTCTTCATGCTGACTACTACAAAGGTCAGAAGAAGAACACAAGTCACAGCAAATCAGGACTGGGCAGTGGTTAAGAGGTGTGCACTCTGGAGCCAGAATGCCGGGGTTCGGGGCCTGGCTTTCGCACATACTAGGTGTGTGAAATTGAGCAACTTAAGTCTCCACGTGCTTCGGTTTCTGATCTGTAAAGTGAGAATAATGACAGAAACATCCTCTGCAGAATTGCTACGAAGATTAGACGGGTTAATACATGTAATAGCCTGGTAACATAGTAAGCACTAAATAAGTGTGAGCTACTTTTACTATTAGGCAACTCTGGGCCTAACCCTTGGCTCAGCCTTTTACCAGATCTATGGCCGTGGAGAAATTTAGCAGAGGCACCGTTTTCTCACCATAAAATTATAATAAAGTTTATTACTGAGAGAACTGTGAGTAAACACTTAATAAATGTTAGTTTCCTCCTCTCCCCAAACCACTAATAAAACAACTATCATGGTAGGACTTCAGGCTGTTTTTTCAAATCTCCTGCTCGCTAATAAAATGCAATCTTTCTACAAACTACAGAGGTCACAGCTAATAAAGGTATTCTGCAAGCCCTGATCAAAACGCTAGCTACTGCCATGGAACACGCAGTGCAGGGCTATGAATGTTAGAACTAAACAGGAAGCACTGAGACCAGAAAGTCCCAGACCTGCCCGATCCGAAGAATGTCCTAATGTGCATATTAACAATACAGATTCCCAAACCCTTTCCTGGATGTTCTGACTGCAGTGGGTCCTGGAATTCTGAGGTGTTTACATTCATTTTAGGTGATGTCATGATCTCACAAGAAGTTCACTGTTGCCGTGGGCAGATACTGCACGCAAACATTTTTAGCTAATGTGCTCAGCCTCCCTAAGGCCCAGTCTTTTCATCTCTAAAACAGGGAAACTGTAGCTATTTCAAAGAGGAAGCCTAAAGGAGTCCCAACTACCAAAGGCTTGCCAACCACCTGGCACATAAAAGACAAGCAAGACGGCTAATTACTGCTCTTCTACTTTTTTTTATTTGAGATGGGGTCTCACTCTGTTGCCCAGGCTGGAGTGCAATGGCATGATCTGGGCTCACTATAACCTCTGCCTCCCATGTTCCAGTGATTCTCTTGCCTTAGCCTCCCGAGTAGCTGGGACTACAGGCATCTGCCATGTGCCTAACTAATTTTCGTATTTTTAGTAGAGACAGGGTTTCACCATGTTGGCCAGGCTGGTCTCGAACTCCTGACCTCAGGCAATCCACCTGCCTTGGCCTCCCGAAGTGCTGGGATTACAGGCGTGAGCCACCACGCCCAGCCAGTGCTGTTCTTTAACCGCATCCTCAACTGGACCTCAGGACTGGGAAGATGCACGATCTTATAACCAGTTCCTCCAACTGCCTGCTAGAAAGACATCCTCCATCTCACCAAATCTGCACCTCAACAAAGCCTACATTAGATTCATCCTCTCTTTCCATCTCCTCAGCCCTTTTCCTCTCCCAAGTCCTTCTCTTTACAAATCATCTGGTGTGGAAGGTGCAGTCCACACAATCATACCACACACCTGAGCATCAAACTCTGGTCCTCCTCTCCTTAAACCTCAAATCCAGCCAGTCATCAACTCTGTTTCCTATCACTAGGGCCACGCCATGTCAATGTACTTAGCACCCCCATATTTGCCAGTGGTTGTTCTTTCTGGGCACAGGGATAGAATGGACCAGGCTAAGAAAAACTGACTTATGGCCAGCTGGGGTGGCTCACGCCTGTAATCCCAGCACTTTGGGAGGCCAAGGCCAGCAGATCACCTGAGGTCAAGAGTTCAAAACCAGCCTGACCAATATGGTGAAACCCTGTCTCTACTAAAACTACAAAAATTAGCCGGGCGTGGTGGCAGGCACCTGTAGTCCCAGCTACTCAGGAGGCTGAGATAGGAGAATTGCTTGAACTTGGGAGGCGGAGGTTACAGTGAGCCAAGATCATGCCACTACACTCCAGCCTGGGGACAAAGCAAGACTCTATCTTCAAAAAAAAAAAAAAAAAAAAGTACCTCTATCCTGCAAACAAAGGACCTCGCTACAAACTAAGGGTCTTTAAGCAGGAAAACGGTGTTACCTAGCTGTGTGTTAGGAAGATTATGTCCTTTGGCATCGTGGAGGTGTAGAGGAAAGAAACGGGAGGCAGAGTTCAGAAAGCAGTCTACTGAAGGGATACTACAAAAGGGGACGAGGCTCAGCAGTGGAGACAAATGATATGAATCATGGCCATCGTGATCCTATCAAGTCTCAAGCAGAATAAACTCTAAAATATCCATCTAGGTACATCCTAGTAAAAGTACTCAATACCATAGATTAAAAGCAATTAAAGAAAAAGTCAGATGACTTCTAAAGAGCAATAATTCCACTGACAGCTGACATCACAATGGCAACTATGGAAGTCGGTCACAGTGGAAAAATATCTTCTATGCTGGGAGGATGTGTCTCAACAGAGAATTCTCTATCCAGCTAAAGACTGAGAGTAAGACAACATTTCCAAACAACGAAAAACTGAAAGAGCAAGTGACCAGCAGATGCTCCCTAAAGGAAATTCCAAAGCATGTAGTTCAGGAGGAAAGACAGTGAGGCACATTGGAAGGTCTAAAACGCAGAGTAGAATAGAGAGCAAAACAATTTGTAAATATGTGGTTAAATCCAAGGTAACTGTGTAAAACGGTACAAATCGGAAGAAATGCTTCTATCTTTTAAAAAAAAGTCTTTAATACAACAGCAAAAAAGAATGAGGTTTTTTAAAAATTAAAATACACAAAAATAATAACATAAATGGGAGGTGAGCAATCACTAGGATTAATGTTCTAATAGCCTTGTCATGACTAGGAGTAGCAACTGGACATTAATAAATTTTACACTTGGCCAGGCGCGGTGACTCACGCCTGTAATCCCAGCACTTTGGGAGGCCAAGGCGGGCGGATCACGAGGTCAAGAGATCGAGACTATGGTGAAACCCTGTCTCTACTAAAAAAATACAAAAATTAGCTGGGCGTGGTGGTGCGTGCCTATGGTCCCAGCTATTTGGGAGTCTGAGGCAGGAGAATTGGTTGAACCCGGGAGGCAGAGGTTGCAGTGAGCCGAGATCAAGCCACTGCACTCCAGCCTGGTGCCTGGCAACAGAGCAAGACTCTGTCTCAAAAAAAATAAATAAATAAATAAATAAATAAATTTTACACTTGCATTTTACAATTTCTAGAGTAACAACTTTTAAAAAAACAAACAGTGCATATAATTTCCAAATAGTAAAGGAGAATAATGTAATGAGAAAAAAATAATCACTTACTCCTAAAGATGGCAACAAAGGAAAGGAAAAACAAAAAACCAGGATAGGAAAAACAAGCACAAAACAACAAAATAAGTCGGGAGAAATAATCCAACTGGATTAGTAATAACAATGAATGAAAATAGACTAAATGTTCCAGCTTAAAGACAAGGACTGTTAGGCCAGATTTAAAGCCGTGTCAAATTAATAATGAATAAAATCTATCTCTATATTTTAAGAGTTCCATATAGGCTGGGCACACTAAGCCCAGGAGTTCAAGATCAGCTTGAGCAACATGGCAAAACCCCATCTCTACAAAAAATACAAAAATTCGCTGGGCACAGTGGCATACCTCCGTAGTCTCAGCTACTTAAGAGGCTGAGGTGGGAGGATTGCTTGAGCCCAGGAGGTCAAGACTGCAGTGAACTGCGATCACACCATTGCACTCCAGGCTGGGCAACAGAGTGAGGCCCTGTCTCAAAAAAAAAAAAAAAGTTTGCAGGGGCTGGCAGTGGTGGCTCATGCCTGTAATTCCAGCACTTTGAGAAGCCGAGGTGGGTGAATCGCCTAAGGTCAGGAGTTGGAGACCAGCCTGGCCAACATGGAGAAACCCTGTCTCTACTAAAAATACAAAAATTAGCCAGGCGTGGTGGCATGCGCCTATAGTCCCAGCTACTCGGGAGGCTAAGGCATGAGGATCTCTGGAACCCGGGAGGCAGAGGTTGCAGTGAGCTGAGATAGCACCATTGCATTCCAGCCTGGGTGACAGAGCAAGACTCGGTCTCAAAAAAAAAAAAAAAAAAAGCTATAAAATGAACAGCAAATTAAATCCAAAGAAAGGTAAAATGAAAAAATAATAAAGGGCAGAAATTATTAAGACTGAAAATAAGCATATATCTAAGGTCAACAAAACCAATATTATTCTTTGAGAAAACATAATAAAAGTGAAAAACTTCTGACAAGATTTTCCAAGAGCTAAAACTTATAAATAAACAATATTTTGAAAGAAAAAAGGAAATTAATTGCAGATAACACAAACATCTGCAATTAATAAAAAGATACTTAAAGATATTATCAATACAATTAATCTGAAATTTAACTATGTACAAAGTCGTAGGAGATTTATTCAAAATTAATGAATGAATGACCTGAAAACCTAAACCGTCCTAGAACCATTAATGACATTTTATAGAAAATCCATTTCCTCACAAAGAAAACTTCAGGTCCCAATGACTTTATCAAGAAGTCCTACCAAATATTCTAGAAACAAATAATTTCAAATGTTACACAAACAATCTCACAGCCACAAAAAAAGCAAACACTCCCCCAACCCATCTGATCAGGCTAACCTAATTTGGCCCTGAAACCTAACAAGGACTTTGAAAGAAAGGAAAATTACAGAAAAAAAAAAATCTTGCATGAACACAGCTACAATGTGTCCTAAACGAAATGTTAACAAACTTAATCCAGACATATAAAAGGAATGACATATCATCACTTAGGTTTATTCCAGCAATGGCTTAACCTCTAAAACTCAATCAAGGTGAGTCACCACATTGATAAAGGAAAAAGCATTTTAAAATTCACATGGGGCTGAGCATGGTGGCTCACACCTGTAATCCCAACACTTTGGGAGGCCAAGGCAGGCAGATCACTTGAGGTCAGGAGTTCAAGAAACCCCGTCTCTACTAAAAATACAAAAATTAGCTGGGTGTGGTGGCGTACGCCTGTATCCTAGCTACTCGGGAGGCTGAGGCAGGAGAATCCCTTGAACCTGGGAGGTGGAGGTTGCAGTGAACGGAGATCACACCACTGCACTCCAGCCTGGGGCAACAGAGTGAGACTCCATCTCAAAAAAAAAAAAAAAATCACATGGAACCAAAAAGAGCCTGAATAGCCAAAGCAATCCTAAGCAAAAAGAACAAAGCTGGAAGCATCACGTTACCTGACTTCAAACTATACTACAGGCCTAAACAGCATGGTACTGGTACAAAAACAGGCACATAGACCAATGGAACAGAATAGAGAGTCCAAAAATAAGGCCACACATCTACGACCACCTGATCCTTGACAAAGCTGACAAAAACAAGCATTGGGAAAAGACTGCCTATTCAGTAAATGGTGCTGGGATAAGTGGTTAGTCATATGTGAAGACAGAGACTGCACCCCTTCCTTATGGCACATACAAAAATCAACTCAAGATGGATTAAAGACTTAAATGCAAGACCTAAAACCTACAAAATCCCTGCAAGACAACCTTGGCAATACCATCCTGAACATAGCAACGGGCAAAGATTTTACAACAAAGACACCAAAAGCGATCACAGTGAAAGCAGAAATTGACAAACAGGATCAAATTAAACTTAAAAACTCTGCACAGCAGAAACTACCAACAGAGTAAACAGACAACCTACAGAATGGGAGAAAATATTTGCAAACTATGCATCTGACAAAGATCTAAATAACCAGCATCCATAAGGAACTTAAATTTACAAGAGAAAAACAATCCCATTAAAAACTGGGCAAAGGACACTTTTCAAAAGAAGACAAACACGCGGCCAACAAGCATATGAAAAAAAAAGCTCAGTATCACTATCATTAGAGAAATGCAAATCGAAACCACAATGAGATACCATCTCACATCAGTCAGAATGGTGATTATCAAAGTGTCAAAAACTGACAGGCGAGGTTGCAGAGAAAAGGAAACGCTTAGAAACTGTTGGTGGGAGTGTAAATTAGTTAAACCATTGTGGAAAGCAGTGTGGTGATTCCTCAAAGAGCTAAAAGCAGAACTACCATTTGGCCCAGCATCTCCATTACTGGGTATGTGCCAGAGAAATATAAATATTCTACCATGAAGACACATGCCCGGGAATGTTCATTGCAGCTCTATTCACAATAGCAGACATGGAATCAACCTAATGCGCATCAATGACAGACTACTGGATAAAGAAAATGTGGTACATATACACCATGAAATACTATGCAGCCATAAAAAACAATGAGATAATGTCTTTGGCGGGAACATGCATGAAACTGAAGACTATTACCCTCTGTACGCTAACACAGGAACAGAAAACCAAATACCACATGTTCTCACTTATAAGTGGAAGTTAAATGATGAAAACTTATGAACACAAAGAAGGAAACGACACTGTGGTCTACTTGAGGGTGGAGGGTGGGAGGAAGAAGAAGAGCAGAAAATATAACTGCTGGGTACTGGGCTTAACTCCTGGGTGATGAAATAAGCTGTATAACAAACTCCATGACATGAGTTTGCCTATCTAATAAACCTTCACATGCACTGCCAAACCTGAAATAAAAGTTTTTTTTAAAAAAGCACATGATCATCTTAATAGATGCAGAATATACAACTGATAAAATTCAACACATATTTACACCAAAAACAAATTTGGAATTGAAGAAAACATCTTTTATCTACTAAGTGACATCTATTAAAAAACCTGCAGCCAACATCATGCGGAAAAATGACAGCAATCACTTTAAAAACCAAACTGATCCAATGCAATGGAATCAAAGCAATTGAGATCAAAATCCCAACAGGCTTTGTGTATGTATGTGATTTGACAAGATGATTCCAAAAATTTACATAGAAAACACAAAGGCAAAACAGCAAAGACATTCTGGGAGAAGATAAAGGCAGGAGGACTTGTCCTACCAACTATAAAGACCTCTCATATTGGCTAGAGGTGGTGGTGCATGCCTGTAATCCCAACACTTTGGGAGGCTGAGGTGGGCAGATCACTTGAGCCCAAGAGTGCAACACCAGCCTGGGCAATATCATCAGACCCTGTCTCTACTAAAAATAAAAATTAAAAAAAAAAAAAAATCGCTGGGCAGGACGGTGCCCGCCAGTAGTCCCAGCTACTCGTGATATTGAGGTGGGAGGACTGCTTCAGCTCGAGATGTCGGGGCTACGGTGAGTCAGGATTGCACCACTGCACTCCAGCCAGGGTGACAGAGTGAGACCCTGCCTAAAAACAAAACACTTCTTATAAAGCTAGAGTAATGAATAAAGTGTGGTAATGGTACAGAGACAGACAAATAAGACCAATCAGTGGAACAGAAGAGAGAACTCAGAAACAGAAAGGTATATGTATATAGATACTTGATGGTGGATTAAAGCAATCTTTACAATAAAAGGTACCAGGAAAACTTATCTGTATGTGAAAAAATGAATAAAAGTTGATTCTTACCTCACACTATACACAAAAATCAATTCTGAAGGGATAAGGTCATAATAAAGAAAAATACTATAAAACTTTTAGACAATATAGGGAATACATGTATCACCTGAGGGTAGGGAAGGATTTCTTTAAGAGATACGAAAAGTACAGTCATAAAGGAATATACAGATAAATTTGAATTGTGTTAAAATTAAGAACCTCTATTTACCAAAAATGCCAGAAAGGTGGAGGTTAGGGGGTACAAACTGGAGGGTATTTGAAACAAACATAAGCTACACAATACAAAAGATTCATATTCAGAATGTATAAATCAGGATGGAAAATACAACTGTAAAGGAAAAATGGGCAACAGAAATTTACAAAAAGGATGCATAAATGACGAATAAATACGAAAAAAAGATGCTCAATCTTGATGTTATCAGACAAATGATTATTAAAACCACAGTGAAGTAATGTCTTAGCCACCACCAGACAGACAAAAATTTTGAAAGAATGGCTGAGGCTGAAATTTTCATCTGCTGCTAGAAGAGTACAAATTCTTTTTTTAATTTATTTTATTTTTTTTTTTTTTTGAGACACGGTATTGCCCGGGCTGGAATGAAGTGACACAGTGTTGCGGGAGGAGATCCCAGTCCACTACCCTCTGCGGCCCCTCTCTGGGCCTCGGTTTCCCCATCAGGAAAGGGGAAACCCCAAGTCCCCGTCCCAGAGTTCCACAGCCCACAGGGACTGACCCCGGGGCTGGACCCCACTGCCTGTCTCCGCCCACTCCACTCCTCCGTCCTCCTCTCGCCTTCCTCGAAGTCCTCTCTCTCTTTCCCCTCAGCCCCCTCGCGCCCCGCGTTACCCACTAGGGGCGCCAAAGCGCAGCCCCTAGACTGCGCTAGCAGCTACGGTTGCAACGCGGACGCATTCCTTTGGGGGCGGGGCGAACGCGAACTGCAGCCTTAACCTTGAGGGGGGTCAATCGATTCTCCCACATCAGCTCCCAGGTAGCTGTGACTACAGGCACACACCATCACGCCCAACTAAATTTTGTATTTTGGGGGTCTCACCACGTTGCCCCAGCTGGTTTCACACTTCTGAACTCAAGCGATCCACCCACCTCAGCCTCCCAAAAATCCTGGGATTACAGGTGTGAGCCACCACGCCCGGCTGAGTATAAATCTTGTAACCATTTCAGATGAACAGTTGATATTACTAGCAAATTTGCATATTCCCAGAAATCTACTATTTATTAGGTATATGCCTTACAGAAACTTCCACATTTGCCCTAGGAAATATATTTTTACAGAAGCACCACGTAATAACAAGTCTGGCAGCAATATAAATGCCTACCAACTGAAGAACTACATTAAAACAATATAATCACCCCAGAGAATTCAAATCAGCAATGAAGATAAAGCTCCCCCTCATCAACACACATGCTTCTCAGAAAGATAATGTTATGTGCAGCAAGCAAGTCACACAAAATATATTCTAGGATCCTATTACATAAAAACAAAAATTCAGCAAAAGCATACGTTATATTCATAAGAGATGAATATATACATCGTAAAAGCCACAAAGCAAAACAATATTCAGGGCAGTGATTATCTTTGAGGACGGAAGAAAGGATTCAGTGGGGGGGTTTGGGGATATTTCTTAACTTGGTGGCAGGTACATGAGTTCATTTTATTTTTGTTCTTCAAACTTACACTTCCACACAATTGTATAGGTATATTACATACTAGCTTTTTAAATGTGATGGGCTGGGCATGGTGATTCACACCTGTAATCTCAATACTTTGGGGACGTCAAGGCAGGAGGATCACTTGAGGCCAGGAGTTTAAGACCAGCCTGGGCAACATAGCAAGATCCCACTCGCTACAAAAAGAAAATTCACGTGAATATGTTAAATAACAGCCAAAATAAATGTAAATGAGAATGAGTACAGTATAGGATAACGCCATAATTTAGTGGAAAAGAGGCGGGAAAGTAGAAGAAAGAAAAGCATAAGCTTGTTTATGCACGTAATGTCCCTCCTCTCTATGAGGAGAGACTGTGGGGAAAGTGGCGGGATTAGCCATAGACATGTATTACCTACTTAAGTCAATTTATTTTACACAAAAATTAGCCAGGCGTGGCGGCGCATGCCTGTAATCCCAGCTACTCAGGTGGCTGAGGCAGGAGAATCGCTTAAATCCAGGAGCTAAAGGTTGCAGTGAGCCACTGCACTCCAGCCTGGGTGACAGAGCGGGACTCCATCTCAAAAAATATATACATATATACATATATATGTATATATTTTTATTAATTAAAAGTTTATTGACTTTAAATATACATCAGTAAACTTTTAAATGCTAAAAATTTATGATAAAAGAATACTGAAACAAAACATCAAAGAAGCTAGAGGCTCAACAGCATGATTTCAATGTATTTTCCCAGATAAACAGATTTAAAAAAAAAAAAAGTTTATGCCTTTTTATCCAAGAACAAAATCTCCCTAAATTCAACGTTTAGAATTGAATTTTTTTTTAAGCCCAGAAAACTGGGGCTCATAAAATAACGGTACAGTGTGGACAGTAAAAGAAAAAGGGGAAAAAAAATGAGAGAAAAATTGGTTTTAATCTCATGTGTAACCTAGGTTGGTAGGTTTTGTTTTTGTTTTAGACAATTTAGAGCAGAATTCTCTCTCTGTAATCTGCAAATAAATCCTAGCCTTTTAGCTGTAAGTTTCAAGAGTTCAGACATACAGATAAACTAATTTTTAAAAACTTTCTTATTCTAAGGCTTTTGAAGCATTATATAAATCTTTAAAATTCCTATCACCCACATTTTAAGAAATACATTTATTACTTTTAAATTTATTTATTTAATAAATGTACTTATTTAAATTTAATAATTTTAAAATAGAAACGTTTGTGGAATAAGTAAATCTGTCATACAAATTCTTGCAGGTGCTAACACCGTTCTAGTGCTTCACATGCTCGACCTCATTTAACCCCAACCAGAACAGCCTTATGAGCAAAGGATCACTAACCCCATCTTACAGATGAGGAAACTGAGGCTAAGGGGGCACAAGGTGACACACAGAGTTGGTGGCAGAGACAGACGTGACCATACAAAAGGGCGGTTCCTGTTCTCAAGACACTCTCAATCCAGCGACAGCGAGAACGGTGAGTGAACAGAGCAACTACGATCCGGGTCCCCCTCATCTGCAATCCTCACATCTAAAAAGGTCTGAATACTAATGATCAGATTCGGGTGGGGCGGGGTGGGGCTGGGGAAAAGTCTGAATACCAACACTTGTTTCTTAAGTTGGTAAACTTGACCTGACTTAAGGGGAGGCTATCTATTGTTATTTATCCCAACAGTGTAAATATATGCATATCTTTAGTTATGGAAAGAGTGGTGTATTTGATTATAAACCGCTGCTCCAGCCCCCGCTGAGGGTGAAACCTAACAGAGAACATATGCGCCATCTTTCCAAACTCCCAGAAATCCTTAATTCTAAACGCATCTGGCCTTGGGGCTTTAACACAAGGGGCTATGGACTTGTACGAAGTAAGAAACTCCGTACACAAAAGAGAAGGGAGCATGGAAGGCGGCGGGACGAACAGAGAGGGTGGTCGGCAAAGGCCATGTTTTCCATAGATGTAATCACAGTCTGAACCAAATTTTATATTTTGCTTCTTCACCTATTACGATGAAAAGTATCTTTACCTGTTAAATCTACTTAATTACGATTAAAAATATTTTTCACTTAATTTTTCACTTAATAGTACGATTTTTAGATGCCTGCGTGTGTGTTGCGGAAGGATATCCCAGTCCTCGGCCCACTGCGGCCCCTCTCTGGGCCTCAGTTTCCCCATCAGGAAAGGGAGAAACCCCAAGACCCCGTCCCCGAGTTTCACAGCCCACGAGGGCCGACGCCGGGGCCGAACCCCACTGCCTGTCTCGCCCATCCCATCCTCCGTCCTCCCCTCGCCTTCCTCGAAGTCCCTCGTCTTTCCCCCTCTAGCCCTTCGCGCCCCGCAATACCCACCACAGCGCCCAAGGGCAGCCCGAACTGCGCTAGCGGCTACGGCTGCCAGGCGGACTCGTCTTCCTTTGGGGCGGGGCGAACGCGAACGCAGCGCTCCCATTGGTGGCCTGCAGCTGATTCTCCCGCCCGTATGGTGACGCACTTCCGGTTCTCCCCTAGTGCTGGTGCAGTGCTGTTTCCGCTTCGGGGGTTAGATCCCTAATTACGCAGATTCCCGCGCGGTTCTTGATCCTTAATAATGGGAAGGGCTTCCACTTGTCGTCCTCCGCTTCCTGCACCTCAATGACTGCCCCGGCCAAAGAGGAAGAACCTTCGTACAGCCCGTGCTTCCCATAATGGCTACGATTCCGCCGGCACAATGTAGTGCCCCGTCACGGGCCTCAGTTTCCCCATCTGTGGAACTGACAATGTGGCCTCGAGTCAAAACTGTGGACTCTGAGCCGGGTGCGGTGGCTCACGCCTGTATCCCAGCACTTTGGGAGGCCAAGGCGGGATGATCGCTTGAGATCAGTAGTTCGAGACCATCCTGGCCAACATGGTGAAACCCTGTCTCTACTAAAAATTCACCCGGCGTGGTGGCGTGTGCCTGTAATCCCAGCTACTCAGGAGGCTGAAGCAGTAGAATCGCTTGAACCCGAGAGGCAGAGGTCGTAGTGAGCCAGATCCGGCCACAGCACTCCAGCCTTGGTGACAGAGCAAGACTTCTATTAAAAAAAAAAAAATTGAACTCTGTGGTCATACAGCCTGAGCTAGAATCCTGGCTCTGCCACTTACTAGTTGCAGGGGCTTGGGCAAGTCACTGAGCCGCTAAGCCTGTTTCCTCTTCCGTTAAATGGGGATATTAGTCCTTGCAAAATACTGTTGGTGAGATTTACAAGAGATAGCAATACCTGTATCAGGTGCTTAGCATAGCCATTGAAAAGTGTCACACGAGAGTGCTGATTAAATGTTATTATCTTACCTAGGGATTGTTGTGAGAAAGTAAGTGAAATTACTCATGGAAGTGAATGGACAGCTTTGAATCTTCAAGGCATTAATTTTCCAAACGTTTGTATTCTGTCCCTAGTCTGAGAGCTAGGGATGCAACCCAGCAAGCGAGACAGGTAACTAATACAGAACAGTAGTACCTGCAAGTGTCTGTCTCTGAGAAGGTAGCTCAAATCCGGGCTTGGTCACTTACCACCACTGTGATCTTCTACAGCCTCTTAACCTCTCTGGACTTCAGTTTCATCTGCCGAGTGGGAAAGCAGTAGTGTGTGGTAATTAAAAGCTTGAGCTGTCCAGGCACCACCTCACGCCCGTAATCCCAGCACTTTGGAAGGCCGAAGCAGGCAGATCATGAGGTTAGGAGTTTGAGATCAGCCTGACCAACATGGTGAAACCCCGCCTCTACTAAAAATACAAAAATCAGCCAGGCATGGTGGTGCGTGCCTGTAATCCCAGCTACTCAGGAGGCTGAGGCAGGAGAATTGCTTGAACCCGGGAGGCAGAGGTTGCAGTGAGCCGAGATCGTGCCACTGCACTCCAGCCTGGGCGACAGAGCAAGACTCCATCTCAAACAAAAAAGTAAAATAAAATAAAGCTTGAGCTCTGGAGCTGAATGGTCAGCTGGGCCTTAAACTCAGTAGCTCTGAGACACAAGACAAAGTACAGTCAGCCCTCCATGTCTACGGGTTTCCCATCTACGGAATGAACCAACTGTAAATGGATAATATTGGTGGGGGAAAACAATAAAAAATATTGTATTTTATGCATCTTTAACTTTATACATATTTAACAATATTTGTCTTGTTCAAGGATAAAAATAATACAAATTCTGAAAGCAATACAATATACAACTACTTACATAGCATTTACATTGTGTTAGGTACTATAATTTAAATATGATTTTCAATATACTGGATGATTTGCATAGGTTATATGCAAATATTCTGCCATTTTTGTGAGTGCGCTATGGGTTCTCCTTGCCTGCTGCCTAGACAGAACCAATTTATCAAGACGGGGGAATTGCAATAGAGAAAGAGTTTAATTCATGCAGAGCTGGCTGTATAGGAGACCATGGTTTTATTATTACTCAAACCAGTCTACCTGGAAATTCAGGGTTTTTGAGGATAATTTGGTGGGTAGGGGGCTGGGGATTAGGGAATGTGGATTGGTTGGATCACAGATGAAAGGAGTCAAAGCTGTCCTCTTGCACTGAGTCAGTTCCTGGGTTAGGGCCATAAGATCAGATGAGCCAGATTACAGGGCTGGGTGGTGTCAGCTGGTACATCAGAACACAGGGTCTGCAAAATATCTCAAGCACTGATTTTAGGTTTTACAACAGTGATGTTATTCCCAGAAGCAATTTGTGGAGAGTCAGAATCTTGCAGCCTCCAGCTTGTCTCTACTAAAAATACAAAAATTAGCTGGGCATGGTAGCACACACCTGCAGTCCCAGCTACTCGGGAGGCTGAGGCAGGAGAATCGCTTGAACCTGGGAGGCAGAGGTTGCAGTGAGCTGAAATGGTGCCACTGCACTCCAGCCTGGCAACAAGAGCAAGACTCTGTCTCAAAAAAAAAAAAAAAAGAAAAAGAAATCCCTACTGCATCTGAATCTGGCTGCTCTGGAAAAGTGGGGAAGTCTGGCAGCAGTGGGCCCGCCTTCTCCCATGGCAGCACTTGCTCAGAGCTTGGGAGAGGTCATCCCCTTTGATGAAGCGTAAAAGGGGATGCAATAAAAGAACAGAAAACGCTGGGAACACCAGCATTTCAAGATCAAAGGGTCAAGAAAAAAAGACAGAAAAGAAAGATTTAGGACTGAGGGGGTTGGTCTTTCACTTGAAGACCACAGAAGTGATGGAAGACCAGGAAGAAATGAGAGAAGGTCTGTATTTTAGAAAAAGAACTTGGGTATATCTATTCTTTACAAACATGCTTGGAACATTTACAGAAATTGATTACTGGGCCACAAAGTAAGTTTCAAGAAATTCTCAAGAATCTATAGATGACATTCATGAACTACATGCTGTGAAAGTGGTATCAGAGGCACCTAGGAAGAGAGGCTTTTGAGAAGGAGGGTGTGGTCAGAATCATCAACGCTCTGGAGAGCTCAAGAAAGATGCGCCACCGATTTAGAATTTGATGACCAACAAAGGCCATCTTAATAGAGAGGAGAGGAAGCCAAACTGAACTTCAAGAGTGAAGAACAGAAGCTGAGGAAGTGGAGAGGAAATGCTGACTGCTCTTTTGGGAAGTGTGGCTTGGGAAGGGAAGACTTGAAGACTCAAGAGCAGAGATAATAATCCATAAAATAAAAACAGACAACCGGGTGCGATGGCTCTCACCTGTAATCCCAGCACTTTGGGAGGCTGTGGCAGGTGGATCGCTTGAGGTCAGGAGTTTGAGACCAGCCTGGCCAACATGGTGAGATCCCATCTCTACTAAAAATACAAAAAATTAGCCCGGCATGGTTTTGCACCCCTGTAGTCCCAGCTACTCAGGATGCTGAGGCAGGAGAATTGCTTGAATCCAGGAGGCAGAGGTTGCAGTGAGCTGAGACTATGCCACTGCACTCCAGCCTGGGCAACAGAGTGAGACTCTGTCTTAAAAAAAAAAAAAAAGAAAGAAAGAAAGAAAGAAAAAAAATGGAGAGACAAAAAGGGATAGGGTCAGAGGTATATGGAGACAGGATTACTGTTAACCTAGAGATGAAAGAGACACTTCTGAAACAGAGGGAGAGGAGAGGAAAGTGGCTAAACACTCATTCCTGATGTTTTCTGTTTTCTCCATAAAGTAGCAAACGGTATCATTCTGCTGAATAAAGAGATGAAGAGGGCCTGGCACGGTGGCTCACACCTGTATTCCCAGCATTTCAGGAAGCTGAGGTAGGAGGATTGCTTGGGGTCAGGAGTTCGAGGCCAGGCTGGGCAACATGGCAAGACCTGGTCTCTACAAAAAAATTTAAAAATTAGCCAAGTGTGGTGGCATGTGCCTGTAGTACCAGCTCCTTGGGAGGCTGAGGTGGGAGGACAGCTTGAGCCTGGGAGGTCGAGCCCAGGAGGTTGAGGCTGCAGTTGAGGTTAAGTTTGAGGGATGGTGCCACTGCCTGCCAGCCTATTCCAAAAAAAGGTCAGGAGGTGCTAAGGACATGCTAAGGGATTTAAGGGGAATGGGTTAAAAGGTTTGGAAGAGATGCTGATGACAATGCAGAGATGAGCTTCTAGCTGAGGTTGAAACCCAGAAATGTGTACAGATGACAATCTGATACCTCCCTCGATGCCCCCATCCCCATCCTGGGGGCTTCACAGCAGAAGCTCAGCCTGGATTCATACTGAAGTGGGCCTTAGCTGGGGATAAGCAACTGATTCATAGAAGGCAGAGTGACTGGATAATGGTACTTTCAACTGATCCACTGTGAATCTGGCAAAAATTAAAATTAAAATGGAAGCAGCACAGCAATCGGAGGCCTCTGTGAGGTGAATCTGGTTCAGCAGGGACAAGTAGTGAGTAAGGATCGGAGTTCACCATGCAGAGTGGTCCTCTACTGGGTGGCAGTCCTGTCTCAGTATAACTCGGAGGATGGCCCATTCCCTACTGGGCTCCATGAGTATTTCTTAGGATGTTTGAAGTGCCAGACTTTGGATTCTCTGTTCCTGGACAGCTCTGATCGTTCAAATTGTTCGTCTCAAAGCTGACCCTACAATGCATGAGAGCTATGAGTATATCAGTTTGTTGAACACAAAGCAGGTGGCCAAGGCCTTGGCTAGAGAGGAAGCTCGGGGACAAATAATATGCTGAGGGCGTTGGTCTTTTCACCAGAAGACCACAGAAGCTTATGAAGAGTAAGCGATGCAATCAGGCTTGTATTTTAGGAAAAAAAAAAAAACACTTTGGTATATCTATTCTTTACAGAAATTGACTATGTACTGGGCCAAAAAGGAAGCTTCAATGAATTCCAAAGAATCTATAGACCACATTCATGAACCACAATGCGGTAAAATTAAACATCAACAACAAAAAGAGAGCCCAAAAGTTGTAGATACAATACACCTCAAATTAGTAACTGCAGTTGCTTCTGAGGAAGGGGCCAGGAAGTCAGAATGGACTTTTTTTTTTAACCAGGTACATCTATTACTTATAAATTTTCAAAAATTAAAAATTGGCCAGGTGCAGTGGCTCACAACTGTAATCCTTGCACTTTGGAAGGCTGAGGCAGGTGGATAACCTAAGGTCAGGAGTTCGAGACCACCTTGGCCAACGTGATGAAACCCTGTCCCTACTAAAAATATAGAAAATTAGCTGGGCATGGTGGCGGGCACCTGTAATCCCAGCTACTTAGGAGGCTGATGCAGGAGAATCACTTCAACCTGGGAGACGGAGGTTGCAGTAAGCTGAGATCATGCCATTGCATTCCAGCCTGGGCAACAAAAGCAAAACTCCATCTCAAAAAAATTAAAATTAAAAATTATAAGCATTTGAATTTTATTTCTTAAGTGAGGAGTTAAGTACAGGACCACATATACAGGCATTATATTTTTTAGACCTTTTTATACGTTGAAAGATTTTATCATACATTTTTAAAGAAAAAGAACACATGTTTAGAAACTAAAAACATTCAGATTAAGAAGAAAACCAATATGGAAATTTTAAAATATTTGGAAATAAATGACAATGAAAACCTGACATAACAAAACATGTGTGATCCAACTAAATAATTAGCCGGGCGCAGCAGCTCATGCCTGTAATCCTAGCACTTTGAGGGGCTGAGACGGGCAAATCACCTGAGGTCAGGAGTTCGAGACCAGCCTGGCCAACATGGCGAAACCCCATCTCTACTAAAAATACAAAAATTAGCCAGGCATGGTGGTGGGTGCCCATTATCCCAGCTACTTGGGAGGCTGAGGCAGAAGAGCCGCTTGAACCTGGGAGGCGGAGGCTGCAGTGAGCTGAGATGGCGCCACTGCACTCCAGCCTGGGCAACAGAGCAAGACT
This sequence comes from Ateles fusciceps, assembly GCA_036589455.1. Classification (NCBI taxonomy): domain Eukaryota; kingdom Metazoa; phylum Chordata; class Mammalia; order Primates; family Atelidae; genus Ateles; species Ateles fusciceps. Next base: position 2,044,929 of record JAZHEH010003064.1, read on the forward strand.
CCATCTCAATAATAACAATAATAATAATGGGGGACTAATAGCTTTTAGTATACTTCTTACAAAGTAAGAAAAAATGTAAAGGAGCCATTGTTAAAAGGTATAAAAATAACAACCACACAAACCCAAAGAAAGCAGAAGGGAGGAAATAAGAATGAAAAAGCAGAAATGAGTAAAACAAAGAACAAAAGAAAATGAACTTGATTATAGAAAACAAAAGCTGGTGTTCTGTTAATGACTAATAAAACAGAAAAACTTCATGTGAGAATGATCAAGAGAATGGTACAAACAATACGATAAATGGCAAACAGTACATACCAGATAGAGTAAAAACTTTAGAAAGCACAAAGATATACTACGAACTTTATGCCAATACATTTGAAAAATTAGAAAAGAGGTAATTTTTAACAAAAATACAAATTACAAAACTTGGCGCAAGAAGAAAAGTATTAGGTTGGTGCAAAAGTAACTGAGCTTTTAGCCTTTAAGAGTAATTATCACTAATGAAATTAAACTGGAGGTATAGGCTCTGCTTCACCTCCTAAAATGTCCAGAACAAGAAAGTCTTACTGGCATGATCAGCACACACAAAAAGACTACATTATGCAAAATTCACTGGAATATGAACAAGATTGAGAAAGCTATTCACCACATTTTATGAGACTAGTCTAATTTCAGTACCAAAAAGAGAACAGCAAAATTAAAGAAAATGTCAGGCTCATCTATATCACAAATGTGTATCGAAAAAATTCGATCTACCAGTGTGTCGAAAGCATATCTCCTCCAAAAGAGAAAATTCACGTGGCTAAGAAATATGTGGGGGCCAGGTACAGTGGCTCAGGCCTCTAATCCCAGGACATTGGGAGGCCGAGGCGGGTGGATCACTTGAGGTCAGGAGTTCGAGACAAGGCTGGCCAACATGGTGAAACCCCATCTCTACTAAAAATACAAAAATTAGCTGGACGTGGTGGCAGGTGCCTGTAGTCCCGACTGCTTGGGAGGCTGAGGTCAGAGAATCACTTGAACCCAGGAGGCAGAGGTTGCATTGAGCCAAGATCATGCCACTGCACTCCAGCCTGGGTGATGGAGCTAGACTCTGTATTAAAAAATAGATAGATAGATAGATAGATAGATGACAGATAGATATTATACATATCTATATATTGAGATAGATATAAAATATTTATGAAATATATATAATATGTATTTATATATACATATATATGGAAAGATGTTTAACCTCACTATTAGTTGGAAATAAAAACAAGAAAAAGAAACCAACTTTTTCCCTATAAGAATGACAAAGTGTGGCCAAAGGTAAAGAGAGCCCAGATTCTTGTACGTATATGCTGGGGCTGTAAATGTTATATATCGCCCCTCTGGAGAGGTATTTGGTGTTACTGAAATTGAAAAAGCTTATCTAGAAATTCCACTTCTAGGAATTTAACTGAAGAAAATCTCCCTTGTGTGCTTGAGATTTGCTGCAACAATGTGGTGGGAAACAAATGAAACTTCCTAAAGAGCCATTAATAAGGAAATCAGAAAGCAAAATAGTCATGTACCATGGAGGTCATATAACATGAAAAGGAGTGAATTAACTCACAAGTGTCTGCATGAATAAATCCTGAAGGCATAGAGTGGGAAAGAAGCAAGATATAAAGATGATACAGCAGGATCACTGTTTATGCAAATTTGGAGCCAAGCAAAATGGCAATATTACAATTTGCCAATAGATAAGTATATGCATATAAAATTATTTTCTATTTAAGGATTGAAAAGATTGTTATAAAACTCAAACTAGAGGGCCTCTTGGAAGGGGAAAAGAAGATTGGGATGTGAGAAAAGAGTAAAGAAATCTTGAGGTTTACTTGAAATATTCTCATTGTATTTGTAGTTATTCATTTATTTTGAGATGGAGTCTTGCTCTGTCGCCCAGGCTGAAGTGCCGTGGCACAGTCTCAGCTCGCTGCAACCTCTGCCTCCTGGCTTCAAGAGATTCTCCTGCCTCAGCCTCCCAAGAAGCTGGGACTACAGGTGCATGCCACCACACCCAGCTAAATTTTGTATTTTTAGTAGAGATGGGGTTTCTACCATGTTGGCCAGGCTGGTTTTGAACTCCAGGCCTCAAGTAATCCACCCACCTCGGCCTCTCAAAGTGGTTGGGATTGTAGGTGTGAGCCACCGCTCCTGGCCTGGAATATTCTAATTTTTAACTGAAATAATAAAATATGTATTCGTATAGCAATGAATTTAAGGATTGAAAAGATTTGAAAATTGAATTTTTCATATATTGGCTTTAAAAAGGGGATGAAGTCAAATATGCCAAAATGTTAACTGTGCTTAATGTTGGATGGTGGAAAAACGGACAACTGTCATTTTTTTTATTCACTTTTACTTTTCTGTATTTAAAAACAAATTTCTAACAGAAAGAGTGAAAATATGAAAAAAGAATTAAAAGCATATTTTTCAAAAGTACATGGCAATGAATGGAGAGGGAGACAGATTAGAGGCCAGGTTTTCCATAGCCCAGGGAAAGCCCTCTTCACAGCCATCTTCATCAGTATCTGTTTACTACATCTTTATATATATATATATATATAAAGCCCAGCAGTGTGATAAATACATAATTTTTGGATTCATCAAATTTTAAGTTTGAGCTGGATGCAGTGGCTCATGCCTGTAATCCCAACACTTTGGGAGGCTGAGGCGGTAGATCACCTGAGATCAGGAGTTCAAGACCAGCCTGACCAACATGGTGAAACCCCGTCTCTACTAAAAATATAAAACAAAATTAGCCAGGCGTGGCAGCATGCGCCTACAATCTCAGCTAGTTGGGAGGCTGAGGCAGGAGAATCACTAGAACCCGGGAGCCGGAGGTTGCAGTGAGCTGAGATCATGCTACTGCACTCCAGTCTGGGCGAGAGTGAAACTCTGCCTCAAAAACAAAACAAACAGAAATTTTAAGTTTGATCTAGTAGAGATGATGCATACAAGTTGGTAGGGAAAAAAAAGGAAAATGATCGCCCTGTACTCATCACTCTTCTTAAAAGGAATGGTGACAACCCCCAAAGGTCAACTTTAAAAATCATTACTGGCCAGGCGAGGTGGCTCACGCCTGTAATCCCAGCACTTTGGGAGGCCGAGGCGGGTAGATCACGAGGTCAGGAGTTCAAGACCAGCCTGACCAACATGGCACAACCCTGTCTCTACTTAAAATACAAAAATTAACTGGGTATGGTGGCGCGTATCTGTAATCCCAGCTACTCAGAAGGCTGAGGCAGGAGAATCGCTTGAGCCAGGGAGGCAGAGGTTGTAGTGAGCCGAGATCACCTGGGCAACAGAGTGAGACTCCGTCTAAAAAAAAAAAAAAAAATTACTAAAATTAAAGGCAGTACAAAGGCAGAAAGCTCAGATGCTAGAATGAGAAATACGTACATTGTCAGAGGCTGTGTAGACAGCTCAGTCTCTCCACAGGGCAATTTCGCTGTACTCATGACGAGCTCAGCCACGTCTGTGTTCTTTGACGCACTTCTGGGAATCTATCTGGGGAAAAATCAGAGATGCTCACAAAAGTTAATGTACAAGGAAGTGCGTCAGAGACTTAATTATATTAGGGGTAGATGGAAACAACTTAAATATCTCCAATGTCATAAAAGAATGATTGGAGTAAGTAACAATTCTGTGGAATCTTATGTAGCCTAAAAATCATATTTTCAAAGAATATGTGATGTCAGAAAAAAATAATTCAGGATATATTAAGAGAGAAAACTAAAAGAACACACACCAGAATATTAACAGTGCATATAAACTGTTTTTATTATTTTCTTATATCTTCCAACTTTTCTCCAAAAATATCTTATTTTATAATCATAAGAGATACTATTTTTCAAAATAACTGAGTCTATGTGATCATAAAGATTTTAGATATAAGGAAATAGAGAATAAATATAATAGTCTAGATACATATAATTGGGATATAGTTATAGCCATATTTACCAGCATCTTCTGAGAATCGTTATTTATAAGGTTTTAAAAATATTATTCTTTCTTTTTTTTTTGAGACAGGGTCTTGCTCTGTCACCCAGGCTGGAGCACGGTGGCACGATCAAGGCTCACTGCAGCCTCAGCCTCTTGGACTCAAACAATCTTCCCGCCTCACCCTCCCAAGTAGCTAGGACCACAGGCATGAGCCGCCATGCCTGGCTTTTTTTTTTTTTTTTTTTAATTTATTTTTAGTAGAAGTGGGATTTTGCTATATTACTCAGGCTGTTCTCAAACTCCTGGGCTCAAGCAGTCCTCCTGCCTTGGCCTTCCAAAGTGCTGGGGTTACAGGTGTGAACCATCACACCTGGCCCAGAATTGTTTCATATAACTAGAATATCCCTTCAAGTACCAACATTTTTTTAAAGATTCTTTCTCTATTTTCTATATTAATTATTCAAAAATATATCTCTGCCATCTGAAACACACGATGACCTTTCTTGATGAGTACAAGGTATCTTTGAGGGCCGGGTACAGTGGCTCATGTCTGTAATCCCAGCACTTTGGGAGGCCTAGGCGGACAGATCTTTTGAGGTCAGGAGTTCGAGACCAGCCTGGCCAACATGGCAAACCCCGTCTCTACTAAAAATACAAAAATTAGCCGGGCGTGGTGGCGTGTGCCTGTAATCCCACCTACTTAGGAGGCTGAGGCAAGAAAATCACTTGAACCTGGGAGGCAGAGGTTGCAGTGGGTCAGATGGCGCCACTGCACTCCAGCCTGGGCAACAAGTAAGACTCTGTCTCAAAAAAAAAAAAAAAAATTAAATAAATTATATGTATATCTTGAGGACAGTTACTACTCTAGGACTTTTTGCCTTTGCAAGAAATACCCCAAGACAGTGGTGGATTTTTAGTTCTAAAGTCAGCTTTTCATATGATTTTCATCTCTTCCCCCTCTGTCAGGCTACCAGAAGTCCTAATCACTTGTAATCCCTTCTAACATCCTCTAACCTGAGCAAACACATAGCCAGTTTTGTTAGAAAAGTGGCCAAGGCCGGGCACAGTGGCTCACGCCTGTAATCCCAGCACTTTGGAAGGCCAAGGTGGGTGGGTCACCTGAGGTCTGGAGTTCAAGACCAGCCTGGACAACATGGGGAAACCGAATCTCTACTAAAAATACAAAAAATTAGTGGGCTGTGGTGGCAGCACCTGTAATCGCAGCTACTTGGGAGGCTGAGGCAGGAGAATCTCTTGAACCCAGGGGGCGGAGGTTACAGTGAGCCAAGATCTCAGCATTGCACTCCAGCCTGGGGAACAAGAGCAAAACTCCGTCTCAAAAAAAAAAAAAAAGAAAGAAAGAAAAAGAAAAAAGAAATAAAACTAAGTGTCAATAAAGCACGGAAGTTTTAGTGCATAGAGCTTGTTACACTTGTTCTCATTTTTCAGATGTTTCACCTGTGTCTATGTTCTTGATTCTTTTTTCTAAAAAAGATAGTGAAGCTACCAGAGAAGTGATTTCCAGATAAGATACAAGGTAACAGTGATTTTCTAACTAACACTTTTTTTTTTTTGAGACGAAGTTTCGCTCTTGTTGCCCAGGCTGGAGTGCAATGGCACGATCTTATCTCACTGCAACTTCTGCCTCCCAGGTTCAAGCGATTCTCCTGCCTCAGCCTCCCAAGTAGCTGGGATTACAGGCATGAGCCACCACGCCTGGCTAATTTTGTATTTTTAGTAGAGACGGGGTTTCTCCAAGATGGTCAGGCTGGTCTCGAACTCCCGACCTCAGGTGATCCTCCTGCCTTGGCCTCCCAAAGTGCTGGGAGGCCACCGCACCTGGCCTTCCTAATGGATTTTCAAATAGAACTGATCAAAGGCTGAACTCAGGGCAAGCTCATCAAAACCCCCAAGCCAAACTTTTGAAGAGTTCTTGAATTGCATTGGCTATTCTGATCCCACAAGGAGTTTTCTGCACTTGCTCTTCCAGCAGCCTCGGTAGGCCCAGGGAGCTTGAGACGTCTAAGGAGTTGACTGAGGCCTGTCCCGACATACTAAAGCAGCATCTGCATTTTAGCAAGATCTGCAGGTGAATTCTGAGCAGGTGAATGTTTGAGAAGCCCTGGTCTGTAACACATTTAGATTCTTTCACTTATCCTATCCTATCCTATACTCTTAAAGATTATTCCAACAGTAACATTTATCTGCATTCTTCTCTCTCTCTCTCTCTGTCTCTCACTGGGAGTAGGTTGTAAGTCATTTCCACTTTGCATGTGTTTCGTTTTCTTTTTCTTTTTTTTTTTTTTTTGGAGACACTGTTGCCCAAGCTGGTATACACTGCTGGATACTTATAAGGCCCTTGATACTATTTGATAGGATGAATGCAAAAATTGAATTTAAAAAAATGAATTTTTTTTGAGACAGAGTTTTGTTTTGTTTTGTTTTTGAGATGGAGTTTCGCTCTTTTTGCCCAGGCTGAAGTGCGATGGTGCGATCTTGGCTCACCGCAACCTCTGCCTCTCAGGTTCAAGAGATTCTCCTGCCTCAGCCTCCTGAGTAGCTGGGATTACAGGCACCCACCACCATGCCCAGCTGTTTTTGTATTTTTAGTAGAGATGGGTTTCTCCATGTTGCTCAGGCTGGTCTCCAACTCCTGACCTTAGGTGATCAGCCTGCCTCAGCCTCCCAAAGTGCTGAGATTATAGGCGTGAGCCACCGTGCACGACTTAAAAAATGAATTTTTTTAAGAGATAGGGTCTCACTCTGTTATCCATGCTAGAGTACAGTGGCGTGATTTTAGGTCACTGCAACCTCAAACCCCTGGGCACAAGTGATCCTCCTGCCTCAGCCTCCCAAGTATCTGGGAGTACAGGTGCACACCACCACACCCAGCTAATTTTTTATTTTCTGTAGAGATTGGATCTCACTTTGTTGCCGAGGCAGGTCTCAAACTCCTCGCCTCAAATGATCCTCCCACCTCGGCCTCCCGAAGTGTTGGGATTACAGGTGTGAACACCCAACCATTGTGTTTCTTTTTAAATGGACAAAAGTGGAGAATTTCCTCTTCTCTATGGTTCTTCTTTATTAGTCTACCAGCTTCTTCGTGTCCCCCTTTTTTTGATTTGGAAATTCTTTATTCCTTTGGGAGCAATAAACAAATAGTTCTAAATTGCTGCTGCTGCTTTTGTTTTCAATACGATTTAGACACCAGGATTAGGGGTGCCATGTAGTTGGAGGATGAAAAAGCAAAAATCCTACATAGAGTGTCTATTGCAAATAAAGAGCTTGGTGAATATTGTTGCTGTTCTGATGTTTCCAGAGTATTTGCTTATCTCAGCAAATAAGGTTTTTTTTGAAGTTATGACTATAATTTGATTGAAACATATAGATATTATATATATGTGCTACCCCACCATCATAAAAATCGAAGTACAGTCATATTTTTAAATCTCTTTTGATTAAAACTCACTTGAGGTCAGGCACGGTGGCTCAGGTCTGTAATCCCAGCACTTTGGGAGGCCGAGGTGGGCGAATCACCTGAGGTCAGGTGTTTGAGACCAGCCTGGCCAACATGGCAAAACCACGTCTCTACTAAAAATGCAAAAATTAGTTGGGTGTGGTGGCGCATGCCTGTAATCCCAGGCACTCAGGAGGCTGAGGCAGGAGAATCGCTTGAACCCAGGAGGCAGAGATTGCAGTGAGCCAAGATTGCCCCACTGCACTCCAGCCTGGGCGACAGAGCAAGACTCCATCTGAAAAAAAAAACAACAACAAAAAACCTCACTTGAAAACGGATTAGAAAACCACAGTTGAAAAGGGAGTAACTAGTTGACTCACCGCATTTTTCATTTTCAGCCAGGCACAGTGGCTCATGTCTATAATCCCAGCACTTTGGGAGGTTGGGGTGGGAGGCTCACGTGGGTCCAGGAGTTTAAGACCAGCCTGGGCAACACAGTGAGACCCCATCCCTACAGAAAATGTAAGTTAACTGGGTGTGGTGGTAGTAGACACTGCTGAATACATATAAGGCCCTTGATACTATTTGATAGGATAAATGAAAACATTGGTTTAACAAATGAATTCAATTCCTGTAGTCCCAGCTACTGGGCGGCTAAGGTGGGAGGATTGGTTGAGTCCAGGAGTTCAACGCTGCAGTGAGCTATGATCACACCACTGCACTCCAGCCTGGGTGACAGAGAGAGACCCCATCTCTTAAACGAAAAATTTCGTTTTCATTCAGTTTTTGCATTCATCCTCACAAATCTTCTCAAGAGGCGTGTAAAAGTCCAGCAGTGTGGTAAGGTGCAAAGATGAATCTCCATAGTCAGGAGCCTAACTAAGGTCAGGTTGCTCTCAGCTGGTAAGAAAAAGAAAGACACATGTACATCAGTAAGTATAATCAACAAAGAAACTGCTGGCCGGGCGCAATGGCTTACCCCTGTAATCCCAGCACTTTGAGTGACTGAGGCAGGAGAATCACTTGAGCCCAGGAGTTCAAGATCAGCCTGGTCAACATGGTGAAACCCTGTCTCTACTAAAAATACCAAAATTAGCTAGGTGTGGTGGCACACGCCTGTGGTCCCAGCTACTGGGGAAGCTGAGGTAGGAGGATTGCTTGAGCCCATCTGCAGAGTTCAAGGCTGCAGAGTTCACAGGCATGTGACTGTGGTCCCAGCTACTGGGGAGGCTGAGGCAGGTGGATTGCTTGAGTCCACTGCAGAGTTCAAGGCTGCAGTGAGTCATAGACGGAGCCATTACACAGCCAGGGTGACAGAGTGAGACCCTGTTGAAAAAAAGAGAAAGAAAGAAGGAAGGAGAAAAAAAGGAAGGAAGGAAAAGAAAGGGAGAGAGAGAGGGAGAGAGGGAGAGAGGAAGGGGAAGGAAAGAAAGAAAAGAAAGGAAGAAAAAAAGAAAGAGAAGGAAATTGCTAAATGCTGTTTATCATTTAGCTGGTTTAGATACAAGAAACTGATGTAATAATTTAAGCAAAAAAGGTTTATTGGAGGAGTAGGAAGGGTACTGGTATATATTATTCAGGACAGGCTAGGTCATGCTGCTGTAACAAACATTCCCCAAATTATAAATTCTAGGTCATGCAATCTATCCCATGTGGGTCAGCAAGAGGCTCTGCCCTTCACTCACTCAGACTAATGGAGGTTCCACCATCTGGTGGCTGCACCCCTGAAACATGAAGCCTCATTGGTGTGATCATGATAAGGGAAGAAAGAGACCGGGGTTTTGCACAGGGGGTTTTTACTGCCTCAGCCTGAAAGTGACATGTGTCCTTTCTACTCTAGGATCACTGATCAGGACTAGTCACAGGGTCTTCTCTAACTGCCAGAATGCTGGGAAATGAAAGGGAACAATGGAATCCTTGGCAAACATACTATCTCTGCTCCAAGGCGGCTCACAGATGCAAGTGAAACCGCTGGAACCTCATATCTGGGACCGAATGTGGACCAGAGAACTTGGGAGACCTTGCCAGCAGCAGCTGCTGGAGGTCTGGTCAGCCTGTCATCCATTTTCAGCTGTCTGTCACCCCTGTCAGGATTTGTATTGGAGAAAGAGTGATAGGAGAGAAAGAGAGAGAGAGAGCAACTGATTGGCTCAGGCAGGCAGGTTCTATGTCCAGACACAAGTTAGTGGACAACAGGACAGCAATTGCACTAAAAGGTGGGGGGATAATTCATCTCAACAAAATTAGGGTGCTGTTACAATAAGAAAGGGAGGGTGGTTGCATAGTGAGCAAAAGCACACACTTGCTGCAGAGCTGGGCCAAGTACCCACTCTTCAGAGTTGACGTCATCTGGAAGGTTTATAGAAGTGGGGGCTTTCCGGATGAGCCTTGGAAGATGGGATAACTGATGCAGAGGAAAGGTAATGCAGGCTGAGAGGCCCGTGTAAACAAAGTAAATTTACACTCTTGTGCAGTCACTTGCACGAAGAGAAGGCTGGCTGGGCACGGTGGCTCACACCTGTATTCCCAGCCCTGTGGGAGGCTGAGGTGGCAGGATCCCTTGAGCCCAGGAGTTTGATTCCAGTCTGGGCAACACAGGGAGATCCCATATCTACAAAAAATGTAAAAATTAGTTAGGCATGGTGGTGCGTGCCTATAGTGTCAGCTACTCAGGAATCTGAGGTGGGACGCTTGCCTGAACCTGGGCAGGTTGAGGCTGCAGCGAGCCATGATTTTGCCACCACACTCCAGCCTGGGTGACAGAGTGAGACCCTGTCTCAAAAAAAGAAAATGATAAGGCTATTGAGATTGAACAGAAGACATGATTTACAGTTACATTTTCACCCCAACTTACCCAGCTTATCTTTGCTTCCCGTGGTGTCAACTCAGCGGACAGAAGTGGGTGGAGGCTGGTTGGAGTGGCTCAAACTACATCATGAGACTGGGGCCTTGGTTCTCTGTGTTGGCTGAGAACCTCAGCTCTCCTCCACATGGTCTCTCTCTGTGATCAGCTTACATTTCCTCAAAACATGGTGGTCTCAGGGCAGCTGGGTTTCTTGTGTGGCGGCTCAGGGCTCCTGAGAGGGTAAAATCAGAATCTGCTTCTTCTTCTTCAGGCTTAGACTCAGAAGAGCACAGCATCTTTTTTTTTCAGTTCTATGAGTTAACATATTTCAGAGGACCAGTACAGATTCATAGTGGAGGGGGCTACAGAAGCACATGAACACTTCGAGGTGGCTTCATTTGGGGCCATCTTTGGAGACCAGCTACGGTGCGTGGTGTAACTGCCCTGAACTCCCAAGCTCCTACCCCCAGCTCCAGCATAAGGTAGGTAAGAAGTGACTGCCAGCATACGTGGGTCACGTTGGAGGAAAGATAAGTCTGGAGCTAGGCTTTACAGGTGTTCGATGCCACAGATGAAAATGATGGTGCCCAGGAGGAAGCAGAGCAGGAGGTCTTTCTCCTCATGGGCCTCTTCCCAGATTTCCCCTGTACATCTTGGCTGGAACTGAATCACATCAGCACCTCTTGCTGCAATGAAGCCTGGGCAAATCAGAATCTGTGAAAGGGAAGTGAGATTGTTATTTCTGGCTTAAGTCAACCATGATTCATTCTCCAGGCATGTGTGGGCCATCACGGCCTGAAATAATCGGGAGGGGAAGAAGTGCAATGATACTGTTAGGTGATCCACCGTGGGAGGTTGGTACAAGCCACCCCAGAGGCTGAGGAAGCTCAGAGGCTTAACAAAGAGGCTGACCCACCCCAGTTCCTCACGGACAAATGTGTTGTTGTTGTTGTTTTTAGAGACAGGGGCTTACTCTGTCACCCAGGCTAGAGTGAAGTGGTGTGATCACAGTTCACTACAGCTTTAACCACCTGGGCTCAAGCAGTCCTCCCACCTCAGCCTCCCAAGTAGCTGGGACTACAAGTCATACACCACCACACCTCGCTAATTTTTAAAAAGATGTTTTGTAGAGACAGGGTCTCCCTATGTTACTCATGTCAGCCTCAAAGCCCTGGGTTCACGTGATCCTCCTACCACGGTCCCCAAAAGTGTTGGGATTATAGGCTTGAGCCACGGTTCCTGCCCTAGGAAGAAGCATTTAACTGGGGGACTTGTGAACAGAAGCCATGTATCCAGTGGCCGAGAAACAGTGGATCCCTGTGTGGCTACCTCCCAGATCCCAACACCAGGGCTTATACACTATGGGGAAATTGCCTAAGGTCAGGATGTATGGTTAGTATGTGTTTACAATAACATCAAGCTTGTTTTGACTGAAGGGTGGGCTTTACAGTAAGTAGAAATCTTAGAGGCATTCCTGGAGCTGGGGCGAATCAGAAGTTAACATGGCGGATCAGCATCCAATATGGAGTTGCTTTCACCTCACAGTAGGCGACTTATGGAGGCTGCCACAAGCACCCAAAAAACAGGGAAAGCAGCTGGGAGGATGTGGCTTTACTTCAGGTGAGAGGAGGGTGGGGGCTGGAGCAGAGCAGAAGCAGCGAGGAGTGGGAGATAAACCAGATGCGTAAATGAGCACAGAAGTGGAGGGCACAGCATGGAATACTATGCAGCCATGAAAAGAATGAAATCACGTCCTTTGCAGCAACATGGATGCAGTTGGACACTATTATCCTCAGTGAATTAACACAGGAACAGAAAACCAAATACTGCATGTTCTCGCTTATAAGTGGGAGCTAAACGTGGGTACACATGGTCATAAACATGGGAACAAAAGGCATGAGGGACTACTAGAGGGTGGAGGGTGGGAGGGGGTGAGAGTTTCTATTGGGAACTATGCTCAGTACCTGGGCGATAGGGTCGTTTGTACCCCAAACCTCAGCGACACACTATTTACCCATGTGACAAGCCTGCACAGGTACCCCCGAAACCTAAAAGCTGGAAAATAAAGAAGCAGAGTGCACAGCCCATGGCTGCTTGTGACTGTGTTTCACAAGCGAGAATGGGAAAGAGAGACAGACAGACAGACAGACAGAGAAGTCAACAGTGACTACAGCATTTCCAGCTTGCTTAACTGGATGGTGACACCATTCATTGCGGCTGAGAGCACAGAAGGAGAAGTTAGCTCAACGAGAGACAATGACTGTCCTAGGCATTCTGAGGGGAAGGGATGTGAGAGAACACCCTCAAGGTGTGGGTCATGAAACACGAGGGCAGGGGCCAGGTGTAGGGGCTCACGCCTGTAATCCCAGCACTTTGGGAGGCCAAGGTGGGCAGATCACCTGAGGTCAGGAGTTCAAAACCAGCCTGGCCAACATGGTGAAAACCCATCTCTACTAAAAATACAAAAATCAGCTGGGCGTGGTGGCAGGTGCCTGTAATCCCAGCTACTTGGGAGGCTGAGGCATGGGAATCACTTGAGCCCGGGAGGTGGAGGTTTCAGTGAGCCAAGGTCGCACCACTGCACTTCAGCCTGGGTGACACAGTGAGAGCCTGTCTCCAAAATAAATAAATAAACAAAGGAAACACTAGCGTGTGGGAGAAAGACGGGGCTGGATGTGGAGATTTAAATGACCAACGCAAAGCTATAGTCAGCACCATGCTATGGGCTGGGCGCAGCAGCTCATGCCTGTAATCCCGGCACATTGGGAGGCCAAAGTGGGAGGATTGCTTGAGCCCAGGAGTTCAAGAATAACCTGGGCAACATAGGCAGACCACATCACTACAAAACAAAATAAAACCAGAAAACTCACCATGCTATGGAATTATGTCTCTGCTTGTACCAGGTCTGGAAGAACACACACCCAGTGCTCACAGGGGTTCTGTCTGGGAAATCAGATTGGACAGGACCGGAATAGACCCAGGGGAAACATTCACTGACTAGTGCACTTATGTATCGTGGAAGCTTTCATGGTGGTCATGTACCCAAGAAGGGAAAAAAGTAGTTTATAAATGAGCAGAACTGGAAGGAGAATGCTAGAGGAAAAAGGACAGGACCTGAATGATTCCATTTAGAGGCAGGAGGAGAAGTGAGAGAAGGTGATTAGCAAGGTCAGAAGAAACCGGGAGGGTGGGTATTGAATCTTGGAAATCAACAAAGAGAGCATTTCACAGAGAATGAACAGCTGCAGAGAGAAGAAGATGGCATGAGAACTGGGAAAAGGAAGGCTTTGCGTTTTGGTGACACTGTCGTAGTTGACCTTAGAAAGCGTGGTTTGAATAGAGTGGCCCAAAAGAGAAGGACACCGGAAGAGGAGAATCAGTACTAGAGATGAACCACAGTCACATGTAAAGAAATGTGAATGGAGAGAGAGCACAGGCTGGGGCTGAGAAATGGTATTTATTGGCTCCAGGAGAGTGATCATATCCTTTACATGTATTTTATTTTTTATTTTTTTGAAATGGAGTCTCCCTCTGGCACCCAGGCTAGAGTGCAGTCATGCCATCTCGGCTCACTGCAACCTCCACCTTCCGGGTTCAAGCGATTTTTGTGCCTCAGCCTCCCGAGTAGTTGGGACTAGGGGCCCGCCACCACACCTGGCTAATTCTTGTACTTTTAGTAGAGATGGGGGTTTCACCATGTTGGCCAGGCTGGTCTCAAACTCCTGACCTCAAATGATCTACCTGCCTCAGCCTCCCAAAAAAGTGGGATTACAGGCGTGAGCCATTGCACTCAGCCTTAAAATGTGTGTTAACACCACTCCTCATGTCTAGCTTGTTTTTAACCTGCAAACCAAGAAGTAAGCGTGACATCAACCTGTGCAAGGTGCATATCAGTGATCCCTGCAGCATCCTGCATCATGGTGGGACCGGTAGTTGATGTGGTAAAAATATGTTGTGCATTTGTCTTTCCCACGAAATTTTTTCTAGCCACAAAATTAACCAGAAATAAGAGAAGCATAGCCCCATCCCCCCTTTCTCAGCAACACAGAGAGACAGTGTCTCCAACACAAGAGAATGAATACTGTGGCAAAAACTAAGTTAAAAATACTGATGAAACCAGGTTAGATGATATGTGTGCTTCCTCTGCCAGCCCACAGTAGATTGAAACCATGTTACAATTTGATGATGGGGTGTCCCAGAGCAAATGAACAAGGCTGTGCCAGCAGAAATAAAGCCTGGGGATTTGGGATCATTCGCTTGGGAGTGATTCCTCTCTCCCTGTCTTCTTTCTCTTCCTTTTGTGCTGTTTTTTCATGTACTCACTGTTCCACAGATCGACTGCAGAACTGCCCGTGAGGCCAAGGACCTATTAGTAGGCCAAGAAGCATCACCCATCCGTGACCTAAGTTGGCAGCCAGCTATTGTTCTCATCTGAGACTGGGTGAGAGAGCTGGGGGCTGGGGAGTGGAGGGGAACTCACCAAAAGCCCACTTACCTGGGCCTCAGGAGTTCAGGATTTCCGTCCGGACCCGGCCACTTTCTTCGGGCAGTTACCCATTGTAAATTTCCAAATACTTTCAGCTGCTAATCCCAGTGTGCCCAATTAAAAATGGCTTTCCTAATAAAGATCGAATTTAGCAAAGTGTTCCAAGGTAGGAGTTTCCAGGGCTGGGGCAGAAACTCAATGATCTTATAAAGGCCCTTGCTCTGATGTTGGCTTTTACCCTTGGCTCTGACCTCATGGTCGAAAGATGGCTGCCATAGCTCCAAGGATCTCCTCCCTCCAAGACAATGTCCAAAAATCTCTTTCTATCTCTCTCTTTATCAGAGAGGAAAATATTTCCCAGAAGCCTCCTGCACACTTTCATTCAAGCTCCATTGGCCAAGATTGAGTCACCCATAGGTGCTCCAGCTGCAGGGAGGCTGGGGAGGTAAGTATCTTGCATTTTTAGTCTCTACAGTGGAAAAAGGAGCTGGAGTACTACTTGATAGGCAACCAAACATCCACTACAAGTAACAGTGATGGTGAAGAAAAGTCATAATGACAGCTAGCATGAATTGTGCTATGAATACATGTTAGACATTGTCTAAAGGGTTAACATGCATTGGCTTAATTAATGTCAAAAATACTACTAACAAGATCCGTATTATTGCAATCCTCATTTTATAGGCAAGGAAACAGGCTCAGAGAGGCTATAAAAACTTGCCTCCACCCCAACCCCAGAAAAAAAAAATAAAACAACTTTCCCCCGGTCCCCAGGCCCCCAGTTAGAAAGCCCACGCTTGACCTTTTGGAGACCAAGCTCAGTGAGACCTTCCTTGGCCTCAAAAGACTCACAGTTCAGAGGAAGGCCCAGGGGGTAAAATAAATCACTGCCACATCATGAGTGAGATAAGTGCTAATCTTGGAGTAATAGGGTGTCAGCAAGAAAGTGTCTGGCCATAGCATCCCTCGCCCCCTCTCCTGGGCCAGCCAGGCCAAGCTTGGGTTTCCAGTGAAACCTCCCAGGGAGGACGAGAACAGAAGAAGGTGCTTGAGGGGCATGAGCAAAAGCTGGGACCTCAGTTGGGGAAGCATCCCCCAAACTAGGAAGATGAGGGTGGGGGCATTTTGGAGTGTGTGACAATGCTGTGTTGCCTCAAAGTGCCCAGAGAGGCGCCAGGATCCTAGCAGGAGTGACTGCATGACGCTGTAAGGGAGGTTGCACCCCACGGTGTGAAACCCCCCAGCCACTGCCAGGCTCTTATGCCCAAGCTGGGAAGGAGCAGCGAGGGCACCCACCTTCCAGGACCAGATGGAACTGAAAAATACTACACCATGGCGCCTTTGCAGGTAGAGACAGAGGGCCCTCTCTAAGTGTCTGTGCTGCCTAGGACACCCCCATCCCCCTACCCTCTGTTTTACTCTCTGTTTCTGCGTAGGCACAGAGAGAATCCAGACAGCCATTAAAAGCAATTTATTATCCTCTGGGGCTTGAGGGTTTGGCATCAGACTTAATTGTATTTGAAACAACAAATTCCTATGGCGTGTCGTATATCCAGAGAGAAAGCCAGGCTGAATTTGGAGCTGTTTGTGCAGATTGGTGGGAATGCAGACAAAGAAGACATTGTGTCTGTCACAGGAGAAGGAATCCAAGAAGGCTCCTTTACACTTTAATGCCCAGATGAGGGGCACTGTCAGCAGGGTATTGAAGGATGAATAGGAGCTCACCAGGTGGACAAAGAGGAAAAAGGTCTACACGAGGCAAAGAAGTGTGAAAGACTGTGAACATTCTGATACTGAGCACAGAGGCCTTTAGAAAAGGCAGATAGAGAAGACCCAGAGGTTTTATCCTGTGCTCCAACACTTTGGGTAGGGAAGAGCAGCTCCTAAAAAAGGCTGAAATGGGTCTGAATGAGAGTTGTCCAAACTTGCACTTTTATTTTATTTATTTATTTAATGGAGTCTCTTTCTGTCACTGTGGGAAGTGGGAAAGTTCCTCTTCAAAGTTTCAGAAGTGTTAGAATAGTTTGTTGTAAAAACTTCCTTCAAAGCCTTCTTCCTTTTTGATAATAACTCTTTGTTAAGCCCTATCCTATGAAGCTGTTAGACATGCCATGCTTACAGGCACGTAGTACATTCTATGTCCTTGTACTTTAACCAAGATATCTGTGCTGGACGTGCTCACAGCCATGTCCCAGCCCTCCATTGCTTTTACCTGTTTAGAAAAGTTTTAAATTGTTAGCTAATTGGGTTTAGTTTAAATTGTAAGGTCTGGCTCCAGCCAATGGAGATAAGACGCAGCAGTAAGGACAACCCCAAATATGTAAAGGATAAATATGTCTGTTTTTCCTTTGTATGTTGTGCTCTCATGGCAAGATGGCCGGTGAAAGTACTCTTCCTGAAGGAAGTAAAAACTGCTTTGCTGAAAGATTCTTTGTCTCAGTGCTGATTTTTATTTGTAGCACCGAGCATCTGCTTCCAACAGTCACCCAAGCTAGAGTGCAGTGGTGTAATCTCAGCTCACTGCTCCTCCACCTCCCGGGTTCAAGCCATTCTCCAGCCTCAGCCTCCTAAGTAGCTGGGACTACAGGCATTCGTCACCACGCCTAGCTAATTTTGTATTTTTAGTAAAGACAGGGTTTCACCATGTTGGCCAGGCTGGTCTTGAATTCCTGACCTCAAGTGATCCCTCCGCCTTGGCCTCCCAAAGTGCTGGGATTATAGTCGTGAGCCACTGTGCCAGGCTGAACTTGCACTTTTAAGTACCAGGACATTTTCCTATTCATGAACCTGTGTATAAGTTGAAATTACCTGTAACTCCAATATATAAATCGGCTGTAATAGGGATGGATACATTTTTCTCTAGACCGCAATTGTCTTGGATGCAGGAAATGCCTTCCAATTTTACTCATACATGAGGTTGAGCCTAGGGATGTGTCCCCAGAGACAAGGCTGGTGAGAAAGTTGATCTCTGTCATTGCAGGGGACCCTCCTTACCCAGAGAGTCTAGTGGAAATCCAGGGTCTGTCCTAGTCCTAACTGTTGACGGGGTGCCCTGCGATTTTCATCCACACTGGTGACTTCCAGAAAGTTGACTGTCCTCTGCCACCTCCGCAGGCTGACTTCTTGTTTCGGGACTTGCGATTCTTTTTTTTTTTCTTTTTTTTTTTTCTGAGATGGAGTCTTGCTCTATTGCCCAGACTGGAGTGCAGTGGTGCAGTCATATTAAATAGCTCACTGATGCTTCTAGCTCCTAGACTCCAGGGATCCTCCTGCCTCTGCCTCCTGAGTAGCTGGGCGACGGGCATGGGCCACCATGCCCAGTGATTTGTTTGTTTTCTTGTTATTGAATTTTGAAAGTTGTTTATAATTTCTGGATGCAAGGCTTTTATTCGATAGATAATTTGCAAATATTTTCTCAGCTTCTTTTTTAATTTTCTTAATGGTGTCATGTAAAGATCAGAAGCGTTATATTTTGATGAAGAGCAGTTTGTCAATTTTGTTCTTTTATGAATCATGCTTTTGGTAGCATACCTACATAAACGTTTTTATTTATTATATGTATTTATTTTGAGACGGAGACTCACTCTGTCGCTGAGGCTGGAGTGCAGTGGTGCTATCACAGCTCACTGCAGCCTCGACTTCCCAGGCTCCATCAATCCTCCTACCTCAGGCTTCCGAGTAGCTGGGACCACAGGCACGTGCCACCATGCCCAGCTAATTTTTTATATTTTCTGAAGAGACAGGGTTTCACTTTGTTGCCCAGGCTGGTCTCCAACTCCTGGGCTCAAGCGATCCACCAGGCTCGGCCTCCCAAAGTGTTGGGCTTACAGGCATGAACCACCTCACCTGACCTACATTAACATTTTTAAACACCTTGATTAAGATACAATTCATAAACTGTATGATTCATCCATGCAAAGTGTACAATTCAATGGCTTTCTTGTTCAAATGCCTGTGCTGGAATTAACACTTCAGCATGTATGTCACCAATTATCGTTCACCTTTTGTCCATATTTTTTTTTCCTGCTCTTTGTTGCTGAGACTGGAGTGCAGTGACGAGATCTCGGCTCACTGCAACCTCCGCCTCCCGGGTTCAAGCGATTCTCCTGTCTCAGCCTCCCAAGTAGCTGAGATTATAGGCACCTGCCGCCACGCCTGGCTAATTTTTGTATTATTAGTAGAAATGGGGTTTCACCACGTTGGCCAGGCTGGTCTCGAACTCCTGACCTCGGGTGATCTGCCCGCTTTGGCCTCCCAAAGTACTGGGATTACAGGCATGAGCCACCAGGCCTGGCCTGTTCCTAATTTTTTTAATGTAAAATTTACATATAATGAAATTCACAGATCTTAAATATATCATTTAATGAGTTTTCACAAAATTCATTCATCTGTGCAATGCAAATCTCTATCAAAATATAGAACCATCAAAATATAGAACAAGCCCTGTGCACTTGACACTACACCCAGCAAATTTATTCCTTTGCATTTGACTCTGTGTATTCACAGATTTGTGCAAATATCGCCACAATCAGTTTTAGAACGTTTTCATGTTCCCAAGGAGAAACCCCGGACACCTTAACCATCAGTGTCTCACCCTCCTCTTCCCACCCTCCAAGCCCCGGCAACCACTCAGCTACTTTCTGTCTCTGTAGATTTGCCTCTCTTGTGGACATTTCATGTGAATATCATACCATTTGCGGTCCTTCCTGTCTGGCTTCTTTCACTTAGCATTATGTTTTCAAGGTTCATTCACATCACAGATGCATGAGTATTTCATTTCTCTTTATTACCAAATAATATCCCTTGTATAGATATATCACATTGTATGTATCCATTATCAGTTGATGAACATTTGGGTCATACAAGTCATTGTGTGGATACGTTTTCACTTCTCTCAGTCATATACCCAGGAATGGAATTGCTGGGTCTATGGTCACTGTACGTTTAAGCATTTGAGGAACTGCCAGACTGTTTTCCAAAGTGGTGGCACCACTTTGCATTTCCACCATCAGCATATGAGATTTCCAATCTCTCAATATCCTCACCCACACTTGTTATTATCTGATGATAGCCATTTTAGTGCGTGTAAAGTAGCATCTCATTGGGGTTTTGATTTGTTTTTCCCTGATGATGTTGAGTTCCTTTAGAATTTGAGACAGGGTCACTCTGTTACCCAGGATGGAGTATAATGGCACAATCACAGCTCACTGCAGCCTTGACCTCCTGGGCTCAAGTGATTCTCCCGAGTCCGTCTCCCGAGTAGCTGGGACTACAAGTGCACACCACCACACCCGGTTAATTGTTTTTTTTTTTTTTTTTTGTAGAGATGGAGATCTTACTATGTTGCCCAAGCTGGTCTCAAACTCCTGGGCTCAAGCGATCCTCCTGCCTTGGCCTCCTAAAGTGCTGGGACTACAGGCATGAGCCACTGCACTCAGCCTGAGCATCTTTTACTTCCTTGTTGGTCGTTTGTATTTCTTCTTCAGAGCACTGTCTATCCAAGTCCTTTGCTCATTTAAAAATTGGATAGTTGGCCAGGCGTGGTGGTTCACACCTATAATCCCAGCACTTTGGGAGACCCAGGCGGGCAGATCTGGAGGTCAGGAGATGGAGACCATCCTGACCAACATGGTGAAACCCCGTCTCTACTAAAATCAAAAAATAAAATTAGTTGGGCGTGGGGGCGCACACCTGTAGTCCCAGTTACTCGCGAGGCTGAGGCAGGAGAATCGCTTGAACCCAGGAGGCGGAGGTTCCAGTGAGCTGAGATCACGCCACTGCACTCCAGCCTGGTGACAGAGCGAGACTCTGTCTCAAAAAAAAAAAAAGAATTGGATAGTTGTATTGCTATTAAATTGTAATTGTTGTATATTCTAGATATAGTTCCCTTATCAGATATATGACTTGCAAAAATTTTTTTCCATTCTGTGGATTTTCTTTTCACTTTCTTGATGGTGTCCTTTAAAGCATGAAAACTTTGAAATTTGGTGGTGTCTAGTTTATCTGTTTTTGGTTTCATTGCTTCTACTTTTGTGTCATAGCTAAAAAATTACCACCTAAATTAATGTCAAGGAGATTTACGTCTGTGGTTTCTTAGGGTTTTATAGATTAGCTCTTACATACAGGTTGTTGATCCATTTTGAGTTAAATTTTTTTTTTTTTTTTTTTTGAGGTGGAGTTTCACTCTTGCCACCCAGGCTGGCGTGCAGTGGTGCAATCTCGGCTTAGTGCAACTTCTGCCTCCTGGATTCAAGCAATTCTCCTGCTTCAGCTTCCTGAGTAGCTGAAACTACAGGCATGCACCACCACACCTGGCTAAATTTTGTATTTTTAGTAGAGATGAGGTTTCACCCTGTTGGCCAGGTTGATCTCAAACTCCTGACCTCAGGTGATCCACTGGTCTCAGCCTCCCAAAGTGCTGGGATTACAGGCATGAGCCACTGTGCCCAGATGAGTCAATTTTTGTATGTGGTATGGTGTGAGGTAAGGATACAACTTCATTGTTCCTCTTCTTCTTCTTTCTTTTTTTTTTTTTTTTTTTTGAGACAGGGTCTCTCACTCTGTTGTCCAGGCTGGAGTGTACTGATGGAATCAGAGCTCACTGCAGCCTCAACCTTTCCAGGCACAGGTGATCCTCCCACCTCAGCCTCCCAAGTAGCTGGGACTACAGCCACACACCACCATGCCAGACTAATTTTTGTATTTTTTTTGTAGAGATGAGGTTTTGCCATGTTGCCCAGCTGGTCTCAAACTCCTGGACTCCAGTAGACTACCTGCCTCTTCCTCACCAAGTGCTGGGATTACAGGAGGGAGCCACGGTGCCCAGAAACTTCAGTCTTTTGTGTGTGGATATCAGGTTGCCCCTTTATCATGTATTGACAAGACTAGTTTTTCCTTATGGATTGTCTTAACATAGATTAACATTTTGTTATATCGACTGTATCACATATCTGTCTATCTTTCCATTCCTCTATTCATCCACCAATCTATCTTATTTTTTGATGCATTTGGAAAAGTAAGCTTTAGACACTAGAACACTTCCTTCTAACACATCAACATGCATATCACCAACTAGAGTTCAACATTTGTCCATGTTTTTAATGTAAAATTCACATATAATGAAATTCACAGATCTTAAGCATACCATTTGATGAGTTTTGACAAAATGCGTTCACCTGTACAATGCAAATCTCTATCAAAATATAGAACAGCACCACCACCCAGGAAAGTTCCCTCATGTGCACTTATTTTTATGTATTTATTTTTGACAAAGGCATGTGCACGTGTCACCACCATCCTAATGAAGACATAGAACATTTCCATCTCCTAAGAACGTTTTCTTTCGCGTCTTTGCAGTCAACCTTGCCTCATCCACCTCATTTCTACACTATGTATTAGTTTTGCCGGTTATAGAATTTCATATAAATGAAATCATATGATATGTACTAATTTGTGACTGCTGATTTCACTTCTGATCAGCATTTTGAAAACAACATAGAGCAGAATAGAAAATAGCAAAATAAATAGCTGCTTGCAGGTTGAAATACTGCTTTGTAGATCTTTGTTTCAGATAGATAGATGTGTGTGTGTGTGTGTGAGAGAGAGAGAGAGAGAGAGAGAGACAAAGAGAGAGGCAGAGAGAGAGAGAGAGGCAGAGAGAGACAAAGAGAGAGAGATAGAGGCAGAGATAGACAAAGAGAGAGATTAGAGAGAGAGAGAGAGAGAACAGGCATGGTGGCTGATGCCTGTAATCCTAGAAGTTTGGGAGGCCAAGGCAAGCAGATCACTTGAGCTCAGGAGTTCAGCCTGGGCAACATGGTGAAACCCCCATCTCTATAAAATATACAAAAAAAATTAGCTGGGCATGGTGGTGCACCTCTGTAGTCCCAGTTACTGTGGGGGCTGAGGCAGGAGGATCGCTTAAACCTGGGAGGTTGAGGCTACAGTGAGCCAAGACGGTGCCACTGCACTCCAGCCTGGGCAACAAAGTGACACCTTCTCTTAAATAAATAAATAAATAAATAGAGAGAGAGAGAGAGAGAGAGAAAAAAGAGAGAGAGAGAGACTGTGTACTGGACCAAAAGAGAAAATGCATTTCTTATCATGGGTTATAATAAAAAAGGCTTAAAAGCTATTGATCCAAAAGTTCTAGATCAGAACCCTGTCTTGTCACCCCACCCCCAGCAGCTGCCTTGATCCCATGAACCACAGTACTTGCTGTTCCCTTTAGGCCTTCACCACTGCCATCCCTTCACCACTGCCATCCCTTCACCAGTGCCATCCCTTCACCACTGCCATCCCTTCACCACTGCCTGCTCATCCATCAGGTGCCTGCTTGGTTTACCCTTCCTCTAGAAAACCTCCTCTGTTCCCAGATTTCCCCCTCAGACCCTGTACCAAGTTGAATCCTAATTATTTGGTCTCTCTTTCCTCCAGCAACAGGGACTGTGTTTCATTCACCTTTGCAGTCCCTAGCTCCTGGGATGCGATGACACATAACAGGCATCAATAAATATTCACTGAATGAATGAATGAATGAATCAATCAATCAATCCCAGGGCTCCGGGTGACAGGGTTTTAAATAAACCAGCCTAATTATTTTCCAAGACTCCCTCCTACTTATTTGATTGTCCTGTAAACCTTTGACTGCTTAACCATCACGTTCTATAACCTCCTTCGATTGCCCTGAGACCTTATTAGCCTTTCCCTTTTTCCTCTACACTCTCAATGTTAGTGCTTTCATCATGGCTACTTCCTCCCAGCTACACTGTGGCAAACAAGGAGAGTTTGTCATCATGAGGTGACATAATATCCTAATATGAATGACTTTACCCCAGAACCCTCCCCCATCTTGCCAAAGGGACATTAATTCTGTGACTGTGGATATGAGAGGAGGGGGGTGTGTGTGTGTGTGTGTGTGTGTGTGTATCAGGATACATTTTTATCATTAAAGCATATTTTTTAACTTGCAGATTCTATGTTAGCAGTTATGAGGTCCTGTATCTTCTTTTTGCAGAGGGTCACATTTGTTGACAACCAATACATCTTGCTGAAATAAATTTCTAATAAAACAGCTCTCTCACCAAAAAGCAAATGTGTTTTAAGGGACAAATGGCAGGGCAAGTGAAGAAGAGAGGCTAAAAGGTTAGAACATTTCCATCTCTTAAGAAAGCTTTCTTTTAATTCTTTGCAGTTGACCTTGCCCCGCCCATCTCATTTCTACCACTGTGGATTAGTTTTGTCTGTTTCAGTGACATGAATTGAATGAAGCAACTCCATTTCTCAGTATTTTTCCTAAGGAGATAAACAAGTGCACAAAAATAAATGTTCATGAAGTATGTTCATCACAGTGCAGTTTAAAATAAGAAAAAATAGGAAACAGCTGGGCATGGTGGCTCACACCTGTAATCCCAGCACTTTGGGAGGCCGAGGTAGGTGGATCACTTGAAGTCAGGAGTTCGAGACCAGCCTGGCCAACATGGTGAAACCCCCCTCTTTACTAAGAATACAAAAGTTAGCTGAGCGTGGTGGTGGGCACCTGTAATCCCAGCTACTTGGGAGGCTGAGGCAGGACAATTGCTAGAATCTAGGAGGCAGAAGTTACAATAAGCCTAGATTTCCCCACTGCACTCCAGCCTGGTGGACAGAGTGAGACTCCATCTCAAAAAAAAAAAAAAAAAAAAAAGTAGGAAATAACCTAAATCTCTGTCAATAAGGGGTTGGTTAAATGCCCACAGTAGAGTTGTATGCTACCGGTAAATGAGTGATTATTATCTATGTTTGTGTGGGCAAACGTTTTCTCTAAAGGGTCAGAGAGTAAATGTTAGGCTCTGTGGGCCTCATGGTCACTACCCTTTCATGGTATTGCTAGGGCAGCCTATGTAGATGATTTGTACATGAATGGGTGTGGTTGTGTTCCAATGAAACTCTATGTGTACTTGGTTTTTTTTTTTTATAACCACTTAAAAATGCAAAATCCACCCTTCCTTTGTGGTCTGTACAAAAACAAGCGGTGGGCCAGATTTGGCCCAAGGGGTACGGTTTGCTGAGCACTGCTCTATATTCGTGGACATGGAAAGATGACCAACTGTTGGGATTTCATGCAACACCACTTAACTTGCCTGGGGTGAGCCTGTTGATATAAGTGGGGTGTGTATATGTGTATGCGCATGTGTGTGCATAGGGACAGATGTTCACCGGGACATCACCAGTGGTTACTATTGAGATTTCAGATGGTATTCACTTAATTGAGAAGAAAAAATAAAGGAGGAGTCTTGCTGTGTTGCCCAGGCTGGTTTCAAACTCCTGGCCTCAACTGATCTTCCCTTCTCAGCCTTCCAAAGTGCTGGGATGACAGGCATGAGCCACCATGCCCAGCCTTCACTCAATTTTGCATCCTTTTCTGTGTGGCTTCAACTTTTTAACTGAGTATTGTATCAATCAACTATCCAGCTAATGTAATGCAGCCAGAGTGCCCATCAGGATGCAGTAGTAAGCATTTCTTTCTTGCACTGCAGCGGTTGGCTGGGCTCCTGCCTAGGTTGGCTGCTGGCTGATCTAGACGGGTCGCAGCTGAGACCACTGAGAGGCCCTTACTCCACGAGTCTCTTATCCTCCTATGGGTTAGCCCAGCCTGCAGACTTTCTGTGGCCATGGCAAACATGCAAATAGGTCTGATCATAGCTAATTTCAGTCCCATCACATTGGCCAACACAAGTCACATGGCTGAGCTCAAAGTGAGAGGACACTTGTAAGTTACATGGCAAGAAGCATGGACCTGGGAGCAGTACAGAATGGGAATGTCATGGCAGTCTTTCACAAACATGGTTTCTCTTCATAGTCAGCAAAGGCAGTAAAGCTGGTTTTAAGCAGAATGGCTCCTAGAGCTGTAGCTCTGCATCCTGTGGGTGGTACAGGTGATAGACACCTGTGGAAGGATTGTCTATCTCAGCAGCTCCAGAAAAATCTCAGAATCTCATTAGCTCCTCCTATCAGGCCGCATGGCCATCTCTGACCCAATTAATAAGGCCAAGCACTGCAGCGTTCTGATTGTCCACTCGTGAAAACCACCTGCCCACTTTTGCAGCCAGAGGTGGAGTCAATTCTACCCTGAATTTTTTGGACTGAGTGTTAGGGAGGGGTGGTCCACTGGAGGTGTATCCAGGAGGTTACAGAGGTGGCTGGCTTGGATTAGATCGCCCCAGAAGTTGACCCTGAGATGCAGGTTGGAGTGCCAGCAGTGTCCTTGTGATATGATCCCAGAGAGCACCAGTAAGTGGGAGGGGAGAAATGCATAGGGAGGCAAGAAGTCAACGAAGGGCGTGGTAATGAGCAGACTAATGCTGGGAAAAACCGGGTCCTCTGGGAGACTGTGCTGAAAAACCCTCAGAGAGGCCAGGCACAGCGGCTCACGCCTGTAATCCCAGCACTTAGGGAGGCCAAGGCTGACGGATCAACTGAGATCAGGAGTTCAAGATCAGCCAGGCGCTGTGGCTCACGCCTGTAATCCCAACACTCTGCGGGGCTGAGGTGGGCGAATCCCGAGGTCAGGAGTCCGAAACCAGCCTGGTCAACATAGTGAAACCCCATCTCTTCTAAAAATACAACATATTAGCTGGGTATGGTGGTGGGCTCCTGTAGTCCCAGCTACTCAGGAGGCTGAGGCAGGAGAATCGCTTGAACCTGGGAGGCAGAGGTTGCTGTAAGCTGAGATCACGCCTCTGCACTCCAGTTAGATGAGACTCTGTCTTAAAAAAAAAAAAAAAAAAGAAAAGAAAACCCTCAGCGGCATCCCCTATGCATTTCTGCAAGGTGAGGAAACTGGGTTCTATCCACCAATTCCAGTCCATCGTTGGCTGAAGCCTGCTCCTGTGGGCATCCATGCTCTGGCCCTCCTGCCCACCCTCTACACAGGCCAAGCAGGCTCCTGCGGGGCAGGGAATGGCTTTGGGCAGAGAGTCTCAGGTGCTTGCAGCAAGAAGCTGGGAATGGTAAGTGCCAATGAGATACGGGTGGGATATTGACAGCATCTACTGAAGTGGAAAGAACAGGTCAGCGCTGACCAACTGTTATCACATATTGGCTCATTTTGGTCTGGGTCCTGCCCTCAAGACAAGGACACCCATAGCTGCAGCATCTGGATGGAAATCCCAAAGAGGAAGGATAGCAGAGTGGCCAAGGGCACAGGCTATGAAGTAGGGGGAGACATGGGCTGGGTCTGCTCTTGCCACTTGCCAGCTGGGAGACCTTGGATAAGTTACTTAAACTCTCTGAGCTTCAATTTCCACACCTGTAAAGTGGGAATATACAGTGTTGTCTGAAGATTAGACGAGGCAGTTGATTACATGACACGGGGCACATGGGAAAGTTTCTTGAGAGTTACAGAGCTGGCTCCAGTTAGGAGGAAGGACATTTCCCAAGAGGTGTGTCTGAATGTCCGGAGACAAGACGGAGAAGACTCAGATCCCAGTAAGGTGAGTTAAACACTGAAGACACGGGTGACGATAAAGGGCCAGCAAAGGATGTCGCCAAGGGTGAGCGGCACTGATCTTGGCCAGAGGCTGTGAGAGGGCTCAAGGGTAATGTCTGGAGCCAGGAGGCCATACCGTTTAGGAAATGCACTTTATCAATCCGGAGTATGTGTTGGTTTGTCCTTTGTTCAAAGAATCAGGTGCTATATCATCCTCTACTTGCAAGACAGCCAGAGGCAGGAGTCGGGGCTACTCTGTTGCAAGCTTTGCCCCAGTGCATTCCTGCTCCCATTCACTGGAGGCTAAACCAGTACAAGGATTCCCCCGCTGGCCGGCACAGTGGCTCATGCCTGTAATCCCAGCACCTGGGGAGGCAGAGGCAGAGGCAGAAGGATCACTTAAGCCCAGGAGTTTGAGACCAGCCTGGGTAACATAGTGAGACCTTGCTTCTATTTTTTTATAGGAAGAAAATTCAATGAACTGGCATGAGACAATGATTAAAATGTCCAGGGTAAGAAGGCTTCAGGCCCAGCTGGATCTAGGAGCTCAAACAGGGACACTGCAGCCTTGTTTTATTTTCTCCGTCACCATCTCGACTCCATTCTCTATCTTTTCATTTATTTAAAAAGGCCCTCTCCTTGTGGTTGTGAGATGACACCCAATCATAACGAAATTAAAATCCCACGCCTTCCACATTAGATTCAGTGCAAAAGGGTGTAAGCGCTCTTGTCCCAGAAATTCCACAAAAAGTCTCAAGATTCACCCTGATTGGACTACCTTGGGGCATTCAAGTAACATGCGTACCTCTGACCAAGCTCTGTGGCACTGTGTCCACAGAAACGGGGGTACTGGTTGAGTTAGATCTGGGCCACAGGCTCTAATCCTAGGGCATGGAACCCCATCTCAGCGTATGAATGGAGAGGGGTGGTTGGAAGATAGACTCCCAGGGGCAAAGCAGGGCTTTTGCCTGGCAACAAGTGGACCAATCTACGTGAGAGACAAGCTACCCAAATCTACTACAAACAATCTCTGCAGCTTCAGTCAGCTGGATGAAGAGGAAGAACACTGCCAGCTGACAGGATGTCATGCTGCAAACAGTTGAGATTGCCCTCAGACCATAGAAAATGTTCTAGAAAAGCATCCAATCTGGAGCCCCACGGTGCCAAGAGCTAGTCCCTTACCTGTCTGGGGCTTCACCTCTTCCTCTGCCACTTCCTGGGGAGTCATGGGTGACTCACTAAACCTCTCTAGGTCTCAGCCACCTTGATAATTTTATTGTCTATCCATCCATCCATCCGTTCATTTATTCACCAGACATTTATAAGCATTTAAGTGTGCCATGCCCTCTGTAGATTCTGAGGATAATGACAGTTGTTCACAGCTGTATTACAGTATCTGGCACAATGCCTGGCATATAATAAGTGTTCAGTAAACACCGATTCAAGGAATAAATGAACAAGATAGTCACTGCATTCGAAGAGCTCACTGTCTAACAGAGAGAACAGACACTTAGAATTGCAAGTGTATTGTAGCACCTATCCAATGTGCCTTGGACAAACAGAGGAGGGAGCCTGTCTGGAAGGCTCACGAAGGCTCCACTCAGGAAGTCACAGGCCTTCAAGGAGAGGGGGGATTTCAGCAGGCTGAGGAAAGGAGGCAGCACACAGCCAGCCCAGGGAACAGTGTCAGCAATGGCACAGAACTGGAGGATAAGATATTATTATTATTATTATCTCCTGGGCTGGAGTGCAGTGGCACAATCTCAGTTCACTACAACCTCCGCCTCACAGGTTCAACCTCAGTCTCCCAAGTAGCAGGGATTACGGTGTCCGCCACCATGCCCGGCTAATTTTTTGTATTTTTAGTAGAGATGGGGTTTCACCATGTTGACCAGGCTGGTGTCGAACTCCTGGCCTCCGGGTTCACCCGCCTTGGCCTCCCAAAGTGCTGGGATCACAGGCGTGAGGCACTGTGCCCGGCTGAAATTAATATTATTAATCACTTACCATGGACCAGACATTTTATATTGCCTTACATTCTTGGAAAGGATTAGAACTTATCCTCCATAAAACCTTGGCATGCCTAGACTCCTTCTGCCTCTTGCTCTCCCCTCCTTTGGGTCTCTGCTCTCATTTAAGTTGTGGTCACACTCCCCGCTCCCCAAACCCACCAGTCAATAGTTGTGTCTCCCTCCGGTTCACCATCCATACAGATGCCAGAGGGATTGTTTCAAAATCCAAGGCTGAGTGTCTCAGTCCTTGGTTTGGAATCCTTCAATGGCTCCACATCCCCTGAAAGCTGTGTTTAAGACCTTTTGTAATATGACCCTGAATTGCATTGCATGCCCCACCACTGGCAATCCCTAAGGTATACTTGAACACCTCGAAACCTTGCTCATGCTGTCCTTTCTGCCTTGGGTGCCCATCTCCCCCTTCTACCTCCAATCTGGGGGCTATTTTTACTCTCCAGAGGACATTTGGCAATGTCTGGAGACATTTTGGTTGTCACAACTAAGGGTATGATTCTGCAATCTGCTGGGTAGAGAATTAAAACTCTGCTAAACATCCTACAATGCACAGAAAGTCCCCATTGCAAAGAATTATCGGCTTGAAATGTCAGTAGTGCTGAGGTTGAGAAATCCTGCTTTGACTTTTCAGGAATGGGGGAGCTACAGAAGGATTCTCAACAGAGAGTGAGAGATTTGGCTTTGGGAACTCTGGCATCTAAGTCTGCAGTGGACAAGAGGAAGGCAGGACAGGAGACCAGTGTAAGTCATGACCTTCTTCCTCTTTTCTTCCTCCTTCTCCTGGAAATCAGTGAGGTAAGCTAGCAAGAGTCTATTGCTCTTCAGCCAGAAACACTAAGCTCTGTGGGCACTCCTCCCAGATGGCAAATGAAGTCTATCGCAACAAGCAAAGTGCATATGTCATATCTGTTAGGTTACCACCATCATTATCATCAACAGCATCATCACTGCCACCACTACCACCATCATCACCACCACCACCATCATCACCACCACAGTTACCATCATCATCAGCACCCCACCACCACCATCACCATCAATACTGTCATTGTCAACACCACCATCATCACTGTCACCATCACTTCTGTCATTGTCAACACCACCACCATCACCATCACCATCACCACTGTCACCACCACCATCATCACCATCACCATCACTACTGTCATTATCAACACCACCACTATCAACACCACCATCATCACTGTCACCACCACCATCACCATCACTGCTGTCATTATCAACACCACCACTATCAACACCACCATCATCACTGTCACCACCACCATCATCACCATCACCATCACTGCTGTCATTATCAACACCACCACCATCACCATCACCACTATCACCACCACCATCACTGTCACCACCATCATCACCATCACCATCACACTGTCATTATCAACACCACCACCACCACCATCAATATCATCACTATCACCACGACCATCACCATCATCACCATCATTACCCTCACAACCACCATCACCACCATCATCCTCACCATTGCCATCACTACTGTCATTATCAACACCAGCACCATCACCATCACTATCATCATCATCATCATCACCACCATCACCACCATCATCAATATCATCATCCTCTCCACAATCACCATCACCACCATTATCATCACCATCACTAGAATCACCATCATAATCACCACCACCATCACTGTCATCATCACCACCATCACCGTTATCAACAGTATCACCAACCCAACACCACCACCATCATCATCATCACCACCACCCCATCACCATCACCACACCACCACCATCACCATTATCACCATCATCATCATCACCATCATCACCATCATCAACATCATCATTTTATTTTAGAGAAAGCTTGTTTGTTAACCTGCCTAGCCAGAGTTAAGAGGGATGTCATTCTTCTTCCCAAGGATGGATGTTCCCCATGCCTGACTGGATGTCATTCTTCCCCAAGGGTGGAAGCAGGGAATTAACCCTCAGCCTCTTCGACACAATCTCCCAGCTACATCCACAGAGCTTGACTCAGGTTGTTGGGAAACCCCTGTGTCTTCACCCAGCAAAACCAGTTGAGCCATGGTTGCCAGATGGCTCCAACTCTCAAAATAATCCCATTGGGTCTAATCTGTTAAACTGCAAAATAACAAAACACTCAATAATAGGAACATAAACAGAGGTTAAATTTTCTCCAATTACATGGAGTCTGGAGGTTGACCACAGCTGGTGTGGTTCAGCTGCTCAAAGATGTCAGAGGCCAGGTACAGTGGCTCACACCTGTAATCCCAGCGCTTTGAGAGGCCAAGGCAGGTGGATCACTTGAGGTCAGGAGTTCGAGACCAGCCTGGCCAACATGGTGAAACCCCTCACTCCACTAAAAATACAAAAATTAGCCAGGAGTGGTAGTGGATACCTGTAATTCCAGATACTTGGGAGGCTGAGGCAGGAGAATCACTTGAACCCAGGAGGTGGCAGTTGCAGTGAGCTGAGATTGTGCTACTGCACTCCAGCATGGGTGACAGAGCAAGACTCCATCTCAAAACAATAAAAAAATATATATATACCAGGGCTTTGATGTCTAGAAAATTCTTCACCTTACAAGAATTCCAGATATGAGCTCTTGCTGGGGTTGGTTTAGTTGTTCACAGATGTCAGGGCTCCCACGCTGTAGCTGTCTTGGCCTCCTCTCACGGCAGCAAGATGTTTCACAGCTGGAAGACCCCTTCAATCAGGAAAGTCAGCCTTTCCCCAGAAGCATTTCCCTACACAGAGGCTTCCATTTGGGTTTCCTCAATAGTACTGGACCACTCAGCCATGACTGCTGCAAGGAGGCTGAGAAAGATGAAATAGAATTGTCACGATTAGGCCTGGCACGGCGGCTCACACCTGTAATCCCAGCACTTTGGGAGGCCGAAGCACACGGATCACAAGGTTAGCAGTTCAAGACCAGCCTGACCAACATAATGAAACCCCGTCTCTACTGAAAATACAAAAATTCGCTTGGCATGGTGGTGGGCGCCTGTAATCCCAGTTACTCAGGAGGCTGAGGCAGGAGAATCGCTCCAACCTGGGAGGCAGAGGTTGCAGTGAGCCGAGATCATGTAATTGGACTCCAGCCTGGGCGACAGAGCAAGACTCCATCAGAGAAAAAAAAAAAAAAAGAAAGAAGGAAAGAAAAAGAATTGTCATGATTGGCCACAATGAATCTTGATCTATTGCCTGAGGTAGGACACATTGCTGACCACAAACAAAATCTGAGTCCTGTTGACAAAGAAGACTGCATAAGGTGAATATTATGGGTATCACAGAAGTTCAAGATACTATGGCTGCATAATAAACTATCCCAAAATATAGTGGCATTTATTTTGCACATGAATCTGCAATCCAGCAGGGTTCAGTGGGGACAAGGTTCAATGGGTTCACCCCTGCTCTACTTGGTTTAAAGTTACCCAGTTTAAACTCGTAGTTTAAAATTACTTGGTTACTCAGATTAAAACCACAGCAACATTTACTTTGCTTGTGATTTTGCAATTTGGCCAGATTTCAATTGGCTCAGCTGGGATGACTCAATGTCAGCTGGGAGGACTCCAGAACTGGGAGCTGGAGTCATCTGAAGGTTCACTTGCTCACATCGCTGGATCTGGGATGGGAAGTCCCAAACAGATGAGAGTCCATGGGCTTCTCTCTATCTCTTCTCTCCAGCATGGTGGCTTCGGGGTACTTTGGATTTCTCACATATTAACTCAGGGATCTCAAGATGTGAGGAAAGAGAGAGAGATTCAGATGGAAGCTGTAACTCCTTTCTTTAACCCAGCCTTGGAAGTCCTGGCATCATTTCCACCACATTCTATTCATTCGAAGAGAGTCACTGAGGTTGTGCCATCATGTAGGGGAGGGGGATTACCCAGTCTCCCATCTTTCTGTGGGAGAAGCATTAGAGAGCTGGAAGTAAGTGAATTGTAAAGTACTGCATTGGATGGAGAATGAAGGCGAAGTTTGGAATATGCTTTGAAATACCCCCCTTCTCCAGGTCCTGAAACATATCTCTCTATTCTTTTTGAAGAATCAGAATGAGTTATGCTCAGAAAAGGTAATACTTCATGTTATTTTGTTTTTATTTTTATTTATTTATTTAATGAAACAAGGCCTTGCTCTGTCACCCAGGCTGGAGTGCAGTGGTGCAATCGTAGCTCACTGCAGCCTCCATGTCCTAGACTCAAGTGATTCTCTTGCCTCAACCTCCCGAGTAGCTATAAATACAGGTGTGTGCCACCATGCCCAACTAATTTTTTTAAATTTTTTGTAGAGACAGGGTCTTGCTCTGTTGCCCAGGCTGGTCTTGAACTCCTGAACTCAAGTCATCCTCCCACCTCCGCCTCCCAAAGTGCTGGGATTATAGGCGTAAGCCACTGCACCTGGCTTATTTCCTTATTTTCGATGCAGAGAAGCCCTGCTGTAGTTAGTTAATTGCCCACATCCCATCAGCTGCACCTTTCCATGTGTTTGCCGTCTGGAAATGCTGGGAAAATAATCACTTCTATTCTATCAGCCCTAAGTCAATGACCAAGCCATTGATGCTCACTCTCACCACTCCTATTCAACATTATACCAGAAGTCCAACCTAATTCGGTAAGACAAAGAAAGAAAGAAAAGTTACACACATTGGGAAGGAAGAAACTAAACTGTCTTTGTTTGCAGACGACATTATTGTCTATGTAGAAAATCCTAAAGAGTTAACAAAAAAACCCTCTTGGAACTAATAAGTGTGTGTAGCAAGGTTGCAGGATACAAGGTTAACCTACAAAGGTCAACTGCTTTCCTACATACCAGCAACAAAAAAGTGGCATTTAAAATTATAAACACAATGCCATTTATTTTAGCATCAAAAAAAGAAAAAACAAACAAGTATAAATCGAATAAACATATACTGGATCTTTATGAGGAAAACTACAAAATTCTGATGAATGAAACCAAAGACCTCAATAATGGAGAGATAGTCCCTGTTCATGGAGAGTTCTTCCCAACTTGATCTTATGGATTCATGACAATCCCAATAAGAATCCCAGCGAATTATTTTGTGAGTATTGACAAACTGATTCTAAAATTCAACAGAAAGGAAAAAAGCCTGCAATAGCCAATACAATACTGAAGAACAACAAGCAAGCTGAAGGACTGACATTACCTGACTTTAAAACTATAAAATAAAGCTACAGTAATCAAGACAGTATGGTACCTGTGAAAGAACAAAGACATCAGTGGAACAGAATACAGACCCCCAAAATATACCCACACAAATATAGTCAACTGGTCTGTGACAAACAGGCAAAGGCAATTCAGTGGAAAAAGGATAGTCTTTTCAACAAATGGTGCTGAAACAACTGAATGTCTATGTGCAAAATAATAATAGTAATAAATTTAGACACAGACCTTACACCTTTCACAAAAAATAACTCAACATAAATCATAGACCTAAATGTAAAATACAAAACTATAAAACTTCTAGAAGATATCGTAGCATGAAATCTTTGATCTCAGTGACTCTGGGTTTGGCAATGAGTTTTTAGACACAATACTAAAAGGATAATCCAAGAATGAAAAAAAATCGGTGGCATGGACTTTATGAAAATTGAAAACTGTATTAAATTTGAAAATCTTTGCAAAACACATAGCTGATAAAGGACCTGAATCCAAAATACAGAAATAATTTTAAAACTTGACAATGAGAAAACAAGTAACCCAACTAAAAAATGGGCACGAAATATCAGCAGACAATGAATAGGATATACAGATAGCAAAAAGCATATGAAAATATGCTCAATATCATATGTCATTAGGAAATTGCAAATTTCCCAATTTGCAAACATATTGACATATGCCTCATATGTCACTAGGAAATAGCAAACATCAATGAGATACCACTACACACCTACTAGAGTGGCTAAAATCCTCAAACTGACATTATCAAAAGCTGACAAGAATACAGAGCAACGGAAACTCTCACCTGTTGATAGTAAGGCAAAATGGTACAGTCACCTTGGAAGACCAGTTGACAGTTTCTTGCACCACTAAACATACTTTTACCATACGATCTAGATATTGTGCTCCTTGTTATTTCCCCAATTGTGTTGCAAACTTATGTCTACCCCAAAGCTGGAAGCAACCAAGATGTCTTTCAATAGGTAGAATAGATAAACTGTGGTGCATCCATACAACAGGGCACTATTCAGCCACAAAAAGAAATGAGGTGTCAAGCCTGAAAAAGACATGGAGGAACCTGAAGAGCATATTGCTAAGTAAAAGAAGTCAGTTTTAAGGGACTGCATACTTTCTGATTTCAATTACATGACATTCTGAAAAAGGCAAAACTATGGAGACAGTAAAAAAAAAAAAAAAAAAAAATCAGTGGTTTCCAGGATCCAGGATGAACAGGTAGAGAATTAGGGATTTTTACGGAAGTGAAACTATTCTTTATTTTGTTCTTTATTCTTCTTTTAATTTTTTTTAGAGATAGGGTTTTATTCTATTACCCAGCTGGAGTGCAGTGGCATGATCATAGTTCACTGCAGGCTCGAACTTCTGGGCTCAAGGGGATCCTCCTGCCTCAGCCTCTGGGTAGCTGGGACTGCAGGTGCACCACCATGCCTGGCCCGTTTTCTTTGTTTGTTTTTGTTTTTTGGTAGAGACTGGGTCTTGCTATGTTGCCCAGGCTGGGAAACTCTTCTTTATGTTGCTACATGTGTAGATTAATGACGTTATACATTGTTAAGACCCAGAACTTGGCTGGGCGCAGTGGCTCACACCTGTAATCCCAACACTTTGGGGGGCTGAGGCAGCCTGATCACTTGAGGTCAGGAGTTCAAGACCAGTTTGACCAATATGGGGGAAACCTTGTCTCTACTGAAAATACAAAAATTAGCCAGGCATGGTGGCGTGTGTCTGT
The DNA here is from genome assembly GCA_036589455.1 of Ateles fusciceps. Classification (NCBI taxonomy): domain Eukaryota; kingdom Metazoa; phylum Chordata; class Mammalia; order Primates; family Atelidae; genus Ateles; species Ateles fusciceps. Next base: position 2,081,124 of record JAZHEH010003064.1, read on the forward strand.
AGTCCCAGCTACTTGGAAGACTGAGGCGCAAGAATCACTTGAACCTGGGAGGTGGAGATTTCAGTGAGCCGAGATCATGTCACTGCACTCCAGCCTGGGAGACAGAGCCAGACTCCATCTCAAAAAAAAAAAAAAAAAAAAGACTCAGCACTGTGCAACAGAGGCTAGGCACAGTGGCTCACGCCTGTAATTCAGCACTTTAGGAGGCTGAGATGGGAGGATAGCTTGAGCTTAGGAGTTTGAGACCAGCTTGGGCAATGTAGCAAGAGTCTGTCTTTACAATAAAGAAAAAAAAAATGACCCTGGTGTGATGACTTGTGCTTGCAACCCCAGCTACTCGGGAGGCCGAAGCAGAAAGATTCCTTGAGCCCAGGAGTTCCAGGCTGCAGAGGGCTATGATCCCGCCACTGTACTCCAGCCTGGGTAACCGAGTGAGACCTTGTTTCTAAACAAACAAACAAACCCAAAACAAAACCCTGAGAAACAGTGAAACAATGTGTGCTGCGGACTTCAGTTTATAATAATGTATCAGTATTATAATGAAGGCACTACACACTAATACAAGATGTTGACAAAAGGGGAAATTGTGCAAGGGGGAGGGGAGTGTGTGGGAACTCTGTACTATCTGCTCAATTCTTCTATAAATCAACAAAGTTCTAAAAAATAAAGTCTATTAATTTTAAACACTGAAAGGCTTGAAAACAAGCGTGTTAGGATGTAATGAGGATTGAGCTTATACTGAGGCAGGACTTGGGCACCCCTAGATGGGGGAACAGAGTTTTATCTTGGTGCCAATGGACCCGCACCCAGGACTGACAGCGCAGTCACAGACAGTCTGGGAATCTAGGGCAGGAACTTGAACAGTGGGACGGTATTCAAGAAGACAAACTTCCCATTAATTAGCTCTCTAGGACCCAAGAACAAAGGCCTGTTTTCTTTAACTTTGTGATTTGACATAATTTCCAATTCACAGGAAAGTTGGGAGAAAAGTACAAGGAATTCCCAAAGTCTCTTCCCCAGACTTCCTGCATGTCTTGACCCTGACCACATTGGTGCTTTCTTTGCCTGTCTTCTCAATGCCACATTCATCTTCATTTCACCACCGAGCAACAGGCCAAGACAAACGCCTTCAACTTTGCTTCTTTCTCGTCTTCATCCTGGTAAGAAAAGCAATTGACATTTTGAACGCCTAATCCACTCCAAGCATTGTTCTGGGCACCTTGATAAGTACCTTGCCATTTTGCCATCTCATAGCCCTATGAGGTGGGTCTGTTATTACCTCCATTTTACAGATGGGGAAACTGAGGCACAGGGAGGCTTATCTACTTTCCCAAAGTCACATAGTCAGTAAGTAGCAGAGTTGGCATGCCAATGCGAGTAGTCTATAGGCAAGCCCAGTTTGGGAGGCCAGGAGGAGATATAGCCCAAGTCACACATTCCCAAAGGACTTCAAAGATAAGACTCTTGCTGTCCTCTCCCGATGAGATGGGCACAAACTCAGAGACACAAAGACAGGACCAAGGCAGCTTGCCGGGTTGAACTGCATGGGATGAAATATCAACTGTGTGGGTGTGCGGATGTGTGAGTAATGAGTGTGAGGGAGTATGAGTGTGGACGGGAGTGGTAGTCACACCTTATCTGGAGAATTCCTATTCTTCCTAAAATCCAAGCTTCCAGGAAACCCTTCCTGTGGCCCTCTCTCCCCAGCCCTCTCCGCCTCTGCCTGGGCTGCCCCCAGTATGGGGTTTATTACAATCAATTGCTTATGCCTGTTCACTTGTAAGTGCCCCAACCAGATCTTCAGGGCTAGAAAGCAGGGACTGGGTCTATTTCTCGCTCTCCTCAGCGTCCAGATCACGACTTGGCATATGGAGGCATCCACAAACATGGGAGTTTTTCCACAGTCCCACGCCACCTCCTGGTATTTGCTCATGCTGTCCCTTCCACCTGCATGTTTTTCTGCATTGATTCTTGATCCGGGCACTGGTCAGAGGTCACCTTCTCCAGGAAGCCATCCCTGACCCCGGGGAACTGAATCCTCTATACCGTCACTTACAGGGGATTGGTGGCTGTCTTGCTCACTTGGTTGTAAGGTCTCAGAGGGCAGGGGTTGTTTCATGTCTTCCAGTCTGCGTCATCAGGGCTTGTCACAGGGTTAGACAGAGCAGGACCAAGACAGAGCGAGTGCAGGAAAGAATGATTGACATGTGGGCCGTGCATGGTGGCTCATGCCTGTAATCCCAGCACTTTAGGAGGCAGAAGCGGGCGGATCACCTGAGGTCAGGAGTTTGAGACCAGCCTGACCAACATGGTGAAACGTCATCTCTATTAAAAATATAAAAATTAGCCAGGCATGGTGGTGCATGCTTGTAATCCCAGCAACTCAGGAGAATCACTTGAACTCAGGAGGTCGAGTTTGCAGTGAACCAGGATCACGCTACTGCACTCCAGGCTCCAGCTTGGGTGACAGAATGAGACTCCATCTCCAAAAACAAAAAAAAAGAATGATTGACATGCAGTGGCTCCTGCCCTGGAAGCCAACCGTCACCCTCCACTATAGCACTTGATCCCACTGGGCTGTCCTTGGCTTCCATCCTAACACTGAGAGCTCCTTGAGGGCGGGAGGGGGTCAAATTACTCTCTGGGTTCCCAGCACTGACCAGGGTGAGTCCAGATTTCTCCCAACTCCTCTCCCTCCACTCTCCCCTCACTCAGGGCTCCACAACCACGCTGGCCTTCAGGCAATTCCTCCTGCAGGCTGAACTGGTTCCCACCCCAGGGCCTTTGCACCAGCTCTTCCCTCTCCCTACATGAGTCTTCCTCCATAGCCTCTTCAGAATCTGAGCTCAAATGTCCCCTCCTCAGAAAGCCCCATCCAGACCACCTGCCCCACGAAGTGCCTCCTTTCTTCTTGGGGCCTCCTGACCTGAAATACTTTGTTGAGTGTTTTCCTCCCATCATCTGACTGTATCCGGGCTGTTATGGTGTCCAGTGGTTAATGATCTATGGGGCCTGGGTTCGAATCCCCGCTCCCCCTGCTTACCTGCTGAGTGATTTTAAGTTTCTTTCCTTTTTTTTTAATTTTACAAATGTTAATTTTTGTAGATACAGGGTCTTGCTAAGAGGGTTGCCCAGGCTGGTCTCGAACTCCGGGGTTCAAGCGAACCTCCCCCATCGGCCCCCCAAAGTGCTGGGATTACAGGCATGAGCCACGTTGCCCAACCCATTTTGAATTTCTTAAGGACTCTGTGACTCAGTTTCCCCATCTATAAAACCGGTGATAGTATTACTCTCTTATAGGGTAGTTGCCAGGATTAAATGAGTTAACATTTGCAGTGCCTTCGCCCAGGGTCTGACAGATTGTACTAGTTATTGACTGAAGGGCTATTTTACTATCCAAATGTAGCTGGAGTAGGCGCTGGGTAAATATTTATTGAATGTGCAAACACTGGCACTTGGAAGCTGGGCTGTTAGGAAGGGGAGGAGGATTCCAGTTGCTCAGCCCTCCCACACCAAAAGCAACTGCCCCCGGCGCCGGGGAGGCGGCGGAACCGGGCAGTAGAGGCCTGGTCGGGCGTGGGCGTTTTATTCCGAGACCAAGAGGATCCACGGCAGAGCTCCTCGCTGGGCGCGACCTCGGGCTGCGGCGTGGGAGGAAGCTGGAGTCACCCCCAGGAAGGGACAGCGGCTCGGACTGTACGGCGGCGGCGGCGAGGACAGCGACAGTGGCGCGAGGTATCCAGGACCCGGGCCGGGCGCGCCGGGCGGGGCGGTGCATGCAAATCTGCCGGGCGCCGGGGCGGGGCGCAGGAAGCTGGGGCGGGCCGGGTCCCCGCGCCTAGGAAAGCCCCGCGCGGCGCGGGCCAGGGCAGGGCCGCCCAGGGGTCCCCCACTTCCCGCTCGGGCTCCCGGACGGCGAATGGAGCAGGGGCGCGCAGGTAGGACCCGGGGCCCGCGCGCTGATCGGGGTGCGGGGGGATCGCCCCGGGACGCCGGCTGAGAACGTCCGGGAAGGGTTCGGCCGCCTGTGGGGACCTGGGCAGCGGGTATCGGAGGACAGCCCCGACCCCGCGAGGGGCCCGAGCCCACGACTCTCGGTGCGAGCGGAGCAGCGCCGGGTTCCGTCCTTGTCGCCTAAGGGCAGCGGAAGCCGGGGGTAAGCGGACACACAGCGCGCCCCAAAGCCGGCGCTGGCCCTGAGACCTCCGCCGGGATGGCCTGCGGAGGTGGGGGGCTTGGGGTTAGGCTGATCGGGCAACACGTAGCCCCTCTTCTCTGGGCAGCAGCCCCCCGCCCCGCGCTCAGGAAGTCAGTGAGGACTTCAGAGAGAGAACGGGTGGGGAAAGTTCTGAGAACTGTAAGTTTGGGTATTAGGTCAATGAATCCGGGGAAACAAGGTTCTTTGGACTTTCGGTCGCCGCCTCTGAGTATCAGATGGATCCAATAATAGCGATCATTGACTGGGACTTGTTTTACTGAAAGGATGGCGAGTGAAGCTTCCCACTAACCTCTCTGTGGCCGGTGCTGTGCGTCGTGGCCATTGTACAGATAAGGTCACCGAGGCCCAGGCCGGGTTAGTAACTTGCCCCAAGGTGCCGCCCGTCTGGCAATCTAGGGGGCAGCAGGATTGGAGCCCAGGCAATCCCACGCCAGAGCCAGCTGCTCTCCATCTCTCAATCACGTTTGTGGAGCCACCCCAATAATTGAAATCTCTGGGGGATTTGCTTAAAATGCAGATTCCCAGGTCCTTGCCCTGAGATTCAGATTCAGTAAACCCAGGAATCTGATCTTTATTTTCTTTTTAAAAATTTATTTTGTAGAGATGGGGTCTCGCTGTGTTTCCCAGGCTGATCTCGACCTCCTGGCCTCAAATGATCCTCCCACCTTGGCCTCTCGAAGTGCTGGGATTACAAGTGTGAGCCACCAAGCCCTGATTTTTTTTTTTTTTTAAGCAAAATCTAGATTTCTTAAATTAAACAAGATAGGGCACCGCTAGTTTGCCTGCTTCTTAGAGTTCAGGGGATGCCCCCAGGCCAGTGCTAATCCTGCTCTAGTTCTGGTCTCTGTCCTTCCCCAGCCCTCTGGGAGGCTTGACCCACTGCACCTCCCTGCCCTGGGTGGCCTTCGAGGAGCCCAAGGCATTTGTTGGGGCCTTGGTGCCTTTATTAAAATCCTAAAGTCTAGTGGGGAAGCTGGCTCAGGTGTGTGTTTGGCCAGGGTGTCCCGCACGTGAGAGCATTTCAGGGTCCTGCAGGAGTTTCTCAGAACTCAGCTAGCCCAGCCCATGAATGGGAGGTGACCCGTTAAGCCATGCATTCACTCACTAGCACTCATTAAGCTCCTGCTCGGCCCCGGGTGGTGTTCGGGCACTGGTGCTTGCCTCAAGGAGCACCCCCTCTGCAGGAAGACAGACGTGACAGTGTTGGGCTGGGAGGTGTGGAGGCGCCCGCGGCTGCAGGATCATAAGCCAGAGGGGATCAGCTCTTCACAGGGGACCCTGAGCCAGCCTTGTAAGTGGAGGAGGGGGAGTCTCGCAGGTGGAGGATGGAAAGTAAAGGTGGGCACAGAGTGGGCAGAGACTGGGAGGTGTGAAAGGGCACCACATACGGAACCTAAGAAATGAAGAGAAGCCAGAGACGGATGGAAAGGTGGGCTGGGCTGCATTGCGGAAGGCCTTGAATGCCGTGCCAAAAAGCTTAGGCCAGTGTATTTTACCTTGGCCTCATTTGTAAAAGCAACAGTGCAGATTCCTGGGCCCTGCCCTGGGCCTCTGGATCTGAATCTGGAGGGTGGCACTGGGGAGGCAGCAGGAGAGGAAGGAAAACCTGCAGTCAGTCACCCCAGTTACCACACATCCAGTTACTGGCAGGTCTGAGATAACCTAAGGATTTCCAAATGCTGGGAAGTGACTCAGTGACTGATGTGTTTAATACAATACAATCCCAGGGTTGCAAACAGCCCAGGGCAGGGGTGGGGTTGCCATGCCCTGAGATGTTCACAGTCTTCTAATGCTCCCAGTTCAAAAAGAAGCTGAAATGAAGTGTCAAAGAATTGTGAAGAGGTGGAACGCAGTGACTCACACCTGTAATCCCAGCACTTTGGGAAGCTGAGGCTAGAGGATCGCTTGAGCCCAGGAGTTTGAGACCAGCCTGAGCAACATAGTGAGAGCCTGTTCCTACAAAAAAATAAAAAAAAAATTTTTTTAAACTTAGCCAGGTGTGGTGGCAGGTGCCTCTGGCCCCAGCTACTTGGGAGGGTGAGGTGGGAGGATGGCTTGAACCCAGGAGGTCAAGGCTGCAGTGAACTATGATCATACCACTGCACTCCGGCCTGGGTGACAGAGTGAGACCCCGTCTCAAAATAAACAGATAAATACATAAATACATGAGAAGAGAGAACCTTTTCTCTTTCTGAGGCAAGCACCTCCCTCCTCTGCCTGACCTCTTCCACCCCATCTGGGAGGATGGAGGACAGCATTTGGGATTAGATGCCACCCCCCTCTCGACGGCCCTGGTACCTTGGAGTGAGGTCAGGCTGGAAGCTCCTTAGGTACCGCGCTTCCTTGCGTTTGTGAAAGTGGGCTTTCATGAGGGCTAAGGACGTGTGTTATAAGCTACTTCACACAATGGCCAACGCCCAGTAGGTCCACAATGAATGTATATGTCTGTTGTTATCTCTCAAGACGTACAGCTTGGGAGTGCTAGTCTGGACTGGAGCCAGATCACCCAGTGCAAACACTGGCTTTGCTACTTACTAGGTAACTGACTTCCCAGAGCCCCGGTTTCTGCATTTGTGAGATTATAGTGACTATGCCATTGTAGTGATGACTAAGTTAATATATGTCAAGCATACAAAACAGTACCTGGTAGGTGGTAAAAACTATGTATTTGTTAAATGAATACTTTTTTTTTAAGAGTCATGGTCTCTCTATTGCCCAGGCTGGAGTGTAGTGACACAATCATAGCTCACTGTAGCCTCCAATGCCTGGGTTCAAGCAATCCTTCCACCTCAGCCTCCTGAGTAGCTGGGACTGCAGGTGTGTGCCACCATGCCCGGTTAATTGTTTTTATTTTTTTGGAGACAGGATCTTGCTATGTTACCTAGGCTAGTCTTGAACTGTTGGCCTCAAGCAATCCTCTTGCCTCAGCCTCCTAAAGGGTTGGGTTTCTAGATGCAAGCAAAGGTGCCTGGCCTAAATGAATAAATCTTTATTATTGGCCGGGTGCAGTGGTTCACGCCTGTAATCCCAGCACTTTGGGAGGCTGAGGCAGGCAGATCACGAGGTTAAGAGATCGAGACCATCCTGGCCAACATGGTGAAATCCCATCTCTACTAAAAAATACAAAACTTACCTGGGCGTGATGGCGCGCACCTGTAGTCCCAGCTACTCGGGAGGCTGAGGCAGGAGAATTGCTTGAACCCAGGAGGCGGAGATTGCAGTGAGCCAAGATTGCGCCACTGCACTCCAGCCTGGGCGACAGAGCAAGTCTCTGTCTCAAAAAAAAAAAAAATCTTTATTGTTGCCTCCTTGGAGTTTAACTGGTTGGGATTGAGTTCACCCATTTTGCAGATGAGAACCGAGACCCAGAGATGAATGCAGTAGCCTTGCCTCAGGCCCATACTGAGGGACACACTCCATCCTTCTTTCCTTGTCTTGTATTCTTTCCTGCTTGTACCAGTTCGCTGGGGTGATCAAGGTCATTTATGAGTATTCTTCCTGGCTGGCACAGAGGAGACATGCCCGGCCACGTTTCGCCAGACTTCCCATGGCTGGGCTAGAAGAGAGGCCAGGAGCTTGCTTGGGGGTTGCACAGACTTGCCCCTTGGTGAATGTGGATCAGAGCGCCCCAGCAGAGGCTCGAGGTCCAACAGAGGCTGGGGGATCCAATGTCAGACTTGGTGCATCCCTACTGTTTTGTGACATCCAGCAAATTGCCCTGCTTTTCTGAGCCTGAGGCAGAGAGAAGGGCCTAAGCTTGAAGAGGGGGTCCCAGGTTTGAATCAGAGCTGGCTACTTCACAGCTTCCCAGTGTGTAGTCTAGAGGAAGCTGTTTATCTTCTCTGAGCCTCCTTTTGTTTGTCATGGGTATTTGCAGGGAGAGCGTTCATGAGATCGTTTTTGTAGACATTTTGCTCTCAGAAGGGGCTCAGTGATTGCTGTTTCTCTCCACATTTTGGATCGAGTCCCTTCTGCATATCCAGCACCGGGCTTCCTCCTGCCTTTCTTCCTCAGGAATTTATTGAGCACCTATATGTGCCAGAGCATTGGACCAAGTCCTTGCTCTCCTGGGGTTTAGACTGTAGTTGAGCAGACAGAGAATGTACAACCAATACCTGTGTACAGATTAGCAGCTTTATGTTATTCTGAAATCCGCAATCTCTGAAAACCGGAAGTTTTTCGTAACTCATTTGGAAGCTAAACACAAGGTTTTTTTAGAGTCTTTTTCCTAATGGTGTGATGCTCAAATGTCTTGCTGCAGAGATATTAATGCAATTGATCACTGGGTGCTGTTTCCACCCTTCGTGGTAGTCACATCAGAGGGTATTTTATACAAGATGAACTTTCTACAGCCTGAGTCATTCTGAATTCTGAACTGTGTCTGGCTCCCAGGTTTTTACAGGAGAGAACATGGACCTGCGATATCCTATAGCTGGAGACTGCGCTAGGAAGGAAAGCAAAGCTGGGTGCGGTGGAATCGGGGAGGGCTTCTCTGAGGAGGTGACATTTGAGAGGGATGAGGGATGGAGGTCTGAGGAAGAGAGGGCCAAGTGGAGGGGCTCACAGAGGACGGAAGACTCCACTTCCTGGCCGGCCTGTGCTTACCCCGCATTCTACGTGCATAGCTCTGTCTAAATGCGTCCGTTCTTGCCTTTCCAAGAAGTGCTGATGTGTCTGAAGTTTCAGGTCTGGCTCTGACTGACTCATTCTATCTTTATGGGCCCCCACAGGCCTCCTCACCTCCTCTCGATTGCTTAAGACATTTGAGGTCTCCGCTAAAGCCAGCCTGGGTGCTGTCACCTCTCAGCTGAGGATGGTCCCCAGCTGGGCTTGCATCTGGAGATGGAGGAAGTGGGTCCCAGGAGGGGCTGTGTGCTGGGTCTTAGAGCCTCTGGCCTGCAGAGCAAAGTTGAATGTGACACATAACACGCACTCACAGTCTTGAGTGCCAGCCCGAGGGTAGGCATTTAACCCTTGCTTAGCCAATGTGCTGGGGTCTGGGGACACGGGAGTGAGTGACCCAGAAGTGAGGGTCCTCATGGAGCTGAAAGCCTTCTAGGGTTGGCAACTTTGAGGAGGTAGCTTTTGAGCTGAGACCTGATGTATCAAGGCATGTGGACGTCTGGGGAAAGAGTGATCTCTCTGGGCAGTGGGAACAGAGAGTGCAAAAGCTCAGAGGCGCGAATGAGCTTGGTGTGTTTGACCCACAACAAGGAAGCTGGTGTGGTTGGATGGAACCTAGTAAGACAGAGGTATAGGAACAGAGACCAGGGAGGGAGCTGGGGCCAGATACCTGCATTGTCGCATTTAACTTGTGTAATAATCCTACCAGATAGGAGTTACTCTCATGCAAATGTTGCAGATGAAGTAACAGAGGCACAGAGAGGTTCAGTGACTTGGCCAGGGTCACACAGCCTGAAGGTGGCAGAGCAGGGCTGTGAACCCAGAAAATCCAGAGTCCTCAGTCTTCACCATGGTGTTTAAACACGATGAAAACTATGCCGGAGTGCTGAAGACACACCTACCATTTAGATTAATCTGCCTTTTTTTTTTGGAGACAGAGTCTCACTCTGTCGCCCAGGCTGGAGTGCAGCGGTGCAATCTCAGCTCACTGCAACCTCTGCCTCCAGAGTTCAAGCAATTCTCTGCCTCAGCCTCCTGAGAAGCTGGGATTACAGGCGCCCACCACCACGCCTGGCTAATATTTGTATTTTTAGTAGAGACAAGGTTTCGCCATCTTGGCCAAGTTGGTCTTCAACTCCTGACCTTATGATCCACCCGCCTTGGCCTCCCAAAGTGCTGGGATGACAGGCGTGAGCCACCACTCCCAGCTTCGATCTACTTTTTTACATGGTTGGTGTACTCCCTGCCGTCTACCTGCCCAGCAACACCGTGAATGTGGGCAGCCCAGGATTGGTTCCTCCACGCCCCATTTTACAGACAGTCCAATCATTTTACATATTATTTTATGAATGAGCACCTTTCTCAGTGTCTCAGACCAGGGGTCCCCCACAGAGCAGAGCCACACAGCAGGAGGTGAGTGGCGGGTGAGTGAGCAAAGCTTCATCTGTATTTATAGCTGCTCCCCCGTTGCTCGCGTTACCACCCAAGCTCGGCCTCCTGTCAGATCTCATAGGCATTAGATGACTCTCATAGGAACCTGAACCCTTTTGTGAACTGCACATGTGAGGGATCTGGGTTTCGTGCTTTTTTTTAATTTTTTTTTTTTTTTTTTTAATGAGACGGAGTTTTGTTCTTGTCCAGACTGGAGTGCAATGGTGCGATCTTGGCTCACTGCAATCTCCGCCTCTCGGGTTCAAGCGATTTTCCTGCCTCAGCCTAGTAGTTCGATTACAGGCCCTTGCCATCACACCTGGCAAATTTTTGCATTTTTAGTAGAGATGGGGTTTCACCATGTTAGCCAGGCTGGTGTCGAACTCCTTGCCTCAGGTGATCCACCTGCCTCAGCCTCCCAAAGTGCTGGGATTACAGGCGTGAGCCACCGCGCCCAGCCCCAGATGCATGCTTCTTATGAGAATCTAATGGCTGATGATCTGTCACTGTCTCCCACTGCCCCTAAATGGGACCATCTAGTTGGAGGAAAACAAGCTCAGGGCTCCCACTGATTCTACATTATGGTGAGTTGTATAATTATTTCTACATTATGGCGAGTTGTATAATTATTTCATTATATATTAAAATATAATAATAGAAATAAAATGCATAATAAATGTCATGAGCTTGAATCATACCAAAACTACGGGCCCAGCCACCTCCTCTGGCAGTGGAGGCTGGAGTCCACATCAGGCTCTGTGCTGGGTGCAGGCATGGAGGTGAGCCGGTGTCCTGTTCATTTCCCTGAGGAGGAATCTGAGACTCAGACTAGAGACTTACCCGGGTAACACGGCTCCTAAGTGGCAGAGTCCAGCTACAAACCCAGGGCTGCGGACCCATAAGCCTGTGCGTTTAACCACGGTTCTGAGCTGTCCAGCCCAAGGACGGGAGTTTAAAGGGACTACATTTCGTGGTTGGAAATCAGCGAGCATAGTCACCCAGAACCATTGTTGAAGAACGCAGGAGAGGGCTTATGTTTTCCTGAAACGGCCAGGGAAATATTCTGCCTTTTCAAAAGAGAAGACTGAATTCCAGGGAGGAGAGGCGCCAGATCTCCGGGCCGGGCAGCTCTCCAAGCCCTCAGAGCCACAGCCTACCCATGGTCTTGGCCATAGTATATTTCTTCCAGAAGCCACATTTCCACAGGTAGGCAGCTCTAACTGGGAGAAAATCTTCCTGAGATTTAGCCAAATTAGCTTTTTCTTTCTTTCTTTCTTTCTTTGAGATGGAGTCTCACTCTGCTGCCCAGGCTGGAGTGCAGTGGCGCGATCTCGGCTCACTGCAACCTCCGCCTCCTGGGTTCCAGTGATTTTCCTGCCTCAGTCTCCCCGAATCGCTGGGATTTCAGGTGCCCACGACCACACCCAGCTAATTTTTGTATTTTTAGTAGAGATGGGGGTTTCTCCATCTTGGCCAGGCTGGTCTAAAACTCCTGACCTCAGGTGATCCGCCCACCTCAGCCTCCCACAGTGCTGGTATTGCAGGGGTAAGCCACCTTGTGTAGCCCAAATTAGCTTTCTAGGAGCTTCCACTTTCTAGGTCTGTTTCTGCCCCTTGGAGGTAGTGACTATGTCCCTCCAAACCCAGATATTTCTCTTATTCAGACTATACAACTGTACTTATTTCAGGCATTCTCCCAGACGTAGGAAATTATAAGTTTGACCTGGCTTTGGACATGATTCAATTGGTTGGAGTCCCACACAAAGCCTGTTTGGTCAAAGAGGAAAGAGACTATCACCTCCTTGGATCTGGAGCTTATACTTCTGTTGATGCAACCTGGAATCATACTGTGTGGCAGCCATATCCCATTTGAAGTGCATATTGGGCTTATCAGCTAAAATCTCCATGTCTCTTCTATCCGAGCTACTGTCAATCAAGTTTCTTCTATTCTGAGAGTCCTTGACTGAGGCTAAGAGTTTCCAGTTTTTCTTGCTCTATAGTAAATCTACTTCAGGCTAAAAGGCTATCATTTTTTCTTTGAGTACTGCTTTGGTTTCATTCCACAACTTGTTACACAATGTTATTTACTGCCCAGTTCATAATTTCCCTTTCGGTTTCTATTTTAAGAGTTATTTAATTATGTCCTTTTTACATTTTTGAGACAGAATGGAATTTTTAAAGTTTTCTTGTTATTGTTGATTTCTAAATTTGGTCATTATGGCTGTTGTGATCATTATACGTGGTTTCTATAATATCAGTGGTGGAGAATTTGTTGAGATCTTTGTAGGATTTTTCTGGTCATTGTTTTCCTCTTGTGTTTGAAAAGGATGTATATTTTCTGTTGGTTATAAGATTCCAGAAATGAGTCTATTAGATCAGGCTAGCTATGATATTATCTCTATTTGTTATGTTATTATGTTTTTTCTCTCCCGGATTTACCTCCCACTATAATAGAGGATTTGTTAATTTCTCCTTTCGAGTCTGTCAGTTTCTTGCTTTACTTTTGAAGCTATGCTGGTGCATAGCCATATGAATAGAGTAAGAGTTCAGGATTTTTTATAACTTTTTGGTAAATGGTCCTATTTTTTTTGAGATAAGGTCTCACTCTGTTGCCCAGGCTGGAGTGCAGTGGTGCGATCATGGCTTACTGCAGCCTCAACCTCCCCCAGGCACAGGTGATCGTCCCACCTCAGTTTCCCGAGTAACTGGGACTACAGATGTGCACCACCACGCCCAGCTAATTTTTGTATTTTTTTTTTTGTAGAGACGGGGTTTCGTTATGTTTCGCAGGCCAATCTCAAATTCCTAGGTTCAAGCAATCTGCCCACCTCAGCCTCCCAAAGTGCTGGGATTACAGGTGTGAGCCACCACAGCTGGCTGAATTCTCCTTTTTATCAGTATAAAAGAGCCAACTTCCAGCCTGGGCAACATAGCGAGACCCCACCTCTACCAAAAAATAAAAATTAGCTGGGTGTGGTGGCGTGCACCTGTAGTTCCAGCTAGTTGGGAGGCCGAGGTGGGAGAATCACTTGAGCCCATGAATTCAAGGCTGCAGTGAGCTATGATTGCTCCACTGCACTCCAGTCTAGGTGACAGAGCAAGACCCTTCTCAAAAAAAACAAAAACAAAAAAGCTATCCACTTTCTCTCTTCTAATACTTGCTCAAGACATCACTGTCATGAATTCTGTGTTATGTGATGTCAGTACTCCTGTACTAATGAGCCAGATGAGTTAAAAACAACAGCAGCAGCAAACCTTGCACTGACGTCTCTGCTCTGTAACTAGAATCTTGGGCAAATCATTTTCTTGGTTTGGACTTCAATTTCTTCGTTCATAAAATGGGAATATGCCCTGTCCTGCCTTCCCCCTCTGGGTTTTTTTTGTTTGTTTGTTTGTTTTTTGTTTTTTGTTTTTCAGTTGGGGAGTTACAGGCACAGGATGGGGGCATGGCAGGCCAGGGTGGTCTTGAGAAATGTCACATTTGGACAGGAAATGCCTGTTCTCACTGAGGTCCGTGGGTGTGGAACCCTAGCCAGGGTCCATGCCCTCCTCTACATAGCACTTCCTTTCCCCCTTTCTGTATTATTTAAAGGGACCACACTCTTCCCTTCCCAGTACTATTCTTGTATCCGTCCCAGCAACTCGGGAGGCTGAGGCAGGAGGATCGCTTGAGCCTAGGAGGTCACAGCTGCAGTAAGCTGTGATGGTGCCACTGCACTCCAGCCTGGGCAACACAGCAAGATTTTCCGTCTCAAAAAAAAAGAAAGAAAGAAAAGAAAAACTCAGGATAACACACATAAAAATATACATTCTAATTTCTTTTGAAAAATCAGAAGACCTGGCAACATCCAAGCCTTCATTTTCATGTGGCAAAAAAGTAGCTGTCCTTTATCACAGGGGGCTGTATTTTCCACTGGTTCCCTCTCTACTCCTTGAGGTCACGTAACTCTGTCCCTGTTGGTATCTGAGTTTATTCCAGAAGAAGTGGCTCTGTGACCACGAGAGAGGTGGCTGTGGGCTGTGGGCCAGAGGCAGAGAAGTAGAGGGTTGGTGGCCTCTGGAGAGGCCTGGGGGACCGAGGTTTTCATCGGGCATGGATTAAGGGGCCATTGGGATCCCCACCTACCCTGAGGGTTAGATTCTGAGATCTTCGACGTCCACCCAGCAGCCTAGATGGCAGCCTCTGCCCTTCCCCTTCCTTCTTGTTCCTGTGTGTTTTTCTTATCTTTCTTTCTTTTTTTTTTTTTTTTTTTGAGATGGAATCTTGCTCAGTTGCCCAGGCTGGAGTGCAGTGGTGCCGTCTCGGCTCACTGCAGCCTCTGCTTCCCAGGTTCAAGTGATTCTCCTGCCTCAGCCTCTTGTCTGCATTCTTTGCCTTTTTATCACAGCGTACCTATAGACACACGTACAGACAAGTGTAAAGCTTGATGACCTAATATGACCTAATCAAGCAGCAGTGCGTGACAGGCCTCCCAGAAGCTTTCCTCCTGTTACTGCCGGCTCACAGCCTTGTCTTCCAAGGCCACTGTCCTGACTGCCAACTCCAGTATCAGATTATCTCCTTTATCTAAACAGAACCAGGCAGTATTGCTGTTTTGAGCCCGGCTTCCTTCGCTCAACTGGTGCCTGTGACATCCTGTGTGCGCTGTCGTGGCAGCTGTCATTTGCTCAAGGTCTCAAAGAGTTTTTGTGGTGCTCAGAGATGAGCCTTTGCCACCCACTCCACCAACACTGTCCCAGGTCTCTCTCACCTAGCCATAGCCTCTTCACCTCCTTGCAACTACCTATGAAGCAAGTGCTCATATTCTCATTTCACAGATGAGGAGACTGAGGGTCTGAGTAGACCCCAGCCTGCCACGGTCTCCTACCCAGTCAGGGTGGAGCCTGCACTTAGGCCCAGAGTTATGCTTCTGTGTCTTAGATGCTCCGGGGTCGCTGCCCACACAGGTGGCCCCCATGTCTGTGTGTCCCCACCCATCCAGGAATGGTATGGGGTGAGACAACAGGAAGAGCTCCATGGGGAGCCTCCGCCCACCACCTGCCACATGCCAGTCTGCAGGCGGAAAATGAACAGGAAGCTCTTATCTGTGCCCATGTGTTGTCCCGGCTTTGGGTATACCCAGGGGGCAAAGTCCTGGTCATTGTCGAGACAAGTTTGCTGCCGCTGCGGGCCAAGCAAATGGTGACAAAGGCCAAATTTCTCCTGGTTACTTCCTGCTCTGTCATCTCGGGCGATTTCTGAACCCCCTTCAGCCTCATTCCCGGCTCTGTGCCTGCAGGGAGAATGTCTGATTGTATCTTCCACACTGAGCTTTCTAGGAAAAGCCAAAAGAGTGGTGTAAAAAAAGCGAGTTTATGACTGCTTCTGTGCCAGGCACTGTGCTGTGGACTCCAGAGCCAAAGGCCTGGGTTCAAATCCCAGCCCAGTCACTAGCTGTGCATCTTTAGGCAGATTCCTGACCCTCTCTGGGCCTTGGCTTCTCCATCTCTGCAATGGAGATGATATTAATTGCATCTACAATGCTCCTTGGATCGGGGTCATGGTTGAGTGAGTGAGGTTCAAGGGCTTCTTTTTTTGAGAGATAGGGTCTCACTCTGTCACCTAGACTGGAGTGCAGATGAATGATCACAGTTTACTGCAGCTTTGACTTCCTGGGCTCAAACCATCGTCCTGCCTCATCCCCCCTTAGTAGCCGGGACTACAGGCATGCAGCATCATGCCTGGCTAATTTTTTGTATATTTAGTAGAGATGGGGTCTCACCATGTTACCCAGGCTGGTCTTGAACTCCTGGACCCAAGCGATCGACCTGCTTCGGCCTCTCAAATTGCCGGGATTGCAGGCACGAGCCCCGCGCCCAGCCTTCAAGTGCTTTTTTGTTAGTGAGACTGGTACAAACAACGCTGAGGCTGGTGAGTAATGTTGTGCCCAGTAGGGGAGGGGTGAAACCACAGGCAGAAGGGCCCAGGGCATGGCCTCTCATGGCCAGAGGAAGTGGGGGACACATGGGCAGTCGCAGTGACCTCTGCAGACCTCAGGAAGGAGGCCAGCTGGGAGCCATGGCTGTCACTAAGACAGTCAGAATCTAATCAGTACCCTGGTGCCAGAGACCATCATCTGCTGCTCAGGACAGTGAGTGATCACTGATAACCAGCTCTCTGGAGGTCAGGGTCCCCAGGTGGCTGAGATCTGTGCCTGCCTTAGGACATTTAAGGGGACTCTGAGCTGAGATTTGCCAGTATTTGTCCAGCAGGGAGAGGAGGAAAAGGGGGGGACGATGGACCAGGGCTCCCTGCACACGGCCAGGGGATTCATCCGGTCATTCTTCATTCAGCAAATATTCATGGAGCGCCTGCTGTGTGCCAGGCACTGTGGTAGGCTCTGGGGAGGTAGCTGTGAGCGGATGGACACTGGCCTTATGTGAGCTGGCCTTGCAGTGGGGGATATGGGCACCAAACGCATAACGCCTGAGTATGCCATATGCCACAAACAGTGCAGAGAAATAAAGCAAGATAACGGGTCGCAGAGAGACGGAGGCCAGGTTGGCTGCTGCTCCTGAGCGAGTGACTTCTGGACACGGTTTCCTCAGGCTCTGTCTCCTCCCTTGGGCCTCTGGAATCTTCTGAAGACAGGCCTGGTTTCCAGGATTCTGGATGGAGTTGCCTGCTAACTGCGTGGACTCAGTGTGTCCACAGCACGCAGGAGCGCGCGGTCGTCCCCAGCAAATCTGCTTCTCTTCTGGGCTCTCCATCAGGGGAAAGGGTTCTTGGGGTCCTCCCCCACCGCCCCAGCCCAAGGCCACTTTCCCTGTGTCCCTGCTTTCCCCCGCAAGCACCACTAAGTCCCTGCTGCCTCTGGATCCTGAACAGGCTCAAACCTGCCCCGTCTTCGACAGCTCTCATCTCAGCCCGCTCCTCTCCTGCTTAATAGCCTTCACTGGCTCCTCAATGTCCTGGAGACAGAGTTTGAATCTACCGCCACGGCCTGGCAAACGCTCTTTTGCCAACCTTCCAGCGGCCATCCCAGCCACTCCTTCTCCCCCCTCGCTCCAGCCAAGGGCCCCGCTTGTAGAGTGGGAAGTGGGCTGTGCCCTGCCTCCTGCCTGCCTATTCACTCAGTCTTCCCTCATCCCCTCCCTCACCCTGCCCTCTTGTAAGATCCTTCAGAATCTGCCAGGCACAGTGGCTCACGCCTGTAATCCCAGCACTTTGGGAGGCTGAGGTGGGCAGATCACCTCAGGTCAGGAGTTCTAGACCAGCCCGGCCTACATGGTAAAACCCTGTCTCTACTAAAAATACAAAAAAAAAAAAAGTTAGCTGGGTGTGGTGGTGGGTGCCTATAGTCCCAGCTACTCAGGAGGCTGAGGCAGGAGAATCGTCTGAACCCGGGAGACAGAGGTTGCAGTGAACTGAGAGAGATTGCGCCATTGCACTCCAGCCTGGGCTACAGAGTGAGACTTTGTCTCAAAAAAAAAAAGAACCTTCAGAATCTGTAAAATGGGTTTAATAGCTGTACTTATCTCATAGGGAGGTCTTAAAGCACGTAGGCCAGTGTCTGGCACCAAGGAAACGCTGTATACATGTTAAAATAAGAATAAAATAAAATACACATGATCACGTATTAAGTGCCTGCTGTATGCAGAATGCCGGGCCCGCCCCTGGAGAACTCTTATGCATCCCCCCTAAAGAAACCTGACCCTCTAGGACCAGGGGTGTCTTCCCCCAGGGGCGGTCTTCCCCAGGGGCCTGCTAACAGCTTCCTCTGCTAATCTGAAGAAGCCCTGGTATTCACCTGTCAGGCTTTTCACATGGGCACCCTCCACCTTTACCAAGTTCGCCATCTTGGTAAAGGCCAATGGCTCTGGAATCATTCTTGACTCCTGTTAGCCCTCTTGTTCTCTCTCCCACCCCAGAGCATCCATCCTGTGAGCAAATCCTGTGGGCTCTACCTTCAACATAGATCTAGAATTCAGCCCCTTCTCAACCTCCCCTTCCCCCACAGCCTGGCATGAGCCCTGGCACCTCTCTCTGGGGCCAGTGTGGTAGCCTCTTCACTGGTCCCCACTTCCACCTGTGACCCCACCACCCAGCCAAGAGAGGTCTTTTTTAAAGTCTCATTATGTTACTTCTTTGCTCAAAATGCTCCAGTAACTTCTTGCCTTGCTCAAATATTTGTTAAAAGAAGAAAGGAATGAATGAATGAATTCATGAATGACTTGTTTGCATCTGTAATTTACAGCCAGCACATAGGAAGTGCTCAGAAAACACCCACAGCAAGAATAAATGAGGAAATGGTTGGACACGGCAGCTCATGCCTGTGGCACATTGGGAGGCTGAGGCAGGAGGATTGCTTGAGGCCAGGAGTTTCAGGCTGCAGTGAGCTATGATCATACCACAGCACTCCAGCCTGGGCCACAGAGAGAGATCCCACCTCTACAAAAATTTAAAAATCAGCTGGGCATGGTGGTGTGTGCCTGTAGTCCCAGCTACTTGGGAAGCTAAAGCAGGAGGATCACTTGAGCCCAGGAGTTCAAGGCTGCAGTGAGCCATCATGGTGCTACTGCATTCTAGCCTGGGACACAGAGTGAGACCCTGTCTCTAAAACAAAAGAGAGAAAGAGAATACATGAGGTACTTGAGTGAGTGGGTGAGGACAGGTGAACCACAGCAGGCCCACAGGGAGGCTGGTGGGTGCTGTTGGTGGAGGGTGCTGATTTGTGTTCCTGGTGGCTGCAGAGCCAGTCTGTCGCCTCCCCCTCCCCTCCCACTGGCTGGGCTAAGGACAGAGTCAACCAGAAAAACCCCAGGCCATTCTGGGGCCCTGGCCTGGCCTGCCTCACCATCCCGGTATGGCTGCTGATGTGGCTGCCAGTTCTGGAAACCCCAGTTCTGGGAAGGTTGCTGTCTCAGGAAGAAGTGCATGCCTAGCTTCCTGCCAGCCTAGCCCAGCTGTCCCAGAGGCCAGAGGAAGCTCCGGGCCGGTTTCTTGTAAGTAGCATGACTGACTGATTGCACCACAGGAGCTGAGGTTTCAGGCTGGTTTCTATTGTGGAGTTTCAGGGGTCAGCGGTTCTCCAGAGGCCACCCCGCCACCCTGCGAAGCCCCTGCCATGCCTGGCTTCCTCTCCACGTGCCACCTGACACAGGGCTGCCGCCTGACATGAGGCTGCTGGCATCCTGTCTGCAGAACCAGCCTCTCCTCCAAGCTGGGTTTTCTGCCAGGAGGGAAGAAGACCAGCAGGCCTGTACCTCCCCTTGTGGGTTCCTGAACCCTTGTGGGTTCTGCAAGAGCCCTGCTGGGTCGCTTCCAGGCTGCTGCTGGCTTCTGACATTCCAAGACTCCACCACTTAATCTCCCCCCAGTTTTTTTAAAAAAGTGAGTTAAATATGTTTTCCTGCTGGCGGGCATGTTTTCCCAGGCCATGGCTTCTGCTCACTTCCTGGCTGGGGCCTTCAGTGACTTTGCTGCTTCCTAACTCTGTGACCTGGGTCTTGTCACTTGCTTTCTCTAGGGCTCAGGCCAATGGGGCTCCCCGGGAAAAGTTCCAGGGTTTTGGGGACTGCATTTCAAGGGTTAGCAAGTGCAGTCGTTAAATGCATGGTTTCTGGAGTGACAGTGCCTAGGTTATGGCTCTGTGACCACTAGCAAGTGCTCTAACCTTTCTGTGCCTCAGTCTTCCCATCTGTAAAATGGGAATAGTAATGGCACCTACCTCAGAGGCTCCTTGGGAGAACCCAATTGATTAAGATATTGCAAGTACTTAGAACGGTGCCAGGCAAAGTAAGTACCGCATATGCAGTTACTATGGACAAAACCTTGGGGCCTGGTTCATGTTTAAAAATAATTATTAAATTTATTATTGCTGATTTTTTTTTTTTTTTTTTTTGAGACAGAGTCTTGCTCTGTCACCCAGGCTAGAGTGCAGTGGTGTGATCTCGGCTCACTGCAACCTCTGCCTCCAGGGTTCAAGCGATTCTCCTGCCTCAGCCTCCTGAGTAGCTGGGATTACAGGCACCACCAATCATGCCTAGCTAATTTTTGTATTTTTATAGAGACGGGGTTTCTCCATGTTGTCCATTCTGGGTCTTGAACTCCTGACCTCAGGTGATCCACTCACCTTGGCCTCCCAAAGTGCTGGGATTACAGGCGTGAGCCACTGCTCCTGGCCTGCTATTGCTGAATTTTAACCATTCATTCATTTAATATGTGTTTATATAATACACACTCTGCATGCATCCGGCACTGTTGTAGGCACTGGGATAAAGCAGTGAGGAGGGCAGACATAAAGCTCTGCTCTCATGGTCTCATAGAGGGAGGCAAACAATCCATTTATAGACAAATACACTGTTTAAATTTGAGGTTACCTGTTATACTCCCAGCTTCACCAGCTAACGGTATATTGAGAGTGCCTGTTACACATCTGACCGTGGAATATGTCTTTTGTGAACCATTTATGTTCTTTGCCTATTTTTCTTTTTCTTTTCTCTTTATTTTTTTGAGATGGAGTTTTGTTTTTGTTGCCCAGGCTGGAGTGCAATGGAGTGATCTTGGCTCACCACAACCTCCACCTTCCGGGTTTAAGCGCTTCTCTTGCCTCAGCCTCTCGAGTAGCTCGGATTACAGGCGTGCACCACCACTCCCAGCTAATTTTGAACTTTTAGTAGAGATGGGGTTTCTCCATGTTTGTCAGGCTGGTCTCGAACTCCAGATCTCAGGTGATCCACCTGCCTTGGCCTCCCAAAGTACTGGGATTACGGGGATGAGCCACCACACCTGGCCTATTTTTTTTTAAGGGTGTTTGTCTTATTGATTTGTAAGAACTCTTTGTATATTAAGGCCCTTAACCATTCATAATGTAGATTGCTACCCTTTTCTAGTCTTTTGCTTGCTGATATAGTTTGGATGTTGTCTTCTGTAAATCTCTTGTTGAAATCTGATCCCCAGTGTTGGAGGTGGATCCTGGTGGGAGACGTCGGGTCATGGGGATGGATCCCTTATGGCTTGGTGCTGCCCTTGCCAGTGACTTCTCACAAGATCTGGTTGTTTAAAAGTGTGCGGCACCTCCCTCCCCTCTCTTGCTCTGGCTGTCACCATGTACGCCTGCTCCCCCTTTGCCACCCGTGAATAAAATCTCCCTGAGGCCTCCCCAGAAGCCAAGTAGATACAGTGCTATGCTTCCTGTACGGCCTGCAGAGCTGTAAGCCAGTCAAACCTCTTTGTAAATTACTCTGTCTCAGACATTTCTTTATAGCAATGCAAAAATGGACTAACACACTTGCGTTCTTTTTCTTATGGCATATTTTGATCTAGGCCAGATACAGTGGCTCACACCTGTAATCCCCACACTTGAGGAGGCTGAGGGGGGGTCAGTCACTTGAGGTCAGGAGTTTGAGACCAGCCCCACCAACATGGGGAAACCCCATCTCTACTAAAAACACAAAAAATTAGCTGGATATGGTGGCACCTTACTGTAATCCCAGCTACTTGAGAGGCTGAGGCACAAGAATCACTTGCACCTGGGAGGCGGAGGTTGCTGTGAGCTGAGATCACACCACTGCACTCCAGCCTGGGCAACAGAGTGAAACTCCATCTGCAGAAAAATAAATCTAGGGAAATTGAAAACATTTTTGCAATTAAAGCTATCTTTGCTATCTGAATCTTGAAATAAAGTAAACATTCACACTTGTACCCTCACTAATCTGATTAGAGGTGGTGATAAGTACTATGACAGAAATAAACAGGGTACTGTGACAAGTTACAGGGAGGGCCCGCATTAGATGAGGGGGGGGATCAGAGAAGGCTTCTGTAGTGTTTCTGGGGCACAGGCTTGAAGAGAGAAGAGGCTGGGAGTGTATCCCAGGGCTCGGAGACCGATGGAGGCTTGCAGAAGGGGGGGAGAGAGGATAGGAGGGGAATGTTAGAGGGGTAAGCAGGAGCTAGATTGTCACGGGGCTTGGCTCTTTTCTTCATTTTCTTAAACTTTTATTTTCAGATAATTAAACATTCACACACAGTTGTAAGAAATCATGGAGAGGCTGGGTGTGGTGGCTCATGCTTGTAATCCCAGCACTTTAGGGGGCTGAGGTGGGCGGATCACTTGAGGTCAGGAGTTCGAGAACAGCCTGGCCAACATGATAAAACCCCATCTTGACTAAAAATACAAAAATTAGCCAGGTGTGGTGGCACTTGTCTGTAGTCCAAGCTACTGGGGAGGCTGAGGCAGGAGAATCACTTGATCCTGGGAGGTGGAGGTTGCAATGAGCTGAGATCACACCACTGCACTCCAGCCTGGGCAATAAAGTGAGACGCTGTCTAGAAAGAGAGGGCGAGAGAGAGAGAAACAGAAAGTCAGTCCCCCAAGGGCAAGATTGTACAAATTTGTAATACAGTATCACAGCCAGGATATTAACATTGATACAATGTACCTACGTTGTTCAGGTTTCCCGATTTACTTGTACACATTTTTCTGTTTGCCTGCGCGTGTGGTTTAGAGCTAGGCAATTTTATCATGGCATAGGTTTGTTATTCATCTCTACAGCCGGGATTCAGCACAGTTCTGTTATCACAAGGATGGCTCAAGTTCTCCTTTTATAGCCACCTCAGCTCCCTTCCTGACCCACCCCCTTAGCCCCTGGCAACCACTAATGTGTTTTCCATTTCCATAGTTACGAGAGTTCAAGTATGTTATATAAATGGAGTCACGGGGTATGTTGTCTGGGAACTGGCTTTTTCACTCCAGGGCCTGGATTTTATCCTGAGTGGGAGATGCTTCTCTTTGATGAGCTGTGAACCCACTGGGGATCTGTGGCCCCAGGTGAAGAAGCTTTTTAGGGGCCAGGGGGCATGGGATGTGTGAACTGGCCTTGGCCTCATTTCTGATTTTAAAACGGCTCTGGCTGTGGTGTGGAGAAGAGGCAGGGTGAGCGTCGTCTACAGCGACTGCTCACTGCCCGCATGCCCCCAGAGTCCTCTCAGCCCCAGA
This sequence comes from Ateles fusciceps, assembly GCA_036589455.1. Lineage (NCBI taxonomy): Eukaryota > Metazoa > Chordata > Mammalia > Primates > Atelidae > Ateles > Ateles fusciceps. The sequence continues at coordinate 2,104,377 of JAZHEH010003064.1, forward strand.
ATGGGCTTTTGAAAATTTGCCACTCTCCTACTCAGAGACCCTCGAAAGCTGCCCACTGCTTAGAGGACGGGCCTTTGACCTGAGGCCCTCACTTGGGCTTCAGGGATTCTGTGAACCCCTAAAATTAAGTGTGTGCACATTGCCACGAATAGGATTTGGGGTTTGCCTCAGATGCTCGGATGTTCATTGACCCCTGAAACACGAGGGACTGACTTCTGGACGGATAGTGGTTAAGAACCAAGACTCTGAATGTGCCTGATCTCGTCTGATCTCGGAAGCTAAGCAGGGTCGGGCCTGGTTAGTACTTGGATGGGAGACCGCCTGGGAATACCGGGTGCTGTAGGCTTTTAATAAATAAATAAATAAATAAAAGAACCAAGGCTCTGGAGCCCAAATGCTAGATTTAAGACCCATGACTGTCACAGCTGTGTAACCTCAGACAAATCACTCAACCTTTCTGTGCCTTGGTTTCTTCATCTGAAAATGGAGAAAGTAATGTGACCTATTTCGTAGAGTATTAAATGTGTTCGTATATGTAAAAGATTTAAAAGAAAACTTGGCGTGTGGTAAACTGTTTGTTAAGTGAATGGTGAGGCTGCCCAGTACAGGAGGGCAGAGCTTTCTAGGTAAAGACTTTCTAGGCCTTCCAGGATTCTCAGGCCTCCTCTGTGTTGGTGGTTGTCATACGTTACAGCAGTATTCCTTCCAAAGGGATGCCCAGTTGTGGTTGCACACTGCAGTTAGATCCAGTTGATTGACAGCACTGTTCATTTCGACTATGTCCTTACTGATTTTTGCCGGTTGGATCTGTCGATTACAAAAGAGAGGTGTGGAAGTCTCCAACTTCCAATATTACCCAATAGTATTATTATTCAGAATAATTGTAGATTTCTCTATTTCTCGTTGCTGCGCTCATTTTTGCCTTACATATTTTGACCCTCTGTTGTTAGTTGCATACACATTGAGGATTGTTAGTTACGTCTTCCTGGAGAATTAACCCCTGAATCATTATGTAGTGCCACTTTTTTTTTTCATTTAAAATTTTTACTTTTTATTTTTTGAGACAGGGTCTTGCTCTGTTGCCCAGGCTGGAGTGCAGTGGCACAAACACAGCCCACTGCAGCCTTAACCTCCTGGGCTCAAGCGATCCTCCGCCTCAGCCTTCCCAGTAGCTGGGGCTATAGGAATGTGCTACCTCTAATAGCCTTTATTTAATTTACATTAATATTAGTTAATTCTCACGCTGCTCTAGGGACATGGCTGAGACTGGGTAATTTATAAAGGAAAGAGGTTAGACTCACAGTTCTTCAGGGCTAGGGAGGCCTCAGGAAACTTATAATCATGGCAGAAACGGAAGCAAAACATGCCCTTGTTCACATGGCGACAGGAAGGCAAAGGTCAAGAAAAGGGAGGAAAAGCCCCTTATAAAACCATCAGATCTCATGAGAACTCACTCTCTATCGTGAGAACAGCATGGGGAAACTGACCCCATAATCTGATCACCTCCCGTGAGGTCCCTCCCCTGCTGCATGGGGATTACAAATCTGATTATAATTCAAGATGAGATTTGGGTAGGGACACAGAGCCAGACTATATCACATTATTATTAATTTGTGCCTTGTCTCTTACTTTTTTGATTTGCCTAGGTAGAGATTTATCAATTTCATTGATATTTTCAAAGAACCAATTTTTGATTTCATTGATTTTTCTCAATTGATTTTTCTATTTTTAATTTCATTGATGTATGCTCTAATTTTGTATTTTTTTCCTTTTCTTGTTTTAGACATATATTCCGCTTCTGTTTCTAGTATTCTGGATGGAAACAGATTATTGATTTTAGAACTTTCCTTCTTTCTAAGATATGCATTCAATAATATAAATTTCCCTCTAAGCACTGCTTTTGCCACATCTCACGGATTTTGATGGGCTATATTTTCATTTTCATTTAGTTAAAAGTATTTTTAATTTCTCTTGTGATTTCTTCTTTGATCCATATGTCATTCAGAAGTGTGTTTTTAAATCTCTAAATATTTGGGAATGTTTTGGCTTTCTTTCTGCTACTGATTTCTAATTTGAATTCACTGTGGCCTAAAAGCATACTTTGTATGACTTCTAATGTTTTAAAGCTCTTAAAGTTGTTTTATGTCCCAGATTGTGGTCTGTCTTGGTGATCATTCTACATGAACTTGAGAAGAATGTGTATTCTGTTGTTATGAGATGTAACATTCTATAAATGGATACCTCTGTTAATATGACCTCAGGTGACTCCTTTTTTTTTTTTTTTTTTTTTTTTTGAGTTGCTGCTTCACCATTGGCTTTTGGAGATTTCGCAGATGATAAAATTCCCAGGACTTTTCTGCCGCTTAGGCAGACTTCCTTATCCTACGCTTGTGGAACTGTTGCTTGAAATTGACAAGCAGGAGAGCCAGCTCTTCCCGGCTTATTTTATTTCACTTTATTGGGTTCAGCCTGCTGTTTTAGGTGATGAGGTTGAAGGAACTGGTATATTGGAATCCACGGTGGGCTCAGAAGCAAAAAACCGTGGGTTCTGATTCTAGCTCTGCCGTTTACCCAGCAGTGGCACCTGGTGTATGGGTTATTTGACCTCTCTGGCCTCAGTTTCCTTAACTGGAAAGTTGCCTTGCAAGATTCTTGTGTGGATTCGATAAGGTAATACTTCTAAAGCACTTGGGAAAGTGTCAAGTACAAGGTAAGTGCTGGGCAAGCAGGGATTCTGTTTATACAAAGCCTTGGGTCCTTGTAGGGAGGCTGGTTGCAATGGCTCTGCTTAACCAAGACCTGAGAGTGAGTGCTCCATTCATGGAGGGGTACAGGCTGAAACTGCCTGGCAGCACGTCAGAGGTGGGGTGTTCCCAGGACATCCTTGTCCAGGTTGGCAGCTGAGCTTGGCAGGTGACCCTGGAGGCCCCTTCCAACTCCAGCACTTCAGGAATCTCTTGATTTAGAATGGGAACTTGCAATCACTTCCTCCTGCCACGTGCTTGATTGTGATAACCTGGCACTTACCTTTTTAATTCTTTTACTCACCTGCATCTTTGTTCTTTTTCCCTCCGATGTGCAGGGAGGCCTCTTCTCCCACTGCCTCTATGATTTCCCCTGAAATGTAGCACTCACACATCCCTGAGAAGCTGGCTGCGGTGCGCGTGCATGTGTGGTGTGTGTGGTGTGTGTGTGTGTGTGTGTCTGTGCGCACCCACATGGGTATTCGTAAGTCTGGGTCTGCCTTCCACAACAGATTAAGGATCTCAATCCTGACACCATGCTGTGATGTTTTAGTGAATCCTGACTGGGTTACTCGACTCCTCCGTTTCCCTTTGGAGGACTTTACCATGAAAGTCTTCTGCTGTGTGACCTTGGACAGGCATGTCGGCCTCTCTGTTCCTCTTTATTCAAAATTGAGGCTAAAGTGACACCTTTACCATCTCTGCCACAGGATACTGTGGGCATCTGTGTAGTTGTGAGAGTGAAAGTTACTAGGACTTGCGGAAAAAATCAGTGTTGGGAACCCACCACCCCACTCCCACCCCTCCTTTTTGTAGCTCTACTGTAACTCTCAGCAAGGAAGATGAGTTCCAGCTTTGAGCAGACACCAAGCCTCTCCTAGGGGGAGTTTTGTAACCTCATGCTGAGCTGGTAGGGGCCCCCCGTCATGTCCAAAATGAATTTAATCAATGAACAGTGACGGTGCCAGGCACCGTTGTAGGTACTGAAGACTCAGCAGTCAATGAGACAGACGCTGGCTGTCAGGATGACAGACCATTTAAAAAAGGACAGCTGTCCCACACTGGCTTGTCCTTTGCACCCCGGCACTTCGTGAGGAGTGTCGGCCAGTTCCTGCATAGACCGGCCCTCGGTTTACATTCGTCTGGCATTTCCAAATGATTTATGCATCCTTGGCAGGAACCCAGGAGAAGATGCTGTGTTCTTCTCAGGCATTGTTTCGGGGAGGGGACGATGGCGATTTGTCCCATTCCTGTTGGTTAGTTTAGATCACTTGGTTAAGGTGGTGACTGCCAGGTTTCTGTATTGTGACATTCATTGATACGTATTTTCACTCATTAGTTAATATACAAGTTTTGCAGGGAGTTACTTTGAGGCTGTTTTTAGAGCTTTCTTTTCTTCCTTATTTATTTATTTATTAGAGATGAAGTCTGGCTCTGTTGCCCAGGCTGGAGTGCGGTGGTGTGATCAGAGCTCACTGCAGCCTCCAACTCCCGGGCTCAAGCCATCCTCCTGCCTCAGCCTCCCAAGGAGCTGGGATTACAGGCACATACCACTGCACCCCACCTCCCCCATTTATTGATCTATGTCAGTACAGACTCCTGGACTTTAACTCCAAGGGCTACAAGTGGGTACCGTAATATTTACTTTGATGCTGAGATTGTGTCCATTTCGTCCAGGTCAAGCTAGCCGCTGAGCACTTCCTCACTGGTATTTATCTGGTACTTTTCCTTCTCTGGAATCAGCCATTTCTCTAAGGAGCTCTGGTTCCTTTCAGTGCAGAACAGTATTTAGAAGCCAAGACCTGGTCACTAGCATGGCATGATAATCAAATGCGATGAATGATCTTGGATTGGATTCTGGATGTATAAGGAGTATTACTGAGGCAATTGGCAAAATGTAAATAGGTGCTGTGCGTGAGAGAGCAGCAACGCGTGCATGTTGATTTCCTGATTTTGATGGTTGTATTGTGATTAAGCAGGAAATGTCCTTGTTTTTCTGGCATGCACACTGAAGTATTGGGGTAATTTATTCATTATGGAGATACATGAGTGTGTGTATGTGTCTCATACACAGATGTTCATTAATGATGAGGTTATGTCCCTGTAAACTCATCTTAAGTTGAAAACATTAAGTCAAAAATGCATTTCATACTCCTAACCTACTGTACATCATAGCTTAACCTAGCTTGGAACACTTACATTAGCCTACAGCATTTTGAGAAGCTGAGAGGGGTAGATCACAAGGTCCGAAGTTCGAGACCAGCCTGGCTAACATGATGAAACCCCATCTCTACTAAACATACAAAAATTAGCCAGGCTTGTAATCCCAGCTACTGGGGAGGCTGAGAGGCAGGAGAATTGCTTGAACCCAGGAAGTGGAGGTTGGAATGAGCTGAGATCGCACCACTGCACTTCAGCCTGGGAAACAAAGCGAGACTCTGTCTGGTGGGGGTGGTGAGGGGGGAAGGCCAGGGCAGGACAGGGGAGGGGGTGTGTGTTAAGTAAGGTGAGCTCTGCTGGAAGCACAGGTTGGCACTAACCAGTTTGTTCTCTCTCTGCAGGTGCCTCGGCATTTCCCAATGGGGTGGTTTTGCTCTGCGCTCCTGTTCCCCTGTGAGCTGCCTGGTTCTGCTGCAGGTGGCAGGCTCTGGTAAGTCACTACCTCTCAACCATTCATTTGTTGGCTATTAATAGCATGCCAGGATCCTGCAATACATCAACTGATGTTATGGAGACAACACTGCAGTGGGAGGAGACAGCCAATGACAGGTGGCCCTGATTATCAGTAAATTCTAAAGCTTGTTTGAAAGTGATGGGGGCTGGGTGCAGTGGCTCATGCCTGTAATCCCAACACTTTGGGAGGCCGAGGTGAGAGGATCGCTTGAGCCCAGGAGTTCGAGGTCAGCCTGGGCAACACAGAGAAACCTTGTCTCTACAAATAATAAAAAATATTAGCCAGGTGTGGCGGTGCATGCCTGTAGTCCCAGCTACTCGGGAGGCTGAGGTGGGAGGATTCCTTGAACTCAGGAGGTCAAGGCTGCAGTGAACCATGATCATGCCACTGAACTCCCTCCTGCATGAGAGAGTGAGACCCTGCCTTAAAAAGAGAGAGAGAAGGTGATGTGGAAAGAACATAAAACAGCATAAGGGGGTGTTGGGAAGCTGGGTGGAGTGGGGGACATTGCAGTTGAAAGTAGGGCAGCAGGGAAGGCCTCACTGAGCTGACCTGGAGGAAGTGGGAACCGTGCGCATATCTGGGGAAGGCTCATTCTTGCAGAGCCCATGCGCTGAGCCTGGCTGGAGGGTTGGGTGCAGGAGGGGACGTGGTGGAGGAGAGTGAGCAGGAGGGAGCAGGGAAGGTCAGCGAAGTGACAGGGTGGCTGGTTCAAAAAGGACCTTGCAATATTTGAGCAGAGGAACCACAGAATCCATTCTGTTCAAAAGGACCCCTCAGGCTGCCGCGTGGAGAAGGGACAGGGGTGGAAGCCAGGAGGTCTGGAGGGAGGTCTACAGTGGAGGGGATGAGAGGCTCTGGATCCCTCTGGAAGGCAGATTTGAGGACAGATTGGAATTGGGGCGAGAAAAGAGAAGTGGCCAGGATGACGCCAAGGTTTCTGACCCAAGCTATTGGGAAGGACATGGTTGTCATTTCTGAAATGCAGAAGGATGCCAGAAGAGAAGGCATTGTGGGGAGGGGCAGGAATCAGGAGTTAGTTCTGGACATGAGGTAAGCTTGGGATATTTATTTGCAATCTAAGACAGCTCCTGCACACGGCTTATGCCAGTGAATGTCAGTTGAGATGGTCCTGGCACTGCGCACGCACAGGAGCATGGAGGCGCCTGAGGGTGGGGGGCTGGGTGGTCTCACACTCAGGTGATTTAGCAAAGCCAGTGTACATCCTGCCGATTCCAGCCACACCATGGCCACTGGCAAGCTAGGAGGGTGCTGAAAGGAGAAGGACCCCGGTGTCTCCCCCACCATGCATCTCTTCTCTCCCATTGGCCAAACCCAACCGGAAACCAAAGACCAAGGGTACCCGGCTGATGAAGACTGTGGGTGTCAGCCTCCTGAGCACAGAGAGGGCAGAGAGAGGTGGGGACTAAGCGGGGCGCAGATAGTGGGCCAATGGGGAAGTGGCATTTCCCCCAGCTTGGGGGCAGAGGCTTGGTGTGATGGAATGGCAGTCCTCAGACTGCTACATATTTTCCCTTTAATTTGGCCAAGAGCAAGTGGTCACGTTTATGTAAGATAACGGTGCACGCGTTCATTCTTCTCTAATGGCCCCTACACCTGTGGGTATTTCTTCAGCTTCCACAGTCATGCCGACACTAGCTGGGAAGCACAAGCAGCCCTGATCCTGGCCCCAGCTCTCTGGGCACTGGCACTCAACTGTGCCTGCACTGTGGTTTTGTGCTGGTCCCGTTGGTCCTGTTTGGGTGCAAGTCCCCCTCATGCACTGGGTTCCTGGGCACTCAGGGTGCTCCTGTGTCTCCCCAGGGAGCATGAAAGTCCTGCAGGAGCCCACCTGTGTCTCCGACTACATCAGCATCTCTACGTGTGAGTGGAAGATGGCCGGTCCCACCAATTGCAGCGCAGAGCTCCGCCTGTTCTACCAGCTGGTTTTTCTGATTTCCAGAGTAAGCCTGCACTGGAGCTGGAGGTTTGGGGAGGCTTTGCCCAAAGGGGTTGCCCCAAGAGTGAGCCGGGTCCAGGTGGTGTGGTGGAGGGCAGAGTGCTGAGTGTGGTTTGCTGCCTTGTTTTGGGTATGGTGTTGGGTGGGGTGGTACCATCTCCGGGGACATGTGTAAGATACAGGGAACACGTGGCGGGAGCGTTGATCCATGTAGCATGTGGATATGGCTGGAATATTGGACTAGACCAGCAGTTCTCACACTTTTTGGACCCAGGACCCTTTTTCACACTTAAAAACAAGTGAGGACCCAAAGGGCTTTGGTCTAGGTAACGTATTGTTCTATATTTACCTAATTTGAACTTAAAATGGAGAAATTTTATACTTTTTTTTTTTTTTTTTTTTGAGACGGAGCCCTGCTCTATCGCCCAGGCTGTAGTGCAATGGCACAATCTCGGCTCACTGCAACCTCCGACTCCCGAGTTTAAGCAATTTTCTAGCCTCAGTCACCTGAGTAGCTGGAATTACAGGCGACCACCACAACGCCCGGCTTATTTTTTTGTATTTTTTTTGTTTAGTAGTGACGGGGTTTCTCCATGTTGGCCAGGCTGGTCTCAAATTCCTGACCTCAGGTGATCTGCCCGCCTCGGACTCCCAAAGTGCTGGGATTACAGGCGTGAGCCACCGAGTCCAGCCGAAATTTTGTAATTTTCAAAAAATTAAAACAATTTAAATTTTTTAATATAGAGAGATGGAGGTCTCGCTGTGTTGCCCAGGCTGGTCTCAAACTCCTGCGCTCAAGTGATCCTCCTGCCCCAGCCTCCCAAAGTGCTGGGATTACAGGCATGAGCCACTGTGCCTGGCTATTATTATTATTTTGAGACAGAGTTTCACTCTGGTTGCCCAGGGTGGAGTGCAATGGCACAATCTTGGCTCACTGCAACCTCCAGCTCCTGGGTTCAAGTGATTCTCCTGTCTTAGCCTCCCTAGTAGCTGGGATTACTGGTGCCCGCCACCATGCCCAACTGATTTTTTGTATTTTTAGTAGAGACCAGTTTTCACCATGTTGGTTAATCTGGTCTCAAACTCTTGACCTCAGGTGATCTGCCTACCTTGGCCTCAAAAATCCCAAAGTGCTGGGATTACAGGTGTGAGCCAGAGCACCTGGCCTCCTTCTTTATCTTAATTGAAATAATTCAGAAATGGAAAGTCAAATACTGCATGTTCTCATTTACTAAGAGTTAAGTAATGTGTACACATGGACATCATTCCATGTAGGATGGAATAGTAGACATTGGAGACTGGGAGAGTGAGAGACGGTGAGGGGAGAGAAATGACTTCATGGGCACAACGTACACTATTCGGGTGATGGACCCACTAAAACCCCAGACGTCACCACTGTGCAGCACATCCATTGAGAACAGATCTGAGGGTTGCCATCAAATTCACACTTGCAAGACCAGGCGCCAAGGTGACTCACGCCTGTAATCCCAGCACTTTGTGAGGCCGAGGTGGGCAGATCACCTGAGGCCAGGAGTTCGAGACCAGCCTGGCCAACATGGTGAAACCCTGTCTCTACTAAAAATACAAAAATTAATTGGGTGTGGTGGTGGGCACCTGTAATCCCAGCTACTAGGGAGGCTGAGGCAGGAGAATCGCTTGAGCCCAGGAGGCAGGGGTCTCAGTGAGCTGAGATCACACCACTGCACTCCAGCCTGGGCGACAGAGCAAGACTCCATCTCGTTAAAAAAAAAAAAAATGCAGTTGTATCCCCTAAATTTATACAAATAACCAAATAAATAAATAAGTTTTATGGCCCTTGAAGTCCAAAATATTGACTATCTGGCCTGTTACAGAAAAAGTTTGTAGATCCGTGGCTGCTAAGGTGGAACACTGGAATTATCCTGTGGTGGCCACGGCACGCTGCCGTCTACTGCACAGTGGCGTCAACTGTGCGTTGCAGAGTTTATGTTGCTCTAAATTAATTAGTGCCACCCATTCTTCCCTTTCACGGGCTTTCAGGGACAAGCTAAGTCCCAGGGCCAGCAGCTAGGGGGGCTGGTGTGAGGGGCATCCATGGTGTAGGTGGTAGGAAACTGACGCCAGCCAGCAAGAGAGGCAACCCTGGTCGGCTGTCCCCAGCACACGCTGGCTGCTCCCAAGCCCCAGATCTGTCATCACATCAGCTATCCGGAAGTGGGTAGAGTATGATGGGGTTCCTTGAGGCACATCCGGGGCACAGCCAGCCTACAGGTGACCAGCCTCACCTGGCCCCTGTGTCTGCAGAGCCTACACGTGTGTCCCCCGAGAACAACGGAGGCACGGGGTGCGTGTGCCACCTGTTCATGGAGGACATTGTCGGAGCGGACAACTATACGCTGGACCTGTGGGCTGGGCAGCAGCTGCTATGGAAAGGCTCCTTCAAGCCCAGCGAGCACGGTGAGGGGGCGGAGTGCAGCCGGGGTGGGTGGGAGGGTTCCCACAGCCGGCTGAGCTGGGGGTGCGGTGGGCAGAGGGAGGGGGGGGTCAAAACAGCAGCCGGAGGAAGCCACCTGTACTTTCCCAAATCTGATGGGATTCTTGCCCCTGCCTGGGCCTCAGTCCTCCCATCTTTGAAATGGAGATGGACACAGTAGACCACCAAGCCCCCTTCAGCTCAGCTATTTCCACCTCTGAGCTTAAGTGCCTAGGAAGGCGTATTGAGATGAGGCGTGCTTGCTGGAAGGCATGCCTGCTGCAGATTGAAAAATAAACTGGGGGGGTTGGGCGCAGTGGCTCACGCCTGTAATCCCAGCACTTTGGGAGGCCAAGGCGGGCAGATCCCCTGAGGTCAGGAGTTTGAGACCAGCCTGGCCAACAGGGAAAAACCCCGTGTCTACTAAAAATACAAAAAAATTAGCCGGGTGTGGTGGTACATGCCTGTAATTCCAGCTACTCGGGAGGCTGAGGCAGGAGAATCGCTTGAACCCAGGCCAGGTGGCGGAGGTTGCAGTGAGCCAAGATCGCGCCACTGCACTCCAGAATGGGCAACAAAGTGAGACTCCCTCTCAGAGAGAGAGAGAGAGGGAGAGAGAGAGAGAGAGAGAGACAAAGGAAGGAGGGAAGGAAGGAAGAAAGGAAGGGAGGAGGGCGGGAGAAAGAAGGGAGGGTGGGAGAAAGAAGGAAAGAAAAGAAAAGAAAGAAAGGGAGGGGAAGGAGAAAGAAGGAAAAAAGGAAAGGAGAAAAGAAGGAAAGAAAAAAAGAGAAGGGGAGGGGAGGGAGAAAGGAAAAAAGGAAAGGAGAAAAGAAGGAAAGAAAAAAAGAGAAGGGAGGGAGGGAGGGAGAAAGGAAAAAAAGGAAAGGAGGAAAGAAGGAGAGAAAAGAAAAAGAGAAAGAAAGAGAGAAAGAGAAGGAAGGAAGGACTGGGAACGGTCCTTGCATTCTGTGTTCCACTGGTCAGCGGCTGCTGCTTCAGATGGTCTTGACCATGGAAGGCTGACCTTCTCCTGGTACCTGGAGTCCCTGCAGGAATTCCCCCTGTGAGCTTGCTGGGGTATGGAGACAGGAGTTTAAAACATTGCTCATTGCTGTGTGACCTTGGGCAAGCCATGTTTCCTCTCTGAGCCCGTTTCCAGAAAAGAGTTATTATCCCCACTTTGCAGTTGAATGAACTGTAGTTCTGAGAAGGCAAGTAACCTGCCTGAGGTCACACAGCTCCTCAGCAGCAGAGGCAGTACTCAAGGCCAGGGCCCTGCAGGGCTCAGGTTCACCGCTCCATCGGGTGTTCCTAAAGGTCCGCTTAGGGCTGGTGGCTGGGAGGTTATTTAAACTGACCCATGAATGAACTTGAAGATAATTTTTACATTTTAATATTATTTTTATTTTTATGTGTTTATTTTTTATTTTTTTGAGACAGTCTTGCACTATCACCCAGGCTGGAGTGCAGTGGCGCAATCTCAACTCACTGCAACCTCTGCCTTCTGGGTTCATGCCTTCTCCTGCCTCAGCCTCCCGAGTAGCTGGGATTACAGGCGCCCACCATCACGCCAGCTAATTTTGTGACAGGGTTTTACCATGTTGACCAGGCTGGTCTCAAACTCCTCACTTCGTGATTCACCCACCTTGGCCTCCCAAAGTGCTGGATTACAGGCTTGGAGCCACTGCGCCCAGCCTGCGTTTATTATTTTTTGAGAGACAGGGTCTCTGTTGCCCAGGCTGGAGTGCAGTGATGCGATCATAGCTCACTGCAGCTGCTAATTCCTGGGCTCAAGTGATCCTCCCGCCTCAGCCTCCCGAGTAACTAGAATTTACTAAAGGTATGCACACCATACCTGGCTAACTAAACAAAATTGCTTTGTGTGGACATGAGAGTCACACTCTATTGCTCAGGCTGGTCACAAACTCCTGGCCTCAAGTGGTCCTCCCGCCTTGCCCTCCTAAAGTGCTGGGGTTATAGAAATGAGTCTACATGCCCAGCCTGCATTTGGGTTTTAATATAAATGAAATATATTTTAGTAGATTGATTTTAATGCATAGTATAACATGCATCACAGGAATAGAAACCTGAGGTCTCATGGATATAATTGCTTCAGAGGAGACCAAGTTTTAAAACAGATGAATCAAAATAAAGACAAATATTCCTTATTTTTCTGTAAATAATCGTACAGTACAGAGATATGTTCAAAGGCGTGAAGGATGCAACTGTAAAAGCTGAAGTTTGCGGCCGTGCGCGTGGCTCATGCCTGTAGTCCCAGCATTTTGGGAGCCCGAGGCGGGAGGATCACCTGAGGTCAGGAGTTCGAGGCCAGCCTGGCCAACATGGTGAAACCCTGTCTCTACTAAAAATACAAAAAATTAGTCTGGCCTGGTGGCGGGCGCCTGTAATCCCAGCTACTTGGGAGGCTGAGACAGGAGAATCGTTTGAAGCCAGGAGGCGGAGGTTGCAGTGAGCCGAGATCGCGTCACTGTACTCCAGCCTGGGCGACAGAGTGAGACTCTGTCTCAAAAAAAAAAAAAAAGAAAGCTGAAGTTTGAGTTACTTTGGCTCATACATTTTGCCTTCACTGTAGAAAGGTGGTTAATAAAGACCAGGTGTGGTGAGACAGGCCTGGAATCCCAGCACTTTGGGAGCCCGAGGCAGGTGGATCACTTGAGCCTTGGGAGGCTGAGGCTGCAGTGAGCTGTGATCGCGCCACTGCACCCCAGCCTGGGCAACAGAGTGGGACCCTGTCTCAAAAAAAAGTAAGACATAAGAAATAAAGGGTAATTACTAAACACTAACGTGCTAAGTAGAATTTTAGCAACATGACCGTCTTCTGTTGTAGCTCTGTTGTGTAGTGCTCAGAAGTGCGCTACAGAGGTGTTGTCAACCAAAAATTGGGGTGGTGGCTGTGGTTTGCTGTCTGGGGCTGGCCCGGGTGACAGGGAAGTCACTGCACAGATCCTCAGATAGAGGCTGCTTCTCTCGTAGTGAAACCCAGGGCTCCAGAAAACCTCACGGTTTACACCAATATCTCCGAGACTCTGCTGCTGACTTGGAGTAACCCGTATCCCCCTGATAGTTACCTGTATGAGAAGCTCACCTATGCAGTCAACATTTGGAATGAAAACGACCTGGCAGATGTGAGTGGGCACGCTTTGCCGTTTCTCTGTGACCTCTGGGCAATGGGGTGGGTGACCGGCAGAGATCCAGTCTCTGGAGCCAGGAGCCTGGGAGGCAAGCGCTGGGGCTGGGTAGCAAATCCCAGGAGCTAAAGACCTGGCTTCTCCCCCCAGCTCTGCCCAAGGCAAGTCTCATCACTTCCTGGTCCCCCCCACCCCCAGCGTGCAGAGAAGGGGAGTTACTTCTGCATGCTGCTCCTCATCTGTAAAGTTAGGGCTGTGGGCCACGTCTGTTTCCCAGTTTGGGGGACGCAAGTGATCATAGGTGGCACACCGACAGCTGACTTGAATAACCCTGATCCCAAAGTGAGAGAGTGATCCATGTCAGTTCCCTTTTGAGGCCAGCCCGTTAAGGAGGAAGTCTCCATGGAGCTGTATCGTGTTCTAATTCCTCTTAATGAAGAGAGCGGAGGCCACACCACAGGCTTAGAACTTGCCCGAGAAAGCAAGGTCAGTGTGTTGCTTGGTCCCCATGGCACTCAGGCCTGACATTCCCTTCACAGTACTGGAGTTTTTGGTGGTGGTGTTTGTTTTGAGACGGAGTCTCACTCTGTCACCCAGGCTGGAACACAGCAGCGTGATCTCAGCCCACTGTAACCTCTGCCTCCTGGGTTCAAGCAATTCTCCTGCCTCAGCCTCCTGGGTAGCCAGGACTACAGGCGCCCGCCACCATGCCTGGATAATTTTTGTATTTTTAGCAGAGACGGGGTTTCACTGTGTTGGCCAGGCTGATCTCAAACTCCTGACCTCAGGTGATCCACTTGCCTCGGCCTCCCAAAGTGCTGGGATTACAGGCGTGAGCCACTGTGCCCGGCCAGTGGAGTTCCTTCTTAAATACATGTATTGACATCTTTAAAACGGAAGAGAGGATTTACAGGAAATTATCAGTTCAGGAGTAGCAGGGACCATCCACAGTGGGTGGCTGAGCCCCCCTATTTTTGCTGCTGGTTTGTGGGGAGGTCATTTCCTGCTACCCATGGTTCCCTGCTGAATCCACCTTTCTCACGTTCCCATTGGAGGGACAGTCTCTGGACACATGGGGCCTGGGTCCCACAGGGCTGTGTCCCAATGCCTGCTCTCCTGTTCGCCAGCTGTGTGATTTGGGGCATATCCATTTGTGCTTCAGTTTCCTCATCTGTGACACAGGGATGACAAGAGCATTCGCCCACAGGCCTATGAGAGTACAAGGTGTGTGATACAGATGAGCTCCCGTGTTTGGCACACGTGTGTCCTAAATGCCATGTAGCGTTTCTCCTGAGTGCCCCAGGCCACAGAGTTCCCCATCTGCCTGCTGTGCCACACACAGGTCTATCATTTGCTCCTTGAGGTCTGTGAGAGTCTGCTCGCTGCATCCCAGAGGCCCAGGCTGATCCCGTTTGGCCATCAGGGAACAGGCACCCGCCACCTTAAGCTCCCACGCTGGCGTCTGTCACTGCTTCCTCTCATTCTGACCAAGCCAGGGGTGGGTGTTGATTTACATCTCTCAGGTCTGGTTTCCCCTTTGGCACTGGGCCAGGCGTGGGGAATGAGCAGGAATGGGGCAGTTGGCTCACACAGCAGAGGTTCAGAAAGCCGGGGGGGATGAAGGAGAGGCGTGCACAGGTGCTAGAGAATGGGGCAAGTTTTGTTTGGTCATTAAATCTCTTTCCCATGCCCCAGACCTGTGCAAGACCTACGGAGAGTCCCAGGGATGAGCTGGAGGGAGGAGAAGGTACCACCTATAGAGTCCAAAGAAATGTTATTTAATATTTGCAGATTTCTAGGACTGCCTTCAGGCATGGCTGGATCCAGCTTCTAGGTACCTGTCCAGTTCTGGGCCCTGCTTTATTCTGTACTGGATCTAGGCAGGCTCTTCCGTGGTGTAGTGGCAAATATGGCCACTAGTTGTTCCAGGCCTACATCCCAAAGCCATCATGGAGAAAGGGTTTTTTTCTTGATGGTTCTAGGAGGAGTAGTGGGGCTGCTGCTCAGTGGCCTGGCTTGGATCCCATGCCAGCCTCTGAACCAGTCACTGACTGTGGGTGCAGTGGAGGGCCCTGATTGTCTAGGGATTAGTCACATACCTGCCACTAGGGCTGCAGGTGGGCTCAGCGCCACCCACACCAGATGAACTGAAAATAAGGTAGGAGTGGCTTCCCCCAGGGGAAACTGGGCAAAACGAAGCAGGACTGCACTGGCTAAAATGCCAGCCGGGTTTAAGACCTGGCACCAGATGCCAGTCATGGTATGGGATTGGTCAGTGTGCCTGGGTTATGGCTTATGGGCATGTTGGTGCTTCGGGATGCCTCCGGATCGCAGGTCTGAGGCGGAATAATGAAGTCCAGCTTCTCTTGTGTGTGGGACAGCGGCTACTGAGATACCTCATCTCTCCCCTCCCAAGGACAGAGCTGAACATAAAGAATTTAGTCATTGGCCAGAGCTGGCCACATGCTCCCCTCTGATCACTGGCAGGCCAGGCGATGGGATTGGCACAATTTGCTTAGACCAATGAGAGTTAGCCCTGGAGTTGCGGGCAGTGGAGTTCTGTCCTAATCAGGGGGCACCTAAACCTGACGGCATAGAAGCTGGGAGATGGGAGGGTGTTCACCTGTGTCTGCCACAGCACTGCAGACACTAGCTGTGGCTCAGACTGAGTGGGATAAATTCCAGAAAGACACATTAGGAACTTACTATAGAATTTTTGGGGCCAGAGCTACTCATTCATTTCTAGGCAAGGTTCCATAGTGGAGGCGGAGTTTTGGCTTGGGCATTGAAGGATGCATAGGAGTTTTCTAGATAGGAAAAGGAGGGAAGGGTAGACCAGGCAAAGGGAACTGCATGAGGAATGGTTTATAGATCTGAAAATTCATGGGATGTTTGGGGACTGTGGGGGACGTGGATGTGGGAATGTGTGCAGTGAAAAAGCACAAACAAAAGTTCAGTTAGAGCCCTGAATGCCTTCCTCATAATAATGGTTTCCATATTTTATATGCCTGCTATGTGCCAGGCACGTTGCCCAGGGTCACACAGCTGGAAATGGCAGGGCTGAGGTTTGTTTTGTTTTGAGACAGAGTCTCACTCTGTCACCCAGGCTGGACTGCAGTGGCGTGATCATGGCTCACTGCATCCTCCACTTCCCAGGCTGAGGTGATTCTCCCACTTCTGCCTCCCAGATAGCTGAGACTACAGGCACAGGCCACCACGCCAGGCTAATTTTTTTTTTTGTATTTTTAGTAGCGACAGGGTCTCACCATGTTGCCCAGGCTGGTCTGGATCTCCTGGCTTCAAGTGATTCTCCTGCCTCAGCCTCCCAAGGTGCTGGGATTACAGGCGTGACCCACCGCGTCTGGCCCAGATCTGAGATTTGCACCCAGGATTTGAACTCCCAAGCCTGTGCTGTTTTTCCTCCTATGGACATTTCTTTCACAGATGGTCTCCCAAACACCTGGCCTTCTTGTTAAAACAGACAAACCACAAGTAGTTCCTTGGAAGCTCAGATTTCTGTTTTGTTTCTTAGTAAAACATTTCCCAGTTCCCAGCTCCCTTCAGCAGTGTAAGATTTCTTCCTAACTTACATCTAGCTGTTGCTTCTTATTTACCCATGTTTAGAAAGAAAGACAAAAGGGAGTAAAAGTGTTCTCTCCCTTCACCAATCTCCCCCCCAGCTCACACCCCACCCTCAGCTCCTCTGTAATAGGAAAATCTCTGAACTCTCTGTGGTTGCTCTAGCAATCTGTTGGGACTTTGCTTCTTTCTTGTGAAAAACCTCCCTTTGACTCACTTTGCACCAGATTTCCCCAAATGTGGTTGGAGCTGCCAGGAACTGGGAAGGGGGAAGGGGGGAGGGGAGGGGGGGAGGGGGAGGGGGAGAGGGGGGAGGGGGACGGCAGTGGCTCTCACAGGGAGAGAAGTGACAGGATGAAGACTCAGGTCGCTTACTTGCCACCACAGTCGATCATGAATACAGCGTTCATTTCATTTATCACATTTTATAGCTTTTTTGGAGGGTAAAAGTAATAGTTACGCAAAGTAAAAATACAAATGGTACAAAAGGACTTAGAACTGAAATACGCTTCTCTCCCAACTGCAGCCTCCTGTTTTTCTTCCCAGAGACTGACCACTGCTATCTGTCTCTTGCCAGGAGGGAAAGGGGAGACAAGAGGGCATGTGCTTCTTTTAGAGAGAGCTTATGTCTATACAAGCAAATGTGTGTGTTCATTCTTCGCTGTCTTCGTTTTCTATTGCTGTGTAATAATGGTACCACCATCTTCACAGCTTTGAACAATACCCATTTATTATCTCGAAGTTTCTGTGGGTCGGGAGTCTGGGCATAGCTTAGCCAGGTTCTCTGCTTTAGGGTCTTATGAGGCTATAATCAAGGAGTGGGCTGGGGCTGCAGTTTCATCTGAATCTGAGGCTCAGCTGGGGAAGGGTCACTTCCAAGCTCATGTGATATTGGTGGCCTTCAGTTCCTGGCAGGCTGTTGAACTGAGAGCCTCAGTTTCATGCTGGCTGTTGGTTGTAGTTAACCCTGAATTCCTTCCTGTGTGCCCTTTGCAAAGCCATCAAGGCAGAGAGACTTGCCTAGCAAGTTGGATATTACAGTCTTCTGTAATATGATCATATCCATGAAATCCCATATATATACCATCACCTTTGCCATATTCTACTGGTCAGAAGCAAGCAACAGGTCCTGCCCACACTCAAGAAGACCAGATGACACAAACACGTGATTCACAGTGGGGGAGTCATGGGGCCGTCTTAGGTTTGTCTGCAATGATCACTGTGCCATCTCTTTTTTTTTTTTTTTTTGAGACAAAGTCTCACTCTGTTATCCAGGCTGGAGCGCAGTGGTGTGATCTTGGCTCACTGCAATCTCTGTCTCCCAGTTTTAAGCGATTCTTGTGCCTCAGCCTCCCAAGTAGCTGGGATTACAGGCGCCCACCACCATGTCTGGCTAATTTTTGTATTGTTTGTAGAGACAGGTTTTCACCATGTTGGCCGGGGTGGTCTCCAACTCCTCACCTCAAGTGATCCACCTACCTTGGCCTCCCAAAGTGCTGGGATTACAGGCGTGAGCCACCATACCCAGCCCCGTCTCTCTTTAAATAAATAAATAAATAAATAGAAACATACTCATCTGCATCTTACCTTGTTTACTTAACAATAGATCTTGGAGGTCACTTCTTAGTGAAGGCTAGATTGGGCTGAGCATTAGATTCTAGGTCAATGACTTTGACCTTGACCATGGAAATACTAGGGAGCCCATGAAGGATAGAGAGAGATGCCTTCACCCTGCCAGTGCTTCAGAAAGATCACCCTGAGCTTTTTGTATCTTTATCCCTATTCGAAATACTTACCTATATCAACCCATGTCCTTATCACTGCAACCCTGGGGGGAGGGAGGTAGGCACTTTTATTACCCTCATTTTGCAAATGAGGACATTGAGGTCCAGAGAGATTATGTCACTTACTTAGGGTCACACAGCCTGGAAGGGGTGGTAGGGACTCTTACCCTTGTTTTACAGATGAGATTGAATTAACTCACAAAAACTCAGAAAAGTTAAACAGCTTGTATAAGTAACATAATATGGCAAATTAGTCAGGGAGCCTGACCCAAGTTGCTCGAGCCTGGTCACAGTTACGGAGGTGGCAAGCAATAGCCTAAACAGGACAAACAGCCAAATACCCTGGCTGGTGGCTCTTAAACATGGTGGGGTCAGCTAAGGACAGCAACCAGCTTGGGAACTGGTCTCCCTCACCCCCAGCTAGTGCACTAATGTCTATTTTCTCTATCAGTCCAGAGTCTATGACGTGACCTACCAAGAACCCACCCTCCGCATCGCAGCCAGCACCCTGAAATCTGGGGTTTCCTACAGGGCCCGGGTGAGGGCTTGGGCTCAGAGCTATAACAGCACCTGGAGTGAGTGGAGCCCCAGCACCAAGTGGTATAACGGTGAGTATCAAGAGGCCTAAGCAATGCTAATCTCCACTCTCCATTCTTTCCCTGTGGCCAGACACTTCCTCTGGATGAATCTCTGGGTTTTCATATCATAGGATGCCTCCACTGCCAAATCATGAAATTACCACGTGCCATAATGTACCGGTCAGCTAAGCTGCAGTAACAAACAAGCCCACGATTTCCATGGCTTAACACTATAGGAATATATTTCTTACTCATGTAACAAGCTAACATGAATGTTGCTGGTTTGTGGGTGGTTTTCTTCCCTGTAGAAATTTGGGGAGTGAGGTTCTGTCCATCTTGTGGTGCCATCATTCCCCAGGACAAAGATTCTTAACTGTTTTTGTATCCTGGTTCCCTTTGGCAGCCTGGTGAAGCCTAGGGACCCCATCTTAGAATATTTTTAAATACATAAAATCCCAGCCTGGGCAACACAGTGAGACCCCTATCTGTATAAAAAGTTAGCCAGGCATGGCGGCATGCACCTGTGGTCCCAGGTACTTGGAAGGCTGAGGTGGGAGGACTGCTTGAGCCCAGGAGTTTGAGGCTGCAGTGACCCATGATTGTACCACTGTACTCCCACCTGTGTGACAGAGCAAGAGCCTGTCTCTAAAAATAAATAAATACAATGAAATAAAATAAATTACAAAGGAAACTAATTGTATTGAAATGCATTTATAAGATATTTTAAATACATTTTTAATCTGGGGGATATATGTGCTTCCTTATTTAAGATATATAAAAAGTTCAAGATCTCATAAATACTATAATTTCAAAGTACATAACCATAAATAATACTTTATGATACTGAAACCGTGATGTGATATGAGAATAGCTGTGAGTTTTGCTGGGGGACAGGACCATTGGTACTGTCATTACTGGGGTCTCCTCCCTCCATTCTTTTTTTAAATTTTTATTTTAATTTTATTTTTAAAATTTTAAAATAAATAGAGACAGGGTCTCACTATGTTGCCCAGGCTGTTCTTGAACTCCTGGGCTCCAGTGATCCTCCCACCTTGGCGTCCCAAAGTGCTGGGATTACAGGTGGGAGCCAGTGTTCTCGTCCCTCCCTCCATTCTTAATGGAAGGAGATACTGAGTGTCAGAGGTTAGTGAAAATAAAGACGTAATTTCCAAGGAAAAAAATGATAAACATAAATTTAAAAAAAAAGAATAAGTGATGAAAAATCTAAGCCAAAAGATGAGGAATTCAGTAATAGAAAACATAAAACAATTAAGAAAAAAAAGGGATAAAAACAAAAAAAAGGAAAAAGAGAAATGATTTAAAAAAAAAAGATGTAATTTAATTTCCCTTCCAAGTTTTCAGACCCCTGAATTCTATCTGCAGCCATGTTGGTCCATAGATCCCAAGTGGACAATCCCTGCTATGGCCCCCCCATTGCCGGCATCCAGCCAGCAGAAGAGGTGTGATGGTGTGGAGGCCACACCTGCTTCTTGAAAGCAGGAAGCCTGGAATGGCCCGCATCACTTCCTCTCAAATTCTGTTGGTGAAAATGGTCACATGACTACACATAGCTGCAAAGAAGCCTGGGAATTTCCTCACTTGTAACCTACATTCCAGAAACAACCCTTTTCAGTGCTATATCCCACAGGTCTTTTGCAGTAGAAATACTGATTATCTCATGTAAAATGAAGTCTTACAAATGGACCTACTGGGGTTTGTACAGCAGCCAACTGATATCTCTCCCCTGTCTTCCCTTCTGCCATGCTTCACATGGTGCCATTTTATCCTTAGACTTGCCACCCATGGCCTCAGGTTGGCCATTGCCCACTCCCTCACATAAAGCAGGAAGGAAACAAAAGGCTGCCACCAGAGAATGCACCTTGTGCATGCCTCCTTTTATCAGGAAGCAAACATCTTTCTAGAAGCTTCCCTAGCAAAATTCCCCTTATTTCCCATTGGCCAGGACTGTTACGTGGTCTCTTTTCATTGCAAGGAAGACTGGGAACTCAAATGCCTGGAAAGGGGAACAGGATAATCGTGATTGGCCCAAGCCACAGGGTGGGCGTGGCTCCCTGGCAAGGGAGAGAGGAAAAAGATGTGGGGTAAAGAAGACTGCTTCAATTTCCCCAGCTGTTTAATGGGAGGAGTAAGGGCTGTTGTGAAAACTCAATGAAAGAAGATTCTTCAACATGGTGGGTGCAGTGGCGGCTGGCAGTACCCAGACCCAGCCACCACACGGCCCTCTCAGCATTGCTCATCCTGCACTGTGGATATCAGTTGAGCCACATGTATCCCGCCCTGGACTGTGAGCTCCGTGGGCAGCGTCTATTCCCTGGCTGTATCTCCAGGGCCCATCCCTGGGATAATTTTGTTGAATTGATTCTCATCTGCCCTTGACCTGGGGAAGGGAAATAGCTTGTATAGAACAGATACAATGTATGGGACCCTCATTAATTATTTCAGCAAATAGTTACTGAGTTCCTCCTACATGGCTAGCCCTGTACTAGACACTGGGGAATTAGCGATAAACAAAGCAGGTAGTAATCCCCCACTCTTCTGGAGCTGTCATTCTGGACGGGAGAAACAAAAGCAAACACATAAAGAAAGAAATCACACGTGTCCGGATGACAGTGAGAGCTGGGAAGAAAATAAAAGCAGAGGAAAAGGATGGAGTGTTGGGAGGGGCAGTGGTAGGGAGGGTGTCAGGGAAAACTTTTTGGAGAACGTGACAATGAAAGTGAACAAGGAGGAGGAGTCGACCACATTGAGATGATGGCAGCAAACGGTATGGACAGACTGCTGTGTTCTGAGTGCATTCTCTATTGATTACATCATGTAATCCTTGCAACAGCCCTGCAAGATAAGTTCTGTCATTAACCCCATTGTACAGATGAGTAGGCTGAGGCACAGAGAAGGTAAGGGACTTGTCCTGCGTCACACAGCAAGGACAGAGCCAGGCTTCGAGCCCAGGGCGACCAGCTCCTAAGTTGGTACATTTGGCTTCTGTGCTTCTGGAAAGAAAGAGCAGCAAGTTGAAGATCTGGAGGTGGCACTGAGCTTTGGAGGCACAGAGGACAACAAGGCTGCTGGTGTGACAGGGACTCAGTGTGCAAGAGGGAGAGTGGGAGGAGATGGGGTGGAGGGGTGGTCGGCAGCCAGATCGTGAAGGGTCTCAGAGGAGGGTCCTGACCCTGGGTCTCCAGTCCTGGGAAGTAGAGCCCAGGCTGTACCATGGTGGCAGACCCCAGCTCATGGCTTCCCCCTCCCACTTCCAGCCTACAAGGACCCCTTCGAGAAGCACCTCCTGCTGGGTGTCAGTATCTCCTGCGTTGTCATCCTGGCCGTCTGCCTGTTGTGCTATGTCAGCATCATCAAGTGAGTCCTGGGTTCAGTGCCGCGGAGCAGTCCCCGTGGAGTGAAGGGTGGCAGGGACTTGCCCCTCCCATCTGCCCCTTTGCAGTCCTCTCATTCAATAATACATATTTATTGAGCAGCTACTATGCACCTTGAGAGTAAAACTGAGAACAAGATTGACAAGGACCCCACATTTCTAAAACTGGCATCCTAGTGGGGAGACAGAAAATACATATCAACCACCAACAGATGGTTTTCCATAGTGACCCATGCTCTGAATGCACTAGACCAGGGTGGAGGCCAGAGATCTTCTGGGGTGCTCTTTGCAAGGGGGGGCCAGGATAAGACTCTCCAAGGAGGGAAAATCTGAGGGGGGATCCTCACCGGGGAGAATGAGCTGGCCAGGGACAAGCAAGATGGAGTCATCCCATGTCCTCTAGACCCCGGGTGCCTGGGCTCTAGACCAGGCAAGTGGGGACATGTGGTAGGAGCCAGAGGAATTTGTGATGATTGCCCTGATGGAGTCAGGAGACCTGGGTTTGATTCCTGGCCTTGGAGCTTGGTAGCTGGTGGCTGACGAGTTGCTGAAACCCCTGAGCCTAGGGTTCCTGATTTGCAGATTGAGAGTGATGGTGAGAATGTATTTCATCAGCCAGAATAGGCTGAATCACAGTAACGGCTGAGGAAGGAGACAAGTGGCAAGTGTCTGGGAGGTGGTAGAAGGAGCCTTGTTTCCAGAGAGCTCTTGCCAGCCCTTGGAATCATGGTGTCTCAGAGCCTCAGTTCTTCCATCTCTGAAATGGGACTAGCAAGCTTGACCTCGCCAAGTCAGGATTAGAGGTGACTGGGGATTATTGACATGACTGATGACAGTGCCCGTTCTTGGCCTGGCACACACGAGGTAGGCAGGGAATGCAAGTTCCCCCTCCATATTTTGTCACTGATGCCTCCAAGCAACCCTAGGCTCATCTCCTTGCTCTGAGCCTCAGTTTCCCCCATCACCTATACCTCTTCCCACTCCCCATCACCATGTCCCAACATGCCAGCCTCTTTGCTATTCTTTGTCTTTGGTTTCTTGTTTTGTTCTTTTTTTTTTTTTTAGTCAGGGTTACCCAGGCTGGAGTGCAGTGGCATGGTTACAGCTCACTCAGCCTCCAATTCCCGGTCTAAAGTGATCCTCCCATTTCAACTTCCCGAGTAGCTGGGATAGTAGCACATGCCACCATGTCTGGCTAATCTTCTCATGTTTTATTTTATGTTATTTTTTGAAATGGAGTCTTGCTCTGTCACTCAGGCTGGAGTGCAGTGGAGCGATCTTGGCTCACTGCAACCTCTGACTCCCGTGTTCAAGCGATTCTCCTACCTCAGCCTCCTGAGTAGCTGGGGTTACAGGCATTTGCCACCACACCTGGCTAATCTTTGTATTTTTAATAGAGACGGGGTTTTACCATGTCGGCTAGGCTAGTCTCGAACTCCTGACCTTAAGTGATCCACCTGCCTCGGCCTCCTAAAGTGCTGGGATTAAAGGCATGAGTCACTGCCCCCGGCCAATTTTCTTGTGTTTTGTAGAGACAGGCTGTAACTTATGTAGCCCAGGCTGATCTTGAACTTCTACCCCTTTATCTTTATTTATGGCACTTATTGCCATGAATGAATGATGTCATATAAGCATTTTTTTTTTTGAGATGGAGTCTCACTCTGTCACCAGTCTGGAGTGCAGTGGCATGATCTCAGTTTACTATAATCTCCACCTCCTGGGTTCAAGTGATTCTCCTGCCTCAGCCTCCCAAGTAGCTGGGATTACAGGCACCCGCCACCACGCCTGGCTAAGTTTTGTATTTTTAGTAGATAACAGGGTTTCACCATGTTGGCCAGGCTGGTCTCGAACTTCTGACCTCAGGTGATCCTCCCGTCTCCGCCTCTCAAAGTGCTGGGAGTACAGGCAGAAGCCACCATGCCCTGCCTCATCTAAGCATTTCTGTCTCCGTTTATCATCCATCTGCCCCTCTTGAAGGTCACTTTCACCAAGGCAGGCATCTTTGTCTTGACCATTGTGGCCTCAGAACCTGGCACAGTGAGTCGAACATAGAAGGTGCTCAATAAATCCGCGTTGACTGACAACGTGGGCAGAGGCTAATTCAGAAGCTATCTGAGGACCTGACCTCCCAGTGATGATGCACCATGGCTCCAGGCAGGTCAGGAAGAGAGAAAGCGTGTGTTTCTCCATAGGTCCCCCAGCTTCCCAGGCCATCCCAGGCCACTCCCTGGTCATTTGCCCTCAGCTGCTCTGGAAAAGGGATTCTTGAGGGGAACCTAGAATCTTCTCTGCAGTTTGAGTCTTTCCTAATCCCCTGGGGTCTCATTCCCACTGAAGACACAGGTGGTCTCATCAGGATCCCTGCTCTGGGTAACAGAATGTGGAGTGTGAACCTGGCTCTGTCACCTACCAGCTGTCACGCTGCCTCCTTGCGCCTCACTCTCCTCATCTGTAGAATAGGGTTAGCAATAGAATCCATGTCACCAGGTAGCGAGGAGTCAGTGGTTTGACCTCCAGAAACTAACCAGCCTGGTCTCTGATGCTAAATAAGTATTGGTGACAACGACCATTTTTATGGGAAGAGCATTCATCTGTCAATAATTCAGAGATCAATGCCTTTTCCTTTTGTTTTTCAGGATTAAGAAAGAATGGTGGGACCAGATTCCCAACCCAGCTCGCAGCCCCCTCGTGGCTATAGTAATCCAGGATCCTCAGGTAGGAGAGGGCGTGGATGGGGATGTGTGGGACTGTGTGCATGAAGAAGTGTGGTTCCAGACACCTGGGCTGTTAAGGACATTCATTGGCTTCTGGAATGGCAAAGGGGCAGTCAGGAGGGTAGCAGGGGAGACTGAGGCAGCAGCCGAATGAGGTCATGAGGAGACCAGAGGCTTTCCCACCCTTTCCCTTGGCAAAGGGATCCTCTGGGGTTGGACTCCTGTTTCTTTTCCTCCTCTTGAGAGTGACCCTTAGGCCGCCATCTCTGTGTCATTCCCTGTCTAGAGGCCAGAAGGAGAGGAAGGAGAGGGTGACAGGTTTTCTGTGTCTTCCACTTAAGCATGGGAAACTGCCCCCGAAGCACCAGCAATCCCCCCCCTGGGTTCTCAGTGGCCTGAAGTGTATCCCACCCCCTGAGCCAGGGGCAGAGTCAGCTTCCCCAAGGCGATGGTCCTGTGGGTGAGTGGGTGGGGTTTACCTGAGCAGGATTAGGGTTCTCTAGGAAGGAGAAAGGTGGGGATACAGGTGCTGTCTAGAAGAGAAGGTCTGAGGGTCCTTGCTTCTCCAGGGACTCTGTAGCAGGCTCTGGAATCCAGTGGTGTTGGCTTTGAATCCTGACTCTGCCACTCATCTGCAGTGTAGACCTCAGCAAGTTGCTTAATTCTCCGAGCCTCAGTTTCCTCTTGTGGGTTATAACAGTGTTTACCTGGTAGGGCTGGTATTGGAATTTATGGAGACAATACATATAAAGTGTGTATTCCAGCCTCTTGCAAATACTAAGTGCCATTTATGTATTAGTTAGTGTTTGCTGTGTAACAAATGACCCCAAAATGTAGAGGGTTACAACAACAACTTTGTTTAGCTGATGCTTCTGCAGGCTGACATTTGGGGCTGGGCTCAGCAGTGAGGGTGACAGGGGAGGCTGGGCTGGGCAGATCTGGACTGAGCTGACCTGTCCCCCGTGGCCTTTCTCCGGGACTGACAGTTGGCTGACTTTTACCTGGGGCAGTGTGGCTGCCTGAGCCATGTGCCTCCCACCCTCCAGCAGGCCGGCCCAGGATTGTTCACAGAGTCGCTCAGTTCTCAAGGCTGGGAAGTCCCAAGGCTTCTTGAGATCTAGGCACAAGAACTGGCATGATGTCACTTCCATCACATTCTGTGGGCCCAAGCAAGCCCCAGAGCCAGGTTAGATTCAAGGGATGGGAGGAGATTCAGAGCACTCCTCTGTGGCCACTTTTGCCATCGACCACAGTCCCTGTGAATAGTAGGAGAGTGTCATTAATTTCCAGGAAACTGAGGCTCAAAAAGCATAAGTGACCTGTTGGACTTCCAACCTGTGTGATGTCCAGGCTTGAACCGCATTGCCGCACTCCAGGCTGGGCTGCAAGGCCACTCCACTGTTTCACTGGCTGCTTCTGTATTTTAGGTGTCACAGTGGGAGAAGCGATCCCGAGGCCAAGAACCAGCCAAGTGCCCGTATGTATCTGAACTTAGGTCGCAGCTGGCTTGCACTGGCAAGGTGATAGAATTTGAGCGGCAAGTCCCTAGCTCCATGTCTGCCTTCTCTTCCCTGGCATTCGGTCATTGTCCCTGTGACATTAGGCTTCAAGCGATGGCAGGAGCAGGGGTGTTCTGGAAATCTGCACTGCTGGCCAAGCCCCCTGAGTTTTACTTGCATGTCAGGTACATGGCAAAGCCCCTCGGGAGTGCTGTTACAGTTGACAACCAGGGCAGCTGTGCCAGTTGTTAAAATATTGACGTAATTGTATACTTGTCGGCAAAGACCCACTATCCTGAGCACTCCCCGATTTTTAAAAAAATATACAGGATCTCACTCTGTTCCAGTGGTGCGATCATAGCTCACGGAAGCTTCAAACTCCTGGGCTCAAGTGATCCTCCCACCTTAGCCTCCCGAGTAGCTGATACTACAGGCGTGCATTACCACGCCTGGCTATTTAAAAGGTTTTTGCCTGTAATCCCAGCTACTCAGGAGGCTGAGGCATGAGAATCGCCTGAACCCGGGAGGCGGAGGTTGCAATGAGCGGAGATCATGCCACTGCACTCCAGCCGGGGCGACAGAGTAAGACTCTGTTTCAAACAAATAGATAAATAAGTAAAATAAAGTAAGTTTTTGTAAAGACAGGCTCTCGCTATGTGGGTCAGACTTATCCTGGTCCCTTGAGCGTGGCACCACCGCCGTGGTCACCTTAGCTTCTTCCTTGGGGCCTGCAGGACCTTCCCACGCTCCAGAAACTAAAGAGGGTCCAGGACCCTGCTTCAACCCCTAGGACCCGCATCCATTTTTTTTTTTTTTTTTTTTTTGGACACAGGGTCTTGCTCTGTCCCTCAGGCTGGAGTGCAGTGGTTCACTGCAGCCTCAGACTCCTGGGCTCAAGTGATTCTCTGGCCTCAGCGTCCTGAGTAGCTGGAACTACAGTCATACACCAACATGCCCTGCTAATTTTTAAATTTTTTTTTATTTTTATAGAGATACTGAGACAGCCTGGGCTCTGTTACCCAGGCTGGTCTCGAACTCCTGAGCTCAAGTGATCCTCCCACCTCAACCTCCCAAAGCGCTGGGATTACAGGCGTGAGCCATCTCACCCGGCTTCCATAGCCATCCTTCTTGGTCATGGCTTGGGATATGGTGTTGCTTCTAATTATCATCATCCACAAAGACGACTTCTCATTCAACAGATCTGAGCTTGTATTTGGTACCAGGCCATGTGCTAGGCTCCAGAAATCCTAAAGACACAGGCCTTACCCTCCAGGATTTCCCATTCTAGCAATATAAACTGATCAGTCATTGATTATAAAGTTAGAAGGCATGTCTACAGTAGACTGCCATCACGACATGGTGATTTCAGGCTGGGCTTTGAAGAATGAATAGGAGTTTTTCAAGTGTCAAAACTGAACCCTGACCAAACTTTGCTTTTGCAGGCACTGGAAGACTTGTCTTACCAAGCTCTTGCCCTGTTTTCTGGAGCACAGCATGAAAAGAGATGAGGATCCCCTCAAGGCTGCCAAAGATAGGCCTTTCCAGGGCTCTGGAAAATCAGCATGGTGCCCTGTGGAGATGAGCAAGACAGTCCTCTGGCCAGAGAGCATTAGCGTGGTGCGGTGCGTGGAGTTGTTTGAGGCCCCGGTGGAGTGTGAGGAGGAGGACGTAGAGGAAGATAAAGGGAGCTTCTGTGCATCACCACAGAGCAGCAGGGGTGGCTTCCAGGAGGCCAGGGAAGCCATTGTGGCCCGGCTCACAGAGAGCCTGTTCCTGGACCTGCTCGGAGGTGAGAATGGGGACTTTTGCCAGCAGGACATGGGGGAGTCGTGCCTCCTTCCGTCTTCAGGAAGCGCGAGTGCTCACATGCCCTGGGATGAGTTCCCAAGTGCAGGGCCCAAGGAGGTGCCTCCCCAGGGTGAGGAGCAGCCTCGGCACCTGGAGCCAAGTCCTCCAGCCAGCCCGACCTGGAGCCCAGACAACCCGACCTGCACAGAGACGCCTCTGGTCATCGCAGACAACCCCACTTACCGCAGCTTCGACAACTCCCTGAGCCAGTGCCCGTGTCCCGGAGAGCTGGGTCCAGACCCACTGCTGGCCAGACACCTGGAGGAAGTGGACCCCGAGATGCCTTGTGCCCAGCAGCTCTCTGAGCCAACCACTGTGTCCCCCTCCTGAGCCAGAAACCTGGGAGCAGATCCTCCGCCGGAATGTCCTCCAGCACAGGGCGGCTGCAGCCCCCGCCTCAGCCCCCACCAGTGGCTATCGGGAGTTTGCACATGCGGTGGAGCAGGGTGGCACCCCGGCCGGTGCGGTGGGGGGCTTGGGTCCCCCCCAGAGAGGCTGCGTACAAGGCCTTCTCGAGCCTGCTTGCCAGCAATGCCGTGTCCCCAGGGACGTATGGATTTGGGGCCAGCAGTGGGGGAGGAGGGGTATAAGCCTTTCCAAGATCTTATTCCTGGCTGCCCCGAGGACCCTGCCCCAGTCCCTGTCCCCCCTGTTCACCTTTGGACTGGACAGGGAGCCACCTTGCAGCCCACAGAGCTCACATCTCCCAAGCAGCTCCCCAGAGCAACTGGGTCTGGAGCCAGGGGTAAAAGGAGGGGACACGGGAAGCCCCCCACTCCCCCCAGAGCAGGCCACAGACCCCCTTGGGGACAGCCTGGGCAGTGGCATTGTCTACTCAGCCCTCACCTGCCACCTGTGCGGCCACCTGAAGCAGTGTCATGGCCAAGAGGATGGTAGCCAGGCCCCTGTCATGGCCAGCCCCTGCTGTGGCTGCTGCTGTGGAGATAGGTCGTCGCCCCTACAACCCCCCTGAGGACCCCAGACCCCTCTCCAGGTGAGGTTCCACTGGAGGCCAGCCGCCATCCGGCCTCCCCCGGCACCCTTGGGCAGCTCAGAGAAGAGTAAATCCCCATTGTCCTTCCATCCTGCCCCTGGCAGTGCTCAGAGCTCAGTCCAGATCCCCAAAATCATGAACTTTGTCTCCGGGGAACCCACATGCATGAGGGTCTCTTAGGTGCGTGGCCTCTTGTTGCTGAGGTCTGCAGATGAGGACTGGGGCTTATCCATGCCTGGGAAATGCCTCCTCCTGGAAGGCAGCCAGCCTGGCAGATTTCTAAAAGACCCGAAGAACAGTGGTATGAAGCTGTTAGGCCCCACTGACGTTGGCCTAAGAGTGGGCTGCAGAGACTGGACCCCTCCCTGTGGCATTGGGCTGGGCTTGCCACATCCCATGAGAGTAGAGGGCACTGGGGAAACTGAGGCCCTTGGGCACCTTGACTTGTGAACGAGTTGTTGGCTGTTCCATCCATAGCTTCTGCTGCAGAGTGTCCCATCCCTGTTGTACCTGCCCAAGTCAAGTTTTGTCCACCAAATCACCATGGTCCACGTCTCTCACCTGCCTCCATCTCACTGAACTAGAAGCTGAGCTTAGAAACTAACAAAGCCATCAAGGGAATGACTTGGGTGGCCTTGGGAAATCGACAAGAAATTGAAGTTCAGGGAGGTAGTCATTGCCTAGAGGTGCTCATTCATTCAACAGAGCTTCCTTGGGTTGATGCTGGAGGCAGAATCCCCGGCTGTCAAGGGATTCTCCTTCAGTGAAGGAGAGCAACAGAGGACATGAAAAATAGCTGTGACTAAAGCAGGGGCAGTCTGCTGCCAAACACCCATGCATAGTTGTATGGCTCCTCTTAATCGTGGGACCCCCCAGAATAAACACGCCCAGCTACCTTGTGGGCCAGGCGCAAAGGACATGGTTGCTGGCAGCCACAGAGAAACCACGGACCCAGCCCGGGCAATCCAGACAGCCGACATAAGGCACTGGCGAGCCTGCACGTTGGCCCAGATGTCAGGTGCTGGGAAAAGCGGGGACCATGGGTTGAGTAATGCTTGTCTGTGTGTTTGAAGATAGTTTTATCTGTGCTTGCTGAGGAGAGTGGAACAGAAGGGGTGGAGTTTGTATAAATAAAGTTTCTTAGAGACTTATTTTTAAGTGTATTAACCGAACATACTGCTAGACACTGCTGCGAGTGCTGTGTCTCTATTAACTCCTGGAATTCACCCATCAAGAGGAACCAGGGCACAAGAGGTTAAGGAACTGGCCGTCTGTGTTTGGATTCCACAGACAAGGATTCAATGGTTGACTGAGGAAGTGATCTCAGGAACCCTGCTAAGGGAGTGGGAAAGTGAGGCAGGGAAAGGCACGAACCAGCAGAGTATTACCCGAAAGGGATCTTGGTCCAGACCCCAAGAGAGGGTTCTTGGATCTCATGCAAGAAAGAATTCACGGCAAGTCCGTAGAGCCATGAGGAAAGTAAAGGAATAAAGGAATGGCTACTCCATAGAGCAGCCCTGAGGGCCACTGGTTGCCTATTTTCGTGCTTATTTCTTGACATGCTAAACAAGGGGTGGATTATTTATGCCTCCCTTTTTGGACCATATAGGTAACTTCCTGACATTCCCATGGCATTTGTAAGTTGTCATGTTGCCGGTGGGTGTAGCAGTGACGACGACCAGAGGTCACTCTTATTGCCATCGTGGTTTTGGTGGGTTAGAGCCGGCTTCTTTACTGCGACCTGTTTTATCAGCAAGGTCTTTATGACCTGTACCTGTAATGAATGACCTCCTAGCTCATTCTGTGACTAAGAATGCCTTAACTTCCTGGGAATGCAGTCCAGTAGGTCTTAGCCTCATTTTACCCAGTCCCTCTTCAAGATGGAGTTGCTCCGGTTTAAAGAAACAACTGACAAAAGGGTGAGTTATCCAACAGATTACCAGTGTGGGCAACTGACACTTACCTGCTGGGGATCTCTGAAAGACCATGCAGGGCACATGCCCCGAGTTATCCCTGCAAAGGGGGAGGGAGCTGGGGTATCTGTCCACCAGCTCCAATTTGTCATTGGTTGAGAGCTGCTTCCCGGAGCATTAATTCTCCAGCACTTCTAGCTACTCCAGGAAAAAATAAATTCTTCAACTGAGATTTGGAGGTATTGAGAGACTCTGGCACACCAAGGAGACATGGACTGGATGCTAACAGTGGCTGACATACTCTGTCAAGGTCACACAGCTAGTTAGTGACAGGCCTATAGTGGAATCCAGACAGTGTCTCCATCACCCAGGCTCTCTGTAGTGATCTGCGCTTCACATCCCAGGCAGGCAGATTGATGGAGTCGGCCTCAGACGAACAGGCTGGAACTAAAGCTCCTATGTCTGTATCACTTTGCATCTCAGTAGCTGCCCTGACTTCACACTTAAGAGGCTTAGCTATTTGAGATTCCTTCCTGCTCTAGGAGCCTTCATAATACACTGGAAGTGATGGGGAGCTCTCTGTCTCACATGTAGCCTGACGTTTGTTAGAGACACCTCCTTGTGCCAGGCATGGTGCCTCACGGCTGTAATCTCAGCACTTTGGGAGGCCGAGGTGGGCAGATCACTTGAGGTCAGGAGTTCAAGACCAGCCTGGCCAACATGGTGAAACCCTGTCTCTACCAAAAAATACAACAATTAGCTGGGTGTGGTGGCAGGCGCCTGTAGTCCCAGCTACTTGGGAGGCTGAGATGGGAGAATTGCTTGAACCTGGGAGGCAGAGGTTGCAGTGAGCCGAGATCATGCCATTGCACTTCAGCTTGGACAACAGAATGAGACCCTGTGTTGGAAATAGATGCTTGGTACTGCAAAGAAAAATTAGCACTGAGACTAAGAATTTTTCAGCAACACAGTTTTTACTTCCTGGACTGCAGGAAGGGTACTCTGGCTAGCCATTATGCCATGAGAGTACAATGAACCAAGGAAAACACACAAATTTATCCCTTACACATTTGGGGTCGTCCTTACTGCTGTGTCTGATCTCCTTTGGCCGGAGCCAGACCTCACAATCTAAACTAAAATCTGATTGGCTAATAACTTAAAACTTTTCTAAACAGGTAAAAGCAATGGAGAGCTGGGACATGCCTGTGAACCCGTCCAGCACAGATATCTTAGCTAAAGTACAAGTACATAAAAAGTACTATGTGCCTGTAAGCATGGCATGTCTAACAGCTTCATAGGATAGGGCTTAACAAAGTTATTAGCACACTTATTCTTTAACAAGAAAGGAAACTTTAAAAAGGAACTTCTCTACTTCCCATACCCCGTCTCAAAAAAGAAAAAGAAACACCTCCTTGTTCTAAGCCTGATCTATCCCTTTAGCTGCCCAAATCACACAGTTTACAGATGGAGAAACAGTCTTAGAGAGGAAAAGGGATTTGCCCAAAGTCACACAGAGAATGGCAGAGCCTGAACTAGCCTTCTAGACTTCTTGTCTCCAAAAGCTCTTTATAACAAAATATAATAATTTTAAATAAAAACAGATATCTATTCAGGGCCAGGCAAGATGCTAAGTGCCGCCCATCCGTGTCATTTACATCTCCAAGCAGCTCCAGTCGGCAGGCTCACTGATTATCCCAATTTTACAGATAAGGAAATAGGTCCAGAGAGGCTGAGGATTAGCTTACAGCCACACAGCTAGGAAATCCCAGAGCCAGGATTTGAACCCAGGTCGGACCTAAGAGCTCCCGGCTACCATGATATGCTAGCTCATGTCACCCTGGCCCTACTCAGATGTTGGCTCGAATCCACTTTGCCTGAGCATTGTCTCAGAAAAATCTAATTTAAAAATTAGGCAGCAAATAGGAAATATATTTGAGTGCTAGAATGCAGTTGCACTGGGAGCTCAACACAGAATAGAGGCTGGACAATTGGTTCCCTCCCCCAGGATCTTAGGCAAAGGAAATCCAGGTTGTTGGCCTCAGCTCCTATTACTGAACTGGCTGGGCTTTGGGAAGCTGGAATGGAAGGCTACACAGACACATCTCCCATCTGGCCTTAAACTCACCCTGCCAGGCTCAGGGAAGCTGGGAGAAAGGCCAGCCACTCTCCCTGCTTCCCCCAGCTTCCTACAGGGAAGGAGGAAGCAGAGAAGTCGCACATCCTCCCAGTATTTACTAAGCACTGTGCAGGGTGCTGGGGCCACACCTGTAATTATAGAAGTGAGCTCTCTTCCCTTCCATCAGTGGAGACAAAAGCATTAGACAGAAGGAAAAGTTGCAAACACTGATGGGTGCTATGAAGGGGGCAAGTGGGGCGCGATGTTTGAGTTGCGCCCCCAGTGTCTGGGGGAAGAGCAATCAGGACGAAGGTAGAGCGAGTGCAGAGGCCCCAAGGCACCAAGAGTTTGGCACAATCACAGTCCAGAAAGGTCGGCGACAGCAAAGTTAGCCAAGGGCTGTGGTGGGAGGTAAGATCAGCCAGAGGGAGGAAGTCGTATTTTGGCTTAAATGCACATTAGCTCCGCCCACTGAGAAACCTGGTCCAATAGAAACCAGTCTTTTGTCAATCTCCCCAATCCCAAAACGTAACCCACCCATAATCAGGAGCCAAGAACAGGAAGTGGAGGTCCTGGAAGTGTTCCTCCAACAGGGCTCCCTCCCACCTTGCAGAAGTGCAGGATTCAGGTTCCTCTTGACAACAGCGACTGTGGTGGATGAAATCCTCACTGCTGGTGTTCTCACTCTGGAGCGCAGTGACTCCCACTAAGAACGAGGTGACTCACACCAGGGGAGCTGCTGGCTGCCAGGGAGTTTCTGTGACAAAGGACTTTTTAAAAAACCTCCGGAAAATGTGGCCCTTGGCCTTCCATGCACTAGTCTCTGAATTAATCAAGGAACCCAAGGACCTGTGGGGTGTGAAAACCCAGACTACTTCTCTGTGTCCCCTTTATCCTGCCTGTGCCTTAATTTTCTCATTCGTAAAACAGAAACAATAATAAAATCTGCATCGTAGTGGCCAGGCATGGTGCCTCAAGCCTGTAATCCCAGCACTTTGGGAGGCTGAGGTGGGCGGATCACTTGAGGTCAGGAGTTCAAGACCAACTTGGCCAACATGGCAAAATCCCGTCTCTACTAAAAATATAAAAATTAGCTGGGTGTGTGGCAGACACCTATAATCCCAGCTACTCAGGATGCCAAGGCAGAAAAATAGCTTGAGCCTGGGAGGCGGAGGTTGCAGTGAGCCATGATGGCACCACTGCACTCCAGCCTGGGTGACAGAGCGAGATCCTGCCTCAAAAAAAAAAAAAAAAAACCCAAAAAAGTCTGCATCATAGGGTTGTCCTGAAGATAGCTTCCATTAGTGTCATCAACTCTTGAGTTTCCTCTAACCTGGCTGGGGCGCAGGGGGCAAGAGTGAGAAGGTGCAATCAGCATTTACATGTTAAATCAGTTAATCAGCATTTACATGTTAAATGTTAGTAGCTGCATTAATTAATTAAATAACATTTAAATTATTATTTATTTGTATTATTATTTATTTCAATGTTATTTCGATGTTATTTATTTAGATGTTATGATCATGTAAATTTTATTCAAATATACCTCTGTGCAGGGGAGAGGGGAAAGGAGAAGAGAGGAATAGATGGCATCAGAAGTTTGCCCCCAGAGCTACAGAAGGGTGGGGGGACCTGGTGGATCAGGTGCACCCAACTCAGCCTGGCCCCCGCCCTGCAGGAAGTAGGCGGGGTCCTGGGCCCAGCGAGATGTCGGCTGTGGGAGTTTCCCAGCAGCCCCTGCGGGGGCTGGACCAGAGGGCAGGAGGGGGACGCCACTGGGTAGCAGCGCCAGAGGGGACTGAGAGTTGCCTGGGCCCTTGTGGAGGGCTTCCAGAGATGTTGATTTGGGGGTACCCGCTCAGCCCTGCATTTACACAGAATTTGTGGGGGATGAGGGGGATGAAAGAGGGAGGAAGACGGCAGCGAGTGTGTCTGCGTTCATATCTTTCTCTTTTTAGTTTTTTTTTTTTTTTTTTTTACAAAAAGCGGCTTATTGCATTTTTCTGATTACTGTATCAGCACGTGCAGACCTTTTCCTATTCAGAGAAAGCCTGAAGGTATAAAGAGGAAAGTGAAGAAAAACCACCGGAAATCCCATCCCCCGCCCCTGCATCTGGCACTGTGTGGGCGATCTCAAAATGAATGCTTGTTTTTGAAGCCGTAGTATCTCGGTGAACATCCGGTTGAATAACCTTTCTGACTTTATTTTTCCCACGGAAGTTATTAATTAAAAAACAAAAAGCAAAACACCAAAAAAAAAAAAAAAAAACCCCAGCAAGTGTTTCAACTCCCACTGCAAGGGAGGTCTGACGTCACTGGATCCTCCCGGCGGCCAATGAGGGTACCTGGGACTTGCCCACGATGTGCCGTTGCTGTGTGTCGTAGCCGGGCTTGGAACCGGACTGCTAACCGCCCTGTATATACCATGGGCTCATCCTCTTCTTCCCTGGCTCTACCTCAGAACGGAGACTCAGAGGAACACAGGCTCTGCTCTCACCCTGCCTGGTTAGGTCCTGCCAATTGCCGATTTCAAGCTGTGTGATGGTGGGAAGAGTGTTCGCCCACTCTGGGCCTAAATTTCCTCCTCGGTAAAAGGCACAGTGGTGAGGTAAGCAGCAGATGACGCGGTGGGTGGAGGCCAGGTGACATCCGGCTGCCCTTGAGCTTAACTTGCCTGTGGTGGTGGCGGGACCGTGTCAGTTCTTCCACCAAATCCCGCCTGTTTCCACGACATTCGTTGACAAGCCAGAAGTACCGACCCCAGTGGAAGGGGTGCGAAGAGGAGGTCAGCTCCCTGGTCCCTGCTGCCCCCTGGTGACCACACCAGCACCAGCACCTGCTCCAACCCGGCAGCTCCAGGTCCAGGTCATGCCCAGAAAACTTGGCCTGAGAGACCCCCACCAACCTGATCCCACCTGTTTTCCATCTCTGCATTTTCCAGCAACTCCCCCAGCACCAGACAATGGAGGGTAATGCCCATTAGACATGCTGTGTGGCGCCGGGCCAGCACGTAACCTCTCTGTGTTTGATTCATCATCTGTAAAATGGGAATCATTATAGTACCTGCCTCACATAGCTGTTGTGAGAATTAAATATGTTAGCACCTGTGAGGCCCTTAGAACTATGCTTGTGGCTGGGCACAGTGGTTCATGTCTGTAATCCCAGTACTTTGGGAGGCCAAGGCGGGCGGATCATCTGAGGTCAGGAGTTCGAGACCAGCCTGGCCAATATGGTGAAACCTTGTCTCTATTAAAAATACAAATATTAGCTGGGCATGTTGGCAGGCTCCTGTAATCCCAGCTACTGGGGAGGCTGAGGCAGGAGAATTGCTTGAACCCAGGAGGTGGCGGTTACAGCGAGCGGAGACTGTGCCACTGCACTCTAGCCTGGGTGACGGGGGCAAGACTCCATCTCAAAAAAGAACTATGCCCCAAAATAATGCCTTAAAAGTGTTTGCTAGCGTTTTCTTCTTCTTCATTTTTTTTTTTGCGGGGGACAGTGTCTTTCTCTGTCACCCAGGCTGGAGTGCAGTGTCTTGATCCCAGCTCACTGCAGCCTTGAACTCCTGGGCTCATGTGATTCTCCCACCTCAGCCTCTCAAGTAGCTGTGACCACAGGCGCAGATACCAACCAAGCCTAGCTATTTTTTTTTTTTTTTTTTTTTTGTAGAGACAGGGTCTCACTAAGTTGCCTAAACTGGTCCCAAACTCCTAGGGTTCAAGCGATCTATCTACTCTGGCCTCCCAAAGTGCTGGGATTACAGACGTGAGCCACTGTGCCTGGCCTGCTAACATTATTCTTAATATTGGCTGAATAGGTCTGTGGATTTTGTGGGAGGTAAGGGTATAAAACATAATTAGACAAAATAATGACATTCTAAATTTAATTTGACTTTATTGCAAAAAGGGCGGAATGGACCAACGGTAATCCAGGACAAAAAATTGTCCCAATCCCATCATTCCACCCACTTGTATTCGTATCTGTTCATGCCACTTCTATATGTATTTACATGCAGTCAGTGTTTGAACATTTGCAGTTTTATATCATTCATTTCACACCATACATATACATATATATATACACACATATACGTATATGTGTGTATATATATGTGTGTGTGTGTGTGTATATACACACATATATATGTATATGTACACACACACCGACTCTCACCGATGGATCTTCGACCCCAGCCATAGACTGATATATATACACAGATATATATGTATATATACACACGCACACACACACACACACACATATATATACACACACACACATCCCTGACATTTTTCTCTTTTTCCCTTATGCTCGTCCATTCCCAGATGTATAGGACCTTGCCTAGACTCAACTTCTCTCTTCCCCCATGGACCCGAGTTGCCGAGCTTCCAACAGGTCTTTACAGCGAAGGAGAATGAGACAGAGAGAAGCAGAGATGCAGAGAGAAAGACAGAGAAGACTAAACTGATGGAACCCAACTCCATGATGATACCTGACTCCAACCACAGAATGACCCCTGACCCAGCCACAGACTGACTTCTGATCCTGGCCACAGTCCACCTCCTGTCCTTAGCCACAGAATGGCTCTGACTCAAGCCAGGAACTGAGTCTCGATCTATGTTATTGACTTACTCATGATCCTGGTTGCAGGCTGACCCCGACTCTCGCCACAGATGGATCTTCGACCCCGCCATAGACTGACCTCTGATTCTGACCCACCTTAGCATGACCCCACCCAGGAACTGACATTTCCTGGGACAGGCTCTTGGCCACCTGCTGCTCTGCCCTGGGCACACCAGGCCCTACTCATCCTCCCACTTCCACTTGCACCACCATCCACAATTTCCTGATTTCTAGCAGCAAATATAGCTTGAGTTGGTCAACATAGCTAGGCTGTCTGATCTTCCTCTGCTGTGGGACCACAGAGCAAACCAGCAGTTCTCCTTCCTAATCAGAAAGAGCGTCATGGAGGAGAAGGCCCCTGTACCTCCTTCCTTTCTGCTTTGGATGGTGCTTTCGCAGCCACCTTGCGATCATGAGGAGACAAGCCTGGAGATGAAAAGAGGGGTTCTGAATATGGCAGAGTGGAAGAAGAAAAGGGCCTGCCTAGATCTTTGATTATATCACCAAGTGATCAAACCAACCTTAAATTCTTAAATAAACCGTCAGCCTGCTTTTCTTTAAACCATTGTGAGGCTTCTTTTGCAGTCATAAAGCAACCTTAAAGATTGTAGTAGGTAGAATAATGAAAACCCCAAGATGTCCATGTCCCAATCCCTGGAACCTGTGAACATGTTACATTACATGGCAAGGGGGGGATAAAGGTTGCAGAGGGAATCACGGTTGCTAATCAGCTGACCCTGAGATGTAGAGGGAAATTACCCTAAATTATCCAGACAGGACTAATATAATCCCAAGGGTCTTCATAAATGAGAGATGCAGGATAAGCGAAGTTAGAGAGAGATTCCAAGATATTATGCTGCTGGCTTTGAAGATGGGGGAGAGGACCACGAGCCAAGGAATACAGGTGACCACTTGAAACTAGAGAAGCCAAGGAACAGACTCCCCTAGCGTTCCCGGAATGAACACAGCCTTGCTGCCACCTTGATTCTGAGCTCAGTGAGACCAGTTTCAGACTTCTGACTTCTGGAATTGCAAGATCATAAATTTCAGTTTTTGGCCGCTAAACTTGTGGAAATTTGTCACAGAAACAATGGGAAATGAACGCACAGGTGCATTCATGAATTCAACTTTAGGCTCTGGAGTCTCCCTCAAGCCCCTTCCCCATTCCCCGTCCTCTCCTTGGTTATTGGCACTCAATCTTCACATCCAGAGGTTCCTGCTAAACTCCTGCCCATTCCCTATCGGCATCCACTATCTCTTGTTAGAGTGTACGTAGGGCAGGCTGGCTCCACATCTGCGCGCCAGACAGCAGCCCATGGCCCGGTGCTCAGAGGACCCCTACTCTTCGATGTTATGCTCTGAAGTCCCCCATTTTGAAATGCTTGGCCGGGCACGGTGGCTCATGCCTGTAATCCCAGCATTTTGGGGGGCCGAGGTGGGTGGATCACTTGAAATCAAGAGCTCGAGACCAGCCTGGCCAGTATGGTGAAACTCCATCTCTACTAAAAATACAGAAATTAGCCAGGCATGGAGGTGCATGCCTGTAATTCCAGCTACCTGGGAGGATGAGACAGGAGAATCGCTTGAACCTGGGAGGTGGAGGTTGCAGTGAGCTGAGATTGTGCCATTGCACTCCAGCCTGGGGAACAAGACTGAAACTCTGCCAGAAAGAAAGAAGGAAAAGAAAGAAAGAAAAGAAAGAAAGAAGGAAGGAAGGAAAGAAAGAGAGAGAGAAAGAAGGAAGGAAGGAAGAAATTCTTTAAAAAATAATTTATCTCTGAAGTTGTGTTTTGTAAGGGGAGGTTCGGTGGGACGAAGGAGCACGCATTGAGGGCTTGGAGCCTCGGCTCACACATGGTCCCACCTCCTGCCTGCTTCCCTGGGACACCTGCCACCTGGCTGCTTCCCTGGGACAGGCTCCTGGCCACGTGCTGCTGTGTCCCCAGCACACCAGGCCCTAGTTATCCTCCCCCTTCCACCACCATCCATGACCACTGATGCCTTCTGCCCCTGGATGAGGCCTGGGCACAGGTGCAAAGGATGGTCAAGGTCAGTAGCTCACCTCATGGGACCTTGGGGTGGAGCATGCTGGCAGCCATTCCTACCCCAAGGGTATCTTCTGGGCAGTCAGAGACCACAACTCGGCCCATTTCTAATCCAAAAACCACGAGTCACCATCTTGAATTCTCAGCCCTTTTGTTTTGTTTTGTTTTTGAGACAGAGTCTCACTCTGTCGCCCAGGCTGGAGTGCAGTGGCTCCATCTCGGCTCACCACAACCTCTCCCTCCTAGGTTCAAGCGATTCTCCTATCTCAGCCTCCCGAGTAGTTGGGATTACAGGCGTGAACCACCACGCTTGGCTAATTTTTGTGTTTGTAGTAGAGATGGGGTTTGGCCATGTTAGCCAGTCTGGTCTCAAACTCCTGGACTCAAGTGATCTGCTCGCCTCAGCCTCCCAAAGTGCTGGGACTACAGGCATGAGCCACCATACCAGGCCAAATTCTCAACCCTTTTTGAATAAGAAGACCTGTATTTTTTTTTTTTTTTTTTTTTGAGACCAAGTTTTGCTCTTGTTGCCCAGGCTGGAGTGCAATGGCACGATCTCGGCTCACCCAACCTCCACCTCCCCAGTTCAAGCAATTCTCCTGCCTCAGCCTCCTGAGTAGCTGGGATTACAGGCATGCACCACCACGCCTAACTAATTTTGTATTTTTAGTAGAGATGGGGTTTCTCCACGTTGGTCAGGCTGGTCTCAAACTCCTGACCTCAGACGATCTGCCTGCCTTGGCCTCCCAAAGTGCTGGGATTAAAAGTGTGAGCCACCGCGCCTGGTGAAGACTTGCATTTCTAATTTACACAGTACCATTCCAATGATATAGCCATTCCTGATGTGAGGTCATTCCCTCTCTCACGGGCTGAGCTGTCTTCTCCGTCTAGAACCTAAAACATCATCTTCAACTAAAACCCTGTCTTCAACTGCCTCCCTCTGCTGGCTTTTCCCCCTCACCGCAAACATCTACGCAAGTCTTCCCATCTTCAAACAGCCCAAGCTTCCCTCCACCCCGGCTCCTACTTCTCTCTGTCTCTCTCCTTCTCTCCCCCAGCCACAGTGCTCATGCTCAAAAGCTGTCTCCTCTCTTGGGCTCCACTTCCTCCCTCAGCACCTACTCCTCAATGCTCTCTGTGCAGAATCTGCCCGACTCTGCTACGAAACTACTTTCACTGAAGCCAGCTCCATCACCCAAGCCAAGTCTCAGTTTCAACCCATGCTGCTCTGTGGCACTAGCCCCTCCCTCGCTCCTGAAACTTCGCCCCTCTTGGGTCTCTGCTCCTCTCCAGTCTCTTTTTCTTTCTCTTTTCTTTTGAGACGGAGTCCTGTGTCACCCAGGCTGGAGTGCAGTGGCGCAATCTTGGCTCACTGCAACCTCTGCCTCCTGGGTTCAAGCGATTCTCCTGCCTCAGCCTCCCGAGTAGCTGGGATTACAGGTGTGTGCCATGCCTGGCTCATTTTTTTGTATTTTTAGTAGAGATGGGATTTCACCATGTTGGTCACACTGGTCTTGAACTCCTGACCTCATTATCTGCCTGCCGCGGCCTCCCAAAATGCTGGGATTACAGGCATGAGCCACCACGCCCAGCTCCAGTCTCTTTTCCAAGGTCTTCTCCTCTGCCCTCCTTTACACATTATGGGTCCGCAGGGCCCATCTTGGGCCCTCCTGCTGTCCTCTCCTCTTTCCATGGAGTTAATCTGGACTGGAGTTGAATGGGGCAGGAACTGTGTAGCCCACAGCCCGCACAGTGCTTGGCACAGAGTGTGCTCAGTAAACATTTACTAAATACGCACATGAATGAATGAATGAATGATATTGTCTAAATATATCTCCCCAGCCGAGATCTCTTGCCTGAACTCCAGAGTCACACATTCAGCCGCAATTGGATATGCCTCAATTTCCATATTTCCCACCCAAACATTTCACATGTCCTAGCTAGTAGCCATTCCTATCTCATGAAACACATGTTATTATATATTATATATATTATTAAGTCTTTTATTTCTTATTTCTCACCAGGTCTCCCACATCTCCCCAATAGAAAGTAGACTCCATGGGGTGGGGGCAGAGATTTCAGTTTGGTTGCTCATTGCTTTATCCCAGGGCCTAGAACACTGTCTAACTCATAGTAGGTGCTCAGTAAATACTTTGTGGCTGGGCACGGTGCTCATGCCTGTCATTCCAGCACTTTGGGAGGTCAAGGCAGGTGGACTGCTTGCGCCCAGGAGTTTGAGATTAGCCCAGCCAACAGGGCGAAACCATCTCTCTACAAAAAACACAAAAACTAGCCGGGCATGGTGGTGCATACTTGTAGTCCCAGCTACTGGGGAGGCTAAGGCTTGAGCCCAGGAGGTCGAGGTTGCCGTGAGCCACGATCACACCACTGCACTCCAGCCTGGACCACAGAGATCCTGCCTCTGAATAAACGCATAAAAATAAGTAAATGAATACATATTCTTGAACAAATGAATGCATCTCCACAGAGACATCCCCCGCATCTCAGATTCAGTCTGTGCAAACGGGCTCTTTAACACCCCTGTCATACCTCCTCCTTCTGGCTCCTGGTGTTGATTGCTAAAACAAGAGAGCGGCTGTCCTCAGCTGCCTCCCTGCTTCCTCCCTGCAGGGCTGCCGGTGCTGGGACCCTGATCCCCAGCTCTTCTGTTCAGCCTCCCTGTGGTATTTCCTGGGTCTATGCCAGTAGTGTCTTTCTCAAACTCTCCCCTGCACCAGGACCAGGACCACCTTTGTGACTGCGTCCCTCCCCTGCTCCCTGGGGTCCCTAAGATGATTTAGGTGGCATGTGGGCATGGTGAACTGAGAAAACAATGCCTTTTTCAGTTCTCTTTCTCTTCTCCTGATAGCCGCTGGAGGTTAATAACTCGGTTTTGGTTTCATTGGGCTTGTTTTCGCACTTCCCTTCTAATTATGGTAAAGGATCCTGATCATTCATGTGTGATGGTGACAGTGTTTCATTTGGCAATAAAGTTATTTAAACAAAGCGAGAAAGCCAATATGAAGAAAATGTAATGATGGAGAAAAAAGGTAAATATGGCAGAAATCACTTGTGTGCATAGGGATGAGAGTTTGGAGAACACTGGCGTTCAGGCCCCTGTCCAGACCTCTTTACAAGCTGGCCCTAGTTTCTTCACTTCTCATGTCTTAGACACGTGACCTGACCCCTCTAGACACCATCATCTGACCACCCCTAGACACCACGACCAGCCACGGCTCCCAGCCCACACCAAGCAATTTCAACCTCCAAGCCTTTACTCATGCCTTTCCCTCTGGTGGGCATGCCCTTCCCTACCGCTCTTCCGGAGGAACCCTGTCATCCTGCCTGCCCTGTATCTACTCTTCCGTCTTCTGACATCACCACCTAAAGGTCCTTGCTGGGACAGCGTCTTCCCACTCAGTTCAGGCAGCTTCCAGGGAACTGATCTAACTCCTAGCTTTCCAATAGGGCACATGACTCAGGCTTGGCCAATCAGAGCATTGCTTTCTCAATCTAAAGATTGGTTCAGGGGCAGGTACACGATTAAAACTGACCAATGAGAGCTTTTCCTGGTAGCATCATTGGAACCATTAAGAAAAGATGCCTTCTTTCCTCTGGGCTTTGTAAGCTGGTAGGTGATAAGCCTTGGCTTCTGAGAGCCCTCCTTTTCTTTGGCCAGCATCAAGGCTTCCTCAGCTTGCTTGAGAGTGAGAAAGCAGATCCTAGAGGTAGAGTCTTCCAACCTGAAGAAATTATTTGAGAATCTTGATCCATCCATCCCTGAAACGATATTCCTAAACTTCTTATTTATTTTTTATTTTTAAAACTTATTATTATTTTAGACACAAGGTCTTGATCTGTTGCCCAGGCTGGAGTGCAGGGGCATCATTATGGCTCACTGCAACCTCAAACTCCTGGGCTTAAGCAATCCTCCTGCCTCAGCCTCCTGAGTAGCTGGGACTACAGGCACAAGTGACCACGCCTGGCTAATATTTGTATTTTTTGTAGAAACAATGTCTTACTATGTTGCCCAGGCAGATTTCAAACTCCTAGTCTCAAGCGATTCTCCTGCGTCAGTCTCCCAAAGCTCTGGGGTTACAGGTGTGAGCCACCATGCCCGGCCTAAACTTTCTTTTTAAACAGCCAT
The DNA here is from genome assembly GCA_036589455.1 of Ateles fusciceps. Lineage (NCBI taxonomy): Eukaryota > Metazoa > Chordata > Mammalia > Primates > Atelidae > Ateles > Ateles fusciceps. The sequence continues at coordinate 2,148,587 of JAZHEH010003064.1, forward strand.
TTCTGTCACTTACAACCAGAAAGTTCCTTGTGGTTGAAACATAAGCTTATTTTTTTTATTTTTTATTTTTATTTTTGAAATGATATTTCACTCTTATTGCCTAGGATGGAGCGCAATGGCGCCATCTCAGTTCACTGCAACCTCTGCCTCCCAGGTTCAAGCAATTCTCCTGCCTCAGCTTCCTGAGTAGCTGGGATTACAGGTGCCCGTCACCATGCCCCGCTAATTTTTGTATTTTTTAGTAGAGACGGGGTTTCGCCATGTTGCCCAGGCTGGTCTCAAACTCCGGACCTCTGGTGATCCACCCGCTTTGACCTCCCAAAGGGTTAAGATTACAGGTGTGAGCCACAGTGCTTGGCCATAAGCTTAATTTTTATTGAGACGAAATTTATATGACATAAAATTCACTACTTCAACCACTTAAAAATATATAACTCCGTGGGTTTTAGTGTATTCACAATGTTGTAGTACACACATCACCACTATGTAATTCCAGGACATTTCCACCATTGTCTGTTATCTAAAAAAAACCCCAAACCCTTACCCATATCTGTCAGTTCTAATTGCCCTTCCCTGCTTCCCTGGCAGCCGCTGTAAAACATCATCTTCTAGGCTCGGCATGGTGGCTCACGCCTGTAATCCTAGCACTTTGGGAGGCCAAGGTGGGCAGATCATAAAGTCAGGAGTTCAAGACCAGCCTGGCCAACATAGTGAAACCCATCTTTATTAAAAATACAAAAAATTAGCTAGGTGTGGTGGTGGGTGCCTGTAATCCCAGCTACTCGGGAGGCTGAGGCAGGAGAATCACGTGAACCCAGGAAGCGGAGGTTGCAGTGAGCTGAGATCACGCCATTGTACTCCAACCCCAGCAACAGTGCGAGACTCTGTCTCAAAAAAAAAAAAAAAAAAAAAAAATCATCTTCTCAGGTCCAGTGGCTGCAGCCCTTTCCCTGTGAATCCTCCCCTCAGTAAGGAGCAGAATTGTTCTCTCCTTTGTCCCCAGGCCTGTTTGATCATTTACCATAATCATCTATTTTATTTTTATATTAAATCATGGAATATTTCAAACACACCGAAAACCACATCTCTTGTACGTCTCCTCTCATGCTCCTTGAAGACAGGGACACAGATTCATTACTTCTTCTGTGTCCCAATCCTCAGCCCAGAGTCTGGCCTGGATGAAGTGTTCAGTAGAAAAACAAAACAGAACCGTGGGCCGAGGCTCATTGCAAACATCCCAGTCCTAGGGCAGACCAAGACATAAAGATTCTGACAAATCACCATCAACTGGCTGACCCACAGCCTTGGGCAACGCGTCCACGATGGACAATACTCTTGTTTCTGTGTGTGAAGGGCTGGCAGGGGAGCAGGGCAGGGACGGAACACATCACTTCCCACACTTTGACATTTCGTTAAACCCAGAACTAAATTTACAGTTGTTTGCCGTATCTGGGTACCCCCTAAAATTTCCCCAAGCCGCACCTACTTCAGAGGCTTCAAGGCAGCATCGTGGGGAGGAAGGGTAGACCAGTGATCTTGGGTATACTGACTTATTAATAACTTCCGTCTGTCTCAGTTGTCCAATCTGTTCAGTGGAGCTAAGAATGTTAAACACCCCATTGGATCATCTGAGGATTCAATGAGTGGATACTTGGAAAGCACTTAGGATGGTGCAGGTTCATATATGAAATCTGCTAAACAGGATGCTTCTGCTGGGGGACCCAGCGGTGCATGAAATTGCTAAGCTGTCGCACGTGGTATTTCCTCTGCTTGCAAATAACTCTTTTCTACCCCTCACTTGCTGCTTTACTGCCTTCCATTTCAGCTTAGATACTACCTCCTCCAGGAAGTCCTCCAGCTCCCCCAGGCATTTGGTCAGTGCCTCTCTTCTGGGCTCCCTCACACCAATACTTCCCCATCAGCACAGGCAGCAACTGTCTCAGCACCTTCAGGTGCCCAGTAGCTGATCCAGGGTAAGTGCTGAGTGAATGAAAGAACAGGTTGGCATATGCATCAAAAGATGAGCAAGAGGTTTGGTCTTATCCCTGATACTTCCAACTGAGACTCCTTACTCTGTTCCAGGCACCAAAGCTCTGGCTCTGTCTTCCTTGTGTCTATGGGAAGAAACTGTGCAGTCCAGCTTGCACCAGCTCCCAAGAGCCACCTGTGATCATTTCTGCCTCTGTGGCCCCTGACATCACTTGGGTAGCTTGAAATTGGCCACAATGAGAATATCTATGCCATGCAAAGCAGCAAACACCACATATTGGGTTTTTGGTGTTTCGTTCTGTTTTGTTTTGCTGGCTTACCAGCACACCACTGGTTATGGTTTTAGGGCCGTAAAAAAATGGTTGTTTTGGTCTCACCAGGGAACACTCCCTCGATGCCAGGTTTTGGGCGAGCAGTTCCCCTCTTCCTGGCCACTGTGTCCCTCGCTGGTCCATCACAGCTCCCTCGTGGCCCATAAGCTTTTGTAGGACAAGGCCTGTCCTTGTTTATCCCCCCTCTCTCCCCAGCGTGTGAGCAGCAGCTGTCTGTAAATGCTTGTTGATTGACTGACGGACGGTTCTTGGTAAATATTTTTGTGAGAATTTGACCTTTCCCCCATGTGAATGCGGGGGAAACCACGGCAGCCTGAACTTTCAGTAAAACAGAGCCTCTTTGAGGAAGGGAGTCTTTGTAGAAACTCACCACAGCTGCCTGGAAGCCGAGTCATTGCAGCCCATCCTCCGCCTGCGTGTGCAGCCTCCTGGAAGATCCAAATGTCTCTGTCTCACAGCTCCCTGAGGTGCAAGATGAGGGGTAGGGGAGGAGGTTGGTGACTTAGGGACAGGGGCTCTTGATGGGGTGGGAGGCCCTGAGGGAGATGCACAAGCACATGGAGAGGTACACACATGTCTGTAAATTGCATGTGCATTTTGTCCCACAGACCATGACCTCATCTCAGGGAGCTGCTGGAGGCTTGAGATCCTTGGGCCACAAAGAGGCTGAAAATAATGCTGATCCCTGTCCCCTGCGCCCCATCCACTCCTGTCAAGGGCTCCCAGGTTGTGCCATGTGGCTTCTGCAGGGAGGGAGGTTTATATTCGTATGTGTGCATGTAAGCATGGTGGCTGTGGTGTTTATGGACCCCTAATGCTTGAGGCAGATTCAGCTCTACAGCTTATGCATAATAAGCACTCCATAATTGGGAGCATTCTTTTTTTTTTTTTTTTTTTTTTGAGACGGAGTCTCACTCTGCCACCCGGGCTTGAGTGCAGTGGCGCAATCTCAGCTCACTGCAACCTCCTCTGCCTCCTAGGCTCAGATGATTCTCCTGCCTCAATCTCTTAAGTAGCTGAGATTACAGGCATGCACCACCATACCCAGCTAATTTTTGTATTTTTAGTAGGGACAGGGTTTTACCGTATTGGCCAAGCTGGTCTTGAACTCTTGACCTCAGGTGATCTGCTCACCTCGCCCTCCCTAAGTGCTGGGATTACAGGCGTGAGCCACTGCGCCTGGCCGATAACTGGGAGCTCCCTATCTGATTTGGTCAATGTACAAGCATGTCTCCCCCCTCCCCCTGGATTACACACTCTGGGGAGAGTAGAGACTCGGTTTTCTTCACTCTTATATTCTCAGCAACCAGCACCATGCCTGGCACATAGTAGGTGCTCGATAAATGTTTATATGCAAGCGTGCGCACATATACATGCCTGTGCTTACATGACAACGTGTGTGTGTACTTGTGCAAGTGTGAACTTGTGAATGGGGTTTCCGCATGCTTTTCACGCAGGCATGTTGACCGACACGCATGCCTGTGTGTAAATCTGCGTGAGCAAGTGGGGGTGAATTCTCCCTGCCTCTTTACCATGTAACATGAATCTCATGCTACAGAGGAACTTATGTCTTTGTGTTTGGCTTGTACGGGCCCATGAGTGCAAGAGCAAGAGTGGGATTTGATGTGCCGATTTGCACATATATCTACATGTGAGATATGCTCATATGTACACAAGGGGACTTGTGTGGGCATTTGTGAAAAAGATGGCAGTGTAGTGGTTAACAGCTCAGGCTCTGCAGCCAAACTGTCCAGGTTTGAATCCCAGGTTCACGTCTTCTTATCTGTGTGACCATGAACAAGTTACTTAAATTCCCTGTGCCTCGGTTTCCCCATCTGTGATATGGGCTAGTAATAATGGCTGCCTCCTTGGGCAGGGTGATATGGGGGGTGATATGGTTTGGCTCTGTGTCCCCACCCAAATCTCATCTTGTAGCTCCCATAATTCCCACTTGTTGTGGGAGGGACCCAGTGGGAGGTCATTGAATCATGGGGGTGGGACTTTCCCGTGCTGTTCTCGTGATAGCAGATAAGTCTCACAACATCTGATGGCTTTAAAAACGGGGGTTTCCCTGCACAAGCTCTCTCTTTGTCTGCGCCATTTACATAAGACGTGACTTGCTCCTCCTTGCTTCCACCGTGATTCTGAGGCCTCCCCCAGCCATGTGGAACTGTAAGTCCAATTAAACCTCTTTCTTTTGTAAATGGCTCAGTCTCAGGTATGTCTTTATCAGCAGTGTGAAAACAGACTAATACAGGAATACAGGGGGACAGCAGAAGGTAGACACTATTACTAGCTCATATCACAGATGGACAGAGATCAGGATTATTTTTAGCCCCACTTGTGGCCCAAGGACCCCAAACCTCCAGCAGCAACACAGACTTGGAGTTGTTTAGTGGGATAGATAAGGTACTAGCAGCTGGCACCCAGCAGGCACTCAACACCTGCTGCTGCTGTTTCCATTTGTGTGTATGCATGCCTGTGTCCTCCAGCAAATCCCCATGCCAGCCCTGGAGAGACAAAGACAGTCCCTGATGGGTACCGAGATTAGCATGCGGGTTCAAGAAAATAAGCAAGCCATGGCCTGAGATGACTGGAGGATCGGGAAGGGGTTTCTACACCAAGCATCACAGCCTCTTCTCCTTGGGGTACCTCACTGCTCCTCATCAAAGAGAACGTAGTCACCTGACTCCATCCTCCACACCTGGAGAGGCCAGACTTTTCCAGGCCAGCGCACTGTCTGGGGGAGGCAGAAATGAGAGAATGGGTGGGGGAGCTCTCTCCAAGGTAGAGGGTGGTCCCAGCATGTGCCACAGTGAATCTATTTGGAGATGGTTCTAGGTGTGCCCATCAGAGGACTGTTGGGCTGAGTTCTTTCACAAATGCCAGTAAAACTGGAAGAGCCAGGTGCCTTTGAGGGGCTAAAAAGAGCTGCAGGCTGGGCACGGTGGCTCACGTCTGTAATCTCAGCACTTTGGGAGGCCAAGGTGAGTGGATCACAAGGTGAAGAGATTGAGACCATCCTGGCTAACACGGTGAAACCCCATCTCTACTAAAAATACGAAAAATTAGCCGGGCATGGTGGCAAGCGCCTATATTCCCAGCTACTCGGGAGGCTGAGGCTGGAGAATCGCTTGAACCTGGGAGGTGGAGGTTGCAGTGAGCCGAGATTGCACCACTGCACTCCAGCCTGGGTGACAAAGCATGACTCCATCTCAAAAAAAAAAAAAAAAAAGAGAGAGAGAGAGAGAGACAGAGAGCTGCAATACTCAGGAAGGAAATATAGTGCTTCCAAAGGCAGCCAAGGAGATTGGCACCCCAAGAGTGATTAAGGAGAATGCCCCAGGTCCTTTGAGACGGTGTAATTCAGAGCATTCATTCAGCCACTGAATTCACTCAAATCACATTTCTGGAGTCCCAGCACTGCCCCAGGCCCCGGGGGATACACGACTGGCCCCTGCCTGCATGGGATTGGGGTCAAGCACATAAGCAACAGCAGTGCAGGGTGTTCATAACATGACTTGGGAAGCTTGGGCTAAGGAGGGGACAACTGACCCACATTTGGGCAATCAGAGAAAGCTTCCTGGAGGAGATGACATCTAAGTTAAAATCTGAAGGACAGGAACTAGTTTTTCAGGAGATGGCGGCGGAAAAAATGCACCAAATGGAGGACATGGCCCACGCAAGAGCCCAGAGGAAACAGCCCGATCTGGCTGGAGCACATCATGCGAGATGGGAGGGTGAGGTGAGAGGCAAATTCAGCCGGAGGGAAAGGCAGAGCTGTGTGAGCCACACGTGAGATGTGAGACTGAAGGGGCCTTGCCATTTGTAGGCCAGCCCATCTCAGGGGGCCAGGGGTGATTCTCTTTCCTGGGGTGAATCCTAAGTGGGGCTGAACAGGGCTGACTTTTAGTGAGCACCTACTATGTGCTAGGCATAGCCCTAGAGGGACTGGGGGTTCTGCAGTGAACAGAACAGAGTCCCTGGTCTCATGAAGTGACATCTAGTGAGCCAAAAGATGTGCAGGTGAGCCCACGCTGTGCTGTCAGAGAGCTTGCGTGCCGTGCAGAGCAGGCAGGCAGGGAGGGGCCGGGGGGACCTTAGCGGGTGGAGAGCTGCTCAGGAGGTGCCGGGAAAGACCTCACCGAGGAGGTGTGAATACAGGCTGGAGTGAACGAAGGGAATGATCCATGCAGATGTCCAGAGGAACAGGGAGAAAGAGATTGGTCTAGGAGGAGGAAGCAGCCTGTGCAAAGGCCCTGGGAAGGGAATGGCGTGATAGGGGTGCAGCCAGGAGGCCAGAGAGCCTGCATCAGCAGAGAACCTGGGAGAGGAAAGATGCAAATTCAGAGGCACCGGCGACCAGCCACAGAAGGCCTGATCGGCCACACACAGGACTTAGGGTTCATTCCACTCGCCACGGGAAGGCTTTGGACCTGGAAGTGACATATCAGGTGATTGTCTCAAAATGATCGCTCTGGCTGCAGTTAGAAGGGGATATTTTTGGTAGGGGAGGCCCTAATTTTCCAATGCTCGGTGGTGACCACGGCTGTGGATTCTGGGCATAATTTGAAATTGAAACCAACAGGAATTCCCAGTGGGTGGAATTGGGTGGCGAGAGAACGCAAGGAGGCAAGGATGATCACGCCATTGTCACCATGGAGACCCTGCCCCACATGCAGTTCACCCCTTTAGCCTTGCCCCAGGTGCAGGAGGAATGATTCCCACCTAATTCTGCTGTTTGTGGCGACCCTGCTCTTCCAGACACAGCATCCTCCTACTTAACCTGGGGGCGGGGTGGGGGGGTGAGTATTATCACCCCAATTGGCAGGTGGGCGTGAAGAGGCTCAAAGAGAGGAAAGGCCTTGCCTAAGGTCATGCAGCCCCAGAGGCTGAGGTTGGCACTGCTGACATCTTCTGCAGGACTCTGGATCCCGTGCTCCTCCCCCTACAACATGAAATCAGAAGTTCTCAACCTGGGGGCAATTTTGCCCACCAGGGGACACCGTGGGTGGTCACAAATGGGGGAAAGGTGCTCCTGGCATCTAGTGGAAGAGGCCAGGGATGCTGGTCACCATCCCACCATGCACAGGATGGCCCCCACCATAAATGGTCTAACCCAAATGTCAACAGTGCCAAGGCGGAGAAACCCTGCCAAACATTCTGTTGAAGGGCTGGAGATGCTATAGCTCCTCAGCCTACCCCCAGCCCTCCAGGGTCTTCTCGGGCACCACTCAACAGGTCTGGGTGCCCCCTCCCGGAAGGGGAAACCAACTTGTGCCAAGGCTGCAGTGGGCAACCAGCAGCAGTGGTGGCAGTTTCCCCAGCGACAGAGGCCAGTTCCTGGAAAATTAAACTTGGCATCCTCTGTGGCTTCTCTTCTCTTCTCCTTTCCAATCAGACCCAGGCACGTGGCCACATTCCCCCATCTGCAGACGGTCTCCAAGGGCCCCACAAGTCCCCAGCCCAGCTGGATGCGGACCAAGGGTAGCTTGCACGCATCACTCCCCTCCTGAGAGCCTTCCATGGCTCCGGCCATCGACGGGGTGGGGTTCTGCTCCCGCTGCTCTGCAGGGAAGCTCCTCCAGACTCTGGCACTGTCCTTGCCGCCAGGCTGTGGCCTTGCCACTTCCTCCTTGTTCTGGTGGCCCCCTCTGCCCCCTCCACCCACACCGGGACCTCATTCCCTGAACAGGCGGAGCAGTCACACCCTCACGCCTTTGGCTTACCGGAGAACCGACTACAGGCTTGGCTGGTCCTCTGCTGCGCTTCCTTCCTCTTTCCGCCAATTCTGATCTTTATCATTTTCCTTCTTTCTTCTGGGTTTATTTCACTGTCATTTTCTAACTGCTCCGAGAGAGAGATGTTTGGAACATTAATTTTTAGCTTTTCTTCTTTGCTGATTTATGAATGTTAAGGCTACAAATATCCCTCTAAGTATTGTTTTAGCTGCAACCCACAAATTTGCATGTGTGTTTTTTTTTAACCATTCGGTTCAAAATATTTCCTAATTTTCCATTGCAACTTTTTTTATTGTCTCTTGGGTGATTTAGAAGTGTATTTCTTGCTTTCCTGTCCACATATTTGGAATGTTTTGAAATGCACTCTCCTATCTTTTCAACACGCTGAACTGTTCTTCATCCTTCCGAGGCCAAAACAAGTGACTCCTCCTCCATGCAGACTTCCCTGATACTCCCTCCACACCATGGCCGGCATCATTAGGAATTGCTTGTGTCTGCTGTCATTGCACTTTGTACTGACCACCATTATAGCACTTTCAGGGCACACAGTCATGTATCTGTCAAGATTTTTTCAGTTTCAAGTGAAAGAAACTTACTTAATCCAAACTGGCTGAAGGCAAGAGGAAACTTACTGTCTTATTTAACTAGAGTGTCTTGGCTTTCAGGCATAGCTGGATCAAGGGATCCTGACGCCTGATGGCCCAGTTCATCTTAAGCCACTTCTTCCATGTCAACCCCATCCTGAGGCAGGGTCTCCCATTGTGGCCATAGAGACGTACAGCAGCTCCAGGGAACACATTCTCCCCACTCCAAGTGTGGAGTCTGCCCCAATGGTTCCCTCTAGAGTCTTGTGGGATCTCTTTGACTCTGACTGGATCCGTTAACGTGGCCTAGGGATTATAGCGGATTGGCTTAGGCTAGGCTCATGCACTCCCTCAGGGAAAGGAACTGAGAATGGAGGGGGAATGATACCTCAGAAAAAAATTGGGAAACGATGACCAGGAGAAGAGTAAATCAGGGCTAGAAAACAAAGCAAAACAAAAACGAAGGCAATATACTACCGCTGTTAAAAATAATCATACTACCTTAGTAGCAGCAACAACTCTAAGTACCTCTTTTTTTTTTGAGACAGAGTTTTGCTCTCGTCACCCAGGCTGGAGTGCAGTGGTGTGATATCAGCTCACGACAACCTCCGCCTCCCTGGTTCAAGCGATTCTCCTGCCTCAGCCTCCATAGTAGCTGGGATTACAGGAGTGCGCCACCAGACCCAGCTGATTTTTGTATTTTTAGTAGAGATTGGGTTTCACCATGTTGGTCAGGCTGGTCTCAAACTCCTGATCTTAGGTGATCTGCCCACCTTGGCCTCCCCAACTGCTGGGATGATAGGCATGAATCACTGCGCCTGGCCAAGAATTACTTCTTACACTTAGTACATGCCACTAACCCAAGGGCTTTACTTTTTTTTTTTTTTTAAGTTAGATAACTTTTTTTTTTTTTTAAAGAAGGAGAAAAAAAAAGATGTGCAACAACCGCCTTGTTCTTCTTTTTTTTTTAAAAAAAAAAAGAGAAAAGAGAAAGAAGGAAGAAAAAAGAATGAAATAAAGAGAAAAGAAAGAAAAAAAAAGGGAGAGAGAACGGGAATCTTGCTCTTATTGCCCAGGCTAGAATGCAGTCTACAAATGGATATTAAAAGCTTTTTTTATACTAATAATTGTGTTATACAATGGGAGACAGGAAGGAATAAGGGAGGAAAATAACAAACAAACAGCCAACCAATATTTCATTTAAACCTATGAAATGCTATGCAATTGCTAGGGAGTGATTTACTCCCAACCATGTGGTCACTTTTAGAATAAATGTGATGTGTTACTGAAAAAAAATGTATATTTTGTGGATTTGGAGTAGATAGTTCTGTAAATGTTTATTAAGTTTACTTGTTTGAGGTTTAAGTTCAAGTCCCGGGTATCCTTCTTAACCTTCTGTCTCATTAATTTGTCCAATATTGACAATGTAATGTTAAAGTCTCCCACTATTATTGTGTGGGAGTCCAAGTCTCTTTGTAAGTCACCAAGAAGTTGCCCTATGTATCTGGGTGCTCCCATATTGGGTGCGCATAGACTTAGGGTCGTTAGCTCTTCCCGTTACATTGATCCCTCTACCGTTATACAATGTCCTTCTTATCTCTTCGGTTTCTATTACTTTAAAGTCTATTTTATCAGAGATGAGAATTGCAACTACTGCTTTTTTTTTTTTTTTTTTTGCTCTCCATTTGGTTGGCAAATCTTCCTCCATCCCTTTGTTTTGAGTCTCTGTATATCCTTGCATGTAAGATGGATCTGGATGCAGCTTACTGATGGGTCCTTTGAAGTGGCTGATACTGGTTGTTCCCCCTCTATACATAGTGCCTCCTTCAGAAGCTCTTGTAAAGCAGGCCTGGTGGTAATGAAATCTCTGAGTACTTGCTTGTTTGCAAAAAATTTTATTTTTCCTTCACTTATGAAACTTAGTTTGGCTGGATATGAAATTCTGGGTTGAAAGTTCTTTTCTTTAAGGATGTTGAATATTGGCCCCCACTCTCTTCTGGCTTGTAGGGTTTCTGCTGAGAGATCAGCTGTGAGTCTGATAGGCTTCCCCTTGTGGGTAACCTGACCTTTCTCTCTGGCCGCCCATAGTATTTTCTCCTTGGTTTCAACCCTGATGAATCTAATGATTATGTGCCTTGGGGTTGCTCTTTTTGAGGAATATCTTTGTGGTGTTCTCTGTATTTCCTGGACTTGAATATTAGTCTGCCTTGCTAGGTTAGGAAAGTTTTCCTGGATAATATCCTGAAAAATATTTTCCAGCTTGGATTCATTCTCTTCGTCACATTCAGGTACACCTATCAAACGTAGATTAGGTCTTTTCACGTAGTCCCATATTTCTTGGAGACTTTGCTCATTCCTTTTTACCCTTTCTTCTCTAATCTTGTCTTCTCGTTTTATTTCATTAAGTTGGTCTTCGACCTCTGAAATCCTTTCTTCTGCTTGATCAATTCGACTGTTAAAACTTGTGCATACTTCTCGAAGTTCTCGTATTGTGTTTTTCAGCTCCATTAATTCACTTATATTCCTCTTTAAATTGTCCATTCTCATGAACATTTCGTGAAACCTTTTTTCAAGGTTCTTAGTTTCCTTGCATTGGGCTAGAACATGTTCTTTTAGCTCACAGAAGTTTCTCATTATCCACCTTCTGAAGCCTGATTCTGTTGATTCCTCACATTCATTTTCTATCAGGCCTTGTTCAATTGGTGATGAGGCACTGCAATCCTCTGTAGGAGGAGAGGCATTCTGATTTCCAGTGTTTTCAGGCTTTTTGCGCTGGTTTCTTCCCATCTTTGTGGATTTATCCACCTGTCGTCTGTGTAATTGCTGACTTTCAGATTAGGTCTCTGAGTGGACGTCCAGCTTGTTGGTTATAAAGTTTTTTCTATTTCTTAATTTTCCTTCGGTGGATGCCCCCTCCCCCCACAGAGCTGGACCTTCCCAGGTTCAGCTGTACTTGCTGTGAAACTCTCAATCCTCAGCAGTTCCAACTGCTGTTTTTTTGTTGTTGTTGTTGGGGGGGGGGGACCAGCTTTCCCCTGCAGCGACCCACTACGCTGGCTGAAACAGCAGCGTGAAGATTCGTGGCACTTTTCTGCCCGGGAATCTCCTGGTCTGGTTCCCCACTTCAGTCCGCTTTTTAATCAGCTGAATGGGAGACTCTGCTTTCCCGGAGCTCCAACGCCAACCAAAGGGCACTCAGTCCCGTATACTCCGGACTGAGAACCGCCGCATCGGGGTGCCTGCAAAACGGCCGCGCCCTCAAAAAGGGTCGCGCTGGAGACCCGTGGGGCTCCTCCACCAAGAATCTCTTGGTCCGTAGGCTATGAAAATTCGTCTGAAAATGTGGCGTCCACTCACTCTGTGTGCTTTCAGTGGGAGCTACAATCCTGAGCTGCTGCTAATCGGCCATCTTGGATCTCTCTCCCTCAAGGGCTTTACTTTTAGACCTGTGTATCAGCGTTCCTGTTGAATTTAAGACCTTTGACAATGAAGAGAAGATCTGGTTTTGTTAACTGTGAAAATTCTGGAGGCAGCAGGGCAGGGTGGAGATGGGCAATTCCTCCTCTACCCTAGGATTTCCAATCAGCTCACTCAACCACACCCCCACCCCTGACCTTGGAGGCTGACGCTCAGCCCCAGATTCCCCTAAGAGAAAGCTTGCCAAAGTGCCCGATCAGTTCAGTGGGCTGCTGTGTCTCTCTGTCTTAGCCACTCAGGATGCTATAACAAAATGGCCAGGTGGTTTGCACAACAGATGTTTATTCCTCACAGTTCCGGAGGCTGGAAAGCCCATGATCAACTAGTTGGTCCTGGAATAACATGAGGAATCAGAATGCTAAGGAAATTCCTTCATCCATTTGTGCCTGTCTCTGGTAGGCATATTTTCAGTGCATCACTTGAATTATCTGTGCAGCATCTGAAAACTTTGGTGAACTCCTAACTTCCCAGCTCTGCAGTCAGAAAGGAAAGCCAGCTGATTCCATGTCTGATGAAGGCTCTCTTCCTGGATGGCAGACAGCCGCCTTCTTGGTCTGAGGGAGCTTGAGGACAAGCTCCCTGGTGTCTCTTCTTATAAGGGCACTAACACTATCGGATTGGGGCCCCACCCTTTTGAGCTCATTTCACCTTAATTGCTTCCTATTAGAGGCTCATCTCCAAATACAGCCACATTGTGGGTTAAGGCTTCAGCATATGAATTTGGCAGGGGTTGGGGGGAGCACATTCAGTCCATAATTATTTCCTTCCAGAGTAAGCCCTCCTACATCTTTCTAACAATCAGAGACACACGGACACTCAGGATGAGAAGAGACTTCATGGTCCTTCGTTCAACTACACACTCAGTCAATCCAACCATACCCCCACAGCGAGGGATTGCTTACGTATCACCAGGGACAGGGGAGCTCACTGTCTTCTCCAATTCATCAACTCTGACTGCACTGGTCTGGACCTAAAGGTCACCTCTCATGACCTCCACCCTGAGTCTTCTCTCTCGAAACTCTTCTACTCTCTCATGAGGTTTTTATGTTCTCCACACTGGCCACTCTACCTTTTTGGTTGCCTCTTCTGAATATATGTAATGTTCTCAAAAACGAAGGCCCAAACTGGACATAGACTGTAGGTGTGGCCAGTGCAGTGAGGCTAGCCTCCCTTGTTCTGGACACCATACCTCTATTAATGCAACCCTGGGGTGCTTCAGGTTTCTTTTGGCTGTGACACACATTTGACTTTGGGAAAATCTCCCAAGCATTTTCCATGTCACATGTCGCTTCCTTGGTTCTAACCTTCATATACATGTAATTGAATATCTGGCTCAAAATAAAGGACATTGCAAGCTTCGGGGGAAACCATGGCTCACATCTCTATAGACTTTTGATGCTTCCTTTCTCTGCACACATTTCCCACCACACTGATGTTTTGTGACCTCCTTTTTTTTCTTTTCAAAATGGAAATAGCTTCGTTTTTTTCCCCCAGATTCCAGAAGATATCATTTTAAAAATCAGATAATACAGAACAATATAAAAAGTTAAAAATAAAAATTCCCATCACCCAGAAATGGCCCCACTAACCCTTGGGGCTAGACTGCCCAAGTTCAAATCCCGACCCCATCACTTACTGGCTCTGTGCCTGTGGACCAGTTGCTCAGTCTCCTGCGTCTGTTTTCTTATGTCTAAAATGGGGATACTAAAATGTAGTTTGGAGCTGGGCACAGTAGCTCATGCCTGTAATCCCAACACTTTAGGAGGCTGAGGCAGGAGGACCACTTGATCCCAGGAGTTTGAGACCAGCCCTGGCAATATGGTGAGACTTCATCACTACAAAAATTTTTTTTAACTTAACCAGGCGTGGCGGTGCATACCTGTGGTCCCAGCTACTCGGGAGAGTGAAGAGGTAGAATGGCTTGAGTTTGGGAGGCTGAGGCTGTAGCAATCACGCCACGATCACCCACTGCACTCCAGCTTGGGGGGCAGAGTAAGACCCTGTCTCAAAAAATACAAAGTTAAAATAAAAGGTGGTTTTGATAGCTTAGCGCAGATGGCAAGTCCCTTACAAATGTAAACAATTTTGTATTTTTGTTATTCATAATTGTGTTGGTTACAGTTCAGTTTCTCTGGAGAACCCTGACTAATACAGATACATCTGTTTTAGTCAGCTCAGGCTGCCATAGCAAAATACCATCAACTGTGTGGCTTTGGCAAGAGTTTATTTTCCCACACTTCGGGAGGCTGGAAGTCTAAGATCAAGGTGATTTGATGGTTGTTGTCTGAACAACCTTTCTAGCTTGCAGACAGCCACCTTCTTGCCATGTCCTCACATGGCGTAGCTGCAGAATATTCTGTTTCACAGCTGTTTTAGAAATTATTCATCCAGTCCTCTCTTCGTGATTCATTTCAGCCTAGTCAGTACTTTATACACATAGCATACCTAGCTACACCTAGCATAACTTGCTTTACCAGTTTGGGTACACAGATAAGCCCCTTCCTCTTTTTGATAATCACTCAAGCCCCTTGTATGGTTAGAAGTTCCAACTTCTAATAGAGACCAACCACAGTGGCTTAAACACTTGAGAGAGAATTCCTTTCTGGAACGAGAAGTCTGGAGACAAGTGATTGCTGACATTTGTTCATGACCCATGATATCAGGGCCAAGTTCTCTGTGATTCTCCTGGTCTTTTTCTTTAGTTCCAAATGGCTGCTTGAGCTCCAGCCATCACATCTACACTTTAGGCAGGAGAAAGAAGGGGAAAAGTAGAAGGGCCACAGGGTGCTTCCAGAAGTTCCATGTGAAACTCCCATCACTACCTGCAAGGGAAGCTGGCAAGTGGTCTATTACCTGGGTCTGTTGCTATCCAGAGTTACACCATGTTTCTGATATGAGAAAGAAGTGTAAGATGGAAGCTGGGATGCAACTAATCGTCCCTATCATGTTTCCTGTGGCAGATGTCGAAGCCTTACCCTTAACCTCTCAGCTGTACACATCAAAGCATTTTCACTGCAAACACCTGCAACTCTCTGCTTGAGGGTTCATTTTTGGCAGCAGGTGCACACAATCAGCAAGCTGGACGTGTCAGAGAGTCTTGCCCCAGAAGCAGCCCTCAACTAACATCAAATGAAATCCTGGAAAAGAAATGTCCCAGGTTTCTCGTTTCTCTTTTGGGACTAGTTGGAGACATGTTCTATACTGTCTCTCAGAGGTACCCAGTGGGAATCAACTGCAGCTGCCAACAGCAGCGACCTGCTCCTTAAAGCACCCTCTGCTAGCTTCCTCCCGCTCCCTGCCTCACTTCTCCATTACCCTAGAAGTGTTTCCTAGGATTATTTCCCAAATCTATGACATATCCTTAAATCCTTGTCTTAGAATTTGCTTCTGGGGGAACCCAACCAAGACACAACTCATGTACCAAATAGCAATTGATGTGATCAATGGCTAGGGTGGTCTGATCAGCCCACTAGAAATCGTAATTTTGGAAACAAATTTACAAAATTCTTAGTCTTATCATCTGCTTAAATGATACCTCTATTAGTCCAGATCCTAATACACACCAAGATGAACACTTAAGGCAGGATAAATATATTCTCTCTGTGTTACTCATAACTGAGGGTACTATTTATTAGTTTTTTTTCTTTATATTCAGCCATTGCTCTTAAAATAAACCTGCTGTCTCAGGATAAGTGAGTGAAAAGGGGGTTCCCAGTTTCAGCCACATGTTATGCACAATCCAGCCCTCTAGACATCTCCTTCCTTTGTGGTTTGCTCCCCCATGAAACATCCCCTGTTCTTTCTTGGCTGTGGCCCTCAGCAGACCATCTGGTCCATTAGAGGAACCCCACAGTGTTGGACCTCAAAAAGGAATGCATCAGCTAATACCACTGAATTTACACTTAAAACTGGACAAGATGGTACATTGTATTAGTCTGTTTTCATGCTGCATATAAGGACATACCCAAAACTGGGTAATTTATAAAGAAGAAGAGGTTTAATGGACTCACAGTTTCATGTAGCTGGGGGAGGCCTCACAATCATGGTGAAAGGCAGAAGATGACAGGCACATCTTACATGGTGGCAGACAAGAGACAATGAGAGCCAAGCAAAAGGGATTTCTCCTTATAAAACCATCAAATCTCATGAGACTTATTCACTACCACAAGAACAGCATAGGGAAAAATCACCTCATGATTCAATTATCTCCCATCAGGTCCCTCCCACAACACATGGGAACTATGGGAGCTATAATCCAAGATGAGATTTGGGTGGTGACACAGCCAAACCATATCACGCATGTCACGTAATGTGTATTTTATTACAACAAAAATTAATTTTTAAAAAATGATTAAGGAAGGGATTGTCTGAGAAGAATTTTCAAAGATCTAAATAAATGGAGAGAGTGTCTATGTCCATGATTGAAAGTATCTGTGTTTTTAAGGTGGCAGATTTCCTCAAATTGATCTATTGATTCAAGCAAATCCTTGTCAAAATCTCAGTAGGAGTTTTTGCAGAAATTAACAAGCTGAAACTTATATGGCATTTAATATTTACAATGGAAATGCAAAAAACACAAAATTGCCAAAACAATTCTGAAAAAGCAGAACAGATTTGGAAGACTCCCACTTCCTGATTTCAAAACTTAATACAAAGCTACAGTAATCAAGACAATATGGTGCTGGTGAATGGACATATAAAGAAATGTATCAGAATGGAGGGTCCAGAAACAAACTCATATATTTATAGTCAATTAATTATCAAAATAGGTGCCAAGGCAATTCAATAGGGAAAGAACAATCTTTTCTAAATATTGTGCTGAAATAATTGGTATATTTACATGAGAAAAGATAAATTTAGATCATTGCCTCACATCATTCACAAAATTACCTCAAAATCATAATTTTAAAAAGGTAAGGCCGGGCTTGGTGGCTCACTTTGGGAGGCCAAGGTGGGTGGACCACTTGAGCCCAGGAGTTCAAGACCAGCTTGAGCAGCATGGAGAAACCCCATCTCTACCCAAAAATACAAAAATCAGCCGGGCGTGCTAGTGTGCACCTGTAGTCCCAGCTACTCAGGAGGCTGAGGCAGGAGAATCACTTGAACACAGGAGGCAGAAGTTGCAGTGACCGGAGATTGCAGTGAGCCACTGGACTCCAGCCTGGGCAAGCAAAACCCTGCCTCAATCAATCAATCAATGCAAGAGCTAAAACAATTAAACTTTTAGAAGAAAATGTGAGAGGAGATTTTTGCTACCTTGGTTTAGGTGAAGATTTATTAGATATGGTACCAAAAGTGCAATCCACAAAAAAAAAAAAAAAAAATTTTAACAAATTAGGCTTCAATAAAATTTAAAAGGATTATGCCTCAAAAAAGCACCACTGAGTATATTATTTGACAATGGCAGAGTAAGGAACCCCAAGGATCAGTTTTTCCACTAAAGCAAACATTAAGCGGGAAGAAACTGTCAGAACAAAGTTTTCTGGGACTTTGAACCTAATCAGAACACTCCGGCAACCAGAAGAATTGCAGCATTTTTGCTTACTTGCCTACCATCTGGCATTCATCAGTTTCGTCGTGGCTGTGAGTACAGTACCTGCATTCTTGGTGTGGCTTGCTGGTACCGGAAAGAGCAAAACAAACTTTGTTCTCAAAGAATTGTGTTTGTACATTTTGATCTGTCTGTCATCTCCCTAAAGGATCCACTCAGGTGCTTGCCTGTATTTTGCTCTTCCCCCTCCCCCTGAACTCTAGCTAGACCAGCTTCCCAGGGAATAGCTGTTGAAAAAATTTAAAGACACATACTACCTATGTGGGGCAAGGGATGGTAGACAAAGCAAGAAGCAGAGACCAAAAAGCCAGAGATGGAAAAGACTAAGGAGGAATATATATGGGGGATAAAGGGCTTTGAAAAGCTTCCGTGTATACCAGGGAATCTAGAATATAATGCGTATGCACGGGGCGGAATTCATGCACAGAGATGACATGAGATGGCTCTAGGCTTGCACCTCTGGCTAACTTGGGCTCTACACAAACAGAGGTCAATCTTCACCTCTGCTTGTGTAGTCCACATGGCTAAGTGTTCAAGGTGTACCCAGCTCAGAACCAATTTATGAAGACTGGCGGAGCATCTTTTACTTTGTTTTTCTTTTTGGCTGTAGGTATTTAAGGAAACCTCTTACAGATTACTGACTAACTGCTGAGATAACAGAATGGAGCCTTCAGTGAACATGCACAACAATGAATATAGTCTTTGCAAAAATTGTTGGGAAAAGTCACTAAATAAATGAATGGCTGAAGCTCACAGCAAATGAAAAAAGAAAGCCTTGTGGACAGGGGAAGGGAGAATGTGATTTCTAGAGCTACCACAGTGTAACATTCAAAGTGCCCAGTTTCCAACAAAAGCCTATAATATATACAAAGAAACAAAAACGCCCAGTTCATTCACAGGGGGAAAAACTGATAGAAAATGTCCTTAAAGAAGTCCAGACATTGGAGCTGCTAGACAAAGACTTTAAATCAATTGTCTTAAATATGGTCAAAAAGCTAAAGGAAACCATGAGTGAAGAACTAAGGCAAACCAGAACTATGTGTGAACAAGTAGAGAATATCAATAAGAGCTAGACATTATTAAAAAGAACCAAATAGAAATTTTGGACCTGCAAAATATAATGGCCAAAACAAAAAAATGTATTAGAGGGCTGCAACACCAGATTTGAGTAGGTAGAAGAAAGAATCAATAAACTTAGAGCTAGGTAAATTGAAATCATCCAGTCTGAGGAGCATAAAGAAAAAAAAAGAAGGAAAATAAACAGACCCTGAGAGTCCTGTGACACACCATTAAGTGCATAAACATATGCATTATGTGAATCCTAGAGGAGAGGAAAGAAAGGGCCAGAAAGAATATTTGAATAAAGGCCAAACATTTCCAAAACTTGAAAGGTATGAATATATACATCCAAGAAGCTCAGTGAACTCCAACTAGGATAAAACCAAAGAAATCTACACCAAGGCACATTAAAATCAAACTGCTGAAAGACAAACTGAGAATCTGGAGACCAGCAAGAGAGAAGTAACTTGTCACATGCAAGGGTTCCTCAACAAGATTAACGACCAAAGTCTCATCAGAGGCCACAAGGCCAGAAGGCAGAAGGATGATATATTTAAAGTGCTGAAGGAAAGAAACTTCCCAACTGAGAATTCTTTATCCGGCACCACTATCTTTCCAAAATGATTAAGAAATTAAAACTTTGAAGACTGAAAAAAAGGTAAGGTAGTTTATCACTAGGAGGCTTTCTCTATGAGAAACACTAAAGAGTGTCTTTCAGGCTGAGGTGAAGGGTCACTAGAAAGTAACTCAAAGCCATATGAATAAATACAGAACACCGGTAAAGGTAAATATAAAAAACAAAAAAGTATTATTATATTTTTGGCTTATTACTCCTCTTTTGGTTCCTATATTATTTAAAAGACACATAAAAAATTTATAAATCTATGTTAGTGAGCACACGATGTGTAAAGACATAGTTTGTGACAATGACAACAAGAGAGGGGCAGGGAGGGATAGAAGTATGGTAGAATAGAGACAGCTGTATAGGAGCAGAGCTTTTGTATTGCTATTTAAACCAAGTTGTATTGACTATACTGTTATAAATTTCCTTTTAGGTGTAAACCTCAGGGTAACCACTAAGAAAATAACTAAAAATATACAGACAAGAAAGAGGAGTGTATCAGGATGGTACACCAGAAGAAAATTAATCAATACAAGAGAAGGTAGTAATGAGGGAATTGAATAACAAAAGAAAACTTGACATGAATGAAATGAATAGCAAAATGCAGAAGTCTTTTATCATGAGTCACTTTAAATGTAAGTAGATTAAACTCACTGATTAAAAGACAAAATGGATTGGCAGAAGGACTAAAAAACATGATCCAACTATATGCTGTCTACAAGAGACTCACTTCATATCCAAAAACACAAATAAGTTAAAGGTGAAAGGATAGAAAAAGATGTTCTACGAAAATAGAAACAAAGAGAGAGCTGAGGTGGCTATACTAACGTCAGATAAAATGAGTCTTAAGTAAAAAATTATTACAAGAGACAGACAAGGACATTATATGTTATTAAATGTGTCAATTCGTCAAGATCAGCCAGGCGGTGGCTCACGCCTGTTATCCCAGCACTTTGGGAGGCCAAGATGGGTGGATCACCTGAGGTCAAGTGTTTGAGACCAGCCTGGCCAACATGGCAAAACCGTGTCTCTACTAAAAATACAAAAATTAGCCAGGCATGGTGGTGCCCACCTGTAGTCCCAACTACTCGAGAGGCTGAGGCACAAGAATTGCTTGAACCCAGGAAGGGGAGTTTGCAGTGAGCCAAGGTTGCACCACTGCACTTCAACCTGGCTGACAGAGCAAGATTCTGTCTTGAAAAAAGAAGATATAATAATTATAACCATACATGCACTAAACATCAGAGCCCAAAAATATATGAAGCAAATATTGACAAAACTGAATAGAGGAATAGATAGTTCTGCAATAATAGTTGGAGACCATCTAGACAGAACACTAAGAAAGTAGGGGACTTGTACAACTATATACCAACCAGAGCTAATAGACACACAGAGAATACTCCACCCAACAATACCAGAGACCACGAAGTGAACATGGAACATTCTCCAGGACTGACTATATGTTAAGCCACAAAACAAGTCTTGATGCATTTTAAAAGATTGAAATAGGACTTCATAAGAAGTATCTTCTCAGATCACAATGAAGCTAGATATCGACAGCAGAAGGAAAACTGGAAAATTTATAAATATGTGGAAATTAAATAGTATATTTTTACAGTCAGTAAATCAATGAAGAAATCACAAGGAAATTAGAAAATACTTAGAGGCAAATGAAAATGAAAGCACCAAAACCACACCCAGATTTATGGGATGTAGCAAAAGCAGTGCTAAGAGAAAAATGTGTAGCTATACATGTTTTCATTAAAAAAATAAGAGGCTGGGTGTGGTGGCTCACACCCATAATTCCAGCACTTTGGGAGGCCAAGGTGGGTGGATCATGAGGTCAGGAAATTGAGACCACCCTGGTGAAGCCCCGTCTCTACTAAAAATACAAAAAAATAGCTGGGCATGGTAGCATGCACTTGTAGTCCCAGCTACTTGGGAGGCTGAGGCAGGAGAATTGCTTGAACCTGGGAGGCGAAGGTTGCAGTGAGCTGAGATCGCACCCCTGCACTCCAGCCCAGCCTGGGCAATAGACAGAGACTCTGTCTCAAAAAAAAAAGAAAAAGAAAGAAAGAAAGAAGAAAGAAAAGGAAAGATCACAAATCATACCCTAACTTTACTTTTTAAGGAACTAAAAAAAGAAGAGCAAATGAAACCCAAAGGTAGCAGAAGGAAGGAAATAAAGATTCGAGTGGAAACAAACAAATAATAGAAAATCAGTAGAGAAGATGAAAGAAACCAAGAGTTATTTCTTCAAAAAGATTGACGAAATTGACAAACCTTTAGTTGGACTAAGCAAAAGAAAAAATACAAATAACTAAAATCGGAAATGGAATCATAAGAGAGTACTGTGAATGTATGCCAACAAATTAGATAACTATATAAAATAGAAAAAATTCTAGAAGCATTATATAATAGTTGGTGACTTAAATATTAAAGTCTGGTAACACAAAATACCAAAACTGACTCAAGAAGAAACAGAAAATCTTAATAGACATATAACAAGTAAAGAGTTGAATCAAAAACCTCCCAGTGTAGAAAAGTCCAGAGTTAGATGGCTTTACTGGTGAATTCTGCTAAACATTGAAAGAAGAATTAACATCAATTCTTCTCAAACTCTTCCACAAAACAAGAGAGAGATCTAGACAAGAGAACCACAAGAAAATAAAACTACAGGCTAATATTCCCTATAAATATAGATATAAAATTTCACAAAAATACAGCAAACTAAGTCCTACAGCACATTAACAGGATTATACAGTGTGACCAAACAGGATTTATCCCAGGAATGCAAGGGTGGTTCAACGTAAGAAAATTAATAAATAGAATACACAACATTAATACAATAAGAAAACCCACATGATCATCTAAATTGATGCAGAAAAGCATTTGACAAAATTTAACACTCTTTCACGATAAAAACACTCAGTAAACTAGGAATAAGAAAGAACTCTCTCAACATGACAAAAATCATATATGGACCGGGCATGGTGGCTCACGCCTATAATCCCAGCACTTCAGGAGGCTGAGGCAGGCAGATCACCTGAGGTCAGGAGTTTGAGACCAGCCAATGTGGCAAAACCCCATCTCTACTAAAAAACAAAAATAAGCCGGGTGTGGTGCCATGCACCTGTAATCCCAGCTACTTGGGAGGCTGAGGCAGGAGAATCACTTGAACCCAGGAGGCGGGAATTGTAGTGAGCTGAGATCATGTCATTGCACTCCAGTCTGGCCACAGAGCAAGACCCTGTCAGGAAGGAAGGAAGGAGGGAGGGAGGGAGGGAACGGAGAGAGGGAGGCAGGCCCACAACTAACAAGCTAACATCACACTCAATCAGTGAAAGTCTGAAAACTTTCCCCCCCCAAGATCAGGAACAGGGATGCTCACTTTCACCACTGGTATTCAACATTGTCCTGAAAGTTTTTTGTTTTTTTTTTTTGAGCTGGAGTCTCACTCTTGTTGCCCAGGCTGGAGTGCAGTGGCATGATCTCAGCTCACTGCAAACTCTGCCTCCCAGGTTCAAGTGTTCTCCTGCCTCAGCCTCCCAAGTAGCTGGGATTACAGGCATGAACCACCACGCCTGGCTAATTTTGTATTTTTAGTAGAGATGGGTTTTCTCCATGTTGGTCAGGCTGGTCTCAAACTCCTGATCTCAGGTGATCTGCCCATCTCAGCCTCCCAAAGTGCTGGGATTACAAGCGTGAGCCACCATGTCCAACTGTACTGAAAGTTTTAACCAGAACAATTCAGCAAGAAAAAGAAATAAAAGGCATTCAAACCGAAAAGGAAGGAGTAAAAACTACTGTATTCGCAGATGACATGATCATATATGCAAAATTCTAAAGAACCCACAAAGAAATTATTAGAGCTAATAAATTCAGCAAAGCGACAGGGTATAAGATCAACATGCAAAAACGGATTGTGTTTGTATATACTAGCAATAAACGATCCAAGAAGGAAACTAAGGACATTCTATTTATAATAGCATCAAAAAAAATACTTAAGAATAAATTTAACCAAGGAGGTGCAAGATTTGTACACTGAATACTATAAAATATTGCTGAAAAAAATAGAGAAGACCTAAATAAAGTTTTTTAAATTCTATGTTAATGTAATGAAATATTTAGAATTGTACTCCTCAAAGCAATTTATAGATTTACTACAATTCCTATCAAAGTCCCAATGGTCTTTTTTAAAAACAGGAAAACTGATCCTAAAAATCATGTGAAATTTCAAGGGAGCCAGAATAGTCTCAACAACCTTAAAAACAAAAAAGTTGGAGGACTGAAATTCCCACTTTTAAAATTTACTGCAGAGCCAAGATTGCACCATGGCACTCCAGCCTGGGGGAAAAGAGCGAAACTCCGTGTCAAAAAACCAAACAAAAAAACAAAAAAACCCACAACTTACTGCAGAGCTACAGTAATCAAAACAGTGTGATCATACTGGCATAAGAATAGACATATAGATCAATGGGATTGAACATAGAGTTCAGAAATAAACCCGTGAATCTATACTCAATTTATTTTTAAAAGTTTTTTACATTAAAGCACACTATCAAAAAAGTGAAAAGACAGCCACAGAATGAGAAAAATATTTGCAACTCATATACCTGATAAAGGTGAGTTTCCAAAGAACTCTTAAAACTTAACGAAAAATGATGAGCAATCCAATTTAAAAATTGGCATGGGGCAGGCACAGTGGCTCACGCCTGTAATCCCAGCACTTTGGGAGGCTGAGGCAGGTGCATCACCTGAGGTCAAGAGTTCGAGACCAGCCTAGCCAACATGGTGAAAACCCGTCTCTACTTAAAACACAAAAATAGCTGGGTGTGGTGGCACACGCCTGTAATCCCAGCTACTCGGGAGGCTGAGGCACAAGAATCACCTAAACCCAGGCGGTAGAAGTTTCAATGAGCCGAGATTGCACCACTGCACTCCAGTCTGGGAGACAGAGCAAGACTCCATCTCAAAAATAAAATAAAGTAAAATTTGGTGAGGGGCTTGAATAGACATTCCTCCAAAGAAGATATACAAATGACTACCAAGCACATGAAAAGATGCTTAACATCATTAGCCATTAGGGAAATGCAAATCAAAACCACAATGAGCTACCACTTCACATCCGCTACAATGGCTATAATAAAAACCAATAGAAAATGCATGTTGCCAGGGATGTAGAGAAATGGGAACCTTCCTACCTTTCTCTCCATTTCTGCTGGGAATATAATACAGTGTAGTCACTGTGAAAAACAGTTTGTCAGTTCCTTAATAAGTTAAACTTAGAATTACCATAAAGCCCAAGAAGTTTACTCCTGGGTATACATCCAAAAGATTTGAAAACCCATGTCTACACAAAGACTTACATGCAAGCGTTCACAGCATGCTTGCTCGTAATAAAAGGAAAAAGTGGACATACGCCAAATGTCCATCTCCTCATGAAAGGATAAATGATGTGGCATATCTAGGCAATGTAATATTCTTCAGCAATAAAAATGAATATTTATTATTTATTTATTTAAATGTATTTATATATTCATTTATTGATTGATTTTTTGAGACGGAGTCTTACTCTGTCTCCCAGGCTGGAGTGAGTGCAGTGGCACTATCTCTGCTCACTGCAACCTCCATTTCCCGGGTTCTGGCAGTTCTTCTGCCTCAGCCTCCCAAGTAGCTTGGACTATTGGTGTGTGCAACCACACCAGACTAATTATTGTATTTTTAGTAGAGGCGGAGTTTTACCATGTTGTTCAGGCTGGTCTCGAACTCCTGACCTCAAGTGATCCGCCCACCTTGGCCTCTCAAAGTGCTGAGATTACAGGCATGAGCCACCGTGCCTGGCCTAAAAATGGATATTTAGATACTTGCAGTGCCAACACATGCTACAACAGGGCTGATCTTCAAACGCGGTGCTGAGTGAAATAAACTAAACACAAAAGACGACATATTGATATGAGACACCTAGAAAAGAAAAGAAAAAGCAGTAGAGACATAAAGCAGACAAGTGCCCCTGTGAATGGGAATGGAGATTGACTCCAAGCAGGCACAAGGAATCTTTGGGGGGCTGATGGGATTGTTTTAAAATTGGATCATGATTGTGATTACACAATTCAATAAGGTCCCTCAAAATCACTGGACTGTACACTTACAGAGGCTCAAGTTTATGTTAAGTATAGCTAAATAAAGCTCTTAAAAATAAAAAAGGGGAAATGGGTTGAGGGAGGGGGGTGTGTCAATTGTTTTTTCCCAGGAGGCCCCTTGGCTGAAATGCAAATGTGACCACTTCCTCCCACTGACCAGCTGTGAGTACTGAGGCATGGTGGGAGTGCCACTGAGATTCTATTGCACACTCCTCCCAGGGTATAGGGGCCCTACTTATGAGACATTTACAGACCCAGAGGACCCCTCAAGGGACCACACATCTATTTTTGAGGGACTCAGGTTCACCCCAATGGACATGGGTCTGGCAGTTGGTAAATGTTCAGCTCCAAATTGCATCTACTTTTTAAGCACCAAGGGACTGTGACCCCTGCTGATCCCACCCACTCCCCAACTCCTGGCCTGAGTTGCAAATGTAAACTGAATTAAGCCACTCCAAAGAGGAAACCCTCCAGTGATGACTTCCCATTTCCTTTGGAACAATCTACCTTCCTCACCCTGATCTGTGAGGTCCCATGTGGCGTAGACGTGTGATTTCCATGCCTTCACCTTCTACCATTTGCGCATTTGCTCACTGTATTCCACCATGCTGTTCTCAAGTTCTGGGAGCTAGCCACATCCTTTCCTACCTCAGTGCCTTTGCACTTACGGATCCTTCTGCCTGAAAGCTTCTCCCCATGGCTGGTCCCTTCTTGTCACCTAGTCTACCCTCAAATGTCACAACCTTGATTTCTCATTGGTTTCCTATGACACTTAGTACAGTTTGCATTGAGTTTGTCTGTTACTTCTATTTGTCTGTCTCTCCCCCACTAGAATATAGGCTCCCATGGGGGCTGTCGCTGTGTGTATATTTCTGTGGGCTATCCCTAGGACGTACCTAAGCTGTGTGACCTTGGACAAGTTACTTAACTCCTCTGAGCCTGCTCAATAAATATTAGGGGGAGGAAGCAAGAAATGGCTGGGTGGGTGCAGAGAAGAATGAGTGGGCGAATAGGTAGGTGGATGGGTAGAGAGAAGGTAGGTAAGGAAGGAAGGCAGGCAGGAGGGAGGGAGGAGAAATTAAATATCCTTGTTTTAATACACACCCAGGAACAGTGTAGTGAGTTAACAAGAGTGTGGGCTCTGGAGCCCAGATGACTGCATTCAGATCCCAACTCTGCCACTCCTCAGCTGTGTGACCTTGGTCAAGTCACTTAACCTCTCTGAGCCTTGGTTTCCTTATTGTAAAACAGGGACAATGATGATGATGATAGCTATCTTCTAGACTCATTCTTTTTCATTTTGAGGATTTTATTTTTGGAGACAGGGTCTTCCTCTGTTGCCCAGGCTGGAGTGCAGCACTGTGGTCATAGCTCACTGCAGCCTCAAACTCCTTGGCTCAAGTGATCCTCCCACCTCAGCCTCCAGAGTAGCTGGGACTACAAGCATGCACCACCATGACTGTTTAATTTTTTTATTTTTTTGTAGAGACAGGGTCTTGCTTTGTTGCCCAGACTAGTCTTAAAGCCCTAGCCTCAAGCAATCCTCCTACCTCAGCCTCCCAAAATGCTGGAATTATAAATGTGCACCACTGCACACAGCCTTCTAGAGTATTTCTGAGAAGATGCATCTTTAAAGTCCTTAAAACCCTGGCACATGGTGAGCTTTCAGCAAATATTAGCTCTTTTCACTATCTCTTCTCCTGATCTTTCAAGCACCACAAATTTCAGTGCATGTTATCAGAGAATTCACCCTGAAGATCAAGAGAAAGAAAAACAAAAGCTGGCGTCTTCCCAAGTTCGTTCTCCAGAGAACACGAAACATTTTGGTGACCGGGAAGAGAAGCTCTACAGGGCCAGGATCCTTTGAATCAACCCCAGGGGAATTTGTACCAAGTTCCTCAAAAACAGCTAGAAAAAAAAATAAAGAAAGAATAGCAAGACGCTTTCTCTTTTTTCCCTGGAGCGGTCATGAAGGTCAGCAGCAAGTTAATTCCCAAAAATGAGTCAGCTGGGAGAGCTACCAAGTGCATCTGAGCTGATGCTAAGACTAGCTCAGCCATGGAGACCCCAACCGAGGCGGCACTGAAGGAACTGAGAAACAGACAGAGATAGAAAATAAAAGGTGGGCTATCAGGGGTCTCACAGCACTCCCAGCTGAGAGCCCAGAGCACACTCTGACCCCCGTATTTATTCTTTACTTTCCAGTGACAACTTTTATAAGCGGATGCTCTGTGTTCTTCATTGGTTAAAGGTAAACTAACCAGGCAGCTAGTGTATGTTCACTATAGGCTAAGGATAAACTAGAAAGCGCTCTTTATGAGGGAACAAAGGAAAGAGTCACATATTCTGTGTTCAAAGAACTAATTCATCTGGTATGAGACATATTCATATTGGTTACTGTTTTATAACGCTTTGAGCAATTTTCTGCTTTGGGGGGCTGACTAGGTTTTCCTTGCTGCTGCTCTCAGCAAACAATATGATACATCACACTTGTCAGAATTTGCTCTCAACAAGCTGACCTTGTTATCAAAACAGCACAAAATAGCCTCCCCCAACCGTGGGACATTTCATCCTGGTATGGCACTATTTTCACAGCTTGATATGAGCTTAGGAATCAATTACACCCAGGTTCAAATCCCAGCTTTAATTCTTGGCTTGTGTGATGTTTCGCTCCTCTGGGCCTCACTCTCTCCATCTGTAAAATGGGACGAATTTTGTCTGCCCCACACTTTGTGGGATAGGGTGAGATCATGTAGGCACCAAAGTAATTCGAGATAGTAGTGATGACGGTGGTAGCGGTGGTGGTAATCGTGGTAGCACTTCTCTTGCTGTTTTTCTTTTGGAACTGCTAGGCATTGAGCTTGTTAAATTTTTTCCCCCCAGTTTCTTAACTGTCTTCCAGAAACATCTGACCCTCTCATGGGCTTCTGGCATGTTAGCAAGATGAAAACACTCTTGAGAATTTCTTTTCTCTATTTTCTTCTTGAGTTTCCATGTGTTAATGACTGCCTTCTTCTTCATAGCTAGGCACTCCCATTTGACAGATGGGCAAAGTGAGGGATTCGGCAAGGTGATGTGACGTGCCCAAGGGGTCTTGCTCCCTGGAGCTCTGCAGCAGGAGGCTGGATCCAAAGGAAATAGAGGCAGAGAGGGATGGGGGTCAAGCCAGAGCAGAGGGTCCCAAGCTTAGCCCACAACTAGGCAGAAGAGGCTCGGGAATGAGAAATAGACTGGTTTGCAAAGTCTGGAAAAGGACTTCCGTTGGACCTTGGGCAAGGTTCTGGTCCTTCTCTCTGTGCTAAGGGGTTGGATTCGGCCACTGAGGACTCTGGGTCCATGGGCCAAACTGTGCCACCTCTTCACGCCTCTGGTCTCGGTTTCCAGATCTGCGCTATGTGGCGGCTCCAGGCGGCTCTGCCTGCCTCATGAGTCACGACGGAGAGGCCTGTGGGGGATGAGGTCACAGGTCCCCAAGCGGCAAGTGTCACCCGATGGCCCCAAATGTCTTCTTTGCAGGTGACCTTTGGTGACAGCGGGTGCCTGCTGTGGGGCCAGGCACCCCTCATCTCCTTCTCAGTCCCTCCCCTAGGGCCCAGCTGCGGGTGGGCGGGGTGGGCGGGGCCGGCGGAGAGCGGCTCACCACATCCTCCTCTTCCTCCCCACTCTGTACACGCGGCTGGGTGGCAGCCAGCAGCCTCGGACAGACCCACTGGCGTCTCTCTGCTGAGTGACCATAAGTTCGGCGTCTGACCATCTGCCTGCCTCTCCCTGAGTGTGGTTGACAGTCACGCAGCCGTGTCTGTCTGTCTGCAGCACGTGCATCCCTGCCGAGGCCGCCTAGTACCTGCCTCCCGTCTCCTTCCTCTATCTGCTGCTCTGTGGGACACCTGCCTGGAGGCCCAGCTCTCCGTCATCGTCATCGGAGCGACAGGTCTTATGACAGCCTGATTGGTGACTCGGGCTGGGTGTGGATTCTCACCCCCCGGCCCCTGACTGCTTTCTCAGACCCTCATCTGTCACCCCTACGCTGAACCCAGCTGTCACTCCCAGAAGTCCATCAGATCGCCCCCAGCACACGGAATGGACTTGTGAGAAGGAAGCTGAAACAGAAGGTAACTCCAGCCCTGGTTCTCCGCTGGGACCAGGGTGCCTTTCTGTCCAGGAGGGACTGTTCCCTGCCTGCTGCATCTAGCGTAACAGTGGGAGGCCTCAGAGGATGTACCCAAGGCACAATTGGGGACACTGAGGCAAAGAAGCTTCATGCAGTGAGGCTGGGGTCTCTTGTTTAGCACAGCTTAGGATGCCCAGGGGCCCAGCAGCAGGGGTGTGGCTGAGATGACCCCCTGTCTTGAAAACTGGCCTCCAAAAGGCAGGGGAGTGAGGAAGGAGAGCCAGTTTCAGGCCAAACATAATGTGTCAATCACTCGATTCTGGGCAGCTGAGTCAGGCGGTGATGGGCATGGGTACTGATGGGACCCATTCTATGCCAGTTTCTGTGTTTTACCATCTTGATTCCACCCAGTCATTCAAAACAAGGGCTGGTGTGCCCATTTCACAGATAAGCAAATGAGGCTGCGAGAGGTAGAGTGATTTTCCCTTGGGGACTCAACCGGGCTGTAGCAGGTTGGGCAGTCAAACCAGGTAACCCCATGAGCTGTCACTGGATCTTTCTCGTGAAGTACAGGGAATGGGTCAGATGGTAAGAGGCTAACCCAGTGTGCATGTGGAGGAGAGGGGGAGTGGGGGAGGTCAGTGGAGGCTGAGCCCTGAAGGATGGGAAAGAAGGAAACATTCCTGGTGGAGGAGCCCTGGGGAGTGGGAACTTAGGACTTGCCACAGGAATGACGTCTCTGCTTAGTGAAGGCAGAAGACCAGGTGTGGAGGCTTCAAAACCAGGAGGCCGCTGTGAGGAGGACATCTGTGCCTCCCTGGGGTGAGAGTGGGACTTTCAGAAGCACATGGTGGAGTGGGGGGGAAAACCTGCCAGGTCACAACCCAGCCACGCGCCTTCCTTGCTCAGTGAAGTTGGGCAAGTCTGTCTGCTTCTAGCCTTGAGAAGGCTTGGTTTTCTCACCTGTGAAATGGGGACCAAGGTAGCTCCATCCTTGTGGAGCTGGCTGTGGAGTCTTCAGGGCAGAACAGGGTGAGAGCTGTGCTCCCAGTTGGCCCTTTTCCTTTGAGGAAGGGAGTTTGTGGCATGAGGAGCCTTGAGCTCATGGCGAAGGGCCAGACTCCAAGAGTGACAGATTGAGGGACACCTTCAGGCTGCTGTGGTCCCACCTGCCCCAGCCACCTGGCTCTGGTGCCCCCCGTGCCAACTCACCATGTTGTAGGCACTTAAGGGTCTCCCATAGTCCTCACCAGGTGAAGTGTGTAGCGTCATTCAGCCCATTTCACAGATGAGGAGAGTGAGGCTTAGTGAGGACAACCTTGCCCCAGGTTAACTGTGACTGGATGACATGGAGCTGGGATTGGACGCCGGTCTGTAGGACAACAAGGCCACCACCTGCTAGATAGAAAAGCATGTAAACAAGACTCGTGGTTCTGGATGGCTTCTGAGAAGCAGCATTGGATGGGGATGGCTGGGCATTCATTCCCACGGGGACAGGCAGCCCCCAGAGGAGAGGCCCTGGCCCCCCACTCCCTGCTGTGGATTCCGCGATGCCCCTGTCTTGCCGCCTCCACTGCCAGCAGGCTGTCTGGATCCTTACTCAGTCCCACAGTGGAGGTAGCTAAGGCCCTTGTGATAGGAGGTGGCCAGAATCCAGGCCCAGGAGAGGTGGGGGAGAGCAAGGCAAAGACAGCCCTGAGCTCAGACTGCAGGCTCCCCGCTGTGCAGTGATGCTGGCTTCAGGCCAGGAGAAGGAGCAGGGAGGTGGGGGTTAGAGCTGGTAGGGGCTTGTGGGCAGTAGAGTTGGGGGTGGATGCCGAAGGAGGAGGCCCATTCAAGAAAAACCCGGTCACCAGAAGCTCTGGGAGGAACCTACCTCTTGCAGCATCAGGACCACCCGGGTGCCTGATAAATAAATGAATGAAAGAAAGGAGAGATATCTGTTCCTCCCACAGCCAGAGAGGGGAGCTAGTGCCTTCAGGCAGATGCAAGGCCCTTCTCTACACAACTGGGAAGGGGTCCCCACAGTCAGGTGGGGGGCACTGGACCTGGCTTCCAAGCACACCACCCCTTGTGACTTTGAGCTGTGGAACTGGCCAGAGCTGGGTTCAACTCCCAGCTCCACCAGTTAGTACCTGTGTGACCTTGAGGAAGCCACTTGCCCTCTCTGAAGCGCAGTTGCTGTACCTGTAAGAGTGGGACTAGGAGTAAGGATGACTGTCTTAGGTCTGTTTCCGTGGGGACAGGCACAGGTCTTAATCGGCCTGTTGTTATTGAATATCTGCCATGGTCCCGGCGCCCCGCAGGTCCTGAAGCTCCGGGGTGCACAGGGAGACAAAGCCAGTGTGATGAGGAAGCCACTGAGCTGGGCACAGATGGCTCATGAGAAGTGGCTGCTATTATGTTTTACTTTTTCAAAAAAATTTTTTTGAGACACAGTCTCGCTCTGTCACCCAGGCTAGAGTACAGTGGCATGATCTCGGCTCACTGCAACCTCCACCTCCAAGATTCAAGCGATTCTCCTGCCTCAGCCTCCAGAAGAGCTGGGACTACAGGCACCTGCCACCACATCCGGCTAATTTTTGTATTTTTAGTAGAGATGGGGTTTCACCATGTTGGCCAGGCTGATCTCGAACTCCTGGGATCAAGTGATTTGCCCACCTCATCTTCCCAAAGTGCTGAGATTACAGGCATGAGCCACTATTACTGGCCTATGTTTTACTTTAAATATTCAAAAGCTCTTTGCTTTGAGCTATGAAAATATAGTTAACAAAATAAAAATCATAAATATTGTTCATATTGGTATATACCAGACCTCAATAAATGAGAGCTCTTATGATGATTCTGCTTCCTCCTTTTACAGATGGGGAAACTGAGGTTCAGAGCGGGGTGGGGATTTTCTAGGGTCACTCAGGGAACCATCTAGAAGGAAGCAGTGAAGAGACAGGAACAGGTGCTTCCTCCAGAAAGAGGGTCTTCTCACCCTCGCTCCCCTTCCTCACATACGCTCCTTACCTGCCCTCCAGAGGCCCAGGACAAGTGAGGGAGAGGGGGAGGGGCAATGGGAGGAACACTCCCACACCCCTGGCTCGCAGGTGCCACCACCCCCACTCCCTGCCCTGGCCCCAGGCCAAAGGGACTTTTCATGACAGCTCAAATGAGACCTCTGAGTAAATTTGGAACTTCTGTAACGACCTGAGAATATTCCCCAGGCTGGGGGGCAGGGGCCCCATGGAGGGCCCCCCTACTGCCCAGGACATCTGTGTCTGGAACCCAGCCTGCTGGTCTCTGCAGCCCCCAGGAAGGATCTGGCCACCTCCGCCCCTCACCCTGAATTGTCCCCAGGGAAGTGGGGTAAGTGCCCCAACCCGGCTCCTGGCTCAGGCCTAGGCTGTTGCTGGCTGTGTGAACACGACAAGGCCCTATGCCTTTCTGGGCCTTCTTTTCCCCATCTGCCAAGTGGGCTTGACTAGGACGAGGGCTTGCCATCTTTCCCCAGAATGAATCAGTAACACCAGTCCTTTATGGCCAGGGCCAGGGTAGGCTGACAGGGGCTGCTGGGAACTGAGGGGTGAGACAGGGTGGGTAGGCAGCCCTGCCTCCACTTTGTGGCCTCTTGCTGTCACAGTTCAAAGCCCCCTTCCACTGCTCTACACCTAGCCCCTCCTGGGCTGGAGGAAAGGGAGCTGGAGTGAGACCTGGCTGCAGGGGCTGAGAGATTGCAAGGTTTGCGCAAGGCTGAATGGGATGACAGGGCTTGCAGGGAGATCGAGGTTGCACAGGCGGGGGTGGGGAGCGGGGGCTGCGGGGGCTGGGACTGGGATTTCATGCTCCTCAGCTAGGAGAGGTTGCACAGGCTGGAAGAAGTGCCAGGAGGGAAGGATTGCTGGAGCTAATATTTACTGCCTGGCTAGGAGACAGAGGTAGGCTGAGAGGTCGCACAGCCTCAGAGGTTGCCCTAGCTGGGGAAAGGAAGGCCCTTCCTCTCACCTTCATCTTCGACTGATTAAGCTGTAAGCCTGAGGTCCCCATCCTACCTGTCTTGAGACATCCATAACCCACCCCTTGCCATCAGCAAAAAAAAAAAAAAAAAAAAGAAAGAAAAAAAGATGAAAGCAACTAACCCTAACCACACCCCTAACACTAACCACGCTACCTGGCCTCACACTTCTCAGCCAGGCTAAGCCTGCTGCCCCCATTCCACAGATGAGGAAAGCTGAGGCTCAGAGAAAGGCAGAGATACAGCCAAGTTCCCACTGTGAGTGAGTGACAGATTCTCCTTTCTGATCCAGGGGCACCTGGCTGGTTCTTCCCCAGCCTGAGAACTCACTGAGATGAGAGCTCGCGGTGTGACCCTGGGCAGCCCACTGTCCTTCTTTGAAAGTTCCTTTTTACTAATCTGATGACATTAGTCGTGATTATTCACACTCCTGGAACGGAGGGTGTTGCCTGAGGTGGGGTTGTGGGGGAGTTCCTGCAGACAATGAGGAAGATGATGAGGAAGCTGATGAGGAAATCAGGACCTCTCAGGGGCTGCCTCAATCCTTAGCCCCGTTCATTGATTCATTTTCATTCATTCACCATTGTTCTTCAGCTACTTATTGAGCACCTACTGTGTTCCAGGTCCCCTTCTCTGCACTAGGGCTACTGTACTGAACAAAACAGGTCAATTACTCAAGCTCTGGGAGCTTATGCTTCAGTACAGAAAGAAATTATAAACACATACACAGAGACATTTACAAATCAGTACAGAAAGAAATTATAAACACATACACAGAGACATTTACAAAATGATTCCTCATATTACACTTGCTATGAAGGAGACAAACTAGGGGATGTGGGTACAGAGATCTGTGGCATAGACCCAGTTCAGACGGGGGGATGGCCTCTTTGGAGAGGCAGCACTGAACTTGAAACCTGAGAATGAGAAAGGAGGCTGGGGAAAAGCATTCTAGGTAGAGGGCATGGCGTGTGCAAAGGCCCTGACATAGGGAAAAAAGGCTGAAGCATTAAAACTTTTATCCTCAGCCAGGAGCGTTGCCTCACACCTGTAATTCCAGCATTTTGGGAGGCTGAGGCAGGCGGATCACCTGAGGTCAGGAGTTCAAGACCAGCCTGAGCAACATGGTGAAACCCCGTCTCTACTAAAAATACAAAATTAGCCAAGCGTAGTGTCCCATGCCTGTAATCCCAGTTATATGGGAGGCTAAGGCAGGAGACTCACTTGAACCCAGGAGGTGGAGGTTGCAGTGAGCTGAGATCGCATCACTGCACTGTAGTCTGTGCAACAGAACAAGACCCCATCTCAAAAAAACAAACAAACAAACAAAAAAACAAAAAACACAACAACAATAAAACTTTTATCCTCACCAAATTCATAAGGATCTCAATCCCCTGAACTCCAGAAAAAGGGGTCAAAAAGGGTAAGATTTAACCTAGGAGTGTACAGTCTACAAGTCTACATAGGTTTTAACACTGAGGGTAATGTTTGTTCACAAGTCGTTCCCACAGAAAGCATTTTCTTTCATTTAGTCACTCATGTAGCAAATGTTTTGAGCACCCACTGTGTGTTAGACACTGGTTAGTCACTGGAGATTCAGCGGTAACCAAGAGACATACTGTTCCTGCCTAGATGGTGCCCAGAATGTAGATGAAAACACCGTGAGCTATGTGCTATGTGGAGGGTGGACCCCAGAGGAAGGAGTGACTCATGCTCTTTGGAGAGGTCAAAGATTGACAGAGGAGCTGCCATTTGAATGGAATTTTGAAGACTGAGTAAGAGGCTGACAGCCAAAAGGGGCAGAGAGTTCCAGTGGCTGAAACAGCATGTGCACAGGTGTAGAGGCAAAGTGAATGGGTCATGTTGGTGAGGCTGTCAGTGGTCTGATGAGCCTGAAGCCCAGGATGAATACTGGGAGCTAGATCCTGAAATGCCTTGAATATCAGACAAGGAATTTGGAGTTTTCTCTTGTGGACAACAGAGAGCCATGGAATGACATGGTTGGAGTGAGAATGGAGTTGGAGGAATCACAGCTCTATAGCTATAGCAGGAAGGTCAGAGAGGAGGACCAGCAGGAGAGCAGGTAGGCAGAAGTCCTTGCAGACCAGGGATAACCTTAGACATTCTTTCTTCTGTGTTCCCCCTCGGGGAAGTCCCTCCGCCTTAACACTTCCTCTTCTGGTGACCTGTTGGCTCCTGTTCCTGGCACTTCTGGGGAGTCCCTCTTCACCCACCTCATTTCTTTATGATCCCTATGGGAAAGAGGGTCATTTTACTTTTACCACACTCCCCACCTTTCACTTTCAGCCCCGTGTCTCCACCTGTGTCACATTGGAGAGAATGGCCGACTTGAGGAACTGGACGGACCCCATTCCTCAATCATGTGACAGAAAGAAGATACAGGGAAACCAAGAACTTGGGTTCTTTCCAGTGTGGGGAGGTTGTAAATAATGCTGCTATGAACAGGCTGGTACATGTCTGCTTGTGCACATATGGTTGCATTTCTCTTTGGTTATATAACTTGGAAACAGAAATGTTGAGTCTCTGCTTAGCAGAAGTTTTCCATAGTGGTTGTGTCAATTTACACTCTTGCCAGAATGTTTGTGTTTATCTCTCTCTCTCTCCATATATATATAAATATATATATTATATTTATAGATTTATTTTTATAAGTAATAAATTTGTATTTTATTATAAATTTACATATATATGTAAATTTATAATAAAATATTATATATATGTATATATATATAACTATTTCCCTCTTCCCCTTTCAGTTTCTTTTTCATTTTCTTAATGGAAACTTTGGAGCAATAAAAATTCTTAATTTTAATGAAGTTTATCAGTCTTTCTTTATGGCCAGAGCTTTCAATGTGTTCTTAAGAAGTGTTGCCTGCAATAAGGTGATAAAAATATTATCCTATGTTTTTTTCTAGATAATTTATTGTTTTACCTTCCAAATTTAGATCTACAGTCTATCCGTAGTTGTTTTTCTGTATGGTGTGAGTCAGGGGTCAAGGTTTCTTTTTTCCATATTAATATTAAATTAATATACCTTCGTTTAAGAAAAATATCATATTTTCTCTCTACTGCCTTGCACTGGTGAATTACTGAAAATCAAGTGATTGAACACATGACTTTAGCTCTATTGTTTCTATCTTTTCTATTGGTTAGTTTGTTTTTCCTTGCAATAATGCCATACTTTCTAAATTACTCAATAAATCTTGACATTCTTCTTCAAAATTGTCTAAACTATTTTTAGTCCTTTGCATTTCTATATAAATTTTAGAACTACCTCATCAATTTCCACCAAAGAAAATCTTGCTGGGGATATTTTTTCTTTGAAATTTTGAATTTTATTAAAATTTTAGTTCAATTTGGAGGGAACTAGCATCCTTAAAATATTAAATTTTCCAATCCATGAACATAGTATGTACTTCCACTTATTTATGTTGTCTTTCATTTTTCGTAGTAGTGTCTTGTAGGTTTCTGTGTAGAAGTCTTGTACATCGGCCAGGTGCAGTGACTTATACCTGTAATCCCAGAACTTTGGGAGGCCAATGTGGGTGGATCACTTGAGGTCAGGAGTTCGAGACCAGCCTGGACAATGTGGTGAAACCCTGTCTCTACTAAAAATACAAAAATTAGCTGGGCATGATGGTGCATGCTTGTAATCCCAGCTATTTGGGAGGCTGAGGCAGGAGAATTGCTTGAACCCTGGGAGGTGGAAGTTGTAGTGAGCAGGTATTGCACCACTACACTCCAGCCTGGGTGACAGAGCAAGACTCCATCTGGACAAAAAAAAAAAAAAAAAAAAAAAAGTCTTGTACGTTTTTCATTAGATTCCTTCTTGGATATTTGATTTTTTGATGCTGATGTAAATTGCATAATTTTAAAATTTATTGATTGTTCTTAGTGCATAGAAATATAATGAGTTTTTATACTTTACAATTTTATTAACACTTTTTAAAGCTGAAGTTCCAGATGTAGAAAGAAAAAGCTATCAAACCCAGCCCACTTCATCTGACCATCAGTTGAGGGCTTCCTGCCTTTCTTTGCTGTTGTGATGTTTATGGATCTTTTCCTCTGCTAATCTAACAAGAGAGAGTATTATAGTGCAAAGTATAGTGTTCCAGGCTTGGATTTTATTAACCAGTAGATTTTTTTTTACTCTCAACAATTTTTAGATGTACAGTACAATATTGTAAATGGTATGCACATTGGTTTGCAACAGATATCTAGAACTTTTTCATATTGCATGGGTGAAACTCTATAACCATTGAACAACAATTCTTCATTTCTCCCTCCCCCAGTCCCTGGCAACCACCATTCCACTTTCTGTTTCTATGAGATTGATTACTTTAGCTACATCATATAAGTGATACAATGTAGTATTTG
The DNA here is from genome assembly GCA_036589455.1 of Ateles fusciceps. NCBI lineage: Eukaryota > Metazoa > Chordata > Mammalia > Primates > Atelidae > Ateles > Ateles fusciceps. The sequence goes on from JAZHEH010003064.1 coordinate 2,186,594, forward strand.
TTTTTTTGCAATTGGTTTATTTCACTTCACATAATGTCCTCAAAATGTATCCATGTTGTAACATATGACAGGACTACTTCCTTTTTAAAGACTACATAATATTCCATTATGTATATACCATATTTTCTTTATTCATTCATCTATCAATAAATTTAGGTTACTTGCTCATCTTGGCTATTATAAATAATGCTGCAGTAAACATGAGTGTGCAAAGATGCTGTTTTTATTTCTTTTGGATCTATATCTGGTACTTCTATTTTTTATTTTTAAAAAAATTTAAAAAGTTTTGCATCATTTTACAATCCCACTAAAAGTGCGAAAGGGTTTCAATCCTCACATCTTCACCACCACTTGTTCTTTTCTTTTTTTTTTTATAATGACCATCCTAACAGGTGCAAGGTGATATCTCACTGTAGTTTTGACTTATATTTCTCTGATGATCAGTGATGTTGAGGATATTTTCATAAGCCTACTGGCCATTTACTGGTCTTCTTTGGGGAAATATCTGTTCATGGCCTTTGTCTATTTTTTTTTTTTTTTTGAGACAGAGTCTTGCTCTGTCACCCAGGCTGGAGTGCAGTAGCAGGATCTTGGCTCACTGCAACCTCCACTTCCCAGATTCAAGGAATTCTCCTGTCTCAGCCTCCTGAGTAGCTGGAATTACAGGCACCCACCACCATGCCTGGCTAATTTTTGTTAGTAGAGATGGGGTTTCATCATGTTGGGCAGACTGGTCTTGAACTCCTGACCTCAGGTGATCCCCCCACCTTGGCCTCCCAAAATGCTGGGATTACAGGTGTGAGCCACTACACCTGGCGATTTTTAAATTGAGTTATTTGTTTTTATGTTGTTATTGAGTTGTAGGAGTTTTCTGTATATTCTAGATATTAACCCCTTATCTGATGTACGGTTTGCAAATATTTTCTCCCATTCCATAGGTTGCCTTTTGATTCTGTTGGTGATTTCCTCTGCTGAACAGAAGTTTTAAAGTTTGTCCTAGTCCCATATATCTGTTTTTGCTTTTGTTGCCTGTGCTTTTGGTATCATATACATGAAATCATTGCTCATTCCAACTTCGTGAAGATTTTCCTGTATGTTTTCTTCTAGGAGTTTTATAGTTTCAGGTCTTATGTTTAAGCCTTTAATACATTTTCAGTTAATGTTTGTGTATGGAGTAAAATGTGGATCCAACATCATTCTTTTGCATATGGATATTTGGTTTTTCCAGCACTATTTCCTTGAACAAACTTTCTTTTCTTTCTTGTATAGACTTAATGCCTTTGTAGATCATTTGACTATATACACAAGGGTTTATTTCTGGGGTCTCTATTCTGTTCCATTTGTCTATATATCTGTCTTTATGTCTTTGTCATACTGTACTGATTACTTTAGCTTTTTAATACATTTTGAAATCAGGAAATGTGAGGCCTCCGGTTTTGTTCTTCTTTCTCAAGATTGTTTGGCTATTTAGGGTCCCTTGAAGTTCCATATGAATTTTAGGATGAATTCTTTTTGTATTTCTGCAAAAAAAAGCCATTGAGATTTTGATAGGGTTTACATTAAATTCCATTTTCTTTGGGCAGTATTGTCATCTTAACAATATTAAGTCTTCCAGTCCATGAGCATGGATGTCTTTCCACTTATTTGTGGTTTTTAATTCCCTTCAACAATGTTTTGTACAAGTCTTTCTCCACCTTGGCTAAGTCATTCCTAAGTATTTTACTCTTTTTGATGCTATTGTAAATGAAATTGTTTGCTTAATTTTCTTTTTGAATTGTCCATTGTTAATGTTAAAAAAATGCAACTGAGTTTTAAATGTCGATTTTGTATCCTGCAACTTTGCTTAATTCGTGTATTAGTTCTAATATATATTTTTTAATCTTTAGAGTTTCCTACATATAAAATCAAGTCATCTGTGAACAGAGATAATTGCACTTCTTCCTTTCCAATTTGGATACCTTTTATTTCTTTTTCTTGACTAATTGCTCTGGCTAGAACTTCCAGTCAAATAGAAATGGCAAGTGTGGGTATCTATGCCTTGTTCCTGATCTTAGAAGAAAAGCTTTCAGTTTTTTACTGTTGAGTATATTCATTGTGGGCTTTTTATATATAATCTTTGTTATGTTGAGGTAATTTATTTCTATTTTTAGTTTGTTGAATGTTTTCTTTATCCTAAAGAGTACTGAATTTTGTCAAATACTTTTGTGATTTTTGTCCTTTGTTCTGTTAATTTCATGTATTAGATTTATCTGATTTTATAACTATCCTTGCATTCTGCAGATAAATTCTATAACCTTTTAACGGGTTGTTAAATTTGGTTTGCTAGCATTTTGTTGAGGATTTTTCAGTATTCATAAAGAATATTGTATCATATACAAGAAATCATTGCCCATTCCAATTTCATGAAGATTTTCCTGTGTGTTTTCTTCCAGGAGTTTTATAGTTTCAGGTCTTATGAGCCTCATGTATTACATATATCTGATTTTTGTAACTATCCTTGCATTCTGCAGATAAATCCTATAGCCTTTTAATGCGTTGTTAAATTTGCCTTGCTAGCATTTTGTTGAGGATTTTTGCATCAGTATTCATCAAGAGTATTGGTCTATAGTTTTGTTTTCTTGCAACATTGTCTGGCTTTGATATTGGGGCCTCATAAAATAAGTTTGGAAGTGTTTCCTTCTGTTCAGTTTTTTGTGTTAGGGATGGATTGGTGTTGATTCTTTAAATATTTGATAGAATTCTCTAATGAAGCCATTTGGGCTTGGGCTTTTATTTTCTTCTGGGAGGTTTTTATTACTCATTCAATCTCTTTTCTAGTTTAGGTCTGTTTAGATTTTCTATTTTGTCATGATTCAGTCTGGGTAGGTTGTATATGTATAGGAATTTATTAATTTTTTTGAAGTATCCAACTTGTTGGCATGTAATTGTTCATAGTAGTCTCTCTGAATCCTTTTTATCTCTGTGGAATTAGTTTCAATGTCTCCTCTTTCATTTCTAATTTTAGTTAATTTGAGTCTTCTCTCTTTTTATTTAATTTAACTAAGGTTTTGTCAATTTTGCTGATCATTAGAAACACGATAGATTTGTATATTGATCTCAACTTCAGTTTCTTTGTTTAACAATTATTATTCTAATACTTTATTTGTTGAGGATCACGGACTTTTCCGGTTCCTCAATTCTTTTGTAATTTAAACACATAGTTTTCTAATCTTTATAAATTAAAATCTTATTCTTCTTGCTTTATTATGTTAAGTAGTGCCTCTAGTATAAGATGTTTTTGTTTTCGCCCTGACCTCAGGGAGAAAGTGTTCAATATTTCACAATTAAGGATAATGTTAGCTATGTTTAGAGTGTGTGTGTGTGTGTGTGTGTGTGTGTGTGTGTGTAATTTTAATTAGATTAAAGAAAAACTATTTCTGCTGTTTTGACAGGTTTTAAAAATCATGAATGTGTGTTGCAATTTATTAAATGTGCTTTCTGAATTTATTATATAATAATATAAATTTTCTTCATTATTATGTTAATGTGGTGAAATTGATTATGGTTTCCAAATGTCATACTAACCTTATATTCCTGAAATAAACCCATATGATAATAAGTTATCTATTTTTGTGCATATTATTAGATTTGATTTGTTAATATTTTGTTTCAGATATTTTGCATCTTATTTATGAGAAAGATTGATCTGTAATTCTACTTTCCTTTAATGTCAAGTTTTGGTATTAAGATTGTCTTTTATTTCAGACATCAATGAAAACACAGATGTGTCTGAGATTATGTCTGCTGTCTTGCTATTTGTTTTCTTTTTGACCTATCCAATCTTTCTTCTTTTTTCCTCTTTGTTCTGTTTTGTAGAAAATCAAGTTTTAAAAACAATTATCCATGTTTCCTATTAGTTTGTTCATTGTACTTTCATTTATTATTCTTTTTGTGCTTATCTTAGAGCTTATAACATGCATACTAATTATTATTATTAGGATCTACTTTATTAGTTTGCTTATCACTTCTTACGCAATATGAATTCTTCCAAAAGTTCATGGAAAATTCAGATTATGAAAAAACTGCATGAAGTTCAACTTTTTTAGCACCACAACAAACTTGTCCTAACTTGCTATAGCATGTGTAAACAGGACCTAGTTTGAGGCACTAAGGATAAGGCATCCGTTTGAAAAAAAAGCCCCTATCATTGCAACATGAATTCTGCTAAAACTGAAGCAGGAACAAACATCAAATTTATGGTGAAACTTGGGTGGAAGAATGGCGAAATCAGTGATGAAGATAAAGCCCTCCATGGCAGATCTTCCACATCAATTTGTTAGGAAACATTCATCTCGTGCATGCCTTAATTGAAGGGACCAATGATTAACAGCCCAAACAATAACCAACACCATAGACCTCTCACTCAGTTCAGGTTACAGAATTCTGACTGAAAAATTCAAGTTGAGCAAACTTCCCACTCACTGGGTGCCAAAACCACTGTGCACAGATCAGCTGCAGACAACAGCAGAAACTTCCATGGAAATTTTAAACAAATGGGATCAAGATTCAGAAGCATTTCCTCACATTATTGTAATAGGAGATTAAACATGGCTTTACCAGTTCATCCTGAAGACAAAGCAATGGCTCCCAGGTTCAGCCAAAGCAAAAGCAGACCGGTCAAGAGAGAAGGTCATGGCAACAGGTTTTGGAGATGCTCAAGGCATTTTGCTTGTTGACTTTCTGGACAGCCAAAGAATAACATCTGCCTATTATGAGAGTGTGTTGAGGAAATTAGCCAAAGCTTTAGCAGAAGAATGCCCAGGAAAGCTTCACCAGAGAGCCCTCCACCATAGCAATGCTCCTGCTCATTCTTCTCATCAAATAAGGACAATTTTACAGCGTTTCCATGAGAAATCAGGCATCCACCTTAAAGTTCTGATTTGGCACCTTCTGACTTCTTTTTGTTTCATAATCTTTAAAGATCACTCATTTTTCTTTAGTTAATAATGTAAAAAAGACTGCATTGATATGGTTTCATTCCCAGGACCCCCCCCCGGTTCTTTAGAGATGGACTAAATGGCCGCTATCATCACTTACAAAAGTGTCTTGACCTTGATTGAATTTATGTTGAGAAATAGAGTTTATTTTTTCAGTTATCTTTTAATAACATTTTTAATGAACTTTTTGAAGTCCTCTTGCACAATAACCTTTAACTTTATTCACTTGTTCTTGCCTTTGGGGTTTCATGGTGGTTATATCATTAGTATGTTAAGCAATTAATAATCATAGGAATTCATGTATTTATTGATTTACTCTTTGAGACATAGTCTCGCTTTGTCACCCAGGCTGGAGTGCAGTGTTGCAATCTCACCTCACCGCAACCTCTGCCTCCCAGGTTCAAGCAATTCTCCTGCCTCAGCCTCCCCAGTAGCTGGCATTACAGGTGTGTGCCACCAAGTCAGGCTAATTTTTTGTATTTTTAGTAGAGACTGGGTTTCGCCATGTTAGTCAGGCTGGTTTCGATCCTCCTGACCTCAGGTGATCCGCCCGCCTCTACCTCCCAAAGTGTTGGGATTACAGACCACCGCACCCGGCCTAATTAATATATTCAGAGGACTTTCCGTTGCACTTCATTTCACCCTATGGTACCTAGAGATGCTTCCCATCTGGAATTCTTCTCCTTTTACCTGAAAAACTCACTGTCATATATCGCTTGATGCAGGTCTATCATTGGCAAAATCTCTCACTTAGTTTTGTCCAAAAAAAAAATCCTTATTTTGCCTTCATTTCCAAAAATCTGTATTTCAGATGTAATTCACAAAACTTGAAATGTGCTCTTAAAGTGGGAAATTCAATGGTTTTTAGTATACTAACAAAGTTGTGCAGCCATCACCACTAACTCCACATTTTCATCACCCCAGAAACAAACCTACACCCACTGCTGTTACTGTCTGTCCCCCTGCCCCTCACCCTCAGCTCCTGACAACCACTAACCTACTTTCCATCCCTATGGATCTGCCAGCGCTGGACATTTCACACATATGGAATCATACAACATGAGGCCTTTTGTGTCTGGTGTCTTTAGCATGAATTTTTAAAGTTCATCCGTTTTGTAGCATGTATCAGTAGCTCATTCCTTTTTATGGCTAAATAATATTCCACTGCATGGATATATCACATCTTTTTAATCCATTCACCAATTGATAGAAATTTGGCTTGTTTCCAATTTTTTGCTATTATGAATAATGAATGCTGCTGTGAACATTTGTGTACAAGGTTTGTAAATTTCTTTCTGGACATATATCTGCAATTGTTTTATTTTCTTTTTTCTTTTTCTTTCTTTCTTTTTTTTTTTTTTGAGACAGGTTCTCACTCTGTCACCCAGGCTGGAGTGCAGTGGTGTGAAAACAGCTCGCTGCAACCTCAAACTCTTGGGCTCCAGTGATCCTCCCACCTCGGCCTCCTGAGTAGCTGGGGCCACAGGTGCATGCCACCATGCCTAGCAAATATTTCAATTTTAATTTTTGTAGAGATGAGGTCTTGCCACGCTACCCAGGCTAGTCTCAAACTCCTGGGCTCAAGCAACCCTCCCACCTCGGCCTCCTAAAATGCTGGGATTATAGGCATAAGCCACTGCATCTGGACAATTCCTTTCACTATATACCTAGGTGTGAAATTTCTTGGTCATACGGTAACACTGTACAGTCACACATTGCTTAATGACGAGGACACATCCATCCTGAAGGACCTGCCTGAGGCTGTTTTGCAGTTAACATTTTTGTTTGTCTTTGAGAGTCTCACACTGTCACCTAGGCTGGAGTGCAATGGTGTGATTTCAGCTCACTGCAGCCTCTGCCTGCCAGGTTCAAGCAATGCTGTGCTTCTGTCTCAAGAATAGCTGGGATTACAGGCACACACCACCGTGCCTGGCTGATTGTTGTATTTTTAGTAGAGACAAGGTTTCACCATGTTAGTCAGGCTGGTCTCCGACTCCTCACCTCAAGTGATCCACCTGCCTAGGGCTCCCAAAGTGCTGGGATTACAGGCGTGAGCCACCGCGCCCGGCCCTGCATATGCTATACTTTTGTCTGGCTGGCAGTGCAGTAAATTTGTGTTCACCAGCATCATCACAAGCCCATGAGTAACGTGTTGTATTATGATATCATCAGACAATAGGAATTATTCACCTTCATTATAGTCCTATGGGCCCGCCTACACACAGTCTATCATTGACTGAAATGTCATTATGTAGCACATGACTGTATTTAACGTTTTGAGAAACTGCAAAACTGTTTTCCATAGTGGCTGCACCATTTTCCATTCTCATCAGCTGTGTATAAGGGTTCAAATTTCTCCGCCCCCGCCATTCACACTTGTGATTGATTTTTATTATTGCCATCATAATGAGTGTGAAGTGGTGTCTCATTATGTTCTTGATTTGCATCTGTCTAATGAGTAATGTCAATGGCCACCTTTTCCTGTGTTTGTTGTTTGTATCTCTTCTTTGGAGAAATGTCTATCCAAACCTCTTGCCCATTTTAAATTATAATTCTTGTCTTTTAGATCTTGAGTTGCAAGCGTTCTTTATATATTCTAAATACCAGACCTTTAACAAACACATGATTTGCAAATACTTTTTTCCCATGCTGTATGTTACATTTTTACTTTCTTGATAGTATCCTTTGAAGCACAAACATTTTAAATTTTGATACAGTTTCATTTATCTACTTTTCTTTGTTTACTTATGCTTTTGGTGCCATATTTAAGAAACTATTATTGCCTAATACAAGGTAATGAAGATTTACACATAGGTTTTATTTTAGGAGTTCAGTGGTTTTACTTTTTACATCTAGGTCTTTAATCTGTTTTGAGTTTATTTCTGTCTATGGTGTGAAGTAGGAGTCTAGCTTCACTATATTGCATTGTGGATATCCATTTGTGCAGTGCCATTTGTTTTAAAGACTACTTTCTCCCCCATTGATTGTTTTGGCAACCTCATAAAAAATCAGATAAACATAAATGTATGTACTTATTTCTGAACTCTCAGTTCAAGCCCATTGATCTATATGTATGTCTATGTGCCAGTATCATACTGTTAATAAGTTTAGCTTTGTAGTAAGCTTTGAAATTGGGAAGTTTGAGTCCTCCAGCTGTGTTCTTTCTCGAAATCTTCTTGGCTATTCTAGTCCCTTACATTTCCCTATAAATTTTAGGACTAGTTTGTCAATTTCTGCAAAAAAACAAAAACAAAAATCCAGCTGGGATTTTTTAGAGATTACTTTGAATCCGTAGATCAATCTGAGGTGTCATCTTGATGACATTAATTTTTCCAATTCTATGAACATGGTATATCCTTCATTTATTTAGGTCTTCTATAATTTATTTCAATAACATTTGTAGGTTTTATTGCACAAGTCTCACACTAATAAATGAATTCATCTCATGTTAACATAACTAATGATTTTGGTTAAATTTATTTTAACCATTTTATTCTCTTTTTTTTTTGAGACACAGTCTCGCTTTGTCAACAGGTTGGAATGCAGTGGTGCAATCTTGGCTCACTACAACTTCCACTTTCCAGGTTCAAGCAATTCTCCTGCCTCAACCTCCCAAGTAGCTGGAACTACAGGCACACGCCACCATGCCCAGCTAATTTTTGTATTTTTAGGAGAGATGGGGTTTCACCATGTTGGCCAGAATGGTCTGGATTTCTTGACCTTGTGATCTGCCTGCCTCAGCCTCCCAAAGTGCTGGGATTACAGGGGTGAGCCACTGTGCCTGGCCCAAAATCACTTCTTAATTTCATCTTCAGATTATTTATTCCCAGTGTGTATAAAAATATCATTATTTGTGTCTATCAATCTGATATTCTACAACTATGCTAAGTTTGCTTATTAGTTATAATTGCTCTTTGTTTGCTTTAGGTGTAACTTCCTTGTTTTGTATATACAAGATCATATTATCTGCAAAGAAAAATGGTTTACCTCTTCCTTTCCAATCGGAACGTCTTTTATTTCTTTTCCTTACATAATTGCCTTGGCTAGAACCTCCAGTAAAATGTTTTGTAAAAGTCACAAGTATGGACATGCTTGGGTTCTTCATGATCTTAGGAGCAAAGCTTTCATTTCTTTACTATTAAGTATGATGTTAACTGTGATTTTTTTATAGATCTCTTTATCATATTGACCTTGCCTTTATTTTTTAAAAGATATTTTTTATGGACATAAAATTCTAGGTTTGCTTTTGAAATTTCAGCATTTAAAGAAGTTGTTCTGTTGTCTGCTCTCTTTCATTTTGTTAAAAAGTAAGCTGCCAGTCTTATTGTTTCTTCTTTGAAGGCAAAGCGTCTTTTTTCTCTGCATACTTTAAGCATATCTTTCTTTTATTTTTAAAAATAGTTTCTCTATGATATACCCAGATGTGGCTTTCTTTGTATTTATCCTTTTTGTGGTTTGTAGAGCTATTTAAATCTGTGGCTTAATGTCTTTTGTTAGTTTAGAAAAAGAATTTTAACTAGAATCACAGCTATTTCTTCTAACTTGTTCTCTCTTCTGTTTCTTGATTTCAAATGCATGTATGTTAGATCTTTTCACAATGTCTTCTATGTCTCTTTTGCTCTTTTCTGTATTTTTGAACTTCTTTTTCCCTGTATGCTTCAATCTGGGTATTTTCTATTGACCAATCTTCCAGTTTGCTAATCCTCTCTTCTGATGTTGCTAGTATGTTGCCAAATCATTTCTTCAGTTCTTATAAACTTCAGTTACTATATTTTTCAGTTCTAGGCTTTCTACTTTTTAAATAGGTTCCAAATTTCTGGTAGAATTCTTGAACACATTCATCATAGTTATTTTAACTATGATTAATTTAAAAATGTTATTTTTGGTCTACAAAAATGTGGCCAGAAAAAAAAATTAAAAAATTTTTAAAAATAGTTATTTTTGGCTATTCTAGTCCCTTATGTTTCCCTATAAATTTTATGACTTGTTTGTCAATTTCTGCAAAAAAAAAAAATGAGCCAGTTGGGATTTTTAATGGAGATTACTTTGAAGCTATAGATCAGTTTGAGGTGTCATCTTGATAAGATTAAGTTTTCCAGTCTATGAACATGGTATGCCCTTCATTGATTTAGGTCTGATTTATTTAGGCATATCTGATAATGCCATTTTCCAATTCACCTATGTAACTGTTTCTATTGTCTATTTTATCTTCATTTTTGATTATTTGATACTGTTTTCTGATTTGCCTTGTAATTTGAAATGAATTTTGGACATTATGTATAAAAGGTCTAGAGGCTTTGGATGAAGTTAACTTTTTCCAGATAGGTTTAAATTTTCTTGTAGCAGACATACAGCATATAAGCACATCACATTGATGCAGTCAAGGATGAACTATTTCTAATTTTTTCTTATTCCCAAGGAATGGTCTTTTCTAAATAGTTGAGTACTCACCAGGGTCCATCTTTTTGGCCAGGCCCTGAACTCTAATTCTTCCCCTCAGCTTGTAAAACTGCAAAAATGCCTTCTTAGTTTCTCCACCTATTAGCAGGGGCGTTTTGCTAGGTTTCTTGGCATGCTACGTATTTTCAATGACTTGGCACATGATTTGAGGAGAAACTGCATGCGGAATTTCAATGCATTTTTCTTAAGTACTGTATAACTTGGTGCTCTCTTGTGCGGTTTCCCCCTGCTTAGTAGTTGCCCTCAGTGGAAGGATTAGTCTGACAACAGCTACTTCATTATAGCCAGAAGTGGAGGTCCCTCATCCACATTTTATTTTACTAAACTAAGCCTCACTTACATTTAAAATGTTATGAAATAGTTTGAACATACAAAAGGGCATAAAGTATAATATTATCAACACCCATGGTAGGTTCACCAAGCTTTACCAAACTGTTGAGACCCTTGAACATCCCCTCCTTCTCACACCCCCTCCTTTTCCACACTATTCAAAATTTGATGTTATTATCCCCATGATTTTAAAAATATTTATGACAGGTATGCTCACCTAGACAATATGTACAATTATTTTGTATGGTTTTCAGTGTGATGTAGATGGTGTTACTATGCTTATGCTGTTCACTAACTTCCTTTTTTCACTCCAAAATTTGTTTGTGAGAGTCATTCACTTTGTTGCGTGTGGCTGTGAAGGATTCATGTTTACACTAAGTGACGATATTGCAATTTATGTTTTCACTCTCCTGATGATGGAAATTTAGATTGTTTCTAATTTTTCACTGTTAAAATCAATGTTGCTATAGACATTTCTGTATATGTTTCTTGTACATGCAGGAAGAATTTCTTTACTAGTTTACAGAAGAGTGAGGTTACCGGGTCTTAGGTAGGGCATGTGTTCGCTTTTATTAGGTCATGCCAAGTTTCTTTCCAGACCAATTGTAATAATTTACATTTCCTCTGGCTGTAAATGAGAGTTCCTGTTATATCATATCCTCAGCAACATGTAATGTCATCAGATTTTTAGTTCCTGCCAATCTGACAAAAATTAAAATGGTATGTCATTGTGGTTTTTATTTGCATTTTTTTCTTTCTTTTTTTTTTGAGATGGAATTTGGCTCTATTTCCCAGGTGGAGTGCAGTAGCGTGATCGTGGCTCACGTCAATCTCTGCCTCCCAGATTTAAGCAATTCTCCTGCCTGAGTCTCCCGAGTAGCTGGGATTACAGGCACCTGCCACCACCCCCGGCTAATTTCCATATTTTCAGTAGAGATGGGGCTTCGCCATGTTGGCCAGGTTGGTCTTGAACTCCTGACCTCAGGTGCTTCACCCACCTTGGCCTCCCAAAGGGCTGGGAGTACAGGTGTGAGCCACCGCATTGACTGTGAAGTTAAGCGCCTCATATTCTCCACAGCACTCACTTCAATCAAATTTCCTGCCCCAAGCTTCTCCATTTCCCCAGAATCTCCTGAAATTTGGTCAACTTTCAGTGTGAATTACAGCAACTCCAGGAAACATTTCTCAGCACTGGAACTGCTGGACAAACGCTTCTACAGGACTTACATGTGATGACGCTTTTGATGCTCATGACAAACCTGCAGCAAAGATTGATGACCTACATTTTATAGATGAGAAAACAGAATCAGAGGGGTTAGGAACTTGCCCAAAGACACACAGCTGGGACGCGGCACGCTCCTAGTCAGGTGCTCTTCACTCCTCGGTAGGAGACCGAAGAGGCTGGGGCCTGCAGTGCTGTGTTAGACCATTCTTGCATTGCTATAAACAGATACCTGAGACTGGGTCATTGTAAAGAAAAGAGGTTTCATTGGTTCACGGTTCTGCAGGCTGTACAAGCATGTTGTAAGCATCTGCTTGGCTTCTGATGAGGAGGCCTTCAGGGAGCTTTTAATCAAGGCAAAAGGTGAAGCAGGAGCAGACAGATGCCATAGTGAGAGCTGGAGCAAAAGAGAGAAGGGGGGAGTACCACACAGTTCTAAACAATTAGATCTGAGGCGAACTCACTCATCACCAAGGGGATGGCGCTAAGCCATTCCTGAGGAAACCCGCCCCCGTGATCCAATCACCTCCCACCAGGCCCACCCTCCCACATCGGGGATCACATTTCAACATGAGATTTGGGTGAGACAAATATCCAAATCATATCAAGGGGTGCCTGTAGCAGGAAGCCTCCTAGGACACCTGTCCTCGCAGGGAACACACACGGTGGTCCAATCTGTATCGGTGGATAGAGTGCTGTTGCCCTCGGGGAGTCAGCCTGCGTGCAAAGACCTAAAAGGGGATGGATTCGGGGCGGAGAGGGCAGTGGAATTAGGAAAGACCCCGCTTGGTGCTGTGGGAGCCTGAGGAGGCAGTGGTGGAGAAAGTCTGTGTTTTAAAGCTGATGTTTCCCAGAAGTAAGCAGCTTGTTTTAAACAATGTTAAATATCCCTGGACCCCCTAGTGAAAAAACGAGGCCCTTTCATCACTTGCCCTGCTGATGGAGGAGGCAAGAATCTCAAGTTGGTACTAGTACGTCTAAAACATTCTTCTTTTTTTTTTTTTTTTTTTTTGAGACAGAGTGTCTTGCTGTGTTGCCCAGGCTGGAGTACAGTGGTGCGATCTTTGCTTACTGCAACCTCCACCTCCTGGATTCAAGAAATTCTCCTCTCTCAGCCTCCCGAGTAGCTGGGATTACAGGCACACAGCACCACACACAGCTAATTTTTGTATTTTTAGTAAGACGGGGTTTCACCATGTTGGCCAGGCTGGTCTCAAACTCCTGACCTCAAATGATCCTCCCACCTTGGCCTCCCAAAGTGCTGGGATTACAGGCGTGAACCAATGTGCCTGGCCTCCCTTTCTTAAGTTTAAACAAAGACAAACCACATGTCCAGCTTCTAGGACTCTCAGGCAGGTAGTAGCATCTCACTAAAATTCAATTGCTGCCCTTGATTTTCTTGTATTTAGTTGTTACGTTTTATTGTATTTAGTTTTATGATAAGTTGATTGTTCTGTTTAAGTAGCACTTACATAACCTCTACTAAATGCCGCGCACTGTTCTAAATGCTTTATAAATGTTGACTAATTTAATTCTTCCAGGGACCTATGAGGCAGCTACTGTGATTATTGTTATTCTCATTTTATGGGTGAGGATGTTGAGGCCCAGAAAGGTTAAGCAAACTGCCCGAGGTCACAAAATCTGTAAGTGGCAGAGCTGAGATTTGAACTGAGACTGGCCAGCTCCGCAGCCTGTGTCTTAAACAGTGTGGCACACACTGCCTGTCTATTTCATGCCAGTTATCTGTTGATGGTTGTGATATAATATTTTTGAGACATGGTTATTAGGGTAACAAATAGAAGGCAAGGTAAGCTCAATAGCAAGTGGATAATTAATTGCACCAGCGAAAACCTCGAAGGCAATAGACCAGTGGCAGGAGTTCTGGAACACTCCAGCATGGCTGCAGGGATACAGCATGTGGACCGTAAAAGCTGAGTTGAGAGGGTGGGAGGGGAAAGGTGTTGGAGGGGGAGGAGTCTGCTCTGGCAGAAGCAGAGATGCATGACAGAGCCTGGGCTGCTGGGGAGACGATGAGTAATTCAGGGCAGTCAGCCAGTAATGGCAGGAAACCCGTGGACTGGTACAGCTCTTCACAGTCCATGAAGCACTACCACATCTGCTTTCTCACAGCCACTCCTTCACTGCCAGGTGCAGTGAGTGCTATGGTCCCCATTTCAGAGACGGCAGCTGAGTTTAGAGAGTAAAAGAGCCAGAGAAGAGCTACTATTGGTTCCAAGATCTTCTGGCTTCAAATTCTGAGCCCTTTTCTCTACTCCACTGTGTCATGGATCTTTGGTGGCAAGAGACAGAAATAGAATTCAACATGATTGAGCAACATAGGTGGTTTTTGGCTCATGGAAATGAGAAATCCACAGGGTGGACATCAGATATGGCTGGATCCAGGACCTCATATGATGTCATGGGGACTCGATCTGTATTTCTCAGTATGGATGTCATTTTTCAAAGAGGCTTTCTCTAACAGGGGACAAAGATGGCTACAAGCTCTCCGCAGACACCAAAAAAAGTGCCAGTTTTCTAGAAAAAAAAAAAAACCGGTGCCCAAGTTGACATCCATCCCTGATGCAATCACTGTGGTCAGACAGATGGGTTTCTTTGATTGGCCAAGCGTGGGTCAGGAGCCCACTTTGTGGGGCATGGGGTGGAGTCAGCCTCATGCAAATCACTAAAGGCAGCTCAGATCGAGGAGCTCTTTGGGGAAGAGACGCCGGGCAGGCAGCAGCAGCAGGTACCCCCTCCACATCCCTAGTGCTCTGTAATATAGGCAGAGGTAAGAAATTAGGAGGGCTGAGGAGTTTTTTGTCTGTTTACTTTTTTAAAGACAGGGCCTCACTCTTTCATTCAGGCTGGAGTGCAATGGTGCAATCACGGCTCACTGCAGCCTGGACCTCCTACACTCAAGCAATCCTCCTTCCTCAGCCTCCTGAGTAGCTGGGACCACAGGGGTGCACCACCTGGCTAACGTATTCTTACTTCTATTTTTATTTTTGGTAGAGACAAAGTCTTGCTATGTTGGTCAAGGTGGGGATGAGGAATCTTGAATCTGGGCAAAGGAATTCGCACTTTCTGCTGTGCTGTGGTCAAGATAAAGCCATCAGGGAGTGACGGGGGACAGAGCTGTGTCAGGGCTCACGCTGTGGCTGGGGTGATGGATGTGGACAGATAGCAGGGGGGCAGACACAGACTCCCCCTCCTGCGATCAGAGGCCACATCTTCAAAGCGTGGTAATGGGGCCTCTACAGGGGTTGGAATCACACAAGATCCATATTCCTAAAAGCAGTTTGAAACCGCATCTGCCCCAGCGTTATTTTATTTGAATAGCGATGCTATTGCTTAGGATGACACTGCAGTTAAATTTTTAAGTGCATTTATTTATAGAAAATATATTAAAATGTGTATTAGAATAAACAGCAGTGCACACAATGTACCAATATGGTCAAAATTTTGGAAGTGAGATATTTGGGCATCTCTTGGCTGCATCATTCTGAGACCCCTCCATTTCTGATGCTCTACATTCTTACCAATTACAGCTGCTAGTTGAGTGTTTATGCGATGGGGGCCATGCCCAGGGTTTTATGCAAATCACCTTCTTGAATTCTCATAAGAAGCCTGGAAGCAGGTCTTGCTGTTTCCCACGTTACAAGGCTCAGAGTGGGCGGGGGACTGGCCTGGAGCCACACAGCTGGTCATCTGAACCTCCCTGGCCCCCAGCCCGTGCCCTGCATCAGTGGTTCTTTGGTGACTTTGTGAAGGAGGTCAGAGGGAACTATGGATGGGGCCAGGATCTTTGGGAAGATCCTGGCACAGAGGCGGAGGGTCTTCCCTGTGTGGAGATGGCACCTAGAGAAAGCCAGCCTATCACTTGCTTCCTGCAGGGGGCATCTCTGTTGGGTTTAGCTTTTAGCTCCATTCTTTTTTTTTTTTTTTTTTTTTTTTTGAGACGGAGTTTCGCTCTTGTTACCCAGGCTGGAGTGCAATGGCGCGATCTCGGCTCACCGCAACCTCCACCTCCTGGGTTCAAGCAATTCTCCTGCCTCAGCCTCCCAAGTAGCTGGGACTACAGGCACGCGCCACCATGCCCAGCTAACTTTTGTATTTTTAGTAGAGACGGGGTTTCACCATGTTGACCAGAATGGTCTCGATCTCTTGACCTTGGCCTCCCAAAGTGCTGGAATTACAGGCGTGAGCCACCGTGCCCGGCCAAGCTTTTAGCTCCATTCTTGCCTGCGGGGGCTGGTCTGGGAGCCTGGCATTGCCAGCCTGGTGGGTCATTCCTCTGCCCAAGACAGCAAAAGCCACTCTTCCCGGATAAACACACTCTGTCCCCCAGAGGTTCCTTCTCCATCCTGGCCTGAATTAGGAGGTCGGGTTGCCTCTGTTTGGTCAGGCCTAGATTTCCTAGCATGCTCCCCTATGGGCCAATCTGGGCTTTGTGATGGAGTAAGAAGGCTCATTATTGAGCTAACATTATCTTAAGTATTCAGCAGGGGTCTCCTTTGTGGACTAACTTTGGATTTATTATTCAGTAAGAAGCCAATTTATTGATGGCCAAGCACAGTGGCTCATGCCTATAACCCCAGCACTTTGAGAGGCTGAGGCGGGCAGATCACCTGTGGTCAGGAGTTCGAGACCCGCCTGGCCCACATGGCGAAACCCCGTCTCTACTAAAAATACAAAAATTAGCTGGGCATGGTGGTGGGGACCCGTAACCAGCTACTTGGGAAGCTAAAGCAGGAGAATCGCTTGAACCCAGGAGGTAGAGGTTGTAGTGAGCCAACATTGCGCCACGGCACTCCAGCCTGGGCAACAGAGTGAGACACTGTCAAATTAAAAAAAAAAAGCCAATTTATTGGGCTATCAACTTGGATGTTTATGGGAAGGTGAAAATTGCTTCTCAGCAGATGCTATTTTACAAACTAGTTCTTTCTTTTTCCCTCTCTCCCTCCCTCCCTTTCTCTCTTTTCCCTCCCCCCTTTCTTCTTTCTTTCTTTCTTATCTTTTTTGGAGACGGAGTTTTGCTCTTGTTGCACAGGCTGGAGTGCAATGGCATGATCTCAGCTCACCGCAACCTCCGCCTCCCAGGTACAAGCGATTCTCCTGCCTCGCTCAGCCTCCTGAGTAGTTGGGATTACACCCATGTGCCACCACACCCAGCTAATTTTTGTATTTTTAGTAGAGACAGGGCTTCACCATGTTGGTCAGGCTGGTCTCGAACTTCTGACCTTGTGATCCGCCTGCCTCAGCCTCCCAAAATTCTGGGATTACAGGCGTGAGCCACCGCGCCTGGCCTTCTTTCTTCTTTAGAGAGATAAATACATAAGTTTAATTTCACACACAATGCTATATTGATAGGCTCAGCAAAGGCAAAATAGTCAGCAATCTCCTCACTCTTTAAATTCACCTTCTGCTGGAAATGGTGGCACACACCTGTCATCCGAGCACTTTGAGAGGCCAAGGAGGAGGATTACTGGAGCCCAGGAGTTCGAGACCAGGCCGGGCAACATAGCAAGACATCATCTCTACAAAAATGTTTTCAAAATGAGCCGGGCGTGGTGGCATGTGCCTTTAGTCCCAGCTACTCAGGAGGCTGACGTAGGAGGATTGCTTGAGCCCAGGATGTTGAGGCTGCAGTGAGCCGTGATTGTGCCACTGCACTCCAGCCTGGGCAACAGATATGACCCATCTCTAAAAATATTAAAATAAAATCATGAAATGAATTCACTTCGCATTTGGGACGCGATGGCGGGGCAGGAAGAAGGTAGGAGAAGGGATTCTCAGGGTGAATCTGCCATTTCCAAGACGTGGGGAGTTCTTCAGGTCATCCACAGGGGCCCCCAGGATCTTGCTTTTTCTTAAGACAGTTCCCAGAATCCGGGGGCAAGTCTGCCTGGGAAGAGACAGGATGAGGGGAGGCAGGGGGAGCCCTGAACCCTGCCTGGGCTCACCCTCCGCTGTTGTCTCTTGCAGGTCCGTGGGAGTCAGCATGCCGCGTGGCTCGGCCGTCCTCTTGCTTCTGCTGCTGCTCCAGGGAGGTACGTGGCTGCCCCGTGGTCTGCAGGTGGGGAGGGCCCCCATCCCAGAGCTGAGCTGGGGCTGTGCTGGCTTTGTGGGCACAAAAACACAGCTACAGTCCACAGATCCAGAATGGATGGCACCCGTGCCCTTGAGGCCGACACAACTCCAGTAGCGGGCTCCCCACTAACCAGAGTCCATCCACCAAAGTGCTCCATGAACCAGAAGTGGTACACGTGAGTCTCAGGTGGCTCAGCCCGAGGGCTGTGTCTTCGGGTCACGCTGTGGGAATGAGAGGCTCCATCCCTTATTCCCCCTGCGCTCTGCCTTGGCTGGCTCCCAACTCTCTGAGTGAGGAAGTTCTGCCTTCTGTCTAACCTCAGTTTCTCCTTCTATAATGACTCTCCTTGGAAATGTTTTTCAACAATTGCTGGGCTGGGTGGGGGTGGCTCATACCTGTAATCCCAGTAGGTCGCTTGAGCTCAAGACTAGCCTGGGCAACATGGCAAAACACTGTCTTTACAAAAAAGAAAAGCCGGGCATGGTGGCACACA
The DNA here is from genome assembly GCA_036589455.1 of Ateles fusciceps. Taxonomy (NCBI): domain Eukaryota; kingdom Metazoa; phylum Chordata; class Mammalia; order Primates; family Atelidae; genus Ateles; species Ateles fusciceps. Next base: position 2,205,166 of record JAZHEH010003064.1, read on the forward strand.
CTTGTAGCCCCAGCTTCTTAGGGGCTGAGGCAGGAGGACTGCTTGAAGCTGGGAGGTGGAGGTTGCAGTGAGTCAAGGGGACACCACTGTACTCTATCCAGCCTGGGCCACAGAGTGAGACCCTCTCTAACAACAGCAAACAAAAAAAAAGAAACAATCGCTGGATTCTTAGCAGGCACTGATGGCTCCTGGGTTGGGGACAGGAGGAAGAGCCAAAAGGAGACCAAATCTTGGTAGGCAGCCCCCGGGGGACCAGATGTTGAGGTCAGAAGGGACCATGTTAGAAAGCAGAGCTGGGAAGGGCAGGAGTCTGACTGAGGGGGCGCTGTCTAGGACCAAGAGATCCCGGAGGCCTTCCTGGAGGAGGGGGCCATGAGGAGGCAGGATCCAGCACAGGCTTGTGTGGAGGCTGGCCTAGGGGCAGGGGGAGGAACTGAACGGCTGCTCTGCTGACTCATGGGCATTTTTCTCTGGTTTTTACCAGAAGACTCAGCACCTCAAATAGCTCCTTCAGGAAACAGATGTCAAGCTTTGATTTTCCCTTTCTGAGTGGCGATCATCCCCTTCTGGGTTCTAAAAAGCCTTTGGGTCACCCACCGTGGCTCCACATCTGGCAGGTGCAGCTAACAAGCCCAGCCTGCAGGCAGAGCTGGGAGCATCATCTCATTCCAGTCTCCCAACAGCCCTGCAAGGCCCCTGTTGTAATGACGCCCAGCTTTTCAGTTGAGGAAACTGAGGCTCAGAGAGGCTAAGGGACAGGTGCATGGCCACATCACTGGGCAGAGGCAGAGCTGGGATCACTTCCCTGCTCTTGGGGTCTTGGTCTGTTTGTGCTGCTGTGACTGAATATGTGAGACTGGGTCATTTATAAATAATAGACATGTATTGCTCACAGTTGTGGGGGCTGGGAAGTCCAAGGTCAAGGCATCAGCTTTGGTTCCGGTGATAGCCCCATCTTTGCTGCTGCTTTTTGTTTTTTTCTGAGACCGAGTCTTGCTTTCTCACCCAGTCTGGAGTGCAATGGCGCAATCTCAGCCCACTGCAACCTCTGCTTCCCAGGTTCAAGCGATTCTCGTGCCTCAGCCAACCAAGTAACTAAGATTATAGGCACACACCATGGCTAATTTTTGTATTTTTAGTAGAGATGGGGTTTCACCGTGTTGACCAGGCTGGTCTTGAACCCCTGACCTCAAATGATCCGTCCACCTGGGCCTCCCAAAGCGCTGGGATCACAGGCCTGAGCCACCACACCTGGCCCCCATCTTTGCTTCTAAGACACCACCTTGAGTGCTGCACCTTCCAGAGCGGATGCAAGCTGGGTTCTCATGTGGCAGAAGGGACAGAAGGGCAAGCGGGCTGAATGTCGGGCTCCTCCAGCCCTCTTATAGGATCAATAATTCATTCGGGGGGCTCTGCTTCCATGACTTAATCGCCTCCTAGAGTTCCTGCCTTTTAATACGATCACGTTGGCAACTTGAGTCTCAGCATATGAATTCTGGGGGGGACAGAGACATTCAAACCATAGCCTGGCCTTCACCACCACGCTGTGCTTGCTATCTGTCGAGTGATCGCTGTGTCCGGGCAGCGTGTGCTGCACAGGCGCGATCTCATCTCAACACCTCGGCACCCTCTAGGGCAAGCAGCATCTCCGGCTTCCACGTGAGGAGGAGAAGCAGTTTTGAGTCATGTGTTTACAGTCACAGAGCTGGGGACGGCACAGCCACTGTGCGCCTCTCACTGCCTCCTGCACGCTGTCACACACTGTGGCTGGGGGCACTAACCATGAATTTTCCCACCCTCTCATCCCTGGTGCCACCTCCAGGCCAGTTCAGAGGCTGCTGTTGCCTCCCCCAAGTCTGGAAACAAACGCTGTCCCTTGGTAGCTTTGAACCTGGCTAGGAATGGCAGCTCCTCTCCCAATTCCTAGAGCCCTGAGAAAGAACCACAAAGATATAAACGCAGAGACCACACAGCTACTGAGAGGCTCTGGGTTGAGGCTTTGTCAAAATCAGTCCTGTTTCCTCTGCCAAGTGCAGGAACTAGCTCCTCTGCATCCCACCCACCAGTCCTGTGTGCCTCCCCCGAGGAAAGCCCCTCCTAGAGCAAGATTTATTTCCATGACTCAGACCCCTTGGTAGCCACTGCCTGGAGAGCTGTGTTGAGAAGGATTCTGAGGTCCCACCTAGGGGAGAGAGGGCTGTGATCCATTAGCAATGCCTGCCATGTGTGCCGCTGTGAAAAACTAGCACAGACTAGGTGTTTTCTTCCCTGGTGAGTGTCTCAGCAGCTCAGACCAAGAGAGACGAGAGGCGTGGTCTAGTCTTGGAGCCTCGGTGTTCTCATCTCTAAAATGGACTAAAGGATGTTTCCAGCCACAGTATTCTTGACTCTGAATATAGGTTCTGTCCTAGAGTGAGAGCCAAGAAGGGAACGTACCACCACCACCTCGTGGGTCTCCATTAGTCAAGGAAAATTAGGAAAAAGCCACTGAAAATGAACCCACTTAAAAAGAGGAACAAGGCCAGGCATGATGGCTCATGCCTGTAATCCCAGCACTTTGGGAGGCCGAGGTGGGTGGATTGCTTGAGGTCAGGAGATTGAGACCAGCCTGGGCAACATGGTGAAACCTCATCTCTACGAAACACAAGAATTATCCATGCGTGATGGTGTACAACTACAGTCCCAGCTACTCGGGAAGCTGAAGTGGGAGGATTGCTTTAGGCCAGGAGGTGGAGGCTGCAGTGAGCTGAGATTCCACCACTGCACTCCAGCCTGGGTGACAGAGCAAGAGACCCTATCCCCCCCCCCTCAAAAAAGAGATGGAAGGTACAGGTTTCTAGTAAATAGCAGCAAAACATAGTGGAATTGGCATTCGAATATACAAAACAAAACTACAAGTTATTCCACTGATTGTCCAACATTTAACAAAATTTAGATGATAATTGCATCCCCTGTTTTAGAACACAGAGAAAATGTTTGGGGACTGGGATGAAAAGGTACTAAGTCTTCCAGCAATATTGCCGCATAGGGCAATAAATTGATGACTTCTTGGTGTCAGTGGGGGTGTCATTCTGGCCGTAGGATAACGCAGACGTTTCTGCAAAAGTGTCAGAGGGCTTCTCAGTTCTCTCACGGTTTTCCTACTCCTTGGAGCGTCCCTGAATCTCCGAGGACGCGTGTCCCGTGGAACCAGCTTCTGCAGAGCCCAGGCCTCCTCCTTGTCTGGGTGTTGGGACGTTTTCAGCATGAGGCCCTGACCCTCTCGGGCTGTGTGGGTGTGCACTGGCGGAGTGCCTGCCGCATCTGGGGGCATCTACGATATTGCCATTCTGAGTGGGAGCTTGGCTGGGGGGGGGACACAGACCTAGTGACTGGGTGCAGGGCTCCGGGGGAGGGTGCTGAGCTGGGGGACCAGCTAGTTTTATATTATTTGCCATCACGAGTGTCCCGTCTTCGTAGCCAGCCTTGAAAGGTTGGTGCTCAAACAAAGAATTCGCAGGTGGTGAGGCCCCAGGCTTATACCTTAGCAGCCCTTGGGTCCTCATGTTCATCCAGGCCCAGGGACTCCTGCACCCACTCTTCCTCCAGCCCTCGAGGGGGATGGAGAGGAAGCCCTGCAGTCTCAAGCCACCCCACACTGAGGCCTCTCTCCCCCATAATCCTCCAGGCTGGGGCTGCCCCGCCCTCGTCTGCTACACAGATTACCTCCAGACGGTCATGTGCATCCTGGAGATGTGGGACCTCCACCCAGCACGCTGACCCTCACCTGGTAAGTGGCTGGGCCTTGCCAGTCCCCGGGGATGCAACCCACGGTGCCTGCTCAATGATTCCACCCCTAGGAGGCCGCTGTGCGTGGAGGACCACAGGGCCCGCCTTGCAGATGACCACTCAGGGCTCACAGGACTTGAAAAGTCAGGAGCCCCCAGGGTTGATACTATCCACCCGCTGCAAAGGCCACTCTCTTGCCCACACAGGCCAGGCCATGGTTTTGAGACCCCAGGATGCCCAGTCTCCTGCATAATTTTTCAAGCACTTAGTAGGTACCAGGCCCCCAGCTACATGTTTCCCATGAATGGTCACTCCCAACCCTCACAATGATTACTCCCATTTTACAGATGAGGACATTGAGGTTCAGAGAGGTTAAGCAATTCACCCAAGGTCACACAGCCGGTGAATGCTGGAGTTGGGATTCAAAATCAAACCCCACAACTCCAAGGTCCATGGGTCCCTTTGAGTCCATATGCAGCTCAGGATAAAGAAGAGCATCCGTTATCCATCAGCTCATTCATTCATTCAAAACACATTTATAGGCCGCATGCAGTGGCCCAAGCTTCTAACCACTTTGGGAGGCTGAGGAGGAGGATCATTTGAGCCCAGGAGTTTGAGACCAGCCTGGGCCACATCCAAAATTCTGTCGCTACAAAAAATAAATCAGTCGGGCGTGGTGGCACCATCCTGCAGTCCCAGCTACTTGAGAGTCTAAGGCAGAAGGACCAAGCTCAGAAGGTCAAGACTGCAGTGAGCCATGATCGCCACTGTACTCCAGCCTGGACAACAGAGCAAGATCCCATCTCAAACCAAAACAAAGCATGTATTAAGTTCTTGCCAAACACTATTGCAGGCACTGGGGATTCAGCAGAGCAAGCCTGACCAGGGACCAGATACCCTAGAACTAATGTACCGCAGACAGAAGCACAGAACATCCAACAGGGTGTTTTCTCTTTTTTCTTTCTTTCTCTTTTGAGACAGGGCCTTGCTCTGTTGCCCAGGCTGGAGTGTAGTGGTGTGATCAGAACTCACTATAGTCTCGACCTCTTGGACTCAAGCAATCCTTCCCCCTCAGCCTCCCAAGTAGCTGGGACTACAGGCATGCACCACCATACCTGGAAGATATTTGTAGTTTTTGGAAAGACAGCGTTTTGCCATGTTGCCCAGGCTGGATTCAAACTCCTGGGCTCAAGTGATCTGCCCACCTCAGCCTCCCACAGTGCTGGGATTACAGGCCCAAACACAGGCTACTTTTTTTTTTTTTTTTTTTTTTTTTTTTGAGACAAAGTCTCACTCGGTCACCCAGGCTGGAGTGCAGTGGTACGATCTTGGCTCACTGCAACCTCCACTTCCTGGGTTCAAGCGATTCTCCTGCCTCAGCCTCCCAAGTATTTGGGATTACAGGTGCGCACCACCACACCCAGCTAATTTTTGTATTTTAAGTAGAGACAGGGTTTTGTTATGTTAGCCACGCTGGTCCCGAACTCCTGGCCTCAAGGGATCTGCCCACCTAGGCCTCTCAGAGTGTTGGGATTACAGGCATGAGACCCTGTGCCCTGCCCCAAACAGAATACTTTCTAATAACGATGGGTGCTATAAAGAACGGGACACTGGACCTCAGGCAGAGGGAACACGTCCTCTGGTGAGAAGTAGCCAGCCAGCCAGCAGGGGAAAAGCCATTCCAGGCAGAGGGCACTGCCAGTGCAAAGGCCCTGCAGGAGAAGAGCTGCTGAGTTTGAGGAATAGGGAGGTCAGTGTGGCTGGACTGGGGTGAGGCAGGGTGGGGGGGTCAATAGCAAGCAAGTGCAGGCTGGGCGGCTTGGAAAGCATTTATTCAGCAGGAACTTTTACTCCAGCCAATTTAGCAGATAACTCAGTCTACATATCCCTGTTGGGCCTAGAGAGCGGTCGTGTTCAGAACCTGAACATCTAGATAGGGGAAATTAATATCTGGTGAACTCCTATATATACTTCAAAACCCATCATTTTTGTCCGGTGGGAGTTAAAAAGCCACAGCATTTTCCCTAACCCCATCCCACCAGCTTTCTTGGAAGTTCAACCAGAGTAGGAGATGAGGTTCATTTAGCTCTTATCCTAGCCCTCAGCACAGACTCTTATGAGGTATTTGGTGGATGTTGGGGCCGGGTGCAGTGGCTCACACCTGTAATCCCAGCACTTTGGGAGGCTGAGGTGAGCAGATCACTTGAGCCCAGGAGTTTGAGACCAGCCTAGGCAACATGGCGGGACCCCCATCTCTACAGAAAATACAGAAAGTTAGCTGGGCATGGTGGTGCATGCATGTAGTTCCAGCTACACAGAAGGCTGAGGTAGGAGGATCAGCTGAGCCCAGGAAGGTCGAGGCTGCAGTGAGCCATGATCACACCATGACATTCCGGCCTGGGGGGACAGAACGAGACTGTCTCAAAAAAGTGGACACTGGACAGAAAGGAGAGAAGGAAACCCAAAATACCTAGCACCCTTCCTGTGGGACAGCCATCTGGTTGTTGGGACCGACTGGGACAGATTTAGGCTTGGTCCAAGAAAGAATGGCCCAAATTTCCAAAACTGAGAGCTGCTGTGCTAAATGAGGTAGTGAGTTCCCGGTCCCTGGGAGGTATGTAAGCTGAGCCTGGACACAACTCACCAGGGTTGCTGCAGGAGAGGGGATACCTTCCCTGGGAAAAGGTTGGTTGGACCAGGTGACCCCCGCCCAGCCCCCGCCCTCAAATCCCTCCCAGCCCTGAGAGTCTAAGCTTCTGCCCTGGCCCTGAACGTTGAGCCACCGCCATCCCCCCTGCCCCGGCTTCCAGCCATGACCAGCTGCTCTGTCCTTGAAGGCAAGACCAGTATGAAGAGCTGAAGGACGAGGTCACCTCCTGCAGCCTCCACAGGTCGGCCCACAACGCCACGCATGCCACGTATACCTGCCACATGGATGTGTTCCACTTCATGGCCGATGACATTTTCAGTGTCAACATCACAGATCAGTCTGGCAACTACTCCCAGGAGTGTGGCAGCTTTGTCCTGGCTGAGAGCAGTGAGTATCCTGAGCCCCCAGGCTTAGGGTGGGGCTCAGTCTTAGCACACCACAGCCCCAGCCTCTCCAGGCTCAGGTGATTCTCCCACCCCAGCCTCCCGAGTGGCTGGGACAACAGGTGTGTGCCACCATGCCCAGCTAATTTTTGTATTTTTAGTAGAGATGTGGTCTTGCCATATTGCTCAGGCTGGTCTCAAACTCCCGGGCTCAAGTGATCCACCCGCCTCCCAAAGTGCTAGGATTATAGGTGGGGGCTGGGCCCCCTACTTGCTGCCCTCTGGGCCAGCTCTTTCCCTTCCATCAGATCTAACCTATGTCCTATGTCCTCCCCATGTCTTAGACTTCTGCTTTTGAGTTGCACTATTTTTTACTAAAGTGTGAAGGGTTGATATTAGGTTTGAGCGATATGGAAGGAGCTGGGCTGTGACCCGGGACTTCTGGGCTCATGTTCTGGCTCAGCCCTGCCCCTCTGTGTGACCACGGATGAGGCACACCTACCTCTGGGACAGTTTCCCTGTTTGTAGAGCAAATGTCCTTTTAACCCTGACTCTCTGGGATCCTATCCCCACAATAAGGTGAGTGGAGGACACTGAGTCACACAAAAAAACCCTCCTGGGTTTCTTCCCCTTCATAAGCTCCAGGGAGGCCTGGAATTTCCCTCCAGGCTGGAGGTAGAGGAGGGTCCCAGGGGTAGGAGGGCCTGGTTGGTGGAAGCAGTTGTATCTGTGAGTTCAGAACCAGGGCAGGTGGCAGGGCGAGGTGGCTCACACCTGGAACTCCAACACTTTGGGAGGCTGAGGCAGGAGAATTGCTTGAACCTGGGAGTTCGAGATCAGCCTGGGCAATATAGTGAGACCTCATCTCAAAACAACACAAAAAGAGAACCAGGGTAGGGACCAGGCATGGTGGCTCATTCCTGTAATCCCAGCACTTTGGAAAGCCAAGGCGGGTCGATCATTTGAGGTCAGGAGTTGGAGACCAGCCTGGGCAACAAGGTGAAACCCCATCTCTACTAAAAACACAAAATAATTAGCCAGGCGTGGTGGCGCACGCCTGTAATCCCAGCTACTTGGGACGCTGAGGCAGGAGAATTGTTTGAACCTGGGAGACGGAGGTTGCAGTGAGCCACGATCACGCCACTACATTCCAGCCTGGGCGACAGAGTGAGACTCCATCTCAAACAAAACAAAACAAAACCAGGGCAGGCCATGGAAGGGCCTGGAAGGTTACTTTGGCGTGGCGGGCATGGGGTGTGTGTGTGTGTGTGTGTGTACCCAAAGCAGCCCCAGAGGCAAACACACGCTGCAAAAAGAGCCTGTCCTCGGGCAGTCCTCGCCCCCAGGCTTGGGAGTTTCTGCCCTGAGATTCCCAGTGGAGGGGCTGGGTGATAAGAAGGTGTCTGTGATTCACACTCTGGGGGGCCAGGTTTGCACCTCTTTGCTGAGTGGGTGTCACACCACAGAGGGCGAGAGTAAACACAGCACACTCACGCACATTCCCAGGGTCACAGACTCACACACACACACACAGACTCATAGATGCACCTTCAAACTCGGAGATGTCTCCCCAGCCCCAGCCTGCATGGCAAGGACAGAGGCCCACACTGTCTGTCTTGCTCTTTTTTTTTTGAGACAGAGTCTCCCACTGTCACCTGGGCTGGAGTGCAGTGGTGCCATCTCGACTCACTGCAATCTCCACCTCCCAGGTTCAAATGATTCACCTGCCTCACCCTCCCGAGTAGCTGGGATTACAGGCATGCACCACTGTGCCCAGCTAATTTTTGTATTTTTAATAGAGATGGGGTTTCACCACACTGGCCAGGATGGTCTCGATCTCCTGACCTCGGGATCCGCCCACCTTGGCCTCCCAAAGTGCTGGGATTACAGGCATGAGCCACCACGCCCGGCCTCTTTTGCTCTCTCTCTCTCTCTCACACACACACACACACACACACATGCACACACACTCTAACATACATTAACATCACGCACACACACATGCACTCTCTTACACACATGCACACTCACGCACACGGACACATGCACGCTCTCACACATGTGCACACACATGCACACACATACATACATGTAGTTGCACACACTCTCTCACACACACACACACACACACACACACACTCTTTCTCTCTCACAGCCCCACGGATCTGGGATACAGGATATGAGGTCCCCCCGCACACTCATGCACCATCTGGAGCAGGGGTCCCTCCAGCCTCTCCGAGTGAACCGAGGCAGCAGCAGCCCCACCGCCGAGGCCACCCCACACCCCTCACCCCTCACCCCCACAGCTTCTCAGAAGCAGAGAACTCAGGGCGGAGAAGGGATCCTTGCCACTTCTCTTACAGCGTGAATCCAAGCATTTCTCTTTGGCATCCCCTCCCTCCCTGCCAGGATCTGCAGCTAGCCTGGGCCCAGCTGGGGCAGTAAGTGATTCTTCTCTTTTCTTTTCTTTTTTTTTTTGAGACGGAGTCTTGCTCTGTCGCCAGCACTGGAGTGCAGTGGCGCAATCTCGGCTCACTGCAATCTCCACCTCCCGGATTCAAGCGATTCTCCTGCCTCAGCCTCTCACATAGCTGGGATTACAGGTGCCCACAACCACACCCAGCTAATTTTTTGTATTTTTAGTAGAGATGGGGTTTCACCATGTTGGCCAGGCTGGTCTCAAACTCCTAACCTCATGATCCACCTGCCTCGGCCTCCCAAAGTGCTGGAATTATAGGCCTGAGCCACCGCACCCAGCCAGTAAGTGATTTTCTGACCACCTCCTACACAGGGTCCCTTTCCCCTCCTGGGTCCCAGGCCTCACTGGGCTGAGCAGCCCCACTTCCCGATCCCCAGGCTTTGCAGACATCTCCGGAGCACTCACGGGGCAGTTCTCAGTACCCTGGTGTCCACTGGGACTGATCTTCACCCAGGCCACACAGGGAAGCCCGGAGCCGGCCTCCACCTGCCCAAGGGAAGACAAAGAGGGGTTAGAAACGATTTCAGTCACATACATCCCATCGCTGGAACAGCAACAGCAACAGCTCAGTATTCACCATGGCATTCTGTAAAATGTGCACCTAGGCCGGGCACGGTGGCTCACGCCTGTAATCCCAGCCCTTCGGGAGGCGGAGGTGGGCGGATCACAAAGTCAAGAGATCGAGACCATGCTGGCCAACATGGTGAAGCCCTGTCTCTACTAAAAATACAAAAAAACCTGGGCATGGTGGCCTATGCCTGTAGTCCCAGCTACTTGGGAAGCTGAGGCAGGAGAATCTCTTGAACCCGGGAGGCAGAGGTTGCAGTGAGCTGAGATCCAGCCTGGTGACAGAGCGAGACTCCATCCCCACCAAAGAAAAACAAAACAAGACAAAACAAAAAAAGTGCACCTCTGTCACCTCGGGGTGTGGTGGGAGCCCTCAGCTGTGTTTCAGGGTCACAGGTAGCCTCAGAGCTCCTTTCTGGAAGCCTTGAAATGTTCATTTGTTAATTTGACAAATGTATATGAATATATTACAGCCCATTGCTGCCTGGAACTCCTGGGCTCAAGCGACCCTCCCAGTTCAGCCTCCTGAGCAGCTGGGACTACAGGTGCACATCACCATGCCTGGCAAATTTTAAATTTTTTTGTAGAGCTGGGATCTTGCTGTGTTGCCCAGGCTGGTCTTAAACCCCTGGACTCAAGCAATCCTCTTGCCTCAACCTCCCAAAGTGCTGAGATTTTAGGCATGAGTAACCTCACCCAGCCTAATTTGCCAAATATTTATTGAGGGCCTACTGTGTCCCAGGCTGTGTTCTAGGAGCTCTGGACATGGACTGAATGTAGAGGACAAAACCTCCACCCCAAGGAGCTAAGAGTCCAGCAAGGGGGGCACATGGTAAAAACATCACAGGGTGAGACGTGCAGAGTGCCAGATGGTGGCAGACAGAAAGTGGAGAAGATGGTCAGGCGTGGTGGCTCACGTCTGTAATCCCAGCACTTTGGGAGGCTGAGGCAGGCGGATCACTTGAGGTCAGGAGTTCAAGACCAGCCTGGCCAACATGGGAAAACCTTGTCTCTACTAAAACTACAAAAATTAGCCAGGCGTGGTGGTGCGCACCTGTAGTCCCGGCTACTTGGGAGGCTGAGGCCATGGAATTGCTTGTGCTTGGGAGGCGGAGGTTGCGGTGAGCCAAGATCATGCTATTGCACTCCAGCCTGGGTGACAGAGAGAGATTCTGTGTCCAAAATAAAAGAAAGAAAGAAAAGAAAGAAGAGATGAAAGAAAGCAAGAGAAAGAGAGAGAGAGAGAGAAAGAGAAGAAAGGAAGGAAGGGAGGGAGGGAGAGGAAGGGAGGGAGGGAGGGGGAAGGAAGGAAAGAAGGAAGAAAGGAAGGAAGGAAAGAAGGAAGGAAGGAAAGAAAGAAGGGAGGGAGGGAGGGAGGGAGGCAGGCAAAGAGAGAAAGTGGAGAAGATGAGGCCAGAGGCCTGCAACTCCTCTCTGACACTAACAGACACTCGGCACTTGGTTCCCCTAAAGTTACCGCCTCCTGCTAAATAGCTTCATCCCTTTGGACTTGAAGTCTCATGATACAGAAGCTGGGCCCATTTTACAAGAGAGGAATTTAAGGCCCTTAACATATTGTGTTCTGCTCAAGTCCATGAAATGTCCTTCAGATGCAGCAAAACTAGAATGCCAGCTTTGACCTTCATGTTGAGGCTGTCCGTGAACGCTTACTGTTATGGCCCAGAGCTTGGCTCTTGCACTTGCCGGGAGATGCTGGAAGATGAGGACCATCAGATGGGCCTCCCAGGGCCACTGTGGGGTGTCTGCCCGAGCAGGGCAGCCAGGCAGGCTCTGAGTAAATGGCAACCCTCATCATTAGCATTCATTCTAAGAAGCGTCTTCAACTTCTTGAAGTAGCGGGGTTGAAAGAAAATGAGACCATCATTTATAACAGAAATGGAAAATGAATGGATTTGCGAGCACATTGCTGAGAACATTTTTGGATAGGTAGCTAACTTTAAAACTTAAGATAGGCCGGGTACAGTGGCTTGCACCTGCAATTCCAGTATTTTGGGAGGCTGAGGTGGGAGGATCACCTGAAGCCAGGAGTTTGAGACCAGCCTGGGCAAACATAGTGAGACCCCGTTTGTACAAAATAGAAAAAATAATAGCCAGGTGTGGTAGCACCCACCTGTAGTCCCAACTACTTGGGAGGCTGAGGTGGGAGGATGGGGTTGAGGCTGCAGGAGGTTGAGGCTACAGTGAACTATGATTGCACCACTGCACTCCAGCCTGGACCACACAGTGAGATCGTGTCTCTAAGGGGAAAAAAATCCTTGTGAGATTTCACACGCTAATTCCGGGGGCCTCCTGTTTCCCATTCTGCAACTCATACTGAAACTTGCCCTTCAGTGCATAGAAAGCAGGATTACAGATTTCATGTGTGTGTGTGCATGCATGCATGTGTATGTGTGTGCATTCATGCATGTGTGTGCATGCATGCGTGTGCATGTGTGCGTGTGCATGTGTGCGTGTGCTTGCATGCATGTACGTGTGTGTGTGTCTATGCGTGCGCACGTGTGTGTTTCCCTAAAAAACTTAGAAAAGCTGACCACTCTCTGTTGCTGGAGCCATTCACTTTTAACTCTTTCATTTCTTCACAATCCCTAAACCTGCTTCACCCATCTCTGTGACCTGCCCGCCCCTGAGTTTGCAACCCTGATCAAGTCTAAATCTCTCAGGTTCCAGAAGAATACACGGAAGCCCAGAGTCAGGAGTACTTTGCACAAAGTCACTCAGGGTTGTTTGTCTCCATCTCATGGGTCAGGCATGGTGGTGGGGGCGGGGGGCAGGTAGGACTTCTTCCCATCAGCAAATCCTTTTCACCTGCAGCAAAATCTCACGCCATTTTCTCTTCCTGGGTTTCTCCACCCAGTCAAGCCGGCTCCCCCCTTTCAACGTGACCGTGACCTTCTCAGGACAGTATAATATCTCCTGGCGCTCGGATTACGAAGACCCTGACTTCTTCATGCTGAAGGGCAAGCTTCAGTATGAGCTGCAGTACAGGAACCGGGGGAGACCCCTGGGCTGTGGTGAGGAATGTGGGGGATCAGTGCAGCTAAGCGGGTGAAGGGGAGGGGAGAGACGGGAGTGCAAGGGCATCTGTGTGGGAGAGATGGGCGAGCATCATCATTCATGGCCAAGAACAGAGACCAAGGGAGCAAGCGCTCCCTTACAGCGGGCCCTCCTCCCTCCCCTCACTTCTCCCCAAGGTAGGAGCCCCCTGAATAATCTGTCCTCTCCATGCCTGTCCCCCTCCACTGTCAGCATGCCAAAGAGACTGTCCCTTCCCCAGGCTCCACCCCAGGTGTAGTGTAGTCACAGTAGAAGAAATTTCAGGAATGCAGCAATCTGGAAGCTTCCCACTTGCGTAGAATGGCCATGGTATCAATGATTAAGAAGGTCCAGCCTGGTGCAGTGACTCACGCCTGTAATCCCAAAACTTTGGGAGGCCAAGGAGGGTGGATTTCTTGAGGTCAGGAGTTCGAGACCAGCCTGGACAACATAGTGAAACTCTGTTTCTACTAAAAGTACAAAAAGTAGCCGGGCGTAGTGACATGCACCTGTAATCCCAGCTACTCTGGAGGCTTAGGCAGGAGAATTGCTTGAACCCAGGAGGCAGATGTTGCAGTGAGCTGGGATTGTGCCACTGCACTCTAGCCTGGACAACAGAGCAAGACTCAATCTCAAAAAAGAAAAAAAGTCCAGTGTTAGAGGGCTCATTGCTTCAAACATGAAGGCTTTGAGAGGTGTCCTTCCAGCCCACTATTTAGAACACTCGCAAGTGAGACCCTGTCTCTAAAAAATAAAAATAGTAATAATGATAGAACAGTCACAGCTGAAGAGTTCTAGAATTGCCCATCCTTTAGAATAGTCCCAGCCGAAGATGTCCATGAGTATCACACTTTAGAAAGTTCCCAGTGGAAGATTTCCAGAGGTATCTATCGCTAAGATGTCTGTAGTTAAAGGCTTCTAGAAATGCCCACTGTTGGGAATGTCAGTATGTCAACTCTTGGAATTTTCAACAGTTGAAGACATGCTCAATTGATGTATTGAGACTTAAACCAACACATCAGTTGAGAATGTCTTCAACTGTTGAAGAATTCCAAAAGTATGCATTGCCTGGGATACTGCCAGACCATTGCCACTCCTGAGATATGCCCAGTCCTGCAGGGAGAGTTCACTGCCAGGACCGTGAATGGGTGAATTGGAATCAAAGAGAAATCAAACAGAACATCCTATCACAGGCAAGGGCCAGGCAGTGCTGGTGAGTCTGTGCTGCCCATGCCTGAGTCCGGCTACTCAGGCATAGGCCTGATTCTTGTGGGAAGAAAAGAGACGCTCAGCCCCTCCGATGGTAGCTGGGAAAGAGGTGGCTCTGCTGGAGGCAGGGGCTGGCCTGGCTGCACCCTGACCTGGTGTGTTCTTTCCTTGTACTGGCAGAGTCCAAGGAGAAAGCTGTTCTCAGTGGACTCAAGAAGTGTCTCCCTCCTCCCCTTGGAGTTCCGCAAAGACTCGAGCTATGAGCTGCAGGTGCGAGCAGGGCCCATGCCTGGCTCCTCCTACCAGGGGACCTGGAGCGAGTGGAGTGACCCGGTCATCTTTCAGACCCAGTCAGAGGGTAGGTGTGAAGCTGGGATGAACACCCCACTCCTGGTACCAAATCTTGTCCTGGTCTAGCCACCCTAAGCCCTGAGCTTTCTGGCACAGCTGGGAGGTATTCCGTTGTTCATCCCCAGATGTAGCCCTTCAGTGCCATTTCTAGAGCCCCTGCTGGCCAGGCCCTGTGCTGGATGCCAGCTGCTGCTGCTTCTGTTAGGTATTTGATACCCCTAACTATGAAGTGGGAACAGCCCCATTTTTCAGATGAGATAACTAAGGCTCAGAGAAATGAAGTTACTTGCCTGGGATGAGGAATGAGAACAAGATTTGAACCACTTCACTTCAAGACACTAGCAGTAGCAGCCTCTCCCACCCCTTTCCACTCTACCCCAGACCCATTTCCCACCTTGCCCACCCCCCATGGCCTCTGGTAGAGTTGGTGCCCTTTAACCCTTTGCTTCCTTCCCAGAGCTAAAGGAAGGCTGGAACCCTCGCCTGCTGCTTCCCCCTCCTGCTTGTCACAGTCTCCATTCTTGTCTTCTGGCGCCTGAAGACCTACCCAGCATGGAGGTGAGGCCATGAGGAAGGCAGGGAGGTGGTCGGGCTGGGCCGCTGCCCCCTCTATGGCACACCCAGGGTTGGAGAACATGCCTGTCATCGTGATCACAATGACGGCGATGGGATAATAACCAGCTCACAGCCGCTGCATGCTGGACACCGTGCAGGGCACTCACTTCACTCCCATGGCAGCCCTCTGAGCTTGAGACACTGCAGTTGCCCCTATTTTACAAATGGGGAAGCTGAGGCATGGAGAGGTCAAGGAATTTGCCCAAAGTCACACAGCTCCGAGGTGGAGAAATTGGGATTGAAACTCTGGGCCCCTAAACAGGGACCTCAGCTGTGATGTTGTCCAGTGGATTTTAAGCTTTTAGGCCTGAGGGGCATCAGGGGCCACCAGATGGTGGCGAAGAGGTGGGGGCAATACTCCACACCTCTGAAATGGCCTCTCTGTGCACTCCTGATTGCAGATAAAGAAGTTGAGGCTCAGAAGGGGCAGCATTTGCCCAGCACAGCACAGGCAGCCAAGAACATAACCTCAATACCCCTTCAGGAGCCTGCAAGGGAGACTCGCTGCTCCCAGATGGGGGAACCAAGCCCTGGGGGAAGGAGGGAGGCACCTGGGCTATGTCTTGTGATACTCAGAAGCTCCTGTAGGATAAATCTGGGGAGTGTCCGAATGGGAAGCCAGGCTGGTCTCTGGTGAGTCAGGGGCCTCACCCTTTCTGCCCCTCAGGCGGTGGAAGAAGACATGGGTCATCCCCAGCCCCGAGAATTTCTTCCTGCCTCTGTACAAGTGCTACGGAGGAGACTTCAAGGTGAGCACCCCCCACCCTGTGATGAGCCCCTCTGAGCCCCTCCTCCTCTTCAGGAGCCCCACCTCTCCTCACCCCAGGCCCCCCAGTCTCACCCCACAGGCCTAGAGCATCCAGATCTCAGTCAAGCCACAAGCCAGGCCTCAGTTTCCCCATGTGCCAAGTGCAGACAGTTATTCTTGTGGTGCAGAATTGGCAGGAGAATTAAACAAGATTTGAGCAGGTATTCTTGAACTGTTGAAGAATTCCAAAAGTATGCATTGCCTGGGATCCTGCCAGACCATTGCCACTCCTGAGATATGCCTAGTCCTGCAGGGAGAGTTCACTGCCAGGACCATGAATGGGTGAATTGGTGTGGTGGCTCACGTCTGCAGTCCCAGCACTTTGCAAGGCCAAAGCAGGTGGATTGCTTGAGAACAGCCTGAGCAACATAGGGAGACCCCCTACAACCACTCTGCCTCCCCATCTCTACAAAAAGTTTAAAAATCATTCAAGAGAGATGGTGCATGCCTGTAGTCCCAGCTACTTGGGAGGCTGAGGCAGAAAGATCATTCCCAGGCTGCAGTAAACTATGATCATACCACTGCACTCCAGTCTGGGCAACAGACAGAGCTGCTGTCTAAAAAAAATCAAATCAAAAAGAAATGGTAAACAAGATCATGTAGCATTGCCCAGCGCAAGGAGCCAGACTGTGAGAGGGAGTGAGGCTGGTGGTCTCAAGTCACAGATTGCCGCCCCCCTCACCTGCCCGGTCCTTTCTCAGGTGCCCTTAATCTGGGCTGGAGAGGGAGTGGGTTCTGGGAAGGGGCTGGCCTCCCGGGGCAAAACACACCAATCTTTGCCAAGCCTCCACCTCACCACCACCCACCACCACCCACAGGATTGTCTGTGCCCATTTACATCCGTGTCACCCACCCTGCAGCAGTGGGAGGGGCTGCCACAGAGAGGATGTGGTGACAGAGGTGGGAGGGGCAGTCCTGCCTGCTGCAGCCGAGCCTGAAAGCCAGTCAGTATAGACCTAGAGCATTGACTGGGCTCCTGCTGTCTGCCTGGTGCTGCGCTGGATACCCTTCCTGCCTCACTCATTCTCATACTCACAGCAGCCCCTGTGGAGTGGGTGTTCCACTGCCCCCGGGGCACCCATAAAGAGGCCAAGGCTCAGAACAGGCAGGGAGGAACCTGGATTCCAACCCACATAAAACCCAGCCTTTTCTCTTCCTTAAACCTCAAATATCACATTTATTTTGGGTTGATTTTTACCAAGATTCATATAGCACTTGCTATATACCAGGGAGTCCACTAGGAGCATCACATATAGTGACTCACTTAACCCTCACGACAACCCTATAGGTGGGTGCTATAACTAGGTCCATTTTCCAGATGAGGAAACTGAGGCATGGAGAGGGTAATTGGCTTAAGGGCACACAGCTGAGAAGTGACTTCAAATCAGTGGCGGTGGCCACATGACGGTTCTGAGATGAGTTTTTTAGGAAGATGAGCTCAAAACAGGGAGATTCCCATTCTCGGGGATTTTCCTTGTCAATTGCATGGGGATTCTGGTGTCATGAGTGGGAGTCCCAGCAGGGGAGGGAAGGAGGGTCCTTCAAGTTTAAGGGCCACTGCCTCAGCCAGCATCACCTACATCCTTTATCCTCAAAGTGTACAAAGGCCTTTCCAAGTGGCTTTTCACTGATTCACTCCACTCATTCGTTAATAAACATTTATTGAGCACCTACTGTGTGCTAGGCACTGGGGGATACAGCCATGGACGGAAGAGACAAGACTTGTGCCTGGGGCCAAGTGTCTGTCTGGTGGAGACACATAAACCAGGAGAGTGCTGGGTTCAAGAAACATTAAGGAGGAGGGAAAGGAGGAGATGGCTCAGGTGTCACTCAGGCCTCAGGCCCTCCTGCCCTCATGTCTCCTTGACTCATGAATCTTAGCTCCTGCCTGGGCTATGGGGCCACCAGTTGTCTGAATGGTCAGGCTACTAAGGGCAGCAACTCCCTTCTACAAGTGGGGAAACTGAGGCCCAGAGTAGGATGGGGACACCAGTGGGGACCCCCACTATGGTGGGAGCACATCATGGTCCCGATTTCTCCCTCCCCTCTCTCTCTCCCTCCTTCCCTCCTCCTTCTCTCTCTCTCCCCGCCCCTCTCTCAGTGTCTTTGTCTGTCTTCATGTCTCTTTCTCTCTTGATGTCTCTTTGTCTCTGCGTCTGTGTCTGTCTGTCAGTTTAAACCCTCACCTTGGCTGGGGCACAGTGGCTCACCCCCATAATCCCAGCAATTTGGGAGGCCAAGGAGGGTGGATCACCTGAGGTCAGCAGTTTAAGACCAGTCTGGCCAATATGGTGAAACCCCATCTCTACTAAAAATACAAAAATTAGCTGGGTGTGGTGGTGCATGCCTATTAGTACCAGCTACCTGGGAGGCTGAGGCAGGAGAATCGCTTGAACCTGGGAGGCAGAGGTTGCGGTGAGCCAAGATGGCGCCACTGCACTCCAGCCTGGGCAACAGAGTCAGACTGTCTCAAAAGAATAAAAGTTAAAAAATAAGTAAACCCTCGCCTTACCCTTGTCCTGTGCTATGACTCACTCTCTTTTTCTCTCTCACAGAAATGGGTGGGTGCACCCTCACTGCCTCCATCCTGGAGCTGGGACCCTGGAGCCCAGAGGTGCCCTCAGCCCTGGAGGTGTACAGTTGCCACCTACCACGGAGTCCTGCCAAGAGGCTGCAGCTCACGGAGCTGCGAGAACCGGCAGAGCTGGTGGAGTCTGACAGCGTGCCCAAGCCCAGCTCCTGGGCCACGGCCCAGAACTCAGGGGGCTCAGCTTACAGCGAGGAGGGGGGACCGGCCGTATGGCCTGGTGTCCATCGACACAGTGACTGTGCTAGATGCAGAGGGGCTGTGTACCGGGCCTTGCAGCTGTGAGGATGACGGCTACCCAGCCCTGGATCTGGATGCCAGCCTTGAGCCCAGCCCAGGCCTAGAGGACCCACTCTTGGACACGGACACCACAGTCCTCTCCTGTGGCTGTGTCTCGGCTGGCAGTCCTGGGCTAGGAGGGCCCCTGGGAAGCCTCCTGGACAGACTAAAGCCACCCCTTGCAGATGGCGAGGACTGGGCTGGGGGACTGCCCTGGGGTGGCCGGTCACCCGGAGGGGTCTTAGAGAGTGAGGCGGGCTCGCCCTTGGCTGGCCTGGATATGGACACGTTTGACAGTGGCTTCGTGGGCTCTGACTGCAGCAGCCCTGTGGAGTGTGACTTCACCAGTCCCGGGGGACGAAGGTCCCCCTCGGAGCTACCTCCGCCAGTGGGTGGTCATTCCCTCGCCACTCTCGAGCCCTGGACCCCAGGCCAGCTAGTCAGGCTGACTGGCTGTCCAGAGCTGGCCACTGGCTATTGGGCCCTGAGCCAGAGACAAGGTCACCTGGGCTGTGATTGAAGACACCTGCAGCCTTTGGGCTCTCAGATGGGCCTCCGAGCCTGATGTTTACAGTGTGTGTGTGTGGGCATGTGCATGCGTGTGCATGTGTGTGTGCATGTGTGTGCATGTATGTGCTTGTGTAGGTGCATGTGTGTGCATGTGTGTGTACGTGTGTGTGTAGGTGCATGTGTGTGTGTGTCGGTGCATGTGTGTGTGTGTCTCAGGTGCGGGCACAGTGACATGTCCACGTGTGTGTGTGATTGCATGTGCCTGTGGGCCTGGAGAATGCCCATGGTACTCTATGCATTCTGGGCCCAGGGAGCTCACCCGAGTGTAGCAGGGTGCACAGCAAACGTGTCTGTGGGCAACAGATGACAACAATCTTCGTCCTTTCCAGGGTCTTGTGTTACAAACTGGTCCACGGCCCCTCCAGGGCCTTGTGGGGATCAGGGCATTGCTTACGGCAGAGGCCAAGCCCAGCCCTCCAGCATCTGCCTCCAGGAGCTGCAGGAAGTCCATACGGTTCCTTGTCACCTGCCAGCAGGAAGGGAAAGGGGTTGCAGTGAGCCCACGGTGACCCCGCCCCGGGTTGGGAAGACTTTGGGCGACCCATGGAGGAAAGTCTGAATTCCAACTCTGATACCTTCTGGCTGTGCTACCTGAGCCAAGTTGCCTCACCTCTCTGGGCTAGAGTTTCTTTGTCCGGACAATGCGGAAGGCATGACCCACCTGGGGGAAACTGGTGATGTCACCTGTGTATAGTACGCAGCCCAGAGCAGACCCTCAGTATACGTCAGCTTCCTTCCTTCTGCGGCCACAGCGGAGGCTCGCACAGGAGGTGGGCGGGGGTGAGAACACCCATCATCCCTGACAGCCTGGGCGCCCGCGGGGCTGTCCCACCTGCAGAGGGCCACTTGGGGGGGTTTCCAGGCTTAAAACCAGTCCATCTCGTCTCTTGGAAACAGCTCCCCACCAACCAAGATTTCTTTTTCTGACTTCTGCTACTAAGTTTTAAAAATTTCCATTGTGCACCCAAGAGATATTTATTTTAAACACCAATTACGTGCCAGGCCAAGGCTCGTGGGACCCTCCCCCCGTGGCACTCATGGAGGCAGGGTGCAGGCCGAAACCAGGCAGTGCCCTCCAGCCACACATCCTGCTGTGGCCTGCACCCTGCCCCAATTCAACAATTCAATCCAGCGTCATCCTGGAGAATTAGGGGGAGGTCAAGTTGTGTGTCAATGATTTGTCAGAGAACCTGTTGAAATGTGATCAAGAAGCTAAGAAAATACTTCTTAGCAACATTTTGTTTTTCCTTTGAAACAGAGTCTCAGTCTGTCGCCCAGGCTGGAGTGCGGTGGCATGATCTCGGCTCATTGCAGCCTCTGCCTCCTGGGTTCAAGCTGTTCTCCTGCCTCAGCCTCCCGAGTAGCTGGAATTACAGGCATGTACCACCATGCCTGGCTCATTTTTGTATTTTTAGTAGAGACGGGGCTTCATCATGTTGGCCAGGCTGGTCTCAGACTCCTGACCTCAAATGATCTGCCTGCCTTGGCCTCTCAAAGTGCTGGGATTACAGGCGTGAGCCACCATGCCCAGCCCCTTAGCAACATTCTCAAGGCACCTCACTGCATGTCAGTTTAGTATAGAAGCTAGATGTAGGTGCTAGGTATTGCGTAAAACTCATCTCTCTCTCCTCTCTCTCTACTCTCACACACACACACACACACACACACACACACACACACACACACATTTTTTAAAGAAATAATGTTGTTTTCCCCCAAAGGGTGCCCGTCTTAGAAGTGGCTTGGGTTTTTGAAGACCAAGCAAGGTTACAGCAGCAGAGAGTGTGATTCAGTTCTGGAGCCTGAGAGATGGAGACATAGTCCTGGTAATAGCGCTTGAGCTCCTGGATCCAGCCGTGCCTGAAACCACATTCCTCCTGGACCATTTAGATATGAGAATGGAAGTCATTATGACATTCACCAAATATTTCCACCCCCTGCACCTGCACCCTGGGGAGTCTTGGGAACCTGGAGGAGGACCCCCACCCTGGCCTGGTCCCGCTGTCCCCCCCCAAAGGCCAGAATGCAGGTTGCAGGGCCGTGCCGGAGGAACAAGCTCTGGCTTTTGGAGCAGGGTTGGGTTGGAAGTCAGCAGAAGTCAGTCCTGTCAAAGGCTCCCTCGTGACTCATCTGTGAAGTGGGGTAGTTGGGAGAGGTTGCTGAGAGAATGCATGAGAGTCCTTGGTGTCTGGCAGGAGGCTGGAAGGTTCTAGAACACTGATGGTTATAAGAGTGGGACTGTGAGCCTGGGATCAGGGGCTGTGAGACTCGGATGGGAGCGAGAGAGTGGAAGCACAGCTTCTGCATGGGGGAGCAGCCCTCACCACCCCTACACCCACACCTGCACCCTAGAGACTCTTGGGTCCAGATGTACTGTGGTTTTCACACTCTCTTGGGGGCAGCAGGTTCCAGGAGCCACCTGCGGGTGCCACCTGAGCCACAGGCTCTCAGGAAACCAGCACAGCTCTCCTGCACCCAGAGCTCGCTGAGTGAGGGAGGGGAACATGGATGGTTGGGGAGGGCCTGACTGGGGCCAGATGGGGGGTGCTCTGGACTGGAGCAGACGAGGCTCCTTAGAATCCCACCTTTGATGGGAACTCAGCTCATACACATGAGGGAGCGAAGTTGGAGGTTGGGCGCAGTGGCTTATGCCTGTGATCCCTGCACTTTGGGAGGCTGAAACAGGTGGATCACTTGAGGCCAGGAGTTCAAGACCAGCCTGGGCAACATAGCAAGACCCCATCTCTAAAAAATTATTTTTTTAAAAAATTATCCAGGCGTGGTGGTGCTTGCCTGTAGTCCCAGCTACTCGTGAGGCTAAGGTGGGAGGATCGCTTGAGCCCAGGAGTTTGAGGCTGCAGTGAGCTGTGATTGTACCACTGCACTCCAGCATGGGTCACAGACCAAGACCCAGTCTCTTAAAAAAAACAAAGTTGGAGACAAGAGCTGGCTCACCTAGAAGGACGGATTAGTAGGTGGGAGGGTGGACGGAGGATGGATGGATGTGTGGATGGATAGAAGGACAGTATTAGGTTGGTGCAAAAGTCTTTGCTATTACTCTTAATGGCTTTGATAACACGTTTGAAGGAAGAATGGTTGGTTGGATAGACAGAGATAAACAGACACTGGAGACAGGTGAAAACAAAACACAAGTCTACCAGGCCAGCAACTCTATTTTGTTCACTGCCTTTAGTCCCAGTCTGGCACATAGTAGGCACTCAATAAAGCCTGATTTGTAGCATTTGCTTATTTCCGTGGTGTAATTTCAAGTCCCTGATTTCAGTCTAAACACAGAGTTGGGAAGAGATATACACAGTCTGCTCTCTTGGCTGGTATGAGCGAGTCCCAGCTCACTTACTGACGGTAACCCAGACGGCATATCAAGAAGGCCAGGCGGCTTCAGGGCGGAGGTGGTGTTGGTTGGACTTTGAACAATGAATAGGAGGCTGGGAGCAGTGGCTCATGACTGCAATCCTAGCACTTTGTGAGGCTGAGGTGGACGGACCATTTGAGGTCAGGAGTTAGAGACCAGCCTGGGCAACATGGTAAAACCCAGTCTCTACTAAAAATACAAAAATTAGCTGAGTGTAGTGGTACGCGCCTGTAATCCCATCTACTTGGAAGGCTGAGGCAGGAGAATCCAGGAGGCGGAGGTTGCAGCGAGCAGAGATGGCACCACTGCACTCCAGCCTGGGCGACAGAGCAAGACTCTGTCTCAAAAATAAAAATTAAAAAAAAAAGGAAAAACGAATAGGAGTTGTTAGATGTACCAGCTATGTGGGGCAGAGGGAAGAGCTTGGACAAAGGCCTGGAGGTATGACTAAGGGTCAGAAGCAAGTGGGCCTGGATGCTCCTCGCCTTCCAAAGACCAGGCCAGAATCGCTAAGGACCCTCACTTAAGAGGAAGGGGGACCTATCGCCACACTTTCCCAGCTGACACACTGCTCACCTTGCTGTCTGCAGGCGCTGAGGGGCAGACTCATCCATTCGACAGATGAAATGAAGGCACAGCACAGGCTGATGATCTGAGGTCACACACTGAATGAGCGGTCAGAGTTGGAACCAGAGCTCTGGGCTCCTGGTGCCAGTTTCAGTTCTTTTTCACCGTGCTCTGCTGGAAAGCACGTAGATCAAGAGGTCAGGAAGGTTTAGCAGACCCCTGTGGGTGACTGCTGCATCTGTCCGTGCTGTAGCCCGGGGATGTGGCTGGCTCCTGCTCTGGGAGTGGCTACGTGACCCAGGACTGGCCAATAGGACATTCCTTCCCCCTGGCAACAGTACAGTTTAGGGACAGACATACCCTTTCTGCTGGGATTACTGAGCTGTAAGGAGGGGACTGGGAGGGGTAGCAAGAAACACACAAGAAGGCAGAGCTGAGAGATGGAGACCTGGTCCTGGTAATAGCTCTTGAGCTCCTGGATCCAGCCATGCCTGAAACCACATTTCTCCTGGACCATTTAGATACATGAGTGTAGAAGTCATTGTGCTGTTCACCAAATAATTCCAGCTTTTGGCCTTCTGGGCACATGGCAGGATTGTACCTCTTGACCCTCTGTAGCCAGATGGGGCCACTTGACTGGCAGGGACTAGCCACTTGTGAGCAGAAGTTGTAAGTCTCACTTTTGGGCAGAGCATTTTTCAGATGGCTGCCACGCCCCCTAGAGTGTTTTCCTGTCTGTTACAGAGACAGATGATGGTGGTGACTGTTCCATCTGCCTGAATGAGGAGATACATGAAATTTCAGTTCACTTGTGACAGACATGTATTGTGAGCAAGAAATCAACCCTTTGTTGTTCTAAGCTGCTCAGTGGGGCTGTTTGTTACCACAGCATAACCCCGCCTATCCTGACTGAATCAATGGGCTGATACATTTCCTTTATTTGCTTAAGCTGGTTTGAGGTGGGTTTCTCTCCCTTGCAGCAGAAAGTGTTCTAGCATCATTCTGATATTATGTCCACAGTAAGGACTCTCCTTCTATCCTAAGGAAGAACGCTGTATTAGTCCTTGTGTCACTATAAAGAAATACCAGGCAGGGCTGGGATCATGCCTATAATCCTGGCACTTCGGGAGGCCAAGGTGGGTGCATCACTTGAGGCCAGGAGTTCAAGACCAGCCTGGCCATCCTGGCAAAACCCCATCTCTACTAAAAATACAAAAGTTAGTTGGGCATGGTGGCGCATGCCTGTAATCCCAGCTACTCAGGAGGCTAAGACATGAGGATCACTTGAACCCAGGAGGCAGAGGTTGCAGTGAGCTGAGATGGCGCCACTGTGCGCCAGCCTGAGTGACAGAGTGAGATCCTGTCTCATAAAATAAAAATTAAAAAAAAGAGAAATACCAGGGACTAGGCAATTTACACAGAGGCTTAATTGGCTCACAGTTCCGTAGGCTGTGTAGGAAGCTTCCAATCACAGCGGAAGGCAAGGGGGAGCCGGCACGCCACGTGGCAAGCACAGGAGGAAGAGAGTCAAGTGGGAGATCCAGACTCTTTTAAACAACCAGATCAGCCAGGCCGGTGCTCATGCCTGTAATCCCAGCACTTTGGGAGGCTGAGGCAGGCAGATCACCTGAGGTCAGGAGTTTGAGACCAGTCTGACCAATACGGTGAAACCCTGCCTCTACTAAAAAAAAAAATACAAAAATTAGCCGGGTGTGGTGATGTGTGCCTATAGTCCCAGCTACCTGGGAGGCTGAGACAAGAGAAGTGCTTGAACCTAGGAGGCAGAGGTTGCAGTGAGCTGAGATCGTGCCACTGCACACCAGCCTGGACCACAGAACCAGACTCCGTCAAAAAACAAACAAACGCCCAGATCTGCCGTGAATTGACACAGTGAGAACTCACTCATCACCAAGGGGATGGTGCTAAGTTGTTCATGAGGGATATGCCCCCGTGATCCAATCACCCCCACCCCAGGCCTCACCTCCAGCATTGGGAATCACAGTTCAACATGAGATTTGGAGACGACAAACATCCAAACTGTATTACTGACCCCATTCAAGGGGACAAGATCAGGCTCTAGCATTTTTCATCAATGACCTGGGGCAAGTCATTTGCTGTCGCTGAGCCTCAGTTTTCTCTTTTATAAAGCAGGGGTTAGAAATGAGCCGCTCAGCTTGCTCTGGGAATGAAAAGAGAGGGTGGGACAAGCCCTTATTAGATGTGAGTTGCCTTTGTGTTTTTTGTTTTTAGACAGTCTCATTCTGTTACCCAGGCTGGAGTGCAGTGGTACGATCTCGGCTCACTGAAACCTCTGCCTCCCAGGTTCAAGCAATTCTCCTACCTCCACCTCCCAAGTAGCTGGGATTACAGGCATGCGCCATCAACCCCTGCTAATTTTTCCATTTTTAGTAGATACAGGGTTTCACCATGTTGGTCAGGCTGGTCTCGAACTCCTGACCTGAAGTGATTCAATCGCTTCAGCCTCCCAGCTGGGATTACAGGTGTGAGCTACCATGCCCAGTGAGAGGTGGGTTGTCTTTCTATCATTTTGAGCCAGGCTCCAGGTTAGAAGAGAAGAGGGCTGTGGCCCCAGCCTTTCCCAGTCTCCTTCCCAGAGAGTTCATAAATGCTTCCCTCCAGATGCCTTGACGCTTGCATTGCTCTCCGCAGTGATTCAAAGAACACATAAACCCAGCTCCCCCAACCATCGACAGTTCCTTCGAGATCTCAGCCTGGGATGCTGTCTGGGTGTCCCAGATGCTCTAACAAGGGAAGGAGATGGAGGGAAGTCAAGGCCCAGAAAGAGGCAGTGGTTTTCCTGGAGTCCATCATGCCCTGCCCCATTCCTGAGCGCCTTTGGCCCCCCCAGCTGGAGGTGAAAGCCCCTTCCTCCTTCCTATCTGGGGATGTGGTTTGCCTGGGCCCGGCTGCTGGCCCCATGGTATGGCACAGCCCTGCACAGCCCCCCCAGCCCCAGGTGCGCCAACAGAACCCAGGAAGGGGACTTCCGGTGGAAGATGGAGCAGCGAGCACATGCACCGCCCCTCCCAGGAGCCCATTCCACTCACAGTAAAGGAAGCAGGTGCTTCCTTCAAACTCTCAACAGGGAAGAACAAGGAGAGGACTAATCTGCAGTCAGGAAACACCCACACATTCGTGCAAGGTGAGAGGGTGGAGTCAAGTCTTTGCTCAGACGTCACCGTCACCGTCACCGTCACCTTCCTTCTCCATGGGGCCTACCTGGGTGGGCCCTTTTTTAAAGTGCAGCACCCCACTGCCTGGTTTTGGTTTTTTCCATGATACTTATTACATCCTCTAATACGTCTGTGTTATTTATTCATCATATTTACTGTCTCTCCCCCACTAGAGCAGGGATTTAGTCTCCGCTGGGTCTCCGAGCCTAGAATAGTGCCTGGTATGGAACAGGTACTAAAAAATATAGAATGAATGAATCAATCAATCAATCAGTCAATGGTAGAGTAAGGACTGGCAAGGCAGTATGTGGAGAGGACGGACCATCTGCCCCAGACCTAGAAAGGGCACAGAATGAGGTGCAGAGATGAAACAGGCCTCCCAGGAAGTCTGTAATCAGAGCCAGAGCCCTTCCTCCGTTGCTGAAACCATGGGATGACCATAGGTCTCTGACAAACGTGAACGTTTTTCTTTCGAAAATTGATGGCCCCAGGCAAGGCACAGTGTGGCTTACGCCTGTAATCCCAGCACTTTAGTAGGCTGAGGCAGGTGGATCACCTGAGGGCAGGAGTTTGAGACCTGCCTGGCCAACATGGCAAAACCCCATCTCTACAAAATATACAAAAATTAGCTGGCCATGGTGGTGTGAGCCTGTAATCCCAGCTACTCGGGAGGCTGAGGCATGAGAATCGCTTGAGCACAGGAGCTGGAGGTTGCAGTGAGCCAAGATGGCACCACTGCACTCCAGCCTGGGCAACAGAGTGAGAGTCTGTCTCAAAAAAAAAAAACAACTGATGACCCCCCCGATAAGAAATCTTTCATCCTACTCTTCAGTTTCCCAGCACAATGCTGGCTCCCCCACCACCCCAAAACAAATCCCATCCCTGGAAGGCACAGTGTGATGGCGAGGTCCCTGAGGCTGGCAGCCTGGAATGCCAACAGATCCGCTTTCCAGCCTCCAGCCCTGTGGACATGACTTTACCTCCTGTGCCTCAGTTTCCTCATCTATGAAATGGGTATACCGATAGACAGACATCTTAGTGCTGTTGTGGGGCCAGGAGTTAGTGTGTGTAACGTGCCCAGAGCACTGTCTGGCATCTGGCAGGCTGAGGAAATCTTGTTGCTAGGACATCATCGATTTTATGGAGAAGTCATGCCTCACCCCAGTCAGCTCTTACTGGCCTCACCCTGGAGGCAGAAATGGACCAAGAGCACAGACACGGGAAACCAAGACGAAGCAATGGAAAACATAGATAGTTGGGCGGCTGCTGCCACCTGCTGGGGAACACTGCAATCTGCAGGTGTGGGCTGAAGGCGGAGCCCTCGCGCCCTGCTGTCAGGGAGGAAATGACACACAAGTGCATGGACCCTGGACAATCGTCACAGCAGCCCTCTGTGGTAGGGAATAGGGGCGATGAGGATGGGGTGAACTGGCAGGGGTTTAATTCAACAAGGGCTGACTTCTACCTTTGGGTGGATGGACCTGTGTTGGGCACTGGGAGGTGAGGAGGAGATTCCATGCATGCACACACATGCGCAAGCACACACACACACACACACACGCGTACACACACATATCCACACAGCCAAATACATACATACACAGCATGCATGTGCAGATACACATTCGCGACTTCAAAACGTTCATGGACAATGGAATTCAAGGATAAAAATAAGAAACAAACTTTCTTTCTCAATGTAAGTTCCATGAAGGTCAAGACACTTTGGTGAGCGAGACCAGCCACTCAGCTCCTCCCTAAAGAACTGAGGGTCCTGGGAATTTTACCATGGCAATGCCATCCTTTTTACATTATTAACTGAAGAAAGGTGCCCTTCAAAGGTTTTTTTTAAGATTAGGAAACAAAAAGGAGTCAGAAGGAGCCGTATCAGGACCGTAAGGTGGGGTGCCTAATGATTTCCCATGGAAACGTTTGCAAAACTCCCCTTGTTTGATGAGGAGGGAGCAGGGGCATTGCTGTGGTGGAGAAGGACTCTCTGGTAAAGCTTTCCCAGGGGGGTTTTCTGCTAAAGCCTTGGCTGCTTCCTCAAAACACTCCCATAACAGGCATGCCGATGCGGATGTGGAGGGAGTCACTGAGCGGCAGTGAGCTGCGCTGAGGGCGTGTTTTATGTCACATGGCATCACAGGACCGCGCTTCCCAGGGCGTGCACAGACAGATATGGACAGAAATGGGAAGAGGGAAACTGGGAGGGGCCCTGAAGGAGAGGGGTCCAGAGGCTTCAGCAGGATTTGAAATGTTGGATTTGGCAGAGAATGCATTCATATACTTGCTTATCTAAGAAAAAGAAAATAGAATTAACAGTGAGGAACGCAGGACTGTGGGGTGCAGGGAAGGACACAAAGCCGAGGTGTCCAGGCCTCGTGCGGGTGCCCATCTGGGCTGTGCATTCCCTGCTCTCTGCAGGAGACCTGCAGCAACCATCTAGCACTGTTCTGGCAGCTCCAAAAGGGCCAGAGACCCATTTTTGCCTCTTTGTAGGTTTTATTTGGTAGATAGTGCTTAACATTTCTGCCAATTTGCATTCCTTCACAGCCTGGGCATACACGTTTTAGTTTTCCACAGTTGCTATCACTCCGTAGTGTTTAACCCAAGGCCCCTTTCCTCTCATTTGTTGCCTGGCCCCTGAAGGCATCTCAACTCACAACTACTGGTCAATGCTGTGGCTTCTGGAGACTTCTGTGCAGAGCGTGGAGGGGGCAGAGAGCTGCCTTGGAAGGATGGATGGATGGTAGGTGGATGAATGGACAGATGGGTGTGTGGATGCATAGATGAATGGATGGATAAGTAGGTGGATGAATGGATGAATGGGGGGGTGTGTAGGTAGATGGGCAGATGGATGGATAGGTGAATGGATGGATAGATGAGTGGGTGGATGGACGGATGTGTGGATGGGTAGATGTGCAGATGGATGGATGGATGGATGGATGGACAGATGAATGGATGGATGGGTAAGTGGACAGATGGATGAATGGGTGGATGGATGGATGGACAGATGAATGAATGAATAGGTGGATGGATGGGCAGATGGATGGATGGACGAATGGACAGATGAATGGCTGGACAGACGGATAGACAGATGAATGGCCAGATGGATAGATGGGTGGGCAGATGAGAGGCTTCATGATGGGTAGGAGGGAGGGGAAGAGGGAACAAGACCATCCCTGGGCAATGGCTCTAGGAATGTGGGCTGGTGCTCACAGAAGCCCCATCTCACCATCTGAGAGAGCTGTCCCCGCCAACCCTACGTCCTATCTCCCAACACAGGCCCACACTCTCCCTCACCTGGGAGGCACAGGCAGATAAGGGAAACTGGTTGAACTGGACCATGCACTTGCACCAAGTGCTCTTCAGCTCTTCCCCACGTTCTCACATGAGAAAACTAAGGCTCTGAAATGTGGATGCGGTGGTGAGTATTTTAAGAATCATTTTGCTGGATTCCCAAACCTTTCTTCCACCACATCACACATTCCCAAATAATTAGCATTTGCTCAGTATTTTATTTATGAAGCAGACCACAACCACTATTCTACATGATTGCCTCAAAAATTCCCAGGGAACACTACTGTTTCTTAAAGTTTAAATGAAACTTTAGAGAACAAAAAAAATGGACGCTAAGGCCTGAGCAGCTTTGGCAGTATGCGGGCTCACTCACCCTCAGGACTCCGACCCCCAAGACCCTGTCTTCGTCCCTCCTTGCCCACAAGTGCGGCCCAGAGTGGCCCTTCCCGGGTTGGAAGGTGGGTCAGGTCAGGGGTCAAGGGCATGTTCCCCAAGGAGGACACTTTCTAGGTGAGAGAAGCTGCAGGTGGGTGTGAGACACAGATGGCTGGAGCGGGGCACATCCCCACCTACAGGGAGCGGCCTCTGCTCAGCATTTCTGTCACAGGCAGAAAGCTAAGCCCATTGGTACTGGAACTTTCCATTTTAAAAGAAGACAGACATCTGAATTTTTTTTTTAAATGTGAAAACTCTACATTAAAAAAATGTTGACAACTTAAAAAAATGTAATCCTGTGCATTCAAGAGAACTTCAAGGGGCCAGGTCTATCCTGCAGGCCCTGCTGACATCACCGGCTGTGTAAGCCGAGGTGACCGTGGGCCTGGTGCTGGGTTGGGAGCAGCTCTGTCGGGGGCAGGTCTGGGGCCAGCTGAGAGGGTGGTGAGAGAGCTGCCCATGCCCCGCTCCATCCCGGAGGCTGTCTCTCACCTGCTGGCTGGGGCTGGGTGGGGCTGCCCGGCTTAGCATCAAGGCCTTCCCCTCTTCCTTTGGTTTCAACGGGAACAGCCACGCCAGGTTGTTCTGCAGCCAAAAGCGGGCAGTCCCCCAGGGGAATCAATGGTTCTTTAGGAAACACACAAAACAGAATGGATTTACTTCCCTTTAATCAAAAAATAAATAAATCCACTCCACAGGGACTTTTTTTTTTTTTTAATGAGGAAAAAAGGTGAAAGAACAAAATAAAACAAACAAAACCAAAACCTACAGGGACTCTTCATTTCTGGCCCACAGGGAATCAGCAGCCAGGTGGAGGGGCACGAGAGCCAGCCCAGCCGGGCCTGCCAGGTGACTCACAGGCCAGAAAGGAAGCCCCGAGCTCTGCTCTGGGGGGCTCAGTCCCACCCAGGGGTTGGGATGTCCTGCCTGGGGAGGGGCCACAGACCCCTCGGGGGCCCCCTGGCAGCAGGGCACACTGCCCCTATTCTGCAAGGCGTATCCCACAAGGCCCTTGCTCTCAGTGGCACTCGGGCACTCAAGGAGCCAGGAGACCCTGCAGAGATGGCTGGAGTCTGGAATGTGACGTGTGCACAGGCGGGGCCAACTCCAGAGACCCCGAGACAAGATTACCGACTCCCGGTGTGATGAGGCCAGTCCCCAAGGGGCAGGCCCAGAAGAGCCTGGGGTACTGGCAGGTGGAGAACCCCTCTTTCCAGAGTTTCAGGATAGTGGGAAACGCGTCAGGCTGTGGCTCTGGCCAGAGCACCCGTCCCCCGCTGCAGGAGGCTGGGCAGACCCAAGACCGGGGCACGGTGGGGTGTGCCGAGCACCAGGCGGGGGTGGCGTGGCAGGCGGTGGCTGGGAGGAGGGACGCCCACAGGGGTCCTAGAGGTGGATCCACTTGTTCCAGTTGACCTCGTGGGGAAACACACGGCCCAGCCGGAGGGTACAGTCCAAGGTGGGCTCGTAGAAGGCCATGGGGCTCTCGCCCAGGCTGGAGGGCGCCTCTACTTCTTCCACCACAGGTGTAGAGAAGAGTGAGACAGCCCTCGGCTTTCTCAGCCAGCACTTCCGGATGCAGCCGAGGGACTCCAGGCCCTGTAGATGCCAGACACACAGGTTATAAGGGCACTGCACCGCCTGCTTATTGATTTATTCTTCAAGCGTTTATGGAATGAACTCTCTGTACTAGGAAGCCACTTCCCAGAGCAGGGGGCACCTGAACCGGGCATGAGGCAAGTGGGGGATGTACCAGGAGGGTTCAGGCAAAGGCCCTGGCAGCAGAGGCAGTGGCCTGAGCTTGGGGCCACCATGCTGAATGTCACGGAGCCCTGCACTGGGTCTGCATCCCAGCTTTCTGTGAGCCAAGATTGGCTTCCAGGTGAGGCTTTGTTCAGCCCGTGGGGAATCTGACACTGAACTTCAAGCTCCTAGCTACCAGAGGAGCTGAAGGCCCCAGCCACGCTGGGCCCTGGGAGAACAGGGCAGCTGTGAGCCGAGCAGGAAGCAGCCGCACAAGGGCGCAGCTCCTTGACCCGGGGCCCTGTGAGCTCGTGAGTTAGTGACCCCTTGCACAGAGAAAGCACCAGAGACAAGCATCCCGGGCACCCCATCTGCCAGCCTGGCCAGCAGCATGGAGCAGCTAAAGGACACTGAGGGACAGCCTTAGAAGCAGGAGCCCAGGACAGGCTGTGGGAGGAGGTGCACGTAAGCAGTATGGTGGTCCTGCCTGCTGCCTGGAGCCTGCACATCACGGCCGGGCCCCCGAGTCCACCCAGCCGCCCCCAGCCCCTGCTGAGCCCGGGAAGGCCTTGTACCTGGAGCAACTCCAGCACGGCGACGGGCTGCAGAACCCCCTGGTAGTGGCGCAGCAGGCAGCTCTCGGGGATGCCAGGCCTGGTCATGATGTGGTACAGCATGGCCTCCATCATACCCTTGCACACGGGCAGGTTCAGGTGGCCGTCCACGACACGCCACGGCCGGCCGATGAAGGAGACGCTTTCACAGTCCCTGCGGGGCGAGGGCTTGGCATCAGAGCTTGGCAGGGGCAAGAGGGCAGCTCGTTCAGACAGAACAGAGCCTTGGGGGTATCCTAGGCCTGGCCCAGGTCACAGGGCTAAGATTGGCCACCTCCTGCTCTCTGCTCTCCAAACTCCCGCTTCTTTCCTGTCTGGACAGAGGGGCTCATGACTGCCAGCTGGATGGAACCACGACGTAGAGTTCTGCTCAGATGCACCTGTCACCGAGGCCTCGGTGGGCCACGCCCCAGGTACCCCCCACACTGGCAGGAGAGGGACAAGGGGTGGGACTCCTGGACTTGCCAGCTCTCCTGGCAGCCTGGGCAGCAGCCACCTCCAGGCTCTGGCGAAGCTCACAGGAGCGAAACTCTGAAGCTCTGCTCCGTGCCGTGTGCAGAGTTCCGGGCACGCTTTCCTCGGAACAGATATTTCTGCTACTAAATCAGGGACTGAACAGTCACTGGGGGCCCAGGAGTGGGGTGGACCCAGAAGAGCTGGACACTCGGATCTCATCACCATGGCTGGGCCCTGGCAGGGGCATAACTGAGCTCCTGAAAGCCAGGATACAGGGCACTCGGGCTCTGCCAATCTGGTGTCAGCACACACACTCATGGGAGGCACCCCTACCAGAGTGGCTTTTGTGGCCTGCTTGCCTTCTCCAATTCTGGGGCACAGCTGTCCCTGGGGCAGCTAGGCATTCAGGGCTTATCACTCTGTGGATCTGTGGCTCATCTGCAGGAGCGGGTGAGGGGCCTGTGGGCCGTAAGGAGCTCGGCGGTGAGGCGCAGCTGATGGCGCCAGGTGTGGTTCCCCCGCCAGCGCCCTGGGCACTCTGGAAGCACTGCTCGTTCCAAGCTGACCTGGGTGCTGGCAGCGCCCAGCACACCTGCTGCTCACCCACTGCACCCCTCCAAGTGTCCCTGCTGAGAAGCACGGTGCTGGGCAGGCTGTCAGAGCCGGGACCTGGTGAGACCTTCAAAGACCCTCATGCAAATTCTTACACTCAGGCCAGGCCCTGGAGCCAGAACCCCACACTCACCTTTCCCGCACTGCCTGGGAGATGCTGCTGGCTCCAAAACTCTCTGCGAACCCTGAGGGAAAAGGAAGAGGATGTGAGAGGCTTGGAAAGGCAGGGAAGCCATCTGTGCCTCCCCACCTTCAGCATGGTACCCAGCACCCAGCATGGGCTGGGCACCTCGAGGTTCGGGGATGAAGTGTCAAAAAAGGACATCTCCTCACAGAGTGGCCACCCTGGAGGTGGCGGGGCCAGGGAGACGGCCGCAGACAGCGCCGTGCGTAAGCAGCGCCTCAGGCCCAGACAAGCCCCCACACCAGAGGAAGCCAGCGAACATCTCATTTCCCCACCCAGAAGCCCTGACCACAAAGGTGGTATAAAACCCGAGGCAAAACACCCCAAAGAAAACAAAAATGCCCAGAGAAGCCACATGAGAAGGCTACTGCTGATGACAGATGGCGCAGGAGAGGAAAGGGTATGCGGCCGCCCGAGGAAGGCGAGACCGCCACGCCGTCACCACCCTGCAGCAGCCGCTGTGGCACACACGCCAGACCCATCGCCTGAGCTCCTGCTCCGGAACTCACAGCGCTGCCTGGGGAGGGTGAGGCCTCTGCCCTCCCCTGGAAATGCATTTACAGGCAGCATCCTTCCCCACAGGGCTCAGGCTCTGAGAAGCTGAAATCAACCCTCTTTGTGCCAGTGGCAGGTCCCCTATCCGGGAGGAAGGTGTGGGGCCCATCAGGGAAGCGGGGGAGGGGAAAGCGAGGGTGGGGTGGGGGACAGGGCATACGGTACCTCTGGGGTCTTCAGTGCCCTCTGGAGGCTGGGCCTGGCCCCTCAGCTGCTCTTGGCCTGGGGAACTGAACTCCCCCGACACCCTCTAGGTCTTCCTGCACGGTCTCCGCCGCAGCATTGTCTTCAAGAGCTGGGGGTGGAGACGGGGCCTGCGCTTCTGCCCAGTCTCCTGCTCCAGGCCCAAGGCTGGGGGCCAAGTTTGAGTCCTGGAGCGCCGGCCTCTTGGCAGGGGTCTCCCCCGATCTCACTGGCCCAGATGGCATACCTCTTGGTGCCCCGGGGGCTGTGAGAAGGGGGTGTCTGCCCCCTCGGGGAGAGCCGTCCTGGCTGGAAGACCCCTCCAAGGGTCTGACCTGAGGGTCTTCTCTCTGG
This sequence comes from Ateles fusciceps, assembly GCA_036589455.1. Classification (NCBI taxonomy): domain Eukaryota; kingdom Metazoa; phylum Chordata; class Mammalia; order Primates; family Atelidae; genus Ateles; species Ateles fusciceps. The sequence continues at coordinate 2,240,056 of JAZHEH010003064.1, forward strand.
GCATGGGCGTCCTCCTCTCTGTTTTCAGCCTCACAGAGTGCAGGAGCCAGGGCCAGGCAGAGCCTATGGCCACCAGGCGCACAGTGTTGCCGCCGACCTCCAGCACCTGCTGCTGCTCCAGGAGGGCCTGGGGGGGTGGGCAGGAGACACGCAGAGTCTGTGGGGAGCCAGGGATCCTCCATGCTGGTGATGGGGGACAAGCGGAGTGGCGTCCCCTGCCCGCCGGGTTAAGTCCCTGAGCAGCAGGTCCACGAGGTGGGCCCGGCTCCCAGCCCCGGGGCTGCCCCTTAGCCCTGTGCCGTGGAGGAGCCTCTCTTCCTCTCTAGGCTCAGCCTGGCCGCTCGCGAACCACGTCAGCTGTGTGACCTTAAGGGATCCACAGCTGCACCCCTCAAGCAGACGTGAAATGCCCCAGTTTTCAAACGTTAACGACTAATTCAATGCTTACAAAGAATGCACCATGCTATGCCCCACATCAAGCCCATCCTTGGCGTGCACCTGGCCTGGGAGCTTCAACTTCGGCTTCAGTGACATCCGGCTAACGTAAAGCACAGCTCACCCTGGACGCAGTCTGCGAACGTCCTGGTACGCCTACCACCTGGCTGCTCCAAAGCCGAGAACCGTCTGCGCAGCTCCTCCTTGTCGATCCCAAAACAACCCATGGCTACAATGGCTTCCAGGATCTCCAAGACAGCAGTCACGTCTTCGGGACTATACCCAGAGAGCTCCAGCTGGAGGACAAACTCTTCCAAGCTGCAGGTGTTGTCCTGGGGGGTTTATGAGCTTGGTGAACGTATCAGGGAGGCAGGAGGTTCCCCACCGTTAGCTCTTCCAGAGGAGCGGCTGGGGAGGACACGGAGGAAGATCAGAGGCAACCCGACAGAGGCCCTCCTCCCCCGGCCAATGCACAGGCCATGCTTAGGGAAGGCACGCTCCAGAGCACAGGGGTCACCTGCTGGGTGGATGGGTTGGGCCCCTGGGATTCAGGCTCCTCATCCGTGACCCTAGGCCCCTGACTACTGCTGACTGGATTTCTCCTGGCCACTGTGATTTTTCTGCTCAAGATATAAAGTGAAGGGCACAGAGGCCGAGGACTGGGGTTCGAGAACTGTAAAGCCCAGTGCTCTGGCGGGGAGTCCCTGACCAGGGACTCCTACATTTCCCACGGCTGGCTTCTGTTGCTTCCTGTGGAAGACGTTTCTGCTAAGGCCATAATTGATAGGTTACCACTGCATTTTTGCCCAGTCCAAACTCCAGACAAAGTACAGAATTCTAACTATGGTTACAAACATATAATGAACACCATCAGCTTCACAACCACCTCACTTCACTGTGCTTAATGGATATGGTGGTTTTGGGTTTGTTTTTACATACTGAAGGTTGTGGCAGGTCTGCATCAAGAGAGTCTACCGGTGCCACGCTCCCAACACCGGGTGCTCCGTTTGTATCTGTCATGCTTTGGTAATTTTCATGATGTCTCCACTTTTCATGATTATCATATCTGCGACGGTGACCTGTGATCAGCGATCTTTGACATTACCACTGTAACTGCTTTGGGGCACCATGAACCACGCCCACATAAGACAGCAAACTTAACTGATAAATGTCATGTGTGTTCTGACAACTCCAGTGACCAGCCATTTCCTACTTCCCTCCCTCTCCTGGGGCTCCCTATTCCTAGACACAACAATATTGAAATCAGGCCAATTAATAACCTTACAATGGCCCCTCTGTATTCAAGCGAAAGGGAGAGTTGGACATCTCTCACTTTACATCAAAAGCTGGAAATGATCGGGGTTTGTGAGGAAAGCATGGTGACAGCCAAGACAGCTGAAAGCCAACGTCAGTCAAAGCTGTGAGGGCAAAGGAAAAGCTCTTGAAGGAAAATCAAAGTGCTACTCACGAACAATAATAAAGCAAAAACAGCCTTGCTGCTGACATGGAGAACGTTTCAGCGGTCTGGATAGATCAAACCAGCCACAACATTCCCTTATGCCAAAGCCTAATCCAGAGCAAGCCCCTAACTCTCTTCAAGAGGTGAGGAAGCCGCAGAAGAAAAGTTGAAAGCTAGCAGAGGTTGGTTCATGAAGTTTAAGAAGCCGTCTCCATAACAAAAAAGTATAAGGTGAAGCAGTAAGTGTGGACGGAGAAGCTGCAGCAAGGTGTCCAGAAGATCTAGCCAGGATCGGTGATGAAGGTGTAGACACTAAACAGATTTTCACTGTACACAAAACAGCTTTATATTGCAAGATGCCATCTAGGACTTTCATGGGTACAAAGGAAAAGTCAGTGCCTGCTTTCAAGGCTTCAAATGACAGGTCACTCTTCTGTTAAGAAGTAATGCAGCTGGTGACTTTGAGTCGAAGCCAATGCTTATTTCCCATCCCCAAATTCTAGGGCCCTTAGGAATTATGCTAAATCTATTCTGCCTGTGCTCTATAAATAGGACAGCAAAGCTGGATGACAGCACATCTGTTTACAACGTGGCTTACTGCGTATTTTAAGCCCACTCTAGATACCTATTGCTCAGACAAAAAACATTCCTTGGCCAGGTGTGGCGGCTGATGGCTGTAATCCCAGCACTTTGGGAGGCCAAGGCAGGTGGATCATCTGAGGTCAGGAGTTCGAGACCAGCCTGGCCAACATGGTGAAACCCCGTCTCAACTAAAAATACACAAGTTAGCCAGGCCTGGTGGCACACACCTGTAGTCCCAGCTACTCGGGAGGCTGAGACAGGAGATTCGCTTGAACCCGGGAGGAGGAGGATGCAGTGAGCCAAGATTGCACCACTGCACTCTAGCCTGGGCAGCAAAGGTAAAACTCCATCTCAAAAAAAAAAAAAAAAAAAAAAAAGATTCCTTCCAACACAGTGTGCTGATTAATGATGCCCCCTGGTCACCCATGAGCTCTCATGGAGATGTTCAAGGAGATGAACACTGTTTTCATGCCTGATAACACAACATCCATTCTGTACCTCATGGATCAAGGAGTCATTTCACTTTCAAGTCTTATTTAAGAAATACATTTTGTGGCCAGGCATGGTGGCTCATGCCTGTAATCCCAGCACTTTGGGAGGCTGAGGTGGGTGGATCACCTGAGGTCAGGAGTTTGAGACCAGACAGATGGGCCAACATGGTAAAACATCGTCTCTACTAAAAATACAAAAATTAGCCAGGTGTGGTGGCAGGCGCCTGTAATCCCAGCTACTCGGGAGGCTGAGACAGGAGAATCAGAAGAATCACTTGAACCTGGGAGGTGGAGGCTGCAGTGAACCGAGATCACACCATTGCACACCAGTCTGGGCAACAAGAGTGAAACTCTGTCTCAAAAAAAAAAAAAAAAAAAAAAGAAAGAGAGAGAGAGAAGGAAATACATTTCATAAGGTTATAGCTATATAGTGATTTCTCTGATGGATCTGGACAAAGTAAATTGAAAATCTTCTGGAAAAGAGTCACCATTCTATTTTGAGGTGGTCAAAATGCCCACATCAACAGAGTCTGGAAGAAGTTGATTCTCACCCTCATGGATGACTCTGAGGGGTTCAAGTCTTTAGTGGAGAAAGTAACTGCAGATGCAGTGAAAATAACAAGAGAACTAGAACTAGAGGCGGAGGCTGAAGAAGGGATGGAATTGCTGCAATCTCAGAATCAAACTTCAACAGATGAGTTGCTTCTTATAGATGAGCAAAGGTGGTTTCTTGAGTTTCCTGACATAGAAACTGCTCCTGGTAAAGATGCTGAGAACACTGCTGAAATGTAGAATATTATATACACTAGGTAGGGCATGCCTCATGCCTGTTGTCCCAGAACTTTGGGAGGCCATGGCGGGAGGATCCCTTGAGGCCCGAGACCAGCCTGGACAACTGAATAAGGCCCTGTCTCTATAAAAAATTTTAAAATTAGCTGGTTATGGTGGCACATACCAAGCTACTACCTAGGAGACTGAGGCAGGAAGATGACCTGAGCCCGAGCTTGAGGTGACAGTGAGCTAGCCATTGCGCAACAGCCTGAGCAGCACAGCAAGAGCCTGTTTCTAAAAAACAGGCCTGGTGTGGTGGCTCACGCCTGTCATCCCAGCACTTTGGGAGGTGGATGAGGGAAGATCACTTAAGGCCAGGAGTTTGAGGCCAGCCTGGGCAACCTAGCGCGTTCCCATCTCAATCATTTTAAATAAACAAAAAATAAAGTGTCAAAGATCATCAACAGAACTAAGTGTCACAACTGGAAGTAAAGGAGGTGAGAGATCATGAATGTGAGTGGAGTACTCCTCTTTCCTAGTAAAGGGCCAAAGATAAGACCTAAAGGGTTCCTAAGAGTGCACGCTGTAGAGTTACAGAGCTAAGCACCAGGAGACTAGAGCCCGTGCAGGGACAGGGCCGAGTGTAGAGACTGGGCAGGGCAGGGAGCTGGGAGTGCTCTGCTTTTCCTTGTGAGCCAGCCCGCCTGCCTGCCTGCTGGCGCCTGCGGCACAGCTGTGACAAAAGACAGGCGGTGCTGGTGAGCTCCCACACAGAAGTGTGGGCGCAACACAGGCACACCTGAGTTGTGTTTTCTGCGTGTCCTGTGGCTGCACGCCTGGCCTGGGGGAGCCTGATGGTTTAGGTCCCAGCCCGGGCCTCCGGGTCCTCCCCCCAGTGCCAGCGGGAGCACTCACCAGCGGGCCTGAGCCGGGCAGACACAGGGGTGCAGCGGAGCCGGAACTTCATCTGGCAGGAGTTGACCACGATGCTGTCGTTGGGGTTGAGGTTGCGGGTGCTGACGATGCCGGGGGAGTAGTAGCCCCTCATCAGCAGGTAGTTGGTGTGGGAGGCCTGGGCGGGTTTCACCTCCATGCTCCGGCGCTTGCCCCCGACGCCTTCATCCAAGTCTTCATCTTCATCCTCGTCGTCTTCTAGGCTGCCGTCCTTCCCCAGGCTAGAAGAAAATTGCCCTGGAAACCTGAGCACAGGCCAGCCGGCTGCTACAGTAGCCTGTCCCCCTCCCTCGAGAGGCCTCTGTGGCTGGGCCTCAGCAGTGGCCCCAGCAGCTGTGGCCGCCCCAGCATCTGGTTGTGCTTCATTACCAAGGCTGGGGTGTATGGCTGCCCCAGATGCATCCCCTTCCCCACCTTCCAGCGCACCCCCGCTCACCCCCTTGTCACATATCCACGTCTCTATGACTGGTCCTCTTGCCCGTCTCTCAGTCCAGAAAACATCCACTTCCCCAGGAAGCCCGTTCCGCTGCCAGGTCCTCAGGACCAATCCTCCCTTCTCTTCCCTGCCCCTCCCCTGCCCCGTTGTGCTGCATCCTTCTCTTTGGCGGATTCCCACAGCGCCCAGGAGGCACCAGCAGAGGATGCCTTGGACTGGACTACAGTCCCCAGTTACTCATCTGCAAAGCCCGTTCTGCAAGCTCCCAGAAGGCACTGCTGACCCCTGCTCGCCTGTGTCTGGCCAATGCCTTGCACGTGTCCAGATCTGATGTTGCGGACACCAGGCTCTTACCTTTTGATGACCTCATTCTCCACCATTGAGCTGTCTACCACGATGATCTGCTCCGGGATCCTGACATCCACGGAAATAAGGCCCAGAGAGAAGAGGGTCAGGACGGCCACACAATTTCCTCCAGGGCCGTCCAATGAAAAGGCCACCATGTCATTTGTGGGCTCATTATCATCCTGGTCTTTGAAAGAGAAACGATCAGGCTGGTCCAATTTGCCGGCAGCCCGCATTCTGTCCAAAAACTGGAATGACTCCGTGCAGATGGTGCTTGGAAACCGCCACGTAAAAATCCTACACAGACAAAAAGGAAGGGCCTGAGGGGTGGCTGTGGGAAGCCTTCATTTGGACAGGCTATGAGCACACCAAATTATGGTGAGAACTAAGTGAAACGCCCCACTTCTCCCATAAAGCTCTTTCCCATCCCAAATGAAGGCGCTGCGTTCCCAGCTAGTGGTGTGTGTGTCTCTCTTCCCTGCCCGCCTGAGCATCTTCCAGGCTGAGTCCTGTCTCATCTAACTCAATGTGGCCTCACCCGGCGCTCCAGGAGGGCGCTGGCAGGCTCACCTCACCAGCACTCACCGTACATAGCTGCTGAACTAGGGATGGTGAACATGCTTTCTGTAACAACAGTCTCCGCACAAAGCCAGCCCTGGTCTCATATAGAAAGGAGGGGACATGTGTGCCTAAGCTCACTGTCTCCATGCAGTGCTTGGTGAGTCACTTCCCTGGCTCTGTCCAGAGAGCAGCATTCCACAACCCTGCTACCAGGGTTAGAGGGAGGGACCCAAGGGGCCTTCCTTGTTTGCTGACCACCACCCTCGGTTCAGACGGGGACATGCAGCCTGAGCAGTGACTCTGTGACAAATGGCCTTGTTGGGCTTGGACATGTATCTTCTGCTGCCAAATCGACTTCCCCAGAGGCCTGAGGGTCATTTGGGGTGAGGGTTTAGGGAGGAGAAAGCGTCTACCATCACAGGAAAGGGATGGGATCAAAAAACTGAAAGAAACTTCTTGGTGTTGTCTCTGAGCATCTGACTACAGCCCCGTGCTGACCGGAGGGTAGGCAAGGAGAATGGTGTGAAGGGGGAAACCATCAAGGTGGCAGCTTGGGAATATTCTCAGGGGTTTCCTCTGCATGTGGTCAGGAGGCTGATGATGCCATGCCTGCTGACACACGAAGCCATGCTGCAAGAGCACTTCAGGAGGAGGCCTGTCTGAATGCACTTCTGTACCCCAACCCTGCACCAGCTACTGGTGCTGCAAATGGGCCTGGGAGGCTTCCCAGGTCTTAGGGCTACGCGGAAGAGGGACTGAAGCTAAGCCCAACCAAGAGGGTAAACTTCCAGCCAGGCCAATTATTAAATGCAAAACTGATTTCACACCACTTGATGAGAGAAACAACAATAAACTACCTGCAAAAATGGCAATGCCACCAACACAAAGATACTGCCAGCGCCACCTTATCCCCCACACCAGAAAGGAAGAGAGGGGCTGGAGGAAACCCCAGCCTGCATCTTGCGCACGAGGCTTCGAGGGGCCCTGGCTCCTACACACTCTCACGGCCCTGGATGTTTCCTTTGTTCCTCTTTACAGACGGGGCGTGGCTCAACCTCAGATACCCAGGGCTTCTGACAGGCACTCACCTGTAGTAGGTCTGGGACAGCTGGTAGGACATTGGCACGAAGGGCAGGGCCCGGTTCTTCTTGGGGCCCAGCATGTGGTTGACCCGGCGCCGGTTGACCAAGCTCCTCTTCTGGCACTCCATGAAGGCCTTCACGAGAACATGGTCCTTGTACTCCCGATAGAGGCGGAAAGTCTGCAACACAGCATGGCGAGGGTGAGTAGGGTTCTCCAGCCGGCCAGGGAGAGGGCCAGGGTATGTGGATGCAGAGGCTGTGACTGATGCTTTACAGAGGAAGTGACAGACTGGGGGGAGGCTGGCATGTGTGTGTGCGTGTGTGTATGTGTATAAGGGATGCTGAGGAAGTCTGCAATCCCAGGTCTCAGACCATCACGTCACACTTCCACAGACCACAAAGGACAGGGAACTGACAAGAACGGGTTTATTCACTCCAAAGCCAATTTCTTTTGGATACAAAGACAGAGGAATCAGCACAGAATCATCTGGTCGACCACTCTGTCCCTTGGCCTCCCAGTCAGTCATCAGTATGTCAGGTTGGCTCTACCTTCCAATGCATCGGGTTCGTGCCACCTGCCCTGGCCCATCTAGTCCATGCCACCGCTGTTTCTCACCACCATTCCCAGCTGACTGGTCTCCCTCCTTCCTCATGTCACCTCTGGCTAACCCCTGACCCTTCTCCACAGCAGCCAAAATCATCCTTCGATGCCTAAATCGGACAACATTTCTGCCCTGCCTCAACCCCCCCCCCGAGGGCTTCCCTCTGCAGATGCAACAACAACTGGTCCTTTCCGAGGACCGGGAGCATGGTGAGCGGGGCCCGCCTGCCTGCCACTCCGGCCTCGCCTCCCGCAACACCACCCCTTGCTCACTGCCCTCCAGCCTCCTGGGCCTTCTTACATGTCTTGGAAAAGCCCAGGCATCCTACCTCGGGGCCTTCGCCCTGCCACTCCCCTAAATCTCTGCAGGGCTGATTCCTCAACATTCAAGTCTCAGGCCAAATATTTCCCCTCAAATGACAAATTCTTCTCCATTCTCCTCTGCGGTCAACTGCCTTGTATTATCCTGTTTTATTTTCTCCATAGCAGCTACCTGAAATGATCTCATCTGCTTACTCCTTGTTTAGAAGTCCCAGAGAACACAGATTCAACTTTTTTTTTTTTTGAGCCAGGGTCTCATTTTGTTGCCCAGGCTGGAGTACAGTGGCACCATCATAGCTCACTGCAGCCTCGACCTCCTGCTTCAGCCTCCTGGGTAGCTGGGACTACAGGTACTATGTCTGATTAATTTTTGTATTTTTTGTAGAGATGGAGTTTTGCCATGTTGCCCAGGCTGGTCTCGAACTCCTGGCCTCAGGCGATCATCCCACCTCAGCCTCCCAAAGTGCTGAGATTACAGGAGTGAGCCACCACGCCTGGCCTCAATTCAACTCTTGCTGCTGCCACCCAGTGCCTAGGCGGAAGCAGGTGCCTCTGCTGGACATGCTATGGTGACTTCATGGCTCAGCCTGCTAAGTCTCGTGGACCTGGGCCCCGCCTAGTGGAAGAGCAGCTCAAAGGACTATGCGGTCAGCAGAGTCTCTATTCCTCCAAGCTTCTGAAAAGGACAAGCAATCAGCAGTTCCTGAGTATCCAGCATCTGCCAGCCTCTGAAAGAGCTCCTACAGGACTGTCTCCTCAAAAGCACCGGCCAAGAAAAATCCCTGTCATGGTCTAAGGATTTTAGGTGCTGCCCCAGGACCCTGAGTGCCAGAGGAGGCTGAGGCACATGGACTTTATGTGATCCTCCGAGGTCACACTGCCGGGCAGGGGTGGAACTGAGGAGAGAAGAGCAACCTCACCACTGCACCTTCCTTTCAGCGGAGGGACACGAGGGGACCGGGGACCAGCATGGTGGTCAGCTGGGGCTCTGGGGCAGCACTCAGGTGTTCCCTGGAGCTTGTCTGACTAAAGCCTGTGCAACTCTGCTTCCTCTAGACAGCAGCCGTGCATCAGTGCTGGACATGCAGACCATCAGGCCTTATGGGGAAACACTTTCCATGTGGTGGACGGCAGAAGCTGGGAGTGGCCAATACAGCATCATCCTTCCACAGAGCACCGGAGAGAAGCTGCATCTCCCTCCTGGTGACAAGCCTTCTGTGACTTTGCTCTTCTCTTCCATTTGAATGTAATTAGTGAATGGGTGTATTCTCATACAAGGGGATAGGAGTGCTCAGGCCATGTGTGGGGGAGTTGGGGGGTGTGGTTTACCCACTCATATCTCCAAGAGGCTGGGCTGTCACAGGCACAGTGAGCCCGTCTGCGGCCTTCCACTGCCTTCCCAGAACCTTGAGTTCCTCAGGGGCCTCGTGGGGTCCCCTATGGGGCTCTGACATTGCTATTGGCCTTCCAGTCCTCACTCAGGAGCCACTGAAGAAGTCACTAAAAAAGTGTCCTGCTTCCTGCTGGGGGAGGAAGGCCTCACGGGCCAGGTGGTCTTTCTCAGGTGACTTTCCATGCCCATGGGGGTCGAGGCAGAGTAACTAGGCCTTCGGTACTACACATCAGAGCCCAGATGCCACCTGGAGATGGAACTGGAGGAGGAAAAAGCAGTGGGATAATACTGGGGACAGGCCTGGCTGGAAGGCAGGGGGTTTGGCTTTTGCCATGGGGCTGGGCTTTCTGGTTTGGAGGTGAGGTACAGTGAAAAAGATCCCCAAAGTCCCCTCCAGCTCTGAGCCACTAATGAGCAGAAGAGCTAGAAGGCTCACCCCAAAGCCAGAAGTCAGAAATTTGGACTCCTATGTGCAATGCTGGAAGTTAATTTGAAAACAAAATTGTTTTTTCCCCTTTTAAACAAGTGTGAGACCAACAAAATGCGGTCTGTGGACTGTTTATTTGGAACTCCTACCTGATACTATGTATGATTTTCTCTGCAAGTTCAGGCTCAGACAGGACAAAATGCTGGGGTGACAGAGGGGTGTATGGCACTGATACTAGCCTTCCACTCCAAAATGTGTACCCTTGGCCGGATGTGTAACACAGGAGCGAGGACATAAAACATACGGCTCAAGGGAGGCACGGCAAGCATATGGAGGACATCTCTTGGGCCTCTGACTATGGTCCCACGTGTCCCTGCAGGAGGCACAGAGACCCTCCAGGTGATGACTGAAACAGGAGAGATCACATGCACACTCAGTCTTGGGTGTGCTGAGGCCTGGCCACAGCTAAGACTAGGGCCAGGGTGCTGCTCTGAAGCAGGGCATTTTCCTGAACCAGCGCCATTTCCCCCCAGTCCTCCCTGCCCCACTGGGGCCAAAGTAACAAGCACGCGCCTGGGAATGCAACAAGCACGTGTGGTGCCCCAGCAGGGTTGACACCGCTGTTTCCGCAAGGCTGGCCCCTGGGGCCCCTTCAAGACTGGGGGGTGGTTGCACACTCTTGTCAGGGCCCTACTCTGCTGCTCCTAACTGGAGTCTCTGAGGGTGGGGCTTGGGCTCCACATGCTACAAGATCTCTCTGTGGACTCCTAGGTGCCCTAACCATCAGGTCCTCACCCATCCAAACTCATCAGTGGGACTAGAAAAGTCCCTTTGTTTTCTTATTTGTTTTCCCCTCATATTCCCAATCAGGTAGACCTGTTAATGTAAGCCAGGAGCAGATTTTTAGGCTTAGAGATGAAATGCAAAATGAATGGGTCCTTCTTAGAATTCACTTTTGCGATGACTTGGGGGAGAACGAGGCCCTGGGTGGCACTGGCTGCGGCCCCTCAGCACCTCTCTGTTGGGGTCCTGGGTGATGACTGAGCTGTGTGGTCTCAGGCATATGATTTAACTTCTCTAAACCTCAAGTGTCCACATTTGTAAAAGAGTAGTAAGAACACTGACTTCCTAGGCTCCACCGGGGGTGTGATGCCATTTCCCTTCCTCACTGTCATCTTCCTTCAGCCGCACAAGAGCAGCTGCTCGGACCTGTGTCCTCGGGAGACAGATGACTCACTGCCCACAGAAAAGGCAGCTTTCCCCACCCAGTCATCTCCCATGACCAGAATATCTTGGCATTCATAAGTGATGATCTGAAAAGCTACGCAGTACAGCTCAATTACTTTCTCAGTTCTTTTGCCATGCCTCATTTCCTCTCCTGCTTCATTTTCTGTCTTAAACATTAGACTTAACAACCTCAGCTCTGGGAGGGACTGTGGAGGTCACTGGATCCCGTTCCCATGCTTTAAACACTAAAGAGAGAGATGAGGAGAAGCTGGCCAAGGGTTGCAAACCTTCAATTCTATGAGATGCTGAGCCCTGGGAGGCTCACAGCTTGGTAATGACAGGTGACAATCTGATGCTGTACACCTGAAATGTGCCAGGAGGAGAGATCGCAAGGTGCCATGTTGGGTGATGGATGTACTAATCAGCTTGATTGTGGCGATTATTCTGCAGTGTATACATACATCAAATCCTCTCGTTTGATATGCCATAAACATACACAACAAATACAAATAAATACAAATAAAAACAATGATAAAAAAATAAAGTCGAAAGATGGCATGTTGGGCGAGTCAGCCCCTGACAGCCCACGGTGGAGACCAGCAGGGGCCAGCACCTCATGAGCCTGGCCTTGGAAGGGCCCACGTCCCCCACTGTGCTGCTGAGCAGCTGGTACCCACCTGGAATGACTGGTAGGACTTCATCTGACTGTCCGAGAGGGCCAGCGTGCTCTGGATCAGGTTCTGGAGCACCAGAAAGTGGATGTCATCCACACTGAAAGAGAGGGGAAGGCAGGGCACCATGAGGCCACAAGCACTGCTCATGTCAGGCGGAGGCAATTCTCAGGGAAGAAAACTTGAATCTCACAAAAGGGACACAAACGCCGAAACTATTCACAAAAGAAAACACAATAAATGACGGTTTCCAGGCTTTACTAACAGGTCACTTTTCTGCAGGAGAAAAGTTTCTATTTAGTGGATAAGGGGGTGACCTACCCGGAACAGGTTTACATGAGAACTAACAAATGTGGTTAGTACTTCTTGTTTCTTTCCCTCTAACTCTAAACAAGTTTTTCTCCAAAGAAAAAAGGTTTCTAACTGAAATACAGAGCTAAAATCAAAGTGACTGTTGATTATCCAAGATGGAAAAACAAAACCTGAGCTTTTGGAACCGAGTTTTGCTTGGAAAGCTCAGGGTTGGGAGTTTAAATCCTTTCCTCAACCTACCTTAAGGCTTGGCCAGTGATACTTAAGGCCAGGGGGTCAGGAACTTTTCCTTTAAAGGGTCTGATACTACAAGTTTTAGTCGTGGTGGGCTCTGTGGAATCTGTTGCAACTAGAGCTGACCCTTCCTGCAATGCAGCCTGAACTATGCGGATTCCACTTATACATGGACTTTCTTTCACCTCTGCCACCCTGGAAACAGTGAGACCAACCCCTTCTCTTCCTGTCCCTTCAGCCTACTCAAAATAAAGACGACAAGGAAGACCTTTAAGATGATGTACTTCCACTTAGTGAAGAGTAGTTAGGTTTTCTCTGCCTTATTTTTTTTTGAGAGAGAGTTTCGCTCAAGTCACCCAGACTGGAGTGCAATGGCATGATCTTAGCTCACGGCAACCTCCACCTCCCAGGATCAAGCGATTCTTCTGCCTCACCTTCCCGACCAGCTGAGATGACAGTTGCCCGCTACACCTGGCTAATTTTTGTAGATAGGGGTTTCACCATGTTGGCCAGGCTGGTCTCAAACTCCTGATCTCAGATGATCCGCCCACTACAGCCTCCCAAAGTGTTTGGATTACAGATGTGAGCTACCGTGCCTGGCCCCTTATTTTTTCCAAGTTTCCTTTCTCTAGCTTATTTTATTCTAAAGTATATAGAGAGTACAGTATATAGTACATATAACATACAAAATATATATTAATCAACTGTTTGTTATTGATAAGGTATTTGGTCAACAGGAGGCTATCAGTGGTTAGGTTCTACGGAGTTAGGAGTTAGAAGTTCTATGGGGGACCAGGCATGGTGGCTTTACGCCTGTATATTAATCAACTGTTTGTTATTGATAAGGCTTCTGGTCAACAGTAGGCTATCAGTGGTTAGGTTTTAGGGAGTCAAAAGTTATACATAGGGCCAGGAGTGGTGGCTTACACCTGTAATTCCAGCACTTTGAGAGGCCGAGGTGGGTAGATCACTTGAAGCTAGGAGTTCAAGACCAGCCTGGCCCCACTGCACTCCAGACTGGGTGACAGAAGAGACTCTGTCTCAGAAGGAAAGAAAAAAAGTTCTATGTGGATTTTTGACTGTACGGGAGGTCGGCGTCCTCTAACCCCCCAAGTTGTTCAAAGGTCAACTGTACTCACCTCTGATGTTCTCACATAAAAGCAGTGTAGACAACGGATAGAACAGGCATGGCTGTGTGCCAATAAAACTCAACACAAACAGGTAGTGGGCTGGATATGGCCCTAGAGTAACAGGCCCAGTGCAATAGGTTGTCAGCCACCAAGTTAAGTAGCTGAGCAAAAGCGACTCTATATACCAGTACTTGCCTGTTAAGTTCATCCTCTTTCCTGGTTTGATCTTTTTCATCCCCAATTGCCAAAACTCGGTACCTGCAAGAGAAACATAAGAGTGTGTCAATGAAACAAAGCAGCTCCTCACTAACCAAGCGGATGCTGGTTCAAGATGGCCATTTACTGGCTCAGGTGTTGGGAGTGGGAGAAATGTTAAACGCACCAAAAGTCAAGCGCTGTGCATGTGAATTAAAACAAGAATATACCCTGTTCTGCCTGTTATAAAAAGGAGGGCTGAGAGAATGTGAAATGTTCACTTACTGACAATTATGTGGCAACATGAAAAAATGTGAATTGGCAAAGATCCACTGTTAATTGTTAAATAAATAGAATTTAAAACTGTGAGTGTGTTAGAATACAAAAACAAACAACAAAAACAAGCACAAGGAAGAAGGCTGGAAGAAAATGTCCCAGAAATAATCTAAAAGAGTCATTCTCATAGAAATAGGAGAAAGGTGGTTTCTGGAGGCTGGGAAGTGGAAGGGAAGGAATGAAGAAGGAGAGATGCTGAGCGAAGGTTGTAAAGTTAGTTAGACCAGAGGAATAAGTGTTAATGATCTAAAACTGCATGGTGACCACAGTTACATATTTTGAAATTACTAAAATAATAGATTTTTAACATTCTTATTGCCAAAAAAAGAAGTTGGTGAGATGACAGATATGTTGGTTAACTCGATTTCGTCTTTCCTCAATGGACACATATATCAAAACATCATACTGTGCCCCATAAATATACAAAATTATTATTCATCAATTAAAGCAAAGAAATATGAAAATCCCCAAAGAGTAGCCATATTAGGTGCTGGAATTACAAACTATTTCCCCCATTTCCTTTTTGAGCTTCATGCAATATCATTTTACTGTATTGATATCAAACAAGTAAATTTAAGAATAAAACACAGAACTGACTTTTATAAAATATGGCAAATTGGCCATTTGTAGGATATTTCTTTGGTTTCTACCAAACAAATGGAAAAATTAATCTTGATTGCAATAGTAAATTACTCTTATAATTTAGTGCCAAGAAAAAGAAACTTTTCAGATATGTGAAAATAACCTCTGCTTCCTGGGTTCAAGCGATTCTCCTGCCTCAGCCTCCCAAGTAGCTGGGATTACAGGTACGTGGCTAATTTTTGTATTTTTAGTAGAGACGAGGTTTCACCATGTTAGCCAGGCTGGTCTTGAATTGCTGACCTCAGGTGATTGCCTGCCTCAGCCTCCCAAAGTGCTGGGATTACAGGCGTGAGCCCCTGCGCCTGGCTTGGAACCATTCTCTGTTTTGCCTTGCCTGCCAGAATGCTCAGGATCACAATCAGTATTAAACTGTTACACCTGCAACTTTTTCTTCTCTCTAATTGGTTCATAGGCTCTCCTTTAAAAATCTGTCTTTTATGACTGAAAGTTGCCCCATAACTTTACTAAAAATATGTGGAGATATACATTACAAATCAGTAAAAAATTACAAATCTTTACTTATTTTGTTACAAGATGTAAATAGGCCATTGAATTGACTTTAAACAGGCCATTGGATTGACTTTAAACCATGTCATTTGGGAATTCTGGGGAACAGTTTGCTGCAAACCAAAAACAAAACCAGAAAGTAGGTAAAGCATTTCAGCTCTGAAAACAAGTACAAACTGCTCTTCAGGCACTGCAATACAGTAGGCGCGATAGATGTTATATCTGTTGAGTGAATGAAGGAATGAGGTCCTCAAGTGAAATGCTGAGAGCAAGGGTGGAGGTCATCAGTTCACAGGCAGAACTGATGAATGCCACCATTTTACAGGGAGAGATTCAGAAAAACAGTGGCTTGAGGCACTTTTTGGGTGAGGATGGTGGGAGAGAAGGGGTCTACATTTGGATGATGCTGAGGAAACAGGCCTGGTTCACAGAACTTAAGATTTAAAAATTGTACAGCGTTCTGTGTTCACACCCAAGAATGTGCTTCCAGACGCCACGTAGTTCCAGACCCTCCTACATTCAAATCCAGGTCCTGGTGCTTACAAGCACTGTGACCTTGGGCACATTACTTACACAGGAGTTTCCTCATAGGTAGGGTAAGCAAACTCAGCAAAAAGGATACCAACCAGACAAGGAAGCCTGAAGGACTCAATGGGAGAATGAACATAAGTGCCCAGCAGGGTGCTAGGTCCCAGTTTGTGTTCAAGTCACCCATGAGAGGAGAGACAGGAGGGCCACTGCAAGGCCAAACGCAGCCAGGCAGGCACCGTGCACTTCCCAGACCTGCTGATAAAGGAGACAGAGCTGGCCTTTTCCTCTTGCCCTGTGAGGGCCACACGGAGCCATCCCAGAAGTGGCTTACCTGGCAAACAGCTCCTGGAGTGTGTCTGGGATTTCAAGGTTAGAATTCCTCAGGGCGGAACTGAACTTCTCTTTAAGCTTCTCCACAAATTCTTTAAACTCGTTGGCACAAACCTTTCAACATGAGAGAATGAGAGGTTAAGCCCTTATTCTTCCTAGAGGGAGGTTTTGCTAAGATGCACCAAGGAACATCTTGTAACAAACTCCTGCACCAGCTAAGTCCGAGAACCACTGACCAGGCTGCCTCCCTTGGTCACCTGTCATCGGTCTCTAAAGAAGGCAACAGACCCTCACCACTATGCACAGGAAACTGGGGTGCCTGGTGCCAACTAACCCGCCGACAGCCTCACACCTGCATCGCCGGCACTCTCCCAAGCCCCTAGTGAGAAGACTCAAACATGCCCCACACAGTGCTCCCGTTGCAGCCTCCCTCCTCCCAGGCCTGATGCTCCCTGTTTCACCCGTGTAGTCAGCCTCCTTCCTCTGCTCCAGCCTCACACTCCACTGGTGACCCCCAAATCACTTCCCTCCTCTATATGCGCACTGCAGTTATCTCAGTCCAGACCCAGATCTGAGGAGCAAGCTGGACATGTCACCCGGTGTACAATGTGACAGGGTATGCTCTCGCTCCTCCCTGGCCTGGTGGCTGTGCAGGACGCGGTCCCTGCTGCTGCACCCACCGGCCCCACACTCCTTCTCCCCTCACTGTCGCTGCCCCAGCTGCTGTCGTTTCCAGTCTCGCCCAGTGCTGACACCTTTGCCAAGCCCGTTGGCAGACACTGTGGGTGTCTGTAGGTCACCTATTCCATTCTTCCCCACGCTTCCTGATTAGCCAGACTCAACTGGCTGTGGGAAGGGAGGATGCCCAGCCTCCTAGGATATACCAGGACAGTCTAAGCCACTCATGGGAGCCTGGGTCCCCTGTGCTATGTCCCACTGTTTCCCAGCCATGTGGCCCAGGTCTGCTGGGGCTCCTGGGGAAAAGCTGCCCCCTGATATAAGGGCCATGTGGGTCTATCGCAGCCCCTCTCCCCAATTCTTTCTGCTCTGGGATTCTGTTGTGAGGACTTGAACTCTCATAGTCAACACTTGCAACCAGGAAGTGACCGGCATAGGATGGAAAGCTGACCGCTGCTGGAGGGGGAGTGTTGCGGCATGAGCCTGGAAGCCTGATGACTGCTCTGCTCCCCTGCACCCAGCCCAGAACTGCCTTCCCTCAGCTGCTAGACATTTGGGGGAAAAAAATCGTGTACTCCTATTAGGTTAGGTTTTTCTGTCACTTCCATCCAAAAGCATTGCTGAGCCTCCTCCCCCCGACCCCTGCGGGCCTGTGCCTTCCTCTTCCAGGAGCTGACTGCACTGTCCTGCAATGGCCATGGACTTCTCTGTCTGTCCCACTCGCCTGTGGCTTCCTTAGGGAAAGGGCTGCCTCTCCTTGTCCACTGGCCTTGCCTGGCGCAAGTCCTACCACACACGCTGTAGAGTCCAGGGTTAGCACAAAAACTAGAGGTGAGCAGCCTCTGGGCTAAAGGCAGGAGTCTGGTCAGCAGACAGCTTCCTTGTCAGCCACCGCCCTGGCCTATCTGGACAGAAAACTCAGAAAGGAAACGCACACCCTGTCTGCAAGCTTTCTAGGAAGCCTGTAATTTCTGAAGAGATGTTCTATTTTCTTAACAAAACAGGCCCAAGGCACAGCATCCCTTCAAAGTGGCATGTCAGATTCTAATCATCTTTAAAAATGGGTGCTTGAAGCTAGATCGAGTGAAGTCCAAAGTCAGAGAGCTGACTAGGCGATTTCCCAAGTGAGAAGGAAAAAAAAATCCACGTTTCTAAGGCTGGCAGGGGCCCTGTGGGACGAGAGGAGGTGACCAAAGCCTAGATGCCCCCACCTCCCAAGCAGGCTGAACCCTACACCCACACAGGGCCTACCTTTGGATCTTCGTAGTCACCTCTTCGATTCATGAAATCTCCAACGAGCGCTTTATCCTGGTACACCTCGGCCAGGCACACCCTGCAGGAAGAGGAGACAAAGCTGGAGTCTGGAGCTGCAAGGATGCCCCGCATTCGGAACCATCAGTTACATTCTCACGTTTCTGGCCTTGCTGACCATCAAGCGTGAGTTACTTATATGCCTGTTGCATAACTGCGGCTTTTACAAGTGAAGGATTTGGGGGTCAGCCAAGCCTGACCGCAGTCAGGTCTATTTGCACTTTACACCTTGGCTTCTCTGAACTTCCATCCTCCATGGGTAACCGAGAACACTGAGTCCCACCTGCCTCTCACAGGATTTTGGCCAGGACCATACGGGCTGACCCATGCGAAAGTATATCATACATTTAAAAACATCAAACAGGCTTTGGAGTTTATTACTCTTAAGCTCTCTCATCTACTGCAAAGTAGGAGGTGTGTCCACTCACACCTCCATGGTGGAAGGAGAGCCTGACTTGCTCAAAAGCAAATGAAGGGGAAGGTGACCAGCATTTGCTAGGCTCCTGCCCGCCAGGCATTGCTACCTTCCTAAAGAGCTTGCCAGGTACAGACTCATTCCATTTACAGCCTGGTAAGGGGAAGGGGGACTCCCTGAGGTCACACACACAAGGGCAGGGCAGGAAGATAGGTATGGCTATTATCGGTACTCTCATCCTGCTCAGAGGTGAGGAACGCCTCCGTGCGGATAAACCCTGTCCTAGGTCCCACAGCACTGGAACCGGCAGTGAGCACTGCCCCTTGGCTGCTCACTCCAGAGCCCCTCCTGTTCCACTTTTCAGTGGGAACATTCAGCAGCTGGAAAGTCTAAGTTGCAGACCATATTTCACTGCCAACTCAGTCATCCCGGCCAGCTCACATCCTCTCTCTGGGCCTGTTTCTATTTCTGATAAAAGAGGAGTTTGGACTGGGTGATCAGAGCCCTTTCAGATAGAAAGTCTAAGATTCTATGCATAGAGGAAAGTGGTGTCACCCTTCCATAACCAATTCAGTGGCTCTCAACTGGGACGGATTTCCCTGTAGGAGCAGCGGAGACACTTTTGGTTGTCACGATGGCAAGGGAAGGTGTCACTGGCCTCTAGTGGATAGAGACCAAGGATGCTGTTAAGCATCCTACAATGTACAGGCCAGCCCCTACAAAAACACGGAATCATCCACAGCCTCACAGAGTGCTGAGAACTCTGTCTAGAGGTGAGTTTCCTTTGCAGTCCAGGTAGCCTGTGGCCTGGGATCAACTTGCAGCCAAGCCCTCTGGCTGATTTGTGGCACGAACCACCAGCTGGCGGAGGCAGGCGGCTCTTTCCAATGCTGTCAGGCCTCTCTCCAGCCCCACCCACTCTCATGCTGGCTGCAACTCTTGGGTTCCTCCTTGCAACACTACGAGGCTCTCTGGTCCTCCCCACTCAAGCCTTCCTTGTGAAAGGAGTCGTAGGAGGAATCTGGCGGGACTGGTGGTGGCTTTATGGCCTTGGCTCTGAGAGAAGGAGATGGTGGGACAGTCTCATTGGCAAAGACAAACCATGGGTGGCTGCTTTGTGACTCCCAGGCAGCTGCCATCCCCCACACATCTCATGGCTGGAGATGCTTAGGGAACACCCAGCTCTCATTCAGCTCTGCTAAGAACACGGCAGAGGGCATCCTGTCCAATGATCCCAGGCCCAGCCTAGCTTGTTGCTGGAGGGAGCCACCAATCAGAGCTCTCAGGAGCTGCTCTGAGGGCTGAAAACAGCAGGAAAAGCCAGCTTCTGCCTCCACCACCTGCTAGGCACGTGGTATTCAGCGAGTTAGCCTATCTAGTCTCTGTTTCTTTATCCAAAAAAGGGATAACAGCGCCTACTTCTCGAGGCCGCTCTAAGGTCCAAACACCACCCTGCACGGGAAAGAACCCACAATCATGCCTAGCCCTCAAAAAAACTCAAGGTCCATCTCCCCACCAGACTCCAACACTTGGACAGCCCATCAGACACCTTGGTGTGCTCCAGCTGTGCTTCCCGCCAGACTCTTAAGCAAATGGGATGAAGGGAGAGTAAAGAATGAACTAGAAGTGTTGAGGTAACCATGTCCCGGAACGATCGGGCTTCATTGAGGCTTACTTGTAGTTCAGGTAGGCCTGTGGGTTTTTGACTATGTAGCGAGCTCTTCGTCCGACGGAATGAGATGTTTTATCCAAAGACTCTTCAAATGTGGCATGCAAAATGTCCCGTACCACCTGCCAGGTGACAAATGGGCCCTTCACCTGGATCAAATACAGAGCCAAGACAAAAAATCAGTATCCTCAGAGCCGACATCATGGGGAATTACAGTAAAAAAGTAGACAAAGTATGTGCTGTGCAGCCTCCTTCCTCAGAGAATCCCCACAACTGTCACCTCACAGTGACATTTACCGAGCCCACCATGCGGCAGATACAGGGAGATTCTGGCCTCAGTGACCAGCAGGAAAGAGTGTATTTTGTCAAGTGCCATGTGTGACAGAGGTGCGCAGAGGGGGAGGGAGGATCTGCCTGGAAGAGCGCTGGATTGGGGCACATCATGGGATGTAAAGTGTGTTTAGTCAGAGGTCTTAGTGTCCTAACTACACATCATGTGTGCTCAGAAACGTTCTGTATGTTTTGCTGGCATGTTACATTAGTAGCAACAGAATGTACAAAATTAGCAGACCCAGGAGAACGTCTCGGTCAGTAACACAAGAAGGCAAGGCTGGCATTAGGAAGTAGCTTGACGACAGATTATTTTTTCACATCCCCAAGAACAAGGTGACCCAGGAAGACTGTAAGCTCTGGTGAGTGGCATGGAGAGTTCACCAACACTGACCTAGGCAGGACCTCCTGCCTCTTCCAGCTGCGCCAGGGCTGCAGCAGAGGGAGGGCAACCTCCCCTCTCGGCTCTGCAATGACAAAGCCAATGCAGATGCAGGGAACAGGAATAAGGGATGGCAACCCGTCACCTTTCGGGTTCTTCCTTGGAAAAGAGGTTGGGTCAGAATTCAGGAGAGGACTGAGGGATGAGAGAACAGGGGACAAGCGGTCAAGACAAGGGACCTACTAGTTTGCAGGCAAGGAGCATCCGGGCACAGGGCCCCAGCTGAGTTTCTCCTGCCTGGCCTGCACTAGCAGAGCTTTTTCTCCTGGAAGGCAAGTAGAAGTCCCTCTGCCCTGAGGACCAGCCACACCAGTGGGCCAAGAGGTACCAGAAGTGACAGAAACAGCATGAGAAGTGTCCCCCAAGAACAGAGAACAGGGTAATTACATCCAATTGCCAGATCATTCCCGAGATGTTGGGCAGTTACAGGAGGCTTTTCTGGCAATGAAGGTTGGAGGAATGGAGCAGGAGAGGGTTAGATTCCTGGTGACGAGAGAAAGAACAACTCTGAACTAGTTTGCCTGTAGCTAGGCAAACATTTATATGTATCCGGCTGAAGGCTAAAAGCAATGCACAAAAACAGAGTGGTATTAATTTGTACGATTAGCTGGGCATGGCACGGTGCACCTACAGTCCCAGGACTATGAGAGGCTGAGGTGGGAGGACCACTTGAGGCCAGGAGGTCAAGGATGCAGTGAGCTCTGATCGCACCACTGCACTCCAGACTGGGTGAAAGAGCGAGGCTCTGTCTCCCTAAAAAAGAAAATGTGTAGGATTCTGGGCAATCCTGTTCCCAGTGGCCACGTAGAGCAGCGGAGAGGAGTGGTCCCAGCTGGGAGTCCCTGGGAGGTTCAGACAGGAAGGAGCTCCAAGCGAGGGGCAGGCCCACTGCTGGGCTAGGCTGGTTGGTACCTTGGTGTTGAGGACGTTGCTGGCGATGCGGCACAGCACAAGCAGACCGTCCTCCTGCATGGACCAGGTGACGCGTAGCCGCGTCATCCGCTGCAGGGCGCTCTGGTCGGCTTCATCGTGGTAGCGTAGCCTTTTGCTTTTTTCTCCTGGGAACTCTCCTAAAAATACCAGAGGGAGAAGGGAGGAGCTCTCTAGCACCTGGTTTGGAGCTGTCAATTTGCAGAGGGTCAGGGTCCCTACCCAGCTAGTGAGATGTGACCAACGGTATTGGTTATCAGATACCCACTATGTCTAAAGTCATATAAACTAACTGCAAAAGACTCAGTCCCTTCTTACAGATTTTATTTTTTTTAAACCCCTTTCATCATTTCTCTTGGTCAAATTTCACAGCAACAGGCTGGAAGGCCTCGATGCAGCCTCTAGTTGGTTATCTGTCAATCTCCAATCTCCCCCCACTGTGACAGAGTCCTTTGAAGGCATCTTGTACAGAAGCCTACAGCAAGTGCTTGGGATGTATCCACCGAGGGAGAAGGACCATGGTCTGTGCAGTCACTGGGCCCCCCACACTCCCTTGCTCCATGACCGCACAGGTGTCATGTAGACTTGAGTGTATAGTGGGGACAATAAGGACTCTGCTCCAGGGCCATCAGGAGGATGGAAGGAGACTGCAAATAAAACATCCAGTCCAGAGTCATGGCTACTAAATAACAGCAGCAGTGAGATCTGTGTAGTTAATAACGAAACAGCACCACCACCACCACCACCAAAACAGCAGCCACTGGCATCAGGGAACATTCGCTGTGTGCCTAGCACTGGCTTATGCTTTTTAAACATATTATTTTATAATTAGACTACTACTTTGTAGCAACCTTATGAAATGGATGCAATTGTTATCACTGTTTTTTGCTGAGGATCACAGAGACACACAGTGACTTGCTGAAGTCACACAGCTGAGTCAGCTGAGTCAGCAGCCGAGGTAGGATCTGAACCTTGAAAGCGTAGTCACAGGGTTTCCAAGGTCTCCTGCCTGGGGGAGGTACTGATAGTACTTTCACAGGACAGACACCATATGTCACTGCCAATCTCAAATGACTGTTTAGCAAGTGTCTTCCAAATTAAGGCAGAAGAAAAGTGGGGCAAGGAAATTTGGACTCGAAGCAATACCACACCATATTTTGGTTTGTGATGAAATCGGGTTTTTGAGCCAAACTGGTCTTACACATATCTATGAGAGGTGAAACTGAGTAGGCCATTTCAACTGATGGAATGCTATTTGTTATGAATGCCAGCCAAAGAAACCACTGAAAACAGGTTCCTGTTTAAACATTCTGCCTTTATCTGAAATAGCTACAGCCATCAGCGGCTGCTGTTGAAACTCGCAGACCACTTAGGCAATATAAAAGTGGTCTAACAACTAGACCTGGTCTCCGTTCCACCCTCTCTGCTATAAATACTGATGGGATGAAGAACTCAATGGCAGTCTAAAAGGCATTGCACAAGGGGTACGTCAAATCAGAAGGTGCTGTAGGCTTACACGACTGCCAGCTTTCCTTCAATTTAAAAATGCAACACGGGCCCAGTGTGGTGGCTCATGCATATAATCCTAGCAGTTTGGGGGAGCTGAGGCAGGTGGATCACTTGAGGTCAGGAGTTTGAGATCAACCTGGCCAACATGGCAAAACCCTATCTCTAATAAAAATACAAAATTAACCGGGCATGGTGGTGCATGCCTGTAATCCCAGCTGCTCGAGAGGCTGATGCAGAATTTCTTGAGCCCGGGAGGCAGAGGTTGCAGTGAGCCAAGATCACGCCCACTGCTCTCCAGCCTGGGCAACAGAGTGAGACTCTGACGCTAAATAAATTAATTAATTAAAATGCAATATGCCTTTGAACTTTGGCCTGATTAGCATAAACACAGACATTAAAAGGTAAAGCCCCCAAAATCAGGATCTTAGCTAGTTGTGATGAGGCTGTCGCTAACATTTTTTCAGCTGAGATGAAACCAGGCATTTGAACTGAAGGAGTTCCTAAAGTCAGAAGCGTTAAGATAAGATACAAAGATACAAAGGCAGAGAAAGCAGGGGAAGCATATGGGACATTCGAGGCTCTCTCGGTCTGCCAGATGGATGTGGGAATAAAGTGATCACGGCACAGAGTCAGCGCCACACATCAAGGGAAGGCGAAAACCTGTGTCTTCCCTTGGAAGGAGGGCAGAGCTCAGGCCCGGCTGGAGTGAGGCTGTGGCATGTCTCCCAGCGAAACGCAAAGGCCCAGTAAGTGTAAATGATCACCACACAACCTTTCTTCCTTCTCTTGATCTTCCTCCCAGGGTCCTTCTTCAGCCGCTTCCGCTTCTGGCTTTTCCCACCCCTCACTCTCCGGTTTCGGTCCAGCGTGGGCTCCCGGTCCACCTCAAACTGCTCTTCCTGGCCGGAATAGAGCTCGGAGCCTACTCTTGCTTCCCCCCCCAAATATTCAACCTGCTGTTGCCTAGACATAATCACAGGAGACAACGGTTTCAGGATGAGTGCTGCAAAGGCCAGGAAGACCAAATTGAACATAGCATGGTTGTTGAGGCCCTGAACTGGTTCCATATTTACTTCTCGGGGGAACTCTCAGCACACATACCTCCGGCACCGAGGGGCAATGGGCGCTTGGACAGAAACGTCTGGAGCCTCACTGTGAGTCCATTCTCTGTGGCAGTACTCTCCTGTGAGACAAGCACGGCACTGCAATGAAGCATGAGCTTCCACGAATCCCCCAGCAGCCCACAGTAACAAATGCACCAAGGTCGCCGAGGGCCGCTGCGTGCTGACAGCCAGGGGCTGGAGTCTCCTGCCACCCGCTTTACCATTGCTCATGCACTCCCTCCTGGAGGGCCTGTGTCACCCAGACCTTCTGATCCTTTTTTAAAAAAGGAATACCTGTCCACATCATAGAGTAAGTTAGAATCCACTGGGGAAAAAACAGTCCAGGCACACATTTAAGGGGCCTGACACACCTTCAACACAAACAGAAGCCAGCATTTGTGTCTCTGGTCAGGCAGGGAGGGGCAGGAGGGCAAGTGGCAAAGACCCCTGAGATGACAGCCTGGTGTGACGTGCACCCACCTTTTTGGCCTGGTTGATGATGTAGCTGGTCCAGATCCAGTTGCGCTTGAGGTGTCCGTAGAAACTGGAATCAAGCCCTGCAGCGCCCAGCCCGTCTCCGGGGGATCAAGCCTTCATCCACCACCTCACGGCTTCCACTAACACACAGGAAATCAACAGGAAGAGACCAAAAAGAGAGCCCATGGCATCGGATGGGGGACATTTATTTATAACCAACTTCCACCTTTCCAGAAAAACACCCCACAGGTAGCAGTGAAGAATCTGGGGGCCCTAAGTGTTGACTGGTTTTCACTTTTGGAAGATAAGTCACAAATCCAGATTTTTATGTAAAATTCCCAAAATAAAATTTGACAACTGATTACATTTTTAAAAACAAGATGTGGGGTAAATAAAGTATGTCTGGAGCCAGCCGTCTGCAGCCTCCGTAGCAGAGACCCAAGCCATCTGGCCTGACATCCTAAGCCAAACAAGGGTGGCCAGACATCTGAAATAAGCACTACCACAGCCCTGTCCTGGCCACCGCGCTTGGGATGGACACGCACGTGGTGTACTCCAGCATGGCACACTTGCGCTCCAGGTTGTGCTTGTCCATGGCACTCTCCTGCTCCTTCTGCAGGCTGCCCTCCTCATCGCTGCCCTGGTCTGTGCTGCTGTTCTTCCTGATGCGCGGGCAGCGCACCACCCCTGGAAAATCAAACATCAGGGTGACCGATCACGCCTTCCTGCTGCAGCTCTGGTGGCTACCGCCTGTGGCTGGGTGGGGGAGGTAAAGTGGATTCCCCCGCCTGTGAAAAGGTTCCCTGGCCACTTGGGGGGATCTGAGATTTCTAAGACCTCTTTGTACGAAATGTCCATACAAGGAAGTCAGAGGGAACAGAGGAAGAGTTGAAGTGCTGGTGGGTGACCTGAGGAAAGGGTCTGCGCCAGGCTGAACTCGCTAAAGACAGAGGGCAGGCAGGCAGTCGAGAGCCTGGCAGGCTCGGGGAGTCCAGCGCAGGTGAAACACAGGCCTTCCTGCCTCCCGCAAAGTCCCTGGGAGCTGCTGGGGCCAGGGTGGCAGAAACGACTGCCCTTGCTGGTGGTGGCGGGGGGAGAGGGAGGGGCCTGCACAGATTGCTGAGATGCACTGCAGCAGGCCTGGGCCCCACCCAGCTCCAGGAGCAGCCAGATGTCTCCTAAGTGCTCAAAGGTTTGCCAATGGAGTTGAGAAGTGATAGCCAGTTATTCTATAATATAGAAAATTACGCTTCTTGCAAAAAAATATAAAATACAACTAAAAGCACTGCTTGAGTAGATGAGGGAAGGTTTTCAGACTCTCAAAGGCTCTCTCCTGGTATGTTTGGAGACCTTGGCTTGATGACATGGCTGGTGCGGCCTGGGGCAGTGGGAGCTCAAACCCTGCACCTGGCAGCTGGAACTTTAAATGAGACACCTTGCTCAACTTCACCTTGGCCTGTATGGTGGCGGCAGTGGAGTCAGTGGAGTTCTCAGCTTAGGAATAAACCAAGAATCATGGAGGTTATGAATAGCTTGCCCAAGGTCACCCAATTGAATGGACAGTACTCAAGGTAATGTTTCTCTCATGTAACAATGGCACCACAAGTCTGCTTATGAAAAACACAGACTCTCTGAGTAGGGCCCAGTAATCAGCATTTAATATGCTCCTTGGGTGATTCTTACTCAGTTCGTGCAGCACCTGCTCTAAAAGATGATTGCATCTCATGATATGACACTTTTCCCCCCTCCTTGGGGCAGACCTCTTCACATGCTTACTGAATGAAGGGACAATCAATGCCTGATTAATGCGCTCAGCAGGCCTCTGCCATTTCTGCTCATGAACACCTAACGGGATGGAAATTCACCAATTGTCAGGCCTGAAAAACTCTGGTGCAAATTCATGCTGGTTCACAAATTTTTATCTAGATATAAAATGCAGGGGAATTAGGGCATTATTAAAATCTAAATTGGCAAGCCTAGCTCACTGCTGAATGCCAGAGGTTTCTATGAAACACACTGTTCTATAAAATATGTCTGGACCCATGAAAGATTTTAGATACAAGTGCTCATTACCCTTGGCATTAAACAATTATGCCGAGTAAAATGTGCGACTCCTGCTTCGCGAAAATCAAAGTGTGATATTGGATCTTTCAGCTTCAAGAAGGGAGGAGCGGAATGGAAGTCCTCTTGCAGGTGCAAGCTGAACGTAACTTCTTTTCCCTCCTGGTAGAGGTGGCAGGAAAAGGCCAGTTGGAGAGAGGCCTGCAGGAAGAGTGCTGCAGGGGGAGGCTCTCTTGCCTTCTGCAGACCCTCCATACATTCAATCCACATTTACAGGACGACGACTGTGCACCCGGCACTTTGCAACACATCCTGGGGATGGAAGCCAACTTTTCTGGGCACAAAGACCTCACAGGACAAAATGGAATGATGCTAGCAAAGGTGTGGACAGGCTTTCTCCAAGAGGTGATGCCTGAAGTAGGAGTGGGCATCTGAGAAGCGAGTATGACAGGGAGGGAGAGTGGTGTGGGCAGAGGCTCCTGCAAAGCCCAACTCAACCAAGTCACCAGCATGTTGGGTCAGTTCCCTCTAAAACACCTCCAGGCCTGCCCCGCCCTCCTCACCGTTACCAGTGGATGCCACTCTCCCCCCCGCCCACAGGGCCTCCTCTCTTCTCCAATGTACCACTCAGGGCCTCATCCTGTGACACTGCCCCTGCCTGGGATGCCCACCCCAGCTCTGGTCCTGGCTGTCTCTGCCTCACCCTATAGGATTCAGGTCCAATGTCTCTTCCTCAGCAAGGCTGCTCCTGAGCCCTGGAATAAACACCACCCTGCCTGCCACCATGGCCCTTATCGCACTCCTGTGAGCTATGTCTCCTCTGCACTAGATTGCGAGTCTCACGAAGGCAGGGCGGGGTATGTTCTCACTGCAGCACCATCAGGCACAGGAAGTGACACACAGGAGGTGTTTAATAAATACCTACTCAACAAACAAACGAACTTTGTCTTAAGCGTGGCTACTTGGGCTCAACTGGGTGGGGGAACCGGGGAGCACCCCACCCATTCAAGGCCCACCACTCTACTTTCTCAGGGAGCCCCAGGGGTGCTCTGGGCCTCTGGGGGAGCACCTGAAACACATCACTGGTCGAGGCGACTCCTAGGGTTTTCTATCCCTAAATCCCAGCTGCCAACCAGAAAGGAGCAAAACCAGCCAGGTCCAGCCAAGACAGCTGACACCCACCTAGTGGGGTGTTGAGGCAGACACACTGCAGGTCAAACCAGTAGTTTTCCACATCCTGCATCGAGTTCAGGACATAAAGGCGCCTCTCGAAGGGCCGGCTGCTGCGGGCCAGGTTGTAATGTGGGTCACAGATGGTGGTGTCAACAATGACTGCATTCTTCTTCAAGAAGACAAAGACCTAATGGGAGACATCAGACAGGGAGAACCCACGTCGAGTTTGGCTGCTTGGAGACCATTTAAAAATCAGGATCACCTTCGTTTGGGCTTGAGAGACATTACCTGATCTTTATCCTGAAACTTTTCCGTGGGACCAAACTGTAGCAGCCCCATGTAGCACAGCCTCTGAAGGTTCTCCATCACTGAAAAAATGTAGCGCCTGGAAAACAGAGGGGGCAGGATCTTCCCATCACACCACACTTGCAGCAGGCAGAAGGTGTCTGCATGTGGCGGGAGGGGTGCGACTTCCTTCTTCTCTTTCCACCTGGTGGTAACTGGAGGACCAGCCTCAAGCCCACACTGTACTGAGGCCCAGAACCACCCATCCTAACACCCAACCAGTGCCATGGAGATTGACCCGACACCGGGGATTTGATTTGGAAAGTAAAAGTAATGAAAGGGGAAAAAATTTCCCATACTTGCAGCCATTAGCAGATTTTACTTTAAAAGAACCTTCAAATCAAGTAATAAAATGTACCAGCCCATACTTCATTAATAAGTTAACAGAAATCTTGAGATTTTGCAAGCTGGAAGTTAGAAACCTCTTCCTCTCCTGATAAATGATGGCTCAGAGCCCTGACGTAAGGGTTTATTTGGACCTGCAGCCACTCTGGGTCAGGTGCAACGGCCTCACCTCTTATACAGAAGCTGCTGCCGGATGGGCCTGGGGGAGAAAGCGGATCAGCGTGTGCTTCTTCAGCGGGGTCGTTGAGAAATTCCTCCAGGTTGTCCACCTGAAGAGGTGATGTGCAGGTTCAGCTCGCCCTGAGGGGCAGGGCGAGCTGCAAGAATCTTGGGAAAAGTGCTTGCCACGATTTTCTGCCCACAGTCTCCCGGAACCTGCCTACTGGCTCTCCTTCTTGCCCTACCCAGTGTCCCCGCGTCTCTGCCTTTGGTTTCGCCACCCTTCCCTTCCAGCCCATTTGCCACACTGCTGGGGGTAATAAACAGATGCCCTCATACCCTGCTGTGGGCACAAAGTGCTAAGGCTTTCCCTGGGGCAACATAAGAATGTATACATTTATATGAAACCAGAAAAGATGAGATGGAGAACACACGTTCCTTTTGCAGCCAGTGATTCTGCTCCTATCCTTACCCGAAGGAAAAAATGCTGGAGCTGCCACGTCTATGTCTACCAAAAGGTATTCATCAGCATGTCATTTATAATAGCAAGAAAGTGGAATTTAAATGTCCAAAAATAGAAAATATTATGGTTAAATAAATTAAAGTAGAGGCATAAGAACGAATACTATGAATCTACTTAATATCAAGTCTAAAAAGTTAATGATGCAAAAAAATAGGAAAGATTGTTCAGTCAAAAGCATAGACAATAAAAGAGTGAATATAGTTTCAACTCAGTTTTTTTTTAAAGGGAGAGATCACACACACCCCCCCCCCACATACACGTGTACATACAAATATGGCACAGCCATAAAGGACTACAAAAACCTTACCAAGAAGATAATTACTTAGCAGTAATTACCTCTCTGAGTGACACAGCTATGGGTAATTTCTATTTTATCTTTTTCTATTTACCAAATTTCTAAAAACAACATGTTTTATTGTTGTGATGTAATTATTTGTCTATCTTGCTGTCTACCTACCTATCTACCATAATAGATCTATTTAGAAGAGCAAGTCTTTGAAGTATTTACCCCTGATCAATCACCCACCTACCTACCCAATCATCTTTAATCTAATCTAATCTATCTCAAACAAATCCTTAAAATATTTTCCCTTGACTGAGCATCCGTCCATCCACCCATCCATCCATCCATCCATCCACCTGGGCAACCCCAAGTCTTCAAGTATCCTCCCTTGCCCAGGTGAGTGTAGGCCCTCCAGGCCAGAGCTGAGGGGCCAGTCCTGTGATGGTTCCAGTCACCAGTACCTTGTAGCTGACTTGCACAATCTGGATGAAGATGGAGAGGGGAAGGCAGAGGAGGATGTCACTGACGAGAGCCCAGCCAAAGCCGAACTCCCTGTGGACTGGGATGGGAGGGATGTAGCGCATCCACGAGGCATCGTCCACATACACTAGGAAAAAACTCACAGTTACACACGGCAGCCAGGATCCCAGTCACCGTGGTGACATCATCTCCCAGGAGGTCTTGGTGCCCCTATCCCCCAGCTTGAGAAAACTCTACTTGTCAGGCAGGAAGGAAGATGAGGAAGAAAGCCTGAAGGTTCAGAGGTGTGTATTATGTTTCCTTTTGGATCAGAGGAGGCAGCCAGTTTACACAAGGATAAGGAACCATCGTGATTCTCCCTGGATCCTACTGGGCCTGCCTGTCCCAGGTGCAGAGTGGCAGGGGCCTCTCACCTGTCTCCGTGGCCAGCTCCACTTCAGTCTCCCAGGTGATACTATCTTGGCTGTCTTTGGATGGGGCTTCCGAGCAGGCCTCCCAGGCACTTCCAGAGGAGGACGGCCGGACACCTGCCCTGCCTGGCTCCTGCTTTATCTTTCTCCTTTCACTGATGAAGCTTGGCTTCTCCATGCTGTTGCTGGCAGGGTGCCCATAGATGAGGTACCACAGAAACATGTGGACCACCCCGCAGGCGAGGCATTTTGGGCAGAAACCCTAGAAGCGCCCCAGTCCAGGAACTGAAGCAAGAAAGGGAGAGAGCAGTGCTTGAAAAATCCCATAATGAATTCAATTCATTAAAAAACTATTGAGTGCCACCATGTGCCAGGGAGCAGAAAGATGGCAAATATCCTGTCTTAGAGCTTACTTTTTAGTGGGCAAGGACAGATGATAATAAAATATAATACCTAAAATAGCCCATCAGATGAAAATAGCTGGTACAGAAAATAAAGCACGGATGGGAGAAGGGCTGCAATTCTACAAACAGAGGCCAGGAGAGGCCTCACTGGGGGAGCCTTCGAGTGAACTCCAGTTGGTGAGGGGAGCGGCTGTACAGACCCCTGGGACATGCCTACAGGGCAATCGAAAAGGACCTGAGGTGCGAGTGTGCCAGGTACATTCCAGGAAGGGCCCGGAAGGTGGAGGGGCGGGAGGTGGAGTGGCGAGCAGCATGGACGGAGAAGAGTGCAGGACCTGAGGCAGGAGGGCACTGGTGCAGGGAACCAGCAAGGAGGGTGGGGAAGGTTTGGCTGGCCCCCCCCCAACATCTCATGTTGGCACGTAATCCTCAGTGCTGGTGGTGGGCCGGCCTGCTGGGAGGCATCTGGGTTATGGGGTGATCCCTCATGGCATAGTGCCGTGCTTGTGAGATCTGGCTGTTTAAGTTGGGTGGCACCTCCTCTAACTCTCTCTCTTGCTCCTGCTTTCACCATGCGTCACCTTCTGTCATGGCAGGAAGCTTCCGGAGGCCTCAGTAGAAGCCAAGCCATGCTTCCTATACAGCCTGCAGAATTGTCAGCCAATTAAACCTCTTTTCTTTACAAATGGCCCAGCCTCAGGCATTCCTTTATAGCAGCATAAGAATGGCCTAACAGAGGGCCTGAGAAACTACTGTGTAAGGATTTCTGGCTTGATGAGAATTGTGCCAAATATTCCATAATCTCAGTTCTTTTAAAGTGGCTTATTTCTTTGCTGATATAAATGCACTGTTCCTTGGTTTTCCCCAGTGAAAGATGATGGCTGCGAGAGCATGCAGGACAGTCAGAAGGCTCACCCGAGGAACACCCGTGCTGCCCCTGGTCCATTCAAGTGCAAATACTGTCCATCTGCACACATGCCACTGTTCCTCCTTCACCTGTGCTTTCTAACAGGGAAACCTTGAGAGTAAAGGCCAGGCTATGGGGCTGCAGCCCTTAGAAAGGGAAGTCACACAGCCTCTTCCACTTGGAATCCCTGCGTCTGCTGTGTCCCAGACCCGATGCTGCCTGACAGACAGCCAGGCCCCAGTGAGGCAAGTTTGTCCTCCTTCTTGCACCAGCACACGTGCCGTGGCCCGGAGAGGGGCCGAGCATCATGACTATAAAGCCATAGCCACCAGCCTTGCTCAGCACAAGTTTAGAAACGAGGGAGGAAGGAACCCGTCAGCACTCCAACTCTGAGGAAATTATAGGAATGCTCAGACCCATCAATGACTGTGCTGCGGGGGGATTTGTGGAGTCAGGACAGGGAGAAATTTTCTGTAGTTTATAAAATGTTCCAGCTCAAGAACATTCAGAAGAAATTAATCTTTCCTCATACTGGGACCTAGCAGGATTTCGTCTGAGTCTCTCAGAAGCCTTGTAAGGTATGGCAGACAGAACTGTCCCCATTTTGCAGACAGGGAGAGAAATCCTGGAAGAAGTTATATGGCCAGAGTAACAGGATCCAGCCCACAGCTCAGACCCCATTCTTCTGACTGCAGCTCACAGCTTGAATGGAGAGACCCAAATGCCTCAAACATCCTCATGCAAACAACAAATGAAATGTAACTAAACCCAGACAAGAAGCTGCTGCTTACCTACAACGGGATGATAATTTCTAAGCTGGGTTATGCCCATTTTCTTATCACTTTTTTTCATCCGTCCACTTTCTGACTTAGAGGAAGCACTCAGCTGAGAGTCCCCTGATCCACTAGGGCCTTCTTTTCCTTGACTTTCTTCTTCTGCCTCCCCTTGGGGCACTGGAGGCTGGGAAGTTTTAACCCTGCAGTCCAAATAAACATGAAATAATATACTGAGAAATCAAGGCTAAGAGAAAGGACAGTGTCTGTCTGTATGAATGGGATGCAGGCCTGGAGGTTTCCAATCCTGCTCCCTGCAGGGGTCAGGGGAGATGATGCAAACAAAATGTCAGATCACTGAAACATTTGGGGGTGGTGGGGGATTGTGGGACCCTGGAGAGGGCACCCCCACTTATGGGTGCTGCCTTGTGAGACACGGAACCCAATGTGCTATATCTTTTGACATGTCCATCAATGCCAGAAGTGAGGAATTATATGAGAAATTAACCAGCAACTGATTCAAAGTATATGTGGCCAATACTTGGCAGACCCCACAAAGCAGCATGTGCAAGCCAGATCAGCCCTCTCCCTGCCTATGGGAGTCTCTAGTTGAGACACAGCTGAGAACTTTGTGCCTCCCTTGAGTGTTCTCTCAGTTCATTACATGGTTTATGAACGAAGTTAAAGAAGATCTGAGAAAGGCAACCAGAATCACTGTGAGCCATTATGAGACTCTGCGTGAGTTTCAGACGTCAGAGGCCTATGACAGGGGAGTGCTTTGTCCACACTCTTATCAGACAGAATAAAGCCCACTAGCACTTTTTCTTTTCCCCTAAAGAATCCTGAAATTGGTCCTTATTTAGAGTATATCACGAACCATGAACTCTAAACCAACAAATTCACTGATCCCATGCAGGTATAAAGAAAGGGCTCTTGGGGGACTTGCTGGCACACAGGCCTGGCAGCCTTGCTCTGGATTCCTCCCCGGGCGCCACCACTTGCCTGTTGGCTGTGCTGGAATTGGAGATTCGGAAGCGGACCTGCTCGATGGCACTTCGCACCAGAGGGTCGTTCTGGTCCATGGACGGATGCACCACCAGATCCACCTACAGAGAGGTTGGAGCATCCCACAGGTGAGGAAAAAGTTGAGGAAGACTTGGCTCCGCAAGTCTGTTCCTAGTGGAACCCCAGTCATACCTGTTTTTCATTAACATTTCTAAAACACAATTAGGAGATCGAAGCAAAATGTGTTGCTGAACAGTTTGCCAGTAAAGCTACTGGTGGAGAAATCCCTCAAGTGACCAAGCAATCAGGCTCTGCCATCGGTGCCGGGAGTGCTCGGCCCCACTAAGCAATCTGGCCTGGACACAGAGCCACCCCCCCGCAAGTCCCTCACTGGGCTGTCACAGCCCACTGGTCTCTGCTGCTACCTGGCGGGCTGCTCAGTGCCCCGCTCCCACTATCTGAGAATTTCCCAGTCGCTCGTGAGTCCTGAGGGCTTCCATCTGGAAAAGGTAAGCAGCTTTCATTAATCTACCCTTGCTGAGAGTGCCGTCATGGGACTCCTGCCAGGCGCCCGTCCAAACAAACAGGCAGAGGATTTAGAGCCGCTTTTGTTGTTTTACCTTTTCTGAGCTACTGAAGCTGAACAGTGAAGGTGCGGTGGTTATCATTTCATGGAGAGATACACAGGATGAAAAATAGAAACTGCATGGAAGAGAAGTAACTTGAGCGCCCAGCAGGGAGAGGTGGAGTGGGGCAGGGTGTGTGTGAGTGCGCCAGCCGTGCCATGGCAGGTGAGGCCCGGCTGGGCCCCTGGGGGAGCCAAGCTTCTTGCCTGTCTCTGCTAAGGCAGGGGACAGCAAGGTCAGGCTGTCTGAACGTCCACTCTGGCCAGCAGCTTCATGCCGAACATGGGCTCAGACAGATCTGGAGATGGGGCAGGCAGCAACACCTAGACGAAGGCTCCAGAGGGCTGCACTTGGCTCAGTTTCTCCCCCATCCTCATTTATGAAATAAGGACCACCCCGCCCCACCCCCAACTACCAGCTTTGTGGTTTTGTAAAGTTCAGATGAGATACAGGGTGGCAACATCTCAGAGAATTCAAAGGCAAGGGAGAAATACTAGCATTCACATTGCCCTGCTTTCCACAGTCAAATGGCCCAGTAAACTTCCCAGAGGCCCCACGGGCAGGGCAGGACACAGGAGCAAAGGCAGAAGACTGATGCAGGTACACCAGCTCCAGCCCATATGGGCCCAGCAGATCAAAGGCTGCCAGTAACACATGCTCTGGGTGCCAGGAAAGTCCAGCTAGAATCCTACGCTGGCACTAGAGTCACATGTGCATAACTGAAGCTCTTTCCAGCCAGAAAAACCAGCTACTGTAGTGGGACCTCAAGGCAAGAGGCCCCCATTCCCGGACACTTTTGTTTTGAGGTTATCTGCCCTCCCCCGCATGCTTACCTGCTGCCCCCATCCCTTACCCCACTCCCTCCAGCACTGCCTGGAGACACAGCTGATGCCTACATCTGAATGCCTCTCCCTAGCCCTAAACTGGAGGGTAGGGGGTTCTTCAGTGACTGCACTCTCTGAAGATCAACAGAAATCGGAGGCACTGTAGCTTTTCTTGGCCTTCACTGAGAGAGGTTAGCATAGGAACCTACTGCCACTGCTCAAGGCACAAGCGACAGGCTGGCGGGGGAGCGGGGGAGCAGAGGCCAGGGACATTATTCTTTTATTTTTAAAAGGCTTACAGCAGACATAAAAACCGATGAGAGCTCTCAATGTGGGAAGGCTAGACACTGTTTCTTAAGTCGTTTTTTTGTACTGCCCTGCAGTTTTCAACTTTTCTCAAAAAATAAAAGTAGAAAAGCAAAAATGACCTTGCTAGCTTATTAAGAAAACAAAATACCAAAGCAGAGCTTTCTTAAGGCAGAGATTTACAATGCAGGCAGAAGAAAAAGTCAGGAAGTTACGAGTGACTGTCCCCCACGCAACCATTCCTTTTGGCCCTGGTGCCTGGCTGTACCATCACAAATTACTCTGACCCTGAAAAACGTGTGCCTCAGAATGTATGTGAAGCTGCTGCTGAGCTACAGCTGCTATGGGAATGCCCCTCCTTAAACTTTACATTGTAAAGAAATAGATAAATCAAGGTGGAAGAGGATGTACTGCTCCCATCGGATAACCAGCAGCACATCCTGACTTGATGCCATCGTTCCTTCTGGGGTGTTTCCTCAGCTCTCCGTGGAAAGCGTTCTTGCTGCTTAGTCTAAATTTTCCACCTTCTAAATGTTATTTGTCCCCAAACGACTGAACTTCAAAATGCCTCCACTTGTCTTCCGCTTCTTCAAGGCTGGCTGCAGGGCTGGATGCCTGCACAAGTTGCTGCTTGGAGTTGACATGCTTTACAATCCTAGCAAGTTTTTGCTCTTTCTGTTTCCAGCTAACCTGTATTCCCTAAATCAGGAGGCATAATAGGAAATTCCAAGTCATTGGTAACAAAGCAACTACCAAGATATAGCAATGACAAGAGAAGCTAGGCAAAAAACCTCCAACAGCACGAGGCTGGCTCTGGGCATCCGGGGGAGCCCCTGGTTACCTTCTTCTTGATGCCATCTTGAATGACGGTGGTCCGATATAGTCGCAAGAGACCTTCCTCAGACAGGTTCCGCACCAAGCGGACAATGGACTTCTTGCAGCACTTCGTGGACACCCCTTCCTGCTTCTCCTGATCCATGATCATCTTCTGAATCCTGGGCACCACAAAATAAGCAGGTAACACTCCCAATCTCAGTGTGGAAGGCATTCCTCAACCCAGGCAACAGAGACATGCCTCATGGTACCCAACAGAAACAGGGAAGGATCAAAGGGGGTTTCCCCACCATGGAAAGACTGACTTATTGAGACGTTAACAATTGTTTCCCCCAGTGGCAAATGCATCAGATAAGGACAAGTCAGCAAGACAGCAGAGCCTTTCGCTGGCAACTCAAGAGACTACGATTTGAGAACATGATGGCAGGGAAACTGCACAGTCTTCACCAAGTCGAATGCTAATTTAACACCCAGATAAGGGCTGCTCTGGCTTAACACTAACCCCTAAGATCTGAAGTGCATTTGACTTCTCTCTGGATATATCTTCCTCTAGGTCTTACTAAATCACTGTGGTGATATTTCTAGAGCACTGATTATAGAACGCAGAGACAGCGGGCGTCGTGGCTCACACCTGTAATCCCAGCACTTTGGAAGGCTGAGCAAGGCGGATCACTTGAGGTTAGGAATTCAAGACCAGCCTGGCCAACATGGTGAAACCCAGTCTCTAATAAAAATACAAAAATTAGCCAGGCGGGTGCTTGTAATCCCAGCTACTCAAGAGACTGAGGAAAGAGAACAGCTTGAACCCACGAGGCAGAGGTTGCAATGAGCCGAGATTGTGCCACTACACTCCAGCGTGCGCATCAGAGAGATTCCATCTCAAAAAAAAAAAAAAAAAAAGAATGCGGGGCCAGAAGGGACATTGGGAACACCTAGCTAAACCTCTCATGGCTCAGAGGAGGGGAACAAGGTGACAGTGTCTGCAGATGGTCCCCACGGCCCTCCCATTCAGCTCTAGTTAGAGACGGAGTATAAGGAAGAAGTCTCTGGGCTCAGTCATTCTCTGTCTAGTATGCTGATATTCCTCAATATCTGCTCCTTTGGAATAACAAGAGTAAACTCTAAATCCTTTCTACCACAAAGGAACGAGATGAGGCTCTACACAGTGGGACAGAGATGTGAACACCTCTCAGTGGTTTCCGAGACTTGTGATGACTAATTGCAAGGAGAATTACTGTTAGCGCAAGAAGACAGACAGACAGCTCCTTACGTGAATAAACTCTCGATTAAGCGAAGGTTGGTGACAGCTTCTATGATCAGATTTCTGCGTTTCAGCAGTCGGTAAGTTTCGTGGGGTTTGTCTTGGCTTGAGCTGTGCCTCCCAGTCTTCAGGGAACTGCTACTCTCCTAGAACAGAGACCAAAAAAAGCACAAGATGCAATGAGGCTTGAGGGGGCCTCACACCACTCCTGTGGTTTGCACTGGCCCTCTTCAAGGAACTTCTACTCCCATCTTTCAAGAAGGGGAAGTCAAGAAGCCTGTTCTCCTACACAGGATCCCACTACTCTACCATCTCAATGCTTTGAATATCAAAGACATTGGCCAGCAGAGGACCCCAGGCCACTATATGAAGATCAGCTGGTTTCAGAACAGAAATTAGAGGCATCTGCTCCAGCAACTCCTGAAAAGGTAGATGGCGTTCCCTCGATTCTCCATCAGTTCTTCTATAGTGTAACTAAGAAACTGACACACTGACAATCACATGCCAGTTATTTTTAGTCTTTTTTTCATAAAAACTTCTTAACACTTTTGTTATCATAGTTCCCATTTTACAGAGGAGAAAACCAGGGCTCTGTGTGGCTAACTTTCCAGGGTCTCATGGGGAGTGAACATGCCAGACCAAAGCTGATATTGACCTTACAGGGTTGAATGAAACAGCAGTGGCCGGGCACAGTGGCTCATGCCTATAATCCTAGCACTTTGGGAGGCTGAGGTGGGAGGATCACTTGAACCCAGGAGTTTGAGACCAACCTGGGCAACATGATGAAACCCCATCTCTACAAAAAAATATAAAAATTAGCCGGGCACGGTGGTGCATGCCTGCAGTCCCAGCTACTCAGGAGGCTGAAGCAGGAGGATCACTTGAGCCTCAGGGCAGAGGCTTCAGTGAGCCGAGATCATACCACTGCACTCCAGGCTGGGCACCACAGCAAGACTCTGTCTCAAAAAAATTAATTTAAAAAAATTACATAAACGAACAGCAGCAATATCATCAAAAGCCACCCCAGATCATGCATCTACTCTGTGCTAGGTGCCTCGTTCTCTACTCAGTGTTTCCAAAATGGGTGGCACTGGCAGTGTCTGAGGTACTGTTATGTGCAAGTGTTGACACGGCATTAGGTGAACCAAATCACATAATAGGAAAGGCATTCCTTATCAACTGTCTTTCAATCCTTCCAGTTACATTGATGAAAGTATTGGTTTGACTTCACTGTGTCTTTTTTAACACCTTGATATATAAGAGTAACTGGCTAGAAGAACTAATACAGTTTTGACTTTATTGTATCTCTTCTATGATTACTTTCTTTTTTATGGCAAATGATTTTGGCCTTCTACCTAAAGCAGAGTTTCTCCATCTCACCAGTGCTGACATTTGGGCCGGGAAATTCTCTGCTGTGAGGTGCTGTCCTGTGTATTATAGGTTGTTTAACAGCATTCTGGCCTCTGTTGGATGCCAGCAGCAGCCCCTCCGTAAGTATGGCACTCAGAACTGTCTACAGTTATTGCCAAATGTCCCCCAGGGGTAAAAACCATTGATCTAAATTAGGTATACAAGTTTCCCTCTAAAATATATCTAAGTAAAAAGCGTAAGTTGTTGGAAATTAGTAAGCCAGTGGGCAGATAACCAGGCAGACTATCTCTGCGAAGGGCCCAGGCTGCGTGAGGGTGGTGTGTAAATGAGCACCGCGCTACTGCTGCGAAGCACAGGTGGGCCCCGACACGCAGCACTCTCCCTGTGGATGATTTCACTGTGATCATGTGTTTCCTAAGCACAGAAACGATGAGGTCACAGGCTCTTACTCGGAGGCAGCTCCCTCCCCTCCCTCTGCATGCACTGACCTTTGGGTTTTCCATGCGGACCTCCTCGATCACAGCTATGTCACCACTGTTATTGTCCGTGCAGTGGGAGACAAAGGACACATTGGGGTCTGAGACGCTGCTGGTGTCTAAGAGGTTGTCCCTGCTGGCAAGGCTCTGGCAGGCTCTCTCTTCAGCAGCTCCCGGGAAGGAGGGGCGGCTGCTTTTCAACGGGTGTAGGTTTAGAACTTTCCACCCACCTGTGGTGGAGGGGAAGAGGTAGAACAAATCAAGGGGAAGGCCAAGAGGGGCGTTCATGCTTGGGAGTCAGAGCAGACACACGCGGACCAAAGGATTCTGCTGAGAGTCAGTTGAAACGTGAGGGAAGTGGACCAGCAGCAGCTTGGGCCCCTCATTCTGGCCCCTCATCTACAGCAGGGTTTCTCCCCCCGGCCAGTGTTGGAAGTTTGAGTTGGTAATTCTCTGCTGTCAGAAGCTGTGCTGTGTATTGCAGGATGCTTAACGGCATCCTGGCCTCTATCTATGAAATGCCAGTAGGAGTCTCTCCCTAAGCCAGACATTTAACAATGTCTCCAGATATTGTCAAATGTCCTCGGGGGGCTCAGAGCTGAGGACCAGATTTGCAAACGTGTCATCAGCACCACTCTCTATGCATTTAAAAAAAGTTTGCTATAACTAGCCTAAAAACTTGGAGGACCCTTAGACTGTTGGAGGGGGAGGGGCAGGGAAGCGTATGAAATTCCATTCTTTAAAAGTAAAAACAAGCAAACAAAACATGTGCCATGAAGAAATGATTTGCAAGAAGCCAGGAGATACCACAGGACCCTCTCCTCCAAACCCATGAAGATGTGGTACAAGTGACAGCGTCAGGCCTCTCATTAGGACGGCACCAAGGGCACCGCAGGTGTTTGCTCAACTAAAGGGTGTTTCTTGCAGGTGCCCAGCAGTGCAGTGCACTCAGCCCCTGCCCGCCCCAGGCGCTCCCTACCCTTGGCTGGGGTGGAGTGATGAGGCTGGGTCTTGGGCCGGACGTTCGCAGAGGCTCTTGTGTCCCTCTGGGCCCCTCTGCCTCTCCGCTTGCTGCTGCTCCTCTCCTCCTCGCTGTCTGACTCAGAGAGGAAGGTATCCTCGCCTTCAGGCAGAAGCGACTCCTCCTGCATGGACGCCAGGCTCACGGTGGTCAGGAGCTCGCCCCGGGCCTTCTCTCTTGGTACTGCCGGCTTAGGTCGCTCTCCTCTGCAAATACGCAGGAAATGTACTTGGTGGTCCGCTGCCGACCTTCATCTTCCATGAATCCCTAGAGGGAATAAGATGTGTTTATCACACTGTAAAGACAGCGTCATACCCACAGGCACTCAGGTGGTCTGTGGCGTCTATTTCCTTATTGGCGTTCATCTGTGTCTCCTGTCTTACTGCCTGGGCCCTGGGTCGGGCACCACTAATGCTCCCTCCAGGCTCTTTCTGTCTGTAATCCCCCAGGTCCTGCTGCCACAGGGATCCTTCTCTGAAGTACAACCCTGACTGTGTGTCTGCTCTAAGAGGCTATGAGCTTCTCAGGGGCAGGGCCTTCACTTAACCTTCCATAC
Organism: Ateles fusciceps; assembly: GCA_036589455.1. Lineage (NCBI taxonomy): Eukaryota > Metazoa > Chordata > Mammalia > Primates > Atelidae > Ateles > Ateles fusciceps. The sequence goes on from JAZHEH010003064.1 coordinate 2,281,036, forward strand.
AGCCCCAGTGCCTGGGACAGGATGTGGCCTGCAAAAAAAGGTCAGTAAGCAGTAGCGTTTGTGATGAAGAGTGAAAAGTTAGAATGGAGAACGTAGGCTACACTCAGCCACTGCCATGGGGATTGGTGGCCTGGGCATCGGCGATCCACACCCATTTTACCTTTTTAGAACAGGGCAAGGGGCTCTTCCCAGGACCCTTATAGGAGACAGAGTAACATCTAGGTGCCACCACATGCCAGGGATGGGGCTAATTGTGCTGCAGTCATTCACCCAACTATAATACTGCCTTCTAGCAAGATGACCAAATGTGAGCAAGACGAGAGTGACGCGTCAGGGGCTGAGACGGCAAGTCTGAATTACAAAAGGAGAGTGCCAGACAGGCATAGCTGGTCAACTCGATGTCCCCAGGCGCCAGGCAAGTAACATGCATGAGAAGGAGGGCCAGCTGGGGATGGAGGAACCCTGGAGAGCACTACTTTGTCTGAAGCAGGTAGACAAGAGTGGCCAGCCCCAGCTGACTGTCCCCACACAGGAGTAGGCTCCCGGGCTGGCCACATCACCTTCTTTTTTTTCTTTTTCTTTTTGAGACGTAATTTCACTCTTGTTGCCCAGGCTGGAGCACAGTGGTGTGATCTTGGCTCACTGCAACCTCTGCCTCCTAAGTTCAAGCGATTCTCCTGCCTCAGCCTCCCAAGTAGCTGGGATTACAGGCACCTACCAACACATCCAGCTAATTTTTTGTATTTTTAGTAGAGACGGGGTTACACCATGTTGGCCAGGCAGTTCTGGAACTCCTAATCTCATATGATCCGCCTGTCTCGGCCTCCTAAAGTGTTGGAATTAAAGGTGTGAGACACTGTGCCAGGCTACTTTCTAACGTTTCAAGAAGACAAACAGGAACCACAGTGAGGGGGGAGACATAACATGGCTGTGGACTACATTTAGCCCCAGGGAGGCCATTTGCCTCTTTGACACAGATGTCAGGCCATGAGTCTCTGAATCCCTGAGATGCTCCTTCACAAATATACAGCATGTACCTCTAAAGACAATGAGTGTTGGGGAAGGCTCAGGATGTTACCTTGACAACTTTGAATCTTTGAAGAAGCCGGCATAGCATTCTTGCTTCCAGTTTTCCCACATTCATAGCCACTCGGATTTCAGCTTGGGAAATTCCTTTCGTGCCTCTGCGTTCAACTGTGAGAAACAATACACGTGAACCCAAACCGCTGCAAAGGAGCTGTTCTGCACAAGGCAGTTTCCAGCCCACTTTTCAACAGGCATTTCAATGCTGTGAAATTACAAACAGAACAAAACACTATTTCTCTCCCTTATCCTCCCAAGAGTGCTTTCCCTCCCAAGCCTGAGTTAATATACTACACTAGGCTACTAACAGCTAATGTTTTGAATGCTTACTATCTCACAACCTCACATTAAAGCACTAAATGTCAGGTGATAACAGCTGAAATACCAAAATGCAGGAAGATCAGTTTACCCAATAGCAGGAAATTAGCCCTTTCGCGTGAATGAACTGTTTCACATAAATGAAACTGACCTCTTTAAGAAGCGTCAAAATAATTTTTAATTCAGAACTTTTTAAAATGTGTATCCTTCATTTCCCAGTTTTCTCGACAGACACAGAGGCATTGTGGACACCGACTACTGCACTGTCCCGTAAGAGTCGTGTGAGCTGGGACTGTGGAAGGAAACTGCTCCTCAGCCCTGGAGTAAATGCCTCGCAGACCACTGGGCCCCACCATTGCTGTGTGTAGCTTGTCCACTCCTGGGCTGCCACGAGCTGCTGTATGTCAGGACTGTGAGTGTATCTGCCGCTCAGAAGCCCTTTAAATGCATCCCACTAAGCTGGGACTAAGAACTCCAGGAAGGAGCCGGCTTGGGAACTGGGAAGTGAGCAGGGAGTCCCAGAAGTAAAGCACGTGACTGCAGGTAGACTTGGTGGCAAAGCTCTTTGACTTTTCAGAAGTATCTTCCTCTTTATTTCCTGATGCATCCACAAGCTTGAGGCTGCCTGGTAACATGAGTCTGCATAAACCAGGTTTTGCTATGTTGTACATGTATAAAAATAAGCAGCAGAATGAATAGAGATGACTAGGATGTATTCCAATACTGATCTAGCAATACGCTAAAAAGTAGGGATGAAAGGGCTAGCTGGGCAGGGTGGCTCACGCCTGTAATCCCAGCACTTTGGGAGACCGAGGCAGGTGGATCACCTGAGGTTAGGAGTTTGAGACCAGCCTGACCAACATGGTGAAACCTCGTCTCTACTAAAGAAAATCAAAATTAGCCAGGCTTGGTGGCACATGCCTGTGATCCCAGTTACTCGGGAGGCTAAGGCAGGAGAATCGCTTGAACTCGGGAGGCTGAGGTTGCAGTGAGCTGAGATGGCGCCATTGCCCTCCAGCCTGGGCAACAAGAGTGAAACTCCATCTCAAAAACAAAAGAAAAAAAAAAAAAAGGGTGGGGGTTAAGGGTGTGGAACCCATTCTGAGAAATGTGAAGGCAACTACCCAACAGCCACAGCTCAATCAGATCCCCCGCAGCCGCGTCACTTTCTGCTCTGTCCTCCTCCCTGCAGGGACCTCAGGCCACACCACCTATGACACTAGGTCACTGCTATCCTACACAGATGTTAGGGGATCTCAGGGAAAGGTAAGGAACAGGAGAGAATGTTTTCTTTGCCTGTTCATCATAGATTCCGGGCCTGTGTAACTCCAGACGAATCTTAGAAAACGACAGGTTGCTCTTGAACCTTTGAATAAGAATCACAATAGCTTTCTTTCTCTCAGTGCTTTCTATGCACCAGGCCCTACACCAGCTATTTTAACTCTATGTCATTTATCCTCATAATGTGCTAATGTGGATGCTATCTCCACGTGATGGTTAACCTTGGGTGTCAGTGGGACTGGATTAAGGGATACCAAGATCACCAGTCAGGTTTTATCTCCGGGTGTGTCTGTGATGGTGTTTCTGAAGGAGACTGGTGTGTAACTGAGCGGACTAAGCGGGACAGATCCGCTCTCCTTGTGGGTGGGCACCATCCAATCAGCCAGGGGCCCAGGCAGAACAAGAAGCCAGAAGAAGGCGAACTTGCCCTCTCTTCTGGAGCTGCAGCCCCTCTTCTGATGTTCTTGGCAATCAGAACTCCAGGCTCCCCAGTCTTTGGTCACTGGGACCTGCCCCTGCAGCGTCCCTAGTTCTGATGCTTCCCTGGGCCTCCAGCTCGCAGATGAGCTGGTGAGACTTCTCAGCCTTCATAATTACATGAGCCAATTCCCATAATAAGTTCCCTCTCATATATCTATGTATATTTATCCTACTGATTCTGTGTCTCTGGAGAACTCTAAAATGCCTGCTTTTACAGATGAGGAAACTGGAACTCAGAGACCTCATTAAAGTCATCATATGGCTAAGTGGCAGAGCAAGGATTCAAACTCCTATCTGATCTCAAAGCCTAAACCCTTCCGGGTAACAAAGGCACATCCCATTGTATTACATTCTCTATAGGAGAGCCCTCTCTCGTCACGTGGGCAAACCATTCCTAGACTCAAATACTCAGGAACCACATCCAAGCTGGCGTGGGAACAAGACTTACTGAGGTCGTAGGTCTGTGTGAGCATATCTCGCTCGAACACGATGTCCACTGGAGGCACTGTCTTGGAGATGACCTCTTCGTCCTCGTCATCGTCATGGTCATTCCGTTTAAATTCCTTCAGCAGCTTAAGGCATCGAACCATGACATCGGTCCCTGGCAACACAAGCACAGGATTTCCAGCAATGAGTGAAAGCAGCACTGAGTGGGGGGAGGTGAGGGGTCCTGAAATACCACAGCACGTGTCAGCAGAGACAGATATCCCCAGAAAGGTCACACATATCATCATGGGGCACAAGACCTGAAAATGTATTCCATACAGATGCTTTTGGTTTTTGGAAGAATAAGTGAAGAAAGCAATGCAAATGGAAGGAATAATGAGGTGCTATTAGTCCTGGTAAATCAATAGTCACCCTCACCTGCTGGAGACCAGCTCCATGACAACAGGAGACGTGCCTATCTCTTCCTGTTCCCTTCCCAGCACCCAGGACAGGGCCCACACTCAGGAGGCAGGCAAGCAGTATTTGCCAAAAGGATGAAAAACACCTTTGTCCTTTTAAGCTAATACTCACTGCCAGTAAGGTGTGGCGGCAGTGTAAAGGAGCTGTATTACCCTTCTACAGTATTTCAAGGGGCTTTTACAATGATTCCAAGTGTGAGCATTTATTCCAAGAAAACAACTAAAAAAGAGGCAAAGGCTATCAGTACTAATAGATCCACAACAGCACTCTTTACAGCATCAGAGCGATCTTATGAGTACTACAAAAAACCCAGCAACGGGGGCAGATGGGTAGCATACCTACCAGCCACCTCACTCTCTGTGGACTAGTATCTGCCTTCAAATCATCACACTGCACCTATATTGCAACCTACAAAAGTGAAACATGGGGAAAAAAACACAAGCTTGTGCCTATGGTTGTAACAATATATGTATATGTAGATAAGAACTAGAAAGGTACAAGGAAAAACAGAGACTTCTTGATGCTTAACATGGGCTAACACATGAGAACCCAACCACCACCTGATGAAGACGCTAGAGAACAGAGGAGTTGAATAACTTGTCCAACCTCACAACAGCTTGTAAATGATGGGAAAAGTTAGTCAGGGACGCAGGTCTCCCAACATGGAACGCCAAGATATCCTGTGATATGCGGCAACCTGGAGAGTGGGACAACCGCCCTGCAAAGATGTCCATGTCTTAATCCCTGGAACCTGTGAACATGTTGCCTTACTTGGCCAAAGGGACTTTGCAGAAGTGACTAAGTTAAGGCGTTGTGGGTTTTCTTGGGGTCACTGTTGTCAGGGTGAAGTTAAGAATTTTGAGATGGTCCCAGGCCCAGTTGCTCATGCCTATAATCCCAGCACTTTGGGAGGCCAAGGCGAGCAGATCACCTGAGGTCAGGAGTTCGAGACCAGCCTGGCCAACATGGTGAAACCCCATCTATACTAAAAATACAAAAAAATTAGCTGGGCATGGTGGTGGGCGCCTGTAATCCCAGTTACTTGGGAGGCTGAGGCAGGAGAATTGCTTCAACTCAGGAAGCGGAGGTTGCAGTAAGCCGAGATCGCGCCACTGCAGTCCAGCCTGTGAGACAAGAGCAAAACTCCATTTCAAAAAAAAAAAAAAAAAAAATTTTGGGATGAGATTATCCTGGATTGTCTGGGTGGGCCCAATGTAGTATCATAGTCTTTAGTCTGGGCGTGGTAGCTCGCATCTATAATCTCAACACTTTGGGAGGCCAAGGCAGGGAGGATCACTTGAGCCCAGGAGTTCGAGACCAGCCTTGGCAACATAGCAAGATCCCATCTCTACAGAAAATTTTTAAAATCAGCCACATGTGGTAACATGTGCCAGCTACTCAGGAGGCTGAAGCGAGAGGACTGCTTAGGCTTGGGAGGTCGAGGTAGCAGTGAGCTGAGATTGTACCACTGCACTCCAGCCTGGGTGAAAGACTGAGACTCTGTCTCAAAACAGAACACAACAACAGCAACAAAAAGTCCTTAAAAGATGGAGGCAGTAGGATCAGAGTGAGAGACTGGAAGGTGCTACACTGCTAGGTTAGAAGACAGAGGAAGGGACCACAAGCCAAGGAATGCAGGTGCCTCCTAGAAACTAAAAAAGGCCAGGGAATGGATTCTCTTCTAAAGCCTCCACAAGGAGCACTGCCCTGCAAACATCTTGATTTTACCCCAGTGAAAGCCATTTCAGATAATAATAAATGTGTGTGGTTTGAAGTCACTAGGTTGGTGGTGATTTGTTACAGCAGTCATAGGAATAACAGGGACTGCTTCTCCATCAGCTTTCATCAGCACGTCGATGCAGAATCCTCAGTGCTATAGCAAGGAGTGGGTATGACGCTGACCCTACAGCCCAGCCCTCTAGTACAGGACCCTGGCCATGAAGTATGAAATGCCATCCCCTGCGACAGCACAGACTGAGGTCTGAGGAAAGAAAGTCAGGCCCAACCACCCCCAATGGAGCAGGAGATTCTTCTAGGGGCAGAGCATGTGGATAAGCATCTCAGGGCCTGGAACTCATCATAGTCCTCAGGAGACACTCTGGGAGGGCCGGCTTGGGGCAAGCAGTCAGCAGAAGTGGTCCCCCAGGCACCAACGTGGTGCTGAGCCCTCCACTCCTCACAGCAACAGAAAGTCCCCCAGGGTAGGGCTTTTCACTGGAGGCAACCTAAGGCCCCAGCACAGGTCTGAAGCCTCAGCTCCTCTGGGTCCCCGCCGGGGCTCCTGCCATCCCTCTTGGCTATGCTCGGTAATCCAGGCCCCTGCTTTGCCCTCTCCTGTGATCCCTCTCTTTCAGAATAGGAGGCTTAAGCAATCAAGAGGGGAAGTATGGGGACAAGGGGACTCTCAGGACCTTCAACATGGGTGAGAACTATCTGAAGCCTTGGGCACTGGGATGGGTCCCCTGCCAGGCTCCTTTTTCTACAAGCAGCACCTCTAGCGGCTGCTGGCCAACACCCCCAGCACACAGGCAGACAAGACCACCATGCCATTCCCCCCCGGACTGTCCTCTGGTCAAGCCCCTACCAACCCCCACCCCACCATGCTGCGCACACAAGCAACCTATTGCTCCCAATAACACTACAACTACTTATCGAGTACTGCATCCTGGATGCTGTCTTAGGCTCCCTGTGTGCCCTACAAACTGACCCTCAGCACAGCCTTAGAAGGTAAGGGTGATTATTCCAGTCCCACATGGAAACACCGAGGACCTAAGGAATTCACGCAAACAACTGCCCCTTCGCCAATGAGAAGCTGGCATTTATCAGGCAGTCTGGCTCCAGAGCCCGGGCTCTAAACCTTGGGTTTAGATGTCCCTGATTCAAAAACCTCACTGTGACTGACAATAGCTAAGTGACCCAGGGTCAGGGACTCTGGCTTCTCCCTGAGCAGCAGCACAACGCAGCATTTAGGAGAGTCAGACCCGAGGCACCCTCAGCCAATGGCCCCGTGCTATTTCTTCTCCTTTTAAGCTTCCTTAAGAGGCTAATTAGCTAGGAAAAGACATAAAGGACAGCCCTCAAAATAAACACAGGTGGAAGGCAAGAAACGGTACTAGTAAACTCATGGACTCAGTGGGCAAAAAAAGAGAAAAAGCCTCTTAGCCTTCAAAGCTTCTGATCTTGGCTGGACATGGTGGCTCACGCCTGTAATCCTAGCACTTTGGGAGGCCGAGGTGGGCAGTTCACTTGAGGTCAGGAGTTTGAGACCTGCCTGGGCAACACAGCGAGACTTCATTTCCATAACAAATACAAAAACTTAGTCAGGCATTGGAGGTGTGCATCTGTAGTCCCAGATACTCAGGAGGCTGAAGCAGGAGGATTGCTTGAGCCCAGGAGTTTGAGGCTTCAGTGAGCTATGATCATACCACTGCACTCCAGCCTGGGCAATACAGTGAGATCCTGTTTCAAAGAAAAAAAAGAGAAAAAACCTTCTTCTCCCCCACCAAGTTGGTTCACCATCCTCACCTCTTTACTAGTGGAGCAAGTGACATCCATCCCATCACAGCCTCCAAAAAATGGCATAAATGGCTTCTCTACTGAGAGCCAGAATAAATGTTCGGATGGAAGGTAGGAATGAACTTGGGCTCCAAGGCCAGGCAGAGAAGTACAAGTTCTACAGCTCCCCATGTATGTGACTTTGGGGAAATTACTGAGTATGACTCTTTTCCGATCTGCAAAATGGGATGACAGTGTTCTGTCTCACGGGGTTAATGCTAGCATGGCTGAGACATCTGTACAGAGGCTGGCATGGAACAATCCCTCAACATGACCACCCAGCACTTGCTGGGAGCCAGGCACCATGCCAAGGGCGGTACATGAATTAACCCATAAAATCCCACAACCCACAGGCAGGCAGGTCCCTGTAAGCTCCGATTTACACATGCAGAAGTTTCAGGCACTTGCTCACAGTGGTGGTGCTATGGAGTGGCAGAGCTAGGATGTCAGCCCAGCTGCCAGCCTGCAGTGGATGTGCTCGGCCAGTAGGGCAGTTATTCTGAAGAGTACCACCAGCACCTAGCACATGGCAGGGGCATGACAAACATCAGTGGCATTCAAGGTGGCAGGCTCCTCTTATTGTGGGATAAGCCCCATAGCTGCCCTCTGGTCATGGTGGCCTGACTCCTGGAGACTCGTGGGAAGGCAACCCCCTGCTCTGGTTCTGAGCATGAGGCTCAGCTGTTGGCCGCGGAGGCTGAGGGCAATGCCGGAGGACTATGAGCTGTTCTCTGCAATCACACTGGGTATCATCAGCCCCAGGACCCACAAGTCGCCCGTGATCCAGAGCAGGTGCTGTAGGTGGGCCATAGCTGAGGCTGGGCCCAGCCTGAGGCGGCTGTGCTTCCAGAAGGCCTGGAGCGACTCTCTGGATGTTGTGGCCATGGGGTCTGCGGCACTGTCTGTCCCACAGGGTACTGCTGATTTCTCTGCTTTGAATCCCAATCACGCTGACTCTCTTCTGTATCTGCCAGGCAAGTAACTCCTGTTTATTTACCCAAGCTGTGTCTGGCTCTGCTCTTTCGCAACATACCAATTGCGGAAACATTTCCCTTTCCCCGTGCCATCACATCTTTTTTTTTCTTTTGAGACAGAGTCTCACTCTGTCGCCCAGGCTGAAGTACAGTGGCACAATCACTGCAGCCTCGAACTCCAGGGCTCACATGATCCTTCCACCTCACCTCCGAGTAGCTGGGACTACAGACATACACCACCATGCTCAGATAATTTTTTTTCATTTGTTGTAGAGACGAGATCTTGCTATCACTAGGCTGCTCTAGAACTTCTGGCCTCAAATGATATTCTTACCCTGGCCTCCCAAAGTAGTTGGTTACAGGCATGAGCCACTGAGCCGGGACTGGTGCACAGCCTTCTTTTGGAAAACCTGTGTTGAAGAGGCAGCCCAGCACCATGGTGGGAAAGGCAGACTCTCTGCCACAGAGCTGGCTGTGAGCCCCGCTGCTGCGTCGGATGGGCCTGACAAGCTGGCTGACCTCCCAGCCTCAAGTGTCTTACCTGGAAACTAGGGCTGGTGACAGTGTTTAGCCTCGTGGGGCGAACTGTAAGAGATCAGGCAGGTAAACGACGGAACAGTGTAGTGTGTGCCTTATGATTCCAAGGGACCACCTGGAAAGAGTTTCACCAGCCCCGTGTGCCTTTCCCCACAGTTCTAGAGTTTTACCAGCCCTAGAATTTCAGTTTTTATCATTAAAATCCCTCCAGCTCTTTGCAGACTAGAAGTCAGCTAAAGCCAAAAGCCACAGGGGCACAGCGAGACCCGAGTAAGCGCACGTCATCCAGGGTGAGTGGGGCCTATTGCCCCATTTGAGCTGCCACCTCAGTGACCAGCAGTTCCCCCCGGGAGGAACCGGGGACTTGCTGATGGCAACCACTGTTCCCTGGACACAGGGATTTCTTCCCAGGAGCAAAACGCAGGGAGAGATATAACAAGCACCCGTTCACAAGCATGAGGAGTTTCAGGCATTATAAAGACACGGTGTGCTAACATTAGCAGTCCAACAAAAAGGAATCACATAGATCTTTTGTGTCCAGGATCCAGGATCAACTTCATTTAGACATACTGAAGACTCAGAAGAGAAAAAGAGAAGGCATGACTCCTTACGGAGCACCTAGTATGAGCCAGGCACTGTGCTCAGTGTTTTTGGAAGCGATTTTACTTACTCATCACATAGCTTCCGTAAGCTGTTATTGCCATTTTAAGAAAATGAAAATGGATGCCCAGAGGGGTCACATGATCTAACCAATGCCTTCCACACTAGGCCACCTGGCTAGGCTAGAATTTCAAATTTCCATCAGAAAGCACGATTCACTGCAAAGGAAAAACCAGAGTAGCTGTGAGGCGGAACCAACAGTCTGTGTCTCTCATGTTCCCAATGAAAAATCCATCTGGCCTCCTAGCAAAATGGCACTCTCAACTGTGATCAACCCAAGGAAGGAACAAAAGCAAGATGGGAACAAATGAACCCCACCGCAGCTTTCGTGATGTCATGAAAATTCAGTGTTACCTCTCCCCCCACACACACACACACACACCCCAACCCATCCACCCACACCTGGCCAGAGGAGGCTGAACGCACAGAATGACAGGGGGTGGGAGTGGGGGGCTGCTGCAGCCCACACCCCAGGGCAATGGTGGCGGCACAAATTACATTATGGGCTCAGGAGTCTGTCTGGTGTGAGCCTGCCTCTGCCAGCCTTTGCTGGTTGTATAACTTGGCTATGTAATACGGCCTCTAGGCCTGTTTCCTCAGCTATACAATAGGGACAATCAGCATCTTCCTCATAGAGCCCTTAGGACAGTACCTGGCATGGAGGTAGTGCTCTATAAATGTTTGCTACTGCTTTTACCACTACTCTGATTGTTACTACAACCTTGGAAACACAGTCCCCTGGGCTTAAAATATCAGAGAGTGCTTGGGGCCTTTAACCGGACTGACTCCACAAGCATTTATTCTGTGCTGCACCCAGAACACACGCGGATAAAGGGGACAGGTTTCCTGCCCCTACAAAAGGGTGCGTGTGTGATTGGCCGACGGGCAGCACAGGGAAGACAATGTGCTCAGGCTTCACGCGCCTGGGTTTGAATCCTGGCTCAGCCGCAGGGGAGTTCCTTACCTCTCTGATAAAATGAGGCTAATTCTAACAGCAAGCCTAGAAGGAGCTGGTAGTAAGGACTAAATGAGAATGCATTCAAGGGCCCTAGTGTAACACTTGAAACAAATTAAGCACTCAACGCATGCTGTCTGGTTGGTTGAGTACTAATAGGGCCAGCCAGCCATGGTGGGAAATGTGTGACAGCACCCTCAGGACCCTACTATAAGCATGTACAGAGCTTGGAAATGAGGCGGCGGCAGGATGGGGCTAGGCAGGGGACAGCAGAAAGAGGAAGTGGCATTCCGGTGGAACAGTAAAGAATACGAAGAATTGTCTGATAAGGCAGAAGACAGGTGTTCCAGACAGAAGGAGGGGTATGAGCAAAGGCACTGAGGTGAAGAAGGGGCCTTCTGGGGGAAGGGGGAGGGGAAGAGGGCAGGAATGAAGGTGGGGGTACAGAGAGAGGTAGCTGTGGACGGTTTCTAGGCTCGCGATAGCGTATTTTCTTAGTTTGTAGGCATGATGTTTGGGACTGACTCGAAGCCATTTCTGCAGTGGACACGGAAGCTGGCTTGGAGGGGAAGGAAGCCTGGGAGTCCAGATCTGCAGGCCCTCATGCTCTTGGGAGCTGCCCTAGGCTCCTTTTACCTTGAGCCAGTGTCCCAGGCTCAGGCCCAATGTGCTCACCTAGCTGACTTCCACTTCTTCCTGAGTTCAGCCCAGTCTCCCTGGGAGGCAGCAGGGTAAGTAACTGATATGCAGGCTCAAGCGTCACACACTATTCAAATCCCTGCACCAGCACTGCCCAGCTCTGTGAGTTCAGGCAAGGGACTTGTGCCTGTTTTCTCATCGGTGAAATAAAGAAAGCGAGGAAAGAAAAGAAAAAAGAGAGAAAGAGACAGAAGGAAAGAAAGAAAGAAAATAGTACTGACAGGATTGGGTGGTTAGAAGGACTAGAATGAAAGAAGCAAGGCTGGACTAGTTGCTCACACCTGTAATCCCAGCACTTAGGGAGGACGAGACAGGAGAATCACTTGAGCCCAAGAGTTCGAAACCAGCCTGGACAACAGGCGAGATCCTGTCTCTACAAAACAAATTTTTAAAAAAATTAGCTGGTGTGGTGGTGCACCCCTGTAGTCCCAGCTACTTGGGAGGCTTAGGTGGGAGAATCGCTCAGCATGCGTGGCTGAGGCTTCAGTTAGCCACCATCATAGCACTTGGCTATGTAATACGGCCTGAGTGAGACCTTATGTTTTGTTTTGTTTTTTTTTTTTGGGATGGAATCTCACTCTGTCACCCAGGCTGGAGTGCAATGGCACAATTGGCTCACTGCAAGCTCCACCTCCCGGGTTCAAGCGATTCTCCTGCCTCAGCTTCCCAGCTGGGATTATGGGCATGTGCTACCATGCCTAGCTAATTTTCGTATTTTTAGCAGAGATGGCGTTTCACCATGTCAGGCCAAGCTAGTCTCCAACTCCTGACCTCAAATGATCCTCCCGCCTTGGCCTCCCAAAGTGCTGAGATTATAGGCATGAGTTTCTGTGCCCAGCCAGCCTTGCGTGGAAAGTAATCATGATGTTTTTTCCAATTCCCCCACTCCAAGACTGACCATAAAATTGGACAATATGGCATTTTGTCAGTTCTTTCCTCTTTTTAGTGCCTCTAGACAAGCCCACAGCATCTTAGGTTTTTCTCAGTAATTGCACAAGGAAACAGGGTACTGACAATAACACACGTGGCAGCTTACAAGGGTTTAGAAAATCATATAAATGCCCTTGGTGTACAGCTTCAGAGTCAATCACCTCCCCAAACCCTAGGGCTGAGTTAGTAGCTGACTTGAGGTCCCCAAAGCTTTTTTTTTTTTTTTGTGACAGAGTCTCACTCTATCACCCAGGCTGGAGAGCACAGGCACAATCTCAGCTCACTGCAACCTCCGCCTCCCAGGTTCAAGCGAGTCTCCTGCCTTAGCCTCCCAAGTAGCTGGGATTACAGGCACCGCCACCATGCTCAACTAATTTTTGTATTTTTAATAGAGATGGGTTTTCACCATCTTGGCCAGGCTGATCTCAAACTCCTGACCTCAAGTGATCTGTCCACCTGGGCCCCCCAAAGTGCTGGGATTACAGGAGTGAGCCACTGCACCCAGCCTCCCCCAATGCTCTTCAAGTGTGATCAATAGATGGTAAGGGCTGGTGTCAACTGTGCAGTGCCAACAACAGCAGCAAACCTCTCTTGAGGGCTCTGAGCCAACCGCCGTTTAAGGAGGCCACATCCCTCGCTAAGACACATCCCAGTCCCCGTACTGTTCCCATGGATACCTCCGCTGCCAGGCCCTCACCCTGTACATGCTCACAAGTTCTGGCACCTGCCTTTGGCTCTTCCTAGCACAGGGAGCATTACCCTCTCAGCCCGCAAAGCCATCAGCTGGCTACACCCTAGAAAGGTCTCACAAGAAAATCTTAGGGCTCCTCCCTCAGCACAGGACCAGTGACCCAGCCAGTTCCAGCCAGCTTCGCTTCCCCAGTCTTCACGCCCCTCCCACCTGCCCCCCAGTGTGCCCTTCCAAAACACAACACATTTCCCTGCTGAGGGAGAGCAAAGAGGAGGGCAACAGGCACACCCCAGGTGCCTGGGCCCCCTCCAGAGAGCTGCCTAGGCAACAGAAGTTACCCAGCCCAGAAATTCACACCCTTGGGGTTCCTATCCCCTTTAAAGTTCTCGCTTTCAAAACAGCTTCTGCCATATTGCCTTTTTTTTCTTTTCTCGTAATTATGAATAATAGTAATTACTTTTCATTTTTTAAGCTAGTGTTCTTTAATCACTTTTTAACTGTTTTAACCATTTTCCCTCCAGCATCGTGAATTTTCTAGGCTTTTAAAATTTCTGACAATCTTTTTTCTGTTCATGTTCACCTTTTATCCTTTTTGTCTTTCTGATCTTAATTCTTTTTATTTCCAGTTTTTTTTTTTGTTTCAAAGCTCCTTTAAACCTTTTGTATTTGAATCATTAATATGGTTCACTTCTCTTTTTTCTTAGCTTATATATACATCAACTCTACTGTAACTATTTAACTGTCCCTGTTGGCCATTTTAATGATTGTAATTTAGTTTGCTATACCCTGTTAGGTTTCTTGGTTATTGTTTTTTATTTAAAATTTTAATAGCTTTATTGAGATATAATTCACATATCACACAATTTATCCATTTAATCCGAACAAGTCAATGGCTTCTTACTACATTCGCAGGCCCCTGCATCCATCATCAGTCAATTCTAGAACATTTTCATCACTTCAAACCCTTTCTCATTCCTCTCTCCCCTCACCCCTCCCCTAAGCACTCACTAATCTACTTCGATTCCCTCATTCTGGACTTCCCTATAAATGGAACCATATAGTCCTGGCCTTTCATGAATTGGCCACGCTTTACCCATCAAATGGTCTTGGCACCTCTGCCGAGAATCATTTGACCATAGATGTGTGGATTTATTTCTGGACTCTCAGTTCTGTTCCATTATCTGTCTACCCTTGTGCCAGTATCACACTGTCTCCATTACTGTTGCTTTGCAGTAAGTTTAAAAGGCGGGAAGTGTGAGTTCTCCTACTTTACTCTTCTATTTTGGGATTGTTTTAGCTCTCTGGGTCCCTTTGCATTCCCTGTGACTTTCAGAATCAGCCTGTTAATTTCTATGAAGAAGTCAGCTGGGATTCTCACACCAACTGTGTGGAATCAGATTATCTGGGGAGTATCACCTTCTTAATACTGTGAAGTCTTTTGATCCAGGAACCTGGGATGTTTTCCATTTACATAAATCTTAACTTTCTTTCAACAACATTTTGTAGTTTTCAGGGTATATGTTTTGTACTTCTTTTGTTACATTAATTCCTAAATTACTGTCAATAAAATTGTTTTCTGAATTTCATTTTCAGATTGTGCATGACAGGTCTATAGAAACGCAATGGACTTCTGTATACTGATCTTGTGTCCTGAAATCTTTTTTTTTTGAGAGTCCCAGGGGCAACAGCTCTGGGGGAGAGTCCATCTCATTCACAGGGAAGTACAGCTACTTCACCCCACAGCCCTTTCAATGATGGACTTGTGACAACGTGGAAAACCCAGGCAAGTGACACCTCAGTCATCAGCCCCAGAAAACACAACTTCTGTGAGCTATTTCCAACTGTGATCATTTTCCGACAGACTGCCGAGTTAACTTGTACTTCTCTCCCTTTCTTTTCTCAGCACAATTTAATAAACACAGGATGACTGGTAAACGCTTGAAGAAAATAATCCAAATTTGCAAAACAGATCAGTTCAGGGAGGCTGTTTATATTACCAAAGATTTTTTTTGTTTTTTACAAAACAGATCACTGAAGCTTTCTGTGCAGTGAAATATGCATTTGAAATACACCTAAATCCAAATTCGTTAAGGAGTTTTAGATATAATTCATATACTATATCCGGGTACATCTGTAAATTTACATGAAATAATACATCATCTTTATTTATTATTTAACCTTTGTTTCTTCCATAATGCCTTAGAGGGAAGGTTTTATGTTAATTCTGCAAAATGGAAAGACAAAGCTCAAGGCAAAAAAAAAAAAAACTCTGAAAACTGAATTCATCTCTTGTCTCCTGCTCAAGGAAAGTAACTGAAGTGGCACTTAATTAAATTAAATTAGCTAAGCATCTGCTTAGCATCTACCCTGTTCCAAGCAGAAGCCACACAGCCTTTAAGGACATAAAGCATGTCAAGAGTGTGGTCACTACCCTGAAGCAGCTTAGGAGCTGGCTGGAAAGAACTCACACAGATGAATAACTGAGCTACAATGTGCCATGGAAGTGAGGGAAAGACTCACCCTGAGTCCAGGTTTCCAGCCTCAGCAGCGGAGACGTGGGCGACAGTGTGGGCAAAGACATCATCCCCTCTAGCCATCAGAATGGCTCCTTGCACATGCATGTGACAATCTGAACACCCTGACCATCATCATCTTGGTGCCTGCCCTCTTAATCCAGCACAAAGAGCCAAAGCCACCACTACCTGTGCTAATCTGTCTTCTGGAAAGTCTTCTCCTCCCAGACCCAGGCCTCAAGATGACGGAAACTACTCACTGGGCAAGGGGTCCGATGCATGGACTTACTTTCAAGGGTTAGGCAAATGACACACCAGTGTGAAGCAGGCCGTAGGCTACACAGCGGGAAGCAGGTATCCATGGTAAAAGGGGAAGGTGAGCCCCTCCGAAATGGGGCAGCTCCCCCTGCCTAGCCAACTGCTAATAAAGGAATGAAGTTCAATGTTGCCTAATTGTACTTTTACAGAGAAGGTGACAAGTCAGACTTTTTAGGTGAAAATTTATGATTTCTAAATGCTGGCAACAAATTCAATACAAACAAACACTGTGAGCCAAACAAAACACATGGCTAGTTCAGGCCTGTATGTCACCAGCCTGTGTCCCCGCTCTGTGTCTGTCACCTATAAGTCTCACAACACCTGGGAAAGTGGGTACTATTACCCACTAGATAACTCAGATGAGGAAACTGGGTTATACAGAGGTCTAATCACTTGCCGAAGGTCACCTTACCAGCCAGTGATGGAACAAGAATTCTAACCCAGGGCTGTCTGTCTTCCAAGTCCATTCAGGTGTGAGGTATTAGTTTCGAGTGGTTAGTTTAAATTTCCAGGGACCTTAGGCTCAGAAGTCTTTCTCTATGGTTGCCTGCCTAGCAAAAAAGGTTCTTTAAGGAACTAAGGTTCCTCCTTAGTTTCTCTTTACTTTAAATATAAGTTATTCCCATCTTTTTTTGAACACTTTTCTTCCAATAGGACAGGAAATAAAAATGATTAATATCTCCACAGGCCATTAGTATTTCAGGCATTTCAGACTATTAAACTTCAAAGTCAAATACTGAGGGCCGAGCACAGTGGCTCATGCCTGTAATCCCAGCACTTTGAGAAGCCAAGGCAGGCGGATCATGAGGTCAGAAGTTCAAGCAGCAGCCTGGCCAACATGGTGAAACCCTGTCTCTACTAAAAATATAAAAATTAGCTGGGTATGGTGGCACATGCCTGTAATCCCAGCTACTTGGGAGGCTGAGGCAGGAGAATCACTTGAACCTGGGAGGCAGAGCATGTAGTGAGCTAAGATCACGCCACTGCACTCCAGCCTGGGCAACAGAGCGAGACTGTGTCAAAAAAAAAAAAAAAGAGTCAAATACAGAGGAATCCCCTAACAATTAAGTCCCCTAGGACACCTCTCAGTTCCATGAGCCTTTTTCCCTTGCCACAGGACCCAACAATTCTTTCTATTTTCCTCTCTACTTAAAGGCTGATGCTACACCACACTTTCCTCAAGGGGTTCCAGTCATTTGATCAACCACACATTTACTCAGCACTGAGAATGTGTTAATTACTAGGAATTCAAAGATGTGGTTTTGCTCCAGGAAGGTTTCCTATCTCTCAGCTGCTCCTTTGTTTATATACCTGTGGTATTGTAATTATCTGTGTGTTATCATCTCCTCCACAAGAATTTTCTCAGACACAGGGTAGTTAGAAAGGTGGCCAGTGCTTCCATTAACTAAGCTAAGAAATACAGGAAGAGATAAGCTTCCCCCGGATGGGCAGTTCATAATCTCTTGACAAATATGCCTGCCTACCTTCTGCAGGACACTGAGCCCCGCCCGGGAGGTGCCATGGTCTGTTCTCACTCAGCACGCATTCTCCTGAGGTGTGCTGATCAAGTCAGTATCCACAGGCAACTTGCTATGCCCACAGTCAAGCGCACAGGCTGTAAGTAACTTTTTCTTGTAAACCTTTTGGGTTTCCTTGGAGTTAGTAACTGCCTTTTCCCATTTGCTTGGTTTTCTATATGCATGTCACTAACTAAGGATTCTTTATTTTTAAGTTTCTTCTGTTCCCTACTTTAATTCAGTGGCTATGTTCGTTTCTTTTTCTTACGAATTTTCCTGAAATATTCAGTGAGACATTAAAATGCTTCCCAAAGTCCTGTGTTCGGCAAGTGGGGAGGAAGAAGGGAGAAGCTGCCACCAGGTGGGCTTCAGTGAAGAACGAGCTTGCAGGGGCTGCTATTTTGTTGGGAAAACCCCCAAATTTCAGCATCTGGAGGATTTTTCTCCTGGACTGGTCACTTTCTTGAGAAAAAAAGAAGTCTCCAGCCCCTGGCCTAGGAAGCTGTAAGTCTGGCTGTCAGTGTTAGAGGAGCCAAATGGTTCTAGGAGCCCATGTTTCCTTTTAGGAAGCTATTGGAGGATGCACATCAAACGACAGACTAAAACAAGAGACAGCCAAACTGGGAGCGGCAGCTGGGGAGACTCTCACAGATGGAGACTCTCACAAAGCCCTCATTTTTGGCACAGTGCCCAGTCTCCAGCTTGGTCTCACATCTTTGAGCCTAGAAACCCTCTGGCATGCTCTCTAGAGGATAACGCCAGACTTCTGTCTCCGTGGGAAAGGGCTTCTTACAGGGTTTAAATTCTCACACAGACCATCAACCAATTCTCTTATCTCTAGCCCTAATCACACTTGTGCGTTCAAAGGCAGCCAGTATCTCCACGTTTTTAGTGGATTTCGGGTTCTGGGATGTCAGTTTTTGGCTCTCGCCCTTCACAGGTACTTAGCTTTCCCAGTCTGCTCAGTTGCCATTGGCCCACCTGCCTTTGCTAACCCAATGTCATCACCAGCTCTCCCTGCTGTCATTTCCCATCCTGTTCTCTTTGTACTTGAGAGTTTACTCCTCTTATGTCCCTTCTTATCACTTTGGTGAAATCTGGGTGGAGTGCAGATAAACATATATATTCCGACTATCACCCTTTACTGAGAACTCTGACCCACCACTTTTAAAATGATTCTGGTTAATCAGGAATACTAAACAGCATGGGACAAAAAATCAAGAATACACAAAAATAAGTGGATGTGGTGGCTCACGCCTATAATCTCAGCACTTTGGGAGGCCAAGGCAGGAGGATCACTTGAGCCCAGGAGTTCAAGACCAGCCTAGGCAAGATAGCAAGACTTCATCTACTAAAAGTAAATTAGCCTAGTGTGGTAGGATGTGCCTGTAGTCTCAGCTATTCGTGAGGCTGAGGCAGGAGGACTGCTTGAGCCTGGAAGTTTGTTTTTTTTTTTTGGAGACGGAGTTTTGTCTTGTTGCCCAAGCGGGAGAGCCATGGCACAATCTCAGCTCACTACAACCTCCGCCTCCCAGGTTCAAGCGATTCTCCTGCCTCAGCCTCCCAATTAGCTGGGATGTGCTACCACATTCGGCTAATATTTTGTATTTTTAGTAGAAATGGGGTTTCACCCTCTTAGCCAGGCTGGTCTCGAACTCCTGACCTAAGGTGTTCTGCCTGCCTTGGCCTCCTAAAGTGCTGGGATTACAGGCACGAGCCACCACACCCGGCCTACGGCCTAAGCAAGGTTTTTAAAGTTTCATAGGCCATGCTCCTTTGGTTAACTTTCTTAGAAGGCTCAGATCCTACCTCTGCTGCATAGTGATTGTTTAACCTTCCGTAAGTTACTCAGCATCTCTTCACTTTAATTTTCTTCCATATAAAATGGTGACAATGCCACCAACCTTACAGGGCTAGATAACGAGATCATGCGATACAGAATAGGCACTTCACAAAGGCTGGCTAAAAATTATGAGTGGCTGGGGAGTGGTGGCCCCTGCCTGTAATCCCAGCACTTTGCTGGGCTGATGCAGGTGGATCACTTGAGTCCAGAAGTTTGAGACCAGCATGGGCAACATGGCGAGACTCTGTCACTACAGAAAAATTTAAAAATGAGTCGGTGTGGTGGCTCACGCCTGTATTCCCAGCTGCTTGGATGGCTGAGGTGGGAGGATCATTTGAGCCCAGGAAGTGGAGATTTCAATGAGCCAAGATGACAGCACTGCACTACAGCCTGGGCAACAGAGAAAAGACCCTGTCTCAAAAAAAAAAAAAAAAAAAGACTGGGCATGGTGGCTCACACCTGTAATCCCAGCATTTTGGGAAGCTGAGGTGGGTGGATCACCTGAGGTCAGGAGTTTGAGACCAGCCTGGCCAGCATGGTGAAATGCTATCTCTACTAAAAATACAAAAAATTAGCTGGGCATGGTGATGGGTGCCTGTATTCCTATCTAACTCATGAGGTTGAGGCAGGAGAACACTTGAACCTAGAAGGCAGAAGTTGCAGTGAGCAGAGATCTCACTATTGCACTCCAGCCTGGGCGACAAGAGTGAGACTCTGCCTTAAAAAAAAAAAAAAAAAAAAAAGAGCCGGACGCAGTGGCTCACGCCTGTAATCCCAGCATTTTGGGAGGCCGAGGCAGGTGGATCACCTCAGGTTGAGAGTTCAAAACCAGCCTGACCAACATGGAGAAACCCTGTCTCTACTAAAAATACAAAAATTAGCTGGGCATGGTGACGCATGCCTGTAATCCCAACTACTCAGGAGGCTGAGGCAGGAGAATCACTTGAACCAGAGAGGCAGAGGTTGCAGTGAGCCAAGATTAAGCCACTGCACTCCAGCCTATCTCAAGAAAAAAAAAAAGAAAAAGAAAAAGGAGAATACAGTGGCTTAGTATAAGGAGGAAAGGATGAACTTGTTTATTTGGACACCATAAAACTATGATTTTTGGAGGACACCACAGAGATGTCTGCTGGAAGTTTGTTCAGCAAATATTTTCTGGCCACTTTTTACATGGACAGTCCTGAGCCAGGCACTGAAGCGTAGAGTTGAATAAATATGTGAAATCGTCATGCCGCAAGGCAGAACGTGATCCGAGAGGCTGAAGCTTAGAAGAGAGAAGTGAGAGCCAGTCAGCCAAGCGAACAGAAGCTGAGACTCTGCGTTACCTTTCTTTGTCTTACAAGGTCCACATTCAGGGTGGATCTCTTGCAAGCGAAGAGACACCACCTTGGCTAACCCGGCATTCAGCATATACTGGTACAGACGCTTAAACGTCCTTTCACACAGCCCCTGCCAAAACACAATTTAAAAACTACTGTTAGACTCAGCAACACGTCTGAAATGACTAGAAAGTCATGTAAATGAACACAAGTTCAGGACCTCAATTAATTGATTATCTTGAGGTACTAACAAGGAAAGCCTGCCAAGCTACCTTGTCAAGGGACCAAAACAAGGTCCGGAGCAGGATATAAAGGATTCTACCTTTTGATTAGATAAGGGAAAGAGATTCATTTTGCCAGATCCTGGACAGGTGCGCAGGGTGGGAATGATGCAGGCAGCAGTGGAGACTGGAGACTTCATTTGACACCTTTTCATGTTGTTTTTTTAGCCATGTAAGTGTATTATTAATACAAACACACACACAGACACACACCCCTGCCTCCCACAGGCAGTGGAGAAAAAGGGAAAAAAATCGGTTAAGAAATTTTACAGGCTGGATGCAGTGGCTGACGCCTATAATCCCAGCACGTTGGGTGGCTAAGGCAGACAGAACACTTAAGGCCAGGAGGTCAGACCAGCCTGGCCAACATGGCGAAACCCCGTCTCTACTAAAAATATAAAAATTAGCTGTGTGCGGTGGCATGTTCCTGTAGTCCCAGCTACTAGGGAGGTTGAGGGTGAGAACTCCTTGAACCTGGGAGGCAGAGGTTGCAGTGAGCCGAGATCGAGCCATTGCACTCCAGCCTGGGTGACAGAGTGAGACTCTGTCTCAAAAAAAAAAAAAAAAATTGTAAAAATTTAAAAAATGTCATCTATGTAGTTACAACAGAATGATAATAGGTATGCATTTCCGTCCCATCACTCCTATGTTTGCAAGGCTGAAGACCAAAATGATCCTAGAGGCGGGGCGCAGTGGCTCACGCCTGTAATCCCAGCACTTTGGGAGGCCAAGGCAGGCGGAGCACCAGGTCAAGAGATCGAGACCATCCTGGCCAACATGGTGAAACCCCGTCTCTCCTAAAAATACAAAAAAAAATTAGCTGGGTGTGGTGGCGTGGGCCTGTAGTCCCAGCTACCTGGGAGGCTGAGGCAGGAGAATTGCTTGAACCTGGGAGGCGGAGGTTGCAGTGAGCCGAGATCGCGCCACTGCACTCCAGCCTGGCGCCTGGCAACAGAGCAAGACTCTGTCTCAAAAAAAAAAAAAAAAAGAAAAGATCCTAGGAACATCTCCCCTGCAGAGGTGACCACCAGCAATCTCCAGTGCAGGCTGTGCTTTTTAAAATTGACATAATGTTTTATAAAAGAAAGTAATTTACTTGCCAAAATTGAAAAGTGAGCGATTTCACATAAAAAGAGACCCAGATTCTGGCTTCTCTTGGAAAGCTCAGATCTGGCAGCCAATGCTGGGACCGCAGCTCCTCGCAGCAACAGTCATCAGGAGCCTCAACCAGCAGCTCTTCGAGCAGGGCCCGCCCGGCTCCAGGGGGCCACAGCCTTTGCGCCCCATCAGACTCTCCGACAATGAAACTGAAGGTCAGTTGCCATTTAATCACCATTTTTGTGCTGCTTTTCTCCAACGGTAGTTAAGAGGAATGCTAATTTCTTAAACCTATACTGTATCAAAAATATTTTTTATACTTGGCCCATTTTGCTCATGGGTATCACCCTCCCGGGCACTGATGGCACTTGATTTGGAAGCCCCTGGAAGAGTAAGGCAGGTGACCACGGTTCTCAGCAAAGGAACGAACAGCAGTAGGCACTCATGACTGACAGCTGTTTGTTAAGTCTTACAGGTTTCCTCTTACACTCTGAGGGAGACAGAGAGCAAATGTCTGTGGGCTGCCGCTGCCACAAGTGTGGTTACCTCCCAGCTACCCAGAGCTCCCGCCCTCGGGTGGCAGAACATATGGCTATCAAAACAATACAGATGACTCACATATGGCTCATTCAAAGCCACTGGCTTGTAAATGGCATCTATGTTAATATAGCCATGCCCCAGTGTCATAAAAAGACCCCACGGAAACTCATCCATCAGATCTCAGCCCTCGACATATGGTACTAAGCCCTGGACCATCCTAAGAGGGGAAGGATGATGTAAGTCTTACCTTCTGGGGGGCTGCCATCAATGACTCGCACAATCTGGCCAGCAAAGAGAGAAAGGCAGCGAGTCTTTCTACCAAATCCCCCCCAAAAGGCAGCATCCATATTCATGGCCTCAGCCTCATCTATAGGCTAATTATTCACGGAATCCTGCTCAGCTCTCTGTGACCCCAATTTCCAGCTGCCCGACTAGACATCACCAGGAGATTGTTGTGGAAGATCTTCATACCCAATACGTCCGAAACTCAGATTTGTCCTGTGCCTCCTCCTCACCCACATCTGCTCCACTTTCCGTCCTCTTTATTTATTCAACTCTCATCTGAGCATCTACAGGGGGCCAGGCACCATCTTCATCATGGGGGCTCAGAGTGAGCAAGTAGAGGCGATGCCTGCCTCACCAGCCTGCCTTTGCGCTGGCCTCAGTGAGCAGCAGCCTTTCCAGCCAAACACAACAGCTTCACCCTGAGATCCTCCTTCTCCGGTCACCTCTACATCCCGGTGCAGGTGCTCACCACGTCCTGTTAGTTTCACCTTCAAAATGTTTCTCAAACAATTCCAGCCCTCATGGCCACCACCTTGCTACCTGCTTCCCATCCCCTTCCCTCCACCAGCTCATCTGTTCAGACTGCAACCTCCACCACTCAGGCTCAAGCGATTCTCCTGTCTCAGCCTCCCAAGTAGCAGGGACTTCAGGTGCATGCCACCGCGCCTGGCTAAAACTTCATTTCTACACGGCCAGCAGCAGTGTGTGTAAGGCTAAAGTCTCTACTCCTCAGCCAGCATGCCAGACCTTTCTGATCCGGCCCCTACCTTCCTGTCCAGTCACACACTGCACTGGCTGCCCTCTGGATTACTGCCCACTTCTAAGTATGTCCAGTGGCCTTCCACAACTCATGCCTTTGCACCAGCTCTTCTCTTTCTCTCAAATGCCACTACCCCTCTGTTTCGGTGGGGAAAAGCCCAGCTCGACGATGCTTTTGGCACAGTTCTGAGGTTTTCCCCAGTTCTCTAAACAAAGCACCCCTCTCCCTCACCCTCTCCCAGCTCAGCTGCATCTTTCTAGGTGTGTGTTCACACACCTGCCCTTCTGGTTAGACAGCTCCATGACAGTGTGACACCTGTCATCCTGGCTAACTTTCACCATCTTATGGAACACAGTTCTAACTCAACATACACTCTCCCTGAAGTATTTTGTTCTATGAATAGGCGAAAGGCTGTCCAGTAACAGCCAAGGCTTGATGCTTACACAGTCCACAGGGCTGACCTGAAACCAGGCTAGCCCTGCTTCCCTGCCCCCGAGTGACTTGGTAGGAGGGAGGGTTCAATCTCCAGGGTCTCCATGGGCTGGACAAGTAACATCAACCAACATGGTGCCCAGGTATTTGTTTATTAAGCCGGTAGGAAATACCTTCATTTTTGCCAGGGTTTCCTGAGAGAGGCCTTCTCCATCTACATTTTCTACTCTGATAAACTCAGACACAGAGAAGCAAAACCCTTCTCCCCTACTACAAACAGCAGTTCTCATGGAATGACAAATGGCCCTGACTCCCTGCCTCGTGTCTGAGAGGTGACAGGAAGCAGGCAGACTGTGGGGGGACCCAGCAGTGCACAACTAGTTCCAGCTAACTGCTATCAGGAGAGATGGGAGGCCTAGGCTTCTCGTTTTTCCCGACAAACTGGAAACCTCGATTTTTATGGAAAATCTCAGTTTCTTAAAAAATGCTCGGTCAAATTTATTTTTAACAGACCAAGTCTGGCCCACAAGCCTCCAGACTGTAACCAGTGCTTTAAAGAGGCTCAGGCAGGCAGTGAATCCAGCAATGCGGAAGACACCTCCTCCCCTGTGAACAATGAAATGACAGGGACTGATGCAACGCAGGGACAGAACAAGGACTGCCCTGGTGCCTGCGGTCAGACTCAAGACCACTCATTAGGGGACTAATTACTAGTAACCAAAGAGCTTGACGTCAAATGTTCAGTTTTAAGTTCTGGCTTCACCCACAGGGCAATCTTGTTTCCTTCCCATCTCTCACACTGGCTCTTTCCTAACCTGCACTGAAAACTTCCAATCAGACTGGAAGCAGTGCTGCTCTGCCTTTCTTCCTCTCCCGCTCCCTTCACCACAGCCTCTGCTCCTGGGACCAAAGATGAAGCAGGTCAACAGCTGCCTTCCTCCCTGCGTCCTCTCCCCCTCCCGCTCAGGACAGCCACTCTGCTATTTCAGTACCAAACCACTGGGTACAAGATCACAAGCTTGATTACAGAAGTAAACCTAAATGCCATGTTTTCCTATTCTGTCTGAACTTTGATAATAGGTCCAAGAACAGACTCCAGGGGAAAAATGGAAGCCAGGCAAAGGCAAGAATTTAAGTCAAGGACAGAGCACTCTCTCATTCTAAAAAACAGCCGGGCAAGGTGGCTCACGCCTGTAATCCCAGCACTTTGGGAGGCTGAGGTGGAAGGATCACTTGAGGTCAGGAGTTTGAGACCAGCTTGGCCAACGTGGTGAAACCCTGCCTCTACTAAAAATACAAAAATTAGCAGGGCGTGGTGGTATGTGCCTGTACTTGGGAGGCTGAGGCAGGAGAATCGCTTGAACCTAGGAGGCGAAGGCCACAGTGAGCCAAGATTGCACCACCACACTCCAGCCAGGGCAACAGAGTGAGACTCCATCTCAAAAAAGAAAAGAAAAAAAAAACACAAAAAACAAAGGAAAATCCCATTTGCCATTAAGTCCAGAATAGAGCTGTGGGTTGCGATTCATTCATCTAAGCCTGACAAGCCCTCCTGGCTGTGGTACAGATCACACCCAGCCCCACCAGTGGGAACCCCCAGGCTCACCAGCTCTTCCCTCAGCTTTCCCAGCGTCTCTATGTGGTTAGTCCGCGTGCTCAGCATGCCTGAAAGCTTCTCCATGAGGATGTCATATTTGCTTCTCCTGCAAGAACACCGAGCAGTTTATTTTTTCAAACCTGTTGCTGAAGTCAATATTTACAGCCTGTTTTTTAAAGATGACAAAGCAAGACTTGACTTAATCATCTGACAACAAATGACAGAATCTTTTAGGTTTCAAAGATCATCCAGCCCAACTCCTACCTTCTACAGGTGGAGAGCTGTGGCTGTGAGTGGTTTCATCACGTCTACGGCCACCTTTCTAGAGGCAATGTATACACTAGACTCTAGGACTAAGCTTGCATCACATGATTCTGTAAAGCACTTTTCGTTTTTACAATACTTCGAAGTTTAGGACATATCACATATATCTTCTTACAAATCATTTGGTGAGGGTCCATGAGCAGTGGCTCGAGCCTGTAATCCCAGTACTTTGGGAGGCCACAGCAGACAGATTGCTTGAGATCAGGAGTTTGAGACCACCCTGGCCAACGTGGTGAAACCGTGTCTCTACTAAAAATACAAAAATTAGCCAGATGTGGTAGTGGGCGCGCCTGTAATCCCAGCTACTCGGGAGGCTGAGGTGGGAGAATCGCTTGAACCTGGAAGGCAGAGGTTGCAGTGAGACGAGATTGTGCCACTGTACTCCAGCCTGGATGACAGAGTGAGACTCTGTCTCAAAGAAAAACAAAAAAAAAAATCATTTGGTGAGCAAGGATGGGGGTTATTCCACAAAGTGAACAGGCTTTACCAAAGTTCAGGCTGGAAACACAAACCTAGGTCTTCTTTCTCTAAATCCAGTCCTCTCCTCACTACGCTGCACGCCACTCTGATTCTGAGGCTCTGGTTTCTGTTCCTGACAACACTGGTGTGACCAAGCCCACCTTCCATCTCATTTCTACCGTGAAGCGGATGTCATGATCAATGCTTCCGAGCTAACAGCCACCAAAGGAAGCTACTAAAAAACACTGAGGGCTCTTGACTGTGTACGTCTAGGGGGAGCTCAGAGAAGGGTGCAGGAGGAGCCTTGTGGCCTGTTCCGCTGGACAAACACTGCCTGGCTTGACTTACAGTCCTAGGGGGAGGAAAGCACACGTATGGGAGCCAGAGACTGCACCCACTTCTCCATCTGTACTGCCTCTCAATGAATGAAAGAATAAATGGAGGGACAGGCAGTTCATTTATATGAGCCACTCTGCATAGGAGGCACTGTGTCACAGTCATTTACCACAAGAGACAACAGTGGTTCAAAGACGTTAAGTGACTTTGCCCAGGTGAGGGGCAAAGATGGAAACACAGACCTTGACTGAATCCGGTGTTCTCTCTCCTACCCTATGGCTGCCACCCTGTGTTCTTGGCAGAGCACAGGCTACTAACAAGTTAAGAGTTTAGTGAGACAGTTACTTAACTAATGGATAGTATGGCCCAGTTAAAATGTGAAGTCATAAAAGACGATTCTTTCCAATACTGTACAGTTGGCTCTTGGACAACATGGGTTTGAACTGGGTGGGTCTACTTATATGCAGATTTTTTTTCATATTTATTGAAAAAATAGAAAATATGTAAAAATATATTACAAAACTTTTTGGAGTTTGTGACAGTTTGAGAAAACTCACAGACAAACTGTGATGTTAGGAATATTGAAAAAATTAAGAAAAAGGTATGTCATTAATGTATAAAATATACGTGGATACTAGTCCATTTCATCATTAAATTACCATAAAGTATACACAGATGTATTATAGAAAGTTAATCAAAAGTTATGCAACCATTTACAGAGCATACATGGTGCCATGTGCAGAGGAGGAAATGTAAACAAACATGAAGATGCAGGATGAAACATCTGCATAGAATTCACCGTAATACACAGTGTACTACTGCTAGTAACTTCGTAGCAACCTCCTGTTGCTATTGTGGTAAGCTTAAGTGTTGTGAGTAGCGGCTTAAAAATGCCATGTGGGTCGGGCGTGGTGGCTCACGCCTGTAATCCAAGCACTTTGGAGACCAAGGCGGGTGGATCACCTGAGGTCGGAGTTCAAGACCAGCCTGATCAACATGGTGAAACCCCGTCTTAAAAAATAAATAAATAAATAAATAAATAAAAAATGCCATGTGGTGGGCAGGGCGTAGCGGCTCACGCCTGTAATCCCAGCACTTTGGGAGGCCAAGGTGGGCAGATCACCTGAGGTGACTGCACGCCAATCTGATTCTGACCAACATGATGAAACCCTGTCTCTACTAAAAATACAAAAAAATTAGCCGGGTGTGGTGGCATATGCTTGTAGTACTAGCTACTTGAGAGGCTGAGGCAGGAGAATCGCTTCAACCCAGGAGGTGGAGGTTGCAGCGAGCCGAGATTGTGCCACTGCACTCCAGCCTCGGCAACAGAGCGAGACTGTCTAAAAAAAAAGATCCCATGTGACACTCATCATCTCTGTGTGAGCAGTTCCTCTCTAGTAAATTGCTTACTGCAGTAAAAAGTGATCTCCTGCAGTTCTCACGTATTTTTCCTCGTGTTTAGTGCAATACCATAAACCTTGACTAATACCATGGGACCCATACAAAGTGCCACTAGTGATGCTGGAAATGCTCCCAAGAAGCAGAGAAAAGTCATGACATTTCAAGACAAAGTTAAATTGCTTGACATGAACTGTACAGTGAGGTCTGCAGCTGCCACTGCCAGGCATTTCAGACAATTTATCTTTTAACAGACAATGTAAACTTATGGTATCAATAAACACAGTACAGTATTGTAAATGTGTTTTCTTTTTTTTTGAGACTGAGTCTCCCTCTGTCACCTAGGCTTGGGTGCAATGGCGTGATCTTGGCTCACTGCAACCTCCGCCTCCCAGGTTCAAGCAATTCTCCTGCCTCAGCCTCCCAAGTAGCTGGGATTACAGGCACACACCACCATGCCCGGCTAATTTTTTATTTTTTTTAAGTAGAGATGGGGTTTCACCATCTTGACTGGGCTGGTCTCGAGCTCTTGACCTTGTGATCTGCCCATCTTGGCCTCCCAAAGTACTGGGATTACAGGCATGAGCCACCATGCCCGGCCGTAAATGTGTTTTCTTTATAACATTTTCTTTTCTCTAGTCTACTTTATTGTAATAATACAAGAACAGGCTACAACACATGGAACAAAATATGTGTTAACTAACTTTGTATTATTTGTAGGCTTCTGCTCAATAGGCTATTGCTAGTTAAGTTTTTGGGGAGTCAAAAGTTTTGTGTAGTCGGGTGCAGTGGTTCACGCCTGTAATCCCAGCACTTTCAGAGGCCAAAGTGGGTGGATCACTTGAGGTCAGGAGTTTGAGATCAGTCTGGCCAACATGGCAAAACCCCGTCTCTACTAAAAATATGAAAATTAGCCGGGTATGGTGGCAGGCGCCTATAGTCCCAGCTACTAGTGAGGCTAAGGCAGAAGAATCACTTGAATATGGGAGGCAGACATTTAACAGAGGTGCAGCAATGATGATTTTCACCCCTGGAGATCTGCAGTCAATAGAGAGTCTACACACGTGTCGAGCACTTCCATTGGGCCAACCCATGTGCACTGTAAACTTTAACATTTACATGGAATCATTCCCCTCCTTTTTAGAGAATGCATCCCCCCACTCCTGACTATCCCTCAGAGCTGCCTACCTCCACTCCAGAGACCTGATGGCCAGGTACTTAGCGGCTCAGAGCTTCCTCAGCCAAAGGCTGCTCTTCCCAGGCCCTGCACCAGCTTGACCTTTTCCCATCCTGGCTTCTGCCCCTCCCACAAAAAACGGCATGAGGTTGGGCAGTGTGGTCTGGGACCTCTGCAGAGTGATGAAACTTTTCTGTCCTTCATTTCTGTGCCAAGTAATTAGCCACCCCAACACCAAGGATGAAGGAGTCAGAGAAACCTACTCACTCCCAGAGCCTCCCTGGTCCTCAGAAGGGAATGTGCACATTTTACCAGTTTCCTGTGTCGTCTGGACAATAATATCCCGCTAAAATGGGAACATCACACATTGCTATCATTTAGCAGAACCTCACCATCTCATCCATATAGGTTATTATGTTTGTGTGCTGCAAAACATCCAATTTGCAACTGACATAATTCAACTACAGTTCTGCCACAACAAATCAAATCTGACTTACTTTTATTTTTATATCTCCCCAAAATGTCACCAAAATGTTAATGGTTCCTATTGTCGGCTGTGAAGTTACAGATTTATTTTTCCCTCTTTTATGTATAGTTTCCGGGTTTTCTAAACAAGCAGGACTTATTTTCACAAGAAACAGATAACAAGTATCTTTTTTAAAAAAGCTATAGTCATATTCTGATTTGGCTTCTATTATTATTATTTTTCTTAAGAGACAGGGTCTCACTCTGTCACCCAGGCTGGAGTATAGCAGTGCAATCATGGCTCACTGGAGCCTGAAATTCCTGGGCCCAAGCGATCCTCCCACCTCAGCCTTCTCCGTAGCTGGGACCACAGGTGTGCATCACCACACCCAGCTAATTTTTTATTTTTATAAAGACGCGGTCTTGTTGAGTTGCCCAGGTTGGTCTGGAACTCTTGGCCTCAAGCAATTCTCCCATCTCAGCCTCCCAAAGTGCGACAATTACAGGCATGAGCCACCGTACCCAGCTGCCCCTACGAGTTTTACCACACAGGGCTGAAACTAAAAAACCTAAGGTTGTGATCACTACAAACCGTACCTGTCCACATGAAACCGATTCAGTAAGAGGAGGATTGAGTGTTGCTGGGCTCCAGTGGGTAATCGGATCACATGAGACTGCATCGTAATCAGCCCATTTTTGTTCAAAATTTTTCTGTGATAGTGCAACTTCCCAGCATCAACCCTGGAGGAGAAGAGAAGACGTGTTATTTGCTTTGCTGGTAGCTTTATCAATGTACAGAGTCTCCAACATGTACATGAACACCAGAGACACACACCTGTCCAGCCAACCTAACAGTCACTGAGACAATGGCCTTGAAACAAAAAGCCATGCCTCGGGGAAGATACCGCAGCAGGCCCCTGTGTTTGGGGTTCAGGGTGCAATGACATGCAATTTAAAGCAGAGAAGTAAATCCTCCCACTTACTTGAAAGCAGTGGTGTGCAGGTCTCGCTGGAGCTCTCCTTGCCACCTGGACCGACCTAACCGCTCCAGGATGCAATAGGAGAAGTCAGGCAGCTTCAGGTCCGGATCCCCCTCCTGGCCTATCAAGGCCCTGTAGCGCATGGCCTGGGAGGCAACGATGATCAGTTTCTTCCCCCACCTGCAAATTGGAAACAACTTCGTGAAGAAGTTTAACTGATTTCAGGAAAACTGAGATATGAAAAAGACATGAGCAGAATCCTCATTTTCTGCTTCTTCCCAGGAGTTCACAAGACCCCAAAATTAAGCTAAGCAAGTTTTTAGTCTTAGAAGTATAGCATGCTGAAGGGAACAGAGCATAAAGGAACAAGGCTTTTTTCTTTGCTGAAAGCCCTACAGGGCTCGCCAAGGTGCTCAGACCAAATTCAACTTCTCATCCCATTCCTCCTGGAAGGCTCTCCATGGCCCAGTCCTCCCTGCCTTGCTCATCCTCCCCAGGCTGCCCCTTACCCACAGGAGCCTTCCTGTTCCTAAGACAAGCCTCAGGGGCGCTG
Source organism: Ateles fusciceps (assembly GCA_036589455.1). Lineage (NCBI taxonomy): Eukaryota > Metazoa > Chordata > Mammalia > Primates > Atelidae > Ateles > Ateles fusciceps. Next base: position 2,312,300 of record JAZHEH010003064.1, read on the forward strand.
CCCTTGCTGTTTCCTCAGCCTGGCTGCTCGTCCTCCAGATCTTTAGGTGACTGATTTCTTCCCATCATTCAGGTCACAGCCCAGCTGTCAACTTCTCAGGCCTTCCATAAAACGCCAACTGGAGTTCCAGCCTCACCCCCCCACCATTTCCATATTCTTCATAGTGCTTAGCACTCTCAGAAATGACTACACATATATATATTTCTTTTTGCCAACTTTCTTGTCAGTTTCCCTCATTCAAATGTAAGTGCCATCAGAGCAGGTATATTGTCAACCTGTTCACCAGGACATCCTTAGTGCCTAGAATAATTAATCTGAGTGATAATAGGGGCTCTGTGTACATTGGTTGAGTAAATGAACTAGCCCAGTGAGCTGGACTGCTAAAACAATCTTCAGAGTCAAAAACCATGAACTGTGCAATCAGTGGACCTGCAGTCTAATTTTGACTTTACCATGGAAGGCCAGACCTTGCACAAATCATTAGTTTTTTCTACTAAATTGATGTGTGAGAAAGAAGGCATGGAAAGAGGCCAAAACCACTTCCTAGCAAGGCATGTGAGGACAGCCCAAGTGAGAAGACGCATTTCTGTGCTGACGCCAAACAGTTCTGACTGTGCATTCCCCACCCCTGTTGGAGGCTCTGCCACAGTGCCTGGCCTGCTCAATTGTACCGACATCTTGAGCAAACTGACCCGCTCCATTTACCCACTCTCAGAGTCCAAGCCCTGGCCCTGCAGCTGGGAGATCCCACCCATCCCCTCCCTCGTTCCTTGGCATCAAGTTACTCAACTGTAGAAGACTGAAGTTGGAATGTGTCCCCCGAAAGTTCATGTGTTAGAAACTTGATTTCCATTGTAACAGCATGAAGGGGAAGAACCTTTAAGAGGTGATTAGGCCAGGAGAGCTCTACTCTGCCCTCATGAATGCATTAACGCTCTTATCATGGGAGTGGGTTAGTTATCTCAGGAGTGGGATGTCCTGCCAGATGCTGGTGCCATGCTCTTGAACTTCCCAGCCCCTCAAACCATGAACCAAATAAATTTCTGTTCTTTATAAATTACCCAGTTTGTGATATTCTGTTATAGCTGCAGGAAATGGCCTAAGGTACAGGATCCCCCCTTTCCCAGATGAAGGAGTCACCAAGGGTCCACATATAAAAACTCACAGGCTACCAATTCCATTTATCGGGAGCCAATATCCACTTTTCTCAGCCCTATTATTTACAGATGCCTGGTCACGAGGTCCTTCGGCAACCACACCATTCAACTTGGTCTGACACTTTTCCTTCCTTCTTCCCTACACCAGATGACTCGACTTCTCCCACCAAGGAGGCACACACACAAAGAGGCCGTCTTTGTTTTAACTTAACTGCATCTTTGTTCATAGTGTTTAAGACCTGTAATTAGTCTTTTGCCTAAGTCACAGAAGCCCATATCGTCTGTCTTTAAAAAGAATGTTAGGTTGTGAATATACATGACAGAGAGTCCACTTTATGTATCTGAATTTCACAAACTTGGGACCTATGCTCCTTTTTTCTCAAAACAGGCTATTAAGTTAAATTGTAAGCGGTCAGTTGGGGGAAAAAGGTTTGAAAACAGGCACCACTTTGCTGCTTTTAAAATGTCATTACTCTTATTAGTTTATCATCCTTCACTGTCATGATTCCAATGTTTCTGTTAATTATTGCCAATTAACTTATTCGACAACACTGCTAGTTTTAATTTGTTGACTATGGTCATCTTACAAGTTATCAAATGCCAATTAAGTACCATTTAAAGTACACCAGAACACCAAGACAAATAAAAATAGTTTCTACCTTCAAGAAGCTCACAGGCTACTCAAAGAGAAAAAATTTAAAATGAACAAATGAACAATTCTAGTATGAGGTCCTAACTTCTCTGACAGAAAGAAGCTGTAGTTTTTGAGGCCATAAAATGGCATAGATGAGGAGCCCTAATTCAAACATGCGTGTATAAACAGAGTGTGCGCACAGGGATTAAGGAAAAACCCTCAAAGAGGTGACTGTTTTTTTTTTTTTTTTTGAGACAGTTTCCTGCCAGGGTGGAGTGCCATGGCGTAATCTTGGCTCACTGCAACCTCTGTCTCCAGAGCTCAAGTGATTCTCCTGCCTCAGCCTCCCAAGTAGCTGGGATTACAGGCACCTGCCACTTCGTCAGGTTAATTTTTGTATTTTTAGTAGATAGGGTTTTGCCAGGTTGGCCAGGCTGGTCTCCAACTCCTGGCCTCAAGTGATCCACCCACCTCAGCCTCACAAAGTGCTGGGATTACAGGTGTGAACCAGTACACCTGGCAAGGAGGTGACTCTTGCATTAGCAGTGAGCTGGGCGGATGACAGGGAGAAGGGGAAGGATGCAGAAGCTGCAGTTACAGAGGCATGAAGAAGCATGCCTGCTCCCAGAGGCAAGGAATGCAGTATAGCTACCAAGTCTGGAGTGCAGTAGCCAGCTAGAAAGCAGAAGGAAAGCTCAAGAGGCCAGCATCTACATCCCCAATGGCCCTCTGATGCCGTGCTGGAGAGTTCAGATTCCATACATGGGTCAGGGGTTACAACTTCAAACATGTATTTCTACAAGGGCAGCTTTGTGCCTGGCATATTATAGAACTGAGAGACACAGCCGTGAACAAGGAAGATGGAATCCTTGACTTCGAGCAATGTATAATCTAGTGAGGAAACAGTTACATAAACAAACACTTTTTTGGTGCCATAAAGAGTACTATGATGGTGTCTGGGCAACGGGGGGCACTTCCAGAGGAGTCAGGTTGAAGCCTTAATGATGTGGCGATGCTAAGACTTGAGGGCAGAATATTCTTGGTAGAAGGAACAGCACAAGAATTGCCTTGAGACAGAAAGGAGCCCAGGATGTTGAGGCTGAAGCACAGCACAGAGTGAAGAAACTGAGGGGGCTGAGTTCAGAGCACTGGGTGGGCAGGGGCACAATCACACAGGGCCTGCCAGGCCTCGATCAGGAGGGCAGGGAGCACAAACATAGCCTCAGGGTGTGCGGAACCAGGCAGTACATGGCCAGCTGAGGGAAAGTCTGGCCTATCCTATATCACCCTGTACAAAATCATTCTCAGTGCAACTAGATCTTGTGATTTTTCAAGAAAAGCTAGAAATCCAGTTTTTTAAATATTAGCAATGAAATAAAATCAAAAAACAGAATACCATGCAGGGCACACAGAGCTCATCTGTGGGCAGATTGGGTCAGTTTGAAACCTCTGCCTAGTGTGGTCAGGGCACATCCCATCACACTAGGGCCTAGGAGAGTCCCACGTTTATGGCTTGTACAGCCACGTGCATGGGAGTATGTCTGACCAGAATAAAGAATGAGAAAAGGCAGTACTAGGGTTTGGATGAGGCCTGTTCACACCAAAACACATGCTGAAGTTTAACTACCAGTAGGCTGGGCACAGTGGCTCATGCCTGTAATCCCAGCACTTTGGGAGGCCCAGGTGGGCAGATCGCCTGAGGTCAGGAGTTCAAGACCATCCTGGCCAACAAATACAAAAATTAGCTGGGCGTGGTGACAGGCACCTGTTATCCCAGCTACTTGGGAGGCTGAGGCAGGAGAATTGCTTGAACCCGGCAGGTGGAGGTTGCGGTGAGCCAACATCATGCAATTGGACTCCAGTTGGGTGACAACAGCAAAACTCCGCCTCAAAAAGGAAAAAAAAAAAAGTTTGACCACCAGCATAGCAGCACTGGGAGGTGGGGCCTAGTAGAAGGTGTTCGGGTCATGGGGGTGGAGCCCTTATAAATAGATTAATGTCACCTGGAAAAGTAAATTAATCCTCCTTTTCTTGGGAATGGATTAGCTCTGGTGAGAGTGGGTTGATGTAAAGCAAGGACACCCTCCGGGTTTTGCCCCTTTGCCCATGTCCACTGTCCCTTGCACCTTCCACCATGTCAAGAGGCAGCATGAAAGTCTTGCCAGAAGCCAATGCCTTGCCCTTGACCTCCCAGCCTACAGCACTGGGAGCCTCTTTTCTTTGTATATTACCCAGCCTCAGGTATTCTGTTCCAGCAACACACTAAGACAGGAAGAGAAGGCAGGTTTGGGGCAAAGGAGAGTGATGATCACACTGAGTATGCACAGGAGGTTATTGGAATAACACATATGGCGCTTGGGAGAGGTCTAGATAGAGAGCCTTTAGAAACAGTCAATGTTTCTTTCTTTTTTTTATTTTTTTTTTCAGAGATAGGGTCGGTAGGTGTGGTCAATCACCTGAGGTCAGGAGTTCGAGACCAGCCTGGCCAACATGGTGAAACCCCATCTCTACTAAAAATACAAAAATTAGCCAGGCGTGGTGGCACACGCCTATAATCCTAGCTACTTGGGAGGCTGTGGCAGGAGAATCGGTTGACCTTGGGAGGTGGAAGTTGCAGTGAGCCAAAATCACGCCACTGCACTCCAACCTAGGCGACACAGCAAAACTTTATCTCAAAAAAAAAAAGAGATAGGGTCACACTTGTCCAGGCTGGAGTGTGGTGGTACAATCATAACTCACTAAAACCTCAAACTCCTGGGCTCAAGCAATCCCCCCCATCTCAGTCTCCCAAGTAGCTGGGACTACAGAGTGTGCCACCATGCCCAGCTAGTTTTTTATTTTTTAATTTTTTTGTAGAGATGGGGTCTTGTTATGTTGTCCAGGCTGGTTCTGAACTCCTGGCCTCAAGCAATCCTCCTGCCTTAGCCTCCCAAAGTGCTTGGATTACAGGTATGAGCCACTGTGCCTGCTTGGCCTATCGGCAACATTAAAGTGGTGGAAGGAAGTAGGTGAATCCACAAAGAAGCTGGTGAGGAACGGCCTGGAGAGCAGAAAAATAAAATAAGGCAGGAAGCCACAGGCAGAAAAGCTTTGAGTCCTTAATAGCATAGCAGGGTCAAGGAGATTAGAGGTCTAACAATATTCATGGCTTAGAAGATAAAAACTGTGAAGTGATAAATTGGGATCTTAGAGGATAAAAACTGTGAAGTGATAAAGTCAGGAATCAGGACCACAGTGGGCAAAGGAGTGAAGGGGAGGTGAAGAGGTAGAAACAGTGAGTGGGGCTGGTTCTTCGAAGAAGCATGGCTGCAGAGTCAAACAGGCAGCCAGTTACAAGGGATCTGAGGTCAAGAGAAGGTTCTGCTGTGAGATGGGTGAGCTGTGCTGAAGGGAAAGCTTCAGTAGAAATCAAGGACAGACAGGGCCAGTGGCTCACACCTGTAATCCCAGTAATTTGGGAGGGTGAGGTGGGAGGACTGCTTGAGCCCAGAAGTTTGAGACCAGCCTGAGCAACATGGCAAGATCCCATCTCTACAAAAAATATAACTTAGCTGGGTGTGGTGGTATGTGCCTGTGGTCCCAGCTACACAGGTGGGAAGTGGGAGGATCACCTGAGCCCAGGAGGTCAAGGCTGCAATGAGCTGGGATTACACCACTGCACTCCAGCCTGGGAAACAGAGTGTGACTCTGTATCAGAAAAAAAAAGAAAAAAGAAAATCAAGAAAAATTAGCTGAGAAGTGGTAACGCAGGGGTAGAGGGAGCTGGTCTGGGGGAGGGGAGAAGGAGGAAGGGAAGCATCCAGATTACAGCCTTAGATGGGGCCACTATTTCTCACCTCCTCCAAGATGAGAGCAGACAGGAAAGAAATGTGGAAATGTCTGCAAGTCAAGGAAGAAGGTGAAAGTCAGCAGAGTTCACACTGCCCTGTATAGTAGGAAGGCAAGAATGGGGTTAGGTGCTTAAAAAAAAATGGCAATTTGGATTACACGCTCTGGGAAATTGGAATACTGACAGGATTCACAAGAGAACGGCTGGGGAGCACGGGGCCCAGCTAGGAAGAGAGAGAGAAAGGGCACCATTCAAGTGTTTGAAGACTGCCACATCCAACTATTTGAGGATTGTGGACACAAAGGAGAGAGAAAGGCAGGACCCCTGATCCCAGTGGAAGAGGAAAGTAAAAGTCAAGAACTGGCTTAGTGCAGGGCTAGTGAGCTCTGACAGACTCCAAGGTTGTAGGCCAGATCCAAGGGCTCTGACTACACATTCAAAGCACTCAGATTCCCAGGAAATTCTTTTTTTCCTTATTTTTGGGAGACAGGGTTTCACTTTGTGCTTAGGCTGAAGTGTAGTGGCATGATCTTGGCTCACTGCAGCCTGCCTCCACCTCCTGGGTTCTAGTGATTCTCCGGCCTCAGCCACTACAGTAGCTGGGATTATAGGCGTGCACCACCACACCCGGCTAATTTTTGTATTTTTAGTAGAAACAGTGTTTTGCCATGTTGGCCAGGCTGGTCTTGAACTCCTGACCTCAAATGATTCACCTGCCTCGGCCTCCTAAAGTGCTGGGATTACAGGTGTGAGCCACCGTGCCTGGCCCAGATTCCCAGGAATTTCTGATGGTGCAAAATAGTTACCTGTCAAAGGCTTCTACCATCGTACAGCGAGGCTGCAAAGACTTGGTTCTGATGTCATTGGTAATGTTTTTCCTCTCCTTAAAGTAGCGGCAGGAGCCTTGGATGCCATCCTTATTCTCTAAGATCATATGAATGGGGTAGACGTCCTCCAAAGGCACCGGGTCCTCCTAGACTCCAGAATTCCAGTTTCCAAATCAATTTCTTCATACCTAAGGAGAAAAGCACAAATATCAAAGCCCAACTCAGTTTCAGAAATAATGCATGCTTGGCTGTGTTCTTCTGACAGCCTCCAGCAGAGATCAGAGAGAAGTGAGATCACTCAGTTTTCGTGTCTTATAAACGCAGATAATCTTGACAAGCAGGTTCCTGCCTTTCTATCCCACAGACTCAGACCTTTCGAGGACTCCCCAGACTATTCCAGAAGCTGGGTGCTGGGATCTAAACCTCCTTATTGCCCAAGTCACGGGCTTTTGTTTCCCTCTAAATCTGGTGCTCAGTCTCCAAACCACCAAGTTGGGCGAAATGATTCAAGGCTTTCCTCTTTTTTTTTTTTTTTTTTTGAGATGGAGTTTTGCTCTTGTTGCCCAGGCTAGAGTGCAATGGCATGATCTCAGCTCTCTGCAGCCTCCATCTCCCAGGTTCAAGCTATTCTCCTGCCTGAGCCTCCCAAGGAGCTGGGATTACAGGCATACACTACCACGCCTGGCTAATTTTGTATTTTCAGTAGAGATGAGGTTTCACCACATTGGTTAGGCTGGTCTCAAACTCCTAACCTCAGGTGATCCACCCGCCTCGGCCTCCCAAAGTGCTGGGATTACAGGTGGGAGCCACCACACCAGGCCAAAGCTTTCCTCTCTTTAAGATTTCATCTTTCCATCTCTCTTTAGTTCTCTCTCTAGTATCCTCATCCATTTTCATGGTTTGCATTACCGCCTGAATGCTAACAAGTCTCACCTTTGAATCCTCAGTCCTTTTCTCCAAATACAGATCCGATGTCTTCAATTGTCAATTAAACACCTCCCATTCCAAAGTTACAAGTGCCTCTCCCCAGCTCCAATTAAGTCCCTCCTTTCCCCTCCTGCTACCACTTTCCCCCAGGTGCCTCTTACAACAACATGGAGACGTTTTTCATTTGTGCTTCTTTCATGCAGTTAGCCAAGCTTTTTTTAATTAAAAAAAAAAGCACATATAAAAAATATACATATACATACATATTTTTCTCACTATGTTGCCTAGACTGGTCTTGAATCACCAGGCTCAAGTAATCCGCCCACCTCAGCCTCCCAAAGTGCTGGGATTACAGGCATGAGGCACCTTGCCTGGCTGCTTGTCAAATTTTCTTTTGAAATCTCACTTACATCCTACACTAGTCTAATTGGGGTTAAATCCCATGTATATGTTTCAGCCCTTTCCTTCCTTGTCCCCCCTCTGTTCTCTGTACTATTTAACCCTCCATTCTTCTTTTTTTTTTTTTTTTTTAAGAGACTGAGTTTTGCTCTTGTTGCCCAGGCTGGAGTGCATTGGCAAAATCTCAGCTCACTACAAGCTCTGCCTCCTGGGTTCAAGTGATTCTCCTGCCTCAGCCTCCCTAGTAGCTGGGATTACAGGCGCCTGCCACCACGCCCGGCTAATTTTTGTATTATTAGTAGAGAGAGGGTTTCTAGCATGTCGGCCAAGTGATCCACCCACTTCGGCCTCTCAAAGTGCTGGGATTACAGGTGTGAACCACTGAGCCTCGGAGCCCGGTCCAACCCTCTATTCTTAAATCATCCTACCTCCTTCCAAGCTTCCAGGACACCACTCTGACCTGACTGTCCTCTGTCTCTCCAGCCACACCACCTGTCTTTTGAAAGTCCCTCACCCTCCATCCAGCCTTGAAATGTAGGTGCACTGCAGGGCTATGTCTCAAGGCCTCCAACCACACTCCACTCTCTTAGGGTTGGTCTTAACCAAAAGCTTTAATTACCAGCTGCATGGAATGACTCACAGATGTCTAGCTCAGTCCCTCCCTCTGGCTTGCTTTCACTCCCACCAAGCCAGATGTTTACTAATTAAGACTCTTCACTTGGACAACCCAAAGGGACCTGAAGCTCAGTGTGTTACATGTCCCTTCAGCAAAGTCCTCACCTCCTCCAGACTCAACTCCCCCTCAAACACGCTGTTCTTCCTTGTTTCCAGTCTCAGAGATGGGAATCAGGGTTCACTCAGGTGCCCAAACAGCAGACACCAGAGGGCATCGCCCTTGATTCCTACCTTCCTTACACCTCACATCCAATCAGTCTCCAAAGCTTCTTTGGCCTACTCTGTCTTGACTGCCCCCTGCTCTTCATCCCCACATCCACCATGGTAAGCCAGACCATGACTAGATCGCTACAGATCTCTCAACTTCACTCTTTGGCCCTAGTCTGACCCTCTCTTCAGTGACTTCCCACTGTCCTTTTGATAAAGGATAAATTTTTTTTTTTTTTTGAGATGGAGTCTGGCTCTGTCGCCCAGGCTGGAGTGCAGTGGCACGATTACAGGCTCACTGCAACCTCTGCCTAGCTGGGATTACAGGCACCCGCCACCATGCCCGGCTAATTTTTGCATTTTTAGTAGACATGGAGTTTCCTCATGTTGGCCAAACTGGTCTCAAACTCCTGACCTCAAGTGATGCGCCCACCTCTGCCTCTCAAAGTGCTGGTATTACAGGCTGATAAACTCTTTAGAACATAAAATGACTTGATTCCAGTCCAATTTGGCTAAGGGCAGAGTAAATTCTGCACTCAGATCTTCTAGATTCAAAATCTGGGTTCTTCCCTTGCTAGCTGATGACCTTTAGCAAGCCACTTGACCCCTAAGAGCCTTGATTTTCTCTTCAGGAAAATGGGGAGAATATTACCCATCTCCTAAGGTTGCTGTAAAAATTAAATAAAGTGCTGTATTAAGGATCTTAGCACAGTCCCAGCCATTCCTCACTCCCTACCTCCAATTCCACACTTCAGCCACTTACTTTACATTTGCTGTTCTCTGTCCAACAGCCCTCTTTGCCTACTGGCTGCCTAAATCCAACCTATAAGTTTTGTCTTGGACATTATTTTTATTTTTTGAGACTCTGTCTGGAGTTCAAGGTGCGATCACGGCTCACTGCAACCTCCACCTCCCAGGTTCAAGCGATTCTCCTGCCTCAGCCTCCTGAGTAGCTGGGATTACAGGGATGCACCACCACGCCCAGCTAATTTTTGTATTCTTGGTAGAGATGGGGTTTCACCACATTGGCCAGGCTGGTCTCGAACTCCTGACCTCGTGATCTGCCCACCTGGGGTAGATAATTGTGGTAATTACAGTGTGGTAATTACAGGTGTGAGCCGCTATTCCCGGCCTGTCTTGGACATGATTACCTCTTGGAACCTCCCCTGATCCTCACAATATGACTTAACAGCACAGACGCTGGAAATAGCCTGGGTTCAAATCAATTCTTAAGTCACTTATTGCCCCCAGAACCTTAGACTGTTCTGTGACTCAGTTTCTTCCTCTGTAAAATGAGGAAGATAACAGCACCTACCTTATAGGTGAGGATCAAGTGAGTTTAACCTCCTGTTTAAAGGAATTTAATCAAGTGAGAATCACGTGAGTTTAAGCTCCTAAGCTTCTAAGAACAGGATCTTAAAACAGCACCGTGGCCGGGCACGGTGGCTCACGCCTGTAATCCCAGCTCTTTTGGCAGGATGAGGCAGGCAGATCATCTGAGCCCATGGCGAAACCCCATCTCTACTAAAAATGCAAAAATTAGTGGGGCGTATGGCCCGAGCCTGTAATCCCATCTACTCAGGAGGCTGAGGCGCGAGGATCGCTTGAACCCGGGAGGGGACGGAGGTTGCAGTGAGCCGACATCGCGACACTGCACTCCAGCCTCGGCCGCAGAGTAGGCTCTGTCTCAGAAACAAAAGAACAGCACCTAGCCCATAAAGTACCTAATAAATGTCAGCTTTTAGCACTATTGCTAATTGTGCTGATATGCAGATCTCGAGTTGACCTAGGCTATCTAGTCTGCACGGAATGAATACTCCGAGAGGGTTTGTGGATCTCAAGAGTCTCCAATCCTATCCTCCAATGTAAAGGAAATATTCTTTTAATTCTGAAGAATATCCCCAATCCTGTTCGCCATTACCACAAACCACGCACAGGGACAAAACGGGACATCACTGGATTCTCCCCCTCCCCTCCCCCCCGGCCCGCCACTCCATCAGACTCCAAGGCCCCACCAGGCCTGAGGGACCCCAAATCAGCCTTATCGCTGTGCCCCAGACTCAATCACCAGGCCTCCCGTACTTCCACTGCCCCACTCCATTCCCCTGCCCCGCCAGCTCCATCAGCCTCCGGGCCCTGCGCCCGCCCGCCCGCCAGACCAGGCCGCCCTCTGACCGGTCCTGGAGCTGGAGGTCCGGTCGCTCCCGAGGCTCCTCATAAAAGCTGATGCCCGGGTGCGTGGCGAGGGCCCGCCAGAGAAACTCCTGCGTGCAGGGCTCCAAAAGGTAGCGGGAAGGGCGGCACTCGCGTCTCCAGACGGCTCCACAGCGCTGGCAGACACAGGCCATCGAGCCCCTCCAGAGCGACTTCGTCCAACAACGACTCCAACGCGTCCATTGCTACTTCAGTCGGCGGCGCCCGGGGCGCATGCGCAAAGCACCGCCAAGGGCCCTGGTCCAGCGCGCCTGCGCACAACAATCCGGGGCCCGGGGGAGGTGGGTCAGACCCAGGGTTCGGAGGAGGAGTTCCAGCGAGCCGGCGTGACATCACTGCTCCCTCGGGGGCGGACTCACTAAGCGGAGCTCCACCGCCATTGGTCCGGGACCCCGCAGTAACCAGGGGAACTGCAAACAGTGTAGAGGCTGCTTCCGGTTCGAACACCCCGGAACCGCCGCCTCTAGGGATGGACGGTGAGTGTCCGTGGGCCCCTCCGGCAGGTCGGGCTGTTATTCTCCCATCCTTCTCGAGCGCTCCTAGGGCAGAATCCTAGGCCATAAACCCCTGGATCACCAATTCCTGACCCAAGGGGGACTCCGAAATGAGGGAAAGGGAGGCTTAGTGGTCCGGAACGCGGAGGAGAGCCTGGGGGAGTGGTCAGTGGTGTGGCCATTCTGCCTGTCTGTGATCGTGAAGGAATCCGGTACTGGCCAGGAGCTCAGTGAAGGGATGTAGGGTGGGGAAGTAGAGGTCTGAGGAGGGTCTTGTGCATGTTGGGATGTGGAACTGTGGGGTTTGGGAGTTAATACGAAGGTAAGCTTGATCGTGCAGTGCAGTCATGAGGTGCTGGGAGAGGGAATTGGTTTGGGGAGTGAAAGGAGTTTAGGGAATACTGCCTTTCTGTGCCTTGGCGTTAATAATAATGGCTCACTTTAACAAAGTGCTGTCCAGTGCCAAGAACTCTGTAAGTGCTCTTGGGCAACACCTCGCTAAGTAAGCTTCATACCAGACTTTTGAGGTCAGCGTTGTTCCATTTTACAGGTGATGAAACTATGGCTTAGAGGTGTTAAGGAACTTGCCCAAAGTCAAACAGCCGGCAAGTGACAGAGTGAGTGAGAAACCCAGACACCCTGTCTCTGGAGCTGAATTATGGAGCTTGAGATTTGGACCAGTTTTGAGGGGCCCTTTATTCCAGAGGTTGTAAATGCAGATGTCTTCAGAGGAGTGTCTAGTGAGCTAGATTGAGACTGTAACTGAAAATCCTCACCTGAAAAGGAAGCCGCTCACCGAGCTCCAGCCGATTGTTCTCATGGGATACTTCTTCAAAATAGGAATGGCCAATCAGTCTGAAGGCCAGAGGCATCTTGTGGGCCCCCATTTAGGGATCCCTGGTTAGAATCATGATACTGACAACTGGAAGCAGATGGAAAATAGACTATTCTGATATCTTACTTTGCAGATGGGAAGACTAAAGTCTAGAGAGACTGGTAGGGTCTGGGCCAGAATCCAGATCGTTTTTCAAATTACAGCACTGTCCCTCACTTCTGGGGAGTTTGTTCCTGGGGAATCTATATTCTTTTTGTATTCACTGAATGTAGTGTGGAAAAAATTTTTTAATTTAACATTCTGTCATATGTTTAAAATATATCTTTGCCCTTTGTACTCTTTAGAGGTACTATAAAATGTGCTTTATCATTTTGCCCTCTGAAAAGGTCAATGTAATGTGGCCATAGAACGTCAGGTTCCAAGCCTTTTCAGTCTTCGACCCCTGTATCCTCTTACCTCAGAGAGCTTTGTATGTATATTTATGATATTTACCATATCAGAGATTTAAACTGAGAAAATCTTAAAATGTTCCTTTAAAAATAATAGCAATTGGGCCAGACACGGACTCATACCTATAATCCTAGCACTCTGAGAGGCTGAGGCGGGTGGATCAGTTGAGGTCAGGAGTTCGACACCAGCCTGGCCAACATGGCAAAACCTATTGCTACTAAAAATTAGCCGGACGAGGTGGTGCGTGCCTGTAATCCCAGTTACTCAAGAGGCTGAGGCAGGAGAATCATCTGAAGCCGAGATCGCGCCACTGCACTCCAGCTTAGGCAACAGAGGGAGACTCTTGTCTCAAAAAAAAAAACCCCAATAATAATAGTAATAATTGGCCAGGTGTGATGGCTCAAAATAGTAATAATTGGCCAGGTGTGGTGATAACACCAGTGATCCCAGCACTTTGGGAGCCTGAGGTAGGTGGATCACTTGAGGTCAGGATTTCAAGACCAGCCTGGGCAACATAGCTAGACTCTGTCTCAAAAAAACCTCAACAATAATAAATCCATTACTTCTGAAATAAATAATTTTTTAATGGAAAATAGGTGCATTTGCCTTAAAAAAATTAATAGGAAGAGTAGCATTATTTTACATTTTCTCAAGTTTATTCAATAGAAATAGAAAAAACTACTCTCATTTCTGCTTCAGGATTCAAACTATTTTGTTATGCTGTTTTGGCTGGTGTGTATGAAGAAAATTTGGCCTCATTCAAATATGTAATTGGAACAGAGAGAAATGTTTTAATTGCCCTTTCAGATAACTGTAGACACTCTTGAGTGTCTACAAAACTTAGCAAGTGGCAGTTTCTTTTTTATTTCTTTTTTCTTTTTTTTGAGAAAGAATCCCACTGTCGCCCAGACTGGAGTGCAGTGGCACAGCTTCAGCTCACTGAATTGTTTGATCCCTGCCTTCCGGGATCAAACAATTCTCCTGCCTCAGCCTCCCAAGTAGCTGGATTACAGGTGTGAACCACCACACCCAGCTAATTTTTTTTTTTTTTTTGTATTTTTATTAGAGGCAGGGTTTCCCCATGTTGGTCAGGCTTGTCTCGAACTTCAGACCTCAAGTGATCAGCCTGCCTCCACTTCCCAAAGTGCTGGGATTACAGATGTGAGCTGCCGTACCTAACCTGCAAGTGGCAGTTTCTTAAAGGTTAGTTACAGTGTGTCATGTGAAGCCTTATAGTTGAACTTTTGTACTGTGTTACATTACAATCCATTGTCTATCTTGCCATTTGATTGACTACTTTGTCCATATATGGTTTTATAACATCAGCCATTGGTTGTTTAGAAAATGTTGGTTCAGTGAGTTATGCAAATCTAAATGTTGACCTTTCAGAAGCCATTATACAGTATTAAAAAAAAAATCACATTTGTGAATATCACCACCTATTTCATTTTAAAAAGGAGTTTAAGTATTAGGAAACTATTAAACTTAGGGTAATGGAAACAGGTTTTCAGCTTGTTCTCACTTGACAGCTTGAATTTTAACACTGGCAACAAATATTGTCATTTGTTTCCTGGAAGTGACAGACTCACTTATTTCTTATTTGAGAAAATTTCTGCCAAATTCCCAAGTCTGAATAACCATAATGCGTCTATTATATTCTTTACAGTCGTGTACTCACAGTAAAACAAACAATTATTTTTATTTAACGATGTCCTAAGGGTTGGGTGCAGTGGCTCACACCTAAGTCCCAACACTTTGGGAGGCCAAGGCAAGAGAATCTCTTCAGCCCAGAAGAAATTTGAGACCAGCCTCATCAACATGGTGAGACTCCGTCTCTACAAATAAATAAATAAATAAATAAAAATGAAAATTAGCCAGGCTTGGTAGCATAGGCCTGTGGTTCTAGCTACTCAGGAGATTGAGGTGGGAGGATCACTTGAGCCCAGGAGATCAAGACCAGCCTGGGCAACTTTGTGAGACCCCATCTCTACAGAAAATAAAAAATTAGCCGGGTGTGGTGGCACGTGCCTGTAGTCCCAGCTACGTGGGATCACTTGAGCCCAGAAGGTTGAGGCCACAGTGAGCCATGATTTACCACTGTATTCCAGCCGGGGCAAGAAGGCCTGGTCTGGAGAGAGCAAGCAGGGGGTGGGGTGGGGGGAAGACGGGAGAGAGAAAGGAAGGAAGGAAAGAAGGGAGGGAGGGAAGGAGGGAGAGAGGGATGGGAGAGAGAAAGGAAGGAAGGAAAGAAGGGAGGGAGGGAAGGAGGGAGAGAGGGATGGGAGAGAGAAAGGAAGGAGGAAAGAAGGGAGGGGAGGAAGGGCAAGGCGGGGCAGGGCGTTAAAATGCGCTCTTTGAATGAAGAGACCCCCCCAACAGGCTTTGTGTGAGCAACATGGCTGTTTATTCACCTGGGTGCAGATTGGCTAAGGCCAAACAGGCTGTTGGATAGGAGTTGGTTTTATAGGTTGGGGCAAATCTTTTGGGGGAGGGGGGCAGGGGTGTTATGGAGTAAGATCAGTTACAGTGGTGGGGCTAGAGGCAAGGAGTATACATTACCATAAGTTCAGTTACAATGGCTGGTGGGGTAAGGCTTAGAGTAGGTAAGAGTAGTTAAGATGGTAGGGTGGGGAGGAGGGATAGTCACATTATCATAATAACAGTTAAGATGGCAGGGTGGGTTGATATGGGGGAAGCAAGGGGCCAGGCGATCAGCCGAGGCAGGCAGGACTTTAGGCTTTCTGGGTCCCGCCTTGCACGTGGAGGCCTGACAGGAAGGGAAGGTTACCAGTACACTGTGGTAACACTGCCTTGATTGAGGCTGTGAGCAGTTTTAGGCACCATTGCTTTGTGTCATCAGTACAAATGTCAACACAAGGCCAGATGGGGTGGCTTATGCCCGTAATCCCAGCACTTTGAGAGGCCAAGGTGGGCGGATCACCTGAGGTCAGGAGTTCCAGACCAGCCTGGCCAACATGGTGAAACCCTGTCTACTAAAAATACAAAAATTAGCCGGGCGTGGTGGTGCATACCTGTGGTCCCAGCTACTCGGGAGGCTGAGACAGAAGAATCACTTGAACCCAGGAGGCAGAGGTTGCAGTAAGCCAAGATCATGCCACAGTACTCCGGCCTGGGCAACAGAATGAGACTCTGTCTCGGGGTGGGTGGGGGAAGGTCAACACAGTGAAAAAGTCTTAAGATACTTTTGTCTTTGTGGACCCCTCCTTCTCCCAGGATCTTCTGAACACACTTTGAGAAACATTGCTATAGGCCATTTTCAGGAAGCCTGCTTTGTGCCTTTTAATGAGCGTCTCTGCACTTGCAGTCTTAGCCCGGTAGAGATTGAATATGTTCATTTTCAGATTGGTCACCAAAAGGAAAAATTTATTCTCAGTATTTACCCTAAGGTCCCATTTGACCTCCAAATAATCTCATTTTCTGTTTCGATTTTTAAAGCTTTGATTTACACATAATTTTATAGGCACATACCTATTTATTGGATAAAGTGAAGTATGCCTCATTGTGTTACTGACCAACTAGGTAAGCCAAGCCTGGCCTTATCAGAAAGATGTTTAAACTCACAAAAGCTTAAATGTCTAGCAGATGCCCCCGCAACCGGATTGTAGTTTGGTTTATCCAGCATGTCTTTTTTTTTTTCCTTCCACCCAGGCTGGAGTGCAGTGAGGCGATTTCGACTCACTGCAACCTCCGCCTCCTGGGTTCAAGTGATTCCCCTGCCTCAGCCTCCCAAGTGGCTGGGACTACAGATACGCGCCACCACACCTGGCTAATTGTTTGTATTTTAGTAGAGATGAGTTTTTACCATGTTGGCCAGGATGGTCTTAATCTCCTGACCTCGTGATCTGCCCGCCTCGGCCTCCCAAAGTGCTGGGATTACAGGCGTGAGCCACTGAGCTTGGCGCTATCCAGCATGTCTTAATCACCATAGCTTTTCACAACCCTTTCCCTGGCCCTTTGGTTTGACTTTGGGTGTTGGGATCCAGCCCAACCCTGTACGTGGGTGCCCCTTGTCCTGGCAATGATGAGGGAGTGAGAAAAGAAAGACAAAGATGCAAGAATGGAATTTCACAGCATGGGTCCAGGGGTCCAATGCTCTGGGCCTCTTGCGTTTTTATTGGGTGCATTATCTTGTTAATCTTGCAGCCTGTGGGGGAGAGGGTTGAGGAGGAAGATAGCCGGAGGAAGGGCATGTGTCTGCAGCATTCAATAGCAAACGCGTTTCTGCTAAGAAATGCTAACTAAGGACACTGAGCTTTTACCTCCCATTGTCTATCCTGGTGTTTTGGTGAGAGGTGCAGCGGATAAGGCGCCATAAGGTCAGACCACACACAGTGCATCAAGGGGCTGTTATCTCCCCGAGCATTGTGGACCCTGAGCTATCGGAATTGCTCCATATTCTGAGAACATAAGCAGAGTCTGTGGCATTCCAGTGATCTCTGCCCTGCAAGGCCTTCTGGCCTCACCAGCACCCATCTGCAAAGACCTTCCCGAACCTTGTGAGCAGAGGTTGCATTACTTCCCAGTGTTTTAGAGAAGCTCCCTTTACGAGATCCTCACACAACCTCTATGTTGGGAAGAGTTGTGGGACCAAAGCAGTTTTCTCTGCTCTGCAACCACACTGCAGTGTTCCGAGGTTATAGGGCGCTCTCAGATGGTCTTTCCCATAGGCCTCCTGTTACCACTTGATCTCTGCTTTTATTTTACTGCACCATAGTTTGGATATGATCTGTGGCATAAATCTCAGTGTGTAAAAAGCAAAGCAACCTTGTAATCATTTAACTTTAAGTGAACACAGTCTGCCCCTGGCCATCTCTTCCCACAGACAGGTGCTGTCTCTGTGATGCAGTGTAATGTTCTTAGGTTTGGTGACCAAATAGCCCGGGATTTGAATCTCCGCTGTACACTTTGCCCTCTCTGAGCCTCGGTTTTCCTGTCAGTAAAATGGAGATGATAATGAAGCCTACCTTGTTGTGTGGCTTCAGTCAAACAACGCGTCAAGTATGGCATATAAACAAATGTTCCCACGTAGTGGCTGATGCTCTCATTATCTGCAATTGGGCAGACTTCTTCCACAGGGCTGACAGAAGAGGGAAACGCGCTGATGGAGCTTTCCAGCAAATGATAACTTTTATAATTAACACACTCTTTGCTTAAGAGAAAATCCAATGTTTGACATTTTTTTATTTACATAAAGGTACATTGGCAGTGCGTGTTTTCTGCCTATGAAAATGTTCGCCTTTCTGTTAACGTCAAAAGTTCTCCAGTGCTTTAAAAATATGAAATGGTTTAGGAAAAAAAAAAACATTCTATTTCATTTTCAAGGAACATAATAATTAGACAAAAGTTCAGCACATCGATAAAATTAGAAAGGTTTTAGAAGCTGTTCATTTGCCTTCCCCCCTAGAGCAAATATTCAACATTTCCCGTTTATACGGTTCATTTGCTTAGCAAACTTTCTCAAATAATTAATAATGCCAAGATGAAATTTAGCCTAGCTTGTCTAAATAATCCCAGACTACATACAGGTGATGGTTGAATTAGGAAGGTTTTGCTGAGAGATACTGGTCTCCTGTCCTTGTGTGGTATTTACCTGGCTTCCCGGTGATTTGTCTGTTTCTCTTACTACTTAAACCCAGCAAAAGAAAAAAGAAATAACACTCAAATGCAATAAAACAAAGCAAGCGTTCAGCAGGTAAAATAAATGTGCATCCCATAAAGTCTTTGTGTCTGTTCTGTTTTCTTTTATTCTTGTTTCTATCCTTCTATTTGATTCATTTCTTTTCTCTCGAATTTTTTCAGTTCATTCCTCTCTGTCACTTTAACTTATAGGAAGTCGGCGCATGATGTTTGGCTTATTTCTCCTCATGAGATTCATTCCATGATTCAGCATTTCAGTGCCTTCTGTGCATTGGAATTCAGAGATACCAAAATGAGTAAGATTGAATCCAGGTGAAGGGGATATGGGAATTCACTGTACTATTCTTGAAGTTTTTCTGTGAAGTTTTTTTTTTTTTTTTTTGAGATAAGAGTCTTGCTCTGTCATCCAGGCTGGAGTGCAATGACATGATCTCGGCTCATTGCAGCCTCCGCCTCCCAGTTTCCAGTGATTCTCCTGCCCCAGCCTCCCAGGTAGCTGGGATTACAGGCACGTGCCACCATGCCTGACTAATTTTTATATTTTTAGTAGAGACAGGGTTTCACTATGTTGCCCAGGCTGGTCTTGAACTCCTGACCTCAAGTGATCTACCCGCCTTGGTCTCCCAAGTGCTGGAATTATAGGCATGAGTCACCATGCCCAGCTTGTTTTTGTTTTAATCTGAAAAAACAAAAAAAGGGAATATATTCTCTGCCTTTAGAAAATTCATAGTATGGTGAGAAAGCAGACATAAACAGATCACTGCAATTCAACATGGGAGTCCTTAGAAGGTAATATTTGTAAAGGTCTTCCTCTTTTCCAAAGCACTGTGGCCCACTGCCTGCTATTGTTAATAAAGTTTTATTGGAACGCAGCTACTCCCTTATTTGTAAAGGTCTTCCTCTTTCCCAAACCACTGTGGCCCACTGCCTGCTATTGTTAATAAAGTTTTATTGGAACGCAGCTACGCCCTTTCACATACATACAGTCCATGGCTGTTTCTTGCAGAGTTGAGTAGTTGTAGTGGAGACCATGTGGCCCACAAGGCCAAAAACATTTACTCTCTGGCCCTTTACAGGAAATGTTTGCTGACTGTTGCCATAGTGGATCTGATTTGATTCCTGAGACAGCTCAATGGGATACTGTGATTGTGCCTGTTTTACACCACACACCTAGTTGGTAGCAGAGCCAGGACTCGGTCGAATAAGGTCTATACTCCTTAGTATGTGATGGAAGACCCATCTCAGCCCTGTCACTGCCAGTGTGTGGCCAGGTTCTCACACCTGGAGGGTGAGTCTGGGGAAGGTCTGCCCACTAGGCTGGTGGAAGAATATACAGTTTGAAAGGCACCTGTCTTGATTGCATTCACAGCTCCCTCAGTGTCTGGTCCCATGACTGTTTCTCTGTTTCCAAATGGGAGGGGCTGATGCAGAGCAACGTGGTTGGTTGCAAGGAAGAACTTGAAACTGTTTGCAGAGCACTTCATGTAAAAGTAACGAAACTATGGCTACTAATGTCCCATGGGGCTTTGCAGCTTTAACAATCACCCTATGGATCATATCACATTGAAGTGGAGAATTTCTCTGGGGAAGCAGCTCCCCCTCTAGCCTCATCTTTTTAGTCACTTACCTACCTACTCTCATGCCCAGAGGTTTTATACTGCGCTATACGGCGTCCATCAATATGTTTTTCCTTTTTCAAAAATAGTGATTTCAGTCCTGGCATGGTGGCTTATGCCTATAATCCTAGCACTCTGGGAGGCCAAGGTGGGAAGATCACTTGAGCCCAGAAGTTTGAGATCAGCCTGAGCAACACAGTGAGATCCCATCTCTACAAAAAATTGTTAAAAATTATTTGGGCATGTTGGCATGTGCTCGTGGTTTCAACCACTCAGGAGGCTGAGGTGGGATCACCTTAACCCAAGAGGGTTAATGTGATCACAGTGATCACATGATCACAGTGAGCTGTGATCATGCCACTGCACTCCAGGCTGGACAACGGAGCAAGACACTATCTCAAAAAAAAAAAAGTAATTTCAGGGCATGGTGGCTTACACCGGTAATCTCAGCACTTTGGGAGGCCAAGGTAGGCGGATCACTTGAGGTAAGGAGTTTGAAACCAGCCTGGCCAACATGGTAAAACCCATCTCTACTAAAAATACAAAACTTAGCCGGGTATGGTGGCACATGCCTGGAATCCCAGCTACTTGGGAGAGTGAGGTGGGAGAATCATTTGAATCCAGGAGGCAAAGGCTGCAGTGAGCCGAGATCGCACGACTGCACTCCAGCCTGGGTGACAGAGCAAGACTCCATCTGAAAAAAAAAATAGTAATTTCACATAAGAACCTGTACTTCTCAGTCTCTTGATAAACAGGGTGCTTTGGGTCCTCAGCCCTTCCTTGTCACAGAGCTTCAGTCTTCCAGCTCCGAAGAGTGGCCACCCCTTCACCTGGAAGCTGTGCTGATATTTTGACCCATTGTGGCTGGTGTTGCTTGTCATCTGGCGTCGCTTCTTCCCCTGAGCATATTGGCCTCCTTCGCAGGCATCTGAGATTTCAGTCCCAGCCCAGAACATCTGGGGAGGTTGGGTACCTCTGGAGTACACTGTCCTCTTTCTCACCTCCCTGACTTGCCCGTGCTGTGTTCCCTGCCAGCTGTACCCTTCTTTCAAGTCACTTCCACACCTTAAATTGCAGTGACCAGCACCACCTGCAGAGTTAGCTCCTCCCCCCATGGCGGGACCCCACAGCTAGTCATGCATCATCGTGTTGTATCACAGGGACAGGCTCCATGCCTTTCTCCCTCTTAGAGGTTAGAGACTCACTTTGTTTCCTTTATATGCCCAACACCGGGCACAAGGACTGGCACAGGCAGATCCCACCAGGAAAGAGATTAACTGATTTGTCCCCTGGTGAATTGCTGGACGTTCTTCATAACGTAGACAGAGGAAAGTGCCTCGTAGCCAAGCTTCCAGGCAGTGGCTGGATCCTTTTTCTCTAGTGGACATGTATGGTTTCCCCAGACAACCCAGTCCTCATACTATACCCACTCCTAGCTACCTGTCCTGTCCCCCGCAGCTGCTACCCCTGCTGTCTAGTTAGTGTTTCTGTCCTGGCCCCATTTCCTTTCCTAGTGGTCACTTTCTGTCCCAGCTCCCACTTCACTTTAGAGCACACTGCTACCTTGACCACCCTTAGCAGCGAACCCTCTGACTTACATGTCCTTTGGGGAGAGGAAAGTTATGGGTAAACATAGCTCCTGGCAGAAAGTCAAAACACTACAGGTAACTGGTCACCTGCAGGGCCCACCATACTTTTCTATAAGCGAACCTGCAGTGTGTGTGTGTGTGAGAGTGTGTGTGTGTGTGTGTGTGTGTGTGTGTGTGTGTGTTTCCCCTCCAGAGAGTCCCAAACTATTTAGAAACATTTAATGAACTCTCTAATATCACAGAAGTTAGAGCTGGAAGGAACTTGACAGATCTAGCCTCGGGTCCCAGTTTGGGGACTCTGGAGTATCTCAGAACCCTGAAGTTCCCTTGCAGGGGTCACAGATTTAGAGGCCTGCAGGGGCCAGGTAATGTAAATGACTGGCCTGGTCAGAGTTTATTTCATTATGCTGCTTATGTAGGTTTCCATCACCTAAGTACACATTGCATACCCAAGAATATTCTTCCATTTCATAAAGAAATCTGTCGTCAGCCAGGGGCAGTGGCTCATGCCTGTAATTCCTACACTTTGGGAGACTGATGCAGAAGGATTGCTTGAACCCAGGAGTTTGACACCATCCTGGGCAATATGGCAGACCCCGGCGCTACGAAAAATGTTGTAAATTAGCTGGGCTTGGTGGCACGTGCCTGTAGTTCCCAGCTCCTTGGGAGGCTGAGATGGGCAGATCACTGAAGCCCAGAAGGTTGAGGTTAATACAGCGAGCCATGACCACACCACTTGGACTCCAGCCTGGCTGACAGAGCGAGACCCTATCTCAAAAAAATAGTAGTAGTAATAATAATAATAGGACCTTCCCATAGGGCTGCTGGGACAATCCAGTGAATTCATCCATCTAAAACCCTTAGAACAGGGCCTGGTGCTTGGTAGCCTCTCAGTACAAATTAGCTATGCAGAGAAGGCACACATCTCTTTCCTTAGGATTCCGGGAGATCTCATGCACTACTTCCAGTGTTTTTCAAGGCAGTTTGGCAGATCATTTTTGGGAGATGCAAATACTCAGAAGACACTTTAATTCAGATACACGTACACACGTGCACGTTTTCACAAGTGCAGAGTCCTCACTCGTACGCTATGGGGAGCTGGGGCGGCTGGATGGGGCTGGGTTGGAGTACAGAGAGGGAATGGGTTTAGGAGCTTGTCTGATGGATATAGAGGTGGACTGAAATATATTTCAGACTGGGAAGTGTGTTGTCACATAACCCACTGATTAGATTACAGAAGTGTAGCATTTACTTATCTTTACTATTTCAAATGGAAAAAAAATCAATATTTTCCAATTATCTTCAATGGGGTATTAAACTGACTTTGTCATATTTCGTTTCACCATCCCAGCAGGAGCAGGGGGAAGGGGTCAGGAAAGCACATTGCGAGAGCAGATGATGTCTTCACTGCAGTACACGGTCGTGCCTCCTGTCCCTTCCAGCATCATCTATTCAGAAATTTGGTCATTCATTTGTTCGTCCTTTTCAGAAATTTCTACTGATGCACACTCCATTCTAGGCACTGTTCCAGGTATGGAGAATTCAGTGATAAGCCAGACAGCGCCCTCTGATTTCATGGGGCTTATTTTTAGTTGGGGGGGGCAGACCACAAACATATTAATAAGAAAATGTCAGTAAGTGCCATGCAGAAGGTTAAGGCAGGGAGGACTGAGGGCTGGGTCCCTCCGGAGAGGGGGGGTTGCTTTAAGCTGAAATCTCATTGCCAAGAAGGATCCCTCATAAGACCAAGGACATGAGTGCTCTTGGCCCAAAGGAGAGGGCCAAGGCCCTGAGGCAGGAAGGAGAATGTGGGACTAGGTGCAGTGGTGCATGCCTGTGGTTCTAGCTACACAGGAGGCCACTTGGCAGGATCACTTAAGCCTGGGAGGTCGAGGCTGCGGTGAGCTGTGATCACATCACTGCAGTCCAGCCTGGGTGACAGAGCAAGATTCTTTCTCTCTTTTGTTTTGTGAGTCGGCGTCTCACACTGTCACCTGGGCTGGAGGGCAAAGGTGGGATCTCGGCTCACCTCCGCCTCCCAGGTTCAAGCAGTTCTCCTGTCTCAGCCTCCTGAGTAGCTGGGCAGCCGGGATTATAGGTGCCCGCCACCACACCTGGCTAATTTTTTGTGTTTTTAGTAGAGACGGGGTTTCACTATCTTGGCCAGGCTGGTCTCGAACTCCTGACCTTGTGATCCACCCACCTCGGCCTCTCAAAGTGCTGGGATTACAGGTGTGAGCCACCGTGCCGAGCTAAGATTCCTTCTCTAAATACAAAGAAGAAAGATAGTAAGGCTGCAGGAAAGTGAGCTGCAGGGAAGAGGGCGGAGAGGTCCCAAATATCCCATAGGCCAGGCCATGCAGAGCCTGGTCAGCCTGGCAAGGGGCTCGGATTCTTTTCTGCATGAACAAGGAAACATGAGAAGGTCAAGCAGGCAAGTGAAGGGTCTGGTTTTTTTATGGCTGCCACAGGAGAATCCAGGCAAGAGTGGAGGCAGGGAGACCTACTAGGTGGCTGTTGAAAAAGTTAGTCAGGTGCGATGGCTCACACCTCTAATCCCAGCACTTTGGGAAGCTGACGCAGGTAGAATTGCTTGAACCCAGGAGTTCGAGACCAGCTGGGCAACATAGTGAGACCTCGTTTCTACTAAAATTAAAAAAGAAAAAAAGAAAAGAAAGAAATAGCTGGCCTTGTTGGCACACAGCTGTGTCCCAGCTACTCAGGAGGCTGAGGCAGGAGGATCACTTGAGCCCAGTAGGTCCAATAGGTCCAAGCTGCAGTGAGCCGTGATTGAGACCCCTGCACTCCAGCCTGGGCAACTCTGTCTCACAGAAAAAAAAAAGAAAGAAAGAAAAAGTCCAGGGAGAGGTGACGGCGGCTTGGCTTGGAGTGAGGGATGATAGGAATGAACAGATTCAAGATCTATTTGGAAGCCCAAGTTCAATCGAACTGGCTGAGATCCATGAATAGTCAGCAGTTTACGGAGGCGGGAACTAATAACTGCTAAGTACCTACTGTATGCAGGTCACCGTTCTGAGCGTTTTACAGGTACGGCCTTAACCCTGATGATAGACTTAAATGGAGTTAGGACTGATAGAACCCTAAAATGGATAATGAGTGGGTAGACCTGCCGACCCAGAGCCTCCCCTCTCAGCCACCACACAGCATTGTCCCCAGGCTCTTATCTAATTGTGAAAGCCGAAGCTTGGGGAAGAAGCATGGCTAAGCATTTCTAAGACAAGCAAATTCACGTAACGGTGTTCGGGTTATAAATAAGCATTTCTGTCTGCCAGCTGCTGTTTGGGTTTGGAAAGGGAAAGAGAGTCTTAGCATGACTTGTTTATCCCAGGTAATTTGGCAGTAAACTGGGCCCCAGAAGTCAAGTTACACAGAAAATGCAAAGGAAAAGTGACAGGGATATTGTTTCAGGCTTTCTAAGAAGGAAGGTAACTTAAAGGCCCAGATCAGCCTGGAGGCACATGTGGGGAATGAGGGGGAAGGAGCGTTGCAGAGCCGAGTCTACCTGGCTTTCAGACAGTCCTGCTCTTTGTCTAATAGATTTCTGTTGTTTCAGTAGGATGTCCTTAAAGAAGTTCCCTCAAAACAGGTCCATGGCATCAAGATAAATAATAGGAGTCCGGGCGAGGTGGCTCATATCTGTAATCCCAGCACTTTGAGAGGTCAAGGCGGGTGGATCACCTGATGTCAGGAGTTCATGACCAGCCTGGCCAACATGGTGAAACCCCGTCTCTACTAAAAATGCAAAAATTAGCCAGGTGTGGTGGCATGCCCATGTAATCCCAGGTACTCCGGAGGCTGAGGTGGGAGAATTACTTGAGGCTGGGAGGCGGAGGCTGCAGTGAGCCAAGATCACGCTGCTGCACTCCAGCCTGGGCGACAGAGTGAGAGTTTGTCTCAAAAAAAAAAAAAAAAAAAGAAAAGAAAAGAGAAGAAATAATGGGAAAGCCAGGCGCACTGCTTCACACCTGTAATCCCAACATTTTGGAAGGCAAAGGTGGGAGACTGGCTGGAATCCAGGAGTTTGAACCCCCGCCCCTCTCTACAAAAATAAATTTTTGCCAAGTGTGGTGGCACATGCCTATAGTGCCAGCTGTTCTCAAGGCTGAAGTGGGAGAATGGCTTGATGTCAGGAGTTTGAGACTGCAGTGAGCTATGATTGCTCCACTGCACTCTAGCCGGGGCAACAAAGCGAGACGTCTCAAAATAAATAAATAAACAAAAACAACAAAAGAAGAATGGGAAAGCAGGAGATTTTCCATTTGTCTGCCTGGTTACGTACTGAGTTGGAAACTAGAGGCCTGATTTTTGAGCCTGTCACAGAGCCTGAAAATTGTTTAAATTATTCATCAACTTTTAAAAATTAAGACTGGATTTACCACTTCTCTGGGAAATCTAATCCAGCAAAACCAGACCCACCTATCTGAATGGAAACCAGCAGCTGTTTTTTTTTTTTTTAAGAGATGGTGTTGGCTGACGCCCTTTTGGCCTCAGCCCACCTGTACCCAGGAGGAAAATTAAGAAAAAAAAAAGAGATGGCGTCTTGCTTTGTTGCCCAAGGGATGCTCCCGCCTTAACCTCCCAAAGTGATAGGATTACAGGCATGAGTCACTGTGCCCCTCCTGGGCAGCTGTTCTTAGGCTGCTTTGTCCCCTCCCCCATCCCCACCCTGCCACCTTCCTCTGTTTGCCTCACTCTGACACATGTGTATCTTTGCAAACGCTATAGGTAGAAGCTAGAATCAAGGTTCAGGAAGCCAGCCAGCCATGGTAGCTCACACCTGTAATCTCAGCACTTTGGGAGGCCAAGGCGGGCAGATCACTTGAGGTCGGGAGTTCATAACCAGCTTGGCCAACAGGGCAAAACCCAGTCTCTATTAAAAATCCAAAAGTGAGTCGGGGGTGGTGGCAGGCACCTGTAATCCCGACCAACCAGGAGGCAGAGGCAGGAGAACTGCTTGAACCTGGAAGGTGGAGGTTGCAGCGAGCCGAGATCACACCACTACACTCCAGCCCAGGTGACAGAGCGAGACTCTGTCTAAAAAGAAAAGGAAGTTGAAATGGGGGTGGGGGTAGTCATGACAGGGGGTGTTCCCTTCTTGTACTAGAAGAAAGGTGTGTAGGCAGCAGGGTGGGGCAAGCATGCTGAGCAGTGGATCAGCCGTTGGACTAATGGGTTGCTAACCCTTCCTTGCTTTCTTGCTGAGTGATCATGGGCAGCTTGCTTTGCTTTTGTGACCCATGTGACTTTGTCATTGCAAATGATAGGAAATCCCAAGAGCTGTCACCCAGGGAAGAAGCTGACAATGGTAAGGGCTCAGAAAGCACTGGAGAAACCGACTCCTGGTGAAATCAGATTGTCAGACAACCCATCCGCACCTTCCTTTATCTTTTTTTTTTTCCTTTTTCATCTTCTCTAGCGGTTTCATAGAAACTTCGCCCTCAAATAAATGAGCAGGTCACCAATAACCTATTGGCTTCACTAAGGAACTGTTGTTTCAATTTCCAGAAACCACATTTTGTCATCATTTCATTCTTATCTCTCACACATCACTGATTGATCTCTTAAAAGAAGGCAGTTTGTCCTCCAAAAATACTGTGTTCTCTTTCCAGCAAGCTTCGGGGTCCTGAGGTTCCCGGAGGCTCCTCCATCTCCCTCTGACAGACCGCCTGCCCCATCTCAGGTCTTGGATGGGAGAGTCTATAGCATTTCTCATTATGTTATGTTTTTTTACATATTTAAATCAGCCTTTGGACATTGCATATTTTAATTTGTTTTAGCTTTTGAATAGGAAATAGATCCAAATAGATCATTCAAAAATTAAGATAAGGCCAGGCACAGTGGCTCATGGCTATAATCTCAGCACTTTGGGAGGCTGAGACAGGAGAATTGCTTGAGCCCAGGAGTTCTGAGACCAGCCTGGCAACATAGCAAGACTCCATCTCTACAAAAAAGTAAAAAAGTAAGCTGGGTGTGGTGGCACACCCTTGTTTTTTGTTTTGTTTTGTTTTTTTGAGGAGTCTGTCACCCAGGCTGGAGTGCAGTAGTGTGACGTTGACTCACTGCAACCTCTGCCTCCCAGGTTCAAATGATTCTGCCACCTCATCCTCCCAAGTAGCTGGGATTACAGGCACCCACCACCACGCCTGGCTAATTTTTGTATTTTTAGGAGAGACGGGGTTTCTCCATGTTGGTTGGCCAGGCTAGTGTCGAACTCTTGACCTCAGGTGATCCGCCTGCCTTCTCCTCCCAAAGTGCTGGGATTACAGATGTGAGCCACCTCTCCAGGTGGTGGCATGCCCTTGTAATCCCAGCTACTCAGGAGGCTAAGGTGGGAGGATCACTTGTGCCAGGAGTTCCAGGCTGCAGTGAACTATGTTCACACCACTGCATTCCAGGATGGGCAACAGAGCAAGACTCAGTCTTTAAAAGATAATAGTAACAGAAAAATAAAAATAAAAACAATATAAAAAATATACATTAAGAAGTCCCTCACATGTGCTCTCTGGGTGGTTCTTTATGCAAGTAGAACCAATACGAGTATATATTTTGATTTTCCCTTTTTCTTAGAGAAAAGGTTACATATAACATACACTTTATGTCCTTGATTTTTTTTCTACCTTAAAATATGACCATCATTTAGGGAGATATAAGAAGCAGAATATAGGAAGCTTCCTCATTCATCCAGATTTATAGTGTTCAGTTACATTGTGTAGATTCACCATATTTATTCAGCGACTTATTATTTCTGATATTTGCTATTGCAAATCGTGATACAGCGAATACCTTGTGCATATGTTGTTTCTTATTTGTGGACACATTTCTTCACGGCTGATTCCTAGTAGTGATATTGCTAGCTCAAAGGAAAAATGCATTTGTGCTTTTGAGGGATTACAGGCGTGAGCCACCAAGCCTTTCCCTGGAAATAAGTTCTTTTTTTTTTTTTTTTTTAAAGATGGGGTTTCACCATGATGGCCAGGCTGGTCTTGAACTCCTGACCTCAGGTGATCCACCCACCTCGATCTCCCAAAGTGCTAGGATTACAGGCGTGAGCCACCGCGCCTGGCCGGAAATAAGTTCTTAATCCAAAACTCTTTAGTGATGGGGAGGCCCTTAACACTGGATGTGTTTACCTACAGTTTTCTATTCAGTTCCTTTTATTCTCCAAAACCTGACCGTTCGTGCCAAAGCTGAGCATTTTACCTGACTAGACGGGAGTGAGGTCTATGTCAAGCCTGCCTCTGCACATTTGGTATTTTCTGCCCTTTGCCATCTTCTAGATCTTCTCAGTAAGCCATCTGGCTAGAAGGGGAGCTCCACCTTCACTGGGGAACTACTTCCTTTCAGTCACTTTATTAATTGCTGTGGGAGTCCGAAGCACATTCAATAGCTGCATCACGGGAGAGTTCCCTACCTGGAACATCCTCCTCAGCATGTGCTTGTACTGCCTTTGTCCTGTACCAGCCTTTACTGACCTGGCTGAGGGACATGGAGTCTAGTGGTTAGGAGTGTAGGCTCTGGAGCAAAATTGCCCAGATTCAAATTAAAGCTCTGCCACTCATTAGCTATGTGATATTTGGACAAGTTTCCTAATCTCTTTGGGTCTCAGTGCCCTCATCTGCCTAGTGGGATAATAATAGTGCCTGTTTCAGGCCGGGTGCGGTGGCTCACGCCTGTAATCCCAGCACTTTGGGAGGCTGAGGTGGGCAGATTGCCTGAGGTCAGTCAGGAGTTCGAGACCAGTCTGGTCAACATGGTGAAACCCCATCTCTACTAAAAATACAAAAAAATTAACTGGGCGTAGTGGCATGCATCTGTATTCCCAGCTACTCGGGAGGCTGAGGCAGGGGAATTGCTTGAACCAGGGAGGTGGAGGTTGCAGTGAGCCGAGATCACGCCACTGCATTGCAGCCTGAGTGACAGAGGGAGACTCCATCTCAAAATAGTAATAATAATAATAGTGCCTATTTCATAGGATAGTTGTGAGGAGTAAATGATTTGATGTATGTACCTAGCCCGGAGCCCGCAGTGCCTGGCACATAGTAAACCCTGACTGCAGATGAGCTCCCATGGTAATGGCGATGATGATGATGGCAGTGGTGATGATGGTTGACAGTGAGGGTCATGTCAGTGGTGATAACAGTGACAGTGATGATGGTGACCGTGACAATGATGTTGATGCTAATGATGATGATGGTGATGATGGCGATTACAGGCATTGAGCCCTGCCACTTACAAGCTACATTTTTGTGACCTTGAGCAAGCAGTGCACTCACTCACCCTGTTTGTTTCTCATTTCTTCATTGGTTTGTACCAGTAGGAATAGCACTGTTCATCTAAAGTAAGAGTCTAAACAACAGCTTGTGGGCCAGATCTGGCCTGTCACCTGTTTTTTTTTGTTTGTTTGTTTGTTTGTTTTGAGACAAAGTCTTGCTGTTTCTCCCAGTCTGGAGTGCAATGGCGTAATCTCAGCTCACTGCAACCTCCACCTCCCAGGTTCAAGCTGTTCTGCCTCAGCCTCCCAAGTAGCTGGGATTACAGGCACCCGCCACCACACCCAGCTAAATTTTTTTGTATTTTTAGTGGAGACAGGGTTTCACCGTGTTGGCCAGGCTGGTCTGGAACTCCTGACCTCAGGCAATCCACTCGCCTTGGCCTCACAAAGTGCGCAGATTACAGGCATGAGCCACCATGCTAGTCCTTTTTTTTTGAATTTGAATTTGAATTTGAATTTTAGCTTCGGGGGAGTGCATGTTCAGGTTTGCTCCAAGGGTATATTGCATGATGCTGAGGTTTGGGCTTCTGTTAACCCCATATAGTGAACCCATATGGTGAACATGGTATCCGAAGAAGTTTCTTAGCCCTTTCTCCCTCCTCTGTTTTTAAGTCCTCAGTGTCTGTTGTTACTATCTTTATCTTCATGTATTCCCAATGTTTAGCTCCCACTTGTACGTGACAATGTTTTTTTAAATAAAGTTTTATTGGAACGTGGTCTCCCCATTGATTTGCATACTCTCTATGGCTGCTTTTGCTACAATGGTGGAGTTGAGTAGTTGCACCAGAGACCTTGTGGTCTTATGACCTTATGGCATACATAGGGAAAAATATTTATTCTCTGGCTCTTTACAGAGAAAGTTTGCTGACCCCTGGTGTAAAGGTGTGGTTGTGAGGATGCATGAGATGATGCCTCCTCATAGAAACTCACCACATAGTAGGTGTCCAATATGGTGGCATGGCATCAACCAAGCATTGAACATTTGTGAACTCAGTGCTGGGCTCTTACCTCCACCCCCACCACGCTCCTCCCACCTGAAGAGGATAAATAGAGGGAGTGATTACAATATGAATAGTTTAATTAGGAATATCATGAAATTATATTTTGCATATGTATTTTTATCATGTACTATACATTTCCATATGCATCAAATATACATGCATATTAGTCTACAGGAGAGGATATAAAAAGCTATGTCCTGTAGACTGTACTTCACGGCTTGTTTAGGACTCTTTATCAAGGGTAATTTTGGCACTGATTTTCCCTTGCCTGATGACTTCAGAAACTAACATCCGAGGAAGATGCAACTCCCCCTCTAAACGGTAGTGATGAAGATTAACTTCATCTAGAGCAAAGTGTCAGAATGTGCTAACCATTGAAAATAAATCCTGTGTGCAGATAAAACCTTGCTGAAATCTTAAGTGGGAGAATTGTATTGTAGTTACAAAATTCAATGCAGTCACTTCTTTTTTTTTCTTCCCAGACAGACATGTGTTCTATAAAGTGAAGTACACACGTATCATTTACATTTGGCCTTATTTATTGCTTCATAGCTGAAGCAGTCATGTCACCTTGCAAAATGCAGAGGGACACCCCCTTAATTTTGCAAGTGGCGTATATTGATATTAACGTCACCTTTTTTTCACTTCCTTCTTTGAGTTGCTGTGAGAATAAATGAGATATAGGTAGGAAGATACGCAGAGAAGCTAAGTGTAGTAGACAGGCGCAGTGTAATCTGGTTACGGCACTGCCATTCTTGACAGGCAGGAGCTGTCTTTGCATCAAGCTAATCTAGAGGAGAGGGAGAGGCTCGGTGATGTGAGGACTGGGCCAACCAGTCTTCTAGGGAGCTTAGATAACAAATGCGCTTAATTGAGTGAATTATCTTCATTGGAAAATAAGGAAATTATTTTCTGATTTAATGAATTTAAAAGCTTCTAATTAACTCCAGTAGAAAGATTTGCTTTTATGTTTTATTTTATTTTATTCTTTTTGTTTTGTTTGTTTGTTTTTTAAAGAGACAAGGTCTTGCTATGTTGCCCACACTGGTCTTGAACTCCTGGCCTTGGCTCCCCAAAATGCCAGGATTACAGGCATGAGTCACTACATCTGTCCTACTTTCACATTTTAGTAGTTAAGCTCTGTGTTCTTTGCATTAATGTAACTGGACGACTGGACTCAGGTCTCATGCTTGCTGCTTGCAGAGTTCAATTAGTAAGAATGAGGTCTGGTAATAAGAAAGGGTATTTATTCACCAAAACTAGTAATGGGGAAGTGGTCCAAAGTAACCACTTTCATTTTGTGGAGGAAAGCAGGGGTTTAAAGGGGGAAAACTGCGAGAAAACTGGCCAGGCGCAGTGGCTCACTCCGGTAATCTCAGTATTTTGGGAGGCTGACACAGGTGGATCACCTGAGGTCAGGAGTTCGAGACCAGCCTGGCCAACACGGTGAAATCCCATCTCTACTGAAAAACAAAAAACAAAAAACAAAAATTAGCCAGGCATGGTTGCGGGCACCTGTAATCCCAGCTACTTGGGAGGTTGAGGCAGGAGAATTGCTTGAAACTGGTAGGTAGAGGTTGCAGTGAGTGGAGATCATGCCACTGTACTCCAGCCTGGGCAACAGAGTGAGGCTTCATCTCTAAATAAATAAATAAATAAATAAAAAGGGACAACTTGGCAAGGAAGGCATGCAAGAATTGGACTGAGTACTTTGTGTCTTGTTCTGGTGGCCGTCTTAGGCCCCAGTCTACCTGGATGTGGGGGCTGGAATCATCTCGACGATGGCCAGGTCGTTAGCTTGCCACCATGAGGTCATCTCTGGAATTTTGCAGCTGGGTCTGCAGGCTTGCTCTTTCTGTCTCAAGATTAGCCCCTGTGCTGTGTGGGAATTTGTCTCCTTAGCATCAGGTACAGTTTACACTACAATGTAAGGTGCAGGTGGATCAGCAGCAGCAAGTGAGGCCATTCTTCATCCTTAGGATGCGGCAATGAAATGACAGTGCAAATTCCTTTCTCTTTGGTGAATCTTTCCCCCCCAATTACTGTTTGCACGTAACCCAACAAAATGCAACTTCTGGTGCCTTCTGTTCAATCAGTTCTTTCCTCTAAGTGAGACGTACTTGTCTACAGGTTTCTGCCTTGCTTTGTGACATTGCCCGTTTACGCAGGTATTTTGGGATAATAAAGGAAAATAAGCTACAAAAAAAAAAAAAAAGATTAGCCCCTGGAACTTCTAAGAAGGCACATAATTAAATATTAGTATAAAATTAGAGAAATGTGAAAGGAGTATATACAGTGAGAAAGGGAGGGACGTGGAGTCTTTTTATTTTTTTTTGAGACAGAGTCTTGTTTCGTCGCCAGGCTGCCAGGCTGGAGTGCAGTGCGTGATCTCGGCTCACTGCAACCTCCGCCTCCCGGGTTCAAGCAATTCTCTTGCCTCAGCCTCCCAAGCAGCTGGGACTACAGGCGTGCACCACCACGCCCAGCTAATTTTTGTATTTTTAGGAGAGACAGGGTTTCACCATGTTGGCCAGGATGGTCTCCATCTCTTGACCTCATGATCTGCCCACCTTGGCCTCCCAAAGTGCTGGGATTATAGGTTTGAGCCATTGCACCCGGCCGACATGGAGTCTATTTTAAGGCTAAGAGAAAAGGCTTCTGCAGTTTGCCTTAAGGTTCAATCTTGAAATCCAAGAGAAAGGGAAAAAAAAGTTTTCAAATGCATTTTGAGGTTTAAGCTGCCCAGTTACATTCATATTTTGTTTTTTGTTTTTTTTGAGACAGAGTCTCTCTCCTACACCCATACTGGACTGCAGTGGTGCCATCCTGGCTCACTGCAACCTCTGCCTCCCAGGTTCAAGCGATTCTCCTGCCTCAGCCTCCTGAGTAGCTGGAATTATAGGCATGCGCCACCACATCCAGCTAATTTTTATATTTTTAGTAGAGACGGGGTTTCACTATATAGCCCAGGCTGGTCTTGAACTCCTGACCTCAGGTGATCTGCCCGCCTTGACCTCCCAAAGTGCTGGGATTACAAGCGTGAGCCACTGTGCCTGGCCACATTCATATTTTGTTTTTATGGTCCACCTTAATTGTTTAAACTGTCCTTTATTAATATGACAGAATTTTAGAGATGAAAAGCAACCATAAAGATGATTCAGCCTAGCTTTTTTTAAAAAATGGAGAAAACTATGGCCCAAAGAGTCCTAATGACTTATCCAAGGTCCCATAGCTGGTCACTTGTCCCTTGGGACCAGATCCCCTGGAGGCTATGTGGCCAGCAAAGCAAGGGCCTCAGCCAGGTGCTGGGGTCTACCGTGCTTGCCCTGGAGGGGGAGCTCTGCCCCCCTCCTGCTGCCTGCTCTTTCGTTGGGCCCTGCTGACATTTCACTGGCCTCTGCACTACTCCTGCTGCCAGGATACCCCAGTCTGTCAGTGGCCTGGACCCCAACCCACTTTGTGCCTAGCAGCTCAGGGACAGTCCCCTCGCTCTGCATGGTGTGACCTGACTACCTGGTATGTCATTGTCTCTGGCCAGCCTTAGGGCTCAGTGGGAATCTTCAGACTGACAGCCAGAGCAGTGTGGTCAAGGGTTTCTGGGAGTTGCTCTTTCTAGCTCTTATCTCAGAGCAGCAAGCATCAGGAGGTCCTGATAAAATTGGCTCAACAATCAAATCTCTTGATCACTAAATCCTGGACGTGTGTTTGTGTCTGTTTAACTAATAAACTTTATTTTTTAGAGTTTTCAGCAAAATTGAACAGAAAGTACAGAGTTCCCATATACCCTGTCCCTACATATGTCTGCCCCACTATCAACACCCCACACTGGGCTGGGTGCTTTGGCTCATGCCTGTGTAATCCCAGCACTTTGGGAGGCCAAGGTGGGTGGATAACTTGAGCCCAGAAATTTGAGACCAGCCTAGGCAACATGTCAAAACTCCCATCTCTATAAAATATTTTTTTTTGAAAAAAGAATACCCTATACCACAGTGGTACATTATGCTTGGCTCTTTTCCCTAAATCCTAGGTTCTTTGTCTTAAGGCAAAAAACACACACACACACACACAAAACACACACATGTTATGAATACAAAAGCAGGCATGTAGTCAGTTTCAGATTAGTTCATTCTATCCAGGCATCCTGGCCGCTTTAGTCTACCCCAAGGCTAGTGCTGGCGACTACTCGGCATCATAGATCACACACAGAGATAGCCCTGCCCTGTGTCTCCCTCTTCTCTGTCTCTCCGAACCAGTTCCAAATTCCTGGGACTAGGATTCTGATTGGCTGCAGTTGGGTCAGGGGTCCATCCCTAGCACAGCATGCTGAGGTTCAGGGCATGGGATTATGTACAATCATGGGCTGCCCAGAGGCCCCACTGGGTGGACAGAGAGGAGAGGAAGAGTGAGGAGGGCAGTTTGCAGTGTCATTATGAGCTGACCAGATAAACCAAAAGATGTCTCCCATACCATGATACTGTATGATCCACGCTCTCCTATAAGTTCTCCGGTGGCCTCATTTCTAAATCCTTTTACACATTGGCCCTAGAGTTTGGCCATGACCAGTGGTTCATCCTTGAGCCTTGGCTCTTCCCTTTATTCACAGTTTCTTGGAAAAAACATCATCCCTTGAGCTTTGTCACCAGCTTTGACCTCTCCCCTACCTCTCACTCACATGCAGACTCATTAGAAGTGACCATGTTCAGGCTGGGCACAGTGGCTCATGTCTGTAATCCCAGCACTTTGGGAGGCCGAGGCAGGTGGATCGTCTGAGGTCAGGAGTTCGTGACTAGCCTGAGCAACATAGTGAAACCCTGTCTCTACTAAAAATACAAAAAATTAGCCAGGTGTGGTGGCAGGCACCTGTAATCCCAGCTACTCGAGAGGCTGAGGCAGGAGAATCACTTGAACCTGGGAGGTGGAGGTTGGGGTGTGCCTAGATCACACCATTGCACTCCCGCCTGGGCAACAAGAGTGAGACTCCGTCTCAAAAACAAAAAACAAAAAAAAGGAGGAAGTGACCATGTCCAAAAACAAGTGACTTTCCTCTGAGACTCGGTCCCCGTGGCTTTCCTCTTGCTAAGCTGTCACTAAGCTTTTTTGCTGCTCCTGTCTTCTGAGCGCTCTTACCTAAGGGAACCCTGGTGTGGCATTTTCACAAATCGCCACCGGGGGAGAGAAGCTGGGCAGTTTACATCGACAATAATGCAGTGACTCTTGTTTTATATTTTCAAACCAAAGCAAATCCATTAATTTTGTATCAAGGAATTCTTTTATAATGGGCATTTTCATGAAAGTTGTGAAAACTGCATTTGAAACAGCATATTTAAACATTGTGATGTCACTCTCTTGAATTTATGCATACCTTCAAATGTTAGTCTTCTAACTCTCCCAGAAAAGCAACAATTCTCTCTGAAATTGCCCATTATGTGAAATGCAGGTGATTACCACTAAGTCACATCTGCACTGTCACCTCTGTGGTGGATTTGGGGGTTTGGTGCCGCTCATCAAACGTTATGTGTATGTGCACAGAGGAAGGCATTTTTGTGGAAGGTATTTTATGTAATTCCAAACAATTTAATAAAAATGTAATTCAGCTGGGGAAACTACAGTCCATCGGCCCTTTCAGAGTACAGATAATGTTCCAGATTAAAGGGCTGGAGCTTTGTTCATTATAGTCAAGTAACGTAAGTATGTGAATTACCGTTTTCCTTGCCGTTGGTCTATTTCAAAAGTGTGCCATTTTCCCATTATAATAACAGGCTGCATTTTCTTAAAATCATTTCGTTATGATTGGTCCAGTCTATTCAGTTTGCAAATAAAAAGCTTTTATGGTGATAAACTAGCTGTTCTAAAACAGCCTTAATCTTGGTTCTGCTTTTGAACTGCGACAGGTCAGACTCTGCGAAAGGCCGAGAAGCCGGTCCTGCTCACGAGAGAAAAAGGAGGTAAATGTGACCCTGGCAAGGGCTGATGGGAGGCAACTCTATTTGAAAGGACCTGAGGGGAGCAGGGTGGTAAATAAGTGTCCTGAATCTCCTACTCTTTTCTCTCAGGGTCCCAAGCTTGAATCCTGGAACAGATGATAGGGAGCAACTAGACTTACCAACCCAGTGTCACTTGGAATAATCATCTCTAACTGAGTGTATCAGTTAGCTTTGTCTGTGTAACAAATCATCCCAAATTTTAAAACAACTGCTATATATTTAGTTCTGGATTCGGTGGCTTAGCAATTTGGGCTTATCTGGGCAGTTCTGCTGTTGGACCACGCTCTGCAGACCTCAGGCTCTGCGTGGGGCTCACTCATGCTTCTGCAATTAATGGCTCTGTTGACTGGGGGATAGTTGAGTGTCAGTTACGGTGCCTCAGTTCTCCTCCACATACTTCTCATCTTCTAGCAAGCTAGCCAGTTTCTTCACATGGTGCTTCAAGGGTTCAAGAGAACAGGAGTGGCAACTACAGGACTTCTTGAGTCCTAGGTTTTCAAGTCACACAATGTCACTTCTGCCACTTTCTATTCTTGAAAGCAGGTCACAAGGTCCCAGATTCAAGGGGTGGGGAAAATAGGCCTCACCTCTTGATGGGAAGAG
Source organism: Ateles fusciceps (assembly GCA_036589455.1). Taxonomy (NCBI): domain Eukaryota; kingdom Metazoa; phylum Chordata; class Mammalia; order Primates; family Atelidae; genus Ateles; species Ateles fusciceps. Next base: position 2,349,692 of record JAZHEH010003064.1, read on the forward strand.
CTACAAAATATTGTGGCCATTCTTGAAACCTACCGCCCCTCCCTCCCCTGCTGAACCCACCTGCTCTGTGCCAGGCACCAGGGGGACTGGGACTAGAGGTTGAGTGAAACACAGTCCTTGATCTCAGGGTATGCACTGTCTAGTTGGAAGAGAGCTACAGCACGATCATTACAATACAGTGTGTGAACTGGCATCATAGAAGGACACAGAAAGTGAGATTTTAATACAGAAACCAATCTCTTAACTCTCCCAGCAGTATCAAGAAAGCATTTGCAGAAAAGGTGGTGTTCAGGCTGCTTCTTGAAGAATGACTAGGAGTTTTCCAGGCCAAGGAATAAGTGCAAAGTCAGAGACATGAGTAAGGAAGGTCGCAAGATCATGGCGCCTAAAGTGAGTGGGAAGTGGTAGCAAGGAGCCATAGATTACTACAGGGCCCTGTGATTGAGTCCCAGGCTTCTGAGAATATAAAATTGAGTCTTATTTAGTGGAGATGGGGCAGCAGTGCAGGGGAGAGAAATTGTGTGGCTCGTCAGAAACACTGACCAATCCAGAAATTCATCCACACGTATCTACTGACACTTTTGATTGTAAAGTATCATCATTCCTATGATCAAAGGGCGTTGGTCCGGCTCAGCTGGGTCCCGGGTCTCAAAAATGGCAAGAAGACCTGGACTTTCTCCTTCCATTTCTGGGCTGTCCCAGCCAGATCTGAGCAGGTAAGCTGGGGCTGGATTGCACCCTGCGTCCTGTGAGTTACATGATTTTTACCTTCTCCAGTTGTCTCCTTCATCAGCTATAACCAGAACAGCCAGTTTGTGTTTTTTTTTTTCCTTTCTTTTTTTTGTTTTTGAAAGGGAGCTTTGCTTTTGTTCCCCAGGCTGGAGTGCAATGGCACGATCTCAGCTCACTGCAACCTCTGCCTCCCAGGCTCAAGTGATTCTCCTGCCTCAGCCTCCTGAGTAGCTGGGATTACAGGCGCCCGCCACCACGTCTGGCTAATTTTTTGTATTTTTAGTAGAGACGGGATTTCACTGTGTTGGCTGTGACTGGTCTTGAACTCCTGACCTCAGGTGATCCACCTGCCTTGGCCTCCCAAAGTGCGGGAATTACAGGCCTGAGCCACTGTGCCCGGCCACGTTTTCTTTTTCTTTCAATCAGCCCACCTGGGTTGAGGGCTGGACGAAGCCTTAGGAAATTTGATGCTGCTGAAAAGATCTGAGCGTCACGAAGTGGGCAGTCTAGGGGCGAAGCCAGGGTGATTTTCCCACTCCCTCTGGTAAGGAATCTCTCTGGAGGCAGAAGCAAGTACCTATCTTCCCACAACATCCTTCCAGAGACCCTAAGGTAGAGGAGCAGGGATGGAAGTGAGCACAGACCTGCAACCTCCCTCAGTTAATCAACCCCAGGCAAAGACCAGCCTGCAAGCCGGGAAAGAAGCCTTAAACCTGCCCCTGGCCTTTGGTCACAGAATAGCAGCATCGCATTTATCCACATTCAGAAATTAGTTCAGAAACTACAGAGCGAGGCTGGGGAAACTAGTTGAGATACTCGTCCTTTCTCTCTATGTCTTTAGTAACGGGACTTCCCTAATTACTGCTTTCCCAGCTGCTCCCATTTGCGCGTCGCCTGAGAGCAGTTCAGATCGTTTCTCTTCTGAGAAGTGCTTGTAGTGAGAAACAGAGAGTGAGGCTGTATGTCACTATGTGGACACCTTGCAGGCTTAACCTGGAAAGATATTTCACATGGTTTCAGGCCCTCTGAAAGAAGGAGAGTGCTAACTCTCTTAACGGAGCTTTTGTTCTGTTAGAAAAACAAAAGAAAAAAACAACCACAAACATCATTTAAAAAAAAAAAAGGCCAGGTGCAGTGGCTCCCACCTGTAATCCCAGCACTTTGGGAGGCCAAGGTGGGCAGATTACTTGAGCCCAGGAGTTCAAGACCAGCCTGGGCAACATGGTAAACCCCACTTCTACTAAGAAGCAATTATTAACAACAATAACAGCAACAAGGAACAGCAAGCTGCCAGGACTCTCGTCTGACAGATTATTGCATGCCTTTCCTACCCACCTCTCCTTTCTGCATCCCACGTCCTCCCTCCTGTCTTCCTCTCTCCTGACTTCCCAGCCCTGCGTGCCTTATGCAGGATGTTAGGTGTAGACCAAACTGTATCACCATAAAAGGCAAGGAGAAGACCAGCTGTCTCTTTCCCAGAGCTGGTTGGAACAAACCTTGTATTTATCAAGGTGGTGAGGTCCTGTGGCCAGTGCACTCTCTGGAGGGTGAACACGTGGTTTCCACCCTGGGTTGGGATTGGGTACTTCCCTGAGGGATCTTAAGCCACCATGACAAAGGGAGGGTGTGGCTGTTGTGAATGAATTTGCCAGGCCAGATTCAGCCCAAAGATGTGTTTTCTCTGGCTCGTACCCTATTATAATTTTTAAAAAGTAGGTGTCCACATTTAAAAGTTGTGGATTTGTAAAATCTTTAAATCCACATTTAAAATGGTTAAATCCACATTGAAATATTGCCAGTCACTGCACCTGGCAACATGTGGATATTTGAAAGCTCCCCAGGTGGCTGGGTGTCGTGGCTTATGCCTGTAATCCCAGCACTTTGGAAGATGAAGCAGGAAGATTGCTTGAGCCCAGGACTTCGAGACTAGCCTGAGCAACATAAGCAAGACCCTTCCTCTAGAAAAAGAAAAAAATTTTAATTAAACAGTTATGAGGCCGGGTGCAGTGGCTCACATCTGTAATCCTAGCACTTTGGGAGACTAAGATGGCTGGATTACCTGAGGTCAGGAGTTCGAGACCAGCCTGGCCAATATGGCGAAACCCCATCTGTACTAAAAATACAAAAATTAGCTGGGTGTGGTGGCACATGCTTGTGATCACAGCTACTCAGGAGGCTGAGGCAGGAGAATCCCTTGAACTCGGAAGGTGGAGGTTGCAGTGAGCTGAGATGATGCCACTGCACTTCAGCCTGGGCAACAGAGTGAGACTTATCTCAAAAAAAAAAAAAAAAAAAAAAACACAGGCGTGGTGTCTCATGCCCATAATCTCAGCTACCCTGGAGGCTGAAGCGGGACTTGAGCCCAGGAGTTCGAGATTTGCAGTAAGCTGTGATCACACCATGGCATTCCAACCTGGACAAAAAGCAAAACCCTGTCTCAAAAAAATTTTTTTTGAATAAATAAATAAGTAAAATAAAAGCTCCCATGTGATTCTAATGTGCAGCAGTTTGAGAACCACTGATATAAAGCACTCAGCACAGGGCCTGGCGCAGTTCATTCATTCATACATTTATTCATTCATTCATACAGACATAACTAACCTAATGTCCAGGCCTCTTTCCAAACCAATTAGGTCAAACTCTCTTGGTGTGCAGCCTAGGCATCGGAATTTTTTAATCCCCCAAGTGGTTCTGATGTGCAGCCATGGATGAGAACCAGCGCTTTCCATGGATTAAGTAGACTCTGGCATACAAAAATTAGCCAGGCATGATAGTGCATGCCTGTAGTCCCAGCAATCCAGGAGGCTGAGGCAGGAGAATCACTTGAACCCGGGAGGCAGAGGCTGCAGTGAGCCGAGATTGCACCACTGCACCCCAGCCTGGGCAATAGAGCAAGACTCCATCTAAGAAAGAAACAGAATAAATAGCCCTGGCTCTCAGCCCAGGTGCTTCTCTGTACCCTGTGCCTGGCCTCCCTGGCCCCAGAAGCACCTCAGTTCTCCACCGCTGTCACGGATACCAAGAGGCAAAACCAAAGAGAATGATAAACATTATAGATGAGCCCCAGATAAATCTCTAGGAAGTGCCAGAGGAGAGAAAGAAGACTTTCTGGAAGAGGTGGCCTGAACTGAGGCATCAGCAAGATTACAGTCCCCTCCTCTCCCCTTCCCTCTTTTCTTTTCTTTTCTTTTCTTTCGACACAGTCTTACTCTGTCACCCAGGCTGGAGGGCAGTGACACGATCTCAACCTACTGCAACCTCCACCTCCCAAGTTCATGCGATCCTCCTACCTCAGCCCCCTGAGTAGGTGGGATTACAGGTGCATGCCACCACGCCCGGCTAATGTTTGTATTTCTAGTAGAGATGGGGTTTCATCATGTTAGCCAGGCTGATCTCAAACTTCTGGCCTCAAGGGATCCACCCGCCTCTGCCTCCCAAAGTCCTGGGATTACAGGTGTAAGCCACTGTGCCCAGCCAGGTTACAGTCATTCTGAAAAATGTAGCTTTGATGGTTGGTTTGAAGTCAGTAGATAATTTCAGTTCAGCTGGTAAAAATATTCTCAGCCTCGTTTCTAACAAGTATTCATGGTTCCTGCCTGTGGAGATTATATAGTGTTTATGGCCCTTGGACATGAATTATTAATGATTTTGAAATTGTGGTCATTGTAGTTTACTCAAAAATCATTAGGAAGTAAATTTATCATGCAGTGTTAGAAAAAAGGAGATCACAGAGCAGGAAGAAATATTTTTTCATTATCCAGTTCATCCCCCACAGCATTCACACTGGTGCCCAGGGCACTGTGGGGCTCATGAGCATGGCACTGGAGACGTGTCCTCTTACTGCTCAGAGCCACTGAGGCCCCTGGTGACTCTGTGAATTAATACCTCCCGTTTGCTGTGAGGGCTGCAGTTCAGGTCCTGGGGCCAAGCAGCTCTGCCTCAAGTCCTCCCAGCTGCGTGACCTTGGACAAGTCTCTTGAGCCCTCTCACCTTGTTTGATAATGTCCATTTTGGAGAGAGTTAATACAGTCATGTATTAATGTACTTAGCACAGTGCTGGGCACACTGTAAGCGTTCCATAGTTGTTAGTTGTTACATAACTTGAAGTGTCTAGGATTTAACAGAGTTTCACAAGGAGAAGGCAGCATAGTTAATTACACTTCCTACAGAAGGGGCCTCCCTCACTCCAGCGGGACTTGAGGCTCATTCCAGCCTTCCTGCTTCCTGGTTGTGTGTCCCCAGGCACCTAGGACCTAGGCAGGCTAGCCCCAGGGCCCTCATTCTTAACCACTCTGAGAGCCTCCCATGATAATAAACGGCTATCTTTTGCAGTTGATTGGAGATTCCAAAAAATGCTCTTGACAGCACACTCATCTGCTGAACTTACTTTGCAAAGGCTTGCAAAAGTCATTGAACTCACCCAACTAGAAAATGTTAAACCTTCCCTTTGCATGCATGCATACGTGCGCGCGCGCACACACACACACTCACACACTTTCCTGCTATTAGCAGAGACTTCTGGTGCAAGGCTAGAGACTCCTTTCATTTTTCCCAAGCAAAAGAGGAGACAGGGGCCTGAGGGAAACACAGCAACGGAGGGAGTCCAGGATCCAGGGTGCCTCCAGGGACAAGGTTATCTGGACAGCCTCTCTGTCACTTCAGTGTGCAACCACAAACATGCCTCTGCTCCCCTCTGGGTCTTCTGGGTCTCTTTACCTTGTTGGGGTGTCTGTTTGTTTGTTTTGAGACAGGGTGTCGCTTTGTCACCCAGGTTGGAGTGCAGTTTCACCCTGATGGCCAGGCTGGTCTTGAACTCCTGACCTCCGGTGATCCACCCACCTCGGCCTCCCAAAGTGCTAGGATTACAGGTGTGAGCTACCGCACCTGGCCAGAACTCAATTTGTAGTCTTTTATCCCTCAGCCCCTTCCCTCTCTTTCCCCCTGAGTCCCCAAGGTTGATTGTATCATTCTTATGCCTCTGCATCCTCATAGCTTAGCTCCCACTTGTAGGTGAAAACCTACAATGTTTGGTTTTCCATTCCTGAGCTACTTCATTTAGAATCATGGTCTCCAGTTCCATCCAGGTCGCTGCAAATGCCATTAATTCATTCCTTTTTATGGCTGAGTAGTATTCCATCATAGATGTCTATATATAAATCACAGTTGCTTTATCCACTTATTGATTGGTGGGCATTTTGGTTGGGTTCACGTTTTTGCAGTTGCTAATTGCAGCACCTTGTTCTGCAAGCCGTCTCTCGAGGCCCTGATCTCATAGGCTTTGTCTTGGCTGTTTGCAGGCACCAGTGAGACCAGTGACTTTTCTGTAAGTTTCAGACTCTACTAGCGAGCAAACGGCAGACACTTCCTTCCCTTTTCTCAGTCAGTTCTCTGTATTCTTGCAACTTCAGCCTTCTGGGGATTCAGGAGTTGCTCCTTCCATATTTACAGATCTCAATTGTTTTGTTTAAAAAAAAGATTTTTTAAAGGAAGAAAGCAAAAAAGAAAAGGCAAGCTGGTGGTGTTGCATTGCAAAGAGCCTGATATGACAGCTGACATCCCGACTAGGCACTTTTACTGGAATGAAACCTTTTGGTTCATATTTCTGGGCAGAGAAGAACAAAATCTATTTTAGTTCCAACTGCCAAATGCATTCCCAGTTGCAAAATTATTGTTGTCAGTCTTTCCATTTCTTGAGGTCTTGGTCTCTCTGCAGCTTTGAGAACTTGAAGAGTAGGGCCCCGGTAACATTGACAACTTCTGATTTATGCAGGGAAAATAAGACACAGGGAAAGATTAGAAGCAGTGCAGCCAGAGGAATTGAGCCTGAGAACCCTGGAACCAGACAGCCTGGATTCCTAGGATAGCTCTCCCACTCAGGCAAGTGACTTACCTTTTTGTGATTCGACTTTCCTCCTCTATAAGATGGGGATTGATATAGAACCTGCATTGCACAGAACTGTGGCGAGGATTCAGTGAGTTCATATGTGTCAAGTGCTTAGAATGGAAGCTGGCACGTACTCAGAGCTCAGTAAATGTCAAGAATTATAATTTAGGACTGGCGGGGCAAAATAGCCTATTTACAAAGCTAATCCCTTCAAAGTCACAGGTGGAGAAGTCTTCCCGAGAAAGAGCAGGACATGGATTGGGCCCCTTTGGTATGATGGAAGAATGGTGCATAATCCCTCCCTGTCGGAATTCCTTTGTATTTGAGTCCCCAGCTGGCCCCGGGACCTCTGCAGTCAGATTGGGCACTGCAGGAGGTGTGTACACAAACACCCAAGTTTAACAACAACAGGACCAAGACTCCAGCCCCGAAAAGCAAAGAGAATCAATTTCTGATAAAATGCCAGAAAGGAGATTGACATGTCTAAAACCTTCCTGGTATCAGCTTAGCTTCCAGCACAAGATTAAACTCCAGGAAAAACCCATCAGAGAGCTGCAATTTGTGACCAGAAAGAGATAATGTTGACAGCTTCCCTTTCCTGAATCTGCTTTGGATAAACAATGTGCCTTTCAACAGAGCACCATCAAAGTTTTCTCTATCCTCAGATCTTAGGCATGAAATTGCCTTTAAAGTATCTCCCTTTGCCTGCTCCCTCCACCCCCAGAAATCACTTTCTGGAATATGGAATATGATTAGAAAAGAGAATGGTCCTGAGAGGAGGTTCCTGCAAGTTACTCAGGAAAGGTATGTCTGCAGGATAAAAACACCCCGTGAAAACTGTTACTTACTCTGGAGACACTTCTGGAGGAGTAAGACACAGGTCATGAAAGTGCCAGGCCATGTGGGCTCCAGTCCTGGCTGCTGCCACTGACCGTGGACACACTTGCTTTCCCCTCTCTGAGCCCCTGTTTCCTCTGTGGTCCCCCCAAGTTTGACAAAAGCCAATGCTTCTGTGACTTCAGCTTTATTAGTGTCCACAGGCCATGTCTGTCAGCTTTCATTTAAGTTATAGAAGCCTTCCTTAAACCAGCTTCTGCAAAAAAAAGAGAATTTGTTGCTTGCTGAAAAGTTCAGGGGTAGACATCAGGCGTGGATGGATCTAGGTGCTCTGACTCAGTCCCTTTTGACCCTGCCCTCTATCATGGCAGGTCTGTTCTCCACCAGCTGGCACGATGACTACTGGCAGCCCCAAGCTTACAGTATAGAGGCCAGATGGCATGGTGGGGGAAGCTCAGGTGCTAGATTTAGAAGGTTTGGGGATGAATCCTGGCTCATCACTCACCCAAGCAGCCCAGCCACCTCTGAGTTTCAGTTTCTTTCTATATAAAATGGGGATAGTGGCAGCACCTGTCTCACTAAGTGGTGAGGGGTACGGGTACCTAGAACAGTGCCCTACAGGTCCTGAACCCTGAATAGTGATCGGTGCTTCCTCCTCCTCTTCCCCTTCTCCTTCCTGTCCTTACTGGAATTCTCTCAGCAACTTCAGCAAAGAATGAGCACTCTCCAAGGCTAACTGTTCAGCCAAAGCCCCAGATCGAGACTCACTGGCGCATCTAGGGTTGTGCGTGCGTCCTGGAGACAAAGGTTAGATGGGGTCAACCCTATGTTGAGCACATGGTCAGGAAGGGGAAATGAAAATCAGGATGCTGGTGCCAGAAAAGGGGGGGAAGACAAAAAACAGCAGCTGTCCCTTCATGGCCACTGTGTAGTGGGAAAAATAACTGACAGCACCATTGTTAAAAATTACATTCGGCCTGGTGCGGTGGCTCACACCTGTAATCCCAGCACTTTGGGAGGCCAAGGCAGATCATCCGAGGTCAGGAGTTCGAGACCAGCCTGATCAGCATGGAGAAACCCCGTCTCTACCAAAAATACAAAAATTAGCCGGGCATGGTGGTACATGCCTGTAATCCCAGCTACTCAGGAGGCTGAGGCAGGAGAATCACTTGAACCTGGGAGCAGGACATTGTGGTGAGCCGAGATTATGCTATTGCACCGCAGCCTGGGTAACAAGAGCGAAACTCTGTTTCAAAAAAAAAAAAAATTCTGTTCATGGCCAGGTGTCTAATCTCAGCACTTGGGGAGGCCAAGGTCGGTGGATCACCCGAGGTCAGGAGTTTGAGACCAGCCTGGCCAACATGGCAAAACTCCGTCTCTACTAAAAATACAAAAATTAGCCAGGTGTGGTGGTGGGCACCTGTAATCCCAGCTACTCAGGAGGCTGAGGCAAAAGAATCGCATGAACCCATGAGGCAGAGGTTGCATTGAGCCAAGATTGCACCACCGCACTCCAGCCTGGGGGACAAGAGCGAAACCGCATCTCAAAAAAAAAAAATTATGTTCACATCTGTTGTCTTATTGACTCTTCACAATACCCTGATAAGGGAAGCAATATTACTCTCATCTTGCATGAGAGCAAGTCTAGGCTCAGGGCAGTGAGATGGCCTTCCCTGGGTAACACAGCAAATAGAGGGCTCAGCCGATAGCCTATGTTCTGTGCACCCTGGCAAAGTGGCAAGGGTATGCTACTCTCCCCCCTCCCCTCAGGGCCTTGCTGCTGGTTCACAGCCAGACAGGAGGACCCCATACTCCTGTGACCACAGGGCTGGGCAGAGGCAATGACTGCCAGGTAAATGTGAGCCTCAGTTTCCTCATCTGGCCAGGGGAGCTGGTCTGATATTCACCTCCCCCAGCTCAGTGCAATTGACCACAGCCAGATTCTGGTTAAAAGCCTCTAGATGCAAATCAGAACTACAATAAGATGTCATCTTACCCCCAGTAAAAATGGCTTTTATTCAAAAGATAGGCAAAAACAAATACTGGCGAGGATGCAGAGAAAGGGAAACCTTGTACACTTTTTTTGGGATTGTAAATTAGTATAATCATTATGGAGAACAGTTTGGAAGTTGCTTGAAAACTAAAAATACAGCTACCATACGATCCAGCAATCCCACAACTAGGTGTATACCCAGAAGAAAGGAAATCAGCATATCGAAGGGATTTCTGGACGCCCATGTTTCTTGCAGCACTGTTGTCAACAGCCGAGACTCAGAAGCAACCTCTGTCCAACAGACACGTGTATGAAGAAAATGTGGTACACACAGTGGAGTACTATTCAGCCAGAAAAAAAGAATGAGATCCTGTCATTTGCAACAACATGGGTGGAACTGGAGGTTATTATGTTTAGTGAAATAAGCCAGATACAGAAAGACAGATTTCACATGTTCTCACTTATTTATGGGAGCTCAAAAGTAAAACAAACTCATAGACATGGAGAATAGAAGGATGGGTCCCAGAGACTATCAAGGGTGACAGGAGAAGTGAGGATGGTTAATGGGCACCAAAAAAAAGTAGAAAGAATGGCTGGGCACAGTGGCTCACACCTGTAGTCTCAGCACTTTGGGAGACCGAGGCGGGCAGATCACTGGAGGTCAGGAGTTTGAGATCAGCCCAGGAAACATGGTGAAACCCCATCTTTACTAAAAATACAAAATTAGCCAGGCATGGTGGCACATGCGTGTGAACCTAGCTACTCGGGAGGCTGAGGCAGGAGAATTGCTTGAACTTGGTGCGGGGGTGAGGGGACGGAGGTTGCAGTGAGCTGAGATCATGCCACGGCACTCCAGCCTGGGCGATAGAGTGAGACTTTGTCTCAAAAAAAAAAAACAAAACAGAAAGAATGAATAAGACCTAGTATTTGCCAGCACAACATGGTGACTATAGTCAAAAATAATTTAATGGTACATTTAAAAATAACTAAAAGAGGCCAGGTGCAATGGCTCACACCTGTAATCCCGGCACTTGGGGAGGCCGAGGTGGGCAGATCACTTGAGGCCAGGAGTTCGAGACCAGCCTGGTCAATATGGTGAAACCCCATCTCTACTAAAAATACAAAATTAGCCAGGTATGGTTGTGACATACACCTATAGTTCCAGCTACTGGGGAGGCTGAAGCAGGAGAATCACTTAAACCCAGGAAGCAGAGGTTGCCGTGAGCCGAGATCACGCCAATGCACTCCAGCCTGGGCGATAGAGGGAGACTCTGTCTCAAAAAAATAATAATAATAACTAAAAGAATATACTTGGGTTGTTTATAAACACAAAGGATAAATACTTAAGGGGATAGATGCCCCTTTTACCCTGATGTGATCATTATGCCTTGCATACCTGTATACAAACATCTTGTGTAACTCATAAATATATACACCTATTATGTACCCACAAAAATTAAAAATAAAAATAAATTTTTTAAAAAAGAAGCTACTGAAGGCCAGATGTGGTGGCTCATGCTTGTAATCTTAGCATTTTGGGAGGCTTAGGCAGGAAGATCGCTTGAGCCCAGGAGTTTGAGACCAGCCTGGGCAACATTGTGAGACCCTGTCTCAGAAAAAAATTACAATTAAAAAAAGAAGCCACTGAACTGTGCCTCCCTCCCCACCACCACTATATAATTTAAAACAAAAACTGAAATAAGGTCAGGTGCAGTGGCTCACGCCTGTAATTCCAGCACCTTGGGAGGCCAAGGCAGGAGGATCACTTGAGCCCAGGAGTTCGAGACCAGCCTGGCCAACATGGCAAAATTCCATATCTACTAAAAATACAAAAATGAGCCAGGCATGGTGGCGCGTGCCTGTAGTCCCAGCTACTTGGGAAGCTGAGGTGGGAGGATCACGAAAGCATGGGAGACTGAGGATGCAATGAGCCAATATCACACTACTGCACTCCAGCCTGGGTGACAAAGTGAAACTGTTTCAAAAAAAAAAAAAGAAAAGAAAAGAAAAGAAAAGAAACAAGTATAAGGAATTTCAACAAAGTTCTGGACTTTTCCAACTTTTTTTTTTTAGTATAGAAACCTAAACTTAAAAAAAGACATTGTTTGGGGCACTCGTGCTTTATTGAAGCCCTGCAAAGTGGCTTGGCACTCAGAGGTAGAATGGTCCAGGGCAGGCAGGGCAGGAGTCTGGGGCAGACAGCCCAGGTTCACATCCTGGCTCTACCACTAGCTGTGTGGTCTTCAGCAATTACTTAACCTGGGCTGCTGAAGTGTTTGCTGTTTATTATTCATTGATTCCCTTTGCCAGGTCCTGTCCACACCACGTTCTGTCAGCTGGAATAGTTGGTTGGGGTAGGGAGGCAGGATTGGTGTAGCTGACACCTGCAGATACCCAGCCCAGTGGGATCTGCATTCAGGATTTCATTTCTTTCTGATTCCAGAACTCATGCGTGCTGATTGTCAAGAAATTGGAAAAGACAGATAAAAAAATGATTTGTTATCCTACCACCTAGATAATCACTATTACAGATGCTTCTCAATATACAATGGGTTATATCCTAATTGTATGGGTTATATCCTAATTGATGGGTTGAAAATACTGTAAATCAAAAGAAAGTGCATTTAATACACTTAACCTGCTGAACATCATAGCTTAGCCTAGCCTACCTTAAATGTGCTCAGAGCACTTATATTAGCCTGCAGTTGGGCAAAATCATCTAACACAAGGCATATTTTACATGAAGTGTTGAATATCTCATGTAATTTATTGAGTACTGTACTCAAGGTGAAAAACAGAATGGCTGGGTACTGGAATATGGTTTCCAGTTTCCACTGAATGTATATTGCTTTCTTTTTTTTTATTTATTTATTTTTTTAAAGACGGGGTTTTGCCGTGTTGGTCAGGCTGGTCTTGAACTCCCGACCTCAGGTGATCTGCCCGCCTTGGCCTCCAAAGTGCTTGGATTACAGGCGTGAGCCATCACGCCCGGCTGTATATTGCTTTCATACCACAATAAAGTTGAAACATCCTAAGTTGAGCCATTGCAAGTTGGGATCATCTGTATTTATCTTTATATTTCTTTCTAGCTTTTTTTTCTTTTCCCTCCTTTTCTTTTCCTTTTTTGTTTTCTTTCTTTTTTTTTTTTTTTTTTTTTTGAGGCAGGGTCTCACTGTGTCACCCAGGTTGGTGTGCAGTGGCATGAATGTGGCTCAAGTGATCCTCTCACTTCAGCCTCCCGGGTAACTGGGACTATGGGCATATGCCACCATCTCCAGCTAATTTTTGTATTTTTTGTAGACAGGGTCTCGCCATGTTGCCCACGTTGGTCTCGAACTCCTGAACTCAAGCAATCCTCCTGCCTCTGCCTCCCATTGTTGGAATTACAGTCATGAGCCACTGTGCCTCTAGCATTTTTTTTATGCAACTACATGTATTTCAGAATTAGGACCATACTAAGGGATAATTTAAAATGCCTACTTTGCATTATTCTTTTAAAAAGGTATTTATTGAGGTATAACTTACGTGCAATAAAAATAAACAAGCTTAAGGTACAGTTTTATGAATTTTTAGATGTAAATATATAAAATCAGTTATTCACATCAATGTAGAATATTCTATATTCTTCATTTAAGAGGTTTTCACATGTCCCCTCCCAGTTAATACCTCTCCAAGGATAACTACTATTTTGACTCTCTCTCTCTTTTTTTTTGTTTAGACAGTGTCTTGCTCTGTCGCCCAGGCTGGAGTGCCGCGGTGCAGTCACAGCTCACAGTAGCTTCAAACTCCTGAGCTCAAGCAATCCTCCTGCCTTAGCCTCCTAAGTAGCTGAGCTACCATGCCTGGTTCCTTCCATGTTTTTTAATGTGTCAGTACTTTGTTCTTTATCACCATGTTATAAGACCTTCAATTATTCTCGGAAAAATTAAATTACAAAATAATTTGGGTACATTGTTGTTATTAAAAAATTTTCCTTCAAATTTACCCTCAATCTCATTTCCATTCCCAGAAGTAACTGCTGTTATACATTGGATGTTCGTCTTTCTGGAGCTTTTTCTGTTTATGCTATTCTTTTTTTGTTTTTTTGGATGCAGAGTCTCACTCTGTTGCCCAGGCCAGAGTGCATTGCAGTGGTGTGATTTCAGCTCACTGCAACCTCCGTCTTCTGGGCTCAAGCGATTCTTATGCCTCAGCCTCCTGAGTAGCTGGAAGTAGCTGGGATTACAGGTGTGTGCCACCATGCCTAGCTAATTTTTTTGGCTTTTTTTGGGGGGTGGGGGGTTTTGTTTTGTAGAGACAGGGTTTTACCATGTTGACCAGGCTGGTCTCAAACTCCTGGCCTCAAGTGATCTGCCCACCTTGGCCTCCCAAAGTTCTGGGATTACAGGCGTGAGCCACCGTGCCCAGCCTATGCAACTCTATTATTTATTTCAGTTAGGAGTACTTTTGGCCACAAATAGCAAAAATACCAAATAATAATGGTCTAAACCAGGGGTCAGCAAACTTTTTTCTGTACAGGACCAGATAATGAATATTTCATCCTTGTGGGCCATATAGTCTCTTGTCACAGCTACTCTGCCATTGAGTACAAAAGCAGCCATAGTCAATATGTAAATGAGCCTGGCAGTGTGCCAGTAAAACTTTATCTGCAAAAATAGGTAGCTGGCCGGATTTGACCTGTGACTAATTTGCTTACTCCTGGCCTAAATAATAGAGATTTGTTTGGCTGATGTGGTAGGAAATCTGGAAATAGCCTTATGAGAAAATCTGAATTTACACTTCTACCAAAAACATCTGAGAAAGCCTCTCTTTAATTTTATGGAATAGTAATTAACAGCTTTTAAAATTTTTGCCAGTCCTCTTTGTCTTTATTCCTATGTTTTGGAAAAATGCCTCTGTCTGATCTTCCAGATCACTAATTTTCTTTCTATCTGTCTCTATTCTGCCCTTCAGCATGTTTTGATTACTTTTATTTATTTTATTATTTATTTATTTATTATTATTCTTTTTTTAAAAAGAGACGGGGTCTCACTGTGTTGCTCAGGCTGGAGTGCAGTGGCTATTCACAGGCACAATCCCACTACTAATCAGTATGGGAGTTTTGACCTGCTCCGTTTCCGACCTGGGCTGGTTCAGCCCTCCTTAGGCAACCTGGTGGGCCCCCGCTCCCGGGAGGTCACCATATTGACGCCGAACTTAGTGCAGACACCCAGTCGGCATAGCGCACTACAGCCCAGAACTCCTGGACTCAAGAGATCCTCCAGCCTCAGCCTCCAGAATAGCTGGGACTACAGGCACGCGCCACTGCGCCCAACTATTTATTTATTTATTTAAAGACAGAGTCTTGCTCTGTGGCCCAGGCTGGATTGTAGTGGCATGATCTCAGCTCACTGCAACCTCCACCTCCCAATTCTCCTGCCTCAGCCTCCCGAGTAGCTAAGATTACAGGTGCTCACCACCACATCTGGCTAATTTTGTATTTTTACTGAGACATGTTTTCGCCATATTGGCCGGGCTGGTCACAAATGATTTATTTTGATGACTAAATCTTTTGTGATTTTTTTTTTTTTACATTTCCCAAGTTGCCATCAATGTGATTTTTAATTAATTCTTTTTCTGTAATAGGCTGTTCTTGTTCAAAAGATGCAATGTCCTTCCTCTTTATCCTTCTGATAATATTAAATATATTTTAAGTGTCTCTGCTTGCATTATTATCTGTTTGATTGATATTTCTTCTATTTATTAAATTAATCCCTATCTTTCATGGAATATTTTGTGATTCGTGGATATGTGCTCTTCTGTGTAGTATGATTTCCAGTTTCTTTTTTTTGGTTTGTTTATAAAGAAGGTGTCTCACATGTTGACCAGGTTGGTCTGAACTCCTGGCCTGAAGCATTCTCCTGCCTCAGCCTCCCACATACTAGAATTACAGGCATGAGCCACTCATTTCCCATTTTCTTCTCTGTAGATGATATAGATAGCTGCCAATACTTATGGGTAGAGGGTCAGAACTTGCTGCAAGACGTGTAATGTAATAGGTGGTTTTGTGAGCACAGGGTCTCTCTTTTCTTTTTTGGCTATGTTCTACCTTTCTGGCCCGAAGACCCATAGTCACAGCTCCTGAAGGCCGGTGGGATTGACAGCTACCTCCTGGTATCCCCACAGGAGCTCTTGGTCAATCTTTTGACCCTTTGCCTGGGGCCTTCTCCTCTCCCTGGAGAATGTGCTGCCTCTAGGTTTGGAGCAGTCCAGACCCAACTTCACCTTTTGCGGCTGTCCTTCCTATCTTCTGTTTTGGCCTGTGTTTTTGTTCATAATCCAATTCGGTCTGCCATTCATTTCTCAGGGATTTCTCAATGTTTTTAATCTGCCAGTAGCACCCCTTTTTATTTTCCACTTGGGCCTCCCAGAGTGCTGGGAAACAAGCATATGCTGCCATGGACTTTGAATGGTGTCGTTTCTGTGGACTCAGGTCAGACAGGCTGATCTCTGGACTTGCTGTTGGTTTTCCCAAACTTGATTCCTTCTCAAGCTGATTTCTGGTTCTAGTTTTCACCTTCCTGGTCACCTTCATCTGGACAAGTCCATCTTTCTCTAAAACTACACTGAGATCCAAATGGGATATTCCAACTTGGGACTGATCAGCATAGAATATAGGAATGGAGTTGTACTTTCTAATGAAAACTGGGTTCAAATACCATATACCTTGGTCAAGTCACTTCACTTCTCTAAGCCTCAGCATTCTCACCTGTCAAATGGGGATAATGATAATAATACCTACCTCCTAGGGTTAATGAGTGTCAGTGGAAATAGCTGATGTCAAATGTTCAGCATGGGGCCCGGCACATATTAGTTGCTAAAATATGTTAGTGCCCTTCATCTGTCTTAGTCTGAGCAAGTATTTCTCACACACTCATTGTGTGCCATGGCAGTGGGGGGTTTGGGCAGCCATACCATGATGTTAGCTCATCCTGAGCACATCAGCTAAAAGCCCTGTCTTTTGTCTCCTGAACTCTTCTCAAGCCACCCTCTCCCTCCCACTGCCTCCTCTTGTACAGGACCTTTACCTTGGCCATGATGCATTTATCCAGCCTACTCTTGCTCCCTCTCTAACCAAACTGATCTGAACCCACATTCCGTCATCGAGTTTATCCTGTGTGCCTCTCATCTGAGTGTCATCCGCCAACATAATAAACAGCTTCAACAGCCAGATCCAGCCATTGATAAAATTATGGCCTGGGAGCAGACCAAGGACCACCCCACGACATGCCACCCTTCCAGGGAAGAGTAATTTAGATGACTGGGCAAGATGATTAATTTGTCTAGTTCCTGTAATAGCATGTCCTTGTGGCTTGATTCTAATATTAGCAACCATGTAGTCCATGTTATTTACCATGGGCCAGGCACTGAGGTAAGGGCTTTTGCATATATTTACTTTTTTTTCTTAAGAAAAAGTTTTACTCTTGTTGCCCAGGCTGGAGTGCAATGGCATGATCTTGGCTCACTGCACCCTCCACCTCCTGGGTTCAAGCAATTCTCCTGCCTCAGCCTCCCAAGTAGCTGGGATTATAAGCATGCGTGGTAAAGCCCTATCTCTACAAAGGACAAAAATCTTAGCTGGATGTGGTGGCACGCACCTGTAGTCCCAGCTAATTGGGAGGCTGAGGTGGGAAGATCACTTGAGCCCAGGATGTTGAGACTGCAGTGAGCTGAGATCATGCCACTGCACTCCATCCAGGGCAATAGAGGGAGACCCTGTCTCAAACACATCACACACACACACACACACACACACACACACACACACACAGAGTTGTGGATACAGGAGCATATACAGGAATATGGGGTACCGGCAAGTTGTTCATTGTGATAGAGGCACCACCATGCCAGGCTAATTTTATATTTTTAGTAGAGATGGCGTTTCAGCATGTTGGCCAGGCTGGTCTTAAACTCCTGACCTCAGGTGATCCACCTGCCTTGGCCTCCCAGAGTGCTGGGATTACAGGCATGCACCACCGTATCTGGTTAATTTTGTATTTTTAGTAGAGATGGAGTTTCTCCATGTTAGTCAGGCTGGTCTCGAACTCCCAACCTCAGGTGATCCGCCAACCTCGGCCTCCCAAAGTGCTGGGATTATAGGCATGAGCCACCGTGCCCGGCCAAAACCTTTTTAATTTTTAGACAGGGTCTCCCTCTGTTACCCAGGCTGGAGTGCAATGGCGTGATCATAGTTCACTGCAGCCTTGACCTCCCAGGCTCAAGCGATCCTCCTGCCCCAGCCTTCTGTGTTCCTGGGACCACAGGTGCACCAACACGCCCAGCTAACTTTTATTTTATTTTATTTTTGTAGAAATGGAGTCTCACCATGTTACTGAGGCTGGTCTCAAACTCCTGAGCTCAACTGATCCTTCTACCTTGGCCTCCCAAAGTGCTAGGATTACTTCAGGTGTGAACCACAGCACCTGTCCCACCCTAAACCTTTTCATCAAAACTTCTCAGTATCATTGGCCGTATTTGGGTCAGGTGTCTGCTCCTAGTCCAGGTGCCTGAGGTTAGCGGTGGGGTCACACTGTCCCCATGTGGCATCCAGGAATCTCACTGCTGTGACCTTGTAGCTGATGGAACAGTGACATCCAGAATTCAGTTGCACATTTTACAAATAAAAGTGAAGCCCTAAGTCACATAGCTAATAAGAAACCAGGGCTTGTTCAAGACCAGCCTGGGCAACATGGCAAGACCTCGTCTGTACCAAAAAAAAAAAAAAAAATTAATTGGGCGTAGTGGTGTGTGCCTGCAGTCCCAGCTACTTGGGAGGCTGAAGTGGGAGGATCACTTGAGCCCAGGAAGCCGAGGCTGCAGTGAGGTGTGTTCATGCCATTACACGCCAGCCTGGCTGACAGAGTGAGACCTTATCTCCAACAACCAGGCTTGGTCCTGCTCTGTCTCATGCTGAAGCTCGTGTTGTTCATGCTCTGCTCCTTAACGCTGGGCCACACTGTCCCAGGATGGCTTTGCTTGTGGTGTCTGTGAGGACTGGCCAGTGACTGAGGCCAGAGAGCCCAGGGACCCACCTTGTGTCATCTACCATGGTCCAGTCCCTTTCAAGGGCTCTGAGATTCCTGGTCGGTTTACTTATTTCTTTGGTAACTTGGAAGTCACCTCAGCCCTGACTGAGGTCTCAGATCTCACAATTTCATGGTGGGACCTGACAATAAAGGTGACAAGCAGAGACACTGGAGTTCAATAAAGCTAGGTGTTTTTTGTTTTGTTTTTGTAGAGACAGGGTCTTCCTATCTTGCCCAAGCTGGTCTTGAATTCCTGGCCTCAAGCCATTTTCCCACCTTAGTCCCCCAAAGTGCTTAGTCCCCCAAAGTGTAAAGGATTACAGGCCTGAGACTGTGCCTGTCCCAAAGCTGGGTTTGAATTCTAGCTCTGTGGCTTCTCATTGGATGACTCTCTATGCCTCAGTTTCCTTAACTGTAAAATAGAGATAATCATAATAGCCAGTTTATCAGTTGCTGTGATGGGTCAGTGAGATAAAACGTGCAAACCACTCTGCACAAATCAATTACTTAGCACAGAGCAATCAGTTCTCTGAATGATAGCAGCTTATGAACTCTGAAACAATGGGGAAAGAACAGGAGTCCAGAGGAGGAAGTCTTTACTCAGCTAACAGGACAGGCAGTGGGAAGCGGACTGGCCAGAGTTTCAGGGGGAATTGGCATTGAAGACTGAATGGATGATGGCAGGATTGGGGTAAGGCACGGCAGATAAGGACAGATGTGGGCCGGGCATAGTGGCTCACACCTGTAATCCTTGTACTTTGGGAGGCCTAGGCAGTTGGATTGCATGAGACCAGGAGTTCAAGACCAGCCTGGCAACATGGTAAAACCCTGTCTCTACAAAAGGACAAAAAAATTAGCTGG
This sequence comes from Ateles fusciceps, assembly GCA_036589455.1. Classification (NCBI taxonomy): domain Eukaryota; kingdom Metazoa; phylum Chordata; class Mammalia; order Primates; family Atelidae; genus Ateles; species Ateles fusciceps. Next base: position 2,369,064 of record JAZHEH010003064.1, read on the forward strand.
ATATGGTGGCATGTTCCCGTAGTCCCAGCTACTCGGGAGGCTCAGGTGGGAGGATCACTTGAGCCCGGGAGGTCGAGGCTGCAGTGAGCTGAGATCACACCACAGCACTCCATCCAGGGCAACAGAGTAAGACTCTGTCTCTCTCCCTCTCTCTCTCTCTCTCTCTCTCTTCTTCTTTCTCTCTCTCTCTCTCTCTCTCTCACACACACACATACACACACACACACACACACACCAGATATGGACACAGGAGCATACACAGGAGTGTGGGGGGACCAGCAAGTTGTTCATTGTGGTAGAAGCAAAGAAAAGAATAGATATTGGGAGCAAATGAGCATCAGCAAGACTGGTCTTGTAGCCTGGGGCCCTATAGAAGAAACTTCGTGCACTCATTCTTTCATTCACTGGGCAAATATTAAGCACCTGCCATGTGCTAAACATTGTCCTGGGCCCTGGAGATTCAGCAGTGAACAAAACAGACACAAATCCATACCCTTGTGGAGCTTATGTGCCAGTGGCTGGAGGCAGACACTAAGCAAATAAATAAGTAAAACATAAAGGGTATCAGAGAAAAAAATAAAGCAGGGAAGGGGGCTGGGGAGGCCTGGGGAGGGATGGGACATTAAATAGGGCCCTCAGAAGGGCCTTGCTGAGAATGTGAGCAGAGACTACAGGAAGTGAGAGGAAGCCATGCGGATCTCTGGGAAAGGAGAATTTCCACAGAGGGAACAGCAAGGGCAAAATCGCAAGGACAGGGGGGCATCTGTGAGGCTGATGCAGGAGGATCAGCAAGGGCAATGACCTTTATTGCCTTTGCTGTAAATAAAGAAGACCGTTAAGTCTTGGTCTGAGCATTGGGAATGATGAATGTTTCATCTCCTGAGATGGGAGAGCGAGTGAGAGCAGGCGTTAGGGGAACATCAGGAATTCAGCTTAAAACCTCGGAAGATCTCTGTAGGCAGCTGGAGATGGGCATCTGGGGCTTAGGGAGAAGCTGTGTTAAGCTGAGTCTGTCTGGAGTATGGAACCATTGACAACTCTTTTGTTTTCTGAACGCAGAGGTAGAGTAGACTGAGGTCATTAGTTATGCAAGTAATGCGTGAAAACAGCTTCCTTTAAAAATGGTGGTACACACCTGTAATCTCATTACTTTGGGAGGCTGAGGCAGGAGGATTGCCTGAGCCCAGAAGTTAGAGATCACCCTGAGCAATATAGCAAGACCCCATCTCTACAAAAAATAAAAATAGGCCAGGCGCGGTGGCTCACACCTGTAATCCCAGCACTTGGGAAGGCCGAGGCTGGTGGATCACTTGAGGTCAGAAGTTTGAGACCAGCCTGGCCGATATGGTAAAAACCTCTCTACTAAAAATACAAAAATTAGCTGGGCATGGTGGCATGTGTCTGACCACCTGCAGTAGCCTCTCACCTGCAACCTGGCACCCATTCTCCACCATCCAACCCTTTTCTCACTCCAACTTCCGCTGTCCGCTCCAGGAGCACCACGTGGCTTCCCAGTGGTGTGGGGCTCAGGGCAGAACTCCTGGCGTGGGCACGTGGTGTTTGTGGTCCGGCCAGCTTAGTCCCGCGTCAGTCTCTGCCCACAAGCCTTCCTTGTCCCTTCTGCCCTGTAATCATGTGCGTCTGCTGTCTTAGCATGCACCCACTTTGCTTCCAGAACTCTCCCCCTCTCCTCCACAATTAACCCGTCCATCCTTCAGGTTTTGGTTCTGTTGTCCCCTGTAGCGAAGCTTCACCTGCCTCCCTTTTAAAGCCACTCATGGCCCCTGCCTCCCCCACCTTCTGAGTGCTGATGTCATGCATCTGGTAGGAGGTGATTCGATTAAAATCTGCCTTTCTCACTGAACCACCAGCTCCGTGAGGCTGGGGGACATGTCCTGGCCTGGATTAGGAGGTGTTTAGTACATCTGGAAGAAGGCAGGAAAGAAGACGGGTGAGGAAGGAGGAGGGGAAAGAAATGCAGTCCCACATGGTCAGGGAGGGGACCAGGGTGAGAGGGAACGGGCGTTTACTGTCGCCTTTAAATTCCTAGATGACCATTCTCTCATGCGGCAAAATCTTGACTGCAATATGTGAGAGTAAATCCAATTTGAGACCCATGAACCGCACTGCACTGCCCTAGACTTGAGAGTGAGATTTCAGCATCTGCCATTAGCACAAATAGGCTTTGCCCTTAAGCAGGCCTGGGATGTCAGAAGCCAAGACTGCAGCCATCCCCTGGGTCAGCCAGCATGCTCTGATCACTCTCCATCCCAGCTCCAAGACAGGCTCTGGGGGTCTCCTGGCATCTGGTTTTTTTGTTTTGTTTTGTTTTTATTGAGACAGAGTCTCGCTCTGTCACCAGGCACCAGGCTGGAGTGCAGTGGCGTGATCTTAGTTCACTGCAACCTCCGCCTCCAGAGTTCAAGCAGTTTTCCTGCCTCAGCCTCCCGAGTAGCTGGGACTACAGGTGCACACCACCACGCCCAGCTAGTTTTTGTATTTTAGTAGAGACGGGGTTTTACTATGTTGGCCAGGATGGTCTCGAGCTCTTGACCTCATAATCCACCCGCCTCGGCCTCCCAAAGTCCTGGCATCTGCTTTTATACGCACTGTTCCCTCGAGCCCCTGCGCTGCCCTCCCCCATCCTCCTTGAGAACTCTTTTACAATTCAGTGCAATTTGTTTTCTCTCCTGCAAAGTCCACCCAGCCCTGCCGGCAATGCCAGACCCCTCCACTTTACCCACCGCCCTTATGGCACAGGTGCCTCCTTTTTTTTATGGAGTTTCGCTCTTGTTGCCCCGGCTGGAGTGCGGTGGTGCGATCTCAGCTCACTGAAACCTCCGCCTCCCGGATTCAAACGATTCTCCTGCTTCAGCCTCCTGAGTAGCTGGGGTTACAGGCACGTGCCACCATGCCCAGCTAATTTTTTGTGTTTTTTTTAGTAGGGACGGGGTTTCACTATGTTGGCCAGGCTGGTCTCGAACTCCTGATCTCAGGTAATCCATCTGCCTCGGCCTCCCCAAGTGCTGGGATTACAGGCGTGAGCCACCGCGCCCGGCCTCAGGTGCCTCCTCTTGATAGTATCTGCCACACTGCACTGGAGCAGTTTTCCGTTTCCACCTCTCTGCTCCAAGTTCCTTGAGACCAGGGGATTTCTGTCTTCTTCGCTTTCCTCTGTTCCTCCTCGTTCTCTTCTTCTGCAAATCCTTTATAAGCTCCTTGTACGTGCCGGGACCTGGGAGATACAGCAGTGAGCAAGCTGGCATTGTGGGTCTGGGTCCTGATGGGGGAGGCCTTGGATAAATGAACAGAGATGCTTTCAGAGAGTGAGAGGTGCTACTGGGTGAGGAAGCAGACAAGGACTGAGATGGTTGGGAGAGGCCCCTGGAAGAGGGGATGCTATCAACCAAGCTTACCCTTGAGCAAGGAAGGAAACATTACAGGCAGGGGAACAGCAAGGGCAATGACCTTTATTTACTTATTCATTATAGAGACGAGGCGGGGGGAGGGGGAGGGTGCTCTCGTGATAGTTCCCAGGCTGACCTCAAACTCCTGGGCTCAAGTGATCCTCCCACCTTGGCCTCCCAAAGTGCTAGGATTACAGGCATGAGCCACTGTGCCCGGCTGGCAGTGACCTTGAGAAGCAGCCAGAAGGACCACGTGGCTATTGGGGATGAAGGTGGAAATGAGGTCTGGGAGGGTGGTGGGGCCAGATTGCATTTGTCTGCCTGTCTCTGGCCCTTGCCCAATGCCTAGCCCTAGGAGAAGCACGAGGAATATGTGTAGGATACATAGGGAGGGGAACGCCCTCCCCCTCTTCAGGGTCCGGCGGCAGCCCTGGGGTGCGGGGGACGAGCATCCGCTCAGACAGCCCTGCCTGTTGGGCTGGTGGTGATAAATGCCCTGTGTTGGGAGGTTCATTTCCTTAGAAGGAAAAGTTCTCTGATGGAAATTGAGCGGATGGAGGCAGAGACTGGCAGACGGTGGCTGCCTCTCCCCCTCCCATCAGTCCCAGTGGCCAGTCCTGCAGGATTGAGAGGCTCTGACAGGTAAAAGTGGCCCTAAATCAGTTCCACTAACAGCACCAGCCTGGGAGGGTGAAAGCAGCTTGCTTCTGTTCCTTCTTAATAATCAGAGGCTGTTTATGCTGCCTCAGGCCTGAGCCCCCTCCTGGGCTATCCTCAGGCAAGGAGGGTGCGGGCAGCTTCCACCCTTCTACCTGCAGACCCTGTGGGAACCTGAGCCTCCCTCAGCCCTTCTCAACTCAGGACTCACTTAAAATCCAGGTGAGATGATGTCAGGTCTGCCCCAAGCCCTCTGGTAGCTTCCTGGCCGCTTCAGCATCAGGCCAGAGTACACAAGGCCTGGCAACCGCAAGGTCTGTCCCACCCCATCTCCTCCCGTTCCCCTGCCCTGTTCACTCTGTTCTGGCCACACTGGCCTCTGAGCGCTTCCCCCAAATGTGCTGAGCTTCCTGGGCTCTGCCCTCGCTGTTCCTGCCATCTGGAAGACCCTTTAACCCATTACCCTTGTAACTGCCCAGTGGGTTCAGTCTGCCTGCTGCCTAGATACACCCAATTTCTCAAAACAGGAATCGAAACAGAAACAGACTTTTAATACATGTAGAGTCAGCTGGACAGCAGACCAGAGTTTTATTATTACTCAAATCGGACTTCCTAAAAAGCTGGAGGCTAGAGTTTTGGGTTTTTTCTTCTATTTCTTTTATTTTTCCTTTTTCTTTTCTTCTTTTGTTTGAAACAGAGTTTCGCTCTGTTGCCCGGGCTGGAATGCAGTGGTGCAATCTCGGCTCACTGCAACTTCTTCCTCCTGAATTGAGGTGATTCTCCTACCTTAGCCTCCTGAGTAGCTGTTACTACAGGCGCCCAATACCACACCCAGCTAATTTTTGTGTTTTTAGTAGAAACTGAGTTTGGTCACATTGACCAGGCTGGTCTTGAACTCCTGACCTCAAGTGTTCCACGTACCTTGGCCTCCCAAAGTGCTGGGATTACAGGCATGAGCCCCTGTGCTGGCTCTTGTGTTTTTTTTTTAAGAGACGGGAGGTGTCAGAGTGCTCACTTCGTTGCTCACTCTTTGCCCTGGCTAGTATTGAACTCCTGGGCTCAAGTGATCCTCCCACCTCTGCTTCCCAAAGTGCTGGGATTACAGGTATGAGCCAGGGCACTCAGATGCCACTAGGGTTATTCAAGGATAGTTTGGTGAGCCGGGGAGCTAGGGCCTGGCTGCCATTGATTGGTTGGAGGGTGTGGCTTGGCCATGCAAAAGCCTGAAAAGACATCTCAAAAGGCCAGTCTTAGGATCCGCAGTCATGATTTGCAGGAGTACTTGGGGAAGTTCCAAATCTAGTGACCTCTGGAATGATGGCTGGCGATCATTTAACTGTGCCTACATTTTAGCAGAATTCAGACCCTAACGGAATTCATCCTCCTAACCTGATGGGTGGCCCTTCATTAGTTTTACAAAGATGGTTTAGTTTTGGGAAGGGTTATTATTATTACTTTTTCTTTTCTTTTCTTCTTTTTTTGTTCTTCCCAGCAAATATATTCTATCATAAGGGCTATTATTATTTAAACAATAAACTAAATTTTCCCAAAGTTAGCTTGGCACATGCCCAAGAATGACCAAAGGCAGTTTGGAGGTTAAAGGCAAGATAGAATTGGTTATGTCAGGATTTTCTCTCTAGTATAATTTTTGCAAAGGTCATTTTACCCTCGGGGGTGGACCTCCCCAGAGAGGCCTTCTTGGAGCCCTGAACCCCCCACCCAACCCCAGCTGCAGTGAAGGGAAGGGGAGCCCCTCCCCTTCCTCCTACACTCTTCCTTCCCTTCCTACTTTCTTCTTTTTAAGAGATGGCATCTCATTATGTTGCCCAGGCTGGTCTTGAGCTCCTGGGCACAAGTGATCTTCCTGCCTCAGCCTCCCAAAGTGCTGGGATTACACGTGTGAGCCACTGCACTCGACTGTTTTACTTTTTTGTAAATCCTCTGTCTCCTTTTGCTAGAATGTGAACTCCGTGGTACTAGAATAGACTTTGCTGGGCTCACTGCTGTATCTCCAGAGACTAGTTCAGGGCCAGGCCAGAGGAAGTGTTCGGCAGAAATTGAAGGAGCGCATCAGTGTGTGAAATAAAGTCAACGCCGCCCACCTCCCAGGGTTGTGTGGATGTGGAGGTTCTGCCTCTGTGTTTCCCAGTGTGTTTTGCCTACCTCTGCCACCATGTAGGTGGCACGTAAACATTTCCCTCTTTTAGTAGGTCTGTGTTTATGTCTACAGTTACCTTCTGGCAAGCAATAATGATTTTCCACTTATGGCATTAATATGAACTTTCCATTTTAAAGTAAACTTATTCAAGTTTTTTTTTTTTTTTTTTTTGAGGTGGAGTTTCACTCTGTCACCCAGGCTGGAGTGCAGTGGCGCGATCTTAGCTCACTGCAACCTCCATCTCCCAGGTTCAAGCAATTCTTTTGCCTCAGCCTCCAGAGTAGCTGGGATTACAGGCCCCCACCACCACACCTGGCTAATTTTTTGCATTTTTAGTAGAGATGGGGTTTCACCATGTTGGCCAGGCTGGTCTCCAACTCCTGACCTCAAGCGATCCACCTGCCTTGGCCTCCCAAAGTGCTGAGATTACAGATGTGAGCCACCGTGCCTGGCCTCAAGATTTTTTAAGTCTTCTATATTTGTGACTCTGAATGATAATTGATAAATATCTTGCAATTTTAGATAATTAATAAATATCTTGCAATTTTCTAAAATTGCAATAAACACCCTGCAATTTTAGAAAACTTTTCTGAGAATAAAAAGAAATGCTTATTATTTTCCATCGTACATGGATTGAAAATGATGTTTTAGATAGCTATGTAAGAAAAACATTTTTATAAAAATACAGCATAACTGTGTCCTGGGTTTCTAGATTCTGGATCTGCCTTGATAGTCTATAAAACCTGAGACTAAGTATAAAATCTCAAGGTACGTATTGGTAGCAATAAAGAATAGTACATAGCAGGTAGGGTAGTAATAACTGTAAGTCTAAGGTATTCGAAAAATAGCCCAAACGCTCCCTTTGATTATCCATCTGGCGTGTGCGTAGGATGTAATATTTTGTTAGGACACCTACCCCAGAGCGTGAGAAACATTTGTTTGCCGCAGTGTTTTGTGCTGTTTCATTCTACCTCTAGGGGCAGTATCAGCCGTTGCTTTATGTCTTTGTTGCTTGGCTTCTGCTGGCATTATGGGTGCATTGACTGCCGAGTATTTATTGCTCCTTTTTTTTTTGTTTTTGTTTTTTTGTTTATTTGTTTTTTTTTTTTTTTTTTTAAATTGTTTATCAGCCAGTCTGCCATCATTATTGCTCCTTTTTTGAGGATGGGAATACAACTGATATCTTAGCAAATGCAGTCAAAAGCAGGCCCAGGCCGGGTGCAGTGGCTCACACCTGTGATCCTAGCACTTTGGGAGGCCAAGGCAGGTAGATCGCTTGAGGTCAGGACACCAGCCTGGCCAACATGACGAAACCCTATTTCTACTAAAAATACAAAAATTAGCTGGGCATGGGGGTGGATGCCTGTAGTCCCAGCTACTCGGGAGGCTGAGGCAGGAGAATTACTTGAACCTGGGAGGCAGAGGTTGCAGTGAAATGAGATCGCGCCACTGCACTCCAGCCTGGGTGACAGAGTAAGACTGTCTCAAAAAAGAAAGAAAGATTCTCATTTAACTCATATGCACGGAGGCTGGTCTCCGCAGTGCAGGGACACACAGACTCAGCTGGCCCTCGGGGTGGGTTTTGAAGGAAGAGTATGAGTTTTGTACTGTAAGATACATTTAGGTCTTCTCTTCTTCTGGGCTTAGGGCCATTGGAGCTTTCATCGAGGTATCGTTTAGTCCTCTGTGAAATGCTCCCCTGAGCCCTTAGACAAGCCAGGAACTTTGGATTCACCTAGTATTTGTTCTACTACTGTGCTACCCAGAACCCACTCGGGTATAAATCTCTCTCTCATTTGCACGTGCACGCATGTGTGCACACGCACACACACTTCAAACTGGCCCGAGGAAAGAAAGGAATGTATTCGCTCAAGTGACTAAAAGGTTCAAGTTAGTGCTGGCGTCCGGCACGGCTGGGATATGGCAGATTAACCGCCATTAAAAGGTCTGGTTGCTTTCTGGCCTCTCACTGTCCTCCATTCTGCTGTCTCTATGCTGGTGTCATCGATCTTGGACAGATTTTTATAACTTTCTTTTTGGTAGAAATGAGGCTCACTGTGTTGCCCAGGCTGGTCTCGAACTCCTGAGCTCAAGAGATCCTCCCACCTCAGCCTCCCCAAGTGCTGGGATTGCAGGCATGAGCCACTGTGCCTGACATCTTGGGCATATTTTTCCACAGAACATATAAGAATGCTCATAACGGTGAACCTAAGAAGTTGGTAAAATGACTCCTTCCTTTGCGTGTAAAGAAATGACTTCTTCTTCCTTCCCTAGTAGCCCCGGCTCATGTCAGCTAATAATTGAAGAGGAGGAGAGTTAAGGACTTTCTCAGGAGGATCCTTGGGAGGCACAGCTTGGGAAGTACGCCTAGCCCTGAACCATCACGTGGCCGGGGAGATGGGATGCACTGGCCGGGCCTGCGGCACATGCTTTCCCTTGCAGTGCTGGGAGTGTTATTTCCACCGGAGCCACGTGGACCGAGACTAGGACGAAGGCAGTTTCCCAGAGGAAAATCAAAGTGTTGTACGCAGAACAGGAATGGATGCTGGCCCCACAAAAACAAGGTTGTCTGTCTCCACCTAGAGGCTCTGAGACCTTCAGGCAATTTGCTTCAACTTTCAAAGCCTCAATTTCCTCCTCTATAAAATGAGCATAATGATCTTAGAGCATAAGATTGCTGCAGGCATTAAATAAGCACCCACAGATAGCATTGATAAATGGCGGTAAAGGATGCCTGAAAATCTGGACCCCAGTAACTGCAAGCATTGGCTTGTCATCCATAACTCATCCCTTAGGATGTGGATCTGCAGGGAGGCAGTGGGGAATCGAGAGACTTGGGAGTGTGGAAGAGCTCTGTGGCCCCAGACAGTGTCTTCTTTTTTGTTGTTGTTTTTTTTTTTTAGTTTTTTGAGACGGAATCTCACTCTGTCATCCAGGCTGGAGTGCAGGCGTGATCTCGGCTCACTGCAACCTCCATCTCCCGGGTTCAAGCCATTCTCCTGCCTCAGCCTCCCGAGTAGCTAGGATTATAGGCATTTACCATCATGCCCAGCTAATTTTTGTATTTTCAGTAGAGATGGGGTTTTACCATGTCGGCCAGGCCGACTTTGAACTCCTGGCCTCAAGTGATCTATCCACCTCCCAAAGTGGTGGGATTATAGGCGTGAGCCATCGCACCTGGCCACGGACGGTGGCTTCATGGTTTCAGTGTTATCCCACCTAAGTGATGGTTCTTTGCGGGGACCTGCAGCCAGCAAGGTTAGGTATCTGGCGTTCTCAAGCCCTAGAAACCAATACTGTACTCTCTGCTACTTCTGAATGCAGCTCAGGCTTCTGCATTCACTAAATCAGCCCCATTGAGAATTCCAATATTCTGGCCTTAGAGGAATACGTGATCCCTGAAATATGGATTCAGTCTTTAAGCATAACTGATTCTTGGCATTTCATTCCAATTCCAGTTTCCCCCCCCCCCAGAGAGAATTAATAATATGGCCATTGGTAGAATTATTATTATTATTTTCTGAGACAGGGTCTTGCTGTGTCACCTAGGCTGGAGTGCAGTGGTGCAATCATAGCTCACCGAAGCCTCCACCTCCTGGGCTCAAGCCATCCTCTTGCCTCAGCCTCCCAAGTAGCTGGGACTACAGGTGCATGCCACCATGCCTGGTTAATCTTTTTTTTCGTTTTTGTATTTCTGTAGAGATGGGGTCCTGCTATATTACCCAGGCTTATCTCAAACCACAGCCCTAACTTCTCTCTTACCTCCGTAGTGCCTAACTGTTACTAGGGTTTTTTTCCTTAGGTAAAGGGTCTCGCTCTCTTGCCCAGGCCGGAGTGTGGTGGCATGATCATAGCTCACTACAGCCTCTACCTCCGGGGCTTAAGCTATCCTCCCACCTCAGCCTCCCAAGTAGCTGGGACTACAGCCTCACGCCACCACACCCAGCTAATTTTTAAAAACCATTTTTATAGAGACAGCCATTGATAAAATTCTGTGCCTTCTCCAGGGCCAACATTGGGGATAAAGATGACGATGCCAGTAAGGACATTGCAACTGCTTTTATGTCACATCCAAACTCCTTGGACCCTCTGCTGTAGGTCACTTGCGCCTCCTCAGCACCCAGCACTCTAGCCAATTCTTGATTCCCCCGGCCTCCCTGCAAGCTCCACATCCTAACCGAGGGATAATTTATGGGTGACAAGCCAATGCTTCAGGTGGCTGGGGCCCCGCTTTCAGGCATCCTCTGGCCCATCCGTGAACATTTCATGTTTCTTCCCACCCCCAAACCTTTGTTCGTGCTGGTCCTGCTGCCTGGAATGCCCTTCCCTATTCTTGTTGCCCAGGTAACATTTCAACTTTCAGATCCCTGCTCAAATGTGTCCTCTTGGATTCATTCACTCAGCAATTTCATTGGAACGCACAATGAACAAAATAGACAAAGCTCTCTGCCTCCATAGAATTCTCATTCTAGTGCAAGGACAGCCCAGTAAATAAAAGCTGTAATAAGTAAGATGAATTAGATGTGTATTAGTGCGGGGGGGGATACAGAGAGGAGGGTGCGGTGTGTGCATAGCTTGCAAGTTTCACTGCGGTGGTCAGGGAGATGTCACTGAGAAGGGAGGACCTAGGTTAAGTCTTAAGTCTATTTTGTTGAGATGGAGTCTCACTCTGTTGCCCTGGCTGGAGTGCAGTGGCATGATCTCGGCTCACGGCAACCTCCGCCTCCTGGGTTCAAGTGATTCTCCTGCCTTAGCCTCCTGAGTAGCTGGGATTACAGACATATGCCACCATGCCAGCTAATTTTTGTATTTTTAGTAGAGACGAGGTTTCACCATGTTGGCCAGTGGGTTAAGTCTTGAAGGAGCTGAGGAATGTGGGCATTTTCCTGGGAGAAGAGCATTCCACATGGAAGGAATGGGGCCTGAGGCAGGAGCCTGGGGGTGTTGAGGACCCTGGAGTGAGGAGGGGGGAGTGGGAGGTAGCTCAGAGAGGGGGGTCGAGGCCCAGAGTGCAGGGCCTCATGGCCACTGGGATGGCCTTGCCCTTGACTCTGAGTGGGACAGGAGCTCCCTTGGGGTCCTAGCAGAAGAGTGACATGATTCCACTTACCTCTCATCAGGGCCCCCTGGTGGCAGCAGGGAGAACAGAGGGCAGGGGGCGGCCAGAAGCAGGACGCCAGTTGGCCCAGACCAGCCAAGGAGGGGAGAGCAGGGAGAAACGGTCAGATTTTGGATACACTGTAGTTTTCATGTGGAGCTGATGGATTAGATGTGGCATGGAAGACAGAGTGGGGCTTTGAAGATGACTCCAGGGATTGGAGAGACCTTCCTGGGGATCTAATTCAGACACATGGCATTGCATTTGTGTATTTTATTATAATCCTCTCCTTTGGGAGGGGCCCAGGTGCCATGGTCTTCCGATGAAGGTTATGGCTCTACCAGAGCACCCTTGTGCATGTAATTAAATGGGTGTTCTCAGGATCCCCTGCAGGGGTCCCTAGACAGTGTATGGTTGCTTGATGGGTTGCGGTTGCAGCCCACTCTTGTACAACAGCAGGGGCACCATTCCCACTGCGCACATGACTGGGGGCTGTTCAGTGCGGCACCCCCAGCCAGCAAGCAGCAGTTGATTACAGTTGTGAAAGGAAAATAAATCTTGGGGCCCCCAAATCACTAAACTAAAGGGAAACATCAGGCTGGGAACCCCTTAGGGCAAACCTGCTGCCTATTCTATTCAAAGTCACTCCTCTGCTCCCTGAGATAAATGCACATCTGATTGTCTCCTTTGGAAAGGCTAATCAGAAACTCAAAAGAACTTGGCCATTTGTCTCTTATCTAACTATGGCCTGGAAGCCTCCTCCCCCGCTTCCAGTTGTCCCACCTTTGCTTGGAGTTGTCCCCCCCTTTTTCAGACTTGAACCGTTGTTCATCTTACACATGTTGATTGATGTGTCATGCCTCCTTAAAATGTATAAAACCGAACTGCTCTGACCACCTTAGGCACATGTCATCAGGATCTCCTGAGGCTGTGTCATGGGCCTGTGTCCTCAACCTTGGCCGAAACTTTCTAAATTAACGGAGACCTGCCTCAGCTATTTGGGGTCCACAGAGCCTACACAGGTATCTGAATATACATGGGGTCAGAGCTTTTGTGAAGCCCTGATCGCATATGCAAGGGGGCCAGCCATAGAGTAAGCCCTTGATAAATGTTTCCTGAGAAGCAACGAAAATCAACTTGGCATTTTTCAGGGTTCTCACACCTTTGCTGGGTGCCTTAAGTATTCATACATCCATTTTGTAGGCAAGGAAATTAAGCCTCACCACAATGAGGGTTAACTGAGTTAGGCACAAAAAGGGTTAGAATCCTGTTTGGCAAGCATAGTAAGTGCTAAGTCAACCTTAGCAATTATCCTCATAGACTAGGACTGGAGCCCAGGCCTCCAGGCACTCAGACGAAACTCCTTCTCCTTCCCCCATGCCATGGGGCTGCCCTCCAGGAATTTATAATCTGACTGGGAGCCAAGATGAGCAGGAAAGAAAATGATCCCAAATTTCTTCCACTTGATTCCTAGTTTATCCATATAGCAGCGCTGTGAGGTAGACCTTCTCAGTATCCCGTTTTTGCAGACAAGGAAACCGAGACTCAGAGGAGATAAACAACAGAGTTCAGGGCTCACACCCATGTCTCCAAATCCCCAGATAATTAGTGAGTAGTCTATATAGTTAAATGCTAACAACTTAGCACTTGATTATATCCGATTTCACATTGTATTGTATATTATTTAATACTAATTGCAGGCTTTCAGAAGGAACTGAAGTGAGTGGGGGGGTGGGGGAGAATGGCAAGGGAAGCCTTCATGGGGACTTTGGGAACAGAGCTGGCCCTTGGAGAGTCTGGGAGTTGAGGCTGGAGGGGGCTAGTGTGGGTTTCTGGAAAAGGGAATCGAATGATGAGGACATCAGGTTAGGAGTGAGAATGGGGCAGGATGGGACTCGGATGGTGCTATTTTGGTAGTGGAGTTCCATAAATGCACTTGTAACTAACGTTCATTGAGAACTTTGTAAGTGCCAGGTACTTTACTAAATCCTTTCCGCTGTTACTGCATCCAGTTCACACTTAATCTGGTGAGGGGAAGAGAAAAGTTCCACCAGACAACAGGTACTGGCATCACCCCATCTCATAGGTAAAGAAACTAAGTGGCAGCTTTGTGACATGGGACCAGGCTGGCCTCCAGATCTCATGTACCTCCCAGCTCAAGTTCAGAGACCATCTGACTGGAAGTGGGGGTGTTGTGAATGGTGGGAAATAAAGTTGGCTAGTCCATGGCCTTGCCACCCAAAGTGTGGGCCATGGGCATTACCTGGGAGCTCATTAGAAATGCAGACTTGAGGCCTGGCATGGTGGCTCATGCCTGTAATCCCAGCACTTTGGGATGCAGCACTTTGGGAGGCCCAGGTGGGTGGATCACGAGGTCAGGAGTTCGAGACCAGCCTGGCTAACATAGTGAAACCCCGTCTCTACTAAAAATACAAAAAAATTAGCCGGGCATGGTGGTGGGCACCTGTAATTCCAGTTACTCAATCACAGCTACTGGGGAGGGTAAGGCAGGAGAATCGCTTGAACCTGGGAGGTGGAGGTTGCAGTGAGCCAAGATCACACCACTGCACTCCAGCCTGGGCTGGACTTCGTCTCAAAAAAAAAAAAAAAAAAAAAAAGAAATGGAGACTTAGTGCCAGGCATGGTGGCTCATGCCTGTAATCCCAACACTTTGGGAGACCGAGGTGGGTGGATTACCTGAGGTCAGGAATTCGAGACCAGCCTGGCCAACATGGTGAAACCCCGTCTCTACTAAAAATACAAAAATTAGTGGGGCATAGTGGTGCATACCTGTAATCCCAGCTACCTGGGAGGCTGACACAGGAGAATTGCTTAAACCTAGGAGGGCGGACATTGCAGTGAGCCGAGATCCCACCATTGAATTCCAGCCTGGGCTACAGGGCAAGACTCCTTCTCAAAAAAAAAAGAAAAGGAAAGAAAGAAATGCAGACTTAGGCACTTCCCAGTCCTACTGAGTCAGAGTCTGCATTTCAAAGCAGGCACGGTGCTACATGCCTGTAGTCCCAGCTACTTGGGAGGCTGAAGTGAGAAGATCACTTGAGGCTAGGAGTTCGAGACCAGCCTGGGCAACATAGTAAGACCCTGTCTCAGAAAACAAAACAAAAAAATAGAATCTGGGGCACAGTGGTGTACTGGTACACCCCTGTAATCCAAGAACTTTGGGAGGCTGAGGCAAGTGGATCACTTGAGCTCAGGAGTCTGAGACAAGCCTGGGCCACATAGCAAAACCCCGTCTCTACAAAATATGAAAAAAAAAAAAAAAAAAGAAAGAAAGAAAGAAATGAGCCATGTATAGTGGCACCTGCCTGTAGTCCCAGCTACTCAGGAGGCTGAGATGGGAGGATTGCTTGAGCCCAGGAAGTTGAGGCTGCAGTGAGCCAAGATCGCACCACTACACTCCAGCCTGGGAGACAGAATGAGACCCAGTCTCAAAAAGAAAAAAACAAAAAAAAAGAATCTGCATTTCACCATGATTCCTAGGTGATTTGTAGGCATATCAGCATTTAAGAAGTAGAGATGGATGGATGTTCTAGTTCCTCGAGTCTTTCTGATGACATCTCCCTCCTGGCAGAGGAGGATCGATGCATTCCCCGGAGAGTTTGAGGTGAAAGCCCAGGGCAGCCAGCAAAAGCTGAGATTTCTTTGAAGTCCCATATTTCATCTAAAAATGTCATCCAGTGTTTCATTCCATACCCTTAATATATCAACTGTCTTTTTAATGTTTCAAAATGGTTATGTAAATTGCCATGGAGTAGGATCTGTGTTCTGGGAAGATGCATGGGAGGGTTTCCTTGGATCTTAAATGGGGTAATAATCACTACTTCAAGGGCTTCTGTGAAGATCAAAGGAGAATCATGTATATGGAAATGCTGGGTAAACTGTTTGCACGATTTATGTGTTATCATTTCTGGAAGAAAGTGAGAATCCTCCCCAGACCCACACTCCCGCAAGCCAGCTCTCCCGAGGGCTGAGTCCTCCTGCGTTCCTCTTGCACTCAGCATGAGGCAGCACTCAAGCCCAGGGGAGGGCAGAGTAACCTCTGCGGGCATGTCCGGAAGCCAGGAAAGCTATTGTTAGTTTGTTTTTTGTTGTTGTTTCTCCGGTTTTTAGAGAGACAGGGTCTCACCCTCTTGCCCCAACTGCAGTGCAGTGATGCAATCATAGCTCACTGTAACCTTGAACTCCTAGACTCTGTCCTCCCACCTCAGCCTCCCACGTAGCTAGGACTACAGGCATGCACCATCACACCTAGCTATTTTTTTTTTTTTTGAGACAGAGTCTTGCTCTGCGGCCCAGGCGGGAGTGCAATGGCACTATTTCGGCTCACTGCAACCTCTGACCCCTAGGTTCAAGTGATTCTCCTGCCTCAGCCTCCAAAGTAGCTGGGATTAGAGGTGCCTGCCACCTTGCCTGGCTAATTTTTTGTGTTTTTAGTGGAGATGGGGTTTCACCATATTAGCCAGTCTGGTCTTGAACTCCTGACTTCAGGTGATCCACCTGCCTCGGCCTCCCAAAGTGCTGGGATTACAGGCGTGAGCCACCGTGCCCGGCCACACCCAGCTATTATTTAATTTTTATTTTTAAGAGACAGGGTCTTGCTATGTTGCCCAGGCTGGTCTCAAACCCCTGACCTGAAGCAATCCTCCCGCATCAGCCTCCCAGAGCTCTGGGATTGCAGATGTGAGCATGCCCAGCCTTTTTTTCTTATAATTTCATAATATCACCCTTTCTTATTATTGCTTACTTCATGATTGGCCAACTTAGCTAGCAAGAAAGCCCAGTGAAACTCAGGTTGCAGAGATGTCAGAATAGAAGAGAACAAGAGGGTACAGCATCCTGTTCCTGAGTGGGTCTAGAGAGAGGGAATTCAGAAAGGAAAAGTAGGGCCTCCAGGGGAAGAGGGAAGCGGAAGGCAACAACCTGGGGTCCTACAAGAAACACGAAGAGAAAGGGGGGATCGGCCTGTCAGCCCTGGACTAGGCATGACTGGGCTGCCCATCAGGCTCCCTTCCTCGTAATCGGAGGGAGAAGTGAAGACGAGAGGGAGAAAGACCCAAGACTGGTGAGATAGAGACTCAGACAGACACTGAGGGTATCCACAGTTGGGGGCATGAGATGAAGGCTAGCTAGAGAAGGCACAGGCAGAAAGCCGCGTGGGAAGAGCGGCTCATTCAGCACTGCAAAAGCAGAGGAAGAGAATTGGCAAGTAGGACGCTTTTTAGAGACAGGGTCTCACTGTTTCCCAGGCTGGAGTGCAGTGATGCAATCATAGCTCACTGTAACCTTGAACTAGACTCAAGCCATCCTCCTGCCTCAGCCTCCTGAGCAGCTGGGACTACCGGCATGCACCACCACACTGGTTTTTTTTTTTTTTTTTTTTTTGAAGAAATGGAGTGGGAATCTTTTTTAATTTATTTTATTTTTGAGACACAGTCTCACTCTTTCACTCTGCCTGGATTGCAGTGGCATGACCTCCCTCGGCTAACTGCAACCTCTTACTCACGGGTTCAAGTGATCCTCCTGCCTCAGCCTCCTGAGTAGTTGGGACTATAAATGCACACCACCACACCCGGCTAATTTTTTTTTTATCTTTAGTAGAGATGGAGTTTTGCCATTTTTGGCCAGGCTGGGCTTGAACTCCTGACCTCAGGTGATCCGTCTGCCTTGGCCTCCCAAAGTGCTGGGATTACAGGCATGAGCCACTGCATCTGGCCTGGAGTGGGAATCTTAATGCTTGTCATGAGGATGAGAGAGAGAGAAAGGAATGCCCATGATTCTCAATTTTGGGACGGCATGATGGATGGTCAGCAGTTTCCCGTGGCTCAGAGCAATTGAAAAGGATGGAGAGAAGAGCGATTACGTTAAGTTAAGGTGGTCCTGGGTCTGTCTCGGGTAGTGTTCTAATAAAATAATGGGACTGAAGCCAGATTTTGAGAAGTTAAGAGGAGAATGATAGAGATTTCTATTTTTCTCTCTCTCTTCTTCCCAGGATAAACATTGAGGTTCCCACACAAATTGTATTTTGGATACAAATGCCCTACTTGCCATTTAAAACTTAATCCCCATAGCTTGCTATAACCTGGTACCAGTACCAAGTTGATATTGTATCATTAATCCTCCCCTTGGCGAAGAAGTTAAGAAACAGCAAATTGGCCAGGCGCGGTGGCTCACGCCTGTAATCCCAACACTTTGGGAGGCCGAGGCAGGCAGGCCACCTGAGGTCAGAAGTTCAAGACTAGTCTGACCAACGCGGTGAAACTCTGTCTCTACTAAAAATACAAAAATCAGCTGCGCGTGGTGGCACATACCGGTGATCCCAGCTACTCAAGAGGCTGAGGCCAGAGAATCCTGGAGGCGGAGCTTGCAGTGAGCCAAGATTGTGCCACTGCACTTCAGCCTGGGCATCAGACCAAGACTCCATTAAAAAAAAAAAAAAAAAGAAACAGCAAATTGAAAAACATTTATAGTATGATCCCATTTTTGTTTAAAAGAACATCTGAGGCCGGGTGCAGTGGTTCACACTTGTAATTCCAGCACTTCAGGAGGCCTCACATGAGGCCAGGAGTTAGAGACCAGCCTGGCCAACATGGTAAAACCCCATCTCTACTAAAAATACAAAAATTAGCTGGGCGTGGTGGTGAATGACTATAGTCCCAGCTACTTGGGAGGCTGAGGCAGGAGAATCGCTTGAACCTGCGACATGGAGGCTTCAGTGAGCTGAGATCGCACCACTGCACTCCAGCCTGGGTGACAGAGCAAGACTCTGTCTCAAAAAAAAAAAAAAGACCAAACAAACAAAAGAAGTAAAAGAGTGTATGGAACTGGGTGCCATGGCTCATGCCTGTAATCCTAGCACTTTGGGAGGCCAAGGTAGGAGGATCACTTGAGCCCAGGAGTTAGAGACCAGCCTGTGCAAAATAGTGTGATGCTATCTCTACTTAAAAAAAAAAAAAAATGCTTTTTAAAGAGTGTATGTGTGTTTCTGTGTAGATATGTATCTACGTATACTTTGAACAAAGAAAAGCACCCAGAGGAAGATACAAATTATAATAGCAGTTTTACTGGTATATGCATATATCACTTTAAATATGTGTAGTTTATTATACATTACTCCCCCCTGGAAAGCCATAATAAATTATACCAGGGATTATCTCTGATGGTCGGATTATAATATATTACTTAAAATTCTATTGGCTGCAAATGACAGAAACTCAGCTGAAACTTCTAAGGCAATAACTGAATTGTCCAGATACTTCTTTATGCATAGGTGGATCCAGGGCCTCAAATTATGTCTTTAGGAATCTGCCCCTTCGTCTCTTGGATCTGCTGTGTTTTTTAGCAGCTTCATTCGCAGGCGGTTCCAGGCCTGCATCTCATTGGCACAGTATCCACGTGGGGAAGAGAGCAGCTCTTTTTCTAAGGGTATCAGCAAAATCTCGGGGCTGACTTGGGTCCTGGTTCACCCCTAAACTGGTAAATCACTGTGGCTAGGGGAAGCCCTATGTTGATTGGCAAGGCCAAGGTCATGTGGACCAAGAGAAGAACCAAGTCACTTTCAAGGTCGTCTAAGGAAGCCAGTGAACTGCAAGAAGGGGGCTGAGCAGTTCCCCAAGGGAAACCGAGGGCCCTGTTGCCAGAAGAGGAGACACAGAACCACTTATGTCCACTCCAAGAGGGCCTCCAGTCTCGGTCATAGATTTCTGTAATGACTGCGTTGTTTATAATTAACATACATTTCTCTTGCAATGCCAAGGGGAAATAAGACCCCCCCTCCCCTTTTTGTTGTTTGAGACGCTCTGTTGCCCGGGCTGGAGTGCAGTGGCGCCATCATGGCTCACTGCAGCTTCGACTCTAGACGCAGTCCTCCCGCTTCAGCCTCCTGAGTAGCTGGGGCCACACGCATGCGCCATCCATGCCTGGCTAATATTTAAATTAGTTGTAGAGATAAGGTCTCCCGAGGTTACTCGGGCTAGTCTTGAACTCCGGGGCTCAAGCAATCCTGTCGCCTTAGCCTCCCAAAGTGCTAGAATTACCGACGGGAGCCACTGCACCCAGCCAAGATCCTCTTTTAAACAACTGATTTGGGTTGCGTCTGGTTATGACAATTGAGATAATTAAATAATGAGTGGTAAGAAAACAGTACAGCCCAAATCATGTCAGAGTCCTTGATCACAGCGGGCGTGAGAGGAATGAACAGTAGTGAGAGGCGGGAATCGACCTTCTCCTTTTTATAGATGATTCAAAGTGTGTACGCCTAAGGCCCTTGGGGCCATCAGACAGTCTCTGGGGCTCTGGGTTGCCGGAGCAATGCTCCCGGGGAGCTGGGCCTCCGTCAAGGTCAGCCTCCGCCTCTCAACCTCCTGCGCAGGTGTGTGCTGCACCCGCGCCCTCAGTCGGAGCTTCCCTGCGTTCTGATATCACACTGCTCTGTTTCTTCATTTCAGGGTTGCGCTAAGGACATGGTGACAGACTTTGATGAGAAACATGATGAGTATTTAATATTGCTTCAGCAGAGGAACCGGTAAGAGAAGCCGCCCGACGGCAGCCCTTGATATTAGCCAAGTAAAAATCTATTTAGATTTATTAACAGCAGGCAGGCCCTGCCTCACATAGGAACGAGATGCAGAGTTCCCCTCCACTCAGAGGCTTAGAATATTATCTGCCACCCCAGCTCCTATTTCTCCGTTCACTGGTTTAATTGCGTCTTTTGACTGAGCTATAGCAGACTATTTGACGTGTAAATACCACCTCTTCCCCTCCCTGCTCCTGTTCCGGGAGAAGATAGGGTTGTCAAAAACAAAGCTTGAATTTGGCAGGGCTTGTGCAAGAACCACCTGAAGAGCCCGGTCTGTGATCAGACAGGCTTTGACAGCCCCTGAAATCTGAGCCTATAATCATGTCATGTTATGCAAAGATGGAGTCATTTTATATTGGTGTTTGAAGTTGGTCGATAAGTCATTTGAAGTTAAAGTAGGACTGATTTTGTCTCTGGAGTGCTGGTCCTTGAAAAAGCTTTCAGTAGGTCCAGATCAAGGTCAAAGCATCATGGTCTGGTTTGAAGGAGCCATCATCTCCTCGGTTCCTTTGTAGGGCTGAGGAAGTTCATTTTCAGTTCACTATAGTTTGTCTTCAGGCCTCAAACCTTGCAGTAAGCTGGGGATTTGCAAATTCAGATGCTAGGGGGAACCAGGCCGTGAGTGGAGCCGGCTCAGTGGGACCGTGGGTACCTGAAGCTCCCGTCTCCAAGCTGTTTGGCCCAGGCCAGCTGTCTGTGAGACCACAATCCCCTCCCAACCCACCCACCCCAGCCCGGGTCCTGATCCTCCCAAGTCTGCCAGAGAAGCTGGAGATGTGGATTTGGGTTGCGAAATCTCCTAAGTTTTAAAATGTTGGTATTGAATTCAAATTGAAGCACCAAGCAAACAGAAAAACCATGCAGGTCCTAGGAACTGGTGGGAGGAGGGGGAAAGAAGGGATGGGCACGAATATGGGCCTCTGTGTTATGGGAGTGGGCTTAGGGTCTTGCAGACAAGAGAGTCTGGGGTAGGGAGGTGTCACTCTGCATGTGACTTCAGCTCCGGTCTCACTGACTGGACTCCGTGTTATCAGCAGGGGCCCTGGTAGCATGTTGCATGGGACAAATTTTTCTTTTTT
The DNA here is from genome assembly GCA_036589455.1 of Ateles fusciceps. Classification (NCBI taxonomy): domain Eukaryota; kingdom Metazoa; phylum Chordata; class Mammalia; order Primates; family Atelidae; genus Ateles; species Ateles fusciceps. Next base: position 2,390,059 of record JAZHEH010003064.1, read on the forward strand.
TTTTTTTTTGAGATGGAGTCTCACTCTGTCACCCAGGCTGGAGTGCAGTGGCATTATCTCAGCTCACTGCAGCCTCTGCCTTCTGGGTTCAAGTGATTCTCTGCCTCAGCCTCCCCAGTAGCTGGGATTACAGGTGCACGCCACCTCAACTGGCTAATTTTTGTATTTTTAGTAGAAATGGCTTCACCATGTTGGCCAGGATGGTCTTGAACTCCTGACCTCAAGTGATCCACCCGCCTCTGCCTCCCAAAGTTTTGGGATTATAGGCGTGAGCCACTGTGCCCGGCCTGGGACAAAGTTTTTGTAATCTCACAAATTGCAGGAGTTTAGCATCCCTGCCCACTACCCCCTTTACGAAATTCCATTAAGATACTACTAAATTCCATCTATGACAGCACCCACCCACTTTCCAAATACCCTTCTAGTGAGGTGGCACCACCCCTGGTGGAGATCTTCTGAACAGACAGTCTCTCCAGGGCCAGGCAGAAATGCCACAACAGTGTCCTCTTTGCCCAGCAGCTCTGTGCTCATCCCCCCTCCATCCCCATATCCACCTCAAACTAAAACAGTGAAGGCTTGTGCTGATTAGACTGACGTGGGTTTCCATCATCATTAATGCCACGGAGCAGGATGTTTTTATTCAATCTCTGGCAGACTGGATGGTGCCACCGAACACCTGGGTGATCGTTTAATCATCTGCATGTGACTTGTCTGGGGAGAGGCTGTCACAGTTCCTTATGAACAAATTGTTTCTCATTAATTGGGGGATCAATAAGTGTGCGATCAAAGAGGCACTGGCCGGTAGGATAAATGAGAATTTCCAGAGACAAGGTCACAGCACAAAGACAATTAAAAACTATATCAAAACTGAGTTGCCATAAAATTTGGGGGGACGTGTTGTCACCAAGAGGAAACTGTCATGATGACAGGAAATTAGAAGGTAGAGCTGGAAAGAAACACCTTCCAGTAGAGACTCATGAAGAATGGGAATCCCCTGAGCCATCGTCGGGCAAATCTCAAAGGTACCTTTTGCAGAGTGCCAGCCCTATGCCGGGCACCTCACCCCATCATTTTACTTTATCTTCAACACTACCCAATGGGGCAGAGTTGCTGCACCCATTTTACAGACAAGGAACTGGAGGCTCCAAGCAGTGAGCAACTTGCCCCGAGGTCTCGCAGCCGGGAAGTGGTGGAGCCAGGCTGGACTCTACATTTTGCTTGATGTCATAAGTAATCAAGAGGAGAAAAAAGCCTGCCGGGATTGCCAGTGGCCCTAAGTTAACTGAGGAGGGGTTTTGTGGGAAGAACTGCAATTTACTTGGAAGTCTAGTTATAGGACCAGATAGAAAGAAAACTAGCCTCTGAGCTTTACCCTGGACATGAAGGGAGATGAAAACCCAGGCTGCTTATCCGGGATGTCTGTAACCTGAGATGGGGGGATGTAATCATTGGAGTGAGTTCTGAGCAGAGATCTGCCCAGAACACAGCTGCCCAGAAGAAGCTGGGCAACATTTTTCTTTTGTTTATTCAGCAGGATTTCACTGAGTACCTTCCAAGGCCTGGCATTGCCGTTAGTGCAAAGGGAAGCATTGTGATAAGGAAGACACAGACTGTATTAGTGTTTTTTGTAAGAGACAGAAATCCAAAGCAAATGGACTTAAGCATTGGGTTTAAGCATTGGGTTTAAACTTACCTTTGAGATTTGACTAGGAGACATTGGCTTATGAAATTAAGAAATCCAATGTCAAGCTGGGCACGGTGGCTTCTGTCTATAATCCCAACTATGCAGGAGGGTAAGGCAGGAGAATCCAGAACTTCAAGATCTGTCTCTAACATATTTTTTTTAAATAGCCACGTGTGGTGGTATCCACCTATAGTCCTAGTTACTTACTACTTTGGAGGCTGAGGTAGGAGGATCGCTTGAGTCTAGGGGTTCAAGCCTGCAGTGAGCTATGACCATGCCATTGCACTCCACTCTGGGTGACAGAGTGAGACCCTGTCTCTTAAAAAAAAAAGAAAAGAAATTCACCATGATACTCTTGGCCTCAGGCATAGCTGGATCCAAGTGCTTAAATTATGTAATCAAAAGAAACTATGCTCCGTTTTCTATACCCTCATTTTCCCGTGTTAGAGCCATTCTCAGGCAGCTACTTCACTTGTGATGGGGAAGACAGCCGGGAAAGCCCCTACGTACATCCTACTAGCAGCGTTAGGGATCTCTCCTAATGCTTCCAGCAGAAGTGCTGAGGAAGGTTCCCATTGGCCTGGCATGGGACCAGTTCCATCCCAGGCTGTGTTAGGCTGTTTTTGCATTACTATGCATAACACCTGAGACTGGGTCGTTTATAAAGAGAAAAGGTTTCATTGGCTCACAATTCTGCAGGCTGTACCGAAAGCATGGTGGCACCATCTTCTTGGCTTCTGGGGAGGCCTCAGGGAGCTTCTACTCATGGCAGAAGGCAAAGTGGGAGCAGGCCCATCACATAGTTAGAGCAGGAGAGAGAGAGTGGAGGGAGGTGCCACACACTTTTAAATGGCCAGATCTTGGGAGAACTCACTGTCGCAAGGATAGCACAAGGGGATGGTGCTAAACCATTCACGAGAACTCTGCCCCTCTGATTCAGTCACCTCTCACCAAGTCCTACCTCCCACGCTGGGGATTACAATCCAACGTGAGATTTAGAGGGGACATATATCCTGACTATATACAAGTCAGTCACTCTCTGTGGTCTCAGGAGATGGCACAGTCCTACTGGCCACTTCTTGGCCACCCCGCTAAATTGTGCAGTGAAGTCAGTTTCACCCAGTGGAGTCAGTTTCGTGAAGTGAAAGAAGGAATGGTGCTGTACCCACAGGAGATCTGAGGGGCTCTGTTTGGAAGATGGGGGAGATTCCTGGCCAGGCAGAGAACACATGTGTCCACACACAACTCTTGCCCTTGAAGAACTCCCCAGCTATGGCAGGGGAAGTGCAAGGCCACCTATAACTATGACAAAAGAAGCAGAAAGTGATTGTGTGCTCCAGGCAACAGTCTGCAGATATGACAGCCCCGCCTCACCCCTGCAAAAACCCTGCCAGCTGCTTGTCCCAGTGGACTCTGAGCAATTCTCATCACTCAACCTCTTGAAAGAGGTAATCACGCCTGACAAGATTCATGAAAGGGCAGGTGGAGTGATCAAAGGGCTGAGTGATGAGGATCGACTGAGAAGATGAGGGCCCATGGATCTGAAGACGTGACTGCCGAAAGGGGCTGTGATACATCTCTAGACTGTCAGGGGTAGACCCGGATTTGCTCTCCAGGTCAAAGCATCCAGCAATGCTGTGATCATTTGGTCCTTGAGAAAGGTCATTCAGGGGAAACTTACAAGAAAACCTGCCCACAAGAGAGCTGGGTCTGCAGCCCCAGGAGGAGGTCCAGGCAGAAAGAAGGAAGGAGAGAATCAGCATCACTGGGGCTCCCACGTGGGCCTTTGACTGAGCCAGAGCTTTAACCCAGTCTATCCTTTTGTCCTCATGGCAGCCCAGGGAGGTGCAGCATCTTTAGTCTCCTGTTACAGAAGAGGAAACAGACCCCAGGAGGTTTAGGGACTTGCTCAAGGTCATGCAAGCTGGGGGAGATGGCGGAGCCTCCAGCACTGAGCTCCGTCCTCCACACTCACCTCCTCCACCTACACAGATGCTCTGCTGTGTAGCTCTGTGAGGCATCCTAGAGGACCTACAGGTTCTGGGGGAGAAATGGCAGGCTTTTTGCACCCCTGCCCTCCCTGTCTTCACCCTTCAAGACTGGAATCAAAGCCACCCCCTTCCAAGGAGCCCCCAGTTGTGAGCCAGTGCTCTCTCCTCTGACCTCTTTTTGCTCAGAGCCCCTGTGATGCCTGGTGCTAGAGGCCAGAAACAGCAGGAAGCGGCAGGTGAGAGCGCTAGCCTTGCAACCCCATGGGCCAGAACTCAAAGCCAGCTTGGAGGTTTCCTTGGCTCTCTGGCCTTGGGCAAGTTCATTTCTTCTTCTTCTTTTTTTTTTTTTTTTTTTTGAGATGGAGTCTCACTCTGTCACCCAGGCTGGAGTGTAATGGCACGATCTCAGCTCACTGCAACCTCCACCTCCTGGGCTCAAGTGATTCTCCTGCCTCAGCCTCTCGAGTAGCTGGGACCACAGGCGAGTGCTACCATGCCTGGCTAGGCAAGTTCATTTCTAAAACAGGCCAACAGAACCCATCCCAGGATCACTGAAGGGTGAAGTGAGACCAGGCACTTGAAGGCCCGTAGCAAGCCCCCTACCCAACTCAGCGTTTGACGTCGTCATCATCATCATCATCATCATCATCATCCAGTTATTGACTGATTGGTTGATTGATTGATTGATTGAGATGGGTATCTCACTCTATTGCCTTGGCCAAAGTGCACTGGCAGGATCATAGCTCACTGCACTCTCCAAACCCTGGGCTCAAGCGATCCTCTTGCCTCTGATTCTCTGGACTGGGTCTACAGGAGCAGGCCACTATGCCCAGCTAATTTTTAAAATGTTTATTATTATTATCATCCTTTCGATATAATGCCTTCTCCCCCAAGTTGACGTTCAGGTAATTCTTGAATCACGGATCCTTGTAGAACCCCTCAGGCGACCTGAGATGACAGAGGTCGGGAGGAACCACGTGGCTCATCTATAGTGCCATGGCAGCCACACCGCTCAGACACCACTCAGTCATAAGCCTAGTTACAAGTAGGCCGCTGCCCCTGAGAACACAGAGACCTGCCCTTTGTGCTCACTGGGTCCTCCTTGCCATCTGGGTCCCTGCTCTGGAGGCCCACAAGGAGGAGAGTCCTCCCTAACCACCCCAGCCCTAGCCACGTCAGGTTCTCATCCCACCCTGTACTCCCAACTCACTGTGCCTCCACTTCCTCATCTGTGCATATGACCCCAAAGGCCAACATGGGGATAAAATGGAAATGATGGGTATGCTGTGTGTCGCATGAATGGTAGCTATGAGCGCTAGGGTACTCATCCATGTCCCCTGACCCACCTTGAGTTTCTTAGGGCCACTTGTTCCGGAAACAGGCATTGAGGCTGGGCGCGGTGGCTCACGCCTGTAATCCCAGCACTTTGGGAGGCCAAGGTGGGTGGATCCATTGAGCCCTAGAGTTCGAGACCAGCCTGGACAACACAGGGAGACCCTGTCTCTACAAAGAAGTACAAAATTAGCCAGGTGTGGTGGCACGTACCTGTAGTCCCTGATACTTGGGAGGCTGAGGTGGGAGGATTGCTTGAGCCTGGGAGATCAAGGCTGCAGTGATCCATGATCACACCACTGCACTCCAGTTTGGGCAACAGAGCAAGAGCCGAAAAGAAAAGAAAGAAATAGCCATTGAGAGCATTCCTCATTCAACAGGCATCGTGGACAGGGGCTCAGATTCCAGTGCAGGGGGAGGAAGAATAAAAAAATACACAGATACATCCATAATACAACATTAGCCAGTGATAGCGTGCCATGGAAAAAGCTGAACTGGCAAGCCAGTAGAGGGTGGTGGGCAGCAGGCGGGCAGGACTTGATTTTAGATAGAGCAGGAGCGGAATCTGATTTATCTGAGTCCCCTGTGCCCAGGACAGCTTTTTATGCAAAGTAGGCTATCAATTTTTAAAAAAATACTTTTCTTTGATGCCACCTGAATATTACTGATGCACTCTGCTGCAGTAGGGGAGTTCCTTTAGCAATTCCTTTCACAGTCTGAATAATTATCTCCTAATTTATCAGTTTCATAAATCTACATTTTCATAAATCATTCTGCTTAAGGAGGGGGCACCCATGGACCGCCAGCCCCAGATCCTGGGTAACTGGATGCTGTGGCTATTAACGTGGCATCAGAAGGCAGGGAGAGAAGTTGAGGCAGGCTCTCTGCCTGGGTGATCAGATCCCCTGCCCTGCCCCGCCACAGGCTCCCCGGGGTTCCCGCTTGCTCCCCGGAGACTGCTGGTACCTACACTGTCCCTTGATTGTTTGCTCCTGCAAGCGTAGCTATTGCTGTGTTTGGAAATTGTCTCTTAGTTACTTGTGTTTTTCTTCTGTTTTATATTGTTGCCTAACAATCAGGCATCTCCCAGGCTTCCAAGGCTGGCAAGAGATAAGCAGTCTGTAATAAATGTTCCTGCCACAATTGGTGAAAAGATGAGTGTATCAACCGCTAAAGAAACATTTAAAAAATAAACAAAGAAATCACCCACAGTGCCACCACCTTCCCCCAACAGCTGATTTCATTTTACGTTTATCACCTTCCACGCTGGGTCCACAAACACAGTTTCCCAACTTTACCTTTACTACATATGTACCTTGTTTTTCTTTTTCATTTTCCTTTCCTTTTTTTTTTTTTTTTTTTGGAGACAAGGTCTCTGTCACCCAGGCTGGAGTGCAGTGGCATGATCATGGCTCACTGCAGCCTCAACCTCCCCAATTCAAGCCAGCCTCCTGCTCCAGCCTCCCAAGTAGCTAGAACCACGGGTGCATGCCACCACACCCAGCTAATTTTTATATTTTTTGTAGAGACAGGTTGCCCAGGCTAACCTCGGACGGCCTGGGCTCAAGCAGTCTACCTACCTCAGCCTCCTAAAGTGCTGGGATTACAGGCATGAGCCACTGTGCCCCAGCCTGTGTATCATTTTTATCCTACCTTTTTCATCCTCATGCCCTGCCCCCCCACTGAACAGATCGTAAACAATCCCCCATGTTTCCATAGAGTCTTCATAATTCTAACATCTGTGTAATAGCAGCTTCCACTTCTCTGCTGTTGGACGTTTGGGTTGCTTCCAGGGTTTTGTTATTACTGAGCACTGACTGTCTTCTTGCCTAGAGTTCATATGCTCAGTAACAATGTGCCGGAATGTGCTTTCTGGGCAGAGACCAAACATATGGCATTTTCTATATTTTCATACTACTTCTGCGAAGGTTCTATGAATTACCAGCAGTGTCTAAGTTTGCCAGTTTCAACCTCATCTTGCTGGCTTTACAGGTTGTCTTCATTTTGGTATAAGTGCTGGAGCGAAATTGCCTAAGTTTGCATTCTACCTCTGCCATATACTATAATAGCTGTGTGACCTTGGCCAAGTTCTTTAACCTTTCTGTGGCTCAAACTCCTTATCTACTAAATGGGGATAGTAAAAGTGATTATGGCCAGGCATAGTGGCTCATGCTTGTAATCCTAACACTCTGGGAGGCCGAGGTGGGCAGATGGTCAGGAGTTTGAGACCAGTCTAGCCAACATGTTGAAATCGTGTCTCTATTAACAACACAAGCAAAAAAATTAGCCAGGAGTGCTGGTGCATGCCTGTAGCCCAGGCTACCTGGGAAGCTGAGGTGGGAGAATCAGAATCGCTTGAACCCCGGGAGGCGGAGGTTGCAATGAGCCAAGATCGCACCACTGCACTCCAGCTTGGGTGACAGAGTGAGACTCCATCTCAAAAAAAAGGGAGGGGGGGATGACGCTATAGGATTGTTGTAAAGAGTAACATCTTCATGTGATTGATCATCATCATTCTCTGATTCTCTGTCTGTGAATTTGTGTCATCACTAAAACCGACCTATAACCCCACAGTGGATACTTGCCACATTTTTGCGGTCATTTGCAGACACATGCAGAGAGGCAAAATTTTTAGTCCCTTGATACACACATTCCCAGCTGATAAAGACAATTCTCTGCCTCTCATATTATAAACAAGTGTCCTTTTTGCAGTGTATGTAGTGCCATGTTTTCCACATTTTTTTGCTTTCTGCTGGCGATTTCATTGCTTAAACTGGCCTTATACATAGTGCAGAAATGCTGTTCAGTGTTCCTAAGCATGAGGCTGTGATGTGCCTTATGAAGAAAATACATATGTTGAGAGGCTTTGTTCAGGCATGAGTGATAGTGCTGTTGGCTGTGAGTTCAGTGTGAATGAATCAATGGTGTAATAAGCCATCTTTAAACAGAAACACACATACACAAGGTTCTATGTTGACTGGTTCATGAAAATGTGACCAAAGACTCATAGGCACCTAACCCTGTATTTCCCCTAGGAGCGGTAGTTCCAAATTCACTGATTCAGAATTTGAGGTGACTTTCTAGACCACTTATACTGCGAATATTGAGAATCGACTTTAGGTTTTTAGAACAGAGTTTAGCACACAGTATGCACCTTTTATGTGATGGCTATTATTTTTTAAAATTTAAATTTTGCTAATTTGACTGGCACTTATTTAATTACTCAAGAAGAGGCACACTTGTTGCTAGGTTGGCTGTTTGTCTGTATAAATCTAGTTGATGTGGGGGATGCCTAAAGCTGTGTATAAAATGCTGGCGAGTCTGGTGTCCAATGGAAGCAGTTCTCTGGGGCCTGAAGAGGACACATGGCAGTGTGACATCAGGATTGGGTAAAGGACCAGGCTCAAGGTGTAAGGATGGGCTTCAGTGAAAGCTAAATTAGGGACCTGGCCATATTCCTGCCTTTTAGCCAAAAGACGTGATAATCACGTTATTAACCTTGAACCAATGCCTGCATTGATATATTTTTTAACTGCAATAGAATATGAAATGATGGCCTTTGAAATACCAGGGGTGAGTGTTTTGAGAACACATCTATTCACTGAAGCAAGAAATTAGCCCACCTGGTCTGACGAAAGATGTTTTCTGATTTGTAACTGGGGTGATGTGAAACCTCTCTCACAAAGCCTGAGAGCCTAAAAACCACTTTTTGTCACACATCAAACGAAGTTTCACACAAAGTGAAATTGCATGAAATTGGGATCGTTTCAGAACACCCCAGGCTGTATGATAGCAGTGTGTACACACACGCCTCCTCTCTGCCTTGGCCACCACGGGGCATGAACCGGGCGTGTTCTTTTTTGCTAATGTGTATTTGAGCCTCAGAATGAGAGCTGCAGAAACTTCCCTGCAGGGCCCCAAACCATCTTCCCCTCGTGGCTTTTCTGAGTGGGTAATGGGCCTGTTAGAGGCTGTTTGTAGACAAACAGCTGGGCACACGCCCCCTGGGCTCTGATTGGAGATGCTGAACCGTTGGAACAGCAGTTCACTCCTGACTGGGGGTGCAGCAGCCCAGACTCTCCAATGATGAGGAGGAACAAGCCACCATTTCTCTTTCAGGATATTAAAGCATTTGAAAACCAAGGACCCATGCAACTGAGGCTGGAGCACTTGGAGCAAGGCTTCTCTGTCTATGTCAACGGCGCCAACTCAGAGCTGAAATCGTCACCGCGGAAAGCCATTCACTCTGACTTCTCCAGAAGTGCCTCCCACACGGAAGGGACACACGGTGAGCGCAGGCCCTCCAGGCTGAGTCACAGCTCTGTTAATTAAAATTAAGTAGGGGTTTGGGCGTGGTGGCTTACACCTATAATCGCAGCACTTTAGGAGGCTGAGGCAGGTGGATCACTTGAGGCCAAGAGTTCCAGACCCGTCTGGGCAACATGGTGAAAACCCATCTCTACTAAAAATATGAAAATTAGCCAGGCATGATGGCACGCACCTGTCGTCCCAGCTACTCAGGAGGGTGAGGCGCAAGAATCGCTTGAACCTGGGAGGCGGAGGTTGCAGTGAGCCAAAATTGCGCCACTGCACTCCAGCCTGGGTGACAGAGCGAGACTCTGTCTGAATAAAAAAAAATGAATTAATTAATTAATTAGGGACTGTGGAACCACGTCCTGTGCATGTGAACAATGAACGCAAGTTAACTACACCCGCATGGCCAGAAAGCATAAGAATGAGAAAGAAAAATCCTATTTTATTCCTTTTAAAACTAGTCTTGGCCTCTGCTACCCCAGAGCAATGGCGGCCAAAGCAGTAAATTTCTGGTTTTTACATTTCCTGGGTCTTAAGTGTCAGTACTTTAAGGAAATGTCTAGGGAAATTTTGGATTATATCTGATTTTTCACTTGATATGTCTTAACTTGAGTACCTAACCCCTGTGTAATTTTTGATTCCGCCACTTGTTTCTGCATTCAATTAACCCGTACCCATGCATACTTTAAATGGATTTCATGTGCCCTATACAAAAAGCACAGGAAGCCTGTGTGTAATAGAAAAATACCCAACCCAGCCTATCATAGACACCAAAAATGGCTGGGCAGTTGAATGAATGAAATGGCAGAGCGTGTGGAGTCAGGTTGCCATGGGAAGCCAGTTAGTTTCTCTGTGCCTTTGTTTGCTCATCTTTAAAATGGGACTCAGCTAGGTGTGGTGGCTCATGCCTATAATCCCAGCACTTTGGGAGGCCGAGGTGGGCAGATCCTTTGAGCTCAGGAGTTCGAGACCAGCCTGGGCAACATAGTGAGACCCCATCTCTACAAAAAATACAAAAAGTAGCTAGGCATGGTGGTGCATGTCTGCAGTCTCAGCTACTCAGGAGGTGGAGGCAGGAGGATTGATTGAGCCTAGGAAGTCAAGGCTGCAGTGAGCTATGACCATGACACTGCACTCCAAACTGGGTGATAGAGCAAGACCCTGTTTCAAAATAAATAAATGAATAAAATACAATAAAATGGGACTGGCGAGATTGCTTATCCCAAGCGGCGGGCTGCCTTGCTGGAGAGGCCAGTGTGCTACCAAGTCACAAGAGGATGTGGAATGAGGCAGACTGGATTAGAATGAACCCTGTTCTGCCACTTTCTGTCTTTGAGACCTTAGGTAATTAGGACCTCTCTGACCCTCACTTTCCTCTTCCATAAAATGGGAATAACTATGCCCACCTTGCAGGCTTGCCGGGAAGATTAAATGACATAAGAAATGTAAGCTGTTTGGCACAGAGTAACTTTGATTTGTGTTATTCTAATCTGTGGCCTCACAGACATCGTAAGATCCCAAGCCACTGATATATAGTAAAGGTCAAAACAACAACAAAAGAGTAAGAAGAGAAAGTGATTTGAAATGTTTTCCAAGGAGAGCCACTGCAGTTGAACTCAGAGTATAGCTTGAGCTCCCCCACCGCCCAGGGCAAAGAGGGAAACCAGTGGCTCTCCTAGTTTTCATGGTAGAGGCAACTTGCTGCTAGTAAGGAAAATTCAGCTTTTCCTGGTCCTGGTTTCAGGGAGGAACAGATAACAGGATTTTATGTACTTAGAACACCAGCAGTACATTCATTCTTCAGCAAAGAGATTCACCCTCTACCCTCTTTATACAAACAGTGACCTCTTGTACCTGCTGTCCTATACCTTGTCTCTGTATCTTGGAGACTGTTCTCTGTATATATAGATCTGCCTGATCTGGCTATACATTATACATATTATTCCATGGCAGGGATATACTGGAACTTAGTTACCCATTCCTTTTTTGCTCAGCATTTAGCTTGTTTTCTAATGTCTTGTTGCCACAAACGGTGCTGCAGTCAGTGTCCTCATACACAAGACTTTGGGCACACTGACATGCATTTTAGACATGAGCTACAAACCATCCCGGTACTGTGAGCTTGTCATCAGTGCCTCACCAAGTCTCCTTCCTTCTTCTCTGGTGCAGATTATGGACGAAGAACTTCATTTCGAGAAGCTGAAAAAGCCTTAAGACGCAATTCACGGACAGCTCCCAGCAAAGTCCAGCGCCGAGGATGGCACCAGGTCTGGAAACTGTGGCCCCAGCCCACGCTTTACAATATAGAGTGTGGGTGGCTATAGGAACAGAAATACAATCAGAGCATTTAAAACCCCCATGAGCCAGGTGCAGTGGCTGCTTTCTGCAATCCCAGCATTTCAGGAGGGTGAGGTGGGAGGATCACTTTGAGCCCAGGAGTTCAAGACAAGCTTAGGCAACAAAGCGAGACTTCATCTCTACTAAAAATAAAAATAAAAAATTAGCCAGGTGTGGTAGCATGTACCTCTAGTCCCAGCTATGCAGGAGCCCAGAAGTTTGAGGCTGCAGTGAGCTACAGTTGCACCACTGTACTCCAGCCTGGGCAACACAGCAAGATCCTGTCTAAGAAAAAAAAAACATCCTGTGGGCAGTAGATGGGTCTGGCTGGGCACGGTAGTGGTGCCCTTTCTGCATGTGGAACTGACCTCTGGAGAGTCCTCTCTGCTGCTGGCCCTCCCCTTTGGATGGAGCCACTCCAGCCCCACTGGGGGGTGTAGAAGGTCAGACTCACAGCCATCATGATGACTATTCATTCAGCTATTCTTTTATTGAGTACCCCCTATGTGGTGTCCACAGTCCTGGATGCCAAGAATACAGTAGGTGTATATGACAGAGCCCCTGCCCTGAGATGTCATTTTGGGTTGCAACTGGTGTGCTAATGTCAAAAGCTTGCATTTCTGAGCATTCACCCCAGGTATCATGCATAGGCTCAGCTCCCATGTAACTCATCTCCTTTGCCCTCCCAGAACTGTAGAGTACATGCCAATATTGTCCCTCTTTATAAGGAGCTGAAGAGACGGAGGTTCAGAAAAGTTCACTGTGCTTTCCAAGGTCAACAGCTAAGAAGTGGCAGAATCAAGAGTCAATCCTAGATCTTTTGCCCCAAGTTCTGTGTTCTTGCTCATATAGTTCTTGATATTTTACCTTGTAGTTACTCATACCTTACCTGGGACTAGCGGGTCCCAGCCCCATCAGATGAAGAATGACGAGGTTCACAAACTTGGAGAGATTTATTTCTCAGAAAGCATGGCAGCCTCCCAGGTATATACTCTGGCAAGTTGGGAAGCACAGCCTCAGGCCAGAAGCCAGAAACCTGCACTTTCAAGTTTGAAGGGACAAGACGGGGGATTTATGCTGAATAGGTGGCCCAATATACATATTCAGTAAGCTGTAGGAGGAGTTATGAATATTTATGAAAGGAGAAATATGCGCATGTGCAGTTGAACTTCCTGACTTCCCTTGGATCCCGTGGTCCAAAAATGGTGGTGTTAGCATGATCTGAAGGTGGAGTTTTTGGCCTCTGATGTCAAAAGGTGAATCGGGACACAGAAACCCTCACTGTGCATCTTCCATAGAAGAGCCTAAAACTACTCCATGGTCGGCGGTACCAGGAAGAAATGCTGGTCAGATGTGTGGTAACCACAGAAGGGAGGGGCAGCAGGCATGCTGTTGGTTAATATTAGCGGTGGAGTCTTTGAAAAGGGCTGTTTTTGTTTTTGTTTTTTTGAGATGGAGCCTTGCTCTGTCATTCAGGCCGGAGTGCAGTGGTGCAGTCTTAGCTCACTGCAACCTCCGACTCCCAGGTTCAAATGATTCTCCTTCTTCAGCCTCCCAAGTAGCTGGGATTACAGGTACCCACCACCATGCCTGGCTAATTTTATATTTTAGTAAAGACAGGGTTTCACTGTGTTGGCCAGGCTGGTCTTGAACTCCTGATCTCAGTGATCCACCCACCTCAGCCTCCCAAAGTGCTGGGATTACAGGCATGAGCCACTGCATCCAGCTGAAAAGGGCTGGATTCTTTTTAACCCATAGGAAAGAAAGCCTCCTGGTGGTTAATGACAGAGGAGGTATAATGAGGCATGTCCCACCTCCCATCCCATCATGGATGGGAACTCAGTTTTAAGGTTTCTCTGGAGTTCCCTTGGCTAAGAAGGGGTTCATTTAGTTGGTTGGGGTCTTGAGATTTTCTTTTTATTTCTCAGCCCTGACTGTACATTTAAATGGCCTAGGGAGGTTTTAAAATACAGATGCTCAGGCCCCAGCCCCAGAGATTCTGACTTGCTGAGGCTTAAGCAGTGTTATTATTTTTTAAATTATTGTTATTTTTTCTTTTTAAAATTTATGTTTTAAAATTAGAGACAGGGTCTCACTATGTTACCCAGGCTAGTCTTGAACTACGGCCTCAAGTGATCCTCCTGCCTTGGCCTCCCAAAGTTCTGAGATTTCAGGCATAAGCCATCAAGCCGGCCTCTTATTTTTAAACTTGTGTTCACCAAGATTGGGAACTACTACCATACAACAATTCACACTCTACTAAATGTACAGGTCTACAGTAAATGCTCTCGTACTCTTTATCAGTCCACCCACAATAACCCAGTAGGTCAGTAAATGTCCTCATTGTGCTACTGAAGAAATCGGGGCCAAGAGAGGTAAGGTGACTTCCTCAGGGTCGCAGAGCTACTAAGGAAGAGGGCAGGCTGGGATTTGAACTCTGGGCCTGTGGTTACAAACCCAGGGGTCTTTCTGCTTCCCCACAGGGGCATCTTCAAGTCTGATTAATTGGGGAAGGGAGTCCCTGCCTGATCTCAGTGCTGAGGAGCAAGGCCTGGAGGACACACAGCCAGGAGGCCTCCTTTTGTCCCCTGCAATGAATATTAATTTGCTGCTAATGAGGCTTTTCTCCACCTCTCACTTAAGACAGTTCTTCTAGTTGTTTTGAGAGCTTTCTATTATCATTATCAGGAGCCTTATTTGTGGCTTAGATTGTGGCTTAATAGCTGGCCCCAGAGTCTGCAATTTAAAAAACTTGGCCTAAGATTAATTAGCATCCTCCCCAGTCTCTCCTTGTGGTCCCACACTTCACAGGGCCTAATCATAGCTAATTTCCTGGTTTCCTGATGCCTTGAGGGCTGTAATTGTCCTTCTACACTGTATCAGTCAGGGGTGAGTCAGCGCCTAACAGCAAAGAACACTCAGGCTATTTTAAGCGGAAAGAAATACGGTGCAGGGAATCGGGGTGTTTACAAAGTCCTTGGGCTAGCGGGAGGAGTGGACTCTGGGCTGGGGCTCTAGGAATAGTGCCTGAAAAGCATGGTCACTTAGCCTGGGCCTGCCAGGAGAGCGGCTGCCTAGGATACCATTGGGAAGGTGGGGGATCGGCATCAGGAAGGCATCACCTTAGCTGCAGTCCAGGAATCAGGGAGTTACTGCCCCAGCTGTTGGCCTCAGAGTGCTCCCACGCCTGCTAGAGCAACATTATGAAGACCCGGCCCCACAGTGTGGCTGGCCAGCCAGGGACATTGTTGAAGAACCCGATGCCTCCAGGACTGTGCTTAGCACTGAAACAGCCAACATCTACCCACCTCCTTTCCTCACCTCACTTCCGCTTTCCCTGGCTCGTGTGAGGCCATCTGATTGGCTCAACCTAAATCACACCCAGAACTCAGGCCAAAATTTAACTGTAATAGGTCCATTGCGCGATGCTGGCAAGTCTATACACGTAGACACCGGGTTTCAGCAGAGAGAGAGGTTTAATTGCAGGGCCGCCAAACGAGGAGATGGGAGGAAACCTCAAATCTGTCTCCCGGAGGAGTTTGGGGCTAGTGTTTTTAGGGTTTTGGAGAGGGCTGACATGTGGAGATCCTTGATTGATAGAAGAGTGCAGGCTCACACCTGTAATCCTAGCACTTTGGGAGGCCGAGGAAGGAGGATCACCTGAGCTCAGGAGTTTAAGACCAGCCTGGGCAACATAGCGAGTCCCATCTCTACTAAAAACAAAAAATAAAAAATTAGCCAGGCATAGTGGCACACACCTCTAATCCCAGCTACTGGGGAGGCTGAGACAGTTAGGATCGCTTGAGGCCAGGAGTTCAAGGGTCCAGTGAGCCATGACCGCACCAGTGCACTCCAGCCTGGGGAACAGAGCAAGACCCTATCTCAAAAAATAAAAATCGAGATTTCTTCTTCCTGGGAGAAAGGAAAAGTCTAGCCCCCATGCTGGGTCATCCTCCTCCCCGCTAGACAGCAGGAGCCTTGTCCAGCTGCTGCCTTCGGACAGGGCATGAGCCTTCCTGTTTGCCAGAGCTTCAGTGGTGAGGCTGAGTGGCAGTTGCGGTTTACTGTCAGATTTAGGTTATGGTTTCTCTTATCGCATGTGTCCATTTCCCACCTGGCTCTTAGGGGCATTTGAATTTGTAGCCCCTGGAGAGTAGAAGGAATAGGCTTTGAACTGCTCACTGGCTGTGTGCCCCAGACCTGGCCGCATAACCTCTCTGAGCTGTGTATGTGTAACCTCTGTGAGCTGTGTGCCCGGAGCTGCCCGCATAACCTCTGTGAGCTGTGTGCCTGGAGCTGGCCGCGTAACCTCTGTGAGCTGTGTGCCCGGCGCTGGCCACGTAACCTCTGTGAGCTGTGTGCCCGGAGCTGGCCATGTAACCACTCTGAGCTCTGTTTTCATCATCAATGAAACCTCCCAGGGCTGCTGGAGGGGAGCCTGTGCAGCATGCGTTACAGGTGGTCCTTCAGCAGGAGCTGCCTGCTGCTTCAGGTGAGAACAGGTGACAGACAAGTCCAGAGGAATGGCTAAGAGCACAGACCCTGGAACCTTCCAGCAGCCCCAGTGCAAAGCTTTAGCTCCGCCTCTTGCCAGCTGCATGGTGGCTAAGTTGCTTAACCCCTCGGTGCCTGCTCTCTGGTTTGTCATGTGGGGTTGGTAATGGTAATTAATGAGGGCAATTAATGAGGATCAGATGGGCCCGTGTTTGGAGAGAGGCTGAAGCAATGCCTGGCACAGGAGAAACAGTCAGTGAATGGTGCTGACTGTTGTTTTAATCAGCGGAGGGGCTGACGGGGAGGGCAGCTCGGCCTGTAGGCCTCAGGCTCTTCACTCTAGTGTGTTCCTTTGCTCACTCATACTTCACTTCATTCATTCCATGCTCATGTATTGAGCACATACTCAGTTTTGGCACTTCCAGGTGCCGGGGTCCAAGCAGTGAGTGAGGCCGGCCCCGCTCTCCTGGAGCTCATGTTGATGGGGAGCGGGTAGGGAGGATGGGGAGGCAAAGAAACAAAGGCAAGCAAGCAAGTCGGGAGACAGTGCAATGAAGGAGGGACAGAGGACAGCAACCTGAGAGAGAAGGTGTTGGGGGAAGCGTTTCTTCAGCGAGGGTGGGCAGCACAGCCTCCCAAGGGGCCCCATCGCAGCCAAGGCCTGAGAATCACCTGGAGCCAGCCCTGGAAAGATCTGTGGCTGGGGGAGGATTTCAGGTGAGGGGGATAGCAAGGGTAGTGGGCTCTGGGCACAGGCTGAAGGGAGGCAGGGCAATCAGGATAGGGTGGCGAAAAGGGTGGGGATGAGGGTGTCAGGACTACAGGTAGGAAGAACCGGTCACGCAGGACCTAGAAGAACACAGGAGGGAGTTTGGATTTTTTTTTTTTTTTTGAGACAGAGTCTCACTCTGTCTCCCAGGCTGGAGTGTAGTGGCATAATCTCGGCTCACTACAACCTCCGCCTCCCAGGTTCAAGCGATTCTGCTGCCTCAGCCTCCCGAGTAGCTGAGACTACAGGCGCGCGCCACCATGCCTGGCTAATTTTTGTATTTTTAGTAGAGACAGAGTTTCACCACGTTGGCCAGGCGGGTCTCGAACTCCTGACCTCGTGATCCGTCCACCTCAGCCTCCTAAAGTGCTGGGATTACAGACATGAGCCACCGCGCCTGACCAGGAGTTTGGATTTCAATCTAAATGTGAGGAATTTCCAAGAGGGTTGAGACAGTAGAGTGCCACGTTTGAGTTCACGCATTGGGTTCATGTGTGCAGAAAGGACCACCCACGGGGCAAGGGGCTGCAGGAGGACCAGGGAGCCTTTGAAGCAGGGCTCTCTCTCTCCACCAACCTTCCACAGCCCCTGCTCCTGGCACCTCTGTTCCCTGTCCCCGAGCTGCCGCTGACTCGTAGCTTCAGCGTTCCCCTGATCCATCATGCCTTCTCCACGCCGTTTTTCACTCGCTCCGTATTCATTAGTTGAAACTTTCCAAGACAGAGACAGTCAGTCTCTCAGCTTATCTCTGTTTCTCTGAACATGGACTGGACTGCCACTGCATAGCCTAGATGAGACACCCCCTCCTGCCACAGTTGGCTATGACTAGAGCCCCTCAGAGACCAGGTCATCTGGTGCAAACCCTGACTGCCCTAGTGCCACCACGTGAGCAGGAACCATGACTCCTGGAGCTTCTCATCAAAGAGGCTGGAGGTAGAACCGTGAATAGACTGGATGTGCCAACTACACTGTTGTTACGGTCATGAGGAATACGGGCTGGATTGGTTCGCCCTGGCTCCAAGAAGTGGACTTAAGTCCAAAGTTTCTCCGTGGGAGAGAGTCCATGGAGACAGAGTCTTGGGTCCATGGGATAGAGAGGAAGATTTCCATCCTAACCCTTTTGGATGGGCTCCTGCCATGCTTAGAGACAGCTGGGGGGTAAGCAGAGTGGTCAAGGCAAGCAAGTCCCCAATGGCCGGTGGCCAGTTCTCAAAAGCCACTTCACCAAGAGAGGGACCACAGTCCTCTCCCAGTCTTGGGGTTTCTCTTGTAGGACATTGCCAACCAGGAGGGATGAGTGGGGCCACGCGGTCACCTGGTGTATTCACATTGGGCATGGCCAGGTCAGCAGGGGACACCGTGGTGGGATACAGTGGTCCCAGTGCACAGTGAGCACCTGCAGTCCCAGCCTTATTCACAGTCCGCCAGCCCCCTTGCCTCCACATTCACCCTCTGTACTCTCCCCCTGTCTGTCTTGCTGGATTTTTTTTTTTTTTTTTGAGACAGGGTCTTGCTCTGTAGCCCACACTGGTCTTGAACTCCCAAGCTCAGTGATCCACCTATCTTGGCCTCCCAAAATGCTGGGATTGCAGGCATGAGCCACTGCGCCCAGCCCTGAAAGTCTCTTGAATCACACACCCCGTTTCTACTGACAAAGCCCAATGCATTCACTGCCTCCAGGAGAACAGGTTTCTCTTCTTACAGTCTCACCCAACAATAAGAAAGCGCATTTGGGTAGAGCTGCCCTGACAGGAGGGGGCTGCCTCAGGTTGCACTGGCCTCCGGATCCCTCGGCTAGAAGGTCACAGAGTCATTCCAACGCTGGCTGCTGGCCAAGAGGCCGACGACGACCTCCACCTGTAAAACCCTTCCCAAGCTCCTCCGATTCCTGGAGTCTTGGAGAGGATCGTGGCGATGGTTGTGTTGGGCTCCCGAGCTGCCGCCTTCCCTATGGAATGGGCTGGTGGTGATATACGGTGTCTTGTTCATACCATCCTTTTCCCCCCACCACTTCTAGGCCTTAGATCTTTCTGCTGCTATCCGTGGATTAAGATTTATGGCTTCCTCAGCCTTGTAATACTTGGGTGGACAGCGGCCTAATCAACAGAGCCGTCGTTTACCAAAATGCTGTCAGATTTGATGAACGTCATCGGCTCTTAGCATTAAATTGCTAGTGAAGGGATTGGCCTTCCAGCAATTTACTGTGGGGTGGGCTTTCCTTAAAGGTCTCTAAAGCAAGTTCAATGCAATTATTAAAGCAGAGGCTTCGCTCTCACTCAGCCACCACATCCTGTGTCCTGTTGTGGCCTAAGCAGCTTCAGCCCCTTCAGAAAAACCCACAAGTGAAAATGGGACGTGTTGGGGGCCCTGTCCCTTGTTATCTTCCTGAGTTCTGAGACCCCTGCAGTGAGGACAACACATGAAACAACCCGTGAAGCATCGGCCTTTCCAGTGATCTTGCACAACACAGACTGCCAGATGGGGAACGCTGCTATTTCTAGAGATCAGACAAATCCGGGCGGGACGAACACATCGAGTCAGGCAGACCTCCCCACCCTAGACCTGCCTGTCAGTATTGTAGAGCTTTCCTACCTCTAGAGGGAGCCATTTGCATACTGCACTCCCGCACAACCACTGGGGTAGCTCCCAGCCTTGCTCTTTTTTCCTCCTTGACAATAAGCTTTAATGCACACCTTTTAGAACACTTTGCGAAGAGGGGTGGCAGATATGAACAGATAACTCTAGGCATGAACTGGGCTGAGTGTGGGCTGGGTATGAAATAAGCTGGCCTAGGGCTGGCAAGAAAGAACATGGATTTGCGGGTATCAGGGCTTTTAAATCCTCCGGCGTGTGATTGATACTACAAGGGTCTGCCCAGGTCTGGGTTCTGCAAGTGGGCAGGAAAGAGCAGCAGCTTTGAAACACCCACTCGGGTACAGCAGCGTGCCAAGTGGGGGAGCCAGCCAGGTGCACAGTCATCATCCCTTGCAAGGGCGTGGAGGTGGGAGGCAGGGAGCCGTGCACGGCCTGGGGGGCTGGGTTGGAACCTGCCAGCCTGGGCTGCTCACTGGAGGTGAGCCTTCCGTGTAGGCAGGGCTGCTTTCAATCTCCTCCCAGTGGTGGCAGAGGAGCCTCCCTGGGGCTGGGGGCGGGGAGAGCAGGCCAGATGGAGGGACTATTTATTCCCCTCTCCAGCACCCACTCAGCATTAGAGACTCTTTCTGGACCACATTAATTTTGTCACATGTTGCTTCATAAACACATTCTCCTATTATATGTGCTGTGTGACCTCCTTGAGGGCAGGGCATTGGGTTTTAATTTTTTTTTTTTTTTTTTTTTTTGTATCTTCCTGTGTTTTCAGAACCTTGTATGCAGTCGGCGCTCAGTAAAAGCTTGCTGATTGAGTACCTTAATGCTGACTGCAAACCTGACAGGGTCCTGACACCTCAGTGAGGTGAGCAGTGGTGCTAAAGGGAAGATGGGAAAACTATATCCCAGCACTTTGGGAGGCCAAGGCAGGTGGATCACCTGAGGTCAGGGGTTCGATACCAGCCTGGCCAATGTGGTGAAACCCTTTCTCTACTAAAAATACAAAATTAGCCAGGCGTGGTGGTGAATGTCTGTAATCCTAGCTACTCGGGAGGCTGAGGCAGGAGAATTGCCTGAACCCGGGAGGAGGAGGTTGCGGTGAGCCGAGATTGTGCCACTGCACTCCAGCCTAGGCACAGAGTGAGACTCCATCCCAAAAACAAAAGAGAGAGAGTCCTGAGCTTTCCTTGAACCTTAGAGCTTTCTCTCATGCATTCAATTCAAATCCAAGGCTAGAAGAGTTGTTCATCCTGATTCTTGGTTATCTAAGTTTAGGCACGTTTGGGTCCAGGAGCTCAAACGATATAACGACCCATTCTTCATCTCTCACCCCCCCGTGCCCCATGTGTTACCAAGACAAGCCACCAGCAGCTGCCCCCTTAGGTCTGCCACCCTGCTACTACATCTCTTCCCCCTACCAGAACCAGTCACCCAATCACCGCGGCCAGGGGAATCGCATACTCTTGATTGGCTAGGCCTGGGTCACATGCTTCATCCACCCCCCAGGGAAGACTCAGTTCCATGTACATCTCTTGGGGCCGGGACAATAAGTGGGGGAGCAAAACACCATCTCAAAAACCAAACACAGGGGAATGTGTGCTGGACACGCAGAAACAATGGCACAAAGCCCTGTAGATCTCCTGATCTCATGCTATTGGAAATTGAATGTGTGCGTGTAAGTTACCTGGGATCTTGCTCAGATTCACATTTGATTCCCAAGGCCAAGGAGGGACCTGGAATTCTGCATTTCTCACAAATTCCCAGGAGAGACCAATGCTGCTGGTCCGTGGACCACACTTACAGTAGCAGGGTGGTCCAGGCCCCCTTTTTCTTGACAAAGGACTAGAAACCCATGGGGAGGCCAGGCCGCACCCCAGGCCCTGGCCAGTGCTGGTGAGTCAGGTGACTCCTCAGGCCTGAGTCCTGTACCCCGTGGTCCCTCCTCCTTGCCTCCTCTCAAGCCATCTCTTCCCAGCTAGAAGGCCTCCTAGTATTTGGATGTTAATTGAGGAGTTTCTGGGGAGGAGGGAGGAGCTTGCTCTCCTGGGAGGTATGGTAGAAAATTCATCTCAATGATAAACTTCAAAGCCTTTACAGCTTCATCCCAGTGGAGACAGGAAGACCTCCAGGAATCTCCGGGCCTGGAAACCCCCAGTGTTGGTTATATGTTCCGTGTAGTGCTTTTCCCTCCACAGGCCCCAGCGCTGAGGCTAACACTTGCGCTTAGAGCAAGTTGACAGGGCCTGGGAGGAAGCTGAGCCATACGTGGAGCTGGAGCCCAGGGCAACATGGGACAGATGGTCAAGAGGTTGAGCAGCTGAGGTGGGGGGGTGGGGGGAGAGGGTGGAAACAGCAGGGGGAACTGGGAGTCCCGAGGGACATCTCCAAGTGACCCACCTCCTATAGGAGGGTGTGGATATGCACTGCTGCACCCGCTTCCTCCTGCTCTCCCAGGGAGAATCCCTAGCTGCTTTTCTTCAGCCCTTTCCACCATCTCTCTAAGATCTTTTCTTCAAATGATCTGTAGCTCAGCCCCTGCCTCCTTTATTGTGTTAGATATGCTCAGGAAATTCTCTTTTTTTCTTTTTGTTTTTGTTTTTTATTTTGAGATGGAGTCTTATTCTGTCACCCAGGCTGGAGTGCCGTGGTGTGATCTCAGGTCGCCGCAGCGTCTGCCTCCTGGGTTCAAGCGATTCTCCTACCTCAGCCTCCCGAGTAGCTGGGATCACAGGCGCGTGCCACCATGCCCGGCTAATTTTTGTATCTTTGGTAGCAACAGGGTTTCTCCATGTTGATCAGGCTAGTCTTGAACTCCTGGCCTCAAGTGATCCGCTTGCCTCAGCCTACCAAAGTGCTGGGATTACAGGCATGAGCCACTGCACCTAGCCTGGGAAATTCTCTAATCCCAGTCCAGAGGCCACTGAAGCCCAGGCTGGACACATTGTTTTTTAACATATATATATATTTTTGTAGAGACGGGATCACACCATGTTGCCCAGGCTGGTCTCAAACTCCTGGCCTCAAGCAGTCCTCCCACCTCGGGCTCCCAAAGAGCTGGGATTAGAGGTGTGAGCCACCACACCCAGCCCAGGTAGAGCACATTTATTCTTTAACGTGCCTGCTGGGGGCAGTGCAGTGTGTTGATGTAGAACAAGGGTTTATCCACAAACTACAGCCCTTGGGCCAAATCTAGCCTCAACCCATATTTATAGATAAAGCGTTACTGGAATATAGCCATGCCTGTTTATTTAGTCATTGCCCGTGGCTGCTTTTGAGCTGCAGTGGGATTGCTGAATATCCTAACAGAGCCCATATAGCTTGCAAAGCCTAAAATACTCTTAGGCCCTTTACAGGAAATGTTGGTCCCTCTTTGGTTTAGAGTCAGGCCTCTGATTAGGCTCTGCAGCTTCCTCACTGTGTGGCCTTGGGCAAGTGGCTTACACTCTTGTGACTCAGTTTCCCCCTTGGTTTGCCTTTAGAATCAAATGAGCGGCCAGACATGGTGGCTCACACCTGTAATCCCAGCACTTTGGGAGGCCAAGGCAGGTGGATCACCTGAGGTCAGGAGTTCGAGACCAGACTGGCCAACTTGGTGAAACCCCATCTCTACTAAAAATATAAAAATTATCTGGGCCCGGTGGCAGACACCTATAGTCCCAGCTATTCAGGAGGCTGAGGCAGGAGAATTGCTTGAACCTGGGAGGCAGAGGTTACAGTGAGTCGAGATCACGCCACTGCACTCCAGCCTGGGTGACAGAGCGAGACACTGTCTCAAAAAAAAAAACAAAAAAGCTAAATGAGCAAATGCACCTAAGTGCTTGGAGTGGCACCCAGGGACATGGCACGTAGTGTGAAAGCACTGATGGGGGAGTGGCCATGTGACCAAACTGTTAGAGTCCTGCATGTCAGTCAGACTCTGACATCACTTTCTTCATCATCTAGATAATCCTTATGTTACTAAACATGCAGGGAATTGAATATTGTAGCGGGGGAAAGTTTCTAACTCCAGGGCTTCAAGGGAAGTGCATGCCCTAATTACCACCACCACTGTCACCGCCCCCCCCCCTTTTTTTTTGCTGCTTCAAGAACCAGTTCTAGGAAATTGCTTTTTCTAGGGCAATTCCTCCCCCAGTTCATCCTCCAGAGACGTAATCCTTTTTTTTTTTTTTTTTTTTTTTTTTTTAAGCAGAGTCTCACTCTGTTGCCCAGGCTGGAGTGCAGTGGCACGATCTTGGCTCATTGCAACCTCCACCTGCCAGGTTCAAGCAATTCTCCTGCCTTAGCCTCCTGAGTAGCTGGGATTACAGGCGCCCACCACCACACCTGGCTAATTTTTGTATTTTTGGTAGAGACAGGATTTCACCATGTTGGCCAGGCTGATCTCGAACTCCTGACCTCAAGTGAACTGCCTGCCTCAGCCTCCTAAAGTGCTAGGATTACAGGCGTGAGCCACTGTGCCCGGCCCCTAATTACCCTTGAGTACCCCTTATGTGAGTCTTAGAGGTCATGCACATTCTGTGTGTCCTGTTCTGTCTCTCAGTAACAGGGCCAGGACAGGTAAGGTAAGGTAAGCAAGACCCCTGGGGCAGAATATTAAAGGAGGCCTCATGCTGGGATTTGTGCATGAGCAGGTTAGTGCCTGAGAGTGAGGCTCCCTTACACATCACACCCTGGGTGCCTTGTTCCCCTGAAGCCAGCCCCAGCCCTACTTACTGAGTCCAACACAGGCAGCTTTATCTCCAGCCTCGGAGCAGGTGGCAGTTTCTCTGGTTCACTGCCAGAGGACATGGTTGGCTTGCTTTTGGGAGCTTTGCCGAATGAAACATACACCTGAGAGGGAGTCTGGTGACCTGTGCAGAGTAGATGCCATGTAAATAGGTACAGCCCCGCGGCACTGTGTGCCGAAGCCCCAGCCGAGGGCTCACCTGCGTCACTCCGTGTCATCTTTGCGGCAGCTCTCTGATGAAGATTCATGAGTGCCGTTTTAACACATTTGGAAACCGGTGCTCAGGGAAGCTGGGTGACTTGCTCAAGGTCACACAGGGCATAAGAAAGCACAGGAGCCACAGTAACAGAAATGCAAAAGTGACAAGTGCCCGGAGTGGGTTAGCAAGTGGGAGAGAGTTGAGCTGCTTGCAGCAGAAGCTGTGTTGCTGCAGCTTAGAGACCGCGGCTGCTGTTTCCTCGCTTGCGAATAAGGAATTTGGAGGCAGGCTGGTGGCATGGGTGGGTGAGGCCACCAGGAACCCAGTTCCTCTGTTTCGTGGGGCCATCTTTGGTGTGTGGCTTTCTTCCTCATTCTCACAAGATGGCTGCTGTGTTCCCAAACATCCCATCCACATTCCAGTCAGGAGGAAGGGCAGAAGGGTAAGGCAAAAGTCCCGTCCGCACTGAGTCTCTCCTGATTACCCGGAAAACAGAGTTTTCTCTGAAGCTCCACCTTCTAGATTTCTAACCACTGGCATTGCCACACTTGGATCTCCTGGCCAACCCTGGCTGCAAGGGCCCCCAGCAATGTGACCATCTTAGTAAGGCACATGGCCACCTCAGTAGAGTCAGGCAGAGAACAGGTATTGGGTAGGCAGAGAGCATTGTCTCCAAAGCTAGGTAGGGTTTGGATGCATGGAGAAGATTTGAGAGAATGGCATTCAGATTGGGAGAACAGCATGAGCAAAGGCACAGAGGTGGGAGAATTTAGGGTACAGGGGGAGGGCCAAGACTGTCACAAATAACTTTAATCCTCTTCATGTTGGTTTACGCAAGAAAGAGAATGTTTCAGTGGGGCTCGCTTCAGGTATGGCTGGATCCAGGGGTTCTAAAACCCATCAGGACTCTGCTTCAGCCTCTCAGCTCTCTTTGCTCTCTCTGTTAGGGACAGAATGGTCCCCAGCAGCTCCTGGCAGATTTCCCTGTCGCTTTGCATCCTGCAAGAAGAGAGCACCTCTTTCTCACAGCTCTAACAGGAATCCAGGGCTGTTCTCATTGGCTGCCTTAGCTTCCATCCCTGAACTGGCTGGCCATAGTGTATTGTGAGGGCAGGATGGGTGGATTGGCTAGGCCTGTCTCAAATCCCCACCATGGGGCCACATGTGGACTGAGGGTTGGGAGGAAAATGGGTCCCAGAGGAAAACAAGGGAGGTGTTTCCCGAAGGACCCAGCGTGGATGCTCGCAGCCCCAGAAGCCCTTTTGCTTAGCCTGATTATCAGTTGTGTGGTTGTCTGTGCGGCAATCAGAGTAGGAAGGTGGGCTGTGGCCACGTCGTAGGGAACCTTGTGTGCCAGGTATGTCAGTTAAGGTACAGGTTGGGCTGTCAGCAGGGAGACACAAATAACAGTGGCTTGAACAGCACGGAAGCTGTTGTCTCTGACACAACACTGCTTAGATAGGAGCACTCCCCCTTGTTCCACGAGGTCACCGAGGAACCCCTGTTACTCTGACATCCTCCAGATGTTGCTTTCCTCCCCCCAGCACCAGTCAGCTCACTCCCACCTCCCCATTCCAGCTGGCAGGAGAAGCTGCAGGGCCTCCGAGGCTGGCCCCCAGCCCTTTGAGGACACACCTGGAAGATGCAATGCACACCCCTCCCTCCCATCCATGGCTCGTGAGTCAGAACATGTTCACGTGCTTCCTCCTAGCTACAGGGGAGGCTGGGACTCCATGTGCACATCTGGAAACTCCAGGCACTAAAAGAAGGGGAAAGTGGACACTGGGGGGGAATCTGCCACACCAAGCCAATGAGTTCCCTTCCCAAAGAGTGATCTGAGGAATGCTAGAAGAAAGAGACGCCCCAGTCCAGAGTGTCTGCGGTCCAGAAAGTTTGAGAAATGTTCCATTCTGTTTCATTTTAGGATGTCCTCAGTGTGTGTGGATAGGCCAGGGTTTCCCAAACAAGTCTGATCACAAAGCCCCCCACCTTTCTTTTATTTAAAGACGGGGTCTGACATTATCGCCCAGGCTAGAGTGCAGTAGTGAGATCTTGGCTCGCTGCAGTCTTGAAGTACTGGGCTCAAGCGATTCTCCCACCTCAGCCTCCCCGAGTAGCTGGGACAGCAGGCATACACCACCACACCTGGCTAATTTTTAAATTTTTTCGTAGAGATGGGGGTCTCACCATGTTGCCTAGGCTGGACTCCAACTCCTGGCCTCAAGTGGTCCTCCTGCCTTGGCCTTCCAAAATGCTGAGATTACAGATGTGAGCCACCATGCCTTGACCACAAAGCCCTTTTTGAGAAGTTTAGCACCTACTAACAGCCTGCTAATAAAGAATTTCCAACTAGCCAGGCATAGTGGCTCACGCCTGTAATCTCAGCACTTTGGGAGGCCGAGTTGGGCAGATCACTTGAGGCCAGGAGTACAAGACCAAGCCTGGCCAACGTAGCAAAACCCCCTCTCTACTAAAAACAAAAAAACTCACCACATGGTGGCAGGTGCTTGTAGTCCCAGCTACTTGGGAGGCTGAGGCAGGAGAATTCCTTGAATCCAGGAGGTGGAGGTTGCAAGGAGCGGAGATCGTACCATTGCACTCCAGCCTGGGCAACAGAGTGAGATCCTGTCTCAAAAAAAAAAGAAAAATAATTTCTAACCAAAAAGTTACTTTTAAAAATTTTCCTGCACATATTTGGCAGCAGGAAGCAGTGGACTCTTGAGCGAGGTGGTGTGGTCCATCTATTGCTGGCCTGGACGAGATGGAGGCTTGTGGCCCCAGCTCGTGATGACTCCACTGCTCTTGCAGGCAGGCACACCACCCATGGCACCTAAGCCTGTGGATCCCGGCCGCACCTCTCCGGTGCCAGTCCCTGCCCTGCAGAGGAATAAAGACCTCACTCCACCTTATCTGAAATGCTCTGAATTTTTTGTACAGAAATCTGTGCAGATCAGAACAGAAGCTGGCCCGCGGCTCCACATCGAACCTCCTGTGGACTATTCTGAAGACTTTGAGCTATGTGGGGATGTGACTGTCCGGCCAGACAGCACTTCTGAGGATCGTCCGCAGGTAGGGATGGCCTTGGCCTTGAGCTCGGGGCACCTGAAGGACAATGAGGTTCAGTGCTGCAGTGGCCCCTGGGGCACTTTCTGACGGTTATTTATTCTGTCCTTCACTCGCCGCTGTGTGCCTTCACTGTTGTGTTCATTTCATACACTTTGCTGAGCAGACCTTGGGCTGGGAGGTCAGCATTCAGAGGCACCCAGTGTCCAGGGGTCTGTGAGGCCGGGGTCTGACCCTAAGGGTCACCAGCCCACAGTCCCTGTACACCGAGAGAATGCAGAGAGGTTGGGGCAGAGCATGGCGAGGACAGAGGAGGGAGAGGATCCCAGAAGGTTTCCCAGAGGGAGTGACATTTTTCCTGGCTCCTAAAAGCTGAGTAGGGGTTTGAGGGGCAAGTCGGTGAGGGCAGGGAGGAAGGGCTGATACTCAGCCTATCTGCATGTCTTGACATGCACTGGTAAATGTTTTGAATACCACCCCCAGGGCAGCAGGAGCCACATGTTTAAAAATCTAGAGGCCTGTGCAGCTTTAGCTTGGAGTCCATGTCAGTTTAGCAGCTTACAAGGTTGACAACAGGACATTTTACTTCCCTTCCTCAGATTTCCATTTCATTCCTGAAATCCTCTGGGCTGTAAAAGTATATCCCAGTCCTTCCTTCCAAAAACGTTTGTTAAACATCTCTCACTGAGCATCAGGCTCTGTCTCAGGCACCAGAGATTCAGAAATGAACAAAATTGAAGAGGTACTTATATTTTTTAATTATTATTATTATTATTTTGAGATGGAGTCTCCCCTTTATTGCCCAGGCTGGAGTGCAGTGGCACAATCTCAGCTCACTGCAAGCTTCACCTCCTGGATTCAAGCGTTTCTCCTGCCACAGCCTCCCATGGAGCTGGGACTATAGATGCGCACCACCACGCCCTGCTAGTTTTTGTATTTTTAGTACAGACGGTGTTTCATCATATTGGCCAGGCTGGTCTTGAACTCCTGACCTCGTGATGCAACCCCAAAGTGCTGGGATTATACACATGAGCCAGTGCACCTGGCCATTTTTTAATTATTATTTTTAAAGACACCTAGGCTGGAGTGCATTGGCACAATCATAGCTCACTGCTGCTTTGAACTCCCGGGCTCAAGTCATCCTCTCACCCCCTAGCTTCCTGAGTAGCTGGGATTACAGGCACGGGCCACACCCAGAGAGGTGCCTGTTCTTAAGCAACTTATATTCCAAAGGGGAGACAGACAACGAAGAAGAAAGCAAGAAATAAACAGTGAGATCATTTTAGGTATCCATACGTTCTCCGAAGAAAGCAGAGGTGAAAGATGGGACAGTAAGATGGTGTGGGAGAGAAGGCAGTGTTAGCCAGGATAGTGAGAAGGAAGGTCTCTTTCCAGCATGACATTTCAGTTGAAACCTGATGGACTGGGAGTGGCTTGGGGCCAGGCACTGTGGCTCATGCCTGTAATCTCAGCAGTTTGGGAGGCCGAGGTGGGCGGATCACCTGAGGTCAGGAGTTCAAGACCAGCCTGGCCAACATGCCGAAACCCCATCTCTACTTATAATTCAAAAAAATCCCAGCTACTCGGGAGGCTGAAGCAGGAGAATTGCTTGAACCCGGGAGGCAGAGGTTGCAGTGAGCCGAGATTGCGCCATTGCACTCCAGCCCAGGTGACAGAGCAGCACTGTGTCTAAAAAAAAAAAAAAAGAGTGTCTTCACAAGGAGCAATGAGAAAGGCATTCCATACAGAGGAAGCAGGAAGTGCAATGGCATGAGGCCAGGCTTGTTTAAGGAGCAGGATGCAGGCACAGTGTGAACAAGGTGGATATAGAATGAAGGAAGATTAGGTGCACTGGGGCAGAACAGGCCTGGGCCAGGGTGGAGGTAGGAGTGGTTGGTTGGGGTTTACTCCAAGGGTATTATTTTTATAAGTAGAATGAGTAAATCATCTCCGTAGTTATGTAGAAGCAAAATTACCAAGAGGTGGTAGGTCAGAGGCAGGTTGCTAAGCCAGACCCTGCCCCGTTTGCCAGGGCAGCGTTTGTTTAACTGTGGACCCAGCTGCAGATTCAGTGGTGTCACCACAAAGGCAGAGTCGTGCTTCTGCATGTCGCTTTTGTGAAATGAGAAAGACTCTGACAGGAGATGAGAATGCTGTCCGGGAAATGTCCCTCTGATTTCAGTCGCATGCTTGTACTTCCTTATTTGCTGATAAAGGAAAGACAGGTAAAGATCAAGGATCACTTTGTTTCACATCCTGGTTGCAAAAAACCTGGAGAATATGTTGGAAATTTTTGTTTCCTTAAAACAGAACACAAATGTCATTTTCTAGGGAATGACCCAACGACTTTGTTTCTCTGCCTAGTCCATTAAAGTGGAGTTAAACAGTAGGCAAAATTGTGGACTTTATTACCTTTAAAACTCAACTCCCAGACAACACACAGACAATTTGCTTTTGTACCAAACAGCCCCCTGCTCAGGATCAGTCTCTGCAAAACAGCCATCCATTTCTCTTAATTGGGAGGCTGGTTTTTAGTGAAGCGCGATCTGTTACAGTCCCAGCCCCAGATATGTGTGTGCTCTTCAAGCAAGAGGCCATGGTAGTTTGCCTTTGATCAAGCATTGGGCACTTCTCATGAAATTAACATACAACCCTTCCTTTGCGACCTCCAAGCTCCCTGCAACTCGAGACAGCAGCACTAAGTCCCATCAGCATTCTTTTGTGCATGTGCTCCGCATAGGCATGGCTGCTGCTCCACCAGCACTTAATTTTCTCCACTCTGAGTGCTTGATTATATGTCTCTCTTTCCTTTTTTTCTCCCCATCTTGAAGGGGCACTCCATAAGGCTTCACAGTCAGTTTCCCCTTGGAGTTATTTTCTTGCAAAGTGAAAGAGTGAAATGGCAATGCCAGTTTTCGGCAAAGGCAGAAGCCTTAAGAGATGCAATCTGAACGGGGAAAGAAAAAAAGGCACGTGGCTAAATATACTCAGCCACCTCACACTGTTTGCCAGCGCAGCCTGAAATGGAGCAAAAGGAAATGCATGTCCACATATGTACTTTTCATCTGACCTTCAATGTTGAAACACACCAGCCTCTCGTCTTCAATCACATCCTCCGTGAACTTCAATTTCGTGGCTTCTCTGAGTTCACAGACCGGCTTGCTGCAGACATGTTCTGTTAGCCTCCACCCCGTTGACTTGTACATTGCTTTTAAAAGATGTGAATTACTGACATATTCATTCATTCATTCATTTATTAATTCATTTAGAGACAGAATCTCGCTGTGTTACCCAGGCTGGAGTGCAGTGGCATGATCTCGGCTCACTGCAACCTCCACCTTCCAGGTTCAAGTGATCCTCCTGTCTCAGCCTCCTGAGTAGCTGGGACTACAGGTGCCCACCCACCACCATGCCCGGCTAATTTTTATGTTTTTAGTAGAGATGGGGTTTCACCATGTTGGCCAGGATGATCTTGATCTCCTGACCTTATGATCCGCCCACCTCAGCCTCTCCAAGTGCTAGGATTACAGGTGTGAGCCACTACGCCCAACCCACTAGCTGACATTTAAGAATCAGGAGGAGAGTCTATGTAAAAATCTGAACTTGGGGCTTCTTGGAAAAATTGATAGATTTGGGGGTCCACATTTTTTTTTTTTGAGCCAGTCTCACTCTTTCATGCTTGCTTGAGTGCAGTGGTGTGATCTCAGCTCACTGTAACCTCTGCCACCTCCCGGGTTCAACTGATTCTCCTGCCTCAGCTTCCCAAGTAGCTGGAATTACAGGCGTGTGCCACCACAGCCAGCTAATTTTTGTATATTTAGTAGAGATGGGGTTTTGCTATGTTGGCCAGGCTGGTCTCGAACTCCTGACCTCAGGTGATTTGCCCGCCTCGCCCTCCCAAAGTGCTGGGATTACAGGTGTAAGCCACCTTGCCCAGGCATGGGGTCCACGTTTTTATACACCAACAGTGACTAGAGCTGAGGAACAGCTGTCCCTTTACTTAGGTGTGTGTGCTCCAGTGTGCCACCATCCCAGGTACCATTCCAGACACTGAGGATAAGGCAGAAGGTAAGTATACCATGTGTCAGGAGATGACAGGGCTGATAAGAAAAATAAAACAGAAAGGGGATAAAGATAGTTAGGGGCTGCTATTTTATATGGAGGGTGCAGGGGCTTCCCTTTGATGAGGTGATACTTAAGTAGAGGTGAGGTCAGAGAGGCAGCCACGGGTCAGATTGCAGGAGGCTTGAGGGCAGCAGTAAAGACAAGGGATTCTCTTAGGTTTAAGGGGAAGCCATCATGGGATTTGAGCTGTTTTACATCTCTGGTGAAAGGAAGACACCTCTTTCCAGAGAGTTCCACCGAAGTGCCAAGTCTTAATCATGGTTGGCTTTCCTGGGGACATGGTTCTGCGCTGCAGTGAATGATATGTTTCTCTGGCTGGGCGCAGTGGTTCACGCCTGTAATGGCAGCACTTTGGGAGGGGAGGCGGATTGCTTGAGGTCAAGGGTTCGAGACCAGCTTGACCAACATGGTAAAACCCCATCTCTACTAAAAATAAAAAAATTAGCCAGCCGTGGTGGCACACACATGTAATTTCAGCTACTTGGGAGGCTGAGGCAGGAGAATTGCTTGAACCCAGGAGGCAGAAGTTGCAGTGAGTCAAGATCAAGCCATTGCACTCTAGCCTGGGCGACAGAGCGAGACTCCAACTTAAAAAAAAGAAAAAAAAAAGATATTGTCTCCATTGATGTACCAGGAATGAAACAACGTGTACATTTAAAAAAATTGTGATACTTATTTTCCTGATAATAGATGATTGATACAAAAAAATTCAAATGACAAGACTACTGTGAGTCAATATTATGCCACTGAACTCCAGCCTGGGTGACAGAGCAAGACCCTGTCTCTTAAAAAAAGAAAAAAATCAAATGATATAAAGAAAACAAAAGTCCTTTCATAATCCCACTGCCCCAGAGAGAATTACTGTGAGTAGATGGGTACACGACCAACTGGACTAAAAATGGCATATTTCATTATATCCAAGAAGCTGTCACTGACCCAGAATATCCCAGACCCATCTCATTCCCAGTGAGTGGTATCTCCCAAGTTTAGTTACCTCTGAGGTCCCTGAGAGCATGATAGGTGGCAGGAAGACTGGGTCACCCTGACGCCTTCTGGAATGCCTTCTGAGCGTTCTCTCCGTTGGGTGGACGGTGGCATGGGGTGAGTTGGGTATTTTCCCACAATAACAGTTCAGTGTCTTAAAGTCATTGTTACTATTGACATTTATAAGCAACTAAAGGGCACCATCCTTGGCCAGCCCACCTCAACCCCACCCCCAGCCCAGCTCCGCAGCCAATCCCTTCCGTCTTCCTTCCTTCATTCTGCCGATGAGACTTAAGGCAGTTCCAGTGCTTGAGGTTACCACAAAAACGACCTCTGAGTAGGTGCCTTTTAAACATTGTTAATGGTTATTTTAACATAAATAGGATTATACTTTTCATGCTATTCGATTATCCCACCTTTTTTTTGTTTGTTTGTTTGTTTTGAGACAGAGTCTCAAATCACAATCACAGCTTACTACAACCTCTACTTCCTGGGCTAAAGCGATTATTCTGCCTCAGCCTCCCAAATAGCTGAGACAACAGGCACTCACCACCACATCCAGCTAATTGTTGGGGTTTTCTTGGTAGAGATGGGGTCTCCTATCCCACTGTGTTGCCCTGGCTGGTCTTGAACTCTTAGACTCAAGCAGCCCTCCCACCTTGGCCTCCCAAAGTTCCAGGTGTTACAGGGCTAAGCCACCATGCCCAGCCCCTTTATTTATTTATTATTTATTTATTTTTGAGACAGAATCTTGCTCTGTCACCCAGGTTGGAGTGCAGTGGTGAGATCTTGGCTCACTGCAACCTCCGCATCCTGGGTTCAAGCGATTCTCCTGCCTCAGCCTCCCATGTAGCTGGGACTACAGGCATGTGCCACCATGCCCAGCTAATTTTTGTATTTTTAGTAGAGATGGGATTTTGCCATGTTGGCCAGGCTGGTCTCGAACTCCTCACCTCAGGTGATCCACCTGCCTCAGCCTCCCAAAGTGCTAGGATTACAGGCGTGAGCCACTGCACCGAGCCTCCCATTGTTTAAAAAACCCAACAACATACCATAGCCGTCTTCTACACTGGTACTCACTCAACTGCCATACAGCTCCGTGGCTCAGAGCCCTGTTTTAGGAGTTGGTGGCCTGAGTTTCAATCCTGGTCCGTTGACTGGCTGTGTGCCAGCAATAGTGTTGATATAGCAGGGGTGAGAGTGATCAGATCCACTTCAGGGGCAAGGGTGATTTAGTGAGGAGAGAGATGGGAGGCAGGGAGACCAACCGAAGGGCAAGGCCCCAGCGTGTATTCGGGGAAAGGAAGTTGCTCTTACCCTGCCCAGTCCTCTGCGCTTGTCCCTAGGATACCACATCTCCCACCAGCACTGAGCCCTGTGGTTTTAACTCCTCCTTTCTGAATGCCTGTGGACATTCTGACCCTTTAAGCAGTGCAGACAAAGAAAGGATTCTCTTAACTATTCAGGATGTAATGGTAAGATCAGTTTTCAGCATCCTAACCCTGAAGAGCTGGGGATCTTTTCCATAGCCAAGCAGCTGTGCCATAAGATGGGCTCCATGAGAGTCTAGGAAAACCACAGGGCGGGTGTGGTGGCTCATGCCTGTGATCCCAGTGCTCTGGGAGACTGAGGTGGGAGGATGCCTTGAGCTCAGGAGTTAGAGACCAGTCTAACATAGCAAGAACTTGTCTCAGTGGCATGTACCTGCAGTCCCAGCTACTTGAGAAGCTGAGACCGGAGGATCACTTGAGTCTAGGAATTCAAGGTTACAGTGAGCCGTGATTGTGCTACTACACGCATGCTTGGGCAACAGAGAAAGAACCTGTCTCAAAACAGACATGCAAACAAAAACCTCTGGGCTACCCCTAGAATGGATGCATATATATATATATATATATATATATATATATTTTTTTTTTTTTTTTAAAGAGATAGAGTATTGCCATGTCTCCCATACGGTGGTGCAATTATGGCTCACTGCAGCTTTGAACTCCTGGGCTCAAGTGATCCTCCCACCTCAGCCTCTCAAGTAGCTGGGTTACAGGTACATGCCACCATGCCCAGCTAATTTTTAATTTTTTTTTTTTGAGACAGAGTCTTGCATTTGTCACCTGGGCTGGTGTGCAGTGGTGCGATCTCCTCTCGCTTCAGCCTCTTCCTCCCGGGTTCAAGTGATTCTCCTGCCTCAGCCTCCCAAGTAGCTGGGATTACAGGCATGCACCATCATGCCCAGCTAATTTTT
Organism: Ateles fusciceps; assembly: GCA_036589455.1. Taxonomy (NCBI): domain Eukaryota; kingdom Metazoa; phylum Chordata; class Mammalia; order Primates; family Atelidae; genus Ateles; species Ateles fusciceps. The sequence goes on from JAZHEH010003064.1 coordinate 2,424,908, forward strand.
TGTATTTTTAGTAGAGACGAGGTTTCACTATGTTGGCCAGGCTGGTCTCAAACTCCTAATCTCGTGATTCACCCTCCTCTGCCTCCCAAAATGCTGGGATTACAGGCATGAGCCACCTTGCTTGGCCAATTTTAAATTTTTTTTTTTTTTTTGAGATACAAGATCTTGCTTTATTGCCCAGGCTGATCTTAAACTCCTGGCCTCAAGTGATTCTCCTGCCTCTACCTCCCAAAGTGTGGGATTACAGGCGTGAGCCGCCCGCGCCTGGCCAGAAGATGTAAAACAATACACGAGAGATTTGACTTAATGATGTTATTTTTAAATGATAATAAGAGCTCACATTAAATGAGCACTTACTGAGTGCCAAGCACTATGGTGAGCATGTAACATCCAGCACCACGTTAACCCTGTGAGTTAAGTTCTAGGGATTTTCATTCCCATGTTATGGTTTGAGGAAACTGAAGAATAAAGAAATAATGTTGCTTGCCCAGGCCTCAGGGAAGCCCCTGCTGGAACCCCAGGCTCATGACTCCTTGTTCCTCAGAATTCGCAGTCACAGGTGGGGAATTGCACTCACCTGGTTTTGTCCAGAGTGTGCCACAGTCTATTGTGAGTATTATTGATGTTCTGCCTGAAACTGAGATGTTCAGAGATGACCATCCATCAGTTACGCTTCATAATGTTTTAAACAACGATAGAGAGAAACTCTCCTTAGCCAAATATCTCCTCAGTGAATCCATAACTGAAAATGGGGATGAAACATGTTTTTCAAAAGCGAAATCCAATGAGGAAACAGCCAGACAGCCAGGCGCGGTGGCTCACGCCTGTAAATCCTAGCACTTTGGGAGGCTGAGGCGGGCGGATCACCTGAGGTCACGAGTTCAAGAGGAAACAACCAGACAAACCCAAATTGAGGGGGACGGTCTACAAAACAACTGGCCTGGAGTCTTCAAAAATGTCAGTGGCAGCCGGGGTGCAATAGCGGATACCTATCATCCCAGCACTTTGGGAGGCCAAGGTGGGAGGAATGCTTGAAGCCAGGAGTTCCAGACCAGCCTGGGCAACATAGGGAGACTCCATCTCTACAAAAAATTAGCTGGGTATGGTGGCACATGCCTGTAGTCCCAGCTACTTGGGAGGCTAAGGTGGGAGGATCACTTAAGCCCGGGAGGTGGAGGCTGCAGTGAGCTATGATCATGCCACTGTACTCCAGCCTGGGCGACAGAGTGACAACCTGTCTCCAAAAACAAAACAAACAAAAAAAAACGTCAGTAGCATGAGAGACAAAGGGTGCTGTTTCAGATTAAAGGATAGTAAAGAAATAAAACAGTACTGCAGTGTGATGAGATCTTGGGGTGTGAGGGAGAGGAATTGCTACATATAAGGAGAGTTTTGGAAAATGAACAAAATTTGAAATGAACTATATTATATTAGATAATAATTGTATTGATGTTAAGTTATCTGGCCAGGCGCAGTGGCTCATGCCTGTAATGTAATCCCAGCACTTTGGGAGGTCGGAGTTCGATACCAGCCTGACCAACATGGAGAAACCCTGTCTCTACTAAAAATACAAAAAAATTAGCTGGGCATGGTGACGCATGCCTGTAATCCCAGCTACTCGGGAGACTGAGGCAGGAGAATTGCTTCAACCCAGGAGGCAGAGGTTGCGGTAAGCCAAGATGGCGCCATTGCACTCCAGCCTGGGCAACAAGAGCGAAAGTCCGTCTCAAAAAAAAAAAAATCATCTGAGTTTGATAATTACATTGTGGCCATGTAAGAGAATGTCCTTGTTCTCTGGAGACACACGGTAAAGTGTACAGGCATGAAGGGCTGTGCATAAATGGGTCAGGATGAAGAATGTGTGTGTACATATTGAGAAAAAGAAAGTGGGAGGGGAGAGAAGGAGAGAAATGTGTTAAAATGTTAACAACTGGTGAATATATGTGAAGGATATTTGGGTGTTCATTATACTAGCATGATAAGTTTTCTGTAGGTTTTACATGTTTTCAAAATAGAAAAAGCTAGCACATTAAAGAGGAGAGGAGCTGCTTCAGTAGAACTAAGCATCACCAAGAGAAGAAATAGAGAAAAATGACTGGGCGCGGTGGCTCACGCCTGTCATCCCAGCACTTTGGGAGGATGAGGCGGGTGGATCACCGAGGTCTGGAGTTCAAGACCAGCCTGACCAACACAGCAAAACCCTGTCTCTACTAAAAATACAAAAATTAGCCAGGCATGGTGGTGGGCACCTGTAATGCCAGCTACTCAGGAGGCTGAGGCAGGAGAATCACTTGAACCCGGGAGGTGGAGGTTGCAGTGAGCTGAGATGGTGCCATCTCATTCGGCCTGGGCCAAAAAACAAAACAAGAAAAAAGAAGAAGAAATAGAAAAAAGTAAAAAAGGGTAACTGGTTAAAAAAAAAAAAAGTGAAAAGAAAAAACAGCATAGTAGGATTGTATCAATGCAGTCTCCCGATTGTGATGTTATGGTATAATTAAGGCGGGTATTACCATTGGGGAAGCTGGGTGAAGGGTACATGGGCTCTCTCTCTATATTGTTCCTTACAAATGACATGGGAAATTTTTAACTAGCTCAACATAAGGAGTAAAAAGTAAATAAAAACACCAATACCCAAGTCTTAGCACTCAGAGGATCTGATTGTGAGTCTGGATTAGCCATCGTTCCCTTTGTTAAGGTCCTTATGTGACTATAATTTGTCGCAATGTTTGAGAACTGTAGTTGCAAGGAAAAGCTAGAACTGCAGTTCTCAAAGTTGGCTGTGTACGAGAATCGCTGAGGCTATTTGTTTAAGATGCATATTTAGGTCTGAACTTTTCAGCTAATAGAATTTGTATATAGGAGGTAGCACATTTTTAACAAAAGAACTCCCAGTGATTCCAAACCAGAGGCCTGAGCTCACCTCCAATGGAAGGAGCATCTTTTAAGATACTTTGGGCTTTACGACTTAGATTTGAGGATCGTAAAGAGGGACATTTAAAAAAATCAAAATTAAAAGCTCTCTACATCGTACAAAATTAAGATGACCAACCAGTGAAAAAGCAACAAAAATACAGAGTGTTGCCAAGGTCAGGAAGGTACAGGATGGAAGGTTGGGTCTGCCCTTCTCTTTAAAACCGTATTCTGCACTTTTGGAAACCTGGTGGGGGAGACGATGTCACTTAAAAAAATAACATGCAAGATACAGAAGCAGAATAGCTCCTGAAAGTACCTCCTGTACTATACATCAACTGGTTTTTGTTGTTGTTATTGTTTGTGTGTTTGTTTTTTCAGAGTCTTGCTCTGTCACCCAGGCTGGAGTGCAATGGTATGATCTCGGCTCACTGCAATCTCCACTTCCCAGGTTCAAGGGATTCTCGTGCCTTAGCCTTCTGAGTAGCTGGGATTACAGGCATGTGCCAGCACACCTGGCTAATTATCTTTTTGTATTTTTAGCAGAGACAGGGTTTCATCATGTTGGCCAGACTGGTCTCGAACTCCTAACCTCAGGTGAGCCACCTGCCGTGGCCTCCCAAACTGCTGGGATTACAGGTGCGAGCCACCACGCCCGGCCTGTGGCTCAATTTGTATCCAAAATATTGACCATTAATATCAAGAAAAGACTGAATTCTGTTCAGCATACTGTTTTAAGAAGACAGGGAGGTATTCATATATTTTCAAAGTATTTACATAACAGAATATTTAGGTTTTTTACTATGTAAAGGGGCACATTTGGCTGGGCTCAGTGGCTTATGCCTGTAATCCTGATGCTTGGGAGGCCGAGGCAGGAGGATCACTTGAGGCCAGGAGTTGCAGACTAGCCTAGGCTATATAGTGAGACCTCTTCTCTATAAAAAATTACAATTAGTTGGGCATGCTAATGTACACCTCTGGTCCCAACTGCTCGGGAGGCTGAGGTGGGAGGATTGCATGAGCCCAGGAGTTTGAGGCTGCACTAAGCCATTATCTCACCACTACACTCCAGCCTGGGGGTGGGAACAAGACCCTGTCTGTACAAAAAAAAAAAAAAAAAAAAAGTGAATTTTAGATAAAAAGAAAATTAATTTTGCATTGTTTTTATATCAAGACAGTACTATATTATGAAAATAAATATGTACCCATCCTATTTGGTTTTTCTCACTTTGGTTACATTTCAAAATGTGGCTCAAACTTGAGAAAAAACAATGCAGAGAAAATAGAGGCATGTAGGAGAGGCTTTCTGATTAGGTATGACTTGAAAAAATATGCTAAAATACAGGATAAGGATAGAAATACACCGAGGAATGGGAGGAGTGTGGCCAAATCGAGGGCTCAGATTCGTGACTAGAAGGGCCAGGCTCAGCTCACAGACGTGTGCTGTTGGCCAGCTTGGTGGTGCGCCATGGTTAGCATTGTTGCTGTTTGACTTTGACTTAGAAAAGTTTTCTTCTGAGCATGCGCCCCGGTTTGGCCTGGCCTCCACTCTCTATTGTGCGACACTGTGGTTTATTTGATAGTTTATATTACATTACACCTCCTGAGGGTGTCAGAGTTTGCGAGTCTTGTTTTAGGGAGGAAGACCAAGTGACAGATTCCGCAAGCCTGCAAAGGTGGCTTGGGTTTTTCCATAAACTCTTTGTGGGACCTTGGCTAAGTCACATTCCTCTGAAGCCTCCATTTCCTTCTTTAACAAGAAGGGGTAAATTAAATGTCTCTTGCGCCTGCCAGCTCTGAAATTGTAAATCCTAGGTGGAGTTTATAAGAAAATCCTGTTCCCATATTACAAAATCCATGGATTGGCCAGCAGTGGCTCACGCCTGTAATCCTAGCACTTTGGAAGGCCAAGGCAGGCAGATCACTTGAGGCCAGGAGTTCAAGACCAGCCTGGCCTACATGGCGAAACCCCGTGTCTACTAAAAATACAAAAATTAGTCAGGTGTGGTGGCGCATGCCTGTAATCCCAGCTACTCAGGAGGCTGAGGCAGGAGAATTGCTTGAACCTGGGAAGTGGAGATTGCAGTGAGCTGAGATGGTACCACTGCACTTCAGCCTGGGTGACAGAGTGAGACTCCATCTCAAAAAAACAAAACAAAAACACAACAACGACAAATCCATGGATGGGAGTAGAGGATACGTAATAGTTTGTGGAGCTCTGGCTCATATCAGTGCTTTTTTTTTTTTAGAGAGGGAGTCTTGCTTTATTGCCCAGGCTAAGAATGCAGTGGCTATTCTCAGGCGTGATCATAGTGCATTACAACTTCAAACTCCTGGCCTCAAGCCATCCCCCAGTAGCTGAGACTATAGGTACACACCACCACATTCAGCTATTGCTATATAGATCTTCGCCAAGTTTGGTATGTAGGGCCTCAAACACCTTCCCCCATCCCAGATCTAAGCTTCATGATAGCAGACATGTGCTCTATCTCACCGCCTGTGGTGTCTCTGGTCCCTAGAAAAGTGCCTGGCATAGAGTCAGTTTGCAAATAAATCTTGGTTGAGCAAGTGGATTGAATGATTGAATTGAGGAGTGAGTGGTATAGCTGTTGATTAGGCACCCTGGCCCGCCCACACAAGGGACTTCAGTCATCACGTCACTGAGTTATGATTACAGTGGCAATGTTTTCCAAACTGTGAATCAGGACACACAATCTGACAATTTTGCGTTGCTTGGGGTAGAGAAGAGTCAGTTTGAGAAATGTAGTTTGAATCTTGAAATATTGAGATTTCTGGCACATGCTCTTAATGTAAGAGAATATTTTAAATTACATGAGCGAGGCAGGTAGGTCATTCGGGGCATGCAGGGAATGGTGAGGATGGTAGCAGGCAATTACGGTGGAGTGTCATCCTGTAGAAATATGGGCCTAGTGGTTTCAGGCTTTCCAGGTTTAACAAAAGCCAGATATTTATCTGGGTTTCTTTCTTTCTTTCTTTCTTTCTTTTTCTTTCTTTCTTCTTTCTTTTTCTTTCTCTCTCTCTGTTTCTTTCTTTCCTTCTCTCTCTCTCTCTCCCTTTCTCTCTTTCTTTCTCTTTCTCTCTTTTTCTTTCTTTCTTTCTGTCTCTCTTTTTTTTTTTTTGAGATGGAGTTTCACTCTTGTTGCCCAGGCTGGAGTGCAATGGCACAATCTTGTGTCACTGCAACCTCCACTTCCTGGGTTCAAGTGATTCTCCTGCCTCAGCCTCCTAAGTAGCTGACATTACAGGTGCCTGCCACCATGCCCAGCTAATTTTTGTATTTTTAGTAGAGACAGGGTTTCACCATGTTGACCAGGCTGGTCTAGAACTCCTGACCTCAGGTGATCTGCCCGTGCTGGGATTACAGACATGAGCCACTGCACCCAGCCTGGGTTTCTTTATGTTTGATTTCTCCCAATTTTTTTTATGTTGGCAACTAATTTACTGTTTGTCTTTCAGGCAGGGTCTTGTCCTGTCTCCCAGGCTGGAGTACAGTGGTGTGATTGTAGTTCACTGCAGCCTCGACCTCCTGAGCTGAAGCTGTCCTATGCCTCAGCCTCCTAGGTAGCTGAGATTACAGGCACAAGCCACTATGCCTGTAGAAATGGGGTCTCACTATGTTGCCCATGCTGGTCTTGAACTCCTGAGCTCAAGCAATCCTCCCGTGTAGGCCTCCTAAAGCGTTGGGATTACAGGCATGAGCCATCATGCCCAGCCTAATTCACAATTTCCTGTGGAACAAACAAGATATCTGCTGGCCAGATGAGGCCTTTAGACTACCAACTTGCAACTTTCGTTGTAGATAATGAAAGCTTTGTCCGTTCCTAGTAAGACAGGAGGAAGAGGTCTTTCTCCTTGACAGTGGCTCTTGACCTAGCCTGTCTGTTACCCAGAAACATCAAAGGCCCCCAGGGATGACCAGCTAGACAGCTCAGACCAAAAGACAACTGGCTTATGGCATTAGGAAGGGCCCTGGGCAGGTGGGTCAGACAGCACAGGGCCAGCATAGCAGGAATAATTTGGCGATGAGCATGAATGATGCGAAATGATGCTGAATAAGCAGTAAATGCCCATGAATTGCAGGTCCAGAAGTAAGTGATGTGGTGATCCCGTCCCTCAGTAGGGTGTTCCTGCAAATGAAGGTACCGGATGAATTGAACTTAATGAAGCCTATTTTTCAGTCTCAATGAAAATAAAGAATAACTTCTGAATCAATATTAAAATAAATAGCTTTAATATCTTGCATTTATAGCCTACTTAGAATTTCTGAGGTATGATGTGAAACCATTTTTACATTATTTCGTATCATTTTTCTAACACCTAATATGTGGGTGCATTCTCATTTAAAAAGATTCAAACGGCTCAGAAGTAAATTGAGTATAATATGAAAAGCTGTCTATATCTACCCAGCCAAACCATCTTCAGCTATTGCTTTTATTGAACAAGTATACTTTATTTATGTAGTCATCCATTCATTCGTTTACTGATTTGTTATTTTCATTTCAGCTTATTTCTGCTTTTATCTTAATTCCTCTCTTAAACTTTTGTGGTTTAATTTATCACATTAGTTCTCCCTGATCTCCACCACTCTAACCTGACTTAAGTTAAATGTTTTATTTATTTTTTCTTTTCTTTCTCTCTCTTTCTTTTTTTTTTTTAAGGTAGAGATGAGGTCTTATCATGTTGCCCAGGCTGGTCTCAAACTCCTAGGCTCAAGTAATCCTCCTTGGCCTCCCAGAGTGCTAGGATTACAGGTGTGAGCCACTGCACGTAGTCCATTTAATTTTCATACTATTTTCTAATCAATTAAACTATACATTTAGGCTGTAAATTTTCCTCTGAATATTGCTTTCTGTTTATTCCACAAAGTTTACCATGTATTACTATGTGATACTTTCATTGTCATTTATATATTTATTTATTTGTTTAGAAACGAAGTCTCACTCTGTCACCCAGCCTGGAGTGCAAGGTAACGAGTCTCACTTGGCTCACTGCAACCTCCGCCTCCTGGGTTCAAGTGATTCTTGTGCCTCAGCCTCCCGAGTAGCTGGGATTACAGGCATATGCCACCACGCCTGCTAATTTTTTTGTATTTTTAGTAGAGACAGGGTTTCACCATCTTGGCCAGGCTAGTCTCGAACTCCTGATTCAGGTAATCCACCCACCTTGGCCTCCTAAAGTGCTGGAATTACAGACGTGGGCCACCATGCCCAGCCATTTATTTTTAATTGGCTTATTACTTTAGGGTTTTTTTTTTTTCTCCTATATATTTGTTTCTTTATTTAAGACAGGGTCCTGCTCTGTCACCCAGACTGGAGTGCAAGGCATGATCACAGATCACTGCAGCCTCAACCTTCTGGGGTCAAGTGATTCTCCTGCCTCAGCGTCACAAGTAGCTGGGACTACAGGTATGCACCACCATGCCTGGCTAATGTTTTAATTTTTTTGTAGAGACAGGGACTTGCTATGTTGCCCAGACTGGTCTTGAGCTCCTGGCCTCAAGCAATCCGCTCCCACCTTGCCCTCCCACAGTGCTGGGATTACAGGCTGGAGCCACCACGCCCAGCCTTTCTTCTTTATTTAGGAGAGTTTTTCTAAACATTTTAAGCAAATGTTTTTTGTTTACCTAGTTTTGTTTTTTTGCTGTTGTTTTGTGTTAGTTTCTGATTTGGCCACATTATGATTAAAAATGGCCTAAAAATAAAGATGGTTTAATTTTGGGGTTTTGAAAGTTTCTAAGATTTTTTGTTTGTGGCCTACCAGATGATTTTTATAAATGTTCTTTGATATTTTAAAAGAATAATCATTCTCTTTTTGGTACAAAGTTCTCAATGTATCTGTTAAATCACACACGGTTAGTTGTAATAATTAACTTGGTGACTCTCAAAGTATGGTCCCAGACTACCTATATTAGAATCACCTGGGCTGCTTATTAAAGCTGTGAATTCTCACACCACACCCATAGATATAGAATTGGATCTGGAGGAGGCATGAAGTGCTAAGAGCCTGCATTTTTAATAAGCTTCCCTGGAAACTTATGCTCATCAGCAAACCACTACTGTGTTCTCTACCTACTTTGTGTCTGCTGGATCTGGTTGATTTCTGTGGACTTGTCAATTTCCCCTGCATTTGTTTTTGCTTTATATAATGCAGATATCTGTTATTCTACGCATATAGAGTCAAAATGTTTTTTGAGAGAGTGTACCTTTCATCGATATGAGTATGTTGGTCTCAAAATCTTTGTCCCATTGAAAATGCTAAGTGGGCCTTTTCAGCAAACATTTCTGGGCCATAAAAACTTCCACAGAGGAGCAGTGTGTGCATGTGTAGGTGAGTCCAGCATCAAGATGAGTGAGGGGGAATCCTGAGGCAACCTTGGGGGGGCTGCCTTTAGGGCTGCAGCCCCTCCCCAGCTGAGTAAGGGGCAGCAGAGAGGCTCAACTGGAGGCTGAAGCCAAGGGCATCTACAAGCTTGTGTCTTTCTTTAGCACTGGAAATGTTTCATTTATTATTACTACTGTTAGTATCTTTCTCTCTCTCTCTTTTTTTTTTTTGAGACAGGGGTGTCACTCTGTCGCCCAGGTTGGAGTGCAGTGGCGCGATCACGATTGATCTCCGCTCACTGCAACCTCTGCCTCCCAGGTTCAAGTGATTCTCTTGCCTCAGCCTCCCAAGTAGCTGGGATTACACGCCCAGCTAATTTATTGTATTTTTAGTAGAGATGGGGTTTCACCATGTTGGCCAGGCTGGTCTCCAACTCCTGACCTCAAACGATCTACCCTCCTCGGCCCACCAAAGTGCTAGGATTATAGTCGTGAACCACTGCACCCAGCCTGCTTCCCCCTCGGCACTCATTCTCTCTCCTGCCACCCTGGGAAGAGGTGCTTTCCGCCATGATTGGAAGTTACCTGCGGCCTCCCCAGCCACGGGGAACTGTGAGTCAATTAAACTTCTTTTCTTTATGAATTACCCAGTCTCGGCTGGGCACGGTGGTTCATGTCTGTAATTCCAGCCCTTTAGGAGGCTGAGGCGGGTGGATCACCTGAGGTCAGGAGTTTGAGACCAGTCTGGACAATATGGTGAAACCCTGTCTCTACTAAAAAAATTAACAATGAAAAATAAAGAAATAAATAACCCAGTCTCAGGTATTTCTTCATAGCAATGTGAGAACAGATTGATGAACCATGTATGTAGGTTCTTCTGTTTTGCTTTGTTTTGAGACGGAGTCTCGCTCTGTCGCCCAGGCTGGAGTGCAATGGCAAGATCTCGCCTCACCGCAACCTCTGCTGACCGGGTTCAAGCGATTCTCCTGCCTCAGCCTCCCAAGTAGCTGGGACTACAAGCGTGTACTACCATGCGTGGCTAATTTTTGTATTTTTAGCAGAGGCAGGGTTTCACCATGTTGGCCAGGCTGGTCTTGAACTCCTGGCCTCCGGTGATCTACCCGCCTCAGCCTCCCAAAGTGCTGGGATTACAGGCGTGAGGCCACCATGCCTGGCCCACCATGTATGTTTTAATCTGCAGTTTAGATCAAGAACTGCAGTTTCCTTTAGTTCTTTATGGATGTGATCTCTCCCATCTATGTATCAGGAATTTCTGAAATTTGCTAGTCAGCCAGTGGCATTCCTTGATATTTGGTCTCTATCCTGCTATCCCTATCCAATCTCCTATCTACTGATTGCTCCGCCAGGGTGATGCTGAGGGGTTTGGCTGGCGGCCTCCAAGCCAGGAAAGTATTCCGCCGTCTCCCAGGCCCATCTACTTCCTGAGTTCATTTTCTTTTCTATCACTCTCTTCCCCAAGACAGAAATTGTTTTGGTTTTTCTCCAGTGATGCTCTTTACAGGCTGAACTCCAGGATACTTTATACACTTAGCTTTGAATGAAAATTCATGAAAGAAAATCAAAGGTTGAATCGGGGCAGTAAGAAGGTATCAGAAAACTATGAATATTGCCCAGGTATTTAAAACACATGTATAATTCAAATTGTCCTAGCCTTAGTTCTATCAGAATTGATGTAGGGGAATGAGAATTTTTTTGTTTTGTTTTGCTTTTTTTTTAGACAGAGTCTTACTCTGTCACCCAGGCTGGAGTGCAGTATGCAATCTTGGCTCACTGCAACCTCCGCCTCCCGGGTTCAAGTGATTCTCCTGCCTCAGCCTCCTGAGTAGCTGGAATTATAGGCATCCCACCACCACACCCAACTAATTTTTATATTTTTAGTCGAGATGGGGTTTCACCATGTTGGCCAGGCTGGTCTTGAACTCTTGACCTCAAGTGATCTGCTTGCCTTGGCCTCCCAGAGTGCTGGGATTACAGGCGTGAGCCACTGCGGCTGGCCAGCTGGGAACAGATTTTCAAAATATGCAGAGTTAGGCCAGCCACGGTGTTTAATGTCTGTAATCCCAGTACTTTGGGAAGCTGAGGTGGGAGGATCACTTGAGGCCTGGAGCTCAAGACCAGTTTAGGCAACATAACGAGACCCTGTCTCGACAAAGACCTTACAAAACTAGCCAAGTGCGGTGTAGTCCCGGATCTGTAGTCCCAGCTATTCAGGAGGCTGAGGTGGGAGGATCACTTGAGGCCAGGAGTTAGTGAGCTACGATTGTGCCATTGCACTCCAGCCTGGGAAACAAAGCAAGACCCTGTGTGTTGAAAAACAAACAGAAAACTCAGAGTTGACCCTAAACTTAGGGCACAAGGCACTTTATTCTGGGCGTGGACTGGCAAGCCCTAAATTTGGGTTTTTGGCACTCATTACTCTGGTAATCTGTTATGGATTACATAAGAGTTAGCAGATTGTAGATTCCATAAATCTGCCTTGTTCATCACTCCATCCTTAGCACTTAGCAGTCAGACCTGCTTATGGGGAACACGTATATTCAACAAAAGATATTCGTTGCCATGTGTGGTGGCTCACGTCTGTAATCCCAGTACCTTTGGAGGCCGAGGCAGGAGGATCGCTTGAGTCCAGCAATTTGATACTAGCCTGGGCAACATGGCAAGACCCCATCTCTACAAAAAAATACAAAAATCAGTGGAGCATGATGGTGCACACCTGTAGTCCCAGCTACTCAAGAAGTGGGAGAATGTTTGAACCCAGGAGGTCGAGGTTGCAGTGAGCCATGATCATGCCACTGCACTCCAGCCTGGATGACAGAATGGACACCCTCTCTCAAAAAAAAAAAAAAAAAAAAAAAAAAACTTACTGAATAAATGGATGAATGAGAAAAAAGAACAAATTAATCAGCTAACTCTTCAGTGCTAAGTAAAAAGCCTTCATGGTCCAGGCAGATTAATAATATGAATGTGTAAAATGCCTCATATAATGCAAGAGAACTCAGTGGGAATTATCACAACTAGCAGTGCATGCCGGACTAAAGACATTCAGTCCTGGTTTTACAAAACTGCCAAACAAATGACAAACATTATTGGGGTTCTGGGGGGTAGGGGGTTAGTTGGGGAGGTCTGGCCTTTCTGGCTGCAGGTTAGTGACCTCTGCCCCCGAGACTGCTGCTAGCTCTTGAGGACTGTCTTAAAGTTTCCACTGTGGCCTCATGGTCTAATCATCCAAGCTTCTAATAGGCAGATTCAGTAGCATCTGAGAAATAATAAAAGACGCCATCAGCACAATTTGGAATTTTCTGTAAAAACTAGAACCCTATTAAAGCAATCATAGAACACTCTTGGCTGTTAATTTCATTTTGTCCCCTCATCAGCCTTCTTTTTTTTTTTTTTTGGTGAGATAATCAGGGCACATTTTCCCATAGCAAAGGTGAGGTCTTGAAGCTCACAATTCATCTGGGAACACAGGGCAAACTGCGTCAGGCCCAGAACTTAGAACCCAGTTCGTTCCCCTTTGTAAGTAGAGTTAGAAGTTTTTGCATCAACTGAACGCAAATCAATTACTTTAATTAAGCTAAGCCCTTCCTTAATGCTTCATCCACTCACACTTAACACATGCACGAACACGTTTAGTGGCCTCAGGCAGCTTTGTGTCTAAAACTCTTACGGGCAGGTTTCATCAGTTTTATGCAAGTCAGTGGACAGTCACTGTGCAGCAGACTTTCATCCCGCTTTAGAGGCCAGTTGCTTCCAAGTTGGTACCAGGCAGGGAATAAACATGGTCACATGGTTGAGTCTGGACTTTGGAGTCTGATATGATTTGGCTGTGTCCCCACCCAAATCTCATCTTGAATTGTAACTCCCACAGTTCCCATGTGTCATGGGAGGAACCAGGTGGGAGGTGATTGAATTATGGGGTGAGTCTTTTCTGCCCTGTTCTTGTGATAGTGAATGAATCTCAGGAGATCTGATGGTTTTTGTTTCCTTTTGTTTTTGAGACTGAGTCTCACTCTGTTGCCCCCCAGGCTAGATGTAATGGCCGGCTCTGGGTTTATCGCAACCTCCGCCTTCCAGGTTCAAGCGATTCTCTGGCCTCAGCCTCCCAAGTTGCTGGGATTACAGGTGTGAGGCACCATACCTGGCTAATTTTTGTATTTTTAGTAGAGACAGGGTTTCACCATGTTGGTCAGGCTAGTCTCGAACTTCTGACCTCGTGATCCACCCACCTCGGCCTCCCAGAGTGCTGGGATTACAGGCATGAGCCACCGCTTCCAGCCTATCTGATGGTTTTTAATATGGGAGTTTCGCTGCCCAAGCTCTCCCTCTTTGCCTGCCGCCATTCATGTAAGATGTGACTTGCTCCTTCTTGTCTTCTGCCATGATTGTGAGGCCTCCCCAGCTCTGTTAAACTGTAAGTCCATTAAACCTCTTTTCTTCCCAGTCCTAGGTAAGTCTGTATCAGCAGCATGAAAACGGACTAATACAGAGCCAGCTATATAATACGAATACAGAAGGTCATTCCTCCGTACCCTGGCTTTGTCATTACTGGCCATGTGACCTTGAACATGTACTGTGTCCTCCAAGCCTGGAAGATGAGGAGACCTACCACACTGGCGTGTTAGGTTGAAATGAAATAAGGTGGCTGGGTGTGGTGGTTCATGCCTACAATCCCAGCACTTCGGGAATCTGAGGCAGGAGGATTGCTTGAGCCCAGGAGTTTGAGACCAGCCTGGGCAACATAGTAAGACCTCATCTCTACAAAAAAATAAAAAGTTAGCCAGTTGTGGTGATCTGCACCTGTAATCCTTGCTGCTCTAGAGGCTGAGATGGGAGGATCCCTTGAACCCAGGAGGTGGAGGTTGCAGTGAGCCAAAGTGGTGCTACTATACTCCAGCCTGGGTGACAGAGCAAGACCCTGCCTCACAAAAGAAAAAGAAATGAGATAAGGTGTATAGATAAGTGAGCTTAGTGCCTGATAATGTAACAGAAGCTTAGCAATTCGTAGCTATTGTCTTTGATGTTATAGTTACCGATACTATTATTGCAAAAACTTCATGTTTGATGGTCGCCTGATGTCAGTCTTTTCCTAGGTAGGCAGAACGAGGAAGCTCAGGCATAGAAGGCATAATTCCCTGACCGCTAAACCCCTGCTGCATTTTAGTCAGTGGTTCTTCTGGCAACTACCTTTAAGTCTTTATGTCAGCATCTGTCCCCTCCGCCTCCTCCCTGGATCCCCCAGTGAGGAGACCCATTTGTGTGCAGTCCCTGTCATCCGCACCCCCACCTGCCGTGTTAGCAGCCTGGCCTCCATGCAGAAGGCTTTCTGTTGAAAGGGCTTGAACTTAGCATTTTAAACACTGAACACTGAAATCAAATATAACAAGGTTCTGAAGCAAAGCTCTAAAGTGTGTTTTCTTCAGAGGAATTTCTGGATGATGGCTTGAAAGCACCTGGTAGATCCCACAGCATGGTATCTCTTTGAAGTACGGGCAGATGGGCTTTCAAAGCAACCAACCCCAATCCCAGTTCCTAATCTTTCCAGATGGAAAGGTTCTGAACGGCTTTCTCCAGGGAATGTTGCTCCTTAGTTTGTCTCCCCCTCTGCCCCTGGGACAGATGGTTTAGATCACGTGAGCCTTATCAGGGCCTAGGTTCATCCAGTGTGAGCAAACCCATTTGTTTCCTTTGCGAAGAAGCTGACAGCCACTCAGAATCTATAGGCTGCTCTTTTATATATATTTTCTTCGGGGAGAGGGATTTTTTTGTTGTTGTTTTATTTTTTATTTTTTTAAAAATAGAGTTGGGGGGGTCTCACTTTGTTGCCCAGGCTGGCCTCAGATTCCTGAGCTCAAGCCATCCTCCTGCCTCAGCTTCCCTAAGTGCCGAGATTATAGGCATGAGCCACTACACCTGGCCTGTATGTATTTTGCAAATACAGTCATGGCATTTAAATTTCTATTAATTTAAAAGAAGAAAAAGAAACCAAATTGAAACAGGAGGAATTAATGAAATTCAAATTTCTTTATCACAGGAAATATTATTTCTTAAAATAGCCATCAGTTTAATACATTATGAAATAAGAGGTTAGAGTTGCCACTTTAAAAAAAAAACTCTGTTTCCATTTGAGATGCATTTGGGTTGACTTTCTGGTGTGGAAAATGAGGCCACCCGCATTGCCTGCCCTCTGCTGATTTCTGTTAGCTAAGCTAAGGGCTTAGGTTTATAGCATCGCATTCTGTCCATCTCCCTAATGTGCATACACGCCTAGTATTTATTCAATCTCTAAGTGGCTACGGCGCTTACCATTAGACCTTTGATCACAGCTTCTCCACGCCTGCATCCTCATTTTGATTTCCTCTTCGTTGGTCTAGATTCTGTCACCTGGGTGATATTTTCCGAGAAGAGCTCATGAATGCCGTCTGTATCCCCTGGGTTTCTGGCTGTTTGAGATGGATGGTCTGTTACTTTTCAAGTCTGGACCTCTTGGCTGGATACTTTATTGTCGCGTTAGACAGATGCTGCTCCGTTGTCTTCCAGCACCGAGTGCTGCTGTTTGTCACTGGCTTTTGGGAGCCAAACGTGTTCCAGGGATAGAGATGATTTTTTTCAGGCAGCTGGCTGTCCAGGGTCCTCCACTCCACCATTCCCCACCATTCCTCTAGGGAATTTATTTATTTGCAAGAGGAGGGACAAGATTTAAACATAAATGTAAATATATCATTTTTTTCCTAATTACAACACTGGATGCATGCTAATACTAAATAATTTTTTTTATTATACTCTAAGTTCTGGAGTAGATGTGCAGAACATGTAGGTTTGTTACACCTGGTATACACGCGCCATTTTTTAAAAACAAGAAAAAGGGAGTGGAGCGGCCGCCGGAGATGCCTGACGCTTTGGTTTGAGGAGCGGTCAGTGACGCGATGGTGTGAGCAAGGGATCGCTTACACCTGAGACGGACTACAGAACAGCACGTACCAGAGGTGGAGGTCCAAATCAGACGCAGAAGGACTGCCTCACTGAGCAACCAAGAGTGTCAGTTGTACCCAAGGCGTTCTCAGCAGCAGCACGTACCTGTGGTGGATTTCCAGGCTGAACTGAGGCAGGCATTCTTAGCTGAGACACCAAGAGGTGGTTAAAGCCATATTGGAATAGCGAGGAGTCTGATTCCAAGCAAAAACCAGGCTCCATCTGCTCTTTGAAGCTTCTGCCCAGCTTGCATTGTTTCTAGGAGAACCTGCGTCATACCTTTATCTAGGGCCTTCCCCTAGGTCTTCAGAAGCATCAGCGGTTAACTGTGGACATGACATAACAGCAATCATGACTGTGGGCAACAGTAGCAAGATGCTGCAGCACATTGACTGTAGAATGAGATGCAACCTACAAGATGGCCGAATCTTCATTGGCACCTTGAAGGCTTTTGACAAGCATATGAATTTGATCCTCTGTGATTGTGATGAGTTCAGAAAGATCAAGCCAAAGAATGCGAAGCAACCAGAGCGTGAATAAAGCGGGTTTGGGGTCTGGTGTTGCTACGTGGGGAGAGCTTGGTATCCGTGACTGTGGAGGGCCAGCCCCCAAAGATACGGGCATTGCTCGGGTACCACTTGCTGGAGCTGCAGGAGGCCCTGGGGTTGGTAGGGCAGCTGGTAGAGGAGAACCAGCTGGTGTGCCAATTCCCCAGGCCCCTGCTGGATTAGCAGGCCCTGTCTGAGGAGTTGGGAGACCATCCCAGCAGGTAATGACTCCACAGGGAAGAGGCACTGTAGCAGCTGCTGCTGTTGCTGCGACTGCCAGCATTGCTGGAGCCCCAACACAGTACCCACCAGGACGGGGGACTCCACCCCCACCTGTCGGCAGAGCAACCCCACCTCCAGGCATTATGGCTCCTCCACCTGGTATGAGACCACCCACGGGCCCACTAATTGGGCTTCCCCCCTGCTCGAGGGGACGCCAATAGGTATGCCCCCCTCTGGGAATGAGACCCACTCCACCAGGCATTAGAGGTCCACCTCCCCCAGGAATGCGTCCACCAAGACCCTAGCTAGCATACTGTTGATCCATTTCAGTCTCTCTCCCCCTGCAATGCGTCTTCTGAAATTGTAGAGTGTTTGTGAGCTTTTGTCCCCTTGTTCTGCATTAATAATAGCTAATAATAAATGCATAGAGCAATAAAAAAAAAAGTCCTCGAAAGGCTCTCAGACAAATCATTGTTAATAGTTGGGTGCCAGTTGGGCACGGTGGCTCACGCCTGTAATCTAAGCACTTTGGGAGGCCGAGGCAGGTGGATCACCTGAGTTCGAGATCAGCCTGGCCAACATGGCAAAACCCCATCTCTACTAAAAACACAAAAAATTAGCCAGGCGTGGTGGCGGGCACCTGTAATCCCAGCTACTCAGGAGGCTGAGGCAGGAGAATGACTTGAACCCAGGAGGCAGAGGTTGCAGTGAGCTGGGATGGTGCCATTGCACTCCAGCCTGGGTGACAGAGCAAGACTCCATCTCAAAAAAAAAAAAAAAAAAAAGGTTGGTTGCCTATTTTTCTAGACTTTTTGTATGCATATATGCCTACCTACATGCATAGAAATTAACAGTTATTTTAAAAATTGAGTTTGTGTTATAGGTACATTTTTCAACATGCTTCTTCTTACTTAAATGTTTATCTCGATATCTGCCCCAGGAAGTGCAGAAGTAGAGCTACTCTTTCTTTGTAAGCGCTGCCTGGGGCCAAGTGGACACCTGCTCTTTTAGGTATTTAATCCATCTTTCCTTAATGACCATGTGGACCACTCTCTGTTATAAAGGGTGCCTCAACAATCCTTGTGTACTTAGGACTGAAGGATAAATTTTTAGAAGAGCTGTGTCAGAGGGTATGCATATGATTTAATTCTAATTAGTCATTTCTGTTATCTCTGCCTCGGAATAGATGCCGAGGCCTCCTCCCTGTCCTACCTCCGCTGCCAACTTCCTCTTTCACTTGCAACCACAGCGAAGCTGGTAGCCCTGTTTCCACCCTTGTCCTGCCTCCTAAAATCCACTTGGTATCCAAGAGCCATAGAGATCTTTTAAGATCAGAAATCAGGCCAGGGGCAGTGGCTTACGCCGGTAATCTTAGCACTTTGGAAGGGCGAGGCAGGCGGATCACCTGAAGTCAGCAGTTTGAGACCAGTCTGGCCAACATGGTAAAACCCCATTTCTATTAAAAATATAAAAATTAGCCTGACCTGGTGGCAGGCACCTGTAATCCCGTCTACTTGAGAAGCTGAGACAGGAGAATTGCTTGAATTCGGGAGGCGGAGGTAGCAGTAAGCCGAGATCGAGCCACTGCACTCTAGCCTGGGGGACAAGGACAAAACTCCGTCTCAAAAAAATAAATTAATAAAAGCAGAAATCAGATAACATTGTGTCTGCTTAGCACCCTTCAGGAGCTTCTCATGGTTCGTAGAACAAAATCCACACTCTTCCGTGAGGCCCACAAAGCCCCGTCCCACGTGACCGCTGCCTCCCTCCAGGAAGCACATGCCCTCCAGCTGTTCCTGCCTCCTGGCCTTTGCCTCTGCCGTCCCTACCCACAGACAGCCTTGTGCCCCAGACACTACTGGGCGGCTCTTCATCACTCAGCCTTCCCTGACCACCGTTCATCAGGACTTCCTCAGCCCTGTCGTGTCATTCAGACAAGGGCTTTCTTCACAATCCCGGCCACATCTGAAATGCCCTTGTATATATTTCTTGATGTATTGCCTGCCTGTCTCTTCCCGCCCCACACTGTATGCTACTATAAGGCCAGAGGTCTGCCATCTCACTCCCCACTGCTACCTCTGCCCTTAGCACAGTACCTAAGCCCATGTGTGTGCATGAAGCCTTAATGAATGGTAGATGCCTTATTGTCCTCCCCATTGGCAGGGCCATGACAGAAGCAAGAGAATCTGTGTTATGTGTGGGTAACCTAGAAGGAGCAAGGAGGAGTGGCAGAGTGCAGAAGTCACAGCTCTGCCACTTAATCACTGTGAGTTCAACCAGCATAAAGGCTGGTTACAGTTCCTCAAATTTCGGGGGATCCCCACAATTTAATCACTCAAAATGTGGTGTTGCATCTTAGTGAAGGGCATGAAGAAGCCAGAGGAAGTCTGCTTAGCTGATCATGAGTTCAAGGTTCCTAATGCCCCATCCAAATACTTCCTGGAACTGGCCATGTCTGGTGGCTGCACTCTGCCTTGAACATCAGTGGGGACGATTCTGGGCCCTGGGACTGAGATTTCCTGGACAGTGACAGCAGTCTCCCAGCTAGGAATGTGATCCACAGTGACTGGGCAAAAATAGGGGCTGCAGAGAGAGGGGCATGCCCATTGTTTTTTCACCCAGGCTCGCCCCCACCCCGGCAGAACAGAGCCTACGTTGACCTCCTTTGAGAATGGGAGTTGGACCAAGCGTAAGAGCCGATAGGCTATCTTGTTTTAACTGAATTCATGTTACCCCAGCGTTTTACTCTACCTATCTGTCTTACATGGTTCTTCTGAGGATCAAAAGAGAGAAAGGGTTGAAAATGTTTTATAGAGTATAGAGCATTATTCTACTGTAAAGGATTACTAGTTTTACAGCTGCTGAAATTGCTGTTGAACAGCAGGTCACCTAGGAACTCATGTTTTCCTGGGGAGGAGCAGTGAATCTATTGCCCCTCCAATTGCCCACCACTCTCAGACTTTGAAGACAGAGGCCATGACCTCAGTCTGGTTTGCATGAAGGCTGCGTGAACCATCTCAATACACTCAATTAGGAGGCCTGGCGTTAACTTTTTAAACGCCAGCAGTGAACCCGTGCTTGCTTTAATCATTTCTCAACCTTGACATTTTGGCCAGAGCATTCTTTGCTGTGGGGCTGTCTCAGGCATTCTGTTATGTTTAGCAGCATCCCTGGTGTCCATGTAATCGATGCCAGTAGGACATCTGTGCCCCAGTTGTGATAAAAAATATCTCAAGTCATTGCCAGATGTCCCCTGGAGTTGGGTGGTGGGACAAGATTATTCCCAGTTCAGACCTCTGCTTTAAAGCAATTCTGCAAGGTAGGGATTTGTTAATCTATTTTTATGGATGTCAAAATGCAGCTCAGAGGAGGTAAGTAACTTGCTAAGGGTCCTGTCACCAATGTCACCTCCAAGGTGTGAGGGCACTCTGCATCTGCGCACAGCCACCACCCAGTCATCAATGGATTCTATTCAGTCATTCAGAAAGTATTGGTTGAGCACCTACTATGTGCCAGGTAGTGTTCTAGTTGCCCAGTAAACATCATTGGTATCTGGGTGTGGTAGCTCATACCTGTAGTCTCAGCTATTCAGGAGACTGAGGCAGGAGGCTTGCTTGAGCCCAGGAGGTCAAGGCTGTAGTGAGCTGTGATCACACCACTGCACTCCAGCCTGGGCAACAGAGATAATTAATTTTAATAAGTATGTATCACCAGTACTTGGTATCAAGGGATGGAAGGGGGAGAACTCTAAAAAGAGACAGCTGTATTTATTTCCTATTTGCTGCCATAACAACTTGCCACAAGCTTGGTGGCTTAGTCCTGGAGGTCAGAAATTCAAAATCGGTTTTGCTGGTCTAAAATCAAGGCGTTGGCAGTTCTGCATTCTTTCTGGAAGCTTGAGAGGAAAGTTCATTCCCTTGCCTTTTTCAGACTCTAGAGGCCACCTACATTCCTTGGCTTGTGGCCACGTCCTCCTGTTTAAAAGCCAGCACTATAGCTCACTCCTCCCTGACCTCTGCTTCCATTCTTACATATTCTCTATCTGACTCTGATCTTTCTGCTTCTCTGTCATAAGGACCCCTGTGATTACATTGGACTCACGGATTTCCCAGGACTTGAAAGCTACATAACCAGCAGAAACACTGCCAGCTTGGACAGAATGGGAGAAAGAACAAAATTAGTTTTCAAGGCCTGGGAACAATTCTCTGTGGTTCGAGTCTCTGCTCTCTTGGCCCACAGCTCCATCCTTGGAGTCATTCTTCCTTTTTCAGGAAGAACAGCATGTGTTTGCAGATGAGCCATTTTATCAGCCAATTTCCTGCTAGTGGAATTTTGGGGAGTCTGACAACCTTCTTTCATTTTGTTCTTTCTTTCTCTCATTCAGTCCAAGCTGGCAGTGTTTCTGCTGGTATGACATTCTCAAAAGTCATGTGGGACTCCCATGTATGTCTCTAGGATTTGCTCCATTAGACAAGGGACTCCTCTGCAAATCTTTCCTGTAAAATCCCTTCTCTGTCCTGGCTTCCGCCGAGATGTCTAAGGGGATCCATGAGCCATATGTCTAATCTCCTCAAAGAGCCCTCCATATGACTGAATACTTCGCGTCCTTCTGGGGTACAAGAAAAAAGGTTGTCCAGCCACACCTTTAGTTTTCTCTCCATAGCATACTTTTCTGACAGTGAATCTCCTAATTTTAGAATCTTCTGCAATCTGGATAGTCTAAAAATCATCTGAATCGCCAAGTCCTGGTTCCCTTTTCCTTAACAGTTCTTCCCTCAGTCTGTCTCTTTCCTCTCACATTTTACTTTAAGCAGCAAGAGAAAAACAGACTGAATCTTCAGCACTTTGCTTGGAGATCTCCTAAGTTAAATATCCAAGTTCATCTCTTACAAGTTCTGCTTTTCACAGCACTATAGGACACAATCAGCTGAGTTCTGCTGCTGCATAACAGGATTCCCTGGGCTCCAGTTTTCGGTTACATGTTCATTACATGTTCATTTCCTGAGTCCTCACCAGTGGTGTCTGTAACATCTATATTTCTATCATCTCTCTGTGTAGGATGATTTCTCTAAGATGATAAAAGTGTTCTTCACAGTGTTCCTCACTTCCTGCTGAGCCCTCAGGAGTTCATAGGTTCCAGGGATTAGGACGTGGACATCTTTGGGGAGCCCTTATTCAGCCTACTGTTATAACTATTAGGTTTAATCGTCAATTATCAAACCTTTATTGATTGCTTCTCATTTTCTTAGAACTACATTGGATACTATACAGGCTACCAGGGGTAGTATAGCTAGGCTGACCAAACATACTGGTTTGCCCAAACAGTCCCGTGTGTGTGTGCGTGTGTGTGTGTGTGTGTGTGTCCAGGCTAGAGTGCAGTGGCGATCATACCTCACTGCAGCCTCAACTTCCCAAGCTCAGGTGATCCTCCTACCTCAACCTCCCGAGTAGCTGGGACTACCGGCATGCATCACCATACCCAGCTAATTTTTGTTTGTTTTCTGTAGAGACAGGGTCTTACTATGTTGCCCAGGCTGGTCTTGAACTCCTGGTCTCAAGCAGTCCTTTTGCCTCAGCCTCCCAAAGTGCTGGGATTACAGACATGAGCCACTGTCCCAGCTCCGTTTATACTTTTTGTCCCAGTGTAAATATAGTAGTGCTCGCTTTCTTTCTGAAGTATCTTGGTATCTTGGTTTGGGTGATTCACGTCCTGGTCACTCTAAGTATAGATCTTAATGCTTAGCCGTAAGGAATCTACAATTTCACGTAGACAAAAGAAACACGAAAAAAATTTTCAAGCCGTTATAGTTAAGCACTAAATAGTATGACATTTAGATGCTGCTGAACACCTTACAATATGCGGGACAACCCCCAACAACTACCTGCCAGACATTTTGCCATCTGGAGTTTCAGGGTCATTTGGAGGCCTTTGGGAGTTCATATTCAAAGTGTGGTCCCTGCACCAGCAATACCAGGATCACCTTATTAGAAATGTAAATCCTCAGGCCCCATCCCAGACCCACTGAATCAGTGGGTGGGACTCCGCAATCTGTTTGAACAAGCCCCAGATTTTATCAAGCCATATTGTCCGT
Source organism: Ateles fusciceps (assembly GCA_036589455.1). Taxonomy (NCBI): domain Eukaryota; kingdom Metazoa; phylum Chordata; class Mammalia; order Primates; family Atelidae; genus Ateles; species Ateles fusciceps. The sequence continues at coordinate 2,448,011 of JAZHEH010003064.1, forward strand.
TTCTCTCTCCCTCTCCTTCACATGTGCACTCCCCCCACCTTCCCCTGGCATCTTGGGGGATACAGACACCACAATTAATATTAACAGTACTGCTCCATCTAGGAAGTTGCTTGTTTCCCCCCGCCCTTTGTTTTCTCACCTTCAAAGCAATGACAGCACAGGGGTTAAGATGGTATTGTTAAATGTTGGTTTGGGGAGAATAATTCTTTGGTTCAAATGATCTATTTTCAAATAAGTTTTTCTCAAGGTACCATATTTATCTCTCATCTCTCTTCTGGGCTTTTTGCAGGAGCTGAGAAAAAGCCTGGAACTTAGCGTAAATGAACAAAGGAAACTAAAGGATTGTTCCAGCGATGAGTATGACTCTATTGAGGAAGACATACTCTCTGAGCCTGAGCCAGAGGACCCAGCGCTGGTGGGCCATCCCAGAGACGATCGCCCTCCTTCCAGTGGGGACTTGGCACAGAAGGATGTTCCCGGCGAACAGGAGACAGAAGGACGCTCTCCCCCGGGCCCAGACACCCTCGTGGTGCTGGGGTTTAACCCAGCTTCCAAAAGTGAGCTCTGTCTTGTGTATCATTTCTTTGCCATTGGTGTCTCTGCCTCTAATAACAGGACTTAAACTTCAGTGGTCCTTTGAATTCCGCTTTGGGTAGAGTGTCTCACAGGCCAGCAAGGTGTATCAGTCAGGTCTCTGTTGACTGCAAGACGCAGAGCTTCCCAAAGGCTTCCTTGTGGCCCTGAAATTCCAGATGGTAAATTCCTGGCACATAGTTGTAGGAGTCTGTTCTATACATTGTAAGATGTTTTGCAGTATCTACATACCAGCTGGCTAATACAGAGTAGCTTAAGCTAAGGGACTGTTTATTGATGAGTAACTGAAAAGTTCTGAGAGGTAGCAAGACCCATTTTCTCCCCTCTCTTTCTTCCTCTTCCTTTCCTTCTCTGTCTTCATCTATCTCCCATCTCCCTTCTTCCCTCTCCCTTTTCCCTTCTGCCCTCTTCCCTCTTTCTTCTCCCAGACCTAAAACCATAAAAGCCCTAGGAGAAGACAGTCTTTTCTGAACCATGATGAACCTAAAGAAAGAGAAATGAGGGAATATTTGGAATCAGACGTGTATCAGTTTGCTAGGGTTGCCGTGAAGAAGTGCCACAGACTGGGCGGCTTAAACAGCAGACGTTTGTTGTCTCATAGTTCTGGAGACTGGAAGCCTGAGGTCAAGAGTCAGTTTCTTCTGAGGCCTCTCTTTGTGGCTTGTAGACGGCTGTTTTCTCCATGTCTTCACGTGTTCGTCCCTCTGGGGCATGTCTGTGTCCTTTTTTTTTTTTTTTTTAGAGGCGGTGTTTCACGGCATTAGCCAGGATGGTCTCGATCTCCTGACCTCGTGATCCGCCCGCCTCAGCCTCCCAAAGTGCTGGGATTACAAGTGTGAGTCACCACGCTGCCCGGCCTTTGTGTCCTAATCTCTTCTTAGGAGAACAGCAATTATATTGGATTAGGGCCCACCCATATGACCTTGTTTTTACTTAATTACCTCTTTAAAGGCCTTGTGCCCAAAACAGTCACAGTCAGGGGTACTGGCAGCTAGGATTTCAATGTATGATTTTGGAGGGGGCCGGGCACAGTGGCTCATGCCTGTAATCCCAACAGTTTCGGCAGCCAAGGCGGGAGGATCACTTGAGTTCCAGATCAGCCTGGGAAACATGGCAAGACCCCATCTCTACCACAAAAACTTTAAAAAACTTAGCCAGGCATGGTAGTGCACACCTTTAGTCCTAGCTGCTTGGGAGGCTGAGGCAGGAGGAATGCTTAAATCTGGGAGGTTGAGGCTGCAGTGAGCCATGATCGTGCCACTGCACTCCAGTTTGGGTGAGAATGAGACCCTCTCAAAAAAAAAATAAAATTCAGCCCCGGAAAATCCACACCCAATAATTGACATCTCCAGAGAAGACAGTTGTCCATCAGGCGTGCTCTCACCATGTTGAACCCAGGAGGTGGAGATTGCAGTGAGCCGAGATTGCGCCACTGCACTCCAGCCTGGGGCACAGGGCAAGACTCCGTCTCAAAAACAAACAAACAAACAACAACAAAAAGCCCGTGTGGTGGGACATGCTTGTAGTCCCAGCTACTCTGGAGGCTGAGGCAGGAGGAATGCTTAAATCTGGGAGGTTGAGGCTGCGGTGAGCTATGATCGTGCTACCACACTTCAGCCTCGGGGGACAGGGCGAGACCTTATCTCAAAACAAGGCCCTTGCTCAGCTGTTCCCCTCTGCCCAGATGACCACAGTCCCTTTCTGCTCCACTCAGAAGCCTGAAACCTGGCACTCTGCTTTTCCCTCCTGCAACTTTTTCCGAAGTTGCTTCTTCCACAAAGCCTTCTTCGTACTCCCACCACATCCACTGAGGTCAGCCCTCCCCCACCTCATGCTCCCGTAGCGTCGTCATGGCACTGGGATCACTGGCCCCAGTTGTCTTCTCTCCACCCACCGCACCTCCGCATCCACCAGCCTGTGGGCAGGCTGGCTCTTACCCTCCACTTCCCCAGCATGCAGCACACGTGTGGCACATTGCAGCCCCTCAGGGAACCTCCGTCAAATAAACAAAGGTGTTAGGCGCACCTGCGGGAGCAGCAAGTGATCAGAGCGGTGTTAATAACAGTCCTGTGTGGGACCCACTGGGCCTGCAGGCATCATGGCTGCAGGGGAGACGGGGGAGGAAGGGGACGGGGCTCTGAAGAAGTGACCGAGTCCCATCCTGGAGAAGCAGGGGACGTGACAGTCATTCCTGGGTGTGAAGGAACAGGCTATAGGACAGTTGTTGCCAGGCACAGGTTGAGTGATACTGGGGCTTAAAGTGAAAAGAGAATTTGAATTTCTTGACATTTTGCATGTTTTGTTTTCATTTTGTTTTGAGATAAGGTCTCGCCCTGTCCCCGAGGCTGAAGTGCGGTAGCACGATCATAGCTCACTGCAGCCTCAACCTCCCAGATTTAAGCATTCCTCCTGCCTCAGCCTCCAGAGTAGCTGGGACTACAAGCATGTCCCACCACACCTGGGCTTTTTGTTGTTGTTTGTTTGTTTGTTTTTGAGACGGAGTCTTGCCCTGTGCCCCAGGCTGGAGTGCAGTGGCGCAATCTCGGCTCACTGCAATCTCCACCTCCTGGGTTCAAGCAATTCTTGTGTGTCAGTCTCCTAACTAGCTGGGATGACAGGTGCCTGCCACCGTGCACAGCTAATTTTTGTTTTTTAAGTAGAGATGGGTTTTCACCATGTGAGCCAGGCTGGTCTCAAACTCCTGACTTCAGGTGATCCACCCGCCTTGGCCTTCTAAAGTGCTGGGATTACAGGCATGAGCCACCTCACCCAGCCTATTTTTTTTGTTTTTCATAGTGACAGAGTCTCACTATGTTACTTAGGCTGGTCTTTAACTCCTGGACTCAAGCAATTCTCCCACCTCGGCCTCCCAAAGCACCGGAATTATAAGTGTGAGGCACCTCCTGGCCGCCTAGTCAAGAAATGTTAAAATTTGAAAACCTATGCATGTCCTAGAATCTTTTATGTACTTACCAAAATGTGGTGCTGGGCTCACCGTGGCTGTCAGCAAACTTGTTTCGTCGCCTGCATTATTCACATCTCTAATCCCAAACTACACAAAGTAGTTCCATAGACATTTGTTGAATGAGCAAGTGAATGAATAATGACCAAACGCCTGAACAGAATGCCCAGCTTGCCTGCGCTCAGTGTCTTACGTTAAACAGTTGTTTCCCTACAGGTCATAAAAGGGAAAGGAATTTGTCTGCGAAGCGGAAGGACAATGCTGAGGTTTTCATTCCCACCAAACCGGAGCCAAACCTGACTCCCCAAGCTGCTGCTGTGTTCCCAGACCAGGAGAGGATGTGCTCCAGTAAGAGTTCCAAGGGCCCCTGAGCAGGGGAGCAGGGCGGGGGCCGCATCACTCTGGGGAGCCGTGATGGAAGGCCGCACTTCATTACCCTCCTTGCAGAGGGCCGAGCTGCAAATGTACTAGGGAGGGGTCTGCAGAGCAACAGAACTAAAAGGATATGGAGAGAGAGAGAAAGAGAGAGAGTTTAGGAAAAGGAACTGGCCCAATGCAAATGTAGAGGAGCCAGAGGCCACCGTGCAGGAAGAGCCATTTTGGAGGTGAAGTCCAAAGGCAGTGGGCTGGAGACGTCTCCCTCACTTGGAGGGCTGGTCGTTTTGTGTGATCCAAGCTGTCAGCTGATTGGCTGAGGCCCACTCACATGGTGGAGGGCAGTCTGCCTTACTCTCCTGATGAATATGTTAATGTCATCCAGAAACATTCTTTCAGAAACACTCTGAATAATTTTTGACCGGATATCTGGGTTCCCTGTGGCCCAGCCAAGTCAATGCATAAAAGTAACCATGACAGCCAGGCGTGGTGGCTCACATCTGTGATCCTAGCACTTTGAGAGGCAGAGGCGGGAGGATCACCTGAGGTCAGGAGATAGAGACCAGCCTGGTCAACATGGTGAAACCCTGTCTCTACTAAAAATACAAAAAATAGCTGGGTAGGGTGGCACGTGCCTGTAATCCCACTACTTGGGAGGCTGGGGCAGGAGAATCACTTGAGCCCTAGAGGCAGAGGTTGCAGTGAGTCAAGATTGTGCCACTTTACTCCAGCCTAGGCAACAGGAGCAAAACTTCATCTCAAAGAAAGATGGGACTTTCCAATTCCCCAAGCAAGGTGTGGTTATCATTGAAAATTTCTTTTATTTTTGGTTTACTGTTAAATGAACTTGCTTACTTTAGATGGGTAATAATATGTGCAAATGGTACACAGTTCTGAAGGCACAAAAGAGTTGATAGTGAAAAGACCGTCTCTGTCTATCTTCTAATGAAATGAGAGGTTACATTTATTCACCACTTAGGGCAAGCCAGCCACTGTTGTAAGCTTTTACTTCTGTCATCTCATATAATCCTTATAACTAGCCTTTAAGGTAGGTTCTGCAATTGCCCCATTTCACAGATGAGGAACTGAGACACTGAGTGGGCAAGTGGCAGCTGAGGCTTTGTAGCCGGGGCTGCCATGACTTGGTTTACATTTCAACAAGAATCCTCTGGCTGCCACATGAAGCCACAGGAGCCTGGCCTTTAGGGAGCTGAGGAGGATGTGAAGTGACCAGGGAAGAGACCAGGTGGTTGAAGAGGTAGGGGGTGGGGGCTCAGTCTCGATGTTACCAGGGGATGGACCCACACAGTAATTGGGCTTGCTAAGGAGCCATTTGTAGGTATGAGACTAGTTGTGACTTTCTGTCCTAAATAACCTAAGATGAGAACCTGGGCATTGATGGAGTCCATACCAGGGGATGGACCCACACACTAATTGGGCTTGCTAAGGAGCCAGTTGTAGGTATGAGACTTGTTGTGACTTTCTATCCTAAATAACCTAGGATAAGAACCTGCAGTGATGGAGGGGCCACGGCTTGTCATGTGGCTGGGTGCTATGGTTGAATATTTGCCGCCTCTAAGACTCATGTTGAAAGTTAATCCCCAATGTGACAGTGTTGAGAGTTGGGCCCTTTAACGGTTGAAGAGGTCTTGAAGGATCGTCCAATGGATTAATGCATTCGTGGGTTAATGGATTAAAGGGTTATCACAGGAGTGGGACTGGTGGCTTTATAGGAAGAGAAAGAGACCTGAGCTAGCACACTCATCCCTCACCACGCACAGCCTTGGGACTCTGCAGAATCCCTACCATCTGGCCCTCACCAGATGCAGCACCCTTGACCTTGGACTTCTCAGCTGCTATTACCATAAGAACTAAGTTCCTTTCCTTTAGAAATTACCTACTTTCAGTTATTCTGTTATAAGCAATAGAAAACAGACCAAGGCACTGGGGTACGATCTGAGTCTGTGTCACTAGCAAAGGAGACGGAAGCGCCCAGGTCCCGGAGCTGGGGTCTGTGAGTGCACAAGCCACACAGTGCCGAGACCCCTGTCCTAGGTGTCTGATGTGCATCCTGCTTCAGCCTGTAGTGACCAAGGAAGAACTGTGGCAACCTGGAGCCTGCATCCCAGTGGGGCCATCCAAGTACCGCGATCAGAGTGCCTTATACAATGGAGAGGGATCATGTCAACAGTTCTCGAGGTGTCAAGTCTAAATTTAAGGTGCTGGAGGAGCCAGACTCCAGTGGGGCAGAGCTAGCCCTGGAGAATTCTTCTTGGTGGGACCCAGAGCCTGGAAAGAGGCCTGCCTGGGACCCGAGGAAGGCAGGAGTGGGAGGCAACCCCAGTCAGCATGAGCCGATAGCATCACAGAGGTGTCACATTGTTAAATAGATAATGGAGACATGGTCTGTAGGGGTCGAGAGCCAAATAGAACATGGAAGATGTCAGAAAAGTCTGGCAAATTTTGGTTCTATCAGCTTTGGTCAGAGGGGGAGCTGAGAAGGGGGAGAGGCAGGAGAAAAAGGCACGGGGCGGGATAAAGGCCTGAGTCCGCTCTGGGAACTCCCACAGCAGGTGGGGGAGTCGTGGCGGCAGTCCCGGCTGCCGTGTTTCCTTCTGCATCTCCTGGATTGACCTCACCGACTGCTGCTGAGGTTGACAAGCCTCCAGTCTATCTTGCTGATACTGTCGTCACTCTATGTGAACCAATCTAAATGGCTTTTCAGCAGTTCCTCCAGAACAACTTGGTGAAAAAGTCTGCCACTGCACAGACCCCCCAGAACCCCTAGTCGGGCAGGAGTGGCACAGTGGTGGCCACGTACCTCTCCCAGCGTCCTACTGAGCTAGCTGGGACTTCCCTCTTTTGTGTATGTGCCATAATTACTATTTTTTCCATATTCAGGTAACAAAATTAAGAGCTAGTACTTACAAAGCACTGAACTAGCTCCCAAGCTGTGTGTAGGACGGCATATGTAATCTTGCGTCTAATCATCCACACAGTCCCGTGCAGTAGGTACTGCCATTATCGATATTATTGTTCAGAGGAGACGGGGGCACAGAGAGGTTGAGGGTCTGTCCAAGGTCACACAGCCTGTAAGGGATGAAGCCGGTATTGAGAACCTTGGCTACAGAATCTCTGCTCTTAACTACTCCACTGTAAGCCCCTCATGTGCCAGCTGAACTATTGTTTGCCTAATGACATACCCACATCAGCCTAGTCCTAAGCAGTAACATGGCGGAGACTCAGAGGTTTGAGTCACTTGTTATACTTTTTCTCATGCTCATCAATATAAATGTATTACTATTAATATTTTAAAAGTTGAACCATGTATCAGTTGAATCTTCTGGTATACGGTAATATTAGTTCACTAGGGTAGCCATAACAAAGTACTGTGATCAGAGTGGCTTACACAGTGGACATGTATCGTCTCACAGTTCTTGAGGCTCCAAGTCTAAATTGAAGGTGTTGGCAAGGGCCATCTACTGAAGGCACTGGGGGGTGGTCCATTCCAGGCCTCTCACCTAACTTCTGATAGTTCCTTGGCTTGCGGCAACGTAACTCCAATCTGTACATGATATTCGCCATGTATGTCTCTGTCTCTGTGTCCAAATCTGCCGTTTTTATAAAGACAGATTAATGCCCAACCTAATGACTTCATCTTAACTTGATCACCTGCAAAGGCCCTATTTCCAAATGAGGTCACAGTCACAGGTACTAGGAGTTAGGGCCTCAATGACCTTTTCAGGGGACACAATTCAACCCATAATACATTCCTTCATGTCCAGCACTTTGAGAAATAGAGCTTAATTAATTTATGATCTGCCTTTCTCCACAAAGTTCTAACATGCACTAACAAATTTTATACACAGTGGGTAGTGCAAGCCTTTGAAAAGTATTTGAGGAGGCTGGGTGCAGTGACTCATGCCTGTAATCCCAGCACTTTGGGAGGCCAAGGCAAGTGGATTGCTTGAGCCCAGGAGTTTGAGTCCAGCCTGGGCAACATGGCAAAACCCCATCTCTACTAAAAACACACATACAATTAGCTGGGCATGGTGGCACATGCCTATAATCCCAGCTACTCGAGAGACTGAGGCAGGAGAATTGCTTGAACCTGAGAGGCAGAGGTTGTGGTGAGCTGAGATTGTACCACTACACTCTAGCCTGGGCAACAGAGCAAGACTCTGTCTCAAAAAAAAAAAAAAAAAAATTTTTTTTTTGAGGAAATGAGATTGGAGAGAAATCAAGAATAGAAAAATAATTTGAAACCAGGGGGTGAACAAATGAATGGCTAGAGTAGTCACAGTTGTAACTCTGAGCTTCCTGGCCACCATGGCAAAGAAGCATGCATTCATATAAAAAAAATGTGTGTCACTGGGTCCATTTAATAAAGATAAGATTACCAGCTATTCCTGGTATGTAGTTGTTAGGGCAGATTGTTCTATCATTACTCTTAAAGAGTATACTATTTGAGGTAGGGGAATTCCTATTTTGAATAGAATTGGAGCTCAGCCTTTACTTATTAAATATCCTTGGCTCAGATTTGAAGAAAGAGTTCTGTGGCTAAGAGGAAAGCTGAAAACCCTGGCATTGTCACTATTCTCACATTGAAATGGAATTATGGTAGAGCCACATCTCACCTAGATATTAGACTGTAAAGGCAGCAAAAAGTGTGGGAGGCCAGAGTTACCCTTAGAAGTCCCTCAAATTGATGATGAAGTATGTAGCATGTGTGGGTTTCTGTAGATGACCTCATACAGATATGTCAACTCTCTGTAAGCCCAAGACAGTCAATCTCTCCTTCCTTGTGGGGAAAAATCACAGCTTCTTGGCTGAGCCCCAGAAGAAGCAGTTGGCCTTGTTTAGGGTCAGGGTTGTAGGGGAAATGTGGCATAATGCTCAGGGCACTGGGATATTCATACCACCAGAGGCACAAGGAACCTGAAACTTCCTAAAAGTGCAGCAGAATCACAAACCAGCTCATTCTCCTCCAGGCAACATCTGGAGGGTGGGCTGTGTATGCTTTACTCTGTATCTGGGGCAGGGAAGGGATGTCTTTTTTGGCACATACAGAATTTGACTATTTATATCTTCTAAGGGAACTGAACCTTTTATCATTATGTGTTGTCTCTAACTCTAGTAATGCTTTTTGCTTTAAAATCTGCTTTGTCTGATATAAAGCTACTCCAGCTTTCTTTCAGTTAGTATTTATATGGTGTGTTGTTTTTTATCCTTTCCCTTTCAAACTTTCTGTACCTTTATATTAAGGTTTGTCTCTTATAAGCAGCATGTAATTGGTTTTTATTTTTAATCCTCTAACAATCTCTGTGTTTTAATGGGAGCATTTAGTCCATTTATGTTTAATGTAATTGCTGATATATGTGAGTTTACATCTACTATCTTATTGTTTGCTTTTATTTGTTCTTCCAGTTTTATGTTTCTTTCTCTCCTTTCTTGCCTTCCTTTGAGCTGATTGCTTTGTATTATTTCTCTTTTTTTCTCTCTGTTAGCTTGTTGATTATACATTCTTTTTATTATTATTATTCTAGTCATTACCAGAGATTATAACATGCATTCTTGACTTACTAGGGTTTACTTTAAATTAGCAAGTTTGCCACTTCTCATTTAGTGGAAGTATCTTACAAACTCTAACTCCATTTACTCCTTTCTCAACTTAAATACTGTTGTCATGCATTTTAACTCTCTCTAGCTTTTAAACACCACTAGACATTATTTCTAGTGATTATTACTACTGATTATTATTTTTTTTCTGAGATGGAGTCTCGCTCTGTCACCCAGAGCTGGAGTGCAGTGGTGTGATCTCAGCTCACTGCAACCTCCACCTCCTGGGTTCAAGCAATTCTCCTGCCTGAGCCTCCTGAGTAGCTGGGATTACAGGCACCTGCCACCGCACCTGGCTAATTTTTGTATTTTTAGTAGAGACGGGGTTTCACCATGTTGGCCAGGCTGGTCTCGAGCTCCTGTCCTTGTGATCTGCCCATCTTGGCCTCCCAAAGTGCTGGGATTACAGGCGTGAGCCACCACACCCAGCCTATTATTTTATATAATGAGTAGTAATGTGGATTTGCTCACATTGTTAACCTTTCTGTGCCCTTTACTCCTGGCTGCTTCCAGATTACCCTCACTCTCAGACTGTAGTCTCTGAGCCTGTTGCAGGCTCTGCTCAGCTTCCCAGCCTTGTGGCGGCTCTCATCAGAATCAGTAGCCCCTTAGGAGAAAAGACCTCCAAGATGCTGGGTCCACATCTCTTGAGTTCCTTTCTCCAGTCTGCCATTACCCCTGTAATTCTTCACAGCCCTATTCACTCTCCATGCCTTCAAACAGATCTCCTTTTTCAAATAGATTTTTTAATACTGGTAAATATTTTCTAGGCTTCCTAGTTGTGTTTCAGGGAGAGGTTGGTCCGAATTAGATAGTCTGCTATTCTAGAAGTACAACCTTTTGCTTGCACCCCATAAAGAGTGGTTTCTCCCCTTGCCCCTTTTTTCTTCGACTAAGCCCATAAATTTGAATTGTGTCAATTCAATGTGCATGTGATGCAACCCCAAGAGCGCTTCATCCCCTTCTGTCACTGCAACTGTCCCTAGTTCTAATGACAGGGCCTCATGTCCTGTATCACTCCAGCCTCAATCCATAAGCCTTCCCAAAAAGCTAATACAGTCTCCTTCTAGAACCTGCTGTCTTCTCGAGGGTGAAAGAACATTAGTCTTTAATGCAGAAAGTTTACTGTCCAAGTTGTCAGAGTGCACTAGGGAAGTGATATATCTGAACCACTTTTCCCAGACAAGCTGCCAACCACAGAAATACAGTAACACCCCTCAGTGTGAGTGAATTAGAGGACTTGACAACCCTATAGTTAGCGTTTCTGTCAGGAAGACCTGCAACAGCAAGGCCATTCTGCCAAAGTCCAGAGTCTCATAATACATTAGCCAGCGTTCATTAACGGCAAGTGACAGAAACCCCAGATCGGCCTGAGCAGCAGAGGAGAATGTCTTGCTCACAGACCTAAAAATTCCAGGACAGTAGATTTGGCCTCAGGGATGGTGGGATCCTGGTGTTCAGATGGTCTCTCAGGAAGCTGTTTCATCCCTGAGCTTTACACCCCTCTAGTCCAGTGGTTCTCAAACTTGGACATGCATCAGAATTACTTGCAAAGCCAATCAAAACACAGATTGTGGGCCAGGCGTAGCGGCTCACACCTGTAATCCTAGCACCTTGGGAGGCCGAGGCAGGAGGCTCAGTTGAGCCCAAGAGTTCGAGACTAGCCTAGGCAGTATAGTGAGACCTTGTCTCTATTTTTTTCTTAAATAAAATAGTAATTACAATAATCACATTGCCTGGGTGCGGTGGCTCACACCTATAATCCCAGCCCTTTGGGAGGCCGAGGAGGGTGGATCACCTAAGGTCAGGAGTTCGAGACAAGCTTAACCAATATGGTGAAATCCCGTCTCTACTAAATATACAAAAATTAGCCAGGTATGGTGATGGGCGCCTGTAGTCCAAGCTACTCGGGAGGCTGAGACAGGAGAATTGCTTAAACCCAGGAGGTAGAGGTTGCAGTGAACCAAGATCACACCATTGTACTCCAGCCTGGCAACAGAGCGAGACTCTATCTCAGAAAATAAATAAATAATCAGATTGTTGGACCCCAGTCCCAGAATTTTGGCTTCAGTGTGTCTGAGTGGAGATAAGTGTTTTAATTCCTAGCAAGTTCCCAGGTGATCCTGGCGTTACTGGTTTAGGGAACACACTTTGAGACCCACATCTCTAGTTACTACCAGGCAGGCATTCCATTTGTGGCCAGGCTCCAGGCTTCCTTTACCTGCTTTGACAACCCCCAAGTGAAAGAGGCAGTTCTTTTCCTACTTCCAGTGCGAGTTCAAGAACAGCTCTCTCCTGAACCAGCCTCCGTTCTCCACGGTCAGGGAGAGGTAGTCTGGCATGGGCCAGGCTGAGCCAGGAGTGGGGTCATATCCACCCAAAAGACTGAGAAGGGTGAGGAAAGAATGGTTCCCGGAAGGAAAGTGTAGGTGCTGTGAAGATCATGGTGCCAGGTAGACAAAAGCCACTGCTGTCCATTTCATATAAAAACAAACCACATAGGTGGCCAGGCATGGTGGCTCATGCTTGTAGTCCCAGCATTTGGGAGGCCAAGGCAGGCGGGTCAGTTGCAGTCAGGTGTTTGAGACCAGCCTGGCCAACATGTCGGAACCCCATCTCTACTAAAAGTACAAAAATTAGCTGAGGGTGGTGGCACACACCTGTAGTCCCAACTCTTCAGGAGACTGGGGTAGGAGAATCACTTGACCCTGGCAAGTGGAGGTTGCAGTGAGCCGAGATCACACCACTGCACTCCAGCCTGGATGAAGAGTGAGAGTCCATCTCAAAGAAAAAAAATCAATCACATAGGACATTTTGCCACAGATTCTACAGAGGCAGTGTGGAGCAATGGACCGTAACACCCAAGAGTAGAAGTCATTTAGTCTGGGGGCCTTGATTGCTGTCCCAGAAAATCACATGCACTCCTGGGCTCAAGGAGAGACAGTGGCAGATGGAAGAGGGTTAGGGCTACAGACAGCAGCTGCCATCAAGAAAAGTCCCACAAGAAGCTTTACAGATGAGAAGAACACAGGCCTTGACAAGCCAGGTCTGTCAGCTAACTATGACTGCCTGACAACCCACCCCAAAATGTAGTAGCTGAAAACAGCAACCGTTTTATGATTGCTCATGAGTCTGTGGGTGGACCGGGCTGTTCTGTAGTGAGCTAGCAGGTGGCTGGGCCAGATGGTCTAGGACAGCCTTACTCACATGTCTGGCAGTTTTGTTTGTCCTGAGGACCTTGGCTGGGTCAGCCCATCTCAGCCTAGTGGAGTCTTATTCTCTAGCACTGGTGCTCTCAGAGCAGCAAGAGAGGACAAGCCCACGTCTGGGTGCATTTTAAAGACTGCTTGGTCATGATTGCTAAAGAAAGTCACCAGGCAAGGCCAGCTGCAGTGCCTCATGTCTGTAAGCCCAGCACTTTGGGAGGCCAAGGTGAGAGGATCATTTGACCCAGGAGTTTAAGCCTGGGCAACAAAGTGAGACGTCATCTCTACAAATAATAATAAAAACACTAGCTGGGCGATGTGGTGCATGCCTGTGGTCCCAGCTACACATGAGGCTGAGGCAGGAAGATGACTTGAACCCAGGGAAGTCAAGGTTGCAGTGAGCCATAATGATTCCGCGGCACTCCAGCTTGGGTCATAGAGTGAGACCCCATCTCAGGTAGGTAGATAGATAGATAGGAAGGAAAAAAAATAAAAATAAAATGAAAGTCACCAGGCCAAGCTCAACTAGAGAAACAGACACCACCTGTTAATGGGAAGTGCTACAAAATCACATTGCAGTTGTCCACATACACGGGTGGGAGGCATACGTGGCCACTTGTTGAAAAATCACATTGCAGTGACCCACATACAGGGGTGGGGAGGAATTTGTGGCCGCTTGTTGAAAAATCATATTGCAGCAGTCCACATACAGGGATGGGAGGAATTCGTGGCCACCTGTTGCAGTTTCCTATGCCATAGGAAGCAGGTCGCCTGATAACGTTGGCCCGATTTGAAATGCATGGAGGCTTTGGAGTACTCAGGCCTAGGACATTGTCCCAGGGCACACTTTCCCTTCCCCCGCTCCCTCTTGGCTTTTAGAAGTGAGTGTGGACATCTGAAGACAAAACAGGGCTACATCTACCATTTTCCTGGACTTTTTGCCATGCCACATAGTGTACAGCTTCAATACCTACCAGGCACGTGACCACAGAGAGTAGGGTGCATTGTGGAAACTGGAGCACTTTGGCCCCGTCGAAAGGGGGGCGCTATCACCCAGCTCCAGCCAGTGGTTCCCGGTTCCCACATATGAATACTGTTCCAGGGTTGCCAGATGGTATTACTTTTCAGGAGATGCCAGGAATCCCAATTTTCAGGTGGATTTCCCTTTTTTTTTTTTTTTTTTTTGAGCTTGGCATCTATTTTCAATTTTTCTAAAAAAAGTGAAAGTGACACAATACATCTCTGTAGGCAGGTTATGCCTGTGGGCTGCTGGTTTATGATTGCTATAATAGACCCTTGTTGTCCTTAGATTTCATATTCGCCATTTCGGTGGCTTGCCAGGTGACCTCCAAGGCCCCTTGCATGTAGTAAGGGGTAATTTTGGTGAGCCTCTGAATTTGAGCTTTTCAAGTCACAGCTGGTGGCTGGTGAGCCGACCAGTGGCCTCGTGCCCTCACGTCTTCTATGTGACATGTGTTGCATTCATGGTAAATCTCCTGAATTGATACACCTTTTGTTTCTCTGTGAGAGAGAAGAAAGCCAAGCACTGGTGAAGCGAAGAGAAAGCGAAGTTATCGGAAGAGGGATGGTTCTCAACCAGAAAAGAGCAGTTTTGGGGAAGTTAAAATGTACAATTTGGCTTTTGCTGGTGGCACAAATCGACTATGCGAGCAGATCCACCATCCTCTCGATCTGTGATGGGAATAAATCCACCATCCGGGGTGCTCAGGCCAGCATTCGCCCAAGTGAGCAATGAGAGCATCAAAAAGAATTAACAGGTGGTTACCTCGTGCGTGCGTGCACGCGCTATGAGGGAGCGCACAGAGGGAATGTGATTTTGGAGAACTCGGGTGCCGTGTAGGACGGTTCTGGGAAGCCAGGGTGGGGAAAGCTCTGGTAGTGGAGCTGCAGCACTGACCTTCACTTGGAGAAAGGGTGATTTAATTTTCAGAATCATCTTCTTAGCATAATATGACTCAAAGGGCCTGGGCAGCACTGGATGATCAGGTTGCTGGAGGAGCATTTCCTCCCAAATGAAAGACACTCAGGGGCAAAAGGGTCTGTGTAGGTAAAACTGGTCTCTGCTGGAGAAAGATGCCTTTGTGAATCTCCTTGCCCAAGAAGAAGTGAGTGTAGGGTTGCAGCGGCCGAGGACAGATCGTCCTACCTGCTCACAGGCCATGAGATGAGCTTCCACACTATCTCAGAGGCCCCTTGTTCCATCCCAGCCCCCAGACTGATGAGGCACAAGAGGAAGAGGCTCTTGCTTCCCAAAATGCTGACATTACAGGCGTGAGCCACCGCGCCCAGCCTCCGCATTTTCTTTATCCAGTCCACTGTTGATGGGCATTTAGGTTGATTCCATGTCTTTGCTATTGTGAATAGTGCTAGATGAACATACATGTACATGTGTCTTTATGGTAGGATGATTTATATTCCTTTGGGTAGATACCCAGTGTATCCCAAATATAATGGGATTTCTGCATCAAATGGTAATTGTGTTTTTCGCTCTTTGAGGAATCGCTATGCTGCGTGCACATGCGTGTGAGTGTGTGTGCATGTATGTGTGTAAGCTATTGGAGATGAAGTGGCAGGCGTCATTCCCATTTACCCCTGAACTCTGTGTGTGTGCGTGTACGTGTGTGTGTGTGTGTGTGTGTGTAAGCTATTTAAGTGGCAGACATAATTCCCCTTTGCCCCTAAACACTGCAGTATATATCTCCTAAAAACAAGGGCATTCATTTTATATCACCACAGTACACTAATGAAATTCAGGACATTTAGCATTAATAGAATACTACTGTCTAAGCCATAGACTGTATTTGAATTTTCCCAGTTGCCGCAATAATGTTCTTTACAGCACTGCTCCCTCCCCAGGACCAAGTCCCCCAGGGCCACTGCTGCATTCAGCCGCTGTGTCTGCCTAGTGTCCTTTAATCTGGAACCGTTTTCTTTGTCTTTTATGACCTTGATATTTTTGGAGAGTACAGGCCAGTTGTTTTATAGAATGTTCCTCAATTGGGGTCTAATAGATTTTGAGCTGTGCTCGGAGAACGTAATCTAAAGGAGCGTCCTCCTGTCTTCTGTCCTCAGGACCTGGAAGCCGGCGAGAGAGACCCCTGTCTGCAACCTGCAAAACTCTTTTCGAGGCTGAGGACCCAGAGGAAGACGCCTCTGCTGTGCTCCGAGCCATCCAGGTGGAGAACGCGGCCCTGCAGAGGGCGCTCCTCAGCAGAAAGACTGAGCAGACAGCCAGCCCGCTGCAGGTGCACTGGGGACAGGGGAGAGGAACCGGGGTACGCTCCCCGGACTGGGCAGTGTCTGAGCTGCAGTTGAGAAGAGCAAGTGGGAAGAAGAGAGAAGCATGGGGGCGTCGCTGACCGCAGACTCATCCGTGTTTCCAATGTTCACAGTCACCCACTGACCTGCTAAGGCTCCCCATTCTTCCACCTTCTTTCAGCTCTTTGTTTATTTCACAAAGCCTAAGCTGGGTGCTAATCTGCCTCCAGTCCTTGCTGATTTCCCTGCAAACCCTGGATACCTTAGACCAGGATTGCAAACCGGTGGGTCAGTGAAGAATGGAGTAAAGAACAAGATCTGGCTTCCCGGGGGAGGTCTCATTCCCAAGCATGGGCCCTTCGGGCGTCCGCAGTCCTCACTGCTCCCTGTTGTCCTGCCCCTGGCCCACTTCACTTGTTCACGAAACCTCTCTGGGCCTCCAGGGGTTTGGGTTTCCATGTGCTGCCTTTTGCTTTGAGCAGCCAACAGGAAGATAAATGATCGGGGGGAGCAGGGACCTTGGGGAGCTGCAGGCATTGGGTATAGCTTGGTGTGCACTTCCTTTCTCAGGAGCTTGGTCTGTGACTCGCCTGGTGAAACCCTTTTTTTTAGCTTGTCCCCCTCAATGCTCACAGTAGCCCTGAAATATGCAAGGCTGGTTTCATTGCCTCGCTTCACAGATGTGACCACTGGCACCCAGAGAAGCAAGGTGGCCTGCTTCTCTCAAGGACAAGGTGATCACGTCTTTGGAAGTGGTCGAGGTCTGCCCGCCTGCAAGCCCAGGGCCCCGTCATCAGCACCGGTTGTTCCCCAGGCTCTATTTTGGGGCTGCTCTTTGGGTGTCCATCAAGCAGCACCCACTGTCTGTTTTCCCAGACCTCTGACCTTGCCCCTGATCTTTACGTCTATGGCACCTTGAGAAAGTCCCTGCCCTTGTCTGTGCCCTCATCTTTCTGTGAACAGTGTGGAGTGAATGGCTTTGTTCCAACATCACGTATGATCACATTCTTCCAGGATGCAGAGGGACCACCAGCAAAACCATGGAGCAGTCTGCTGGAGAAGGAGGAAGAGACCCTTGAGGTCAGTGCCAGGCAGAGATGAATGGCAAAACCCCATGCATGTACAAAGTGCCTCCTGGCCTCCAGGCGCTTCCTTCATGCTGTCCCACCAGTCCTCACCGTGTGCCCTGAGCACTGGTGTCACGCTGCCCACTTCACAGATAGGGAGACTGGGACTGGCATGGCTTACCCAAGGTCACGAGTTGACACCAGAACTCACCCAGGCCTGCTGACTCAAACTGTTGTTTTATTTCTATTTATTATTTATTTTTTGAGACAGAGTCTCACTCTGTCTCGCAGGCAGGAGTGCAGTGGTGCAGTCTCGGCTCACTGCAACTTCTACCTCCCGGGTTCAAGTGAGTCTCCCACCTCAGCCTCCCAAGTAGCGGGATTACAGGTGCCCGCCACCACGCCTGGCTAATTTTTGTATTTTTAATAGAGACAGGGTTTCCCCAATGTTGCTCAGTCTTGTCTCGAACTCCTGACTTCCAAGTGATCCGCCTGCCTTGGCCTCCCAGAGTGCTGGGATTACAGGCGTGAGTCACTGCGCCTGGTCTATATTTCTATTTATTGACAAGACAATGCAAAAACAGATCTTAGTATCTTGAATAAATGCATTTTTTATATCTGTATCTATCTAGGTTAATTAAGTATATCTCAGCAAATTTGGTCCCAGCAAATAAGGATGTGAATTAGTGAAATGTCCAGGACCATCTTTGCTAGGTTATACCCAGGTCTGTGCCGTATGCTACAAATACCGAGGCAAGTGAGCCCCAGCCCTGCGCAGCTTACAGGCAACAGCAAATAAAGCCATACATAAACAGGGTGACGTCCAAGCGCAATGACAATCACAGCTGCTAATATGCAAGAGAATGACAGGGTGTGAGGTGGTGGCTGTCTCTGACAGGGTGGTCCTGGGTGCCCCCTTGGAAGGCATGTCCCATCTGAGCTGCGCCCTGCCTGTTCAGAAGGCATTACCCATCTGAGCTGAACCCTGCCTGTGCAGAAGGCATGTCCCATCTGAGCTGAACCCTACCTGTTCAGAAGGCATTTCCCATCTGAGCTGAACCCTGCCTGTTCAGAAGGCATGTCCCGTCTGAGCTGAACCCTGCCTGTTCAGAAGGCATGTCCCATCTGAGCTGAACCCTGCCTGTTCAGAAGGCATGTCTCATCTGAGCTGCACCCTGCCTGTTCAGAAGGCACCAGCAACAGGGAACAGCATTCCAGGTAGAAGGAACAGGGGGAAAAGCTTTGAGATGGGAAGGAGCCCAGCCTGATCAAGGAGCAGGAAGACACCCTTTGTGAGGCGGGCAAGAGGGGATGGAGGAAGAGGAGGGAGACAGAGCCCAGGTAGGGCAGGGTGTGAGGTCGCACCCCGGAGCACTGGAGCTGTTTGCTGTTTGCATTGCTGCCCCTTGTCCCGCCAGTTCCCGTCATCCTCGTCTGCCGCTAGCCAGTGTTTCTGACAGGCCTGCAGTACTACCCAGGTCTGGGATTTCTGGATGACCTAATTCCTGACCCACAGACATTCCGGGGACTCAGATCATCTGCAGATGGACAGCAGGGCACATTTCTAGCATCGATGATAAATGAAAAAGAAGGGGAAAAGGCTCAGAGAATTAAAAATGAAAGGGCCTAATGCTGTTACTGGAATTCTCCATGGAGTCTGCTTACTTTGTACAAAGCAGAACAGGGGCTCCGTTGAGATGGTAACAGGATATTTTTTAGTTTTTTGAGACAGTTCTCACTCCGTTACCCAGGCTGGAGTGCAGTGGCATGATCATAGCTCACTGCAGCCTCAAACTCCTGAGCTCAAGTGATCCTCCTGCCTCAGCCTCCCAAAATGCTACAGTTATAAGCATAAACCATCGTGTCTGGCCAGTGAAGCATTTTGATTAAAAAGGTTTCCAGCAGCTCATCAAAGTGGATTGTTTCCTAGGAGTGCCCAGATCATCAGAAGCTGAGTTGGTATGAGGGGTTCTGGACAGAAGCCCCAGGCAGCTGCTGTCACCCTCACATTCCTGTTCCTGTTTCCTACAAAGGGACTGTCAGCCTGAGCAGGCCTGCCCTTGACCATGACCCTGCCGTGTCTTGGGCCAGGAGTGTTGCCTGAAACATCTGTTTAATTAGCCTTTCCATCCTCAGCTGCTTCCCATCACCACTCAGGAGCCGGCCGGGGCAGCAGGGGGAGCCAGAGCCATCAACCAGGCCATCGACAGAACTGGACTTCTGGGAAGCAGGTACTACCAAGGCCGAGGCCAAACCCAAACCCCGTAGCAGTGCAGCCATGGGGACCTTCTTCATGAGGGTTCTTTGCTTTTCCTATGTTTTTTCAGAACCCCTATTTCTCTCTTTAAGACAGAATCTCACTCTGTTGCCCAGGCTGGAGTGCGGTAGCAAAAACAGCTCGCTGCAGCCTCAAACTCTGGGTTAAAATGATCCTCCAGCCTCAGCCTCCCGAGTAGCTGGGATCACAGGTGTGTGCCACCATACCCAGCTCATTTTTGTACTTTTTTGTAGAGATAAGGTCTCACAATGTTGCCCAGGCTGGTCTCCAACTCCTGGGCTCAAGCAATCTACCCACCTTGGCCTCCCTAAGTACTGGGATTACAGCCGTGAGCCACCACGTCTGGCCCCAAACTCTTTTAAACTATTCCTTTACACTGTACTCTTTCTCTCCCTCCAGCCCTAAAGCATTCAAACTGACTTGATTTCTTTCAGACAATTGACCAATGGCTTGGTCAATTTGGCCCCAACCTGTATAGAACATGAACCTTCTCCAGGTTTCCAGCGGAATACCCCGTACAACTTGTTTCCCAGCTGGTCTAGGGGGCGAGGCTGGCCCACAGCAGTGTCCTTCGAAGCTTCCTTTCTCTATTAAAAGTTTGTTCAAACTCAGCATTCTTTTGCATTAACATGTAGCAGCAGTTATTGGAACTGTCAGGTTTTATTATCAAAATAAAGCCTTCCCTCTAGTCTTCAGACAAAATAGATCATCAGAAAGATGCACCGGGCTGAGCCTGTAGTTTCTGGCATGCCATGGCACACAGACACACTCCCAGGGCTGCTCTGCACAGCTGTGCATGTTGTATACTGTGCTAAGTGCCTGGCTGAGGGGCGAGAAGGGGTGAAATCCAGTCTGTTTGCTGGTCACTAAGCTCAGGGCCTGACCTAGGGCCATATCAGCCTAGAAAGGGGGTGGTGGCTTTTCTGCATGAAGAAGGAATTCACTAGCCAAGCTGTGTGCCCTGCAGGTCTGTGTCCACCTAGAGGGAGTCCTTTATTATAACTAACAGGAAAACTGAATAGGCTAAAGGCAACGCCATCCATTCTTATAACACTTTCTAGGCCTCAGTTGGAAATCAGGGCTGTGTACCATTGTGGCCATAGTAAGAACTAGCAGGGAAACTCCCAATGCAGACGGGCACAGTGGCTCACACCTGTGATCCCAGCACTTTGGGAGGGCGAGGCAGGCAAATCACCTGAGGTCAGGGGTTCAAGACCAGCCTGACCAACATGGTGAAACTCCGTCTCTACTAAAAATACAAAAATCAGCTGGGCGTGGTGGCGCATGCCTGTAACCCCAGCTACTCGGGAGGCTGAGGCAGGACAATCGCTTGAACCCTGGAGGTGGAGGTTGTAGTGAGCCAAGACTACGCCATTGCACACCAGCCTGAGTACAAAGGTTCTTTGTACCTTTTAAAAACATAAACCATTCTTAGCTCACAGACTGTACGAAACAGAGTGAAACTTCATCTCAAAAAAAAAAAAAGAGAGAGAGAGAAAAGGCTGGGCCATAAGGATATTTTACATCTGATGCAGTTTATTACAGGCAGCGTGCGCTTTGCCAAATGTTTCTTTCCTCGGCATCAAGATCCTTTGTGCTTTAGGGTCTTGGGAGTACCCAGCCTTAAACTGCACACGTGGGCACGTTTGCAAGTGATGAAGGCACGCTCTGCTGGGTTTAGAATGCCCATGTCCTCAGAAACAGGCGGCTCTCCAGCCCAGGGGTCAAGGCCAGATAGTAAATACGCTTTGCAGCTGGTTTTGTTCTTGTTGTCATTATAGTTTGTTTCTTTGTACAGCCTTTTAAAAACATAAACCATCCTTAGCTCACAGGCGGTACGAAACAGGCCATGGGCTGGATTTGACTTGTAGGCCTTAGTTCGGCTGACCCCTGCTCTTGACTCTCAAGTTCCAAGCTTAGGGAGGTCACCTGGCCACCTTGCCCCAAGTAGTGTTTCCCCAGCTAGGCTCTGATTCCATCGCTAATTGTACAGCCATTGATAAAGGGGGAAAAACAGCAAACCCATCCTTGCCTTTGAACTGGATACAGAGTACATACTTCCTCTTCAAATCATTTCCTGTCCCCGAGAAGGAAATGTCAGCGTGGCACCTTTGACTGGAATGTTCTTTTGTGTGTCATTTACTGCTACCTGTTTGCTAAAACCAAATCCCTTTCAGACAGCAGCAGAAGCTTCTGAAAGTCCTCCAGGCCGTCGAAAGTGACTCTGCCCAACTCAGCAGGGTGGTTTCAGCAACCAAGGAGCAAGTTTCAGACGCAGAGGTGAGAGCCTTGACTTGATTTTCAGCTGCACGTTCAGGAAGGCTCCCCTCAGAGCAGTCATTTCGCGTCGGTGGGGATTGCTCTGACCGTGGTTAAATTAGCATCTCTCGGCCCGTGTCTCCCCTCTCCCCCTCCTCCCGAGCACACAGAGGTATAGATGATGGAGGGCAGGAGCAGAGAAAGGAAGAGGTGGGCCAGGAGTTTCAGCGGAGAGAGGCCTGTCCGCACGAGAGGAAGTATAAATAGCGTGGAAGCTCACAGGAAAATGCCCAACATCGCTGGCAATCAAGAAACGCAAATGGCAGCAACCTGAGCGTCCCACTTGCTCTCTGAATTGACAAATTATTTCTGACGATAACCTCGAGTGCCAGCAAGGTTACACACACACGTGGCAGGCAGCTGGATAAACAGGTGAAACCCTCTCGGGAAACGGAATGCTTGACCTTAGGAAGAGCCTTAGAAATACTCTGTCTTTCAGCCCCATAATCCCACTCCCTTATCTAAGGAAATCACCCAGCAGAAATAAAAAGCTGGAAGCACAGCAAGGTCCGTTGCAGAATTATTGGAAGTAGGGGAGACATTTTTTTAAACCTAATCGTCTCATAACAATGGAGTTAATCAGGAAAGTGTGATACGCCAGCACGGTGTGGTAGTATAAAAGGATGGAAGCCATCGTTACAAGATGACGCAGACGGGAAACGCTAAGAAATGCCAACCTAACTGTAACAGGGGATGTCAGTCTTCAAGGCCAGGGTGATTGCAACAGCCATACAAAGGTGTGGCCATTGAGTGTGCTGATGGAGCTAGGACACAAAATACAAAAGGGAACTGTGCCATCGGCGTGGTAGGATTAATGGTGATTCCATTTTCCTTCCCTCCTTCCTTCCTTCCTTCCTTCCTTCCTTCCTTCCTTCCTCCCTCCCTCCCTCCCTCTTCCCTTCCCCCATTCTCCCCTCTCCCCCATTCCCCCCTTTCCTCCCTCCTCCCTCCCTCCCTCCCTCCTCCCTCCCTCCCTCCTTCCCTCCTTCCTTCCTTCCTTCCCTCCTTCCCTCCTTCCTTCCTTCCTTCCCTCCCTCTTTCCTTCCTTCCTTCCCTCCTTCCTTCCTTCCTTCCCTCCTTCCCTCCTTCCTTCCTTCCTTCTCTCCCTCCTTCCTTCCTTCCCTCCTTCCTTCCTTCCTTCCTTCCCTCCCTCCTTCCTTCCTTCCCTCCTTCCTTCCTTCCCTCCCTCCCTCCTTCCTTCCTTCCTTCCTCCCTCCTCCCTTCCCCCATTCTCCCACTCCCCCCCATTCCCCCTTCCCTCCCTCCTCCCTCCTTCCCTCCCTCCTTCCCTCCTTCCTTCTTTCCTTCCTCCCTCTCTCCTCCCTTCCCCCACTCTCCCCCTCCCCCCATTCCCCCTTCCTTCCCTCCTCTCTCCCTCCCTCCCTCCTTCCTTCCTTTCCTCCTCCGCTCCCTCCCTCCCTCCCTCCTTCCTTCCTCCCCTCCCTCCCTCCCTCCCTCCCTCCCTCCCTCCTTCCTCCCTTCCGTGAGGATCTCACTCTGTTGCCCAGGCTGGAGTGCAGTGGCGCCATCTTGGCTCACTTCAACTTCCACCTCCCAGGTTCAAGCGATTCTCCTGTCTCAGCCTCCCAGTAGCTGGGATTACAGGTGTGTGCCACCATGCCCAGCTAATTTCTGTATTTTTAATAGAGGTGGGGTTTCGCCATGTTGACCAGTTTGGTCTCTAACTCCTGGCCTCAAGTGATCTGCCTGGCTCAGCCTCCCACAGTGCTAAGATTATGGGCGTGAGCCACCACACCTGGCCTCTCTTTTTTGTGTCCTAAAAGGTGTGTGTCCCAGCACGTCCTTCCTGCCCCTACCTTTGCCCAAGGCGTTCTTAGTATTATTTGGTATGGTGGTCATGACTCTTACTACTGGCCAGTGAGGACTTAATGTGAAGTCCTCCCAAAGCCACATATAAAATCCCATGAGAGCAGAGAGGCCTCTGAGCTGGCTTGGCCTGGACTAGACCTTCCAGCTTTGAATCTGGTGCCGTCATTTACAGACTGTGTGACCTTAGACAAGCCTCTTAAGCTGTCTGGTCCTGGCACTCAAATAGGGTCAATAATCCATGGCCCACAGGCCACTGTGCACATGAAACAGGAAAGGGCTCTGAGGGCGTACACCTCAGTGCAGGGAGAGGCCGACAACTATCAGCTGGAACTTCAGCATCGAGAAAAAACAAAGCTGTGCTCCCCCACTGCGTGGAGTAGTTGCCTTATTTTTATTACTTTAATGAATGAATGTATTTTAGAGACAGGGCCTTGCTATGTCTCCCAGGCTGGAGTGCAGAGGGTGTGATCATGGCTCACTGCAGCCTTGAACTCCTTGCTCAGCCGATCCTCCCACCGTAGCCTCCCGAGTAGCTGGGACTACAGGGCCCCCCCCCCCCCCCCCAGCACACCTGGCTATTAAAAAAAAAAATTGTGGAGATGAATCTTTGCTATGTTGCCCAGGCTGGTTTGAACTCCTGGGCTCAAGCAATCCTCCTGCCTCAGCATCCCGAAGTGCTGGGATTACCGCACCTGGCCACATGGCTTTATATTATGGGAGACAGAAAATCCAGAGCAAACTGACTTATACAAGAAAGAGAAGAAAAATGACAGACTCTTCTCATTGAAACATGACACAGAGAGGGCCAGGTGGGGCCTGATCCAGCAGCTCACACTGTGTCTTTCCCTTCTGTCTGCACAGTGGAAAGCTCAGTCCCATCTCTGCCTCCCTCCTCATGGTCCCTAAATAGCTAGAATGGTTCTACCTTGCACTCTTGTATCATCTGACTCCAGTGTCAGGAGAGAAGCCCATTCCTCCCCGGGTGAATCTGTGATTGGCGTGCTTGCACTGACCTATACTGGTGTACTTGCCTGTCACAGAGCCACTCCCTCCTGGCGGCCCAGGGGACAGGACACACTGCTTGCTTAGACCCGTCAGGCCCCTCCCTGGAGTGGGAAAGGGTCAGTCCCCCTATGCTTTATGGCTGAGAAAGAGAAGGCGTGGCTTCTCCCAAGGAAAATCAAGTGGTCTCAGCAAGAGCGGGGACAATGAGTGACAGGGGCCGGGAGCCGCCCAGCCAGTGTCCCCCCTCCCATCGCCAAGCGGGATCCCGAATCAGGCAGTGCAGAAGCAGGAGGGGCCACTGAGTGGCAGCAGACAGGCTGTGACACTTGCTTAGTGAGTAGATCCTTCAGCTTTTTCATTTACAAGCGCAGCTGAGGAATTTGCACATTTCAGATCGCACTGGGTGGGAGTCTAGCAGCCCCTCTGAGAGGCAGCCTGCCTCCCATCTGGCCCTCCTGCCATCTGGCCCTCCTGTCTCCCACCAACAAGCAAGGTGAACAGACCACTTCTTCAGCATCCCCCGAGACTGACCGCTCACCTGGCCCTGGATTGTTCCGCACAAGCACAAGCTCATTAACCTCCCAGTCCCCCTGGAGTCAGCCAGGCCAGTTTAGCTTCATCCCTGTCCTGCGTGCCTGGGACTCAGACCCAGGGCAGCAGAGGGCTCGGCCAGCACCCCACATGGCTATGGAGCAGAAGGACGAAGCTGTGGGTGTCGAGGGCCTAGCTAATCAAAACAGGCCCTATCTTTCATCCGGCAGCTGTGAGCTGACCTCTCTCCTTCCTCCCCATCCGCATTCCCACCATGTGGCAATCAAGGCCCCTCCAAACACACACTGAGAGCGATAGCACGTCTCGCTGGCTATTAATTAAAAAAATAAGTGGGGAACAGTTGCTGTTCATTTGCTCGGCTCCCTGCTCACAGAACCATTGCAGATTACCCGTGCTAATTAACAGAGGGCATGTGCACTCAGGGAATGCACCATTTTGTGAGTGACTGATCCGTGGTGACCAGTGCCGCAGTCGGCCCCGGAGGGCCTCAGGAAGCCATTCCGAAGGGTGGCCGTTTATTGATGGCATTCACGCAGGCTCTCAGAGCAGACAGCCGACACAGGAAGGAGGCAGGCATTGAAATCAATGAAGGAGAGAAACAGAAAGAAACAGACACTTACAGGGCGCACCCAGGGCTGGGGCTCGTGGTAGGGCCTTCTTGGGTATTGATATCTTGTTTAAGGCCTGTGACAGGATTATCACGTAGATGGTGTCATCTCATCTTCCCCCAACCAGGCCGAGGGATGTCAAGTGACTTGTCCAAGGCCAGATGAGCCATGTTACCTACTATATCAGTCCGCTCAGGTTGCCATGACAAAATACCACACTCTGGGGGGCTTCAATAACAGAGATTTGTTTTCTCACAGTTCTGGAGGCTGGAAGTCCAAGCTCAGGTGTTGGCAGGTTTGGTTTCTTCTGAGGCCTCTCTCTGTGGCTTGCAAACAGCTGCCTTCTTGCTGTGACCTCACATGATCTTTTCCTGTGT
Organism: Ateles fusciceps; assembly: GCA_036589455.1. Lineage (NCBI taxonomy): Eukaryota > Metazoa > Chordata > Mammalia > Primates > Atelidae > Ateles > Ateles fusciceps. The sequence goes on from JAZHEH010003064.1 coordinate 2,474,082, forward strand.
GTGCATTTCCTGGGGTATGTCTCTGTGCGTCCAACTTTCCTCTTATAAGGACACCAATTAGATTGGATTAGCCCTCCCACCGACCCCAAAGCCTCATTTTAATTTAATCACCTGTTTGAAGGCCTTATCTCCAAAGACAGTCACATTCTGAGGTACTGGAGATTAGGGTTTCAACAGATGAATTTGGAAGGGACAAAATTCAGCCCATAAACGTTTTTTTTTTTTTAGACTGGGTCTTTCACCCAGGCTAGAATGTAGTGGTGTGAACATGGCTCACTGCAGCCTCAACCCTCCTGGGCTCAAGCAATCCTCCTGTCTCAGCCTCCTGTGTAGCTGGGACTACAGGCATGTGCCGCTGTACCCAGCTCATTTTTTAAAAAATTCTTTTGTAAAGCCACGGTCTCACTTTGTTGCTCAGGCTGATCTCGAACTCCCGGCCTCAAGGAATCCTCCCAATTTGGCCTCCCAAAGTGCTGGGATTACAGGCATGGGCCACTGTGCCTGGCCTCAGCCCATAACACCTACTCAATTCAACAGATGTGACAAGCTTCTGGGTCCTGAACACTTGAGTAGTGGGGGAGAGGCGTGAATATTCAGGCAGAATTCAATGCTTTTTAGACATTTTTATTTATTTGTAAACTCTGAAACAGCATGCTCATAGAGTGCCGGGTACACAGGGACTCTATTTTGAATGCTTTGCAGAATGAACTCTTTTAATCATTGTAATAACCATAGCTAGTGGGTGCCATTCTTATCCTCATAGTACAGATGGAGAGACTGAGACCCTGAAGGTTGACTAACTTTTTGAATGCAGTGGTAGCAGAGATGGAGCCGAATTCAAGCCTGTCATGTCTTAATCCTTTGGTGTTATTTTTCTCTTCTTTAAGGACAAACAGAGAATGAGGGCAGAGGAGATCAAAGATGCCATCTACGTGACCATGGAGATCCTGTCCAACTGGGGCAACTCGTGGTGGGTGGGGCTCACAGAAGTCGAGTTCTTTGATCTGAACGACACGAAGCTGTATGTGTCGCCCCACGATGTGGATATCCAGAACACAGCCACGCCTGGGGAGCTGGGCCGCCTCGTCAACAGGAACTTAGCTGTGAGTGGAGGGCACTGGATTGCTTCTTGGCTGTGTATTCCTATGCATTTTCTCTGCCCTTGATAAGTCTGAGGGTATCAATACCCTTGATAAGGGTATTAGTGGAGGGAGGGGAAGAATAGCAAAATCTGGCCGGGCACAGTGGCTCACACCTGTAATCCCAGAACTTTGGGAGGTCAAGGCAGGCAGCTCATTTGAGGTCAGGAGTTCAAGACCAGGGTGGGCAACAAGAAAAAAACCCTGTCTCTACAAAAAACAACAAAAAAAAATTAGCCAGGCATCATGGCTCATGCCTGCAGTCCCAGCTACTTGGGAGGCTGAGGTGGGAGGATCTCCTGAGCCCAGGGAGGCTGAGGCTGCAGTGAGCTGCGATTGCAACACTGCACTCCAGCCTGAGCAACAGAGTGAGATCCTCTTTCCAAAAGCAAAAACAAAAATAGTCCAGGCATGGTGGCTCACACCTGTAATCCCAGCACTTTGGGAGGCCGAGGCGGGTGGATCACTTGAGGTCAGGCGTTCGAGACCAGCCTGGCCAACATGGTGAAACCCCGTGTCTACTAATAATACAAAAATTAGCCGGGCATGGTGGTGCATGCCTGTAATCCCAGCTACTTCAGGAGGCTGAGCCAGGAGAATCGCCTGAACCCGGGAGGCAGAGGTTGTAGTGAGCCAAGATTGTGCCACTGCACTCCAACCTGGGTGATAGAGTGAGATTCTGTCTCAAAATAAATAAATAAATAAATAAATAATCTACCAGCGTTGTTCATTTGGGCAAAGTTGGGGAGGAGCCTGAGGGAGCCATATTGGCAGAGGCCCCCGATACTCTCTCCCTAAGCTGTTTCCCAGCCCCTGCTATGTGGGATTTTCTTACGGGAGCCAATTCACCTGCTCTTTTATCCACCTTGCAGTTCTCCACAGTCACCACCAAACACTGGACCTCAGGGGTCATTAAGGTCAATGTGTGTTCTTTGTAGTTGAAGAAACTACAGCTTGGAGAAGGGCAATGACTTGGCCAAGGTCACACAGGTGGAAGGTAGTGGAGCCAAGTTCTCATAAGTCAGCCCGGGCCAGGACCCTTGCCCACACCCTCTCAGGACCCTGCTGCCTCGAGGTCGTTAGGTGCACACTCTACAAACGTTGAGTGTATTTTTCCTTTAAATATCCAACAGAGCCAGGTACAGTGGCTCACGCCTGTAATCACAGCACTTTGGGAGGCCAAAGTGGGCAGATCACCTGAGGCCAGGAGTTTGAGACAAGCCTGGTCCACATGGTGAAACCCCATCTCTACTAAAAATACCAAAATTAGCCGGCGTGGGGGTGCACACCTGTAGTCCCAGCTACTTGGGAGGCTGGAGGCAGGAGAATCGCTGGAATCTAGGAGGGGAGGTTGCAGTGAGCCAAGATTGTGCCACTACACTCCAGCTTGAGTGACAGAGCAGGACTCTGGCTCAATAAACAAACACAAACAACAGAATTTACAAAAAAGAAGATTGAGGAGGGTCTTGGCATTTTTCCTTCCTGCTCCTTACAAGCTGGACACAAGAGGCTGTGAGCTAAACTGAGCCAGAATAGCCAGCCCACATCGTCTTTGCTATGCTGGGCCTTAGCATCATTCATAATTATCTCCTGGGAGACCTGGGAAGATGCCGTTGTTATTACATGATCACAGCTCACTGCAGCCTCGAACTCCTGGGCTCAAGCTGTCCTCCTGCCTCAGCCTCCTACATAGCTGGGACTACAGGCACATAGTACTACATCCGGCTAATTTTGTAAACGTTTTTATACAGCCACGGTTTCACTATATTGCCCGGGCTGGTCTTGAACTCCTGGCCTCAAGCAATCCTCCCACTTTGGCCTCCCAAAGTGCTGAGATTATGGGTGTGAGCCACCATGCCCAGCCTCTGCTGTTATTGTTATTAATAGTATGAATACCACTGAGAAGTAGTTAGTATTATTCCCATTTTAAAGAAAAGGAAACAGAAAAAGCGGTCTTTGAAATTTCTGTTTCTAGAGACCCAGATTCTGGTCTTGACTCTGGCCTGGGACAACTTACCTGCCTTCTCTGAGAGTGGATTTTTCTGCCTGCTAAAAAATGGGAGATTGGGTCAATCATCTGTTAGGATTCTTAGAGTTCCGGCAGCAGAAGCAGAGTCTAGCTCGGTTAGCACATTTTTAAACAGTAAATATGTTTCAGGTCTTTTGAGTAGCTAATGTACTCACTGCCACACAGGCCAGGAGAGGACAGGCCTTCTGGGAAAGGGGGTTCTAGGGAGCATCCTGGAATGCTGGCCGCCAAGGGTGTGGTCTTCTTTTGGGAGTGGGCGATGAACAGGAGGATGTGAGGTTCTTCTGGAAAGATTCTTCTCTTGGACTTGAGGTTCTGGGGAGATCGTGCTGTCCTAGAGTTGACTGATTTGGCCTTTGCGTGAGTGGTCACTTCCATGGCACCCAAAACCATGACTTACGTCCTAAACTGGGTCATGACTCAAGGTTGTGGGCTGCTTTCAGGAAAGGGAACAAAATGAGAAGGGGAGATGGAGAAAAGCATAAAGCTTCATTCACTGAGTTCATACAGCGGCCATTTACTGAGATGCCGTTGGCTGGTTGATTTGTCCTGGCGACTCTCTGCTGGAAATAGTCTCAGGAGAGGAATGCTGATGGACCAGCCTAACTAAGGCAGGGCACCTTGATGCCACTCCCACCAACATGCCCCAGCAGGGCAGGAAGGGATTCTCCCTAAAGGAATTCACGATTGCTTAGGAAAGGTGTCATATATGTCATAAATAAAAAATAAAAATAAAGAAATTCAAGATCGCCACTAAAAAGAAAGGCAGGCTGGTTGCTAGATAGTCAAGAAGCAGCAGCCGTCCCCAGGGTTGGACTAGGGGAGTCTGAGTCCCCTTCTAGATGAGCGCTCTGTGATCTCAGCCCTCGAAAGACACAGTCCCTTGGCTGTGGGTAATGGCTGCCCAGGTGCTGTGGCCTGGCCTGGCCCTGCTCTGCCTCCAGATTCAAGTCTGTAGGCTCCCAAGCTTGCTGCTGGGACTTGGTCCACCCTCACCACCTCTCCCCTGCCCTCCTCTTGCAGAAAGCAGTGGCGTTTTGGAAGCCTGCTCTCCAGAACAGAGCACACTAGGGGCGATAAAAAGCATCATTGGATTTGATGGGGACCAATTCTGATGATTGCTCTCCCTTTCTTCTGTGCAGTAGAGGCTGGGGCGCTTTGCCATGTGATGGCCCAAGGTTTTGGTGGATTTGAGGTTTTTACTTTTTGGCCCTGCGATTGGGACATGAGGCAGCTGTATCCCCCTGGGCTGCTAGGGCTCTGGGCTCATCTCCAGGAAGGCTGGATTCCCCCTGCTTCCCTGATGTGGGGGCTTCCCTGCATCCTGGTCCCAGGCCCGGGGCTACCGGAACACACTGCCTCTCAGAACCAGCAATTGCACGGGTGTGTGCCAGCCACAGCATGATGCATGGCCTCGTTTAACCCTCACGTGAACCTTGGGATGACTCTCTCCCTTTTATCAATGAGGAAAAACAAGAGGAAGAGGAAGTGAGGAAGAGGCACTTGCCCCAGGCCATGCAGCATGGCTGATGGAGCCCACCTGACAGCTGAGGTATCTAGAAGCAAAGGCTGGGTTTGAAAGAGAAGATGCTTCAGTGGAGGTGAATTGGGGTATTCAGAAGATGTGAGAGTGCCCCAGCATCTGTGGAAATTCCTCCCTTCTGTGCCTGCACCATCTCTCTCCCTGGCTGCATCTCAGCCCAAGGCCTCAAACGACTCCAGATTTGTACACTTGGCCCTGCCTGCTCCTCTGAGTTCCTGACATGAATGGCAGCTTCCTGCCTGACGTCTCTTGGCTCTCTCCTGGCCATCTCAGACTTTGTTATTATTATTAGATTTTTAGAGACAGGGTCTTGCTCTGTTGCCCAGGCTGGAGAACGGGGATGCGGTCATAGCTAACTAAAAACATATGTTCATTAAACAAAACTGTGCATGCATGTTCACAGCAGTGTTATTCGTAATAGCCAAAAGTGGTGGAAACAGCCAGATGTCCGTCAATGGATGAATGAAGAGAATATAGTATTTCTACAAAATGGAATATTATTCAGCCCTAAAAAGGGATGAAGTATTGCTACATGCTACAACCTGGATGAACCTTGAAAATATTATGGCAAGTGAAAGAAGCCAGATACAGAAGGCTGTATAGTATATAATTCCATTTATATGTAATGTCCAGAATAGGTATATCTGAAGACAAAAAGTAGGTTAGTCATTGCCAGAGGCCGGGAGGAGGCAGGAATGGGGAGAGACTGCTAAGGAAATGGGTATCTTTTGGGGGTGGTGGTGAAAATGTACTGGAAGGAAATAGTAGTAATGGTTGTACAACCTTGTGAATATACGAAAGCAACACTGAACTGAATGCTTTAAAATGGCAAATTTTATGCTATATGAATTATATCTCAATTAAAAAAAAAAAGAAGGACAGAGAAATGTCATATGCCATTGCCCAGCTTTCCCCAGTGGTAAATTTTATGTAACTGTAGTACATTATCAAAACCAGACCTTGACACTGGGATAATGTATGGACCCTCAGACTCTCACTTGTATGTGCATGTATATGGTTCTATGCAGTTTGATCATGTATGTAGATTTCTTTCTAAAGACACAGACATTGAGATACAGACCAGTTCATCACACCAAGGAGTTCCCTTGGGCTCCTCCTGCACAGCCACACTTCCCCATGCCCAGTCCTGACAAGAGAAACCACCGATCTGTTCCTCTGCCTACCTTTTGTCGTTTCAAGAATGCTATGTAAATGCAGTCATACCATTTATTTAGCATTTATGTCATTACCAAAGTTGGTAGCCTTTCTGAGACTCGCTTTTTTTACTCGGTGTAATGCCCTTGACATCCTTCCAGATTGTTGTGAGTGTCAATGGTTTGTTCCTTTTTAATGCGATGATTTATTAAACTCGGAGCTATTTCTGAGGGCAGTGCAGTATCTCCCTGCGGGTTGCTATTCAGTGTGATGTTCACGCCGGAGTTAAAAAGGCACCTTTGGTTTAGGAGTTAGAAAGTTACCTCCTCAGAGAAGCCTTCTCTAACCATCTATTTGAAAGTAGCTGTTCCATGGGCCATGAATAATTCTCTGTTATTTTTTTCCTAGACTGTGTCCCTGCTTGATTTTATTTCTTGAAAACATTACCTGTTTGCCTCCCCTCATAGCACAGAGCTGCTAGGGCCTGGTGGGTCAGGTTCCCGTGCACATGCCCCGCGTCTGGCTCAGCATCGGTCCCCCAGGAGGGACCCTGCATAGTGTTTGTTGGGCAAGTTATGGAGTAGATGTGTCAGTGCCTGCTCCCACCCCTCGCCCTAGCACCTCAGGGAACACTGACTGCTTTTCTGAATGGCAGCATCGAGATTTCTTCCTTGGAGGATTCTTTTTGTGGCCTCCAGGGCCCGCTTTGCCTCCCATGCAGACAGAAATTGAGGCCCCCGCCCAGGAGCAGCACTCAACCCACATTGGTGGGAGTTGGGGTATAAATACCCCAGCTCCGTGGCCCCATGGGTGCAGTCACTCCGAGGCCTGTTCCACCCCTGGCTCCCAGATTCCCCAGGGGGATTCAGCTCCAGTTGCCCACCTTCCCTGCCTTGTCTGGTTTCCCCACCCTCCCACTGATATTTTCTGCTTTGTCTAAATAAACTACTTACACGTGGATCCTTGCCTCAGGGTCTGCTTCTGGGGGAAGCCCGAGACCGAATGAAATCATGCATGAAAAATGGAGGATCGGATCTTCACTCCACCACGTGGGCACTGAGCAACCTTAGGCGATCCCTCCCCTCGCTGAGCTTTGTTTTGTCAGTAGCACATGCATTGCAGCAATGCCTACCTCCTGGGGTTTCCACAGAACCAAGGGCGGTAAGGGAAGGCGCCCAAATTCCCATCTGCCGTCTTCCTTACCCCCGGGATGGGGGAGGGAGGGGCTGCAGATGCTCTGCCTCCTGCCCTGGCACCAAGGGGTTTGCCCAGCATGTGCTAGGTCAGCCCTGGGCAGCTTCCCCGTCAGCCTTTCTCTCCAAGATCCTGTCTGTGGAGAGGAAACATCAGAAGGCTGGGTAGCTAATGAGACCCAGAGTTATCCGCAGGTTAATATTCTTTGACTCTGAACACCACAATTCCCACTTAGCCCTCCTGTTATTCCTCCCCCTGACAGAAATGTGAAGGGAAATCAATTACAGTCCCCGTCGCCCACATCTAAGGGTCAGCCATGTCTCTTCCTTTGTCAGGCAGCCACAGTGCCCCATTTGAGGCCCCCACTCAGCAAAGGAAGGTGACTCCCCCTGCTGGATTTGGGGGATGTGGTTTCCTGACCCCTCACAGCTGCCCAGAGCACTACAAGTTCTTGTCGAGCTGGAGAAACTTGCCAGAATAAGTCAGAACCCCTTGAACTGATCGTTCCTCCTTAACAAAAGCCACCTCCTCCCTCCTGAAAGGCACCATTGTCACCAAAACAAGCCCCCTTTGTCCTCCACCGCAGCTGGCGCCTGGGCCTCCCATCTCCTGGGGGCCTATAAACCCCAGATCAGCCAATCCTCCCTCCCTGGCTCTGTCAAGTAGCAGGCACGTTCCTGGTGACTGTTGAGATGTTCTCAAATGCGGGGTGATGCCCCTTTGAGATAAAAGAGACAACCCAGCCAGTGTGAGGCCCACAGAGGTTGCTTATTGGCAGATGGAACTTGCCGCTGCTGCTCGGGCCCCTAAGCAAGGACCGAAGACTCAGTGCCTGCAGGGGCCAGGCAGAGGCTTGAGAGGGAATTGAGGTGGATGTGAAGCAGTAGGGAGTGGTGGGACCTCGGAGCCCTGGGGAACAGCAGGTTTCAGGGTGGCATGCTTGGCTCCAGGCAGCAGCCGTTAGGGCCCCTGAGCTGCCATGTCTTCTGAGTCTGCAGAGGGGTCAGAAACTTGGCTATTGGGAGAAATCTCCCCCCCTCACCTTTTTTTTTGAGACAGAGTCTCACTCCATCATCCAGGCTGGAGTGCAGTGGTGCGATCTTGGCTCACTGCAACCTCTACCTTCCAGATTCAAGCAATCCTCCTGCCTCAGCCTCCCGAGTAGCTGGAATTACAGGCATGTGCCACCACATTCAGCTAAATTTTGTATTTTTTTTTCTTTTAGTAGAGACAGGGTTTTACCACATTGACCAGGCTGGTCTCGAACTCCTGCCCTCAAATGATCTGCTCACCTTGACCTCCCAAAGTGCTGGGATTACAGGCATGAGCCACTGCACCTGGCCCCCATTTTTTTTTCTTAGAGACAGGATCTCACTATGTTGCCCAGGCTAGAGTGCAGTGGTACCAAACTCCTGGGTTCAAGCAATCCTCCCACCTCAGCCTCCCGAGAGTAGCCAGGACTATAGGCAAACACTACCACACCCTGCTAATTTTTTAAAAATTTTTGTAGATTCAAGGTCTCTCTGTATTGCTTAGGCTGGTCCCTAACTCCTGGCTTCAAGCGATCCTCCTGCCTCAGCCTCCCAAATCACTGGGATTAAAGGCATGAGCCACTATACCTCTCTGAATCGCCCCATTTTTAAATGTTGGCAATCAATTTGTCTTTGCTTTTTTTTTTTCACATTGCGTTAACTAAACAAATACTTCTGCAAGCCAGATCCAGCTTAGTCTCTTCTCTTTATTTTTTTTTTTTTTTTGAGACGGAGTCTTGCTCTGTCACCAGGCTGGAGTTCAGTGGTGCAATCTCAGCTCACTGCAACCTCCACCTCTCGGGCTCAAGCGACTCTCCTGTCTCAGCCTCCCGAATAGCTGGGATTATAGGCGTGCACCACCATACCTGGCTAATTTTCATATTTTTAGTAGAGACGGGGTTTCGACATGTTGGCCAGGCTGGTCTCGAACTCCTGACCTCAGGTGATCCACCCACTTGGCCTCCCAGAGTTCTGGGATTACAGACTAGAGCCACTGCACCCGGCCTATAGTCTCTTCTTCATGCTTTAATGAAAGGGCAGATATTAGGAGGCATATTCCATATGCATTCACTTATTTATTACACTAAGGGTTGTTTTTTTTGGGGGGGGGTCATCTGCCGTGTGCCAACTGTGCTGGATGCTAAGGGTTCTGGAATGAACTAGACATGACCCCTTCCCTTGAGCTTATGGCTGAATGGGGGCATGACACGGACATGAAAAGAGATGACCATGGGACACCGAGGTAGGTACCACGCCTGGGGACTGCAAGGAGCCATGGGCACCTGGATTTAGCTGAACTCCCCAGGATGAGAAGGTTAGGGAGAGAACTGCAAGCAAGCAGAGGCCCAGTGTGTGCCAAGGCACCAGGTCGAGCCAGCGTGGACACGTTGGGAGCGGCTGTGAGTTTTGTTCCAATAGAGAGTGAATAGGTATTGCCGAAAGCCGAGAGGAGGCGGCTGGGGCTGAGCAAAGTGCCCTGGTGTGGCTTTTCCATCTGCATCCAAAGCACTCATGACATGCAGTTTTGTGAATGAGAATGACAGCAAGCCATCCCTGTTCTCCTGCCCCTAGGGCCTCCGTCGGGCGGAGACTGCAAACTGAGGCCCCCAAGCTTGGAAACCCTGAAAGGAACAGAATAAATCCCAGAGCTCAGTTCCCTGGCCCTGGCCCAACCAACGCCCGAGCCAGTGGCTTGCTTTCTTTTCTATTTTAAATTTTTAAAAATTTGGCAGCGTTTTACAAAAGAAAATCAAAGGCTCTGTTTGCCAGGTTAATCAAATAGCTTCCCGTCCTTCTATCTAGTGTCTTTCCCCTCCCCCAGCTCTCCTGAAAGCCGATTAAGTTGATTAAAATAAAGCCCGCTGCATTTTAAATTCCTTCTGGCTGGCATATCAGAGGGGTCCTTGTGGCAGCTTTGTGCAGGGGCGGGAGGGGGACGGGGGGACAGGGTCAGCAGTCCGCTGTGAAGTGCCATCCAGACGGGGTGATCTGAGTCCCCGGCCTGGGTGATGGCAACGGGGTGGCCTAGCTACCTGCCCTGAGACCTCACCAGGCCTCTCCTGCTTTCTGTGAGCCAAAGAGCCACTGCCATTTTACTTTGGGGGAGAGGCAGAAATGTGCCTAATGACTTCCCTCTCTTGCTGGCCTTCTAGGGCAAGAAAGACTCCTCCCCCGTGGACCTGCCCCTTCCACTCGCCACTCCAGCTGTTCTTTGTTATTCGAAATACAAGGCAGCTGGGGACTTCCGTCTGGCCAAGATCAAGGTTCGGAATTACTGGACAGCTGATGGCGTAAGTAACAGGCGCCTGGTCCCCCACTGGGCACTGGGTTGATGGAAGCGCTTAGCAGTTCGCCAATAGCCTGATTCCTAAAGTTGCAGAATGGATACACGGAGGCCCTGCTGCCCTTGTGTGTGCAGCCATAGCCTGCTGGAGGGTCACATTGCATTCCCATAGCCCCTACAGAGCTTCCGACTCTGGGGTTGGGAGGTGGTATCAGGGCCCCCTTGGGGGAACTGGAAAAATACAAGCTGAGACTCAGTTTGACAGATAAGGAAACAGAGACACAGAGAGGTTATGTAACTTGCCCCAAGTCACACAGCCAGTCAGTGTGAGAGTGAGAGTGTGAACCCATGTATTGGACTCCAGGCTTGTTCTCTTCGCCATCGCTTTTCAAATGTTAATTTGCAATGACTCATCTGCAGGATCTTGCTAAAAGGCAGGTTCTAATTCAGCAGGTCTGGGGTGGGGCCTGAGATTCTGCAGGTCTAGCCAGCTCCCAGGTCCGCCAGTCTTTTTGTTTCTCTTAACCTCTGGCTGTTGTACCCCCTCTGGTTCTATTTTTTATTTTTTCAAAGACTAATCAAGTACAGTAATGAGAAGGGGCTAATGAGAAAAAGGAGTTAGATCTGTAACTGACTGTGATGAATTGAGGTAACTTGCTACCTTTCGACCCACCCCCTCCAATTGCAGGATCCATGCCCTCCTTTTTAACCTCACACTGTCTACTCTGATGCTCCTGCCTGCGCCCACACCCTGTCCTTCCTTCTCTGGGCTGTTTTTCATGCACTCGTAGTTCCATCAGAGAACTAAATACTGAGGAAGGACAGGAACTCACTTGGCCTATCTGCCCTCTTATGGTCGGCATAGGGGGAAAGAGTTGTACTTTCAAATCTGTAAGGGGAGCAGTAGTTCAGGAGAGATGATAAATAGGAACGGAGCCTCACCTTCAGTCTTGCTAGAGACATTAGGGAGTGGTGGGGGACTACGGTAAACTGGCAAGCCTGTGCCCTAGGGAAAGGGAAGCCACTCTAGGCGTTGCTTTGTAGAATACCAGCCAGTTCTGCTAGCTCTTCCCAACATGCCCAGTGAGCTGGATATCTGAGTTTTGATGTGAGCCTTCCTTATTTGTAAATGTCAGTAGCTAATTTAGGTTCTTTTTAAACCACTACACAATTCAAACAGAACTCATCTTTGGGCTGGAACTAGCCTGCCCCAGATGGCGTACAGTGTGGAGAAAGGATCCCACCTCAGGCTGGGAGAGATCAGGGAAGGTTCTTGAAGGAACACACACCTGAGCTGCGATGGCAAGAGAAAGCAGCAGTCAGCCGAGGCAGGAAAGGAGACAGTGTGTCTTGGGTGGAGGCCCGGCTTGTTCACAGGCATGGAGGTGCGAAGGAACACAACCTCTTAATCGCTCTCACTTGCACTGTGCCCCGCCCTCCAGTCTCTCCAGCAGCCACCAGGGAGATCCAGTCACACGTCTCTGCTGCTTCAAACCCTCGGAGCCTCTCCTTGGCCCAGAGTATCAAGGTCAACCCCCTGAGTGTGACATCAGAGCCTCCTAATCCCCTCGTGCCCGGCCCTGGCTCTCTCCTGCCAATACCTGGCCTTTGCACAGTGCCCTCCAGAATGCAGGCTGCCCTGGCTTTCCACCCCCCCACCACGATAGTGATACCTTCATCCCTGTCCCCCACACCCCCATCTCACTCAACTCAGAATGCCCGTCTCTGCCTCATATTCCTGGAAACCCAGACGTCACTTTCTCCAGGAAGCCAACCCTGCCCCCTGCTCCCTGCCCCTTGCACGTCTCTGGGACCTCATGACGTGTTCCACCATCTCCTGTCCGGAATTTATGGCTGCTTTCCCAGGGCACCATGGACCCCTTGAGAGTAGGACCTGAGTCATCTCCACCTCTGCTCTAGTAAAAGGAGAAATACATGGTTGATGAATGAATGAATGAATGAATGAGCGCGTGTTCCCAATAATCCGTAAGCAGTTGTATTATCCTTGTTGATATCTGGATGAGAGGATAGGCGAGGCTAGGTGGCTTGCAGGAGACTACACGGCTGGTTGGAGGCAGAGCTGGGAACCTAGTCCTGGAGAGGCAGTCCTCCCTCTCCTTCCCTCCCTCCTTCCGTCCTCCCTCCCTGAGCTCTTCCTGCTAGTTCTGCCACCCACCAGCTGTCCATCCACCTACTGATCATGTCCCGATCACCTGTCGGTTGCAAGGCACCTCAAATCTGGAAACTAACAGGCTGGGCAGCCCTGGCCGGCTGTGTGTACGCACAGTGCTGCCCAGAGCCTTCTCTGATTTCTGATCTTTGAGGTTTTTTTTTTTTTTAAACACCTGAAGTTTAAACTTGAGAAAAAGAAGTCCAAGCCACTGGGATCAGTGAGGAAATTTCTCTGGGCGTGTCGGCCTCCCCCTTCTCCACTTGCCAGCCCTGGCCTCTCGTGTGCACAGAGGCTGACCCTCAGACCCTGGAATGCAGCCCCAGCCCACGTAGCCACAGCACACTTCGAGCATCTGCAGCCGGGTCCACTCATTCCAAGTCCCACTCAGTACTTCCTGGCAGGTGACCATCGGCACCCTCTTCTGGAATGGGCAGCGGAACAGTGGTGGCTGCCCGTGCCTGTGCCCTGCAGCTCGGCCCTGTCACTGTATATATATCTCAGGGCAAGGAAAGCAGATTTTATGTGCAGGATTACAACAAAGATAAGCTTCATCCCTTTTGCCCAGGGCCTGCTTTTCTTCTTTAACCTTTACTCAGCCGTCCTTGTGCTTATAGAATTGTTTAAAAAGGCACAGGGTATTAAGAATCCCGCAGGAGCGTGGGGTGTCATTGCGGGTGCTTGGGGGAGCTAGCTGTTGGCTGTGGGGATTCGAGAGCTGAGGTCTTTCCACACCCAGGGTGGAGTGTGAAGGACTGCTGTTCCTGCCAGGGCATCGCTTATGTAACACACACCCATCTGTTGCCCGAATTTACCAGGAGCAGGAAAGCGCAAACAAATGCAGCTGCAGGTTGGTTTGATTTAATATTCTCCAGAGGATGCTATTACTGTGTGTTTTAGAGGAGATAAAATGAGAGTTGATAGGAAATATAGCTTGGCCTGGTAGACCTGGCTTGTTAATACAGTGTTTTGTGTATGGGAATCTGAAGAAGAAAAGTTAAATTTGGGAAGCTAATCCAACCCGGGCTTATTTAGAATGGAAGAAAGGAAGGGACTAGAAAAAGGGAGTCTCTTTCTTGGGAATGTGCGGTCTGTAAAATCCTCACGATAGCATTTATGGGCTCCGTTCCCCCTCACTAGTTGATACTGTAAGTGTCAGCTGGCCCAGAGGAGAGGGGTGGGAGAGGCAAAGTGAGGACATGGAGGCTTGCCGCCACCACAGCAGTGCGCAGAAGGCAGCTCACAGACGTCTCTACTTGTGACAGCTGTCATTTACTGAATGCCTCGGGTATCAGGCACGCATGAGGCACCCCGTGGGCACTCAGTAAATATGTGATGCGTGAACAAATAACTGAACAAATGAATCATCTCAATTAACCCGCAGTGATCCTATGAGGCAGGTGGTGGTGTTTCCCATCGTATAGATGAAGAAGCCAGAACTTAGGACAGTGAGATCCCACGTAGCAAATAGACTGTGTCTCTTTTGCCAACTCTGCTGGGAAACAGCTTGCTGGAGTGCTGTCCTGAGAAAGATCTGGAACCTTCTTTCTGGTTCATCGAGGAAAGGGTGCGATGATTGGTCGGCGACGTCTGCCGTGGGCTCAGGAGGATGTGATGATATGTGTGTCGCATCTTTTGGTGTTCCCCCAGATGAAGTGACTTGCCCAGCTAGCAGATTGTAAGAGACAAAGCCAGGGAGGGGGATTTGAGGCCTGCTTGTCTTTTGCTGGTTTTTCAGGGCACTGCTCCTCCTGCAGAGTGGCATCTGCCGGGGAGAAAGAAACCAGCAGTCTCCCTTCTCTAGTAGGTGATAACTCACCCGGCAAGTGGGCTTCCAGCAGCTCCCCATGGCCCATCTGTTTGCCTTTATAACAGTCATATTAGTTATGTGTGACAGGACAGATAGGTGCATCGTCCCCATCATCACCCACAGTGTCACCCCGCAAGTGCCGCCTACAGCCTGGTCACACCAGGGAGTAAGACAGCAACGAGTATCCAGGCAGGATGGGCACCCCAGGGTATAGATTATATTCAGAAAGGCAGTCATTACATTGTTTTTGAATAAATGAATGCTACCGTGCATTTCCCCCAGGGGCATATTTCTGTGACACATCATGTGGTCTAGGCCAGGGGTCCCCAGCCCCCAGGCCACAGGCTGGTACCAGTCTGTTAGGACCAGGCCACACAGCAGGAGTTGAGCACCAGATGTGCGAGCATTACCACCTGAGCTCTGCCTCCTGTCAGATGAGCGGCGTGAGATTCTCATAGGCATGGGAACCCTATTGGGAACTGCGCGTGGGAAGGATCTAGGTTGGATGCTCCTTATGAGAATCTAATGCCTGATGATCTGAGGTGGAACAGTTTCATCCTGAAACCATCCCCCACCCCCTCCCACTATCCACAGAAAAACTGTCTCCCACAAAACCAGTCCCTATGCCCAAAAGGCTGGGACCGCTGGCGTAGGCCACCGCTGCTCGCTAGAACTTTCCCTGATGATAGAAACATCCTGTACCTGTCCTGTAGGGTACATAACCACTAGACACAGGTGGCCGTTGAGGACTTCGCAAGTGGCTAGTGCACTGAGTCACTGGCTGCACTTTACATTGTAATTAATTAATTTTAATTTGAACTAGCCACACGTGGCCAGTGACTACATAGGGGACTGCATGAGTCTCGGTGCTGAGGGTGCAGTGGTGAACAAATAGACAAGGCCTGTCCCTTCTGCTGGGGAGGGGACAATAAACAAGGACACAACAAATAACATTTCAGGTCACACTGAGTGTTATGAAGACAATAAAACAGGACAGTGAGTGAGGGACACGGGGAGGAGGAGGCTGGGCTGCCTTGAGCCAGGTGGCCAGAGGCCTTCCCCGAGCTCAGTGATGACCAGGAGTAGCTGTGGGGCATCTGTGGAATGGCATTCCCTGAAGGGCACAGAAGGAGCAAAGGCCCTGAGGCAGGAGTTCGAGGACTGTGGTTTCGCCAAGTGGCTGGAGCGGGGGAGACAAGGAGTGTTGAGGGAGGTCCCAGAGGGAGATGGGGGACCAGATCCTGTGGGCCAGCAGGTTTGCATTTGATTCAGAGACAAGCAGACTATAGTGTGGTCAGAGCCAGCCTACCCGAGACTGTGTGGCCTTAGGCAGGCTACCTCACATCTCCATAGCTCAGCTTTCTCTGAAACGTGGGATATTGTCCGATGAATGCGTGTCAAGTGCTCTGAATCATTCCTGGCCTCCTGCCGTCTATACAGGGCTCAGCTATTAGTGTCATCACCGGAGGCTTGCGAGCAGGGTGACGTGATCTGATGGAGGATGTTTTTTTTTTCTAGACATTCTCTCTCTGTTGCCCAGGCTGGAGTACAGTGGCGTGATCATAGCTCACTGCAATCTGGGCTCAAGCGTTCCCCGACCTCAGCCTCCCAAGTCGCTGGGACTCCAGGTGTACATACCACACACAGCTAATTTTTTATTTTTTGTAGAGATAGGCTGGTCTCAAACTCTTGGCCTCCAGTCATCCTCCTGCCTCAGCTTCTCTAAGTGTTGGGATTACAGGCGTGAGCCACCACGCCCGGTCCTGATTGAGAAATTTAAAAGACTGCTCTGCTTGATTTGGAGAATGGATCGGGGGCAGGGGAGCCCAGAGAGGAGGCTCAAGGCATAGTCTCGCTAAGAACTGTCTAGCTAAAGATGGTGGTGGCTTGGATGAGGGTGTCAGTGCTTTTGGGGTGTACTTTGGGTGGACTCAACTCATCCTATGACAATATTTGGATTTTCACCAATGTCTTTTTCTTGGAATAAGTTTTCAACTAAAAGCAAAAGTGAAGAGATTAGTTCAGTCATGAGGCATGTATCCATCACCTGCTTCAGTAATTATCAACTTTCTGCTATTGTTTCACGTATCCCCCTAACATTTGAAAGTTAATTGTAGCTATCACACTATTTCACTCATAAATTCTTCAGTGTGCATCTCTGACAAAAAAGATGTTTGTTTGTTTATTTATTTTTCTATAACCTTGATGCCACTATCGTGTCTGGCCATAGTTAATTATCATGCTCTGATACCCACTGCATATTTAAACATTCCTAATTCTCCCAAAATTGTTTCTTTTACGCTTGGCTTGTTTGGATCCTCATACAAACCGAGACCAAACATGGCAATGACTTGGAAGTCAAAGATGTAACCTTCATTTGGTCACCTGAGTCAGTGCAACCTCACGGCTCTGCCCCATGGCAGAGTCTGGGCACCATGGTGCCGGGGAAGTATGGCGGGCATCTCAGCAGGGCAACTGGTGGAAAGGGGACTGACTGCATTGCATGGCAAGTTTCCCGAGCTGTGGATCTCAGGCTTGGCCTAGGCCACTGCCAGTGACCAGAGGGCACTTTCCATTGGGTGGTATGCAGTGAGTACAGTCTGTGGGCAGAGTCCTCACTCAGGTAGGTACAGGCACGGTAGCCATGAAAGGGTCAGCTTTAAAGTGGGTCCCTAGCCAGAAGAAGAAGGAGAAGTGAACAGATAATTCAGCCTTTATTTATTTGTTTATATATTTAGAGACAGAGTCTCACTTTGTTACCCAGACTGGAGTGCAGTGGCATGATCTCAGCTTACTGCAAACTCCACCCTCTCGGACTCAAGCAATTCTCCTGCGTCAACTTCCCAAGGAGCTGGGATTACAGGCATGAACCACCATGCCCAGCTAATTTTCGTATTTTTAATAGAGACGGGTTTTACAGTGTTGGCCAAGCTGGTCTCGAAATCCTGACCCCAGTGATCCACCTGCCTCTGCCTCCCAAAGTGCTGGGACTTACAGGTGTGAGCCACTGGGCCCAGCCAAATTCAGCCTTTAAAGAGAGTGGCCCCACAACAACATAGGGATTCAGAGCCAGGGTCTACTCCTAGCAAGAATAAAAGTAAACGCAGAGCCGACATGGAAGCTGAGACCCATGTCCTGTGCTGCGCAGACCAGGTGGGCAGGCTGCAGCTGGAAGTAGGCAGACACCTGCGCAGGAGAGGGCTGTTCACCCAGGTGTAGGTGCTGACTGGCACAGCAGGAGAAATCACAGACCACCTGGAGGGTAGAGCTTTTTACCTGCCTCCTGCCAGCCTTGGCCGGGACTGATTCAGTAGCTGAGCCTGTTGATTGGAGTTCTCAGTAGCAGGGCTATTTTATCAGCCAGGATTCTCTTGGTAGCAAAGGGCAGAAAACCCAATTAAAATTGGGTTAAGCACAAAATAGAAGTCTTTGGCTTATGTAACAGAAGACGCTGGGTGGCTGGCTTTAGGTATGGCGGCATCCAGGAGTTCACGTGATGTCATCAGGAATCCGCCTCTATCCATCACTTACCTCTCTTCTCCTCTGTGCTGGCCTCATCCTCAGGTTCCACGTGGGAGCCCCCCAATGGCATCAGGTTCATGTTTATTACATCAGTCCCCGCAGAAAGAGACTGCCCTCATGAAAGCCGCAATCGAGCGCCCATTGGTCAGGCCTGTGTTGCTCCCTGGGGTGGGCCCACATTATCCACATGAGGTGAGATTAAGAGAAGGCTGGATCTCAATGGGAAATTGAAATGCTGCCTCTCAAAGAAGGAAAAATCACCAGGGAAGATAGAAAATCATACCCAACCTAGGTCCTTTTTCTTTTTCTCTGAGAACACAGGAGTCACATGCTGTTGAATTCATTCATCAGCTCCCAAACTTAAACCTTACTTGACACTTAACCACAGATCAAAGCTGCAGGCCTGACCACTGGATGGCTATTCCTGGCCTTTCTTACTGCGAATGCACACTACTCCCGCTTGGCACACCCAAACCCTCCCTATCTGTCCACCCACGCCAGGCTTCCTTCTCCACTTCCTTTTTCTGTCCGCTCCAGCTCTTGGTTCACAACTTTGATGCTCTGACTTTCCTTTGCCTCTCACTGTCAGGCATCTCTAAATCCTACCATTTCTATTTCCAAAACCAGTCTCCTTCCCAGTCCAGCTCGCCCTTCCCCTTCTGCCTGTTGCTGCACAATGCCTCATTCCCGTGTGTCCCCCATCTTCCCCTCCACTGCTCATGGGCTCAGCCCCTCCTCTCATCAGCAGAGGCTTGTCAAAATTGCCCCAAGCCCAGGCATTGTGCTGGGAATCAGCACTGACACGCTGCCCGCCCCTTCGAGCTCATGCCCAGGCAGGGGGAGGCCCGTGACCCTGCAGTGAAGGGGACGAGCGCCAGGCCTCCCAGCTGCAGAATGCCTCAGGGGGAGCACCCATGGCCACTGCCGTCACATGCCTCCCAGAGCATCCTGGGAAGAAGGCTGGACATAGAGGCTGTGCCCCGGTGATAGCTGCAGCTCACAGGTAGACTTCCCCTGGATCACGTGATGTTTTCCAAATTCTTTGAATTAATAGCCAACATTTTAAAATTGGGAGGTTTTGCATGAAAACATGAAGTTCCTTTGCTTTTCTTGAGAAACTAGAAGATGCCACATTTACACCTGGAAGCTTCAGTGGAGCTGAGTCACAGCGACACAGTGGTCCTTTCACCCCATCGCCTGTCTCATTTGCGGGACTTGCCCGACCCTGAATGCGTTTGCATTGGTGACTTCTTCCACTCCCTGACCCCAGAATCTGGCTGTCTGGCTCTTTCATGCTCACACAGCTTTGACCTCTCACTGGCCCTCATAAAACCCTTCTCTCCTCTCTGCCTTAGTTCCTGCCATCCCCAGAGCCTGGAATACCTGACTCGTCTTGTTACAAACCCGCCTTTCAAAACATTCAGGTTCTGCTTAAGCCTGACTTCACCCACAAGCCTCCCCATCCCCCTAAGCCTGCCCTAGGCCTCTTCTGGGGGTCTCCAGCCGCACCCTTCCTGGCACCAAGTCCCTGCTTCCTGAGGGGTGTTCCTTAGGGTCCTGAGTTTCTGATGTACAAACAGGCACCCCCTGGTCAAATCCACCCTGCAGATGCGTTCCATTTGGTCCTCACAGTGTTTACAGCTTACAAATTGTCTGATGACAACATTTGGAAATTGGCTTTTGAGGACCTGGGAATATTCCCACTGTTTCACCCACTGGCTGAAGCTGAGTGGTCCCTGCTTCCTCTGGACTTGGAGGTATGTGTCCTTCAGCTCACAGACCCCCACAGCTGCGGTGCCACTAGCATTTGAGCATGTGACTCCTTCACCTGCAGCTGATTGTGAACTCTTTAAGACGAGGACCCTGGCTTGCCTCCTTTGCATCCCACACAGGCCATGCTCCTCCCCAAAAACCCCCATACAGCATGGGCTGCATTGAATAAAATCGCAAGAATTGCATGTCAGGGCCTCATCCCAAACTTAGCAGAGTTTTGACCTCAGAATACTTGAGGTTCCTCCTGTGCCTGCTGCCAGCCTCTGCCAGAAACAGAGGGACTGCTGCACTGGGCTCTGCAGGAGCAGTGTCTGTGAGCCGTGCCAGCCCAAGCAGCCAGCCTCGATGGGTCTACACATTTAGACGTGATACATTAGCTATAGGACATGAGGGTAGCTCCTGTTTCTTGCATATGTGGCAAGTGGGATGTAAAGCACTTTATGTAAATCAGTTCATTTATTCTGCGCCACAGTCTTATGAGACAGGTACTGCAGTTACCATCTCCATTTTATGGATGGGGAAACTGAGGCACAGAAAGGCAGAGCAACTTGCTGGCGAGCCCATGACTACCAGGCAGTCTGGTGCCCACTTCACAGCCCTGCCCTTTTATTATTATTTTTTTTTTTGAGACAGAATCTCGCTTTGTTGCCCAGCTGGAGTACAGTGGCTCGATCTTGGCTCACTGCCACCGCCACCTCCCAGGTTCAAGTGATTCTCCTGCCTCACTCTCCCGAGTAGCTGGGACTACAGGCATGCACTCCCACACCTGGCAACATTTTTTTGTATTTTTAGTAGAGATGGGGTTTCACCATGTTGGCCAGGCTGGTCTCAAACTCCTGACCTCAGGTGATCTGCCCACCTCGGCCTCCCAAAGTGCTGGGATTATAGGCGTGAGCCACCGTGCCGGGCATAGCCCTGTCTTTCTGTAGAGCAACTGTTGTCACTGGAGAGCCAGGCCCTGCAGGAGGGCAGCCACTATTCAACATGTTAGTGCCAACCTGGCATTGCCACACAGCCTACATTTTTCAACAGAGGCCAGAAATGCACCATGTTCTGTTGAAGCTCCAATTTGTAAACATTACTAGTAATTCTGAAATGCTCAGTGAGCTAAACGAGCATGGTTTCAGCCAGAGGACCACCAGTGTGTGACCTAATCAGATCCCATCCATGTTTGTCCTCCTGAGTCTGTGATGCTGGGCGGGGCACACCATGGTCTTCCCAGAGTGTGGCATATGGTAGGTGTTTGTTCAGTGTCTCAGTGTCTTACCAACTTCTTCCGCCCCTTCGAGGAAATTAAATTTCACATCACAAAGAATGGTTTTCATTGGCCTTCCTCCCAAGGGACATGTAACAGACCATGAAGATCACTCCCCAGTGAAACCAGAACTCCCTGTAAGTTTAGTCCCCAGAGCAAGCCCTCAAGACAGACAGGAATAGCCCTTTCCCCCTGTCCTTGCACGTCTTGCCTCTTGGGGGAGGACAGGAAGATGGGTGGCCATGTCATGGAAGCTGGGCATCCCATTGGGAAATCTAAGATGGCCCACCCTGTGACTGTGCTGGACTAGATGGTTTCCCCATCACCCACCACTTCTTTAAAGGAAGGCATCTGTGGACACTTGGCTAAACAGTAAGTGCAGAGAGCCAGGTTGCAAACCCAACCCTGAAAGCCCAGAGGAAGACTCAAGTCAACTGGAGTCAGGAAGGAGGAGGAGACAGGGAGGGCCAAGGACTTCCTGGAGGAATCAGCCCTGGAGCCAGGTCCTGAAGTGTGCATGGCAGCTCTCCGGATGACAGCATCTCACCCCCAGTAGCCCTCCATACCTCGATAGACCTACAGTTGGGATAAAAACAGTGAGTCTGGAAGATAAACACTAAACCCCTGGCTCCTTCCTGTTCCGGAGCCAGCACTTCCGGGCAAAGATTGAGGAAGGACAGCAGCCATGCTTTTTCTCTGCAGAGGTGCCAGTGAATGTTCCCAGCCAATGACACAACTCCCAGGGTGTGGGACGCCTGCCATGTGGGCTTTTCCTGGGCTGTGCCTGAAGTCCAGTCGGTGCATGTATGAGCTGACTCCAGCCGTGTCAACAGAGGCCAGAAATGCACCTTGTTATGTGGAAGCTCCCAATTTGTAAATATAATAATTCCAAAATTCTGAAATGCTTGGTGAGCTAAATGAGCATGGTTTCAGCCATGCCAAGGCATCGTTTGCCTTAACGGACCCACCTTGGCATGCAGTATTTGAGCCTAACCAATGCTTCCTTCAAGATGTTTGTTCTCACATTGTATTGGCTGCGCCAAAGGCAGGTGCTCGTCTCCGGGGGAAAGTGACTTAACATGCTAAAGCCCACAGCTCCGCTTCGCTGTTGTCACAGTGAAACCATGCCACCATTAATCTTTGTTGGGCAGTTGTGTGTTCATTGCAAGAGACATGCCATTCTACACCTGGGCCAGCGGGGGAAAGTGGCCTTGCTGAGTTAATTACTTAGATTGAAAAAAGATTAATATTGTTGTATTAAAAATGCATTACAGTTTCAGCACAGTTGATTCTCACCAACTGTAAAGGAGGAAGATAAGGGCAAAATGTGGGCCAGGAAAGGTGTTGCCATTAACCCCACACCAGCCACAGAGTTTCAGAGTGTCCTTTTCAAAACCCATTGCAAAGGGGGTTTGAGGCAGCATGAACAAAAGGCATAAAAATAACTCTAGTTAAAGAGGGAAATTAAATATTCACACCAAGGAAACAAGGACACACACGTGCGCACACACACACGCACGCACACACACGCAGGGTTCTAAAGGTCAAGGTTAAGACAGTCGGCAGGAAGGCATTTCACTCTGCACTTCCGGGAAGAAGACAGAGCAAGGGAGAAAAGA
The DNA here is from genome assembly GCA_036589455.1 of Ateles fusciceps. Lineage (NCBI taxonomy): Eukaryota > Metazoa > Chordata > Mammalia > Primates > Atelidae > Ateles > Ateles fusciceps. The sequence goes on from JAZHEH010003064.1 coordinate 2,496,606, forward strand.
GCCTGGGGTTAAAGCCCTGTCTACTGGAGAGGGAGGAAGCAGGCTGGCTCTTGAGAGAGAGGGGATCTTCCCCCTGGATCCTTTCCTAAAGATATCCTTTATACAGAGCTGCCCTGAGGGGGCACAGAGGAATCCGAGCTCACAGAATCCTCCATCTTGTGTTCTTCCTGGGGCACATGTGGCTCTCATATAGCCTCTAAGCACACTTGCAGTATAATGACACTTACGTGGTATATACGTAAATATGTAGAAAAATGTCTGAAAGGACTCGAACCCACACACATACACACACACACCACCCAGTGGAGGTGGAAGAGGGGGCTGGGATGGGACAGGAGACAGTTGGTCCATAGGGACTTATTTAAAAACAAAAAACAAAAAAACCCAAAAAAAACCCAGCCAGGTGCAGTGGTTCCTGCAGCACTCTGGGAGGCCGAGGCACGCAGATCACCTGAGGTCAGGAGTTCGAGACCAGCCTGGTCAACATGGTGAAACCCTCCCTGTCTCTACTAAAACTACAAAAATTAGCCAGACATGGTGGCACACGCCTGTAACCCCAGCTACTTGGGAGGCTGAGGCACGAGAATCCCTTGAACCCAGGAGGCAAAGATTGCAGTGAGCTGAGATCGCATCACTGCTGCATGCACTCCACCCTGGGTGACAGAGCGAGACTCCATCTCAGAAAGTAAAAATAAAATTTAAAGAAAGGGTAGGGGCTCTGAGCTCCACAAATACAGGCGCTCCTGCCGGTGGTCAGGCCAGCGTGGGCCAGGACTGTGGCTTTCTTGGAATCTAGCTTGACCCACAGGACGATGTGGTTAAGACCTCAGCATGCCAGCCAGAGTGGCTTCCACACACCAGCTGCGTGACCTTGGGGAGGGCATGTGCCTCAGTTTCTCCATCATAAAATAGGGCCCTAATGCTTCCCTTGTAGGAACATTCTGAGGATGGCATAGGACAATGCAGTCTGTTATCCTTTAAACAGAATATCCAGAGAAATGACTAATATTTGTTCGCTACAGGGACCCCTCTCTGATGATCCTCGGGCCACCTCTGCCCATATATGTGGCTTGTTTGGCCTGCAGAGTGCTGGAAACATTTCAGAACTCAGAGCTGCCAGGCAGGGCACAACCTTCCCACCTCCCCATGACCCCCGCAGACCACTGGTTTTCACCTGAGCCCACTCCTATCTCTTACCTGCCTGACCCCTGCCTCTGTCTGCTTCTCTCTCAGTCCCCTCTGCACCAGACATCCTGGTGGGAGCAGGACAGCAGATGGCTGGAGGTCAGAGGGGCTCTGGACTGGGAAAGGAAGATGGGTGGGCATGTCATGGAAGCCGGGCACCCTATTAGGAAAGCTAGGATGCCCACTTTGTGACTGTGCTGGACTAGACGGTTTTCCCAGCACCCACCACCTCTTTAAAGGAAGGCGTTTCTGTCTCACCAGATGTCTCTATGGCAGTAATCTTGCAGAACCAGTAATTGAAAACTGCCCGTGCTGTCCTCAAATAGGTGTTTCCCGATGAATTCACAGCACGCACTTGGTCTGTGCCTCTGCTAAACAGAGAATCCATCCATATAAACATGTAAAAGAGTGCTTTGAGAATCGACTTTCCTGACAGTCGGCAAATAGTAGCCTGCCATCCGCAATTGGATGATTGAAGCCGAGTTCCTGTGGCGTAATGCAGGCTGGATGGTTCTCCTTCTAAATTGCTGCAGAAACCTCTGTAACTCAGCGATCCTGAAATTTGTTAGCTCCTACTCACCTAGCTTTCAGGAAGGCTAAGTGGGGGGGTTGGTATAGGTGAACATCTCCAGGGTCTCAGATCCCGTCTCCCAAGATATCAGAAGCCAAGGCAACAGGGGGAAATAAACAATCTGGAGGTGAAACCCACAGGCTGCCACTTTTCTGATCAGGTTTTTCTTAGAGCACTTGTTGAGAGAGCAGTGCTTCTAGGAGAGAATACTCATGTTTATTCATTTGGTAATTCCAAAGCAATTTTCTTCTTGAGATGAAGTTTTACTCTTGTCGTCCAGGCTGGAGTGTAATGGCACGATCTCAGCTCACTGCAACCTCTGCACCCTGGGTTCAAGGGATCCTCCTGCCTCAGCTTCCTGAGTAGCTGGGATTACTGGCTCGTGCCATCATACCTGGCTGATGTTTGTATTTTTAGTAGAGACGGAGTTTCATCATGTTGGCCACGCTGCCCTCGAACTCCTGACCTCAGGTGATCTCCCGCCTCAGCCTCCCAAAGTTCTGGGATTACAGGCGTGAGCCACCACACCCGGCCCAAAAATTATTATTGAGTGCCTACTGTGTGCCCTTGGACAAGACAGGCAGGGCCTCAGCTGTCTTGGAACCTTTGAGTGGGAAAAACAATTAAGTTAAAAGCTGATAAGCAAGACCATTGAGAGACTAAAAAGGCAAGAAAACAGGGCAGTAAGATGGAGAGGGAGCCGACGAGGCGGGGCTGCTCCAGCGGGTGGCCAGGGAAGGTCCTGAAGAGAGAAGGAGCAAGGCTGTGGGCATCTGGGGCCGAACACGCCAGGCAAGCGCAGAGGTTCTAAGGCAGGAACAGGCTGAGCCACATCAAGGAACCAAGGCAGGCGCCAGGAGCCGGAGTCAGAGACGTCAGCGGGCGTCCCTGAAGGACTGATTGTCAATGCCATAGGAAGTCACTGGGCTTTAAGCAGGAGGCTCCCGTGATTTGATTTCAGTTGTTAAAAAAAGATTCACTGCTGCGTGGAAAATGAAGTGAGTGCAGGGTTTGAGGGAGACAGCCCAGATGGGAGGCAGAGAGACCAACTAGGAGGTGACGGTGGTGTCTCTAGGAGAGTCCCTAGTGGCCCAGGCAGCAGCGCACGAGGTCAGGTCCAGGGCGTGTTCTGGAGAGAGAGCCCAGGGGCGCGCCAACACACTGGATGTGAGTGAGAAAGCGAGAGGGGATGAGGGGATGGCGAGATTTTTAGCAGCTGCTCGAATGATGGACCCATTTTTAAGGTAGTTGAAGACTAGGTTAGGAGAAAGTGATTTAAGAATTCTGTTTGGAGCACACCAGTCACGGTGACTCACACTGGTAATCCCAGCACTTTGGGATGCCAAAGCAGGAGGATCCTTTGAGCCCGGGAGTTCAAGACCAGCCTGGGCAACATAGTGAGACCCCATCTCTACCCCCCACAAAAAATTTTTTTAATTAGCTGGCAGTGGTGGCATGCACCTGTAGTCCCAGCTGCCCAGGAGGCTGAAACAGGAGGGTCACTTGAGCCCAGAAATTCGGGGTTGCAGTGAACCCTGATCAAGCCACTGCATGCCAGCCTGGGCAACAGAACAAGATTCAGTCTCAAAAAAAAAAGAGAGCGCATTCTGTTTTGGGTATTTTAATATTGGAATACCTGTGACATATCCAGGAAGAGAGGCCAAGCAGTCACTTGGGGCTTGGTATAGAGGTCAGGGATGGAGATGAGAATAACTGTGAGCCTGGGAGCCGGATGGGATCACCTGGAGAGCGAGGGCAGAGCACTCAGGAGGCCGAGCACTGAGCCCTGGGCAGCCCAGTCGTTCAAGGCCCAGCCAAAGAAGAGGAAGCAGCCCAGGATTTCTGCAGGCTCAGCCAGCGAGGCAGGAGAAAGCTAGGTGGGTACAGAGCCACACAAACCCCAGGAAGGAAAGTCACCACAGAGGAGGAGGCGAAGCTGCGGAGTACTACCGAGCCGCCATACCCGCCCCCCCGACCACCACAAAGGACTGAGAATTTCCCGTGGAGTATGGATGTTGGCCGGACCCTGTAATTTACTCTAGGAACCAGATACTTCTGAGAGTCATTAGTGATGACACCAGGACAACAGGTATAAATCAGAATCGTCCCAGACAAACTACGACGGCCTGTCATCCTAGTTATTGGTGCCCGGGCCAGGTGGGTTCCATGTGGAAGTGGAGGCAGAAGGCCAGCGGGAGGAGGAGCCACAAAGACAGTGACACTCAGAGATTCACTGACAGAGTGATGGACAGGTCGTGGGGGGGGGGCCCCTGCAATGGAACATTCCTTAGCAGTAGGAAGGAAAGGAACTATTGGTTCCCATAACACAGGTGAATCTCAGAGCCGTCAGGATGACTGAAAGAAGCTGGGCAAAAAAAGAGTACACGCCGCATGATTCCTTTACGTAAACATTCCAGAAGGGGTGATCAGTGTATAGGGAGGGATGGTAGCCAGGTGGTTGCCTGGGGCCGGGGGAAGGAGGTAGGGGAGACAGAGGGGCACGAGGAAACCTTGGGAGTGACAGGCACATTTGTTCTTTTGAGTGTGATGGTTTCATCGGTTTAGACATGTGTTAAAACTGATCAAGCTGTACCCATTAAAAATGCACAGTTTATCGTATGGGATGTGTATTCTATTCCTCCACAAAGCTGGGAAAAGAGTTTTGCTGTCAAGAGGACGAGTCAAGTGGAACAGCAGCAGGAGGTGTGATTTTACCTGACGCATAGAAGGAAGAGAGTTGAACCTGGGAGATGTAGGGGCATTTATGCTGGGGAGGACAGGGAGAGAGGAGAGCGAGGTGCGGACCCTTTGTGAAGGTTACTGCATGTCTGTGGAGGGCTTTGGCATTTATCCCAACATTGGTGTGGTTCTCCACCCGTCGTGTGAAGAAATCATCTGGAGAACTTGTTCTGAGTGCAGAGGTTACCTGGAGGCTGCCCTTGAGACCGTGGTCCTCACACGGCATCCTCCCGACTGCAGCTGCCGCGGACGCGGGACAGTCCCCGTGTGTTGACGGTGCCCTGCCTCAGGTGCTCGTGGGCGCTCTGCCAGGGGGGGCACACTCAGCTTGTGCATGTGTGGGGGGCATTGGTGCCCTGAGGGCAGCCTTCAGCAAGCAGTTGATCCATGTCCCAGTCTCGGAGAGACATTTGCAGGGTACATTTAAGCGGAAGACTCCCATGATCTGATTTCAGTTAAAAAGAAAAAAACTCACTGCTGCATAGAAAATGAAGCGTTAAGTGTGGGATTTGGAGGAGACAGCCCAGAGTGGAAGCAGAGAGACCAATTAGGAGGCGACAGTGATGTCTCTGGCAGAGACCCTGGTGGCCTGGGCCAGGAAGGCTGCAGCACGTTCAGGGCAAAAAGGTCAGACCCCGGAAGTGTTCTGGAGAGAGAGGCGAGGGACAGCTGACAGACCGGATGGGCGAGTGGGAAAGTGAGCGGGATTGAGGGGGCTGTGAGGTTTTTGGTGACTGCTTCAATAATGGAGGCGTTTTTAAGGTAGGTGAAGACCAGGCTTGGAGAAAGTGAGATATTGGAGTTCCACAGAGGACCCTTATGGGAAGGAACACCAGTTGACCACAGCAGTGACCAGCCCCCCAAAATTGAGTTTTTCCTTTTTCCTGCCCTATCTTACTTTCCCCATTTCCTCTTGGAATCACCTGCCAAATACAAGTCCTTGTCTCCGCCTCTGCTTTTACCGTACCCCAATTACAATACCCACGGAGGCCAGGGAGGCTGTGTTGTATAAGCACTCCAGGCTTTGTGGCGCAGATGGTCCCAGGAACTGGACTTTAAAGAACACTACTATAGGCTGTGAAAAAAACATGAAGGATTTCACACAGGGGAATGACTGGGCAGATTTGCTCTTGTAGAAAATTAACTCTGGTGGCAATGTGCAGTTGAAGTGAAAGTAGTAAGAGACGGGAAGCAGGGAGACCAATTAGTAGGCTATTACAAATGTCCCAACAGGAGGTAATGATGACGAAGGCAGCGATTGAGGCCGTCTCTTTGTGAAAGTCCTTTGATTTATAGAGTATATAACGGTTCACACAGAAATGAGACCGAGCCTCATTTCACACCCCCAGCGCTGTCATTTTCAAAAGCTCCCATTTCCAGCATTTCACATTTTCTTTTCTTTTTTTGGTATCTTCGACTTCCAAAATTTGATACACCAGTCTGACGCCATGCATCTCCGTTTTGTTAAATCTTATGATTTCAGGATCTTGACATGGGTGCCAAGGACGTGAAGCTTTACGTCAACAGGAACCTCATCTTCAATGGCAAGTTAGACAAAGGAGATAGGGAGGCCCCGGCGGACCGCAGCATCCTGGTTGACCAGAAGAACGAGGAGAGCGAGCGACTGGAGAACGCCGTGAGCGCTCACTCGGAAGAAAGCAGAGGTGCCCACGAGATGGCTGGCAACGGGGACAAGGAGCTTGGTCTTGGTTGTTCACAGCCAGCTGAAACATTAGTGGATGCAAAGCGTTCTTCACAAGGAAATGTGTCTGGCGAAAGGATGAATTCTACTAATTGCAAGAAAGACAGTTTGTCCCCATTAGAGGAATATTTGAGACTGTCAGCAGCCCCACTTCGATGGGCGACAGGCCCAGTGCTCCTGCCACCTCCCCACCTGTAAGGTGCCCTCCTGTCCACGAGGAGCCTTCTCTCATCCAACAACTGGAAAACCTCATGGGCAGAAAAATCTCTGAGCCACCCAGGAAACGCCATTGTGGTTACAACCTTCTCCCAGCGGGAAGGACAGGAAGCAGGGAGGTGGGAAGCCAAAACCCCTCTGGCTTAGTCCCGAGAAGCCACTGGCCTGGAAGGCCAGGCTCACATCAGACGATGTCATCGGTGAGGGTCCCGGAGAGACCAAGGCCAGGGATAAAGGCCCCCAGCGTGAGCCAGGGCGGGGGACCAGCCGGAGTGTCAACACCAAGGAGAGACCCCGGAGGGCAACCCCCAAAGTCTGCAGTGATGACGTAGACATCTTAACGAGCCCCCCCATCAGAGAGCACCCTGCTAGTGGGAGGAGGGGCTCAAGGAAGGATGCTGGCAGCAGTAGTCATGGTGATGACCAGCCAGCTAGCAGAGGTAAGCTCCAAAAAGCAGCCTGACTTTGGCACCACCACCCTAGTGCCTCTAATTGGCATGAAGCCATTTAGCTCCCTGGACCTCACTTTCCTTATCTGCAAATCAAGGTGTTTGTTCTCAACTAAGGGTCACAAAATCACTGTCTCAGGGGCCAAAGAGGTGCATCAATGAGTGAAATGGGCAAGACATTTTGCATGGTAAATTCATAGATGTGTTTGCCATTGCCACCAAGATATGTCCCTTTGCCCATTTTTCTTGCAACCCATGGCTTTTCTGAGCCATTTCCAATAGACTTTGTTCTTCTACCTTTCATAGAGACATTGATCCGTGGTCACTTCACTTTACCCTTAACTGTACTGTTAGAGAAATAGCTGGGTACAGTGGCCAGGCCTGTAATCCCAGCACTTTGGGAAGCCGAGGCAGGAGGATCACTTGAGCCCAGGAAGTCGAGGCTGCAGTGAGCCATGATTGCACCACTGCACTCCAGCCTGGGTGACACAGCAAAACTCTGTCTCAAAGAAAAAAAAAGAAAAAATAATAACACACTTGTAATGATGCATAGCAATTGACACTTGTCTGGGTATTGGAAGTGGCAGAGGGGAATGGTGAGGACTTTGGCAATTTGGAAACCATAAGCCCACCCACAGGGCGGCTGCCACTCCACTCAGGTTTCTAGTCAGCATTCAGGAGTGCAAGGCCAGGCTGGGTGCGGTGGCTCATGCCTATAATCCCAGCACTTTGGGAGGCTAAGGCAGGCAGATCTTCTGAGGCCAGGAGTTCAAGACCAGCCTGGCCAACATGGTGAAACCGCTGACTCTACTAAAAATACAGAAATTCGCCAGGCATGGTGGTGTGTGCCTGTAATCCCAGCTACTTGGGAGGCTGAGGCAGGGGGGTCACTTGAATCCAGGAGGTGGAAGCTACAGTGAGCCGAGATTGTGCCACTGCACTCCAGCCTGGATGACAGAGCAAGACTCCATCTGAAAAAGAAGAATGAATGCAAAGCCAGTGTACCAGACCTCCCCTTTCCCTTTTTCAAGATAAACCAGAATTTTTGTTTGTTTGTTTTGTTTTTGAGATGGACTTTGCTCTTATTGCCCAGGCTGGAGTGCAATGGCATGATCTCAGCTCACTGTAATCTCTGCCTCCCAGTTTCAAGCGATTTTCCTGCGTCAGTCTCCCTAGTAGCTAGGATTTCAGGCATGCGCCACCACGCCCGGCTAATTTTGTATTTTTAGTAGAGATAGGGTTTCTCTGTGTTGGTCAGGCTGGTCTCGAACTCCTGACCTCACATGATCCACCCGCCTCTGCCTCCCAAAGAGCTGGGATTACAGGCATGAGCCACTGTGCCCGGCCAGTGTTTCTTTTTTTTTTTAACTTTGGCAACTGAGATTATTTTTAAACCACTGTATGTGTCAAAAAAAAAAAAAAGGCACATCTTTGGCAGGACTCACCCTGAGAGCTTTGTGAACTTTGCAGGAGATGGCTTCAAGGTCGTTCCTGATTCTGAAAGGAGAGTCCATCAAGGCAGGGATTCTCAATATTTACACTCAGATTGGCTCCTGGGAAGGTGTACGGATAGCAGCTAGGTCAAACCATTGAATCCAAACTCGGCCACTTACAGTCCTGGGACTTGTAGCCAGGCACACAGCTCTCGGCCTCAGAGTTTCATCTGTAAAATGGTAATGACTTCCCTACCCAGTAGGGGGGGGAATGAGATGATGGCCTCTCAATAGCAACACTGAGCCTGTCACATGATACGCGCTTCGGCGAGCAGTGGCCATTATTTCAGCGCTAGCGTGGCCAAGGTCCTCTTCCATCCACAGATTACTCAGGCCTACCATGCCAGACCTCACCCCTAGAGCCTCTGGATTTCACCCCACCCCATACCACATGGGAGCACAAGCCCTGGAGCCAGGCTGCCCCGAGCTGGTTTCCTGGCTCCATCACCTCTAACCCACACCCTGCTAAGCCTCAGTTTCCTCGTCTGTAAAATGACACTAATAATACATGGGGTGTTGGGAGGATCAAATGAGATCATACTTGTGGAGCGTTTAACACAGTGCCTGGCACACAGGAGCCCCCAAGAGATACTAGCTGCTCTGACATCATCATCACCCCCTCTATGATGATGCTTCTGCGTGAAATATCTATGCAGAGCTAAGGCATGCATTTTTTTTTCTTTTTTTTCTTTTTTTAGTTTTTATTTTAAGTTCCAGGATACACGTGCAGGCTATGCAGGTTTGTTATGTAGATAAACGTGTGCCATGGTGGTTTGCTGCACAGATCAACCCATCACCTAGGTATTAAGCCCAGCATGCATTAGCTATTCCTCCCAGTGCTCTCCCTCTCACTGCTGCACCCCCCGCAGGCCCCAGTGGGTGATGTTCCCCTCCCTGTGTGCATGTGTTCTCATAGTTCAGCTCCCATTCTTAAGTAAAAACTTGCAGCGTTTGGTTTTCTGTTCCTGCATTAGTTTACTGAGGATAATGGCTTCTGGCTACATCCGTGTCCCTGCAAAGGACATGATCTTGTTCCTTTTTTTTTTTTTTTTTTTTTGAGAAGCCTTGCTCTGTCGCCCAGGCTAGAGAGCAGTGGTGCAGTCTGGGCTCACTGCAACCTCCACCTCCCGGGTCCAAGTGATTCTTCTGCCTCAGCCTCCCAAGTAGCTGGGATTATAGGCATGCGATAGCATGCCCAGTTAATTTTTTGTATTTTTAGTAGAGACGGGGTTTCACTGTGTTAGCCAAGATGGTTTCAAGCTCCTGACCTTGTGATCTGCCCATCTCAGCCTTCCAAAGTGCTGGGATTACAGGGGTGAGCCACCACTCCCGGTCCGATCTCATTCATTTTTATAGCTGTATAGTATTCCGTGGTGCATGTGTACCACATTTTCTTTATCCAGTCTATCACTGATGGGCATTTGGGTTAATTCCATGTCTTAATGCATGCATTTTTAATTTTTTTTAATTTTTTTATTTTTATTTATTTTTTATTTTATTTATTTATTTTTTTTCAGAGACGGGGTTTCACCATGTTGGTCAGGCTGGTCTTGAACTCCCGACCTCAGGTGATCCACCCACCTTGGCCTCCAAAGTGCTTGGATTACAGGCGTGAGCCACCACACCCGGCCAATGCATGCTTTTTTTAAATGATTCAAATCAGCATCTTCTCTATTAGGGCTCTCCCTAATAGAGATATACCCCTGACATGTCACTTAGGATACAGGAACAAGTTCCTCAGACTCTGAGTATCTTCCTAGGCAGAGCGGCCTTCCCTGGTCCCCCAGCCTCACAGATCGTTGTTGCTCACCCCTTCTGAAACTTAACACCGAAGTTCAGTCAGTGTCAGGAGGAGGATAAAGTGGAAGGAAAGAGTTGAGGAGCTCTCCGAGGGCAGGTACCTGGCTCATGGAAGGTCCTCTGCAGTGTGGGAGGGTCATTATAAAAACTGCAGTGACCAGGTGCACAGCATGCTTGTGATAAGCTAGGCTCTGGTCCAGGCACGTCACCCAAATAACCTCACGGCAGACTCATTTTACAGCTAAAGAGAACCTGAGATTGAAGTCACGTTCTGTAGGTCACATAGACAGGGTTAAAGCAGGACTTGAACCCAGGCAGATCAGCTCTACCATATGTGTTTCCAAATACTACCCTATAGTAGTCACTGCCTGTGGTCACAGCCATCATCACCCATTTGCCCCAGAAAACCAGGCAATTCCAAGCTTTCCCAGCAAACAGTCGGGCAAAGCCTCCGGGAGTCCCCAGGCAACTGTGTTATTCTAACTCGCCCAAGTTCAGGAGATTTTGTTTCACTTTAATTTCTTTCCAAGCATTTCAGGCTTGGCTCAATGGCACATTAAGAACCAAGCCCTTGAGATTTCATGCTTGTTAAGCCAGTCGAACTAAAAAGGAAAGTAGCTTAGAAATTTTAAATCATCCATTACCTCGAGCCAAATCCCATAGCCATGCCCTTCCGGAAAGGTGCAGGCCAGCGCACCAAGAATGCTCGGATAGAATGACTATCCGAGTTCTGTTCTGGGATCGGAATTGTGTTGCCTGTGTAAGAGAGAGCCTGGGGACTGGGTGCACTGTCTCACACCTGTAAACCCAGCACTTTGGGAGGCCAAGGTTGGAGGATTTCTTGAGGCCAGGAGTTCAAGACCAGTCTGGGCAATATAATAAGACCCCCCATGTCTACAAATGTTAAAAAAAAAAAAAAAATAGCTGAGTGTGGTTGTGTGTGTCTGTCATCCCAGCTATTCGGGAGGTTGCAGCAGTAGGACCACTTGAACCTAGGCACTGAAACACCTGAAAAGAAATTAAAGTGAAACAAAGTCTGCAGTTCAAGTCTGGAGTTTAAGGCTGCAATCAGCCATGATTGCACCACAGCACTCTAGCCTGGGTGACAGAGTGAGACACTGTCTCTAAGAAAACGAAAATTGGGTTGGGCACGGTGGCTCACACCTATAATCCCAGCACTTTGGGAAGCTGAGGTGGGTGGATAACTTGAGGTCAAGAATTCGAGACCAGCCTGACCAACATGGCAAAACATCGTCTCTACTAAAAATACAAAAATTAGCCGGATATAGTGGTGCACACCTGTTATCTCAGCTACTCAGGAGGCTGAGGCACGAGAATCGCTTGAGCTCGAGAGGTGGAGCTTGCAGTGAGCTGAGATCGTGCCACTGCACTCCAGCCTGGGCGACAGAATGAGACTCTGTCTCAAAAAATAAAATAAATTAATTAAAATTAAAGTAATTGAATGTAGGGAACTTATAAAAATCAAGACAGAGCAGGATCCCATTTCTTAAAAAAAGAAAAGAGAGAGAGAGTGAGCTTGAGAATTCTTATGCCCCGCAGAGCATCTCATTGAATGCCATCTGCGTTTTGGAAGTATCTTCATCAGGTGTCAGTTGTTTACAGGTGAAGGAGATCTCATCAGCCCAGTTTGAGCAGTAACGGGGGTGTTATTTGGAGAATTGTTAATGAACACCTTGACCAGTGACTATGTCCCAGCTCTTGTTCCTGCAACCAATTCCAAAGCCTCAAGGGAGAAGCTGATTGGTCTGCTTGGGTCAGGTGTCCACTCCTTGTCCCATCAGCGATGGCCAAAATGTGGTTCACTGGAATCAACATGGCTCTGTGATATTCCTCTAAGTACTTCATCATTTCCTGTTTTAGTAACAGTTACCACATACCTCATGGCAGTGCAGCTGAATTTGACAAACTTGAGTTCAGAGCTCCGTAGTCCTATTCATCTCAATCTAGGAGTATGTTGGAAGCTTCCATAGCACCATCTCCTCATCGGGGGCCCCTCCCAGACTGTGTTGACTGCAGATTGAAGGAGTGGCTTTCTGACGTCCGTGCAGATTGTAGAAATGATGGTGATAACAGGACAGAGCACTGACCCCAGCTGCTCCCCCAATTCCCATGGAGTCTCCAGACAGAGAGGTCTGTGGGCCCCCAGCCAGCTCTCACATCAGAGAGGTCTAAGAGCAGGCCTCCACTCCTCTGTTGTTTTTTTTTGTTTGTTTTTTTGAGATGGAGTCTTGCTACGTCGCCCAGGCTGGAGTGCAGTGACGCAGTCTCGGCTCACTGCAACCTCCGCCTCTTGGGTTCAAGCGATTCTCCTGCCTCAGCCTCCCAAGCCGCTGGGATTATAGACGTGCACTAGCACGCCCAGCTGATTTTTATATTTTTAGTAGAGATGGAGTTTCCCTATGTTGGCCAGGCTGGTCTTGAACTCCTGACCTTAGGTGATCCACCCACCTCGGCCTCCCAAAGTGTTGGGATTACAGGCCTGAGCCAATGCACCCGGACATCTACTCCTCTGCTTTTAAACCCAGAGTGTACAACTTGTGGAGAATAGGTTAGAAAGCAGACGCGGAATTAAAGCAAAGTCCCTGCCTGTCTGGCACATTCAGGCAGTGTCCCTGACACGTGACGTTCGGTGCTGTCTCCTCGGTGCACTTGGAAACCAACCCAGGCCATTCATTTTAGTCAATGGAAATCAAATCACATAAACTGAAGTCATGAGAATCCATATGGGTAGTTCCTTCTGCCAGATGTTAAGCCTCGTGCCTGAGGGGGAGAGGATGGAAGAAACCTCTGGTATCTTTTTAAATGGCAGATGAGAAGGAGGGGGAAGGCAGAGGACAGGGGCAGGGGAACCGACAGATGGAGGGGGAGTCCCTCGGTCTCGAGGCCTGATCCCCGAGGGCTGCGTAATGGTGGTGCCAGCATCCAACCCTTCACTGGCATTTCCACACCCCAGGGCTGTGCTGCTCACTGGGACACATCCAGGAGCGAGGATAAGGTGGCGGAGAAGGCCTCTCCAAGGAGGCGGGTGACAAGCAAAGCCAGCTGCGCCGGACTCCGGAGGAAGAGCACTCCTGGCAGGGGCGCAGCAAGGGCAAAGGCTCTGAGGCCGGAAGAGACAGTCTGGCCAGGCAGCAGGAGGGCCAGCGGGGCTGGAGCAGAGAGATCATGGTGGGAAGCATAGAGGGGGAGGGAGCAGGAGTCAGCGGTGGCCACACTCAGAGCTGTGGGTGTGGTGAGAGTCAGATTGTCTTGATTCTTAGTGCAGGAAAGACCATGCCAGCTGGAAGGTTTGATGACAAACTCCATTTTAGGCACAGGGAGACTGAAGTGACAAAGTGAACACATCTGGACCTCCTAAGAGGTTGCTGGAATTGAAGGATGGTGCCAGGGGGAGAGAAGGCAGAACTTGACCCTTAAAGTTAAGCAGGGCCTGCCTGGGAACCAGGAGCTGAATGAGGCAAGGAGGGACGGTGGTTTCAGGAGAGGAGTGGCCTGGGTCTTGGAACACCCCCAGACTAAGGGTGTGGGGAGGGTAGGACTGGGGTGATGCAGAGAGAGTTGTCAGTGGGAGAGGCAGAGAACCAGGGAGGTATAGCGGCTCCTAAGCCAGTGGAGCGGGAGATACCAAATGGAAGAGGTTTGCCGGGGATGTCACCAATAGACTGAGGACTGACAAAGCCCGGGAGGTCATTTTCACTTGGAGAAGGCGTTTCAGTGGCAGGTTAGGGTATTGTAGGAGTCTTATCGATGCAAAGGCCAGAAAGCCACCAGGAGTTTGACTTCAGGCACAGCTGGATCCACAAGCTCAGAGGCTGTCATCGGGATCTCCATCTCTCAGCTCGTGTTCTCCGTGTTGGCTTCATTCCCAGGCAGGTTCTCCCCACAGGGTAGCAAAATGACCTTTGGCAATTCCACCTCTACATTCTTCCAGCTTCAGCACCGCCAGTTTAAAGACAGCCCCTCTTGAGCCAGCTTGGAAGGATGCTGTCCGCATTTGAGACAATTAGATGGCCTGAAGGTAGGGGGTCCCCAAAGGATCCCCCAGATCAGAGTGGAAGTGGAATTGGAGTTTGGGTAAGCAAAACAATCCCACTGGAAAGAGGCACTGGGTGGCAGGGGCTTGAGAGAGGCTGGGAAGGATGGGAGGGGGTGGCAGAGCGCCTGAGCGAACAGTCAGAAAATAGGACCGTAGTCAGAGGGAGCCGCAGAAGCAGGTCGCCTTCCTGTTTCTTCCTTTCTCCTCTTTCAGGTAGGAGAGATTTATGCATGTCTGCAGGCAAAGAGGGGAAGGTGCCAGTGGGGAAGGAGTGATTGAAGATTCTGGAGAGAGGGAGATGATTGATGGAGCCGAGCCGCCTCGGAGACAGGCAGGAAATGGAGTGCAGGGCACAGTGTGATGAAGAAGGAAAAACAGAATGTCAGTGTCAGCAGCTGCTGTTTTGCAGGATGACACCCTAAGATGGCGGTGAGCCGAGGCATGGCTGTGAGAACAGGCCACTGCGTGGTGGCTGTCAAGTTTCGTAAGGAGGAGCGTGGGGCCTCAGATCAGTCTGGGCCAGTGTTCTCTATGCACTTGGGACACAGGCTTTAGCCATGTGTACGAGTAAATTCCTTACCTTAGAATATACTAATTTTTAAAAAATAGCATTTTTTAGCCGGGCGCGGTGGCTCACACCTGTAATCCCAGCACTTTGGGAGGCTGAGGCAGGTGAATCCCTTGAGCCCAGGAGTTCAAGACCAGCCTGGGGCAACATGGCAAAACCCTGTCTCGAAAAATAAATAGATAGAATTAAAACCCCCAAAAATAAAACCTCCAAAAATTAAATAAAAATTAGCCGAGCATGTTGGTGCACACCTGTGGCCCCAGCAGCTTGGGAGGCTGAGGTGGGAGGATCACCTGAGCCTGGGAGGTTAGGGCTGTAGTGAGCCGTGATCATGTCACTGCACTCCAGCCTGCGTGACAGAGTGAGACCGTGTCTCAATCAATCAATAGCATTTTTTCTTGATTATAAAAGTAGTGGAGGCTGGGCACAGTGGTCATACCTATAATCCCATGTACTTAGAGGGCTAGAGCAGGAGGATCCGCTTGAGGCCAGGAGGTAAGAGGCTGCAGTGAGCCTTGATCACACCAGTGCACTCCACCTGGGCGACAGAGCAAGACCCTGTCTCTAAAAAAAATAAAAAATAAAGAAAATAAAAATAATGCATGTGGGGGATCTTTAAACAATCAAGCTGCAAGGAGAAAATAAAAGTCCTTCCTACTCCTCACCCAGAAACCAGGAACAACGCTATTAACACGGGTGCGTGTACACCCGTACCAGGGTACGCCACATTTAAAATGCGTATCTGTCTTTCCATTAACGTTCTTCTACAAGCCCTCCACCTGCCATTAAATTGTCTTTGAAAACACCGTGTAGAGTCACGTGACTGTGACAGGCCTCCAGCGCAGACCCTCTTGTTGCTGACTAAGACGCCCAGGCAGCAGCATAGCCCCTGGTCATGTGAGTTTCTACAGTGGGGAGTGATTCCTGGCAACGCTTCTGACACAGCCAAGTCGTCTTCCCTTGATTCGCATGATGATTGCATTCTTAGAAAATTCTGTCTGTGAAAAAATTCTTTGTGTTTTTGCAAAAACAACCAGATTTTGGAGTTGGGATGATCACAGACAATTTTTTTACCGACCTGCGTGCCCCTCAGGACAGTCAAAGCTGTGTGGGACAGGAGACCAAGCTCTGAGCCGGAGTCCCAGGCAGTGCAGGATGGTGACGTGCCTGGCCCTATCCATCCAGTGCCAGGAGGCCTCTTGGCTAAGGAGACAGCCAGGAGCAACAGCACTGGTTTCTGGAGGGTCCCCCTCGAGGTGGCCCTGCCTTGCTGAGAGCCACCATAGGCAACAATCTCTAATGGTCCCACTTCCACGTGTGCCACTCACAGACCTCCCTCTCTTTTGTCCTTTCTTCCAGAAGACACCCGGTCTGCCAGGACGCCGTCACGGTCAAGGTGGCACAGTGAGCAGGAGCACACACTGCATGAGTCGTGGACCTCCCTCAGTGCCTTCGACCGCTCCCACCGGGGGACGCATGTCCAACACGGAACTCCCGGGTGACATCCTGGACGAGTTCCTGCAGCAGAAGAGCAACCCGCACAGCGACCTGCTGCTCTCCAGGAAGGGGGAGCTGCCAGGGCAGTCGAGAGGGCAGGACGGCTGCTCTGGAGAGACAGACGCCGAGGGCGACTTCAAAGTCCCCGTCTTGCCTTATGGACAGCGCTTGGTCATTGACATCACGTCTACCTGGGGGGGGCACAGCACTATGTTGGCCTCAACGGAATAGAAATATTCAGTTCCAAGGGTGAGCCGGTGCAGATTTCAAACATTAAAGCGACCCCCTGACATCAATATTTTACCAGCCTATGGGAAAGACCCCGCGTGGTGACCAACCTCATCGACGGGGTGAGCCAGGACCCAGGACGACATGCATGTCTTGGCTGGCCCCCTTCGCGCCGGGCAGGTCCCACTCTATCGCCATCGACTTCACGCACCCTTGCCACGTTGCCCTGATCAGAATCTCGGAACTACAATAAATCTCGGATACATTCCTTCCGAGGCGTGAAGGACATCACCATGCTGTTAGACGGCCAGTGCATCTTTGAAGGAGAAATTGCCAAGGCCTCGGGGAACCCTAGCAGGAGGTACGGCGCAGCTGTAGAATCTTCTCAGAGTCCCTATCTGCCACTTGCTGAGGGTCCATGGGAAAAAACAGACCAACTGGCTAGCCAGCAACAGATCCGTCCATCCATCCATCCATCCATCCTTCCTTTCTTTCTCTCTTTCTTTTTCTTCCTTCTTCCTTCTTCCTTCTTTTCTTTCTTTCTTTTCTTTTCCTTCCTTCTTTCCTTCCCCTTCCTTCCTCCATCCATCCTTCCTCCCTCCTTTCTTTCTTCCTTTCTCTCTCTCTTTCTTTTCTTTCTTTCTTTTTCTTTCTTTCTTTCTTTCTCACTCTGCACAATAGAATGATGTCAGCTCACTGCAGCTTCAACCTCCGGGGCTCAAGTAATCCTTCCATCTCAGCCTCCTCAGTAGCTGGGACTACAGGTGCACCAACACTCCTGGCTAATTTTTGTATTTTTTGTGGAGACGAGGTTTCGCCGTGTTGCCCAGGCTGGTCTCGAATTCCTGGGCTCAAGTGATCCACCCACCTTGGACCTCCCAAAGTGCTGGGATTACAGGCATAAGCCCTTGTGCCTGGCCACAGGCCCGGTCCACTCATACCCTCCCACAGCATGGGTGTGCTAGGCCTGACCTCATTCAGCTCCTCCATAAAGCACCTGTCTTGGCCCGGCCTCTAGAACCTGAGTCTGAGATGGGGCATTCTTTGGTAGGTGACTTGTGGAGGGCGTGCTTCTAGGAGAAACCTGGCGAAGTGAAGCAAGGATATGAGTTTCCAGGAAGCCCAGCCTCGGCCAGATCTCGAGGGAGCTCTGGAACATAAATTTCAGGTCTTTCCTGCCCAAAGGTGAAGGAGCAGGGTGTTAGAACCCCACCTACCAGCCGCTCATTGCAGCCAAGGCTACCCAGGTTGTGGTTGTAACTCCCCACATCCTTCTAGGCAAGGCACTCCAAGAAAAAGACCCACTGGGATCTGGATGGGGTACCACCAGCATCTGGCATAGTGCCCCGCCCACACCAAAGAAATGTCACCGGCCTGATGACAGATCACAGGTCACAGTGATTCTCATGCAATGACATCCCTTCCTTAGGTCTGTGTGATGCTTACGGTCCGTGCCTTCCATTTGCAAATCTGTGAAGACTAATAAGGCTCACACGAATCAATACCAGTTAGGGGTGTGCGGATGTATAGCACAGAAGTGGATGGGTCTGGGCTCTTGATCAACAAATCACTGGGATGTGGAGTGAACTGACCCTTCTGTCATCTTGGTAACCCATCAGCCCCAGAGCACTTTGGAGACACGATCTTATTCACAACCGACGATGACATTCTTGAGGCCATATTCTATTCTGACGAGATGTTTGACGTGGACGTGGGGAGCCTGGCCAGCCTGCAGGACGAGGAGGCACTGAGGAGGCCCAGCACAGCCGATGGCGAGGGGGACGAGCGGCCCTTCACCCAGGCCGGCCTAGGGGCTGATGATCCGGTAGGCCTGGAGCTCGGGGGCTGTGGGGGAGACCCCCAGATAGGTTTCTTCCCCTAACTCCGAGTAGAGCAGGGAGAATGAGAGATGGATATCCTTGAAGCTGCTGGTACCACTGTGTTGACACGTCCCATTTTTCTGCTTCTTTTTTTTTTTTGTTTGTCCTCTATGTCATTTTCTAATTATTTTTATTTTTTTAATTTTTTTTTAACCAAGGTAAAGAAAGTATTCAAATTTTAATCAAAGCCAGGAGAAATGAGCTCTGTGTCATCTCTGTGATTCAGAGGCTGACAGTCTAGGGGAGTTTTTGCTTTGGGCTGGATTTTGATCATTCACTGTTGTTTTTGATGGAAGGACCAGGAACGCTTTTCATAGGCAGAGTTACAATTAAAATAACGATCCTCACAGCCACGGATTCCTGAACACATATCGTCATCCAGGCAGGGGACACAGCGTTCTCGTTTCACCCTCGTGGCAACCCTGTGAGTGGAGACTATTAATGTTGCCGTTTTGGGAACTGAGGCTCAGACAAGTCAAGTGACTTGCCCAGGGTCACGTCGTGACAGAACCAAAGGTAGAACGTGAATGCGTGATCCCACAGTTTATGCTTTATTGGATAAGCAACTCATTACTGTTGATGTTGTTTAGAGATAGGAGGTCACTCTGTCGCCCAGGCTGGAGTACAGTGGCATCGTCACAGCTCACTGCAGCCTCAAACTCCCGGGCCTCAAGCGATCCTCCCACCTCAGCCTCCAGAGTAGCTGAGACTACAGGTGCACACCACCATGCCTGGCTAGTTTTTTTTTTTATTTTTTGTGGACATGAGGTCTTGCTATGTTGCCCAGGTTGGTCATGAACTCCTGTACTCAAGCGCTCCTCCCACCTTGGCCTCCCAAAGTTCTGGGATTACAGGCATGTGCCGCCACACCCAGCCAGATACAAATCTTTTAAAATGAGAGATGATCTCAGGGTCAGTTCAAATCAGGACCAATAGGAGAGCGGGAGATGGTTAAAGAGGGTGGGGGAGAAGCAGGGACAGCAGAAGCCACAGGCGACAGAGCTGAGCTGTAGGAAGGCCACGACCGAGGCAGGGCGGCGACATGTCCTGTGGACCCCGCGGTGTTCATCGGGGACTGTGCCCCACAGCCAGGCAGAGCAGGGTGTGGGGGAGGCACAGGCAGCTGGGGAGTGCGTGCCCCTCCCCATACCTAAGGAAAGCACCACCAAGAGTGGGGAGCCCGTTGTTGCCAGTTCTCCTGATTTTTACAGGAGAAGCCAGAAAGCTGGATTTTTCTGTAAAATCTCTCCATTCAAAAATATCAGCAGTGAATTCAGATGTTTTCAAACCTTCTTTGGGCCACAAGCCGTGCCTGTGCTCAGGATTCGACCCAGGGGCTCCAGGTGGGGGTCCACCCTGCGCTCCTCCATTTGCCCAGCATTTTCCAAATGACAAAGGCGCTTGTCAGGGACTCTGATGGGCCCAGCACTGTGAGGGGCCAGGGGGATCACTCTCTCTGTCTCATGGGAGACCAGCACCTTCACTTCATTTTGCACCTCAGCTTTCCTGGCTGTGAAGCAGTAAAGGCTCTTCTGCCTTCACTTACGGTGCAGAGACGAGGAACAAATAGTTTATACCTAAGGCCCAAGAAGGGCGTGGCGGCCCACTGCTGACTGCCTGAACCAGGATTTTTTCATCCTGGCTATCTGTGCAAATCACTTGGGCGGCTCTTTAAAAATGCGGGTGTCTGGGCCCCACCCCTAGAGATTCTGCTTCAGTGGACAGCCAAGGTTAAGAACCACTCTCTATGGTTTGAATTCTTCCTCTCCTCTCTCCCTCCTTTCCCTCCCTCCCTTCTTCTTTCTCTCCCTCCCTCCTTCCTTTCCGCTTCCTCTCCCTCCCTCCTTCCTTTCCGCTTCCTCTCCCTCCCTACTTCTTTCCCTCCCTCCTTCCTTCCCTCCCTCCTTCTCTCCTTCCTTCTTTCCCTCTCTCCTTCTCTCCTTCTTTCCCTCCTTCCCTCCCTCCCTCCTTCCCTCCCTCCTTCTCTCCTTCCTTCCCTCCTTCCTTCCTTTCCTTTCCCCCTCCCTCCTTCTTTCCTGCCTTCCTTCCTTCCCTCTCTCCCTCCTTCTTCCTTCCCTCCCTCTTCCTTTCCTGCCTTCTTTCCTTCCCTCCCTCCCTCCCTCCTTCCTTCCTTCCCTCCTTCTTTCTTTCCTTCCTTCCTCCCTCCCTCCTTATTTCCTTCCTTCCTTCCTTCCTGTCTTCCTTCTCTTCTTCCCTTCATCCTCCTTTCCTTCCTTCCTTTCTTTCTTCCTCCAGCTCACCACACAGATGTTTATTAGGTCCTTCCCTGTTGGAGGAAATCTAAACACCTTAGCTGTTACCATCAGGCTCCTCTCCTGTCAGTGAGAGCTGCTGGAGAGGATGCAGACCCCAGAGGGTCAGGGTTTGCCTGTATCACTGGACCCACAAGTTTCACAAAGGCAGAAAATCCAGGAAAAGACATGGGGGACTTACCTGGGCACAGGTTGGGCGGTGGTATGTGGAGAAACGGCCAGCCAGCTGTGTGGGTATCACTAAAACCACCCCTTTTCCTCTGCTTCTCCTCCAACCCGTGTGCAGGTCCCAGAGCTGGAGCTCCCATCCAGTCCCCCTGTCCCCCAAGTCACCATGCCAGAGCCAGGCATCTACCATGGAATCTGTAAGTACCTCTCCCGGAGCAGTGTCGGTGGAAGGAGGACCTTCCAGGGTCAGGGGGAGTGGTGGCCACTTGGCACAGGGTTTCCCTGGACAGTCAGGTGGGTTGGACACTGCACCAGGCCACGGGGCAAGTGGAGGCTGAAACCAGCCTGCGCTCAGCTCCCTGGCCCTAGCACGGCCGCCCCACTCCAGAGGAGGGGCATCTCTTTGCATTTTGCCCTCCCTCAGGGGCATTTTTGCATTTTGCATGCAGACACCCTATGTGTTAGCTGTGACCCCGACCCAGAAGGCATAGAACTAGAGGACATAAGCGCTTGAAGAGACCCATGGTGTCTCTTGGTGCAGTGGCTCAAGCTGTCTCTTCCACCTCCACCGAAGAGCAGACGCACGGGCAGAGAAAACCTGCAGCCACCCTGTGTCAGGGGTGGGGGCAGACGCACAGGCGCAGGGTACCAGGTCTTCTCAGAAAAAGTCGGAAATCTAGAGTCTTATGCAAAGTCTTCAGATTCTCAAATGTTGGTGATGAATTTCCTCCTGTTTTAAAATATCACATGAGCCAAAGAAAACACATATTGTGTATGTGGCCAGCCGGCTGCCAGTTGGTGACCTCTGAGCTAATCCCAGGGGGTTTCTGCTGGGCCTGTTCATCACCCTTCTTTTCCGTGGACCCTTCCAGCCAGCTCCATCCATGTGCATCCGCGCCAGTCCTCCCCATCCTGGGCAATCTTGAGGCCCAAGGTCACTGCTGACTGTGACCCCTTCCCTCCTGCGCCCTGCTAACCAGGTTCCTGGCAGCCTCACTTTCTGCTCTCTCCTGCCCCCTGTGAATGTGACCCACTTCTATTTTATCTTCTGAGAACCAAAGATGTGACGCTGTCAGGCTCCCCCTCTCCAAAATGAAGCTGGAGCCTCTCTGAGTCCTGGTATCAGCCCTTCCTGTTCTCCTCCCCATGCCATCTCGGGAGGCCACCCGCAGGCTTCTGTGCAAGCCACAGCTTCCACCTCGGATGCCTCCCTGCTCCGTCTCTGCCTTCTGAAGACGGCGTGTTGCTGACTGGGTTCCCTAGATGCACACTCCTAGACGGAGTTTACTGGGGTGTGCGCTTGTCAGGGAAGGGCGGGAGGCAGGACTGAGCAGAGGGAGAAGCTGGTCTGCAGTGCAGCCACTTTGAGGCCTTAGCCTGCTCCACGGGGAGCTCGGAAGCTGGGATGGCCCTTTGGGGTCATCTTGAGTTGAGTGAGGGGGCCGCGACCTTGCCTGTCTATATCAACGTGGCACTGGCTCTGGGCTGCCCCTGGGGGAGGGGCATGGCTTTTTATTTTTTATTTTTATTTATTTATTTTGACACAGCCTTGCTCTTTCACCCAGGCTGTAGTACAGTGGCATGATCTCGGCTCACTGCAACCTCTGCCTCCCTGGTTCAAGAGATTCTCCTGCCTTAGCCTCCCGAGTAGCTGGGATTGCAGGTGCCCGCCACCACGCCTGGCTAATTTTTGTAGTTTTAGTAAGGACGGGATTTCACCATGTTGATCAGGCCGGTCTCAAACTCCAGACCTCAGGTGATCCACCCACCCCAGCCTCCCAAAGTGCTGTGATTACACGCATGAGCCACTGTGCCCGGCCTGGCATGGCTTTTTGCAAGGAGAACCTCTTTAGCCAAGGGCAGTCACAAGCCGAGAGCCTCAGTGGTGAGCTGCCAGCCGTCAGCACTTCCAGCCACCAGAGGACTAAGTCTTTGTTTGTGGGGGTGGGAGTTGGGGTCTGAGCTGTGTCCTGTGACCTCCACATCCCCTCCCTTAAAGCCCTTCTGCAACCCATTCTCCTCCCCAGGAGTCTTCCCTGTCATCCCCTGTGAAAATTCATCTCTCCCTCACCCACTCCAAAGACACCGATGATCTCTTAGAAAATGCCTTCGAGGAAAGTGCCTTATTTTGGAATTCCTATAGCCCCTCACATTCCAAAGCCCTCTCTCAATTCCTTTCGAATAGCAGCAGTTTTAAAGGCCGACCTACCATCAGGCAAGAGCCTGGTATGAGGCTGGGTTTCATCTCCCAGCCAGGCACTGTGCTGGGCTTTCTCTGCCTTATCTCTCTGGAACACTCCTAGCTCTGTTTTCCTTGAGATCAGGCAGCCGAGGCTCAGAGAGATGGATTCACCTCCCTAAGGTCACATGGCCAGTACAGGAGCTGGGAGCGGAAGCAGAGGTGTTTGAATCCAGAGCCTACGCGTCCCCGACACTAGCAGATTGCCTTGGGGTTCTCACTGAGACAGCACCTCGCATCAGAAGTCTCTGTGCAAGAGTCGGTGTCCCCATGAAGCTGTGAGGTCCCAAAACACAGCCATTGTTTCTTACTCAATTTCGTTCTCCCCTAAGTCAGTCAGGATTTTTGTGTGTGCGCGGGGCATGAACAATGGAAATTTAATTCAAGCTGAGTTCAGCAGAAAAGGGAACTTACTGGCTTATGCAACTCAAAGTTAGGGGTCGTCAGTTTCCACAGAGCTGCGTTCAGTTATGAAAATGATGCCGTCAAGACCTGGTGTCTGTCTCCCTCTCTCTGCCTTCTTTTCGTCTCTTGCTGTTCTCCCGCCATTCTCCCCTTCAGCACCGTCCACGTGGCATGTCCTGGAAGCTCCGTTTATGCCTCCTTTCTACCCAGCAGTCCCAGATAAAAGAGATCTTCTGTCTTCCTGAATCCCAATAGGTCTGACAACTATCCCAGAATTAAGTCTCTGGGCCTCGCTTGAGTCCTGTGCCCATTCTCTTTTGTGTTTCTTTGTTTGCTTCTTCTTGTTCTTTTGAGACCGGGTCTCACTCTGTGGCCCAGGCTAGAGTGCAGTAGTGCAAACACAGCTCACTGCAGCCTCCAACTCCTGGCTCCAGAGATCCTCCCGCCTCAGCCTCCTGAGTAGCTGGGACTGTCGGTGTGCCACTGTGCCTGGCTAATTCATGTGTCCATTCTTAAGTCAGTCACTGTGACTCCCTATAGTGGGTAGGGTGGGGAGGTGGGAGATGGAAAACTCAGATTGGGCAGGCCTGGAGCATCAGCCACCAAAACAGTGTGGACTGAGTGTAGGGTGGTACTCCGGAGCAGGTCAGAGCGTGGTCACCAGAAGGAAAGCAGGAACGCTGGCCAGGCTGAAGCAGCCACTGTCCCCTTCATTTGATGATTTCCCCAAAGATGCTGTCTGTAAATGTCTTTCCTGCTGAACCTGGCTCCTGACCTTTCGCAGAGATGTTATTTCAGTGCCTTTGGGAATGTGGCCTGGAGTAGAGCTCACAGACCTTTTTACTGCAAGGCAAGTGTAATTTTTCTTCTCTTCTCAGTAGGAAGGCAGAAGAGCCTCTCAACCAGGCACCCTCTGCCTCTGTTTTGAGGCCCGTGATTTCTGAATCTCTTCTCTCTGAACCTTTGGCTTTTTCCTCACTGCATTCAAAATCCTCAACCTGCTTCACCACTCAGCAAGAACGGAGCACAGAGAGAGCTTTAATAAAGTGACCCGCAGGAATGCGTCAGGGTTGGTAAATACGGCCAATCCTATTAATGTTTTGAAAGGGGATATATGACTTGCTAATTTGCAGATGACACTAATTTTGGAAGTTTTGCAAATATCAGCAGTGATGAATAAGAAAGGAGCTGAGAGGGTTGAAACATGGGAGAGAAATAACAAAATTAATTTCCATTTATATAAATACTAATTGATACACCAGAGGAAAATGAATATGGAACGTTGGATATTAGCTGGAAAAGGAGAGTAATCACTTTCAGAGCAGCCCCAAATTAGATGGAATCCCAGTGCAGCTTGCCAGGCAAACAAAGAGATTGCAGGCTTGGGAGAGTCCGGGCCGCCATCTCTGTGTTGTCACAAAGGGAGGTGGCGTTTCTCCCTCACGCTGCTCTCCCTCGTCCACATCCACAGCCTCCTCCACCTGTGGCCTTTCCATCCCAGGAGTGGTACCCACAGCCCCTGTGTCACCTGAGTCAAATCTTTTTTTCCCTTCCTTCTGTACCCAGACCATTGAGCATCCTGGCAGTGCTGTCTCTGAAACACATCCTGTATCTGTCCCCTTCTCCCCGATTTTCACTGCCACCAGCCTTATTCAAGCCATCCTTCCTGCAACAGCTTCCTCCCTGGTCGTCCTGTAAAGTCCGACTGAAGGGGAGTTTTTCTAAGATGCAAATCAGATCCTGTTTCTCCCCCTGCTTCAACATAGAACTTACCATTAGCTTCCCATGGCAAAGAGAGGAAAATCCAAACTTCTCGGTACAATCTAGCCCCTGCCTAACTGTCTGATTTCATTTTTTTCTACTCTCTCTGTTGGCCACTTGGTTCCAAGCTATGGGTCAGACTTATTCTCCTCTCAGCCTGGAATGTTCTTCTTCCAGAAATGCAAAAGTGTGATAGGTTCCTTCTCAACACCCTTGTCTCAGCTCAAATGTTGCCTCTTCAGGGAGGTCCTCCCTGACCACCTCTGCCCCTATTCAGTCACTCCCTATCCTGTTGCTATTTTTTCTATAGTATTCATCACTCTGTGAAACTGTAGGCTTTCTTTATTTGCTGTGTGTTTATTGACAGTCTTTGCTAGCATGCAAGCTCCTCGAGGTCAGAGATTGTGCTCTGCCGTTCATTCCTGCAACTCTTATGCCAAAATAGGTTCTGGTACACATAGATGATCAATAAATATTCGTCTACCGTTAACTATGAATTTGGTAAAACCAGTAGTTTTTCTTTTGTCTCATTTACTTGCAGATAGCTACTGTGTTTAGAGTGACTCATTAAAAAGTAGGCATTCAGTAGCTATCTGCAAGTAAATGGGGCAAAGAATCGTCAACAAAACTTGTCGGACCTATTGGGTTTTCTACTAAAAACATTAATTGAGCATCTGCTAAGCACTGTTCTGGGCTCTGGGGATACAGCAATGAACAAAACGAGCAGAGTCCTGGCCTCAGGGAGCTTCCATCATAGTGGGGGGAGACTGATGAAGGCAAATAAGCATATCAGTGCAGGCTCGATTGTCAGGAAGCGTTCAGTGCTATAAACCACAGGCGGGCAGGATGAAGACGTAGAGAGTGACGGGGTGAGCGGGGCTATTCGGGCCCTGGTTATTAGGGGAGGCCTCTCAGGAAATGACATTAGAACACTGACCCAGGCTGAGAAGGAGTATGTCAGCTAGCTTTGCCGCTGAACAAGCCAGTCCAAAATCCACTGGCTTCACACAACTACTGTGAATCATATTCATCATTGGCTTGGAATTCGGTGGCTTGGCTGGGCAGTTCTGGGTGAGCCGGCTTGGTTGGCCTCTGCTGGGCCTGCTCAAGTTCCTGATGGGCAGGGAGGTGGACCAGCAGTTGAATGGCCTAGGATATCTTCACCCACGGGTCTGGCGGCGGGGGAGGCTGCTGGCCAGAGACGGCAACTGAGTTCACTGGGCTGCTGCACACAGCAGTCTCAAGCCACGAGTGCGTTACAGCCTCTGCTTGCGTGACGTGGGCCTCTGTCCCATTGTTCAAAGCAGAGTCAGGAGCGGAGAAATGGACTCCAACTCTGGATGGGATCAGCGGCAGGATCACATTGCAACGGCAGGGACACAGGGGTGGGGAGGAGTTTGTAGTTTTGCACGTGACCGATGTGACGAGAAGCCCTCGTACAGGGTGCCGTGCTGGCCACATGTTTTTTCACCTGCCCCGGAGATGCTCAGAGCTACCTTGTCACCACCAAGGAGTAAAGGACCTGGGGCTAAGTTACAAAAATATGTTGGGAGGTGACAGGGGCGTGGGACAAAAACCACACTCCAGGGAGGCCAGCTGACCCAGCCCCTCTTCATGGCCACAGAGAAGTCCTTTCACCTCTCTGGGCTTCCAGTTCCTCATTTCAGCTGCAAAGGGGTGGCACCACATGACATCCCAGCTTCCTTCTGCCCGCTCTTCGGTGCTGGCATTCTGTGAACGCTGCAAAGAGTGAGAGTCTTCAACTCA
The DNA here is from genome assembly GCA_036589455.1 of Ateles fusciceps. Classification (NCBI taxonomy): domain Eukaryota; kingdom Metazoa; phylum Chordata; class Mammalia; order Primates; family Atelidae; genus Ateles; species Ateles fusciceps. The sequence goes on from JAZHEH010003064.1 coordinate 2,523,604, forward strand.
GCTACCCAAAAGGGTGGTAAAATAAGCAGCAAATTCTCCAAGGCCAGAAGGGCTCATTGTGCTTGGTCTTGCTCTAATGAGAGACCATTAAGGAAGGAGACGTTCTAGCCAATTATCTGACTGGGCTTCATCAAGAGATTCATTCCATTTGAGCTTCCTGGGCAAATGAATGGCACCTGGGCTGTTTTTGCCCCAGGGCCACAGAAGGTCACTTCTAAATGGTCTCTGACCGAGAGAGGGTGGGAGCAGAGGCAAAAGGATGGAGGTATCACCCTAGGTCACTTCCTTTTCTCTGAGCCCACGCGAATCCTTGTGATAGCAGCCAATTTGCATAAAATGTCAGTTTCCAGCACCGGGGCTTACTGACGTAACAGTCTCCATGTAGTTGCTGGTTTAATCATTTCATCCGTACTAAGCTCCTACTGTGTGCTAGGCACTATGCCAGGCTCAGGAGACAGTGGTTTAGAGAAACAGATGAGGTTTCTCCCTCAAGGAGTTAGCCATCTGGCAGGACAAAAGGATATTTACCAAATGATCATGAGATTACAGCAGTGACCAGGGCTTGGAAGGAGAGGCATACAGTGGCATGGCAGGTTATCAGTGGAGGTTTGACCTGGCCGAAGAAGTCAGGAGGGCTTCTCTGAGGAAGGGAGCTGGGATCTGAAGGGTGAGCACAAGTCACCCAGGCCATGTGAGTTCTAGAGAGGGGTGACAGCACATGCAAAGGCCCTGTGGTTGGGAGAGAGAAATATAAATCCAAGAGAGACTGAAAGACAGTCTGGGTGGGGCCCAGGGTCCCTGGTGCACAGTGAGGCTGGAGAAGTAGGTGGAAGTCTGATGGGGAATGCACTGTTGGCCAGAAAGCATGGGAAGCCACCAAGGACGTTCAGCGTGGGGTGGGACGGCACAATCTGGTAGGCAGAGGAAGGACCCAGGGCCGTGTGCCGGTTTAACCCTCGTCCATGCAGCCTGCTGATGTTTCCTGAGCAGTGGCAGTGGCCTGGGCCCAATGCCACCTAGAGGAACGACACAGAGCCCACTTGCAAGGTACTTTGGGTCTGCGTTGAAATTGCTGGAATGTAGAGGCCGAATAGCATTCCTCTTCCCCGTCTTCATTTTAGAAGTCGCCTGTGGTGCTGATGCGCCACCTCTCTTCTTGTTGCAGGCCTTCAGCTGAATTTCACCACTTCCTGGGGAGACCTGCACTTCCTTGGGCTCACTGGCCTGGAAGTGGTGGGCAAGGAGGGCCAGGCGCTGCCCATCCACCGGCACCAGATCTCCGCCTCCCCCAGAGACTTAAATGAGCTCCCCGAGTACTCTAACGACTCTCGGACCCTGGACAAGTAAGTGTCTATCAGAAGCGTTACTTTCCTGACCACAGGGTTCTGGGGACACTGTTCTGTCTCTGAGACTACAGACTCAGACATCAAATAGAATCGCATGTGTCCCTCCCCCGGCCACCCTGTGAGGTCATGTGGTCGAGGGGAGACCGAGGCTCAGGAAAGCAAGGTGGGAGGGGATTCTCCAGGGCCACACAGCTGGAAGTGTGCAGCGGGATTCGAAGGCAGGTTCCCATGCTTCCAGACACAGCCGTGGTCTGCGTTTTCTTCTCTGTGCTTAGCAGAGTGCCTTGCACACAGTAGCTGTCTGTAAACCTTTGCAGTGGCGATTCAGAGTTGACACATGAATGACCCAGGCCTCCCAGGGGCTGAAAGCTCCCTCTCCCCTCCGCAAAGCTGGAGGTGATGGCTCAGGAAGTCTCTGCAGGCGGTGGTGGCTGCACTTTCCCCTGCACTTGTCAGATTTCATAAGCCAAGGTTGGGTCAAGTCAGTAATGGGGAAGGCCTCAGATACAGCATCGATCCATATGGACCTGCAACCCACAGACCAGTACTCGGCTCCCGTGCTCTGCACAGCCAGTGGGCCTGGGCACTACTTGGAGGTGTGAACTAAGGGAGTCAGAGGGATGGGAGTTCAAATCCTGCCTCTGCCCCATGCCAACTATTAGGTAACTTTCTTAACCTCTCCAATAATAACTGCAATGACAATAATAATAACTGATCGTATCACTGCCGGTTTTTGAGCACTTATTATAAGCCAGGCATTGGGCTATGCGAAGCAGGTGACAGATGTTCATCCATTGAAGTCGCAAACAGCCCTTTGAGGGAGAGACCATTATCAGCCCTATATATACTGATGCAGACACTGAAATATGAAGAGGTTGCAAACTGGGCAGAGGCCGCCCAGACTGGTGCAGTGGCAGAGTCATGATTAGAACGCAGGTCTAGGGGACACCCACAATCCACTCACGTAACCACTAAGTTATACGGTCTCCCCCTGCCTTGGTTTCCTGATCAGCAGAGTGGGGACAGTCATTCCCATGGCATGTCACATTGCAGCCACATCCCTTGGCCTGGTGCTGAGCTCATGCAGAGTCGGTGGCAGGCTTCTCCCTGGTTTTCTAGAAGGTGGCCCTGAACCGTGGCCTCACCCCCTGCTGCCATTAACTGCTCATGGGTCCCTCTCACCGCCCCCACATCCTGGCGAGTCACTCTGCCGAGTGTTTAGGCTTGGAGCCTGGAGACCTGGCTTCTGGTCAGCTGGAAAAGTGATCACCACACCGTGGGGCTTCTGGATCCTTCCCACCCCCTCACCACCCCCCTGCCAGATTATCTGTTGGCATATCTCAGGCCTGATAGCATTTTCTCTTTAAGTATTTCAGTGTATACCTCTAAACAATAAGGGATTTAAGAGAAAACATAATCCTGGTACCATTGTTATACTGGAAAAATTGCCTGTGCGTGGTGGCTCATGCCTGTAATCCCAGCACTTTGGGAGGCCAAGGCAGAAGGATCACTTGAGCCCAGGAGTTCAAGACCGGCCCGGGTAACATAGTGAGATTGTGTCTCTACAAAAGAAAAAAAAAAATTAGCCAAGCACTGTGGCGCATGTCTATAGTCCCAGCTCCTTGGGAGGCTGAGGCAGGAGGATCGCTTGAGCCCAGGAATTCAAGACCAGCCTGGGCAGCATAGTGAGATTGTGTCTCTACAAAAAATAAAAAATAAAATAGGAGGCATTGTGGCATGTGCTTGTAGTCCTAGCTACTCAGAGGCTGAGGTGGGAAGGTTGCCTCTGAGTAGCTGGAGAGGCTGAGTAGCTGGAGAGCCTCTGAGAGGCTGAGGTGGGAGGGTTGTTTGAGCCCAGGAGTTCAAGGCTGCAGTGAGCCATGACTGTGCCACTGCTTTCCAACCTGGGCAATAGAGTGGGACCCTGTCTCAACAAAAAAAGAAAAAGAAAAAAAAAGAAAAAGTTAACAAGGATTTCTAAAATTACCAGATACCTATCAGATTCATAGTTCCCACCCCCACCCTTTTTAACAGTTTGCTTATTGGAATTGAGATCCAGATAAGGTCTATGCGTTGTGATTGGTTGCCATGTCTCTTAAGCCTCTTGTAATCTCTAGGTTCTCTTTCACCTTTTTCCATTTTTTCTTGTAAATTATCTGTTGAAAAACCAGGTGGACGTGGATTCTACTGGCTGCATCTCTACTGTATTGTTGAGCCTGCTCCTCGCTCCCCTGTGTTTCTAGTACATTGTTAATTACATCTAGACGTCTGATCAGATTCAGGTTTGACCACTAGGGCAAGACAACCACATAGCTGTCGGTGTGTGGCCATCAGGACATGTATAACGTGTGGTTGTCAGCTCCTTCTGAAGTTGGAAGCCAGTCATGCTGGCAAAGTCCGTTAATTCACTAGGGGTTGCAAAATGATGGTATTTTGTGCCTACTTTTCTTTTGTTTATTTATTTGCTGAAATAACTGCAATGAAGAGAGAATTTCCTGAAATTATTTGGCTACTCTGTGGTGCAATTCAAACGGGAAAGGCAGCCTAAGTGCTCGATTCTCTCTCTCCTCCTTTTCTTTTTGGTTTTCCAAATAACTGTTTCTCTAGCATTGTCTAAAACATGTGTTTCTTTTTAGGAATTATTATGAACTCATGAATTTTAAACATACAGTCCTGCATTTGAAGAGTCAAATTCATGGCAGTTTTTATCCCAAATGATGCTCAAGATCGTTCCCTCTTGGATGCTGGGAAGTCCCAAGTCCTTTTAAAACAGTCACCTTTCTCGCCTTCTGACGTGACAGGATGATTCAGGCTCATCTTGTATATTTCTTATCCCAGACCTGGAATCAGCCGTCTCTCCAAGAAGCCCTGGTTCCTTTAGTGGGAAATGGGATTTAGAGACCACAGTCTGGCACTAGGGATGCTCATTGCTACTCAGCTGGTTGCTGTTTCTAGGCTTCTTTATGGATAGAGCTAGGAATTCATTGAGATGTTCTTGAGAGTGTCTATGGGGCCTTCCTTTCACTGTCGGCTGCAAATGCTCCAACAGTTCTCTCTGCTGTCAGAATTGGGCAGGTTTGCTATGGAGGCAGCCCCATTTCTAGGACAGAAAGATAATTGTCTTTGGAAGAAAATAGAAGGTTCTCTAGTGGTCGTCCTCAGTCAGCTTAATTCCACAGACATTCCAGGGTGGAACTGCTGAATTTCCTCAGTTTTAAGATGCCAGCAATTGTCAGACACACCATCCATCAATTTAATAACAGCCTTTTAGAGAACAAAGAAATATTACCTCCTTGGATAAACACTTCGATTGTGAGATTTTATTCCAAATTCACAACTTTAAAATGTAAAAGGAAACAAGAAGTTTCTTTTCAAATCTAGGAAATGTGGCAGCAGGCCAGGTTTCTCCCAGTACAGCAGCTGCAAGGCACCAGGAATCCAGGGTGTGGAGTGGGGAAGGCCCTGGAAAATGGGAGGGAGAGGGAGGCTGCTCAAGAGGCTGCCAGCTGGGCCCCTTTCTCCAGGACCAGACCTCTGAATGGCAGTGCCAGACACATGGGCTAGAGCCATGAGAACAAGGGCCTGGGCTGAGGCATGCTGGGCAGTCCAGGGAAGCAAGTGGCACGATTGTCCTTGGGACAACACAGGCCAACTTGAGGATGAGCAGGATGTCCCAAGCAAGGGACCCAGAAACTGGCCAGGACAGGCATGCAATAGGGCTGATGTGACAAGCTCAGAGCGCTGGCTGGGATGAGCACTAGGGTGCTGGGGGCTTCCATAGGATACCCAGGCCATGGGGTCACAGAGCACGGTCCAGCCAGAGCAGCTCCCACAGAGTCACCAAGAGCTGCAGAGCTCACCTGGTGCTTCTGTGCCTCTCCCCCAGCTTGGGAAGGAAAGACTACATTTCTTTTCAAATGTGCCGTAAACCAATGCAGCAAATTCACAGAAAGTTTGGAAACTTGAAAAAAATATTCACCTCCATCTCCTCTGACCCAATTAATGTTTTTCACTTTTGCGCCCTCTCTCCTGGTCCTTGTCCTCATTTCTCAGCTTTATAATCAGTGTCCTGCCTCCTCCATGTGGCTGCGGCGTCCTCACGATGCCCCCTTAACCTGTGAAATTTACTTAGCCATGTCCCGATTTAGAGATCTTTTAGGTTGTTCTGTTTTAAGCTAGTATAAATAACACTGTAATGAGCATCTCGGTGCAGACAGCCTTTCCTGTATGTTGAATACATTTTCCTTCTGGGGGGGAAAAAAGAAATCCCAGAAATGGGATCACTGGGCTAAAGGATTCTGAAAAATGACACGTTTTCCCTTTTTAAAAAAAACCCTGATGATTGCTTTTCTGTACCTTTAACACCATAGGGTATATTTTTTTCCTTTTTAAAAATGTCTCATTTCATAGATGAGAGATGACTTCTGACTGTTGTTCTCATCAGTCACACCTCCCCTTAATGAGCCTGATGCAGCCAGTGACAGGCAGGGGAGACGCCCTGGGGGGGTGAGGGGGTGGGCGCCCCGCTGTGATGCCCCCTGCGCCCACCGAGCCGCCCCCCGCCACTCCATCCCCGTTGCTGCAGGTTAATTGATGGCACCAACATCACCATGGAGGATGAGCATATGTGGCTGATCCCCTTCTCACCAGGGCTAGACCACGTGGTCATCGTCTGCCTCGACAGGGCCGAAAGCATCGCAGGCCTGCGCTTCTGGAACTACAATAAATCTCCCGAGGACACCTATCGCGGGGTAAGCCAGGGAGCAGCGGCCACGCTCGGTCCAGTGTCGGGGAAGCAGCACCTTGATGAATGGCTGGTGTGGCAGCCGGAGAGGAGCATAAATCCTCCAGAACTTTCCAAACGGAGCTGGGGGCGTATTTCCAGGGAGGGAGAGAGCTGCTGTTTCCTTCTGCAAATGGCAAATGCAGACTAAAGAGCTCAGGGCATTGCCAGGGAACGGCACAGTGCTGTTTCTTCTGGAGCTGGAGGGGAGGTCCCAGGCAGGCCCAGCCCCCAACTTGCCATAGTCAGTTTTGGCCCCAAAGTCCACTGAGTGCTCGGGGGGCTGGGCCTCTGCTCAGGGTTTCACGGGCATTCGTCGTTTCACTGGATTCTCATCCCAGCCAATGTGAGGCGGGTGTGATTGCCCTCATTTCTCAGGGTCTGAAAACGAGGTCCAGGAAGGTTCACTCACCCACCCAAGGTCACATAGCTGGAGTCTTCATCTTGGCCGGTCAGACCTGGAGCCCACCCTGTGATGTCCATGTGATGTTTCGCTGAGTGAGAAGCAGCAGGGGGCTTCTGAGACTCAGAGTCTCGGTGGAATTGAAGAGAGCCTCGGAAGAGCCCTTTCTTGGGCTTTTTGGCCTCGGGTGACAGAATGAATAAACGTGGGTGCCCCCCCAGTCACGTAAAAGCAATGATGAAGCTGCCAAAAGGTAGCAATTCAGTTAGGGCCCTACTATCTGAGTCTCAGCTTGGACTCTACCTGCGTAACCTCTGGCATGTGGCCTGACTTCCCTGGGTTTGTCTCCTCATCACACCTGCCACGGGGGATTGGCGTCACCATTGCCAGGCAAAAGTTTACAAAGTCAGGACTCAGCCTCAGGCCATCCCCCAGATCTGGGCTCCCCACCATGCACCCTGCCACAGAATTTATTTTAGAGCCTTAGGAATTGTGTTATGGAGCAGGTGTGGCTGAGGCTGGAGGATGGCTTGAGCCCAGGAATTATAGACCAGTCTGGGCAACACAGTGAGACCGCATCTCTACCAAAAAAAAAAAAAATAGACAGGCTTGATGGCACATACCTATAGTCCCAGCTACTCAGGAGGCCAAGGCGGGAGGATCTCTTGAGCCCAGGTCTAGGCTGCAGTGAGCTACGATCTTACCATTGACTCTAGCCTGGGTGACAGAGCGAGACCCTGTCTCCAAAAAAGAAAATGAAAAAAAAGAATTGTATGATGTCTTACAGCAAGATCGGTAGCCCCAGCCCTCCCCCATGTGGCAGGAGCTGAGCCAGCATGCCCCTCTGAGCAGGCCAGTCACAGATCCTCCCAACGCCACCGGTGTCTCTGTGAGCACTCCACCAGGTTTGAACACTGAAGAAGTCAGATATATTGACATTAAAACAGTCGTCTGCCTTAAGTTGTGCTGCTGGGCCTTAAAATTCCCTTGAGCAAATCACAGTCTGTCTGGTAGAGCTTCTGTGACCCGAATTCACCATCTGGGGATGTTGGGCGGAGCTCCCATCTCACAGGTCTGGGCCCCACCAGCCAGACAAAGGTTACAGTGGATGAGGTGGTGGCAGGGATGGACACGTGGCCTGAGACAGGAGACCCCCTCGACTGCAGTACGATGGATGCTGTGACTTAGATCCCATACCCCAAAAGGCCTTCTCAAGCACCAGGGGTCCCTAGCATGTGGTTGGAAGCCAGGTCCTTGGACTCCTGGGGATAAGGCTTCAAATCCCTTCAGTGGCCCCGGCCAAATCGCTTATCCCCTGTAAACTCTAGCTTCCTTAGCTATGAGATAGAGGTGGTGATAGAGGTTACCTCGAAGGGAATGAGCAGAGGACAGGTGTCCAGCTCTGCCCATGGAAGTCAGGGATGCTTCCTGGAGGAGGTGTTAGCCCTGGAGGGTGGACGGGGCTTCCTGGGCCTCTGCTTTGCTGTCACTGGATCCACCTTTGGATGACTCTGTCTGGGGCACACCGCGGCAGCTCCAGGCTTACACCCTGCTAGCTCCAAGCCCGGGAGAAGAAAGAACTGGCCTTTCCAGGCAAGCCAGCAAAACCTCAGGAGTCATGCTGATAGGCCCAGCTGTGTCCGAAGTTCACCTCAGGGGACACAGGTAGGAATCCCCCCTCGAGGAAGTAGATGGAGAGATGGAGAAGGACAGGGACCAGGTTTTAGTGACAGCCACGCCCGAACCCAGGGAGCTCCACCCTTCAGGTTTACATATCCTGTAAATGACTGACACAGAGGGGCTCCCAAAATGCTTAAGGAACGAGGGGCCCCAGGGGCACATGAGAGCCAGGCCAGGGACCCTTCCTCCCTTCCTTTCTGCAGGAGGAGCTCCTCTGCCTCTCCCTAGGGGAAAGCCGCCAGTTGGATCAGCAGCTGTACCCATTTTGCTGACCATGAAGGTGTGCTAAGGTGTCGAAGAGAGCCAGGCTTCAAAATCTGAAGTCAGAGAGGGGTGCTGGCTGTTGCCCCTCCCTGCCCATAGCACAGGTGGTGGCTGGGGTGCCTCAGACTCTGCCATTAGGACTTTGAGATTGACCAGGAGATCCTGGCCATCTGGCTGGAAAACTCTGGCTAGAACAGTGAGAGATGTTGGCTTAAATCCACGTGAATCCAACAAGCTCTTAGAAAGCACCTGGTGTGTTCCAGGCCTCGAGGCAGACAGAGAAGTGGTCCAGCCAGAGCCTCTGCTATAAGAGACCCAGAAGCCACTGGGGACGCTGCTAGGCATACAGGCCCAAAAAGGATGAGCTCGGTGCCGTGAGAAGAAAGATTAGGAAGAGGCCCATCCTGTCCTAAGGGAGAGCTCCCGGAGGGGTATTGATGTGTGAGCCAGGGATTGAAAAAGGAATGATAGAGGCTACCATTCACCAAGCATGCCGTTTGTGCCGGGTACTATTTAGGGCACTTTACATAGGTTAACTCATGACTGTGCCCATTTAACAGATGAGAAAATTGAGGCATGGGGAAGGTAGGTAACATCCACAGCTACTAGTGGTGGACATGGGAGCGCCTGAGCCCTTGACCGTGCCCTTGACCTGCAGGTCATGCCACCCCAGGCCGCTGCAGCTGGTGAGGTGGGCGGGGCCTTGGCCAAGTCACGTGTCACCCCTGAAAGCTGTGGACCAGAGAACGTATGCAGCAGGGGGCTCTCCTGTCTCATCCTCTGCTACCTGCCCAGAGCCCGCACAGCACCTGATAGGGAAATGGACCTGGGTCAGGTGACTCTGCGAAAGGCTCCCCGTGGTGAGCACAGCTGCCCGCAGCTCCGGTCATGTCAGCACTGCTACTGTCCCCACGTCGCCTGCCTCCCTTCAGTCATGTTGTTTCTTTGTTTGCCAGGCGAAGATTGTCCACGTCTCCCTGGACGGCCTGTGCATCTCCCCGCCAGAGGGCTTTCTCATCCGGAAGGGGCCAGGCAACTGCCACTTTGATTTTGCTCAAGAAATCCTCTTCGTGGACTATCTACAGGCTCGGCTGCCGCCCCAGCCGTCCAGGAGGTGAGGGGGAAGTGGGCGCCACGCACAGCCCCTCCCAGCCCCTGGGCCCGCCTGCTTTGCAAGTTGCTCTGATGTATGTACTAAAAGGGTTTTGAAGCGATGATCAAACACATTGCTTTTCAACCTAGTCAGTTTCTAAAGCTCAGCCAGGCCTCACCGGAAGCCTGTGGAATGGACTTGCCTTGTCTGGGGACATTTGGGTTTTTCACGGTCTGGAGTGCTGAAGATTTTAAATGCTTCGTTGCGCTTCCTGCTGGGAAAAGAGGCTACAGCCTGCCTCCATTCCAGAAATACCTGCTGGCCAGTTTGGGGAAGGGCCTTCCTTCTCTTGTTTCTGTGTTCCTGATTTAGAAAGCTTCAAAGAGAAAAATAGAGCTTAATATTTCATGGATTCACTGGGATTTCTTGGCCCCAATCTCAGCCGCATTAAGTTCATAACGATTTGTAAATGCCACGTTAAGTTTACTCATTTAAACCCCCTGATGTCCAACGCCAGAGGCCAAGCTCTCAAAACAAAATGAGTTTCCCTGCACTGTAGCGGGCTTGGCTGCTTGGGCCGGTCACTGAGAACAATCCTTTAATTGTAACATTGCCCTTGAAATGGAAGAGAACCAGGCTAGGGCTGGAGCGCACTCACACTGGACCGGGGAGGGGGGCCCCATGGGGAGGACTGTGGAGGAGAGAACCCTTCTGAAGGACCTACCTGCTGTGTGAATGCTTTGATGTGTCCTCTGGGGAATCCTTCCCACCACCCTTTGACCTAGCCAGGATGATGCCCATTTTACACATGTGGGAACTGAGGCCCTGGCTGGTGGACTCAGGCACTGAAGAGCATGAGGCCACAACCGTCAGGGCTCGGCCCGCCTTCCAGCCTCCTCTTGCTTCCCTCTCCCCATCCTGCCCCAGACTGCATCCCTCTGGCTGCTTTCTCGGGCAAACACCAGCAGCCTAATGTCTTCCCACCTCGGGACTTTGCTCTGCTGCTCCTCTGCGTGGAAGGCTCTGCTCTGACACTTCCCAAGGCTGCGTCTTCCTGGAGGCCTTCCCAGAGCACTCCCTGAGGCAGCCTGCCTCACCCAGTCCCTCGGCCCCGTCACCCTGTCCTGGCTCTCAGCACAGCGTGGACCCTCATGTATAAAGGCATAGAGGGGGTGGTTAAGAAAAGGGGCAGTGGTACCAGACAGCCTCACGTCCCAGCCCGGTTCTGCCACCTGCCAGCTGCATGGCCTTGAGCAAGTGACTTCACTTCTCTGTGTTCCAGTTTCCTCATCCACTTCCCAAGGATCTAAAAATACCCACCTCCTAGGGTTGTGTTGAGGAATAAAGGAGTCCATTTTAGGAAAGCCCTGAGCCCCATGCCTCCCTGGCACAGCATCCTGCTGGCATTGGCAATGACTGTCATCTAGAGCGGGAACTCCACGCGCGCAGGGGCCTCATCTGTCTTTTCCCTGCTGCAGCCCGGGGAACGCTAAATTGCCATGTTTCTTCAAAGCTGTTGCCTGGGGGAGTAACCGGCTGGTGATTCTGGGCCGTCGTGAGCTTCTTCATGGTGCTGTTTTGTGCTTTTTCAGGCTGGATACAAAAAGCCTGGAGTGCCCAAGCATGGACTACGAGGCGCCGCTGATGCCCTGTGGCTGTATCCTTCTCCTCCCACCCCACCTGGGCCCCCGAGGCGGCCCAGCCAGGGTTTCAGGCGGCCATAGCCGAGGCAGCTGGAACTCCATGCAGGGGAAACCAAGACAGAGGATGGGAGGACCCCCCGGGTCTTCGGGGCCACTGGGAGCTGCTGGGACTGGGGCAGCCAAGCTAGTTCCAGAGCCCACTCCTGGCAGCTGAGGCTGGAGAGGGCAGCACCCAGGACTCCGGCTGAGAGGGGCTAGAGAAGCTGACCCTGACCCCAGCGGCTGGACTGGGGGAGGGGTGTCCTGGAAGCAGCCAGGGAGGAGGTGAAGATATAAATAGCTTGGCAATACAGGCACGGTGGCTCACACCTATAACCCCAGTGCTTTAGGAGACCAAGGGCGGAGGATCACTTGAGGCCAGGAATTTGAGACTAGCCTGGGCAACATAATGAGACCCCATATTTTAAAACAAATAAATTAGCTGGTGGCACATGCCCATAGTGTGAGCTACTTGGAGGCTGAGGTGGCAGGACCCCTTGAGCCCAGGAATTCGAGGCTGCAGTGAGCTCTGATTGCACCGCTGCACTCCAGCCTGGGCAGCAGAGCCCAGCACTGTGGTACCACTAGCATCCCCATTTCAGAGCTAGGAAAACTGAGGCACAGAGAGGCTCAGTAATTTGCCCAAGGCTACACAGGTGGGGAAGGGGTAGGGCCTGGGGGAGTGAGCCCAGGCAGCCTGGCTCTAAGGCCCGCTCTCTAGCCGGCCAGTTCCAGAAGCACTGCCTCCGGCTATGCCATCATCTGGGAGCCGCCCTGCCCCTTTTCAGGCCTACCACCCAGTCTGCTCCTGAGGTGCGGGGGAGCAAGCGGGGCACAGGGCTGAGGAAGGGCTTGATGCCCAGGTCTGCATGTGGGACTTCATCAGCAATGGCGGTCTCCCTGTCCCTGGTGCTGTGAGGTTCATGTGTCCCCTTCTTAGCCTCCTGTCTACTTGAAAGGGACGGAAGAGGGAGCAGATAGTCTATTCTTGTCATTTCACAACCAGGGAAACTGGGGCACTTCGTTCAATACCATACAATGAGTTTGTGACACAGATGTTCCCCAGCCTGCCTGCTCCCTGGAGAGCACCCTCTCCTCCCGTCCTGTCTCCCGGGGCCTGTGGGAGGAAGGCTTTGAATTCCTAACACACACATAGGCACACGCACACATGCATGCATACACGCACACACACGAACACTCATGCACACGCACACACATGCATACATCACACACGAACACTCATGCACATATGCAGGCATGTACACGCACACACATGAACACTCACATGTGCACACACGTATGCAAATGCGCACACGAACACTCGTGCATGTGCATGCATGCACACACAAACACACACGTGTACATGTGCACATCTGTGTGCGCATACACATGAACACAGGCATGTACACAGTGCACACATGCATGCATACACATGCACACACACTTGCACATACATGCAGTGCACTCACGAATGCACATGCATACATACACAGGCACACACATGAACACTCATGCACACACATGTACAGCGCACATGCATGCATACACATGAGCACTCGCACGCTCACATGCACACACACATACACATGCACACACATATGCACACACACATGCAGTTTAAGAAAAGGTGATGCCACCTATATTTTGATAGGCTCTAATCTCAATATGAGAAAAATGTTTTTCTCTATTTCATTAATATAAACCCAAAACAATTCCTCTTTACCTTGTTTTACTTTGTTCTGCAAAAAAAGTAAGCCACCTTTTCCTTAATAAAGTGTTCCAGTCATTTTCCAGTTTCAGCTTCTCACCAGCTGGGGCGACCCATATTACATTGGCCTCACCGGCCTAGAGCTGTATGACGAGCGGGGGAGAAAAAATCCCCTTGTCGGAAAACAGTATCCTTTCTAGGACAGGAGCGGGCTCCACCCAGACTGAAGGGGGTGTGGGAGGGTCCGGAACAGAGCAGAAATCTTCCATGCAGAGGGAAATGGCCCTCTAGGAACCAGAGCCCACGGGGCTTTGCTGGTAGTCAGATGCTGACCCTTGGGGGCAGGCAGCAGAGAGCAGCTCCCAGCCCTGCCTGCTAAGACATCAGGAGCAGGAATTCCACAAACCAAAGAGTCCTGTGGTCCAGTGAATTGAGAGAGGCTGCCAACTACAGCCTCCCTCTCGGAGAACCACAGATATTTTGGAGTTCTAAAGGCTCTGACAAGGTCTGCAGGGAGAAGCCTGTTGCACTGTGTTCAGCGCAGTGTGTCCTGAATGTCTTAAGCATGGAACCCTTTGCTGATGGTATGTCCACACCAGAATTTGCAAACTCTTAGCCCAGTGCATTTTAAAATGAGTTGCTAACATTTTTAGAAATCAGGAGGTTTCATGGGAAAACCTTGATCTCTGGTTTCCCCTGAGATGTTGGCAACACAGGCCCTTCATTGTGCATAGCGTCAATGGTTGGACCTGATTATCCACTGCCGTGGAGAACCCCCACTCCTCCCATTGTTATCTACCAGGCCCTGAAACACGCTGTGTTTACTCAGGGCTCACTCTGCTACCTCATTTGCCCTCACAGCAATCTTGTGAGGTGATTACTGCTGTTATCCCCATTTTGCAGATGAGAAGGCTGAGACACAGAGAGGTCGAGTAACTTGCCCAACGTCACACAGCCAGTAGTCTGTGTCCAAACACCCACCATTGACCAAGCACTAAGCTATCCTGCCTCTTTCATGTAACCTGCCTGGCCCCTCTCGGATCTTGAGTCTGTGATCCCTGGCCCACCACAGTTAGGGAAATACCAGGCAGGTCAAAACCCAAAGCCTGCCTTGCATCTGTTTGGGGTCCCTGGATTCCAGTCAGATCCCTACCTGCCTTCCTCTGGTGCCACCACCCTCCTCAGCTAGGGTCAATGATTCTTGATGTTTTTTATCATGATTAGTGACTCCTTGGAGCTATAAAGTTTCACTGATTTTTACCAAGAGGGCTCGCGTCTGATACGCTCTAAGATCCTCACATTCATTCCAGGAGCTGGAGGTTTTTATACCCATTTTACAGATGGGAAAACAGGCCCAGGGTTGCCATGTGACTTGCCCAAGCTCTCACATGGCAAAATGGCAGAGGCATAGATAGAAGCTGGGTTCTGCAGATCACATTAGCTGGGTCCAGCTGCCCCGGGTCCTTCCGCACTGGCCAGGGGGGAGAGACTCGGCATGGTCCTCCCATGCCAGGGTAGAATCCAGCCACCGCCCCATTCCTTTCCCAGAGAAAACCTCCGCTGAGCTTGCCCTCCACCCTCTCAAGCAGCAGCAGCAGCGTTTTACATCCCCACCTCTGGCAGTTCCCTACAGGGCCTCTTTTTCAGCCGGCCTTCTGTGTGATTTCCTTCTCTTTGTACTTGAAACTAACCACCCCTCCATACACACCTGCTCCCCTTGGCCCTGGCACTTCCAGTTTCCCCAGGACACATCCAATTCAGCTGTCACTGCCCCAGATGCCCAAAGCGTCACCCCGCCAGCCCGAGTCCCCCAAGCCGCGCTGGCAGCCTGAAGGCGGCTGGCAGCTCCGAGCACACAGATTTGGGTTATGGCAACTTAGACACCTCCTCAGATATCGCCGCCTTCCCTGACAGCGTGAACTCCCTGGAGGGCATGGGCGGGGACGTCCGCACCCCAGACAAGCTCATCGACCAAGTGAACGACACCAGTGATGGCAGACACATGTGGCTGGCTCCCATCCTGCCAGGCCTGGTGGGTTCCCGGGGATTCTCTTTCCCCTGGTCTCAGTGACACACCTTCTTCCAGGTCAATTTAATCTCGAACAAGACAAGATGTGTGGGAACTGTCGGAAAGGTTTAGGTCTTTGCTAACATGCCTGATGGGGTCAGCTCTTCCAGGCCAGCAATTCTTTCTCTTTATGAGCAGACACCAGGGGCAAAAGGGGCCCCATGGGAATCTGAAGCCAGGAGCCCAGTGCAGGCAGCTCTGTGGTTCTCTGCTCCGCCTGGCTGGCTTTGCAGTCACGGCCGTCTTCCTCTGCACCCACCTCCCTGCACACTCACTGTTTCTGCTCCTCCCTACATCACCGGGTAGATGACCCCAACACGGCCGCCCTACCCTCCTTCTGGCCCCAAATCGGCCTGGTCAGCTCTCCGACCAACTGACTCAGTTTCCCAGATCTCGAACCTTGCACTGGGCCCTGCTCAGCTTTTAGCGCGGAGGCCTCATGGTGAGCGGACATGGTTGTGGTGGAGAGGAAGGGAGAGGCCACGTGGCATGGGTGGTCAGCTCCCCGTCAAGCCTCTCACCCTGGGGCCAGATGCCTGGTAGGGATGGACAGTGGGTTCTCAGCAGCCAGATGACTAGGGATGTGTCCCTTGTCCATGCCATGGGTCTGACTGGGGGATTGGGGGCACCTTTTTTTCTCAAAACACAGGAAGGTATAGCATCAGCAGTTCTATGCCTAAATCCAAAGGCCACCCTAAAGTTAGACCCGCTACTGAGCGTCTGTCAGCTTCCCCTGCACCACTGCAGAGGGGGGAGCACGCAGCTCTGTCCTCGCTGAGACCCGGGCCACACACTGGCAGCCAGCAGGGATTTTCCGTTGTCTTGCACTGGAAGGCCTTTTGGGGTGAGGCGACTTCAGCTGTTGCTCTCGTGGCTGGACTCCAACATCTGTATCTGCTTAAGCCTCACAGGCAACTGAGCTTGAGGACCCTTGCCCTGACCTTTATTGTTTCCATGGTCCAGCCAGGAGGCTATCCCTGCCCCAGCAGCCCCGCTCCCTCTTGGAACATTCTGAGGATGGTCACCAGCTGGGGACCAGGGCCTGGGGCAGGACTCAGCCTGCAGCCTGTGGCCAGTGTGGAATGCTTATTTCTTGATTCTGTCTTGCAAGGGAGGGGCCCCTAATAGCTGAGAACCTTGGTTGGGGGTGGGGAGAGGGAGGGCTGTTTGAGGCTGCCCCGTCCCACTCTCCCCGCTGGATTCTTCCCCAATCTAGACATCCCCCCTCTTTCCTCCCCCAGTAGAGATTCACAGACACGCACTGGAAATTGCCCAGCAGCACCCTTCGCTTTGCGTCTCAGTGATGGCTTGGGGGAAAGGACAGACAGGGTCAGATGTCGATCAGGACATCTCGTGCTCCGCCCGAGTTGGGGACTGTCCCTTTAGCCCATGGGGCTCTAGACTGCTTCTGGGCCTGACCTGAGGGGAGGCAGGGGATGGCAGAGAGTGTTCCCAATTCTCCGTTGCCATTTAAATGAGGGCCCTGCCAGACCCAAGAACACAGGCCCTCCAAGAGCCAGCTCAGCGGTTTGTTGCAAACGCAGCCACACGTGACCTGACTCAAGATGGGCCTCGAGGAGATGAAAGGGGGTGGAACTCCAGGCTGGCCCACGTAGCAGGCGCTGCCTTGGGCACCGCCGCTTGTCCCCGGCCCACGCCTGGCACCCCCAGCCCAGCCGAGTGCCTCTGTTTCCAAACATGCCTGTTTTAATTAGTTCTGCTCTCTGACAGGTGAACCGGGTTTATGTTATTTTCGATCTGCCTACCACCGTGTCAATGATCAAACTGTGGAATTATGCGAAAACACCCCATCGAGGGGTGAAGGAGTTTGGTGTAAGTACTTATTAGCTGGGTTTCTTGAGATAATTATGCTCGTTGGTAATTAGGCCGCCGGCAATTATCATTTGTCGCAGTTTGATTTACTTCTCTGTGTTACAACCCTCAACACAAATGCCTGGTCCTCAGATGCAGGCAAATTTACCATCCAGCCATTAATTCAGAACCTCCTGGCAGTGATCTCAGTGTCACCCTGGGCAAACCGAAAGTGGGTTTTCTTTCATCTTTTCCTCTAGAATCCCACTGGTTTGGGGCAGTGACCCTGGAATGGGGAGAACAGGGACCCCGGGGACCAGAGATCCGAGTTTGCCTCCAGCTCTGCCGCTTGTGCTCATGGTATTAAAGCCCCTCAGGCCTCAATTTCCTCATCTGCAATGTGAGCTGATAGCTCCTGCCTTTCCCAATGGTTATGAAGCTCTGAAATCACGAGGCCGGCACAGCACACAGTAGGCGCTTGTTCCTGACAGCCCCATCTTCCCGAGGAGAAAGCCTTGGCTCAGAGCAGTAACGTGCTTTGCCCAAGGTCAACATGGAGGGAGGAGGGGGACCCATGAGCCCCGCCCCTGTGTCCATGCAGCTCCTGGTGGACGACCTGCTGGTGTACAACGGGATCCTGGCCATGGTGAGCCACCTGGTCGGGGGCATCCTGCCCACGTGTGAGCCAACCGTGCCCTACCACACCATCCTCTTCACCGAGGACAGGGACATCTGCCACCAGGCGAGACACACCACCATCAGGTATGGCCCCAGCCGGCCCCACGGCCTGCCCGCCAGCCCTAACAAACAAGGATGGATGGCTGGGACACGCGGCCAGGAGCCTGATCGAAGCCTGTGCCTCCTTCCTCCCCCACAGTAATCAGGCCGAGGATCAGGATGTCCAGATGATGAATGAAAACCAAATCATTGCCAACGCGAAACGGAAGCAGAGCATTGTTGACCCAGGTCAATGGCGTTTCTCAGCCCAGAGGGTCGTGCCTCAGGAGCTCGGTCTGAGTACAGAAGGAGCTGGTGGCCTCGCACCCCCGTCCTCACCCCTGCCTGCCCCTAGAACCTTCTCCTCTGCCCTGGAGCCCACCCGGAGGCCTGGGGAGGGACTGAAGGAGACAGAGCCAGGGGGAGAAACATGCTGCCAGCTTCTTGCAGGCAAATGTAACACAGCGTAGCTTCCTGTGAGCCAAGTGTCATGGGCTCAGAGGTGGAAAATAGTCAGGGGCAGAGCACCATATGGAAAGGGTTTGCCCTGGGCCATGGGAAACCAATGGAGGATGCCCAAGGTGAGGGCTTCCCAGAGGTGGTGATGTTTGAGCTGGATCATAAAGGGTGTGAGGAGTGTGCCAGGCAGCCTGGGCAAAGGCCGAGAGGGGTGTTGTGGCAGAGCCTGCTCCAGGCGGAGGGAGAGGCCAGGGTGCCAGGTGCCCCAAGCTCAGGGACTATTCTCCAAGGGCCTTGAATGGCAACCCAGGCAGCTGGATTTCACTGGGGACTGTGGGGCACCCCTCCAGGGTTTGAGACTTGGTAACTCTGGTCCCTCTGTGCCCTGTTGTGACAGCCTTACGCCCCAAAACCTGCATCAGCGAGAGGAGACGGCGAGACGATGGCGGTGCTGACTGGCGAAGAGGGAGAGCTCATCCTCCCGCTGGGGTGGGCTCCGTCACCAGCCCCACTCAGCGCCTGTGTCCCTCCCCCCTCAGTCCCAGGATCTGGATTGCAGTGTTGAGGGGAGCCTGCTGGGGAGAAGGGACTCAGGAGGACAGCCCTGGATGCTAGCAGAGTGACAGATGGCAGGGCGCGGCATGGCCATGGGTAATCCCCTGCAGTTCCGGGTTGGCCGCAGGGAGCTCGGGACACCTGCTTTCATGCCTCTGCTGTGAGACTCAGCAAAGCAGGGCCCGTGACCACTTGGGCCTGGGCTAACAATGGATGGGCCAGGCCTGTCCTGGGCCAGGACAATGAGAGGAGCTGAGGAGGTTTCTCTTCCAGCCTGAGAGGGCCGGGAGGACGGCTGAGCAGGGCAGTGGGGAGACCAGACCCCACCCCGCAGCTCCAGCAGGCAGGGCAGTGCCCAGGGACACCTGCCTTGAGAAGCCTGAGCTTCAGCGCCAGCATCCCCCCTGGCCCCTGCACATCCCTGTCTCATTTGGGGACTGGTAGAGCTGGCTAAGAGGTTGGGATAGTTTCCTGGATTCAGGGGTCCACAAGACCCTCTCTCATTCTGTATAGCTCCCGTCTCCTCTCATCGGGCCTGATAAGGGATTGGTGAGGCTGTGCATCCTGCAGAGGGAAGGAAGTCAGCCGGGCCACCCCTTGTCTACCCTGGCAAGAGCTGGGCCCGCTCTGGCAGTCCAGGGCACTGTCTCTGTGCTGCTCCCACGCCAGGAAAGGTGGGCAGGCCGGCTAGCAGGCTGGCAGCTCAGACCCGAGGGCCAGAAGAACCCACCCTAGTGCCATCTAGATGCAGGCGTGGGGGATGCCAAGGACACACCCCCATCTCCCCTCACCCTTCAGCAGGCCCTCCTTACACTCTCTGCCACATGTCCCTCCTGGTCTGATCGCAGCCTGGCTTACTGAGGTGGCTGCTTTCTGTCCATGCCCCTGTGCCCTTGGAGGCAGGCAGTGACGTGCTCCTTGCCCAGGCCCCCACCCCTTCTCCCTCTTCAGCCACTTCCCAGCAAGTTGGAAATGTGCCTTGGACCCCCAGCCGAGTGCAGCCCAGAACGCATCTATTTCCATCGATGTAACAAGCTCGGATCAGGGACCTAATTGGTTTCCCAGTGGTGGGTAATTTCTCTTTCCAAATATTAATCCGTTGTTTTTCTGGCGCCCAGCCCGGCCCGCTGCAGTACTGTACTCGAGGTACGTTCCTATGCAACGAAGGGCCCCAGCAAATACTTCACGAGCTTAGCAGCCGAGCAGCTATGCAAATGTGCTTTTCATTTGGAGCACGGGGCTGATGTGAAGATAAGAATTGTTTCTCCCGGAGAAAGATCCATCATTTCTCTGGCTTCCAAGCCCCCGGCACCTCTGCTCAGCTCCCAGATGTGACGAGCACCTCCCACCGTGGGAGAGTCAGGGGCTGATCAAACCAGCTCTTGTGACCCAAAGCAGTGCCGCTGCATTAAAAGGAGTCCCAGCTGCTCCTTCCCAGCTGAGGCGTGGGTACAGGTCAGATTTGTCAGCGAGATGGCACTCACACGACACAGGCTCACTCCCAGAACCTCGGCTGATGTTTATAATAATCGTATGTACTGTGCAATTTAGGAGGGAAAAAAAGCTGCATAGGCATTAACTCTGAAATAAATTTCTATTTTTCTCCTCTTGCAAAATTAATAAAAGATGTTATTAAGACTATAGTCCGAGTCACCGGATCTGGGGTCAGACAGGGGAGTCCATGCTGCGTCCAGGAGCTGAGTGACACAGAGAAGCCCGCACTGAGCTGGAGATGGGGTCATGATCTCGCCCTGACTGCTCAATGGGATTGTCGTGCCATATCAACAGACAATAGTAGCCCATCCATATAGAGTGGTTATTACATGCCTGGCTCTGACCTGTTTAATCTGCATAACACAGCCCTTTGGGTTGGGCACTATTATTATCCTCACTTTACAGATAAGGGAGCTGACACACAGAGAGGTTGTGCAACTTTCCCAGGACCCACAGCTTTGGAAGCTGTTAGTCAATGCACAAATCCTGAGATGAACCCTGGAGAGTTGAGGGGGCAGGGGTGATAATCCTTGGGTGTTTGGCCCCGGAGTTTTCCTTCACCATGTGTGGATCCTGGAACAGCAGCCCCCAGACCCCCAATTCCTGGGCCTCCTCCCTGCCACTCCCCATGCCCCTGCTGCCTCCAGGGGTGAGTGTTGGCAGCTCGTGGCTTCTGGATAAAGCAGCCCTTGAGTGGAAAGAGGGCTCAGTTGAGGGGGGTTCATGCAGTTCACACACCAGCAATAGCATTGGCAGCAGGTCGGAGAGTCCTTTAGAAACCTCACTTGGCTTCACTGTGTGGGTCAGAGGGGACAGTCCCCTCTGTCCAACCAGGAGTGGCCCAGCCCCAAGCATCGGGGGGAGAACAGCAAGGGCTCCGGCCGGCCTGCTCCATGCCCCCTGTTCCCTCTGAGTTCCTGCAAAGATGGAGTCCGGGCTGTGCCCAGCTACGCTGGTGCTGGAGAACAGTCGCTCTCCCTCCTAGTGGAGGGATCTCGGCCAGCCTTGGAGAGCCTCAAGGGCAGCCTAGCCCTTCCAGCATTCCCCCGGCAAGAGTGGGAGGCCAGCAGGGGAGTCCCAGCCTCACAGCTCGGCTTACCCTCTCCAGCCCCTAGCCAGAGCCCTGGGCTGGAGCCCCGTTATTCAGGGGCCAGGCAAGTGATGCCAGGGAGTGATGTCAACGCTGGCCTGCAAGGACCGTGGTCGACACGGCAGCACAGGCCCTTGTAAGGGGTCAGCCACGCCTCAGATCCAAGGGGCCAGCAGCATGTGGTCTTCAAGGTTTGTGTGTTTTTTTTTCTTTTTTTTTTTTTGAGACAGAATCTTGCCCTGTCACCCAGGCTGGAGTGCAATGGCTGGATCTTGGCTCACTGCAACCTCCAGCTCCTGGCTTTGGGAGGTGAAGGCAGGCAGATGACGAGGTCAGGTCCTCAAGGTTTCTAAGAGAAGCCAGACATCCAGACATTTCGTTTATCTTTAATGTGAAATCTTTTAAATGTTGGCTAAACTTCAACAAATAGGGAAATACTATTTGTTGAGTGAGCTAAGTATGAAATCAAGCCTGTCCGCAGGCAGCCTCCGGTCCCTTCACCAAGCCTGCTTGCTCAGCCCGCCTCCCTTTCTGCCCCGCCCCCAGCCCAGGGGTTCCAGGAATGTCCCAGGCTGGAATCTCCCAGCTCCCCTTCCCTCTCCAGGGAGGAAAAGGAGAGAGGGGCTCCTTCTTGGCCTGTCACTCCCACTCCTCAGCCCCCAGATGGGCAGAAAGACCAGATGACCGTCAGGGGACGCCTCTGGGTCCTGGAGGTGGCAGCCCCCACCCTCAGCTGTTGTGGGTGAACAGAGGCCCTCCTTTCCCTCCACATCCTGAGGCTTCCCATACTGTGCAACGCCCCCCAAGTCCCAGCGCCCTAACAAACGGGGATATAAATGACTCCCAGGCTGCAGCTGTCAGGGGCCAGGGCTCTTTGGCTCCCCGGCATAGGTGACTGGAATGGATCTCGGCTGCAGCAGCACAGGCTGCCAGTGGAAGCTCCCTCAGGCCTCCAGCCCTTGGGGACATGCCTCCTCTGTTCAGCAGCGAGAAGAACCTGCTGGCACTGCCACTCCAGAAGGACCCAGAAGGACCCCCAGAGCCTGCCAAGGCGGGTTCTGCAGCTAGGCAGGTGGCAGCTGCCCCATGCCCAGGCATGTGTGCCAAGATGCCCCGGTTCCCACTCTGGGCCTCACCTCCCACCTCACTTGGAGCCAGCACAGCCCCTTTCCAAGGCCTCCAGGCCCCACCTGGCCTCTTCACAGTCCACAGTCCGGTGGCCCAGCCTCCTGGGTTTGGCGGACTCACTAGATGATGTTTAATTTTTTTAAAAATGAGTTGCCTTCCTTTATTATCAAGTTTCACATTAAAATTCAGATTCCCTGCTTCTCTGGAAAGACAGGAAGATCTGGCAATCTGGTCCCACGTTCCCAGCTGGACCCAGAGCCTGGGTAGTGCTCTCCAGATGGCCCTGGTCCCCACCAGCCCCTCTTGTCACATTCTTGCCTGCAGTCCTCCCTGGCATGACCATCTCTCTCTCTCTCTCTCTCTCTCTCTCTCTCACACACACACACACACACACACACACACACAGAGCCAGCATGTGAGTCTGCAACTCCTGAGATAGAAGCAGGTTAAGGAATGTGGAGGAGAGGAAGGGACGTGGGGGACAGTGCTGCGGGGCCCAGTGGGAGTGGGGCTGGCAAGACTGGATCCCTCGCAATGAGATGCCGGCCTGCCACGCATGCGCAGTGCCCTCTGGGGCCCTGAGACCTCAGCCTCTGAAGGCCGGAGGCTGGAGACAGCAAGAGGCGGCCAGCCTCCATCCAATATGGTGTGTGTGTCCCCAAGTGCCCTGGGGGTGCCTCCCTGACTGCGTGGGCATGTCCCAGATTGGCGTGTGCAGTGTGGCATTTATGACAGCACTCCAGCCTCCCAGCCTCTCTGGGAAACTGCTCCACTCACAGCTCCTGCCACAGGGGCAGCCTTTGACCACCATATGCTGCGATGATGACAACAAAACCCTAACATAGGCCAGGCGTGGTGGCTCATGCCTGTAATCCCCGCACTTTGGGAGGCTGAGGTGGGCGGATCCCTTGAGGTCAGCAGTTCAAGACCAGCCTGACCAACATGGTGAAGCCCCTACTAAAAATACAAAAATTAGGCGGGCGTGGTGGCAGGCGCCTGTAATCCCAGCTACTCAGGAGGCTGAGGCAGGAGAATTGCTTGAACTCAGGAGGTGGAGGTTGCAGTGAGCCGAGATCGCACCACTGCACTCCAGTCTGGGCAACAAGAGCGAGACTCCAACTCAAAAAAAAGAAAAATCGTAACAGCCGATACACACTAGACCCTTGCCCTGCGTGAGTGCTCTGCCATCTGTCCTGAAGGCGCACAGCAGTGAGATGCAGTGAGATCTGGGCTGCAGACACCTCTCTCCCCAGCACGCTGGCAGGGACTCATGCACAGTGGCCCCGGGGCCAGCTGCCCAGGTCCCAGTCTAGGCTCCACCAACCACTTCCTGAACACTGCGACCTTGGCAAGTGACCTTCTGCTCTGGGGCCTGGGCTTCCTTACCCAGGCTGCAGTGGTACCAGCAGTACCTTTGTCATGGAGAGGGGCCCTCAGGGCCTGGGGTCGCTGGTGCTCACACTCACAACTCCATCTACCATCAGACGGAGGCTGGGATGTAACTCCTGGGTCTGAGGACTTCACCAGGGCAGCGTGGCACTAGCTCATACCCAGCCCCTCTCGAATTTCCAGGGCACCCTCCCAGCCTTGGCAGATTGGTCCACAAAGGGCACTGGCCTTAGAGCAGCCAGCCCACCATTGGCTGAGCAGAGATTGATGTCCCAATGTCCCGCCCCTCCTCCACCAACTCGTTCCCCTTCCCTGTCCATTCCCTTCCTTCCCCTGCAACTGACTGGCCCGTGGGATTCTTCCTCCCTTGCCTCCTCTCCCTGGGTTCATCCTGCTTGCACTTCGCCCCAACACACATGTTGTAGAAGTTCCCAGGAGGGCTGGGAAGGAGGGGTAAGAGTGGGCACCAATTCACCAGCTTGGCCTCATCCTAGAGCTTCTCCCATGCAGAGGCCCCACCAAGTTGGCCAGGCTGGTCTCGCTCCCCCTGGAGTCCCAGGACCCCTCATTTCCCTGGGTCCCGGCTAATCCTGGCAGCCGCCCACTCCCCTGCCAAGCCTGTGGTCATCAGCCCTGCCCCCTGGCCTCCCCTAAGGCAGAGACTCAGACAATGTCAGTCCAAGATGACATGTGGCCCAAGGAGCAATTACCAGGGTGATGTGAGCCCGGCGGTGCTGGGGACAGGGGCAGGGTTCCTGCATGGCGATTTCCTGTCTGCTCATGCAGTAAATCTCCATGTGGAGGAGACGGGCTTTTCCTCATGACTGATGGTCCCAGGCTGGGCTGAGTTTGTCTCAATCCCACAGCAGCCAGGCCCAGGGCAGGCACAATCGCTCAGTGCCCCACAGCTCTGCTCCCGGACGAGGCTCAACTCCAGCCCTCCAAGCTGGGGGCTCCAGGGCCACATCTTCCCTGTTTGGCGGCAGGAAGGGGACCCTTTTTTAATTCATCCACTCAAGAGAACACATTTTTCTGATTTCCATCAAGGCCTCCTATGGCTGGCAGCATCCCAGTCTACACAGCATCAAAGCCCCAGACAGAAGCCTGGCCCAGCTCTGTCACTCATCTCCAAGACCCATGGGTGCACTGATCAGACACCCACTTCCCCGATCAGATACCCACTTCCCTCCATCCCTGGGGCCAGCGCAGCCAAAGCCACCGCCATCTTCCAGCGGAGCCCTGCTGCAGCCCCCCTCTGGTCACCCTGCCTCTGCCCTGCACCCATCTCTCAGGCCTGCCCCACACACAGCCAGAAGAAACCTCCCAAAATGCAGAGCCCATCCTGTCTGCCTTTAAAACCCTCCTGTCAATCACTGTCTCCTGTGGCCTTCAAGATGAAGATGGCCAAACTCCCTGCCACAGCCCCCAGAGCCTCACATTCTCTGATCCCAGCAGATCCTACGTCCTCTTCCCGAACTCCAAGCACTCTGTTCTGTCATAGAGTGCTGCACACAGCCAACTGGTGCTCCTCCGACCCCAGGGCCTTCGCACCTGCGGGTCCTCCCGCCCACACTGTGCCCCTGCCTCCTTTCTCTCCCTTCATTCTGTGCTGCAATGGTCCTTCCGAGAGGCCCTCCCTCACCTGGTCTAAATCACCTACATAATACCTCTCACTATTTGAAGTGATTGTTTTATTATTTAGGAGCGTGTGTATGTGTGTGTGTGTGTGTGTGTGTCTCGCTCTGTCACCCAGGCTGGAGGGCAGTGGCGTGATCTCTCTCGGCTCACCGCAACCTCTGCCTCTTGTGTCCAAGCAATTCTTCTGCCTCGGCCTCCCGAGTCGCTGGAATTATAGGTGTGCGCCTCCACGCCCAGCACATTTTTGCAAGGAGAGACAGAGTTTCACCATGTTAGCCAGACTGGTCTTGAACCCCTGACCTCAAGGGATCTGCTTCCTTTGGCCTCCCAAAGTGCTGGGATTACAGGCATGAGCCACCGCACCCAGCCTATTTAGGATTATTAATAATCTAATCTCCACGACGGTGAAGATGATGTCTGTCTTTCTTGTTCACCATGGCCACTGCAGGGCACAGCTGTTCCTGTACACAGAAGTCCCTCCATAACTAATTCTTAGATAAACAAGGTGCTTAGCAGGTCTGCAGTGGCCTCGGGATTTGAACCCAGGCCTGTCCAACTCCACAGCCTCAAGGGCTTTCTTCTATCCTCACGTCCTCCCCAGCAGGGGCTCGGCACCCTCGCCGCAGCAACTCTTCCCGGGGGATGATCCTACCCCCGCGTGCCTTGTCCTCAGGCCCGACTGTCGCAGACGAACGCCCATGAATCAAGTTGACGTTTCCATTACCCGAGGGAGACGAGTGTGTGGCCGGGACCGCTGGCTTTGGCGGGGGTGGTGGGGATGCGTGCCCATCACAGCCACCAGCCGAGGAGGGAAGGCAGCCCAGTTACGCACGGAGGCTCGGGCCTGCCCATCAGCCCTTGGCCAGAGAAGGGACTGTGGCCTCATGGGCCCTCTGCACCTGGGGAGAGGGGGTGACATGAGCCAAAAGCAGCAAGAGAAGCACGGAGCACATACAGACACAGGTGTGTGCCCAGGGCCGCGTGTGTGTCATGAGCACGTGTGTCCAGCATCAGCACACGTGGCGTTGGTCCAGGGCCAGCAGAAGCACGCATGAGTGTGTGCACAAGGTCGACAGAACACACGGCGTGGATGAGACAATGGACATGCAGTTAGCATGTAGGTACATACAAGGTGCTCACTCACACTTGGGCAATATCAACATGTGGAGAGGGAGGAGTGGTGGGTGGGTTTAGGGTCAGCACTTGGAGCAAAGTCAGCCTCTGATGATCGTGTGTGTGTGTGTGTGTGTGTCCGGGCCACGGTAAGGTTGGCATGTTCACACGAGCCCAAGGCGTGTGGATACAGAGACATGGGCACAGGTGCCCAGAGCAGAATGAGATTGTGTAAGCGCTTTGGGTTGTGGGTCACGCTGATATATATGGGTATCAAGATCGAAGACACATGCACAGCCATTCCCTCCACGGTCAGAGCCTGTGCAGTGCAGGGGAGGGGTAGCTGGGAAAGCTGCCTGCAGGGATTGGGATGGAGGGGCTTTCCTTTCCCATCCAGGCCTCTGGGTGCTCAACCAGGCACCCCCAGCCTTTAAACCAGATGGTGACTCCCACCTCCCAAATTCAGGCAGATGCTGGCATTCGCTCCCTGCATAGAGACAACTCTCATACTAGCTTGTAGTAAACCCACTGGGATTACTCATCCAGCCTGCCTGGAAGTGCTTCCTCTTATCTATCCAGCAGCTTTCTTGCTGCAGCCTCCATGAGACTGACAGACAGCTGGTTCTCAGCCCCTGCCCTGGAGGTGCCCAGACGGAGACCAGAGGACTTGAAGCTCAGTGGCCCTGGGAGCCTCCTACCTCTCTCCCTTGCCCCATGACCATGGCTCTTGCTTGAGCTGTCCATATATCATAACCACATACCACTTGCACGATTGTTTATTTAATATTTTTCTTTAAGCCAACTCTTTTTCTTTTTACTTAGATGCCTATTTGGGTTTCATCCTAAGCAGTCACGTCTGTGAAATCATGGCACTCATGTGCCCACTGTACATTTTTTTCTAATGCACATTTACATAAACACAACTATTAAAATAGATTAAAATTTTGCCCATGTGTCAACTAATATCATCTCCTGGACCTCCTGCGGTCCGCTCGCCAACTTCAGCAGGACCCCGGGTGAGAATAAGAGCTCCGAGATGCCTGGTGGCCAGGGCTAGACCCCTGCCGGATACGTCCCTGTCCCAGCCCCATATGTGGCAGTGGCTTCCTCTTGCACGAGGCCAAAGCCCAAACTCCTTCTTCTGACATTCAAGGTCTTAGCAGAGCTGGACCATAATTGCTCTCCCAGGCCCATTCCCAGCCCGGTCTTCAGCCCCATCTAGCAGGTCATCAATATTTACTGAATGAATGGAAAGTGAATTAACAAATTGCTTGATGAATCAATGTGTGAATGAAGGAATGAATGAATGAGTACAAACCTCCAGCTGGGTGTCCCCTGAACCTCTGAGACTCAAGACACCCGAACCACAAAGTCTCCATCCTCCGCATTCCCCAGGCTGACTGGTAATAGAATCATCACCGACTCTCCTCTCCTCCCACCTCAGTCCCTCTAAGCCCATTGATTTTCCCTCCTAATTGGTTCCTGAATCTGCCCTCATGGTCCCCTCTCCAGGGTCACTTTTCTAAGCCAGCCCACTTTCTTCTCTTTCTTGAGTATAGCAGGGATGAGGAAGGGGAGAGGTGTCTCCCACATCTATTCTCTGCCCATAGCTGCAGTGATCTTCCTCAAATGTTCACCCAGGGGCATCCCAGTCTGCTAAAAGCATCCCACTGCCCACTACCCACTGCCCCAGGGTCAACTCCAAGCTCCCTAACAAGGTTGCCAGTCCTTCCTGGTCTGGCCCCACCATCCTCTGATGCCTAATTTCCCACCACCATTTCCTGATCTCCCTGCTCTCCACACATGCCATTGGGACTATTTTAAAGTCCTGTAATGTACTTTCTTTCCCTTCTATACTCCTGCCTGCCTGACACCTGACACCCCTGACACTTCATGTCTTGGGTTAAAATTTTCTCAAAGGAGCCTCCCTAGACCACAGCTCCCACAGCCCTGACTTCCCCTTGTTGTCCTGTTAGTAAACACCCACAGTGTTTACATGTGCCAGGCTCTGTTCTAGATACTTTGAATACATTAGCTCATTTAATCCACACAACAGCTTGAAGAGGTAGGTATAATGATTATCTGGATTTAACGGATGAGGAAACAGGTACAGAAAAGTCAAGTAACTTGCCCAAGGTCACAAGTGGAGCAAGTGGAATCTGAACTCAGGCTCATGACAATAGACACCCCCCTCTCTGGATGCTTCAGTATCCTACCTCAAGTGCCTGCCACAGTGTTTGGCACACAGTAGGGGCGCAGTGAACTGTATCAGTGAGTAGAGGGATGCACAGCTGGATGGTTGAGTAATGAGGATGGGCAATGCATGGAAGGGGGGATGGATGGATGTCTGATACAAGGAAGGATGAGAAGTAATCAATGGATGGTGAATAGATGGATGGATGGATGAATGGATGGATAACTGATGCATGGTGGATAGATGGAGGGATGGATGGGTGATGGATAGGTGTATGGATAATGGGTGTAGATGAATAGATGGAGAAATGGATAAAGAATAAATGGATAATGAATGGATAATGGAGAAATGCATAATGGATGGATGGATGATGGATGGATGGATTATGGATGGATGGATGGATGGTTGATAGATAATGGATGATAGATGGATGGACAGATAGAGGGATGAATGGATGAGCAGATGATGGGTAATGGATAGATGGAGGTATGATGGCTGATGAATGATGGATAAAGGATGGATGGATGATGGATAGATGGATAAATGGATGGAGAATGGATGGAATGATGGATGATGGATGGATAAATAGATAATGGATAAATGAAGAAATCCATAATGGTTGGATAGATAAGGGATGAATGGATGATGGATAAAGGAATGAATGATGGAAAAATAGCTAATGAATGGGAGGATGATGCACAGATGGACGAAAGAATAGTGGATGGATGAATGATGGATGGATGATGGATAGCTAATGAATGGGTGGATGCATGGTGAATGGATGGATGGATAGATGTAATGGATGGATAGATGATGGATGGGTGGATGGATGAATGGATGGATGATGAATGATGGATGATTGATGAATGGATAATAGGTGATGAGTTGGTGGGTAACAGATGGATGAATGACGGATGGAGTGATGAATGATGAATGGACAGATGGATAATGGCTGGATGAGTGTTGGATGATGGATGGATGGATGCATAGGTGATGGATAAGATAGCTGATGAATGAGTGGATGGATGGCAAATGGATGGATAGATGATGGATGGATAAATGGATGGATGGCTAGATGGATGAATGATGGGTGGATGAGTGGATGGATGATGAATGATGGATGATAAATGATGGATGGATAATAGATGAAGAATAGGTGGATAATGGAAGAATGATAGATGGAGGGGGTGAATGATGATTCCATGGATGGATAGTGGCTGGATGAGTGACGGTTGATGCATGAATGGATGGATGAATAAAGAAGAATATTCTACTTTGGGAAAGCTGTAGAAATTCTTCTGGGAAGGAATAAGGCCTCTTGGGAAATGACTGAACTTGGAGTCAGGAGTACTGACTCAAACCCCATCTCTGCCCTTTGCTAGCTCTGTAATCTCAGGCAAGTTACTTCAGCTCTGTGACCCTAAGTCCCCTCATCTTTATAATAGGAATCTGTTTCCCCAGGCATCTAAGCCCTGGGATTTTCTGTAAAGGTGGTGCTAGGCGCAGGGTAAAGGCTCCTCAGGGTCAGGGTGGTGTGATGTTGCTGAGCTCTGAAGACAAATGTGGCTCCTTCACCCTCCCTGCTTAGGACCTGGGTTTAGGGGCCCATTTCTTGCTCGCCCCACATCTGTTGCTTTCCTGGCCCCTGCCTTGCCCACTCTCTGGAATCCAAGGCAGCCCTGCAGCCTGTGTCCAGCCTGGGCTCTGCACTCCCTCCCTCCCACCCTGCCATGCCTGGCCCTGGCCTCTGCACAGTCTCTACTGTCACCTTCAGCCCCCTTGAGGAGTAACGGGGTGGGGCAATGATGGGGCAGCCACAGCCCGGAGAGCAACTGGCCTCCACACACCGCAAGAACACAAGTTCAACAAGCATTTATTGAGCCCCTGCCATGTGCCTGCTGTTTGACACCCCTGCTGTGCCTGCACCACTGCCCCCCCATTCAGGAGGCCACTTTCTGCCACCACAGGGCTCTGCCGCTCTGGGCACCTCCTTAGGGTCCTGGCTGGCCTGTGGGTGCCAGCCATTCAATGACCAATGGCTGTGTCTCTCCTGGCATCACAGCTGTGCCCAGCAGGGCTCCTCATGTGATGATGGCAAGAAGTCACTCTGTGCAGCCCTGTCCACTCCGTCGGGCCTGCCCTGGCCCCATTTCCAAGGCCCCAGGACCCAGGCAGCGATGGGCAGGACAGGCCTGGCATCTCCCACGCAGGCTGACTGAGTTCGTGGCACACAGGCCAGGGTTCCAGGGGCACCACTCTGGTGGTCTTGCAGCAGGGGCTGGTGCCAGCAATGGCCTGAGGTCCGGGGGGCCAGGTCAAGGTCTTGGTCACACCCAATGCCCCAAGACCCAGCACTGTCGGTTCAGCTCCGGTGCCTCATGTGTGGAGCTCCGGGGCCAGGAATCCGCCATGTGTGGCTGGTGTCCTGCCAGGAGACAAGGCAGTCAGTGCTGAAAGCCACATTCCTCCATCCATACCCTGTCTACCCACCGTCCCCACCCACACATCTATCACCCACCCCCATTTACTAGGCCTTCTGCTCATCATCCCATCTGTCTACAAACCCACGCCCCATCACCACCAGCTCTCCACCCATGCCTCCCCCATCTGCCACCCAGTAACCCACCAGTTCACCAACACACCTGTGACCTAGTCATGCATCTGTCAATATTTGCTGCCATCCACTTATCAAGCCACCAATGTATCCACGACTCTGCTCACACCCTCTCCAACCCACAGCCCAGAACATGCTCATGCACCTCACACCTGCCAACAGGTGCACCACTGCCCCCAACCATCCTCCTACCACCCAATTACATACCCTTCCATGTACACCTCTGCTTACCCCCAAAACATCCCCATCTCCACCCCATGCCCACCCCGACAGCCACCATAGCACCCCTGGCAGGCACGTTCACCCACCCCCACATAAAGCCATGCCCCACTCCTGCCATCCGCTTACCCATTTTCTCTCCACCCTTCCCTTCCACCACCCACCCCTCAGCAAATCCACCCACTTATGCAGCCATCATCCACCACCCTCCTGTCATCCTGTAGCCGTCTCCCCCACCATGCCATCTGCCCCAAAGCAGGCCTCCCTTAGCACCCTATTGACCTTATATGTGTTCAGGAGCTGTTACGGAGGGGATATTAGAAGGGGAACCAGAGCAGATGTCTCCCAGGTCCCCGAATCCTTGCTGGACACCAGCAATAGTGTGCGTGGACATGGGTGTGCCCAAAGCTGACTCTAAGAAATTCCCTGTGTGCCAAGGAAGAGGGCACCTGCCACTATCTACCGCGCTTAGTGACCTGGACAAGGGGAAGGGCTGGAAGGGCTGGAAAGCCTCTTTGCCTCTGCTGTTCTCACTCCTTTGTGTTCTTGGCTATTCTTGGAAGATCACTCCCTTATTATCCCTCGAGTGTCTCTTCAAAGTCTTTCTAGTGCACCAGAACCATTCCCGTCTCATGCTGTGGCCTGCCTAAAATATCCTTGTACCTCCTGCTGAATCAAATTAAGACCCAGCTTGAGTTTCGGCTGTCCAGGAAGCCGCCTCTTACATCCTCCCCCTGGCACTCAGGGATCTCCCTCATCCCAGCGCACCCATCCTCAGCGCACCCATCCTCAGCGCACACTCTGCCAGCGTCAGCCGCATTAGACCCCAAGCCCAGGAGAGCAATGACTGAGCCCAGAATGTATGCGCCCCTCGTGGACCAGCGGAGGTGGAGCTGGAAGGACAGAAACTAAGGGAGAGGACTGGTGTGGTGGAGTGGGGCTGGGAGTGAAGGGGAGAAGGAAGAAAATGAACAGTTCCTGAGCATGCGCAGCTCCAGAGGTAGGTTCTGCCCATTTTACAGAGGAGGGAGCCGAGGCTTGGTAAGGATTAGCAGATGCTTTAGAAGTCACAGCTGTGATGGAGCTGGATTGAATTACATTCCTCCTGATTCCAAATTTCAGCATTTAAAAACACACGTTCCCTATCATTTCATTTTCCTACTCTGATTCTCAGACATACTTGTCACACTTTAAGGTCAGACAGGCTCTTCACAGAAAGCCAACTGAAGTGGGAATTCCTAGTCAAGCCAAGCCCCTACTTGCATGCCCCTAAGGATGGAGAGCTCATTGCTCTTTCTCCATCCTCAAAGCAGCTCTCACTGTCGTGAGATTCTTCTAGTAACAAGGCTTCAAGATAAGAGTCAAAGAGGAAGATGGTTGTATCCACAGTTGGGGTGGGGGGTAATTTTTTTTGCTTTCACTTTTTTTCTTTCTGCTTTAATATTTCTTTCTGCTTTTTAATATTCTTTAATGTTAATGTTAGTGTTTTGCAAGTTTTACCATGTTTTTTAAGGGGTGGGAAACATTTTGCAATCATTTGGCTTCAGAAAAACACATTTGTTTTGGCCTCAGTCATGGAAACCATCGCATCGTTGGAAGTGTTTACTGCCAAGATAGAGGTGTTTGGGATTGCTTTTTTAATCTAGAAGCAAATATTTGGTGCAGGGAAAGTTACGGTTGTTTTTCTAAATGAGCATTTAGGTGTGATTTTAGCTGCTTGTACAGTGGCCAAAAAACAGAACCATGGAGAGTTCACCAGAGCAGAGAGAAAGTGGTCGTGTATTTTTTAAGGAAAAGGAAAGGACACAATCCCTGTCCTTCCCTGAGTTAAAATCGGGCTCTGTCCCCAGGATCCAGAGGGCAAGATGCTAAGGACTGGGGCCCTCCTCCCTTTCTGTAGCAACCCAGGAGGTGTTTGGGGCCCAGAGCCATTTACGATGTGTGTATGTGTAAAGAGGGGAACACTCCAGCAGCCCACCAGGTTCCCCCACCCACTTCTCTTCTCTCCCAGGCCTTGTGCTGTAGACTGGGAATCTCAACTCAAAATGTCTTGTGGGCCCAAGCAGACAATATAAATGGGTGAGGTGAGTCAGAGACAGTGCCAATTGTTACCATGGAGAATGTGGGCTCAGATCTTCCTAAAATTTTTTTTTTTTGGAGATGGGGTCTCACTCTGTCACCCAAGATGGAGTACACTGGCACCATCATGGCTCACTGCAGCGTCGAACTCCTAGGCTTAGACAATCCTCTCACCTCAGCCTTCTGAGTAGCTGTGACTGCAGGTGCACATCACCATCCCTGGCTAATTATTTATTAATTTTTTTGTAGAGCTGGGTTCTGGCTATGTTGCACAGCCTGGTCTTGAACTCCTGGCCTCAAGTGATCTTCCCACCTCAGCCTCCCAAAGCCCTGGAATTGCAGGTGTGAGTCACCATGCCCAGCTGGATCTTCAAAACTTTCAAAGAAACTGAAAATCTGGATCTCAAAATAAAACCTCTTGGCTTTTAAATGATGACAAGGTTTTAAATGTATTTTCAACAACTGTGGTCCAACTAGCATCTCTCAGGCTGCACTCAGCCCACGAGAGGCTGTCCCCAGCCTGTGTTTCGTTCCATGATTCTGTTCTGTGGCTTTGCATAGGCTGATCCCTTGGGCAGGAGCACCCTTCCCTGCTCTCCTCTGGCTGTTGACTCCCCTGAGTTTTTCAAATGCTGCCTGTTCTGGAAAGCATCCCATGTTCCTGTGGAATGTTTCCTAGAGCAGGCAGCATTTGAAAAACGGAGGCTTTGCTCCTTCCCCTGTGCCTTTCAGCTGGCTGCATAACTCTCTCCCTGAACTGGCCACTTTGTGTTGTAACAGCCAGGTCAGCGTGGGTCTTCCCAACGAACCTGGGGGTGGGAGACACCTTTATGAGCAGGGCCAGGGCCTGCTTCATCTTGGAGCCTTGAGACCCCAGTCCCTGGCCCAGCATAGAGCAAGTCCTGAACTCAACGCTTCGTTTTTTCTTTTAAACAAACGAAGGAACTATGGAGGAGGAGGAGGAGGAGGGAGGGATTCCTGCACTTGGGTTGCTCTACCTGCTCTGCGATTCTGTACAGTATGAAAAGGCTGTTTGCTCAAACTCTCCTCTCCTGGGTGAAGGCTCAGGTGATGGCAGGGGGCTGGGGGAGACCGTACTTCAGTCTAACAGCCAAAGGCTCAAACCCAGCTTCCACCACTTCCAAATTGTGTGGATTTTTTAAAGCTGTGTGGCTTCTGACAAGCAGCTTCACCTCTCTGAGCCTGCAAATGGACAAAAGCTGCAAAGGAGTCGGCAGGCCCAGCAGGAGCCCTGCAGAGAAGCCCTTCACTGTTCGAGCTCAGACACGGTTGGATATGGAAAGAAGACAGTTCTGGAAGCACTAGAAGCAGGTGCGGTTTGAGAGCCTCTCTTCACAATGGGGGAAACCAAGGCCCATGGTTGGGAAGAGATTTGTCCAAAGCCCCACTCGGGGGGGTGGTAGCAGGTCTGTGGTTTCCATTTTCTGGGAACTTCCCAAGGTTAGCAGAGTATTTGACCACAAGAGGTTCCCAAAAGGTGTGATTTATCTTCCCTTTTAAATCCGGGTATCAAAACACAAACGTATTTAACATCAGATCTCCTCCAGCCCTATCCCCCCCCACCCCCTCAGTGAGGAATCACTGTCTTGAACCCTTTCTAAGCCACCAAGATCTGGGGATCAGATGTAACTTCTGAATTAAATTAAATCACATCTACTGTTCCAAAATGGACTCACTGGGTTGGAAGAGCCCTTTAAGACCAGGAATGTCAATGTCACACAAATGTACAGATAGGTAAACTGAGGCACTTAGACGGAAACCGACTTGTTCAAGGCCTCTCTGCAGCTGGCAGAGTGAGGGTACCAGGTGGCAGGTATTGGTGCTCCTGATCCCACGGTAGCCCAGCCTGGCATGGATGAGCTGCGTCCCTTTACAGGGAAGTTCCTGCTGGCCAATCACTCAGCCGCTGTCCGAGGTGCTGAAAGCCTCTCTCTAGGATCCACAGGTCCGCGCAGAGCTAACGGTCTGAATGCCCAACCTTGACCTCTGCCCTCCAGAAAGAAATGAGCTTTGAGGAGTGGTAGAAAACGAATCAGGGCTGGCGCTAAGACATCGGGCTTTGAAGACCTGTCAGCTAGTGACACTCTCATCGCTCTTCTGTTGCCCAGAATGTCACCGCCTCAGCAGGCACCCTGACTGGCTCTCTGGGTCCACCCTGCTCTGCAAATCTCTACCATGAGAGGGCTTCAGAGGTGCCACTGCATTTGGGAGCATCTGTTTACTGGTTTACTCCTCATCTTGCCATTGAGGCATGTGTCACAGGAGGACAAAGGCCAGTTCTGCTTTCCCCTCACGGCTGCATCCCTGCACCAGCACGGTCCCAGGCACAGTGTTGAGAGCACCTGTCTGCGGAATGAGTGGACAGTGGAGGGCTCAGGAGGAATGGCAGGCTTGAGTGGGATGAACCCATATGGAGGGAAGTTTGTGTCTTCTGGTCTACCTTGGGGCAGGTGGTCTTAGGAGACTGAATGGAGGCCATCTATTTCTTCCCTGGTTCGTCTTAAGGGATCCATGCTTCTGAGCCATAACATTCTCTTTGTCTCTTCTCACCATTGGAATCAGACTGAGTCCACTGTACCTGCCAACTCTCCCCAGGGCCCCTGAATCCTCCGTCCTTTATTAGACAGGTGTTGGACATGTACTGTGTGTCAGCCTCCACACTGGCTGCTGGGTTTACAGACGTGAGATGCAGCCCTGCCCCCCCAGATGCTCATAGGCACACATATGAAGAGATGCCAAGGCCAGACATGCCTCCCATTCCTGCTGTGTGCCAGGAACCATTTGAGATACCTCATGTCCATCGGCTCGTTTAATCCTCAAAAATATGAGTTAGGTGCCATTACTATCCCCATTTTACAGATGAGGAAACCAAGGTCCAGATAAATTAAGTCATTTTTTTTCAAGGTCTCACTGTTGGGACTTGAATCGAGCCAGCTTCACTCCAAAGATTGGGCTCTCATCAACAGATGATTGGATTAAAAATGTGGTACATATGCCCCCCACAGAGTACTATGCAGCCATTAAAGAAGAATGAAATCCGCCGGGCACGGTGGCTCACACCTGAAATCCCAGCACTTTGGGAAGCTGAGGTGAGTGGATCACCTCAGGTCAGGAGTTCGAGACCAGCTTGGCCAACATGGTGAAACCCTGTCTCTACCAAAAATTCAAAAATTAGCTGGGTGTGGCGGTGGGTGCCTGTGATTCCAGCTACTTGGGAGGCTGAGGCAGGAGAATCGCTTGAACTCGGGAGGCAGAAGTTGCAGTGAACTGAGATTGTACCATTGCACTCCAGCCTCGGCGACAAGAGCAAAACTCCATCTCAAAAAGAAAAAAAAAAAAGATTGA
The DNA here is from genome assembly GCA_036589455.1 of Ateles fusciceps. NCBI lineage: Eukaryota > Metazoa > Chordata > Mammalia > Primates > Atelidae > Ateles > Ateles fusciceps. Next base: position 2,560,498 of record JAZHEH010003064.1, read on the forward strand.
AATCGTGTCTCTCACAGCAACGTGACTGGAGCTGGAGAACAGCTCTTAAGTGAAATAACTCGGAAACAGAAAATCAAAGTGTCACATGTTCTCATTTATAAGTAGGAGCTAAACAACAAGCACAAACGGACATATGGAGGGAATAACAGACACTGGGGCTCCACAGGGGGAGGATGGGAGTGGGGCAAGGGCTGAAAAACTACCTACGGGGTACGATGTTCACTATTCAAGTGACAGATTCACCGGAATGCCAACCTCAGCAACATGCAATACATCCACGTAACAAACCTGCACCTGTACCCCCTGAATCTATAACAATTTAAAAAATTTAAAAACACAAAGATTGGGCTCATAACCCTTATAAAAATTTGGCTCACAGACACAAACACCAGGAGAGTGAAAGGCAGAGAGGAACGTGCCCTCCTCTGCCAGGAGCTGGGGGAGGGGGCTGGGGGCCGTTCCCAGACAGTTGAGCTAGACTTTGAAAGCACTTGCAAAAGCTCCCAATTCCACTGGTAGGGTTGGTTTTCGCCCAGCAGAGGAAGGGGGCAGAGCATTTCATGCAGAAAGAACAGGGTGTGAAATAGGTCCTTGGCAGGCGGATGCGGTTCTTCAGGAGGTGTGAAAAACAAGCAACATTGTGGTTTCAGGGAGGTAAGTGGACGGGAATGGCCAGAAGGCAGAGCACATGGGGCTGAAGAGGTAAGGCACGGAGCATTGCAGCTGCAGAAGTTGCTGGGTGCCCAGTGTAGAAGGCCCAGCAGGGCCCCCTAAACCCCTGCTGCCCAGGGATTTCTGCCTTATCATGACACTTCTCTGCTACAGATTCCTTGTCTACCCCAAACTGAGGAATTGGGCTCTTGAGGGCAAACTATTTTGACACCTGCCCCAAGTGTTTCTTAGGGTCGGACACAGTTGTGGTACCACTGCCTGGGACAGAAGTGGACATAAAGTAAAAGAACCATGTCATAGCTTTAGCTTGGAGTCAGACAGGCTTGTGACCCCAAGGTCACAAGCCTGTCCCCAAAGAACAAGTGACTTTGCTTCTCAGAACCCAAGTATTTTCCCTTGTATAACAGAAATAGTACTCACAGTACATACCTCCTGAGGACTAAGTAAGTCCTTAGCATGTAAGAGCTAAATCACACACCAGAAACATACTGGTGACCTACTGTGTGCTAGGCACTGGAGATGTCACAGTGAACGCTGGAACAAGGTTCCTGTGCTCGTGACATTTCCATTTCACTGGAGAGAGGCTGGAAATAAACAAGGGAGCAGGCCAGGTATGGTGGTTCATGCCTGTAATCCCAGCACTTTGAGAGGCTGAAGCAGGAGGATTTCTGGAGGCCAGGAGTTCGAGATCAGCCTGGGCAACATAGCAATATCCCATCTCTACCAAAAAACAAATTAGCTGGGCATGGCAGCTCGCATCTATAATCCCATCACTTTGGGAGTCCAAGGCAGGAGGATTACTTGAGGACAGGGGTTCGAGACCAGCCTGAGCAACATAGCAAGGCCCCATCTCTACAAAAAAATTGGAAAAATAAAAAAAAAAATTACCCAGGTATGGTGTCATGTGCCTGTAGTCCCAGCTACACAGGAGGCTGAGGTGGGAGGATCCCTTGAGCCCAGGAAATCAAGGCTGCAGTGAACTATAATTGCACCGCTGCACTCCAGCCTGGGTGACAGAGCACAACCTTATCTCTAAAAAAAAGAAAAAAGAAAAACAAGTGAGCAAAGAAGAGCTCAAGAGGGACAAGCGACGGAAAGAAAAATGATGATGCAGGAGGGGAAGGCGAGAGAAGGCCTCCATGGGAACTTGTGAAGGGGGCAGGCACTGAGCCAGATACCCACTAGAGCTGCTCTCATAGGAGGTTTTAGAGCTAGGAGGGGTTGGGGAAGACACGATCAAGTTTATGTCTTTGGAGGATGGATTGGAAAGGAATTGGCCCTAGAAGCAGCAATTTCCATCTAGAAGTTGCTGAATAGCCCAAGCAAGCGATAAAATGCAGACTGGCTTCTGGCAGTAGCTTCAAAAGGACAGGTATTGGCTGAGGGTTGAGAGCGACTCCGAGTTTGGTCTGTGGACCAGCGGCATCAGCATCGTGGAGAACTTAGAGCTGTGGAACCCTGGGTTTGGAAACTCTGAGGGTGGGGTCCCTGCAGTCTATCCTTTAACCGGTCCTCTGTGTGGTTCTGATGCTCCTGTTGCCTTGGATTTCTCAACATCCAGTGCTGGGGTCTCAGATGTCTCCAAGCTGCGTGCCCATCTGTGCTCCCAGCAAATTGGCATTGATATTTATTTCAGAAATATTGTCTGTTTCCATTTTAATAAAGGAAGCGACTCGAGTGGGACTCTATTGGATTTGATTTTGATCTAATAAAAATGCCAAGTTGCTCTGGGCCCAGAAAAGTCTTTCTTGAAATTCCCTCTGTTATTTTGAGGGCAGCAGCAGTGGCAGAGACCCATCTAGATGGAGCTCCCAGAAGCCACCTTCGTGCCCAGCATGCGACAGCTTCTCGTGGAGCCCAGCCTTACAGACACACCTGGCAAAATCAAAGCCTTGTCTCGTCCATTGAACTTGACAGCTGCAATCAACTGCAAACCTCAGTCGCCCCGAAAGGAAGATGCAGACACCCGGGCCATATGGCAATATCGCCTCCATCAAATGTCACGTCTGATGTGCTCCTGAGCTGGCTAGTGGCACCACAAAGCCCCAAAGGCAGGTTTCAAAAGCAACTTCCTCAGGAAAAAAAATATATAGTGGAATCCATGTCACAGTAGCCCACCCCCAAAAAATAGCAATTTGGGGGGGGCAGTTAGGATAACCAAACATTTATGTAACTGTTAATATAAAAGTGGCTTCTCAGATGGGAGGTGCGGGGGAGAAACGTGGAGGTTGAGAGCCAACCATTAAGCACCTACTATGTGCCACACGCGATTTTAGACTCTTGGGATATAGACACGAACAAAACAGACAAGGCGCCTGTTCTCACGGCACTTGGCAGAGAGAGGCAGCAAAATGAAAACCAAGCACGTGAATGTAAAAGATCATTTCAGAGAGGGACAAGTGCTATGAAGAAAAGGGAACCTGGTGCTAGCGGGGTGACTGGGGAAGCTGGTGCAGATCAGGGAGGGCTTCTCAGAGGAAGTGGCCTTTCAGCTGACTTCAAGATGAGACGAAGTCAGCCATGCCATGATTTAGAGGGAGAGCATTCAGGCAGAGAGAACAGCAAGTGCAAAAGTCCTATGAAGGGAATGAGTTTTGCATGTTCAAGAAAGAGGAAGGTCAGGTTGGCTGGGGGAACACAGGAGATGGGGGAAGAGGGAGGAGATGAGGTAAGGGGCCGGGGGGTGGGGGGTCTGAGAAGGAGTAGCCTCACTCCCAGGGTAAGGAGCAAGATCTAAACACCAAGCTGAGTTTTATTGCCGAGTGGACCAGAGATCCCAGCAAAGCTGATTTGCCTTACAGCACCATAGTTTCTCTATCTCCATAAGAAAGCGAAGAATCCCTGCTTCTCAGGGCTGGATGAGCCATCAAATGAGATGGCAGCGAAGTGCTTAGCACAGACCCGCACACAGTAAGTGTTTAATAATGCGGGCTCCCTGACATCCCTCCTCCCCCGTTCCTCCTGCCGGCAAGTCAGCCCATCGCAGGATCTGAGCAGCTGCTCCCTGCAGAAATATTGCAAAACTCGTCCAGGCATTTCCAAAATATTTTCTTGGCTGAAAACCCACTAGCAGCTAAGAGGCCGAATTCTGAGATGGCATCATTTCCACACTCATTTGATCAGCTGTTTCTCTAGACCATGAGCTCTATGAGGATGGAGACCCTGTCTGGCGGTGCCCCGCATCCTCAGTACCCTGCCCCACCAATGGAGCTGCTGACTGACATCACCTAGCGGTCCAGGGTGTGGGCGATGAGGTCAGACTGGCTGGGTTCAAATCCCAGCTTTGCTACTTTCTAGCTGTGTGATATTGAGCAAGCCACAGTCTTAACCGCCCTGGACCTCAGTTTCCCTGTCTGTAAAGTGGGTCTGTATTTAGGGTTAAATGACTGAATAACTGTAAAGTCCTGAGAACATGCACAAAGGTAACATATTGTGATTAGGTTCTGGGGGGACTGAGTTCTTCTTGCTGGCTGTTTGCATAAGCAAATGCAAATTATTATTGCCATGGAGGTCCTGCCGAGCGGGATAACCCTGGCTGAGTTCCCCTTCCCGCCTTCCCTTTCCTGCACCCCATCTCATCCTGAGTGGGATGAGGCCCCACGCCCTGCTGTCTCAGACCCTGCATTGACCCCATTCAAGCTCTGGCCACACAGTGCACTAACGTCTTGCGTCTGTCTCCCCAGCAAGACTCGGAAATCACTAGGGTCTAGTTATACACCTTATTCGTCTCCAGGCTCCCAAGAGCCAGCAAGTCCTCTTTAGTCACGATTTGTGGAATAAATAAAGCAGCCCGCTTCAGGATCGCTGAAGTCACGGGATCTCTCATGCATGCCAGCATCCAGCCCACATTCCCCCGACCCCCTCCCTCAGCTCTGACCGCAACGGGGGTCTCTTCCTTTCACACTGTTTGACATGGGAGTCCCCAGCACCCCTGGGGAATGACGGTCATTCCTGCCCATGCTCAGCTGCCTGATAAGAGGCACACCTGGCGCAGGGGTTGTGGGATCTCAGGCTATTTTCTTCACTGAGCAGCCAGGATTTGGAAAGTCTCTGGGGACAGCTGACAGTTTTCCACAGCTCCTTCCCCATCAGCCTCTGTGGCTCCCAGGGACCCCTAGGAGGTTAGGACTTTTGCGTCATTGTCTCTCCACACCCTACACGTTCTCCCCAGATGATCTGTGCCCCTGCGCTGCAACCATTTCATGCTGTACTGTTGCCTTTTGTTTGTTTTTAGGGGACAGTCTCGCTCTGTCACCCAGGCTGGAGTGCAGCGGTGCAGTCATAGCTCACTGCAGCCTCAGACTCCTGGGCTTAAGCAGTCCTCCCACTTCAGCCTCCAGAGTAGCTGAGAATACAGGCTTGCGCCACCGTGCGCAGTAATTTCAACTTTTTTTTTGAGATGGGGTCTTGTTATGTTGCCCAGGCTGGTCTCAAACTCCCGGCCTCAAGTGATCCTCCCACCTTGTCCCCCGCCTCCCCCGCAGAGAGCTGGGATTACGACATGTGCCACTGCATTTGCCTGTATCTCTGCCACCCTTTTAAGCTCCCCCTCCGTTGATCCGGCTGCCTTCTAGAGGCCCTCAGCAGCCCTTCAGACTCCACACAGACAAAGCAACTTTGCCCTTCGCAAACCGACCCCACCCCATGTCCTTCCAGCAGTCAGGGAACCTGTGCCCCTGACTGCTGGGGCAAAATCTGCACATATCCTAGGTCCCTCCCTTCCTCCCGTCCTCACTTGGATCAGTCACTTATCTGATGCTATCCCCCCCGTTGGAGGTGCACTCTGCTGACCTCCAAGTGTGCAAGGAGGGCTTTCTTCATCCAGCCCCAAGCCCCTCTGCCCATCCCCTGAGCCATGACTGCCAGGGGAACTCATGCACCCGAGCCTCCCCCTCAGCAGCCCTTGAACAATGGCCCAGGAGAGTCGCCTTCCTATCTGGGGGGGAAGACTCAGATGCATACGCTGTGCACTGACGCCCCCAGTCCCCGGTGGGCTTGACACTGTGCCTCTAACTGGTTGTCTTTTCTCCCTTCTTAATCTCTCTTCCTCATTCCTAGTTGGGTTTTCTTCGATCACCAAAATAAAGCACTTGCTGTTGTATCCACACCTCGAGGGACTTCCAGGGAAACCCAAACCAAGACACTGTGGAAATTCTACCAGCAGAGGGTCTTGTTCTGCCCACTTTTATCCCCAACACCAGAGTCAGGCCGCCGCCATCATGTCTCCCAAGAAAGACTGCAACAGCAGACATTCTGTGCGTAGCGTAGGGTTCAGGACGGTCTCCCGGCCTCGAGGGTGGCTCGTCTCTCATCCTTTTCCCACACATACAGGGAAACAGAGAAACAGGTAGAGAGAGACAGAGATGACAGAGAGAGAGAGACGATAAAGACATAGGTAGATGATAGAGAGATAGGTGATAGATAGATGGATAGACAGACATAGATAGATGGTTGGATAGATAGATACAGATATAGAGTAGATGATGGATAGATAGGCGGATAGATACAGATATAGAGTAGATGATAGATAGATAGATGACAGAATAGATAGATGATAGATAGATGTTTGATACATAAATGACAGAAGACTGATAGATGATAAGTAGATAGAATGGATAGATGGTGGATAGAATTGATAGGATCTATAGAAAGATGATAGGTAGATAAATAGATGATAGGATTGATAAATGATGATAGATAGATGCATAGATTAGACAGATGATAGGATTTATAGATGATAGATGATTGACAGATGGATAGATAGATGAATAATAGATGGCTGATAGATGGATGGATAGATGATAGATGGATGAATAGATTAGATAGATAGATAGACAGATAGACACAGACAAGGAAGAAATAGGGAAGGACACAGAGCGAGAGAAATAACGAGGACATGTCTTCTCCCTGCTTAAAACGCCCCAGGCTCCCTGCTACAGAATCAACTTCTTCTCTGCATAGTAAACTCCGTCCTTGTCCTGCCTCCTGCCACCCTCAGCCCCGCCAGCCCTCCAGGCCTCCCATTGTCCTTCCAGCCTCAGCCGCCCTGGTCTCCTGGCTATTCCACAAGCACTGTCTGGCCCCTCTGGCTCCGGGACACACAGGTCCCTCTGCCTGCAAAGCTCTTCATCTGGCTGACTCCTCACCCTTTAAGGCCCAGCTCCGTGCTTCTCAGCGTGCTGACTCTGAAGGAGTGCCCCTGCCGTTTCCTCCCCCATCACATGTTCCTCTCCTGTTTGTTTTTGAGTCCCCTTACTGAACGATTCTCTCTCAGACCAGAGGCTGTGGTCTTGCCTGACCACACCAGCACCCACAGGGCTGATATGCAGCAGTTGCTCAATAAACACTCACCAAGGAATGAAAGATGAAATTGTCCAGACTGTTGACTTATCAAATGGGTCTGATGATTCTTTCACAAGGTCATGCTGCTTGAGGGGGCACTAGGCACCAGGGAAGAAGGGTGGCTGTGGGGAGCTGAGACTGAAGGTGGGAAGAGGGCTGTGGGAACTGGGATTGGCCGGGGGAGGGCTTCAGGGACTGGGATTAGGGGTAGAGAGAGGGCTGTGGGGGACTGGGATTGGGGATTGGAGGAGGGCTGGGGGGGACTTGGATTGGGGGCAGGGGGAGGGCTGCAGGGACTTGGATTGGGGTGGGGGGAGGGCTGTGGGTGTTGGGATTGGAGTGGGGGAGGGCTGTGGGGGACAGGATGGGGGTGGGGGGAGGGCTGCGGGGGCTGGGATTGGGGTGGGGGAGGGCTGTGGGTGTTGGGATCTGGGGGTGGAGGGAGGGCTGCGGGGGCTGGGATTGGAGTGGGGGAGGGCTGTGGGTGTTGGGATTGGGGGTGGAGGGGAGGGCTGCAGGGGCTGGGATTGGTGTGGGTGGGGCTGACATTGGGGGGCCAGGTGGGAGGGCTTTTGCCATTTCCTCTGACCCTGAGAACTCTCCTTCTTAATTCCAGGGCTTGCTTCTAGGTCCACAGTGCCTTGACTCTTCCAGTGGCAGGGACCTCCACCTAGGCCCCCAGAGGCCCTTAAGAGAAAACCCCAAGGCCTCTTTCCATCCAGGGTCTCCTGTTCATTCTGCAGGGAGCCTGGGGAGGCTCACTCCCAAATATGGGAGCTGAGGACATTCTGGAATGCTCCAGGATTCTCAGCCTCTAGCCCTGTTTTCCGAGGCCCTCTCTGATGAGTTCTTCACTCTGTTATCCCTGCAGCAGGAGTTCTCCAAACACATCCATCCCCCTGGTTTCTGACCCCTCTTCCAGGAAGCCTTCCACGCTAGCACAGGCTTGAAATCATGATGTGTGTTCACTTCAGCGCCATCCCCTGTTTCTCACAGGCCAAAATTGGGCTCTCTCCCTCTCCTCTGTCTCCTCCCCACTAGCAGAGCCATTTCTCATTCAATTACTAGAATCACAGGATTTGGAATCAAACAAACCTGTGTTTAAATCTCTGCCTTCTTAGTTTGGATTCCCCAGCAGCAGACCACAGATAAGAATTTGAGTGCCGGTGATATATTTAGGGAGTACAGGGAAATTGGACAGAGAAGAAAAGTGGGACAGGGATGGGAGGGGGAGAGCTACTAAACCTCATGATCATTGACTCCTTATTCTGCAGAGAAACTGCAGAGCACATGCCTCAGGGGGATCCCACTCCAGGGTGAGGGAGCTGGAGTATGTATACACCAACTTCCCTGGCACTTCCAGCCTTCTATGGGTGGAGGTGGGGGAGCCTCCAGGCACAGACATGCAGATACAGATAGAAGCCCCTGGAGCTTCCTAAAGGTCTGAGAGAGGTGGCCAGGACACTGACAGTATCTACTGTGACTCCTCTGCCAGTGACTAGCTAAGTTGCGTGACCTTGGGCTAGTTACTCCACCTCTCTGAGCCTTAATTTCCTTATCTGCAAAATCTAGGCAACAATCCCAGCTGTAGGGGCTGGGGGTAAGCAAGGATACGAGATCAGGCATGAAAAGCCCTTAGTACAGAGTGGGGGTGGGGGTGGGGAACATGTTGTGGGCATTCAACAGGCTCAGCTGAGATCTGACCATTTTAACTTTAATCCTACCCTGGTTCTTCTCTGCATTGTTTTCTGATCCTGACATTTGTTTTCTGAGCAGTACCCCAGATTCTGCCTCATGGTGTGGCCCGCAGCGAAGTGTCTGAATGCATCTAAGCTGCCAAGAGTGTCCACAGCTCAAACGACTCCTGTCCATGGTTGCCCTCCCTGCCTTCGCTCCTTCTAGCCAGGACTGTCCTCCCTCAGACCAGTGGCTAACCAGAGACTGGCCTTGAGCTGGGGTTTCCCTGCCCGCCTGGCACCGCAGTCTCTTCCTTCCTTTCTTAGCATCCCACCCCGACTGGGAAGGCTGTGGAGAGAGCTGCGTGCAGGGCTTGCTACCCAGAGACACCAGACTCAGTTTCTTCATCTGTGATGTGTTTGTGGGAGAATTCAGGGTGCAGTGGGGGCAGGGGGCTAGCCTGACTCATCTCCAGGGTTTCTTTCTCCCCCTGGCAGCTCATGAAGCTGTCGTAGCAGGTACCCACAAACAGTCTACTTACGGGCAGGGTATCTCTCGTGGCGGCAGTCTAAGCGAAAGTCCTCCTCCTCGCTCCCATCCCTCTTCTCCATCCTGGAAAGAAAAAAAAAAATACAAAACAAAAAACCTAGGTAGGAAAGAGGATGAGTGGGCAGAGACCCAGGGACCTGAAAAAGTGCAGTCTTCCCTCCTCTGGACAACATTTTGCAAAGTAACTTTCCACCTACTGCCCCGTGGGATTTTGACCACAGCCTCGTGGTTTTGAGATGGGCATCATTATTCCCATTCTATTGATGAAGAAACTGAGGCTTTTGGAGGTGATGCAACCAACCCAGCGCCATGCAGCTAATCAATTAGAGGCAGGTGGGATGCAAACCCATCATTCTGTCAAAAAGAGGGACATTGATTATGTGCAAATGGTATATTACAAAAGATGTGTACAGTTTCATTTGTTTTCAGCATTATACATTGATATGCACAGAAATTATTTTGGCAGAATATACACCAAAAGGTTAATTATTCCTATGTAATGAATATAGGGAGTTAACTCTGAAGGCTTCTTTTTGACTAGCTTTATTTTCTGATTAGGGGGCAGCAGGCTCTTATTCACTAAGCAGCACTTTTTTCCCCCCACAGACAAGGTCTCACTCGGTCACCCAGGCTGGAGTGCAGCAGCGAAATCGGAGCTCACGGCAGCCTCCGACTTCCTGGGCTTAAGCAATCCCCCCACCTCAGCTTTCCAAGTAGCTGTGACTACAAGTGTGTACATCTAGCTCATTTTTACATTTTTCAATTTTTCTATAGAGATGGGGTCTTGCTATGTTGTCCAGACTGATCTCAAACTCCTGGCTTCAAGGGATCCTCCTGCGTCTGCCTCCCAAAACGTTGGGGTTATAGGCATGAGCCACTGTGCTTGGCTCTGGGAAGCATTTCTTTTCTTTCTTTTCTTTTTTTTTTTTTGAGATGGGGTCTCATTCTGTTGCCAGGCCGGAGTACAGTGGTGCAATCTTGGCTCACTGCAACCTCCGGCTCCCTGGTTCAAGTGATTCTCCTGCCTCAGCCTCCCAAGTAGTTGGGACTGCAGGCATGCGCTGCCACGACCAGCTAATTTTTTTTTTTTTAAAGTAGAAACAGGGTTTCACCATGTTGGCCAGGATGGTCTTGATCTCTTGACCTTGTGATTCGTCTACCTCGGCCTCCCAAGGTGCTGGGATTACAGGAGTGAGCCACCGCGCCCAGCCGAAGCATTTCTTAACTATATCAAAACACTTTCTACAGATAATTCTGCATACTATCAAAGCCCCAGTTTTCCAACTTCTGGCACAGTGTTCTTTCCCACCAACAATTGCAGGAGCTTCTCAGTGTGGTTTCTCTCTCCTCCGTCATCTCAGGGTTACGATGGTCCCAGAGGGAGCAGCCTCTGTGGGGTGGCAGCAGAGGAGAGTCATGGAGCAGAGGCTGAAGACCTGGACATGGAGGCAGGCGCACGGCCTCTGACACACTTCCAAACCTAGACCCTCACCCATGTCCCACTGATGACTGGGCCCGAGAATGGGTGGGGCCATGTTCCTTCATTGCACACACGCATTTGTAACCCAAGTAAATTCCAGAGCTCCACACGGTTCAGTCCAAATGGGCATCACATTATAGAAACACAATCTAGTCCTCTCAAGTAAGAACAACTCCAGGCTGGGCGCAGTGGCTCATGCCTGTTTTCCTAGCATTTTGAGAGGCCGAGGCAGGAGGATCACTTGAGGCCAGGAGTTCAAGACCAACCCAGGCAACACAGCAAGACCCTCATCTCTAGAAAACATCTAAAAAAAAAAAAGCCAGTGAATGCTGGAGTGGTGATGTGTGCTCTAGTCCCAGTTACTCAGGAGGCTGAGGTAGGAGGAGTGCTTGAGCTCAGGAGGTCAAGGCTGCAGTGAGCCATGATTGCACTACTGCGCTCCAGACTGAGCAACACAGCAAGACCCCCATGTCTAGAAAAAACAAAAAAATAAGCCAGTGCATGTGGTGTGGTGGTGTGGTGGTGTGTGCCTCTGGTCCCAGCTACTCAGGAGGCTGAGGTGGGGGGATCGTTTGAGCCCAGGAGATCGAGGTTGCAGTGAGCCTTGATCACACCACTGCACTCCAGTCCAGACAACAGAGTGAGACCCTCTCTGAGAAAAAAAATACCGAATCATTATTGTCTCTCCTGAAGCACACAGCAGGTTCTCCAACCCACACAGCTTGACATCTTTCCTCCATCCCTCTCTTTTCTCTCACTTGTCTTGCAGCTGTCCTAAAATCTCTCTCACCCTGCCTGTGTCTCACTTTTGACACTTCCCCTAAACTCTCTCCAGTGCCCTTGGTGTGGCATCTTCCTCTTCCCCACCCTCCCTGTCTTTCCACTGCTAGCTCCTTTTCTCTCTCATGTAAGGAAGGCTCAATCCTTTCCAAAGCAAATGCCCTATCTCTGTTCCCTGACTCTTCCCATCACCTCTTATTCCTACTCGCACATCCAGGAAGCCCAAGCTGGAGGAAAAGACATGGGGAAGGTAAGAATGACAAGCTAGCAATGCCAAAGTATCCTTAGTAGGAGGCAGAGATACACTCATATTGATAATCATCATTCATTCATTCATTCATTCACTCATTCACCAGGAACTTCCTGAGAACCTTCTCTGTTGGCACCAGATGCTGTGTGGAGAACAGAAATGTCTATTTCACAATCTCTGCCCTCAGAGATCTTCCAGCCTAGGAGGGGAAGACAAGCTTGCACCTGAGGTAGAAAATAGCAGTTAAGGCTGGGTGTGGTGACTCACGCCTGTAATCCCAGCACTTTGGGAGGCTGAGGCAGGAAGATTGCTTGAGCCCAAGAGTTCGAGACCAGCCTGAGGAACATGGTGAAACCCCGTCTTTACAAATACTAGCCGGGAGTGGCGATCTGTGCCTGTGGTCCCAGCTACCTGGAAAGCTGAGGTGGGAGAATCACCTAAGCCCAGGAGACAGAAGCTACAGTGAGCCATGATCTTAACACTGTACTTCAGCCTGTGTAAGACAGCAAGACCCTGTGTCAAAAAGAAAAAAGGTCAGACATTGAATAACACTACACAAGGACTGTCTGCACCGTCTGTACCAAGATAGGCCTGTACTTCCCAGGGAACATACTCTGAACATTTTCTGCTTATAAACATCTCCTGTGGCCTGGGTGGTCCTAGACACCAAACCAAAGGAATGCATGCTGATGCTGCAGAAAGGCACATTTTAGTTCAATAAAAGGATAATGTTTTTTTTTAAAGTCTTGAAAAAATTTTTTTGAGATGGAGTCTCACTCTGTTGACCAGGTTGGGGTGCAGTGGTGTGATCTCAGCTCACCACAACCTCCGCCTCCCGGGTTCAAGCGATTCTTCTGTCTCAGCCTCCCAAATAGCTGGGATTACAGGCATGTGCCACCACGCCTGGCTAATTTTGTACTTTTAGTAGAGACAGGGTTTCACCATGTTGCCCAGGCTGGTCTCAAACTCCTGACCTTAGGCCATCCACCCGCCTTGGCCTCCCATAGTGCTGGGATTACAGGCATGAGCCACCGTGCCTGGCCCAAAAAATCTTTTAATAGAAACACCTTAGTTATCTTCCTGATAACACAAGCTTGTTCCAAAGACAAACAAAAAAATCTCAATGCCATAGAGACAGCCAAAGTCCCCTATAATCACATCTCCATGTAATGAGATCAACAATGTTAGCAGTTTGGTATTCATCTTTTCAGAATTAATACTTTTTCTACACAAACAGACTTAAACATTCTGTTTTGAACCTGATTTTTTTTTAACCTATCCAGAAATTTTTCATTTGAGCACACCTAGATTTTACATTTCTTGCTTATAGCTGTATATAAAAGAATAATTAATATTCAATATCCCCATTGATAGAGATTTAGGTGTTTTCTCATCTTTGCTGACTCTTCCAAATAATGGTGCACGTGGTGAGTTCTATCACCAGAGGTGCTCAGGACTGGAGTCTCACCGGTGATGAAGTCATAACTGGACTCAAACATTGGATGGGAGGGTGGACCAGGTAATAGCCCCATCCTCACCCCAGAACGCCACCTCCCTGGCCACCTCCAGCACCTTTAGGTCAACAGAGGCCAGTCCTATTGCATAAAGGCTTCCAACATCCTCCTGCTTTTCACAGCCTTGACCTTGAACCAATCCCTCCATCCATCCTAGGATCCCAATTCTCCTGGTTTCTTTTTGTTGTTGCTGAGACAGAGTCTCGCTCTTAGGCTGGAGTGCAGTGGCGTGATCTCGGCTTCCACCTCCTGGGTTCAGGCAATTCTCCTGCCTCAGCCTCCCAAGTAGCTGGGATTACAGGGGTGTGCCACCATGCTTGGCTGGTTTTTTATATTTTTAGTAGATATGGAGTTTCACCATGTTGACCAGGCTGGTTTTAAATTCCTGGCATCAAGGCATCCACTCGCCTCAGCCTCCCGAAGTGCTGGGATTGCAGGTATGAGCCACCAGGCTTGGTGTCTCCGGGTTTCCCCTCTGACGTGTCATCTTCCTCCATGCCTCACGCTGGGCATCTCCTTGACCTCTGCTGGGAGCCTCAGCCCTGGGAAGTGGGACCCTATGAGCAAAGGGGCCAACGTCTAAGGAGTTAATCAGTCCAGCCTGGCATAATACCTTCCCTCCCTCATCACCCAAGCCTTGCTGCCCAGAAACCCCCACTCAACAGCTGACATATCCAGTAACACCTGCCAAGGACAGAGCCAGGCCTTGTGCTGGGCTTGGGGGCCACAGGGACCACCCAGAGAGGCCCCTGCCCTCAAGAAGCTCCTGTTGGTTTTACCCATACACATACACAGATAACTGTGGCTGCATGTGCTAAGTTTCAGGCCAGGAGGATATGAAGAAGGTTGGCAGGGCCAATACTGTCTAGTGCAGGGGTTGGTGAACATTTCCTGTAAAGGCTCAGATAGGAAATATGTGAGGCTTTGCAAGCCATATGGTCTCTCTCACAACTACTCAACTCTGCCCCTGCCGTGAAAGCAGCTGCAGACCAGACGAGATAGAAACAAATGGGTGTGGACAACAGCGGGCAGTGGGTGGGGTTTGGCCTGCGAGGATGGCGTGTGGACGCCCGGTCAAGCCCAGTAGTTCTCAGCTTGGCTGCACAGTGAAGCCACCACGGGAGTTGCTAATTACGGGGGGTGGGGGAGCAGGGCTGGAATGTGCAGCCTGGGTTGAAAACCATTGGTGCAGGGACCAGAGGAGGCTTCTCAGGGAGGTATTGTTTGAGCTGCATCATGAAACCTGCTCACTTCCTTTTTATATTTATTTTTGAGACAGAGTCTCACTCTTGTCATCCAGGCTGGAGTGCAGTGGCACTGTCTCAGCTCACTGCAACCTCCGCCTCTCCTGGTTCAAGTGATTTTCCTGCCTCAGCCTCCTGAGTAGCTGGGACTACAGGCACGCACCACCACACCTGGCTAACTTTTGTGTTTTAGTAGAGACAGAGTTTCACCATGCTTCCCAGGCCGGTCTCGAACTCCTGACCTCAACTGATCCACCTGCCTCAGCCTCCCAAAGTGCTGGAATTACAGGCATGCTTTTTATATTTTTTAACTAGTATTTTAGGTTCAGAGTACTAGCAGGTTTGTTATATAGGGAAATTGTGTGTCATGGGGGTTTGGTGTATAGATTATTTTGTCATCTAGGTAATGAGCATAGTGCCTGATGGCTGACTTTTTTATCCCCCTCCCTCCTCCCGCCCTTCACCCTCAAGTAGGCCCCAGCATCTCTTGCTCTGTTCTTTGTGTCCATGCGTTCTCAATGTTGAGCTCCCACTTTCAAAAGAGAACAGGCAGTATTTGGTTTTCCGTTCCCGTGTTAGTTTGTTAAGGATAATGGCCCTCCAGCTCCATCCATGTTGCTGCAAAGGACACCATCTTGTTCTTTTTTCCTGGCTGTGTAGTATTCCATGGTGTGTATGTAAAGCATTTTCTTTATCCAGTCTACCACAGATGGGCATTTAGGTTGATTCTGTGTTTTGCTATTATGAACAGTGCTGCTGACCTGCTCACATCTAAGAGAGGAAGCTGAGCTCCAAGCCCGGGTCTGCCCATCTTTCTATGATGCGATATTGCCATTCTGGAAAGAGCTGGTTTCCTTGCACAGATTTGAGACTCTCCACCAGATTCAGCAACAAAGACACCAGATCTGCAGAACCTGCAGGGTCTTGGCTGCCCTCTGGGCCTGCTTAGGGCTTGACAGTGGTTCTGGGCAAGGGCTGAGTGCCCCCAGTGGCAGGACTCCCTGGCAGGAAACACTGAGGGGACAAGGGCAGGCTTTGGGCACAATGAGACCTTGGGCCCTGGAGTGAGGAGGAACCGTGGCTGAGCTCAGCTCTGCTGTGAACAGGCAGCCTGGCCCTGTGCAGCTCACCCGGCCGCTCTGGATCTCAGTTTTCTTATGTGTGCACAGGGCATAACAGCAGTGGTCACCTCACGACAGTAACAACCACAGCCACTGCCTCCCTGGTTGTTGTAAGGACAGCCCAGGAACTGCCACAGAAGACAGACTCACAGCATGTTCACTACTGCTATTTTTAAACCCCTCTAATAGTCTAATAGTCTATCTTCCCCAGTACATTTCCTTTTTCTTTTCTTTTTTTTTTTTTTTTTTTTTAAGATGGAGTTTCGCTCTTGTTGCCCAGGCTGGAGTGCAATGGTGCAATCTTGGCTCACAGCAACCTCCGCCTCCCAGGCTCAAGCAATTCTCCTGCCTCAGCCTCCCGAGTCTGGGATTACAGGCATGCGCTACTGCACCCGACCCCCTTAATACATTTTCAACTCAGAGGGAAGAATGCGGGTTCTCTCATTCTATGCTTGTAGCCTCAAGACCTAGCACAAGGTATCGCAAATAATACAAGAACAAATACAAAAATTAGCCGGGTGTGGTGGCAGGCACCAGTAATCCCAGCTAATCCAGAGGCTGAGACAGGAGAATGGCTTGAACCCGGGAGGCAGCGGTTGCGAGCCAAGATCACGCCATTGCACTCCAGCCTGGGTGACAGAGGGAAACTCCGTCTTAAAAAAAAAAAAGACCAAAACAAAACGAAAAAACAAAAAAAGGAAGAGAAGGAGGAAGGGAGGCAAAGGAAGGAGAAAAAACAGTTTGAAGCTAAGAGTAGCCCACAGGGGGAGGTAGCCAAGGGTCATCAGCAGTGCTGAGCTCCCTGTTGAAAAGGAGCAAAGGCAAATGTCACTAGGTGACAGTGTCCTCTGAGTTGAACTATAATTTCCTGCAGGGAACATTATGCATTTTCTGAAGACATGAAGACAGATTTGCTTTATTTACTTATTTATGTTTTGAGACAGGGTCTCACTCTGTCACCCAGGCTTGTGTGCAGTGGCACAATCATAGTTCACTGCAGCCTCCACCTCCTGGGCTCAAGCAATCCTCCTGCCTCAGCCTCCTAAACTGCTAGGATTATAGGAATGAGCCATCGTACCCAGCCAGACTTGCTTTTTTAATGAGATGGTGGCGTAGGAAACATCCACTGATATGGTTTGGATATTTGTCCCCCTCTAAATCTCATGTTGAAATGTGATCTCCAATGGTGAGAGGTATTTTGGTCCCTCATGAATGGCTTGGTAATGAGTGAGTTCTCATTAGCTCAGGAGACAGCTGGTTGTTTAAAGGAGCCTGGAGTCTCTACCCCTCTCTCTTACTCCTTTTCTCATTGTGTGATATACCTGCTCCCGCTTCTATTATGAGTAAAAGCTTCCCGAGGCCTCACCAGAAGCTGAGCAGATGCCGGCACCATGCTTCTTGTAGAGCCTGCAGAAACATGAGCCACATAAACCTCTCCTGCTTATAAATTACCCAGCCTCAGGTATTCTTTTATGGCAATGTGAAACGGACTAACACACTCACAAATCTAAATAAGGTCCTTGAAGAGTTTATGGGGATGCTTGGTGTGAAACGGTGCTCAGAACTGGCAGCAGGTGGAACCAGGCACCCCACGTATGTCACATCCCTCCAGGGGCTGGGGCAGTGGCTCCACTACTCACCAGTCACGTGCCTGGACAAGTCTCCATTTTTTAATCTGATAAATGGGCGTGTAATGTACCTATTCTTGGGATTGTTATAAGGATTAAACTAATTAATAATGCAAACCATCCTGGACAATATAGGGAGATTCAGTCTCTACCAAAAATAAAAAAAATTATCCAGGTGTTATGGCTCACGCCTGTAGTCCCAGCTACTCGGGTGGCTGAGGGAGGAGGATCACCCAAGGCGGCTGCAATGAGCTGTGATTGTGCCACCGCACTCCAGCCTGGGGTGACAGAGCGACACCCTGTCTCAAATAAATACAACAATAAATAAATGTAAAGCTCAAGCTATTTGGAGCAGTAATGAGAACACTGCCTGACGCTTGCCATTATTATTGTCATATTATTATTACTACTGTCACCATCGTCATCCTTACCTCTGGGGTCTTTCTGGTCCTGTCACTCTGTGACTGCACATTCAGCCCCACCCTCCAGTTCCAGCGGTGGAAGGTATGAACTGCTGTAATGCACTGTCCCAAACACACACCCTGTCTTCCATTCCAGCATCTAGAGCTGCCACTGTCATTGCCTCGGGAAAGGGATATTTTGCAAGAAGCAGAGGAAGGGCTTCGAGGTATCAAAAAACCTCTGGATTCAGGGTAGGCGGAACCCACAGGAGGTCACGGCACTGCCCTTTGCCCCCAGAAGAGACAGAGTCCCCCCAAACTAGGGACTGAGCTTCAGAGCAGAAGTGAAGTGTGAGTAGAAGCTGTCGTGCCTAGAAAGATGGTAGAGCCCCAGGGAAAGGCGATGGTGACAGAGGCACTGTTCAGACGTGAACAGCACCAGCCCCATTTCACAGAAGGGAAAGTCGAGGCGAAGATAGATTCGTCACTTTTGCCTGGTTTCGTGGCAGGCTGCCTGTCCAATACAAGAAAGAGCCCTGATTCAGTGTTTGTGAACTTCCGTGGGATAAATACTCCCACCATGGCTGAACTGAAGGGACCCGGGTGACGTTACTGAATGTGGAGCTGGGAGGAGATTTGCACAACGGGTCTTCGTGAGCAGTCCTGGGGGTTCCAGCCCCGCAGCTGTGTGGTGGTGGAGCTGGGATCTGAGCTTGATTTACAGTCCCTGGAGCTGGAGCGAGCTTCCACTGTACCCTGTGGACTCCCGGCAGGCAGGGGATTCCCCATCAGACCCACCCCGGGCAGGCTTGCATTGTGAGGTCCCCGTGGAAAGTGGGGCTGGGGATCCTCCCTCACTGGCTCTGTCAGAACTGCTGCCGAGGTATTGGAGGTGACCGTGCCATCCCACAGTCACCGTCCCCAATAACCCACCACAGTCTGGAGTCTGATGGAGGCCGGGTGTTTGCTCTTTTAAGAGAGGAGATGGATGCAGGCAAGTTTCGGAGCTGGGAGGCTCTGAGGACACTGAGGGAGGGTCTCAGGGAGGACCAGAACTGATGTCTCACTAGGAGGCCACACTGTACCTGCCAGTCTGATTCCAGGGCTGAATGTGGCCACAGCAGCCAGGGGCATCATCAGGAGGCCCACCAGGGCCCATCTCTGCTGTAGCAGCGGTGGGTGTCATGTGCCCTGCGGCCTCCCCCAGCCTCCACTGCCCCTGCTCCAGGCTCCCATCCCCCGGCATGTTCTCCACCCCATACGGCCCCATCTATGCCATCCTCAAAGCCAGCCTCTCTCTCTCTAGCCCCGACCCCCTTAATTTTCTTCTTTTTTCTTCTTTTTTTTTTTTTTTTTTTTGAGACCGAGTTTTGCTCTTGTTGCCCAGGCTGGAGTGCAATGGCGAAATCTTGGCTCACTGAAACCTTCGCCTCCCAGGTTCAAGCGATTCTCCTGCCTCAGTCTCCTGAGTAGCTAAGATTACAGGCGCCTTCTACCACACCCAATTAATTTTTGTATTTTTAGTAGAGATGGGGTTTCGCCATGTTGGCCAGGATGGTCTCAAACTCCTAACCTCAGGTGATCCTCCTGCCTCAGCTTCCTCAAGTGCTGGGATTACAGATGTGACTCACCAAATCCGGCCTTTCTTCTCTTTTTTAGACATGGGGTCTTGCCCTATTGCCCAGCCTGGAGTGCAGTGGAGCAATCACAGCTCACTGCAGCCTCCAATTCATAGGCTCAAGTGATCCTCCCACCCACCTCAGCCTCCCACCCACCTCAGCAGCTGGAATTATATAGGTGCATGCCATATGCCTGGCTCCCCCTTAATTTTCTATCTGTTTTGGACCAATTTTTTCATAATAAATAAAAACGAAATGAAAAAATGCATGCAAAAGGCAAGCAAGGGTGTCCAGCAATGTCAATTTGCTATGAAAGCTTCCATTTATCTCAATTTCTGTCCTTATATTATGAAGGATGTTTGCAAATGGGCAGTGGTCCAGGGACCACACTTTGAGTAGCATTGGTCTGTAGGGCCCTTCTTCTCCTCTGGCCTCAGCTGGTCACATCCACCTCCTGACCCTATGACTGCAGTTGCACCTGCCCTATCCGCCAGCCCAGTACTTCACAAACTCAAAGGTGCTCCAAGATCACCTTTATGAGAAGCTTGTTCACATAAAGCCTCTGATTTACCAGGTCTAAGGTGGGGTCTGAGATTCTGCATTTTGAGCAGGCTTCCAGGTGAGCCCAGTGCTACTGGGCCCAGGCTTTGGGCAGGTGAGGGGCTCAGCCCAGCCCAGGCCTCCCATCCTCTCCCCCATGGTCCTGGTTGCAAATGGCCAGGATCAAAGAGCCAGCCACCTCCTTCCCACCTCTGAAGCTCCCTCCAGCTGGCGGATATTTAAAGAAAACATGAGAGTTCAGGGAGTGAACATTCCTTCCAGATGTTCTTTTCAGATGTTCCTGCCACCATCCTTTGATCATGTTTTCACTTCAAGTACCATCTTGTGTTTTCACCTCCCCCTGCTCATGGGCGCTGGCTGGCGATCTAATCACAGGAGCCGCGCGAAGGCTCTGAATCTCCATGGTGCCATCTCCAATTTCTGGGCACCATATTCCTCTCAAGAATAAACGGCAATTTCAAAGGACCCCAACACGGGGTGACGGAGAGCAAGGTGTTATGAAGAAGTAAACTTCAAGCAGTGAAGACAGATGGATCAGATGGAACCGTGATTGAACACGTCTCAGAGGCTAAACACCTAAGAAACAGTCGCAGAGGACAAAAAATACAGTGATTTTTAAATAAGCAATTCACAATGGAATGAAAAATGGAACTAAAAGAAATCTGGGGCAAATAAACGACCACAGGTAGTCAATTAAGATTCCACAACATCACGTCAAAAGGGTCATTGCAGGTTAGGGGGAAATGAATGGGTTTTTAAGAAAGACTTTTTTTTCTTTTCCCATTTTCTGAATAAATATCATCATGATATAAAACATTTAGAAAATAACACAGAAGGAGATAAAGCCATGCACTTGTCAATGCCTTAGCTTGATCTTTATGTGTAATTTGCAATTTTGTCTCCTGTTTTAGCTTGATCTTTATGTGCAATTTACAATTTTGTCTCCCATTTCTCCAATATTGGGTTTTAAAAAGAGACCTCTAGATATTAACACATTGAGGTTATTTCTAGAATCACATGGGTGAGCAAAGATTACTTGGCAATACAAATAATCACTGGCATCATGGTAACCCACTCCAAAACCCCAGCCCTACCTTTGACAACCCCTAAAGAGTCCCTCCAACCATGAAGACCCCACCGACAGCATGTAACCTCCAGACCGGACTTGCCTCAAAAGTCCCTTCGGCACCCAGAGGACACTGGAAGGGAGAACAGATGTGAGGATAGCTGAGGCGTGATGCTGCCCAGCTTGGCATGGGGGGGACGTGGGGGAAGATGTCAGGCAGCACTCCAGCAGAGAGAAGAGTGGGTCAGAGCTGCAGAGGCCGGAGCATGGCCAGGCTGGGGACTGCAGACCATCAGGGGATGTTGTGTGCAGGGGGCGGGGCCCAGGGTACAGGGCGAGACTCTAAAGTTATGCTGAGGAATTGGGTCTTTGTCCTGAGAGCCATGGAAAGACACTCCAATGTTTTAGGCAGAAAGATGAGGATCCCGTTACCCTGATGACATTAACATATTGAGGAGGCATTCCAGCTTCTGGGGTGGGAATAGATTAGAGGGAACAAAAACGGGTGTGCAAAGACCAACCATGAAGGAAGTTGCTGGATTCACACAGGAAAGCCCTGTTGCAGCCATGGACTAGATGATGGAAGTGGAGACAGAGAAAAGGGAAGGAGACGTAAAGAGAAGGCCCTGGACTTGTGGTGAGCAGGAGGGTCATGGGTGGTGAAAAGGAAGCAGGGGCGTCCATCAGGACTGCAGGCTTCCAGCTTGCACAAGCAGAGCCACTGATGGAGGGAGAGATGGAAATAAGATTGTGTTTGGGGGCGTGAATATCATGAATGAGTCTTGGACATATTGATCTGAGGTGCCTTTGAGAATCCAAGCAGAAACACCAAGGAGGCAACCACATATGGCAGCGGGTGGGGCGGAGTGGATTCTCCTAATGTGGGAGCCTTCAGCCACGTGGCCACGGAGGATGAGGAGCCACGCGTCACAGAAGGGAGGACAGTCCTGTAGGGAACCAGAGATAGAGTCAGTGCACAGGACCAGGAGAAGTGGCTGTGGGAGCCGAGGAGTGAGCGATTCGGGAGATGGGTGGGTGCTGTGCCAGGCTGCCGAGAGCTGCTTCGTGGAGTGAGGGGGTGGGAACCAGATTGGAGGGGGCTGGACGGTGAGTGGGAGGTGAGGATGTGGAGACAGGTCCTTCACAAAGCTCCCCCCACAGCAAACGGGAGAGAGAGAACAGGAGTCAGTGGGACATGCGGTTGATGAGCCCATCCCTGCTTAGCCAATCCGGTGGATGTGTATGGAGCCAGGGTGAGGTCACCCCTTCCCCGGGCACAAACTGCTTTTGTCCATGCTAGTTTCTGGCAGATCTGAGACCTGATGGCTTTGTGTTGGGCTTGGAGTACAGCGAGCAGCTGGCATCAAGGAAGGGGGCTTTGGACGGCTCCTACTCCATCTCCTCTCTCTTAGAAAATAAATGCATCCCAGTGATAGACAGATAGCTGCTACCACCAGCCCCCAGCCCCAGACACCGTGGGCGGAGAAGAGACATAAGAGACCCAGGCACCACTCCCACCGAGGCGCTCACTCTCAAGTCATACCAAGTCGCTTAGATTTTCCTAAATGCGCTTTGTGTGTCGGCCCCTCCTGGCCTTTGCTCGTGCTGTTCCCTGTGCCTAAAATAGCCTCCCTCACACACTGCCAAGCTGTCTGGTGAATGCTGCATGGGTATTGAAAAACTGGCTCAGGGGTCTCTTCTGTGAAGCCTCTTCTATCACCTCCTGGTGGGTGGGGGGGGACTGGTAGTGCCTGAAGCCACTTCCAGGAGACTCTATTATGGCACCCAGTGCACTTTGCTGTGCAGTGAGCGGGGGGCTGAGAACTCAAGTGTCTCAGCCTGTTGTTGTTGCCATGCAGGAACCCGGGCCCAGTGTGGCCAGATCTCTGCTTTTCTTGAAAAGTCAAAAATCTTGATTTTTGATTTCTTATATATATATTTTTAAGATCCAGGAGTTCACGTGCAGGTTCATTACACGGGTGCATTGCAGGATGCTGAGGTTGGTTCCATCACCCAAACAGTGAACACAGGACCCGACAGGAGCTTTTCAACCCTTGCCTCCCTCCCTCCCATCCTGCTCTCGCAAGTGTCTATTGTCCCCGTCTTTATGTCCGTTTGCACCCAATGATTAGTTCCCACGTAAGTGAGAACATGCCATATTTGGTTTTCTGTTTCTGCAAAACCTTGATTTTTAACATGAAATCTCCTGATTTTTAAAAGAATTTTGAAACCACTGTGCAATCCAAACAAAATACATCTGCGGGCTAGATTCTCCAAGGACTATCACTTGCTACAGGTCCTGTTTTCAGGCAGGGAGTGTATCTTATTTGCCCTGCACAGACGGAGGTCTCTAACTGGGCAGGGGATCATTGTATCATTTCATAAAGTCCTCACAACAAAGCCTCAAGGTAAGCATTAGCCCATTTTCCAGCTAGGAGAACTAAAGCTCCAAGAGGGGGAAGCACTACCTGGGGGACTCACAGCTAGTAAATTACAGAGTTAATTCCAACCCTGGTCTGTTTCTTCAGGCGTTCCACAGGGGCTGAACGCGTGAAGTCAGCCAGGCACTCCAACTGTCTTGCAACAGCAGGCGCTGCATAACTTTCTACTAAACAATACAGTTAATATTGTTGTTTTGGTTTGGTTTGGGTTTTCGAGACAGGGTCTCACTCTGTTGCCCAGGTGGGAGACCAGTGCTGCCATCATAGCTCGCTGCAGCCTTGAACCCCTAGAATTCAAGTGATCCTCCCATCTCAGCCTCCCTGAGTAACTGGGACCACAGGCACATGCCACCACACCAAGCTAATCTTTTAATTTTTTGTAGAGATGAAGTCTCTCTATGTTGCCCAGGCTAGTCTCGAACTCCTGGACTTAAGTGATCTGCCCGCCTCAGCCTCCCTAGTGCTGGAACTACAGGCATGAGCCACCGAGCCTGGCCTAATATTGTTAATTGATTGAGCCTCTGTGGTTCTAGGTGCTGGGACAGAGTGGAAACCAGGAAAAGCAGGCTCCCTGCTCTCGTGGAGTGTACATGGAAATAGAGCAGACATAAACATGTAAATTAATAAACAAGCAATTTCAGAGAGTCCTAAGTGCTACAGAGAGAGGTGTAGGGGTCCCAGGAAGGAAGATCTGCCCTCCAAGAAGCTCGGGGGGCTCTGTCCCCCACACAGTGCCACTTGCCCAAGTGAAGCGGGTCATTTATTCAGCACAGCTGAATTCCCTCTGCGATCCAATCCAACAGGTCTCATTTTCTTCCACACATTGTTAAACCAGATCTGAGCATTAAGTATTCAAGAAAGCCCCGATCTGCAAATATTTACCTTTCATTCAGCAGCATCCGACCCAACCCTCGGGAGGCCCGATTAAGACGCCCTCCTTCGCGACATCAGGCAGGGTGACGCTGGGAGGGTTTAATTCCAGAAGTTTCTCAGGGCTGGGGCAGGAATCGGGGGTGCAGGCTCTCCAACCCAGCAAACTCAACACGTGTGCATACATACTGGCCCTTCCACACAATCATGTGCACACGCACAGGCACACACACATGCACACACACACAACATGCCTTCCTTCTACAGCTCTGAAAACCATTTCAAATCTGCCCAACTGCTCCTCAGTCATGCAATCAGCTCTTGCAGAGGGTAATGCAACAGGACCCGGGGGGTGGGGGAAGGGGTGGGGAAAGGGATAGTTTAATTCCTTCCTGACCATCAGCCCCCGCATGGCACCACCTTGTCCCCAGCCCCCAGGAGGACAGCAGGAGAGACTTGGATGAAATGGGCTCAGAAAGCCCTCTCCCACAGACAGGAAAGGTGAGGGCATGAGGGAGCCCATGAGCTCTGTCCCACAGAGTGCATCACCCCAGAACTGCACACATGGTCTGTCTCTCACCTCACCTGCTCCTCCTGCAATGAGCTCCTCAGCCATGGGACTCCCCCTCACTCCCACTGTGTGCCCAGGTCCTCGATCAATGCCCAGCAGAGACAACTGATCAGACCCGAGAGGCTGCACAGCACAGGGAAGGACTATGTGACCTGGGCTTAAATCCCAGCTCGGGCACTTACCAGCTGTGTGACCTTGGGCAAGTCGGTCTCCCTCTCTGTGCCTCGATTTGCCATCTGTAAAATGGGGATGACAATAATGCTTACACCTCAGAGAGGTGTCACGGAAATTAACTGAATCACATCTAAGTATTTAGAGGAGGGACTTATACAGGGTCAGAGATAATGACGTGATTATTAGCCATGCCTCGAAACACCATTGCCATCTCCATCCTGAACTGGTCATGACCAAGCTCATGCTTCACTCTGGCATCTGGCAAGGAGCAGAAGGGACAGAAACTCACACAAAGCCCTCCACGTGCCAGGCACTGTGCCCAGCATGTAACATGGGTTATCAAATTTAAGCCTACCTGAGACACCAAGAACTCTGGACTCTCCTATCCTGGGTCAGAGGAAACAGGCCCAGAGGGGCTCGGCGCCTCACCCCAAATCACACAGCAGCAGAGACAGACTTGGAAAACTCACTCCAAACCCCTGCTCTGCCCACAGCACCCTCTGTCCCCAAAGGAGGAGAAGAAAACCTGGGCAGCTGGGGCCATGAATCGCCCTCCCTTGAGTCCCTGGCTGTAGCACCAGGGACTCTGGCCACTGAAGGATGTCAGCCCTGCATCTGAGCCGCCCTGCATCTGAGCCACCCTGCAAATCTATGCAGACATCTATGTGCTCTGAGCTCTTTGTAGGGAAGACACAAAAAAGGGAAAAGAAAGAACAGCCTGGCTAAGCCGAAATGTTCTCAGAGGGGAAGGGAAATAAAATTTGATGAACCTCTGCATAATGTTCAGCTTATGAATGTGTAAAGTGATATTCTGCACATATGCTGGAAGGAATTCATCCTGGGGCTGAGCTGTTAGGAACCATTGGAACTGGGGCACCAGCAAACTGCAGCTTCTTGTTGATGGGGTACGGAGCGGTCCGTCTTCTGCCTCAGCAAAACGAGGTACGTTTTACTCATGGATGCCCCAGGAGGTGAATCTCCATAGCAGGGGTGGCAACTGATTGCAGTACTAATGGGGCAGCTTTGGACATCAGGCTGCTTATGTGTCTACTGCAAACACCTGCTAAGTGCCATTCCAGGCCCTGTGCCATGCTGGACGTTGCCACCATCCACAGCCTGGGGTGAGGTGAACCGCATGCCAGGTTAGCCGGATCTTCCTGTCCACTGCCTCCTGGCCCGGGACTGAACACCTGACCTTCGCTGGGCAATCACATCCTCTCTCCTGGGGTTTTGCACTGGAAGCGCTCGGGGTGCTGAATCAGCGAGATGATGGTGGGGACAGAAATAAAAGAGCATGAGGGAGCCAGGGCTGAGCTTTCCAAAGACAGGAGTCCTGTCAATCACCAGAAAACCCTGAATGAGCTCCTAGGAGGTGGCTGGCCAATTCTAGGTGCCTGGTTCACAGCGAGAAACAAGATGGCATAGGTCTTCTATCCCAGATCTCATGGTCTGCAAACTGGCAAACAAAGAAAATCCTGGCAGGTGATGTCAGGTGCTATGAAAAAACAGCAACAGTGCCAGGCATAGTGGTTCATGCCTGTAATCCCAGCACTTTCAGAGGCTGAGGCAGGAGGATTGTTTGAGGCTAGGAGTTTTAGGCCATCCTGGGCAACCCATAGCAATACTAAAAACGAAAACGTTAGCCAGTCGTGGTGGCGCATGCTGCTTGGGAGGCCAAGGTGGGAGGATCACTTGAGCCCAGGAGGTTGAGCCTGCAGTGAGCCATGCTTGTGTCACTGTACTCAGGCTGGGTGACTCATAGGGTTTAGCTGTGTCCACCCAAATCTCGTCTTGAATTAGAGTTCCCATCATCCTCATCTGTCATGGGAGGGATCCAGTGCGAGGTAACTGAATCATGGGGGCAGTTACCCCCGTATTGTTCTCATGATAGCGAGTTCGTTCTCATGAGATCTGATGGTTTTATCAGGGAATTTTCCCCACTGTGCTCGGCACTTCTCCTTGCTACGGCCATGTGAAGAAGGACATGTTTGCTTTCCCTTCCGCCATGCTTGTAAGTTTCCTGAGGCCTCCTCGGCCCTGCTGTGAGTCAGTTAAACCTCTTTCCTTGATAAATTACCCAGTCTCAGGTATGTCTTTATTAACAGCATGAGAACGGACTAATACAGCAACAGAGTGAGACCCTGCCTCCAAAACATAAAAAATAGCAATGGGCTGGAGTATCTAGGACAGTGTTGTGAGGGGTGTGTATTTAGACCCAGTGATTAGGGGAGGCCTCATGGAGGCATCCAGTGGCACAGTAAGTGGAAAGTTCCCAAGGCGGGGACACACTTGGAGTGTCCAAGGGATGGAAAGGAGGCCGATGTGGCTGGGGAAAGACACAGTATCAGGCTCAGAGAGGGGTCTGTAACATCAGGGTGCCTGTGTGGGCCACCCCACCCCATGGCCTGCCATGCTTATCTTCTGACCAAAGCCCTCCCAAGTGCCCCACAGGGAGTCCAGCTCCTCAGTGCTGCCCCACCCTGCAGCCTCCTGTCCCCTCTCCCCCCTCCTTGTCCTCTGCCGAGCCCTGAGGATGTACAGTGATGCCTTCCCTGCCACCGAAAGGCATTAATGCCCATCTCCTTCAGCTCCCCCATAAGTAGGCCCTGTGATAAGGATTTGGGTACAGGTAGTTTTCTTGAGGGGGAGGCAGTTCCAGGAAATATGGGTAGGGGAGAGGGGAGGTGTGACAGGGAAGGGACAGAGCCAGTAGAGGATGTGATAGAGGCTGATCCCTGCTAAGGGCACCCAGGGCCCAGTTCCGTGGCAGAGGATGCCCCAGGCCATTTTGCAACCAAAGGTGGGAAGCTGGGTCTTCATCCACCAACACCCACCAACTCCTGACAGCATCAGTCTCCTGGGCATTCCAGTAGGCCTCATGTGTTGGGAAAAGCAGACTCTGGGGTCAGAGAGGGTCCTCAAGGCTGAGAGTCACATGGACTTGTGAGAAGCCCCCAGCCTGTGCATGAACCGTGAGTGCTGAGCAGATCTGTCCAGGGCATGCATAACTGCACCTGCATGGACTCGAGAGGCTGCCTGGGTTGAATCCTGGGGCTGCCTCTTCCATCTGGGTGGCCTGATCCTGAAGCATTGCCAGCTCTGATTTTCTTCAGTCTAGGAAAGAGCCACACAGACCTGGGGCCCAACTCCTCCTCCATCACTGTGCAACCTTTCATAAGTATCTTAACTTCTCTGAGCCTCAGTTTTCCTCAACTGTAAAAGGGGCTAATAGTCCTAATTGCATAGTGAGGTCTTAAAGATGAAATGAAATGCCTGGGCACAGGGCCTGGCACACAACTCATGCTCCATAAATGGCAGTTATGTTGGTTGACTCTGACCTGGGGTTGCTGTTCTACGTCCCCTCTCTCAAGAGAAGAGACTGGGAGCGTGGGGGACTCCAGGCCAGATCGGCCATTTGTGGGTACCTCTACATACTGCTTCTGACTGGGATAGGCCTGGGAGGCAGACGGAGCTGAGAGAGTAACACAGGCTGTGATTCCGCAAGGCCTGCCACAAACACAGGCACAGCAGCTCTAGGGATGTGGACTGAGCTAAGGAGGGCAGCAGCCTTTGACAGCCCAGAAGAGACGTGGGCAGCTAGCAGGGTGTAGGTTGGCACTAGGTTGGAGAGTGGTAGTGGTAGCTGGCCCTGGGTAGGGGCCAGCTCTGGGTAGAGCCAGGAGGAGAGCAGTACGGAATGAGGTGGACACAGAAGCAACAATGAACTCACCCCCCTGGAGGGAGGGCTCAGAAATGTCAGGTTTTAGGCTGCTGATGCTCTCTCTGAGTGGCTTCATCAGAAGAAGGTGTCTGGGAGGAGTTCTGCCTAAGGATATCTCCAGCTTCTGAAATCCTGAAATTCATCCAGCCAGCTACCTGCCTGTCTTACCTTCCACTCATACCTACTCATCTATACCTCTGCCTACCTACTTATCAATCCTTTCATCCAACCATTCATCCATCTACCCATCCACCACTCAACCATCCATCCATCCACCTACCCATCCACTCACTCACTCATCTATCCATTTACCTACCCATCCACCGACACACCTATCCATCCATCCATCCACCCACCTACCCATCTGTCCACTTGTCCATCCATCCATACCCCCACCTACCCACTAATCCATCCATCCATCCATCCATCCATCCATCCACCTATCCACCCACTCATTCATCCATCCACCCACCCACCCACTCACCTGTCCAACCATCTATCTATCCATCTACTCACCCACTGTTTATTGTCACCTCCTCTGTTCCCAGCTGGACTCTGAAGACTCAGGTGATTACATGTAGTTCCTGACATTGAGAAGCCATTCTCCTCCTGCAGCCATCGCCAATCTCACAACTGGGTCCTCTTTTCACTCAATGCCATGACAGAGCCAAGAAGGAAACCTTGGTTCAGCCTCTATCATGGTTCCATGAAGCATAGGACCAAATGGCAAACACTCAAACTTGGTTCCCTTCTGGGTTTCTCATGCTTTGATCACATAAGCCCAAGGCAACCTCACGACCCATAAAACATTAAAATGTCCCAGAAATTCTGACATAGTGGTGTCCAAATTCTGCCTCACTCAGCCTGCCCCTTCTGCCCTCCCGCCTCCATAACCCCTCTCTCATGCCATTCACTCCAGTTTTTGACCGGGGCCCGGTGGCCACTGAGGCCAGGCCATGGGGTTTAGAGTCCCCCATGGTGGCCAGAGGTAACCCCCTGTGCACTGACCTCTCCCGGAAGTACTTGATGGCCTCAGGGTCTATGAAGGTCGGCTCCTCCCGGTAGCCCTGCTCAAAGACCTTGCGCTTGTGCCGGAACTCAATGACCGTCTTGGTGTAGGAGTTGAGCGTGGTGACAGAGGCTGCCATGCAGCAGGTAAAGGAGCCCCACGCCAGGCTGCCAAGAGATCAGGAGAGAGATGCCATGGTGAGGGTGGGCGAGGGACAGGAAACATCCCCCACCCACCAAACATTCATTCATCCCTGCATGGCTGCCTCTTCCTCTGGTACCTGAGCAGGTACTGCCATTGAGAAGGATAAGACTTGGTCCCTGCCCCACTCACAGTCTGGGAGACAGAGAATTATCTGCACATTGTGATGCAGATGTAAGTTACCCAGAATACAGCAACACTTATGCTCGGTCTGGGAGGAAGAGTGAGAGCTGGCCAGGGGAAAGGGCATTCCAGGAGAAGGAATATTGTATGCAAAAGCATGGAGGCGTCAGACGGCAGGGAATGTTCCACAAACTGTGGGAGGTTTGGGGAGCAGAAGTGAGGATGCATGAGGAGATTAGCTGGAGTTGGTGATAGAGAAGAAGATGGGGCAGACACCCTAAAAGCTCATTTTTCATGAAAGTTACCTTTGTTCACATATGACCCTGGGAAAGATGCTAACCCTTTCTGTTTCACATTCCTCATGCCTTTTTTTTTTTTTTTTTTAAAGATAGAGAGTTGCTCTGTTGCCCAGGTTGAAGTGCAATGGTGCGATCATAGCTTACTGCAGCCTCAACCTCCTGGCTCAGGTGATCCTCCCACCTCAGCCTCCCAAAGAACTGGGATTATAGGTACGTGCCACTGTTCCCAGCATCTCCTCACGTTCACTGTAATGGACAATAGCGCTACCTCACAGGGTAGTAATGGGCAATAGCACTACCTCACAGGGTTGTTACAAGGTTTAAAGGAGATGATCCACTGAAAACATCTTAGAATAGTATCCAGCACATAGTAGGCAGTCAAGAAAGTCTTGCTGTCATTATTATCATTAATATTAACATCTTCAGCACCCACTTCTGTATGACTTGGTTGTAAACTCTCCCCCCTGAGAGAGGAGGTTATAATGGCCTGCTGGGCTCTCTCCTCCCCAACTTTCTTTTCAGCTGGGACTTTTGGCAGCCCTCACTTGATGTACGTGCTGAGCCCAGCCCAAACCTGGAGAATTTGTTCTATCCACACTTGGAAATGTAGGAAAGGTGGAGCTAGGAGACTCAGCTGACCCAGTTCCAGTTCTAGAAATGGTCTGCCTGATTCCTCTGATCGAGACTATGCATTCAACATTTAGTACCAGGAGTGGGGTTCCTGCCTGGCCTCAGTTGCATCTGGCCTGGTGCCTAGATCCCTGTTCTTCAGTCTCTGCCTTGATAACTGGTTTCCTCCAAATCAGGGATGCAGTTTGCTATTCCAACCCTGCATTGCCTGGGAGCTCCAGGCCTCCCCTGCTGCCAGCCCACCCAGCTGGTCTCTGAACATCATCACCACCCCCCACATTCCTTGTGGTCAATGAAGCCCACTGTCTGTACTCACTGTTTTTCTCTTTGACAGCCTCTGAGTACCCCAGAAGGAAAGCAAGGAAAAAATTTGAGGACTCAGTCTTTCTCAAAGGGATCCTCAAAAGGGTCATCTATTTCCCTTAACACCAAACCCAATGATAGAGTTCCCCTGTTTCCGTCATGATAAGGAGCTGATGTAGATCTTCCAGAAGCCCTTAGTGTCTGTAATAGACAGCTTTAGGGTATCAGGTTGGCCCCTGTAAGAGCTTCCCTGTCCACAAAAGTGTCCAGCATGTTACTTACCACCCCCACCATTCACAGATGACTAGATAAGGGCCGATCATCTGGCCAATGCTACTCCAATCAGATACTGTCTTGAGCAACAAAGCTGAAGATTCTACTTCAACCTGGGATGTCTCTTCAGCATAATGGAAACTCAGACTCTGAAGATGGAGAATGAACAAGTAGGCTTTTTCTGGATTCCATGAGTATGGAATATGTTGGTTCTGCCTGACCAGCAGCCATTCTTCCTTGTGGTAACTGCACTCCGATTCTGTTAAGGGATCACTCCTTCCTTCTTCTCAGGCCACTTGGTTTGTGTGGGGCTGGCCCCAACCCCAACCTCTACGTGAGCACATGACCTTGGCCTAGCTAATGAAAATGCTGTTTTTCTCTGGCCATAGTAGTTAGTTGGGGGGGTGGGCACGTGACCCAAGTCAGGTTCATGAGACTCAACCCCTGGACTTGGCTAAAGCTACTTGGAAACAAAGCACATCTTTCTTCTGTGGTGCTAACCTGGTGAGATTTGAGCCAGGAGTTGCAGGGGGATCCTCTTGCCACCACCCAAGAGAGTGAAATTGACCCAAAAGAAAGCAGAGCCATGAAAAGGGGCTGGATCCCTGAGCTGAAGCCATTACCTCTGGACTTTTCAATCATGGAAGTCTCAATTTCTTTTTTATTTTCTTTGATTATTTTTCTACCCTGAAGCCAGTTTGAATTGGGTTTCTGTCATTGGGAACCAAAGTTATTATACGTTTAACTGCTGTAAATTATCTTCTTTTGCACGAGTTAGTTTTGTTGTGAATTTCTAGTCTTTACAGCCAAGGATCTTAAGGGTGACCAACTATGACTCAACCCTGAATGCCCAGTTAGGGACAGAGCAGAGGATTCTCAAACTAAAGGTCTGAGCAAAGAAAAATACCCTGCAGGAGTGGTGGAGTCCAATGACTTTGTGTGTGGAGGGGGAGCTTCCCTGGCGAGGGAGGGGGTTTGCTAAAGCCCAGGGGCCCCAGAAACAGATGCTATGTGGTGGAGCAGAGCTAGACAGGCAATGGCTGGACAGGCACAAAGTCAGACTGACCCAGAAGAACTGCCTACATCCCCCACCTTTCCATCTACTTTACATGCAAGATCTTTTTTCAAATAACATGTTGCCCTGAGCTTGATTCCTCAGGTTCTCTGCATTCCAGCCCCATGGCCTCTTTTCCACTCCTCAAAAACCCAAAGCTCATTCCCAACCCTACCTCCCCCCTTGCCTTCCCCTCCCTTTGGAATCCTTGGACTTGCTGCTTTCCAAGCTTTTCCCAGGCTCTGCCCAGTTGGTCCCTTCTCATCTGTGAATGTCACCCCTTCCTCAGCGGGCATTTTCTGTCTCCCATCTCTAAGAAGCCCCTCTCTGTCATTCTGTATCACATGCCCCTGCTTAGTTTCATCACAGACCTCATCACATCCTGCAATTCTCTTTATCTTTT
The DNA here is from genome assembly GCA_036589455.1 of Ateles fusciceps. Lineage (NCBI taxonomy): Eukaryota > Metazoa > Chordata > Mammalia > Primates > Atelidae > Ateles > Ateles fusciceps. Next base: position 2,593,474 of record JAZHEH010003064.1, read on the forward strand.
TTCCTTTCATTTATTTACTGTTTTTAAATTAAATGTTTCCTTTTGAGATAATTATGGATTCACAAACAGCTGTAAGAAATGAGACAGAGAGAGATCCCAGGTACCTTTCAGCCAGTTTCTCCCACTGGTAAACTCTTGCAAAACTAGTGTAATATAACAGCACAATATCACAAGCAGGATATTCATATTGATACAGTCAAAATACAGACCAAGGATCTCTTATGTGCCATTTATAGCTACAGCTGCTTCCCTCCTGCCCTCCCACAGATCCTGTCAGCCACCTGTTCTTCATTTCACTAATTTTACCTCTTCAAGTATTTTACATAAATAAAATCATACAGGAGTATGTATGGTATTGGCTTTTTTTTTTTCACCCAATATAATTATCTGGAGACTCATCTAAGTTGTTGTGCGCACCAGTAGTTTGTTCCTTTATGTTGCTAAATACAGTATTCCTGTCCGCAATGTATGAGTTTCTCCATATGCTCACCAGAATTTGGTGGTGTCACTATTTTTTATTTTAGCTATTCTGATACATGCGTAGTAATAGCTCATTGTGGCTTTAATTTGCACTTCCCTAACAGCTAACGGGGTTGAACAACTTTTCACTTATTTATTTGCTATCTGTATATAGTCTCTGGCAAAATGTCTGTTAGTGTCTTTTGCCCACTTTTCTAATTGGATTGTTTTGTTATTGTTTACTACAGAGTTTTTAAAGGTCTTTATGTATCCTAGAGATTAGTTCTTTGTCAGAAATGTGGTTTACAAATATATTCTCTCAGTCTACAGCTTTCTCTTCAACCTCTTAATAAGGTCTTTTATGGACCAAAAGTATTTACTTCTGAAGAAATACAATTAATCCATTTTTCCTTTTACGTATTTGATATCAAGTATGAGAACTTTTTGCCTAGCCCTAGATTCCAAAGATTTTCTCTTATTTTTCTAAAATTTTACAGTTTTTACATTTTATACCTAAGTGTGTAATCCATTTTAAATTAATTTTTGCAAGGGGTGTGCAGTTTAAACTAAGGCTGATTATTTTTGCCAGTGAATGTCCAATAGCACCAGCACCATTTGTTGAAAAGGTCATTTTCTGCACAATCATCCCCCCGCCCACACACACATCACACACTCACACAACAGTAAACTGATTTGTAACTTTGTCAAAAATTAGCTGGGCATATCTGTATTGGTCTATTTCTGAGTTATCTATTTTTTTTGTTGATCTGTGTGCCCATCCTCCCAGTAATATCACATAATCTGGATTACTGTAGCTATACAATAAGTTCTGAAATTGAGTACTCTAATTCATCCTCTTATTCTTCTTTTTCAAAATTGTTTTAGAAATTATAATTCATTTGCCTTTCCATATAAATTTTAGAATATTTTTCTCTATATCTACAAGAAGTCTTTCTGAGATTTTGATAGAAATTGTATTAAACCTATTTACCAACTTCAGAATTGTTGTCTTCACTATATGTTGAGTGTTCTGATCCATGAATATAGTATATCTATCCATTTACTTAGATCTTCTTTGATTTCTTTCATTGGTATTTTTCTATGGTTTTAGTGTTTTCAGTGTACAAGTCCTGTAAGTGTTTTGTTAGATTTATGCCTAAGTATTTCACTTTTTTAGTATAAATGATATGTATTTCTAATTTTGTTGTCCAAATGTTCATTGCTAGTTTATAAAAATACAATTGATTTTGTATTTTTATCTTGTATCCTAAGACAGCACTAAACTTATTTATTAGGTCTAGGCATTTTTTTGGCCAATAACTTGGATTTGTCTATACAAATAATTATAACATTCAAAATAGGTATAGTTTATTTCTATTACAATCTGTGTGTCTTTTATTTTCTTGTCATGTCTTGTGCCTTGCATGTCTTTCATGTCTTATTTCTAGTTAGAACTTCCAGAACTATGTTGAATAATAGTGGCGTTCCCAATCTTAGAGAGAAAACAGTCTTTCAACATTAAGTATAATGATAGCTGCAGATGTTTTGTAGATAGTCTTTATCAAGTTCAGGACACTCCCCTTTATTCTTAATTTTCTGAGAGTTTTTTTGTATCAATCAGTGTTGAATTGTGTCAAATGCTTTTTCTGTATCAATTGATATGATCATGTGATTTTTTTTTTTCTGCTTTAGCCTGTTAATACGGTGAGTGACACTGATTTTTCAAATGCTGAAGCAGCCATAATCCCTAGAATAAACCCCACTTATCATGATGTATAATCATTTTTATATATTGCTGGCTTCTATGCTATTGTTTTGCTCAGGATTTTTACATCTATATTCATGGGGACTCTTAGTCTGTGGTTCTTTGCACTATCTTTGTCTGGTTTTAATATCAGGGTAATGTTATTTTCATAAAGTGAATTGCAAAGTTTTCTCTCCTCTTCTATTTTCTGAAAAAAAAGTTCCAATTCTTATTTAAATATTTGGTGGAATGTTTCAGTAAAACCATCTGGACCTGGAGATTTCTGTTTTGAAAGTTTTTATTTATAAACTCAATTTCCTTAGTAGTTATAGGAATATTCAAATTACTTATTTCACATTTGGTAAGTTGTGGCACTTTGTGCTTTTAGAAAAATTGATCTATTTCATCCAGACTGTCAAATTTATCTGTGCAGAGTTGTTTGTAGTATGCTCTTACTATATTTTTGATGTCCTCAAAGTCTGCAGCAACATCCTCTGTTTCATTCCTGACACTGGCATTTTGTGTTATCTCCTCTGTCCTCCCCTCTCTGTCACTTTTGTGAGAGGTTTGTCAATTTTACCTTGTCAAAGAACCAGCTTTTTTTGTTTCATTGATTCTATTACTTTTTGTTTTCAATTGTACTGATTTTTGCTCATCTTTCTTCTGCTTGCTTTGGGCTTATTTTCCTCTTCTTTTTCTAGGTTTTTGGGATGAGAGCTTGCTTGATTTGAAACATTTCTCAATTAGATCGTATTGGTTGATGATGTGGAGTTCTTTAATATCTTTGGTGATTTTCCATTTGGTTGTTCTATTAATTGTTGAAATCTCTAATTATAGTTGTGAATTTTCCTATTTCTCCTTTCAGTTACATTAGTTTTTCCTTTACAGATTTTCAGTTCTGTTGTTTGGTGGATACGCATTTAGGATTGCAATGTCATCTTAGTGGATTGACTCTTTTCTTATTATTTAATGTCTATTTCTGGTCAATTTATTTGCCTGAGTCTACTTTATCTAATATTAATATAGCTAGTCCTGCTTTCCTTTGATTAATGCTTACATGATATATGATTTTCAATCTTTTACTTTCAGCCTATCTATCTCATCATACTTAAATTGAGTTTCTTGTAGACAACATGTAGTTTTGGGTCATGTGTTTTAAATCCACTTGGTCAATTTCTGACTTTTAATTGGTGTATTTAAACCATTTACATTTAAACTGATTATTTATATATTATGGCTTAAGCCTGCCAACTAATTTTGTTCTTTTCTGCTTGTTCTCTGTTTTTTGTTTCTCTCTCTTTTTAAATTTCTTTCCTATGGGTTTCTTGAACAGTTACTGGAATTCCATTTTGATTTATCTATAGTGATTTTGAGTATTTCTCTGTATATAGCTTTTTTAGTGGTTGCTTTGGGTCTTACATCATATATACATAACTAATCACAGTTTACTGGGGCCAACATTTAAGTCTCAAAGCATAGAAATCTTGGCTCCTTTTGTGATCCTTTACCTTCCTTCATTTATAATATAATTGTCTTAAATATTTCCTCCGTATACATTTAGAATCACATCAGACTATAATATGATTTCTGCTTCAACCATCAAACATAATTTAGAAAACTCAAAAGGAGAAGTAAACTTTCCATTTTTCATTCATTCTTTTTTATATTCAAAACTTCCCTTTTTAAAGTTTCCATTTTGTCTAGAGAATTTCCTTTAGTCTTTCTTTTAGAGTATGTCTGCTGGCAACAAATTTCTTAGTTTTTCTTCATCTGAAGATGTCGTGATTTCTCCTTCATTTCTAAAGTATATTTTTGCTGTAGATAGAATTCTAAGTTGATAGTTCTTTTCTTTCAGCATTTTCATTTTCTTTTTCTTTGAAAATGTTGTGCCACTTCCTTCTAGCCTCCATGATTTCTGATGCAAAATCCACTGTTGCTTGAATTTTTTTCCCTGTAGTTAGGGAGGATGTTATTCTCTCACTGTTTTCATTTTTTTTAAACTTCAGTTTTTTTCCAAATTTAACTGTGATGTGTCTTGGTATGGATTTCTTTGAATTTATACTATTTTAGAGATTCATTCAGCTTTGGGTTCCGTAGGTTTATGTCTTTTACAGGATTTGGGAAGTTTTCAGCCATTATTGAATTCAGTACTTTGTCCAGTCCCACCCTCGTTCTTTTCTTCTGGGGCTCCAATATTATATTCTTTGTTATAGTTCCAGAGGTCCTAAGGCTCTGTACATTTTTTAAAAGTTTATTTTCTCTCTGTTGTTCAAATTAAACAATTTCTATTGTCCTATCTTCAAGTTCACTGATTCTTTTCTTTGTCCTTTCTATTCTGCTGTTGAGCCCAACCACCAAGCTTTCTATTTTGGTTATTGCATGTTTTAGTTTTAAAATTGCCATTTGGTCCTTCTTTCTATCTTCTACTTCTTTCTTGAGACTTTCTATTTTTCCAAGGGTGTTTGCAACTGCTTGTGGAATAATTTTTATGATGATTCCTACCATTTCTGTCATTTCAGCATTGGGATCTATTGATTGTCTTTTATCGTTCAAGTTGAGAGCTTGCTGATTCTTGACATGGCACGTGATTTTAATTGCAACCTTGACATTTGGGGTAGTTTTTGAGACTCTGGGTCTTGTTTAAACCTTTTACTCTAGCTGGCTTCCTTTCACATCAAATCTGGCAAGGTGGCTCTGGTGAGGTGGGGACTCTGCCCAGTTACTTCCCAGTAGGGGTAGAAGTTAGGTTTCCCACTGGGCAAGTGTATTAGTCCATGTAATTTATAAAGGAAAGAGGTTTAACTGACTCATAGTTCAGCATGGCTAAGGAGGCCTCAGGAAACTTATAATCATGACAGAAGGTGAAGAGGAAGCAGGCACCTTCTTTACAAGGCCATAGTAAGGAGAAGTGCCAAGTAAAGGGGGACGACTCCCTTATAAAACCAGCAGATCTCAAGAGAACTCACTCACTACCACAAGAACAGCATGGGGAAACCACCCCCATGATTTATTTACCTCCACCTGGTCTCTCCCTTGACACATGGGAATTATGGGGATGACAATTCAAGATGAGATTTGGGTGGGGACACAAAGCTTAACCATATCAGCCACCATTGACATTCAAGATGGAGATATTTCCTGGTTCTTACCGGGTGAGGGTGAGAGTGAGAGTCTGACTCCCCATTAGGCCTCTACTGATACCTGGCTGGGAGGAGCTAGGGGGCCTCATCACTGCTCCCCACATATCACTGACACCGTGGGGGAGGGAGATAATCTTACTACGACAAGGCAGTGGCAAAAATCCTGACTCTCCGCTAGTTCTCCTCTGACACAATCCCTGCAGGGAGGGAGAGGAGCACCTTGTTACTGCCCAGCAGAGGTGAAAGTCCACCTGGTGACTATCACCAAAACCTAAGCACCCATTCCCTTGCTGGCATGGGTGAGAGTGAAGCCACAGTTTTTTCTTTTCTGTAATGTGTGGCTGGTGTAGGGCACTTATTGCTAAATGTTTTCTGTCTCAGTGGGCTGACCCTTCTTGGTCCTTTGGCTAGAGAAAGCAGACTTTAGTTGGGGCTTTTTTTTCTGTTCTTATGGCATATCTGAATTGCTGACTTCCTCAGCTCCAAATCTGGGATATATAACACAAAAAGAACTCGGCAATGTGTTGTTTCTTGGTCCCTAACCAGCCTACTGTCTTATTCCCTCCTTTCAGAGTCTTCTGATGTCTGTTTTATCTTTAATGTCCAAAGATTTTAGTTGCATTGGGCAGGAGGAATAGGGAGAAGCATGTCTACTCTGTCTTCTCAGAAGTGGAATCTTTAGTGTTTGTTTTTAGATTATCTCCTCTTCTACCCCAGAATGCCTGCTTCATGAAAATGGGAGCTTCATTCACTTCTACTACCCCTTAGCACCTAGAACAGTGCCTGGCACATAGTAGGTGCTCAGTAAATACTTGTGGAATGAATGGATACACGAAGATAAAATAAAAACAAACAGAACAAGACAGATATGAAAACACTGCTCTGGTTTTAGCGTGGGTGAGAGGCTATATCTATGAGCCTGCATCTCTCTGTTCCTCTCATCCCTCAGGTCCCCTGGGCACCCACAAAATACACAGTTTGAAAACTTTGGGGCCAGAACACCTGCTGGTTTTGGCAGCTTGCACTTCTGAACTGTCACAGGGAGCTGCGTGGGTGACTGGCCTGGTTTTCAGAGCCAAGAGCAGATCGGACACCATGGGGAGGAAAGGGAAGGGTGGTAACGGGGGCTGTCAATTCTCTCTCCTCTGGGAGTGGCAGGGGCAGTGGCAGAGGGACACAGAAGGAGCAGATTTAGAGACACATGGATAGCATCTTGCAACCTACTCCAGGCCCTGCCCGGTGGGGGAGCGGATCACTAAGGAAGGCTCCCCCGGCTGCCTGCAGACCAGAGGGGTGCAGACCCACCATGTGAGGCAGGGCTGGGCGCAGAACCATCATCCAGGCCACCCTCAGGGCCCAAGAGCTGGTGGGACTAGGAGCTAGACAGCAACAGGCTCTGAGGGCCCAGCTGGTCCTCCATGGCCCGCAGGGCACCCCTGGGCAGCCACATCCCTTTCCTCAACCCTGGTCTTAGAGTAAAGGAGGCCACAGCCACCTGCCTCAGGCAGATGAGTAAGGGCAAACTTCCTGCTGATCACACAGCCTCTTAGCAGTGACATCAGCACACACACACCCTCTCCAGTTGTCTTTGGGGCCAAGGCTCTCGTAGGGTCACAGGGGCAGACTCAACCCCTTAAGGGATCAGCCTGCTGGAATACCAGCTAAGCCCTGCATAGAAGGAAGGGGCCGCCTGCGGTCCCAGAGAGGAAAGAGGCTGGTCTGCTGTTTCCACATAGTCATGGAGACTAGAAAGGAGGGAGGGGACAGCAGTGAGGCCTGTATTCCACAGGGACAGGGCCTCAGAAGCAGAAAGGGGCCACTAGAACAGGAGTGAGAACCCTCCTTGGACCCGGCCCAACTCGCTATTCTCTTGCTGTGTGACATCAACCAAATTGTTTAACTTCTCTGGGCCCTCCAGCTCTCATAATCTTCCACACCATGATGTCCCACTACCCTCAGTCTGCAGAGATAAGAATGCTTGAGATAAGACTTCACTGCGTGTGTGGAGTAGGAGGAGATTTTTCCATTCCTCTCTAGATTGATCAAATGCTAAACAGAAGCAGAAAGTGCAGGGCTAGCTTTCCACACTCTTGCCATCACCAGGAAAGCCCACTTTCCAAGCAGGGGGCCACAGACTCAAATTTCTGCAGGGTCAGGCAGATGATGACTAAGTGAGGAAGTGTGGGGGAAGTGTAAGGCAATAGGGCGTGGTGGAGACTGGGGTAGCTGGAGACCAGATGCCCATCTAAAGGTGCAGTCATTCTCAGCCTTACCTGCTGGCTGCCTGGTGGCAAGGCTGGTTAGGCAGGAACAGATCTTCCAGTAATCACAAACCAGAAACCTGGACTTTTATGTAGAAGTTTTACCATTTTAGATATCACCCAGGCTGGAGTGCAGTGGCGCGACCTCAGCTCACTGCAACCACCACCTCCCATGTTCAAGTGATTCTCCTGCCTCAGCCTTCCGAGCAGCTGGGACTACAGGCATGCACCACTATGCCCAGCTAAGTTTTGTATTTTTAGTAGAGATGGGGTGTCACTATATTGGCCAGGCTGGTCTTGAACTCCTGACCTCGTGATCCACCCGCCTCGGCCTCCCAAAGTGCTGTGATTACAGGCATGAGCCGCTACTCCTGGCTACAAATACAAACTTTTATAAGACACAATGACAGGCCTAAGAAAACATCTGCAGGCTGGGTTCAGCCCCTGGCTTCATGCAGTTGACAGCATCCAAGGCTAATTGTGTGACTTTCAGCCTGTTTCCTGGTCCCTAAAGCAGGGATGGCAGCTCCTCTCCTGGAAACCAGTGACAGGAGCAGACAGCTCAGGGCTTATAAAGTGTTTCCCACTGTGCACAGCACAAAGTAGGTGTTGTAACCTTAGTCTTCTTTTTTTTTTTTTTTTTTTTTTGAGACAGAGTTTCCAGCCCAGACTGGGGTGCAGTGGCATGAATATGGTTCACTGCAGCATCAACCTCCAGGGCTTGAGTGACCCTCCCACTTTAGCTTCCTGAGTAGCTGGGACTACTGGTGTGCACCACCACACCCACCTAATCTTTTCTTTTCTTTTAGAGATAGGGTCTGGCTATGTTGCCCAGACTGGTCTTGAACTCCTGGCCTCTAGCGATTCTCCCACCTTGGCCTCCCAAGGTGCTTGGGATTACAGATAAGCCACTTTGTCCGGCCCCAACCTTGCTCTCATCCCACCTGATTCCTGCCTCCTTAAGCCAAACAGCCGCTTGGGCGCCCACCAGCGTCCTTCCCTGACATCGTTACAGGTGGAGATTGCTGACACACAGCGCCAAAAGGAGGAGTGGGCAGGAGGGCTCGCACTCACTGAGCACATTCTGTGCTGAATGCTCCACACGCATTGATTCACTTGCTCTTCATGTTGGTTACTCGGCTCCAAAGCTGGCCTCCAGGGAGCCACACCTCCCGCGGTTCACACTCCCCCTTGCAGCTGGCCCCGTCACTTGCTCTTAACCAACCGAATGCAGCAGGAGTGACAATGTGTGACTTCCGCGGCTGGCTCATACTGACCCTGTGGCTTCCACCTGGGTCTCCTGGAATGCTCACTCTTGACATAACCTCTCCAGGGACCCAGCCTCCATAGTGTGTGAAGCCCCTCCAGCCACCAGCCACGGCCAGCCAGCACCAGCTGCCAGCGTCGTGAGGGGCCACCTTGGAGGTCCACCCCAGCCATGCCCCAGACGACCTCAGCCCCAGCTGACGTCCAGCTGAAGCTTTGGGGAAGACCCCAGCAAGCACTGCCCAGCTGAGCCTGGTTCACTCCAAATACAATAACTAATAAGAACACATTTTTACTAGTTATTGTTATTACTACATAAAAACACATTTTTACCAGATTTGGGGGTGATGTGTACACCTCAATAGAGAACTAGAACACAATTCAAGAGATGGAAATGTAAGCTGTCCATTTTCTAGCTGAGGACACAGAGGTACAGAGGAGGTAAGTGGCCTGGTCGAGGTCCATGGCTGGTGAGGGGCAGGGGCAAGATCCGAACCTGAACTGATTCCACAGCCACACCCTCAACCACCCCTCCAAGCTGCCACAGTGGCCCAGCAGTGTGCGTTGGGGTAAGATTTGAACCCTGGGCTGTGAGACTCTTCACAGCCCATGGGGACCTTCAACTTCTTGCAAAGGTGTCCCTCTAAGAAGCTGGCACTCAACAGGTTTTGAGCTCCTCAAAATTCCGGCTTCCAGAGCCCCTGCAGCCTGTTCTTCCCTGCTAGGCAGGAAGACAGAGGCCAGCGCCATCTCTTCGCTGAGCTGTTCTCCTCTCCAGTACCTGGGGGAGGGCGCAGTGGAGGCTCTTGGGCCAGAACTTTGACAAATGGCCTCACACATATTAAACAAGAGAGATGACATGGTGCAGCCCTAGAAAGGCCCCAAATGTGAAGGATGAAAAATGGGGCTGATCCATCTTGTAGGTCTCAGTGACAGGGAAAAATGGATCAGCCCTAATAGGGGCTGCACACTGGGCACGGCCTTTAATAAGTCCAGTGGGAATTCGGTACCCCTTGGGAGGCTGGCCCTGAGGGAGGGAGCAGAGGAGCAGGGCAGAAGGCTGTGGTTTCCAAGGAAAGAATGTTCCCCTGGCTGACACCAGCAGGCTTGACTTAAGACAATGAACACCAGAGGAGAGAGCCAGGGCCTTCTGGAAAGGGGGGCCTGGCGGAAGGAAGCAGTTCCCACCAGGGCATCTGATTTAACTTTTCTAATTCTCAGCGTCTGCATATGCAACACGAGGTTACTGCATGTGATAAATTTTGTATCAGTAGCATATTGCTCGTGTTAAATTTCACATCAGTAGCTTAATATTGCACGTTATATTTCACGTCAGTAGCTTGATATTGCACGTGTTAAATTTCATGTCGGTAGCTTGATATTGCACGTGTTAAATTTCACGTCAGTAGCTTGATATTGCACGTGTTAAATTTCATGTCAGTAGCTTGATATTGCACGTGTTAAATTTCATATCGATAGCATGATATTGCATGTGTTAAATTTCATATCAGTAGCGTGACGTTGCACATGTTAAATTTCGTATCAGTAGCTTGATATCACTCATGTTAAATTTCACATCAGTAGCAGCAACGTAAGAGCTGGTATTTACTGAGCACACACCATGTGCGGAACAACATGGTAAGCACATCCGTGAACTCTCTTATTATTACTCATCTCAGAGAGGCTTCCAGTATGGCTCTGGAGCCCGACTGCCTGGGTTTGAATCCCAGCCCTGCCCCTTATAGCTGGATGACCTTGGGCAGGTTACTTCAGTTCTCTGTGTCTCCATGAAATACCTACATTATTCACAGTACATCAGCACTCAGTAAATCTAAGAGATTATTACACACACGGTCAACACTCACAAATGTTAGTTCCCCTCCTTTGTGCCCTTCTCTAGCTCAGGGAGATGATCTTCCAAGGTCAAGGTCTCAGGAAGGAACAGCTCCAGGGAGAAGGGTTGGGTAAAGGGAGGTCAGAACCTCAGCTGGCTTCCCTGGGATTGTTCTACTTAAAGGGATTGGGGCCAGGGTTAACGGGTCAAGGTCCCTTTAAGGCAAATACTTTTGGCTTTAAAAGGATGGAGTTGAGCAGAGTGGAGATGGAGCTGGGGGTGCCCACTGGACTGGAATTGTGTCTTTTTAAAAATTATAACCATAGTCCCTCTATAAGAGATGCTCTCTCACCTTCAGGTCCTTGGACCTGCTGCTCCCTCTGCCTAGCACCCTATTCCTCGTTTCGCCTTTAAAATTCTTCCTAGGGACCAGCCCCACCCAAAGCTGGGTCAATCAATGGCCCTTCCTCTGTGCTCCTGCAGCTGCCTGTGAACTCCCTCCCCCACACACCTACATCACAGCACAGTTCAGATACAGCTGGTTTACTTGTCTCCATACCTGTTGCAATGCTGTCTCAGCACTGCTGCATCCCCAGCACCTAGAACAGCTGTCCTGGAGGAAGTACTCAGTGAATATGCGTTAAATGACTAAGTGGATAAATGCTTGCCAACTACCAGTCCCAGATCTGGATACTCTGTGTAGTGAACAACTGTGGTCGCTGTCTTTCCAGCCTGCACAGCCTTCTCCTCCTTTTTCTGTCCAAGGGTTTGGGCAGGGCTAATGCCACTCTCTGGACCATGTGACTCGGGTCATTCCAGTCTCCCCCAGGGTCTAAATCAATGGTTCAGGTTTGGTCAGATGACTTAAGCTAAGCCAATGAAAGTCATAGCCAGGATTTTAACTGGAAATATGGGAAAGAAATCCCATCTCTCTGCTGGTATTGCTACATTTTTAAGATGGAAGTCTGGCATTCCAGCCTGGGTCACAGAGCAGAGACTGTCAAAAAAAAAAAGAAGCCTGATGCTGTGTGTTGTGATCATCCATCTTTGCTAGCAGTTGGGGAAAAGCTGTTTGAGAATGAAGCCTACACCAATTCAAAGGGAAGAGAGACAAGATAAGGAGAGAGCATGACTGAGTTCCAGATGAAATCACCTGGTCACCTGGATCCAGCTGTGCCTGAAGCAGACTTTGTGGTAGCTCACTCAGCATCTATTCCATCCATTCACCATTTGAGAGGTTTTGACTCACTCTTTGCTCCAGAGGTGGGCTTGGTCAAGCTAAGGGGATAAGCTCATGATATTCCTCCAGCTGTAGCAATGATTAAGGAGAGAGAACATGACCTAAGCCCACCAGAGGGAAGCTTGGGACCCTAGTTGATGTTAGAGAAGAAGCCCCTTTTTTCTTACAAGGGAAGGAGGATGCACCAGCCTTAGGAAGAGCTCTCCCCCAACAGGGAAGCCAGCCCAGCAACAAAGTAAACATGTGGAGGGTGCCAGGCTCGGATGACTACACAAAGGACGAGAACTCAGCCCTAACGACCTCAGTGACTCTGGATCAAACGTGTCCCGAAGTCCACACCATAGCTGTGCTTTTTCTTTCCATGAACCACTGTATGATATCTCCTTGCTTAGACTGATGTGGGTAGGTTTTTCTGTTACAACACAGAGCATCCCAGCTGATCCACCCAGATTTCCTAGTTACACAAACAAATGAACACCCCTTGTTCACTTAAGCTTGCGATTCTATCACTCGTAAGCAAAAGAACCCTGACTAATCATGCCTTTCATAAGCACATCCTGCTTTCAGGTGCTGACCTGTTCCCTGTGTTCGGAGCCACTCACTGGAGTCCTCCTTCCCCATCGGGCCACCCAGAGCCCTCCACAGCTCCCCTAATTTCAGGTCTTCCCAGCTTCCATCTCCAACCTTCCAGAGCATGCCTCTTAGGCAGGGGTTGGCAGAGGGCCAGAGAATAAGTATTTTTGACTTTGTGAGCCATTCAGTCTCTGTCACCACCGCCCAGTGCTGCCATCTCAGTGTTAAAGCAGCCGTGGATAATACACAACAATGAGAGTAACCGTGTTCCAAGAAAACCTTATTTATGGACATTGAAATTTGAATTGCATGTAATTTTCACATGCCACAAAATGGCATTCCTCTTCCTTTGATTTATTTTCTTAGCACTTAAAAAGCGAAAAGCTTGAGGGCTGCATACAAACAGGTGGTGGGCCAGATTTGACCCACAGGCCCTAGTTTGCCAATCGCTGACCTGGGGTCTCAAAGCACCTTTGAAGTGCAGCCCCTCCAACTTCCCCCATGTCTTCCCCCCACACCCACTGGACTGAACTGCTGAAGTCCCAGCATGCCTTGCGGCTCTGATGCTTAAAGCTATTCTTGCACTGACAGTCAAAGTCACTTACCAGAAGGACCACCCGTAGTCCCAGGAATGGGGTCTCCAGTCTTCAGGGCCGAGGCTCACGGTGACCTGGAACACCTGTGTGTACATCATGTGGGCGACCATTCCCAGGAGGCCTGTGGGGCAGGGAGCAGAGCAAAGCGTCAGGAAGACAGGAAGGGCTTTGTCTCCACACCCCCATGGCCTCTCTGCTGCCTGCCTGCCTGTGATCACTGTGGACCCCTGGGAAGGGAGGTCAGCAGGAACAGAGCTTGGGAGGCCACAGGGGGTAGTTCTCTTTTCTTTCTTTCTTTTTTTTTAAAGACAGGGTCTTGCTCTGTTGCCAGGTTGAAGTGCAGTGGCACAATCATAGCTCACCGCAGCCTCCAACTCTTGGGTTACCTCCCACCTCAGCTGCCTGAGTAGCTAGGACTACAGGTGTGCACCACAATGCCTGGCTAATTTTTTAAAAATTTTGTAGGGATGGGGTCTCACTATATTGCCCAGGCTGGTCTCTCAAACTCCTGGGCTCAAGCGACCCTCCTGCCTTGGCTTCCCTAAGTGCTGGGATTACAGGCATGAGGTTGGTGGTTTTCTAAGCTAGGCCAAGGGACTTGAGTTTGGGCCAGAGGGCAAAGGGGAACCCTGAAAAAAATTTAAGCAAAGGGGAGGCAGAGTCAGATCTGTGTACGGATCAGTGAACTCTCTGTAAAGGGCCAGAAAAGTCAATATTTCAGGTTCTGTGGGCCATATGGTCTCTGTTAGAACTACTCAGCTCTGCTGTTGTAGCACCAAAGGAGCTGCAGACAATAAGGAAATGAATGGTCACGGCTGTGTTCCAATAAAACTTTATTTAGAGAAACAGGCATTGGGCCAGATTTAGCCCACGAGTCTTAATGGGTCATGAAATCAACTTCATGGATTTTTCTGTTTTTAGCCTGTTACCCAGGCTGGAGTACAGTGGCATGATCATAGCTCACTGCAGCCTCAACCTCCTGGGCTTAAGTGATCCTCCCACCTCAGCCTCCCAAGTAGCTGGGACTACAGGTACACACCACTACGCCAGGCTAATTTTTGTATTTTCCTTTTTGTAGAAATGAGGGTCTTGCTATGTTGCTCAGGCTGGTCTCAAACTCCTGGGATCAAGCAATCCTCCCACATCAGCCTCCCTAAGTGCTGGGATTAGAGGCTAAATTGTTTAAATTTAAAGCATTTTCCTCCATCTAGTAAGAAGTGGGCTGTGGCTAGGGTGGGAGCACCTTTATTTTCTCAGTGTTTTGTAGACGCTCCACTCTTCTAAGACAGAGCAGAGAGAACCGCCTGCCTACTAATGGGAGAATGGGGGCCCCAAAAGCCCATATTTCTTTTCGTACTAGTGTGTTTGAGCATTTTTCACATTTATTAACCACTTCTATTTCTTCTTCTTTGAATGTCTGTATCCTTTGTCAATTTTCTTTTTGTTTTTAAAAATCTTTTTCCTTATCAATTGGTAGGAATTCTTTGTATATTCTGAATATTAATCCTGTCGCATAGATTACATCTTTTTTAAAAAAAAATTAATAAACTTTTATTTTGGAGACAGTCTCATTCTGTCACCATGCTGGAGTGCCGTGGCTCCATCTGGGCTCACTGCAAGCTTTACCTCCCGGGCTCAGGTGATCCTTCCACCTCAGCCTCCTGAGTAGCTGAGACTACAAGCATGCGCCACCACACTCATCTAATTTTTGTATTTCTCCTACTGATTTTAAAGGGCACCTTTATACCATATTCCAAGTCCCACAAATACATGGGTGCACCTCCTAACTTGTCATTCTGTCCCACCAATCTTTCTGTGTGTTCCTGCATCAGTGCCACACTGTTTTAATCACCATAATTTTACAGTACAATCTGTTTTCTGGAGGGACAAGTTTCTCCTCTTTATTACTGCCCAATGCTGAGTCTCTCTGGAATTGTTATCCTGCCCAGAAGCTGTGCCCACTCAGAAGGGTGTTGACCCTGTCTTAGTCTTCTGCCAGTTCCTTTTCTGAGGGATGGAATATTCATGAGAAGGGCCACTCCTTATGCCAGGGCAGTAGGAGCATAACAATATTTTAATACAAAATCTCCCACCCAGAAGCTGGACTTAGCCTGTTGGCAAAATAATTAATTTTCTGAATTATTAGTTTAGAAAAGCATTGATTCCTAAATTAATTCTATTCATCTCCGAGTATGAAAGACCATGCTTTAAGGAAATTCAATAAATAAAAATTACAGTTCACTCAAAGATACCTTAGTGGAACTCTGTGATTGCATTTTAAAGATTCTGCTTCAAAAATCTGACACTTGCCTATGTTTTTAGAAGCATGTTCATTCTGTAAAGCAAGGTCCACCCACAGCATCTGTCCTACAAATCCTCATCAGAAGGAATCGTTTCCAACCCATCAGAACTAAAAAGTGACTTTTCGGTGCGTTACTGCACCTCCTGAATTCGGGGAGACTAAATGAATGAGACTGTGCTGCTGCTGCTGCGATTACTTCCTGGCTTGGACTCAAACCAGGAAACTCACAGCTATAAATCTCTCCTTGTCATTTCTGGAATCTCCCAACTCCTGACACCACAAATGAAATTCCAAACCCGTGTGGTCAGGTGGGTATTGTTCCTCCAGGCCCCAAGGGAACCTTGGAGAACACTGGAAATGGGAGGATGTTGGCCAGGAGGCCAGAGCTGGGCTGGGTGTGGTGCTCCCCAGAACTTAGAGCAGGAAGAGCTGTCATGACGCCTAGCCCTGTCCTCTGCTAGTCCAAAATGAGGAAGCTGAATTCTGTTAAGTCCAAGGATGCTGAGTCCAGAGGGTGCTGAGAATTAAGAGATAATGTCAAGCGCATCAGAAGGTGAGCCTGGAGGAAAGCAGACCCAGGAAAGTGAAAGAGAGAGCCCAGCTTCCAGCTCTGTCACCGATACGGTGTGGCTCTGTGTCCCCACCCAAATCTCTCATCGAATTTTAATCACCAGTGTTGGAGGAGAGGCCTGGTGGGAGGTGACTGGATCATGGGGGCAGATTTCCCTCTTGCTGTTCTCGTGATAGCGACTGAGTTCTCATGAGAGATCTGGTTGTTTAAAAGTGTACAGCACCTCCCGCTTCACTCATGTCTGATTCCTCCTTCTCCAGCCATGTAAGACATGCCTGCTTTCCCTTCCCCTTCCGCCATGATTATAAGTTTACTGAGGCCTCCCCAGCCATGCTTCCTGTACAGCCTGCGGAACCATGAGCCAATTAACCCTCTTTTCTTTACAAGTTACCAGGCCTCAGGTAGTTCTTTATAGCAATGTGAGAACTGACTAATACAGTCACTTGCCAGCTTTGTGACCTTGGGTAGGTTGGCTTTCTGTGCCTCAGTTTCCTCACCTGTAACATGGGTATAATAATAACACCCACCTCATAAATTGGTATGAAGATTCAGTGGCTTATATTTATAAAGCACTTAGAACAGCACTGGGCACAAAATAAGCTCCAAAGAAGTTTCCTGAATTAATGAATGAATGAAGGAATCCATGAATGCACACCTGAGACTCACTATGCAGGCCCACTAGACTGTATGCTAATCCACAGACCAGATCTGTTTGGCTCTCCCCTGAATTCCCAGAGCCAAGCCCAGTACCTGACACATAGCAGGTGTTCAATACATGCTTACTAAATGAATAAATGAGCACTGAGTGAGAGGTGCTTGGGGATGTTGAGCTGGCTGGTATAAAGGTCAAGAGTGTGCCTATGGGAATGAGTTAGGATAGGACCAGAGTGCAAAACTTTATCTAGGAGAGCATAGGTCAGGGTCATCATTCATTCATTTATCGTTTATTCATTCAATCAGCCAAGGAATGTTTATCGAAGGCTTTTCACATGCCAGACACTGTTCCAGGGAGTTGGGGAGTGGGAGACTGGAATAGATGGACAGATGTCTGCTCTCAAGGGGTTCGGGTTCTGGTGGAGACAGCCAGACAATTAGCACAGAAACTAACATGAAATCAGGCGGTAAACATTTCCATGAAGAAAACAAAATAGGGCAAGTGGTGGAGAGTCCTTGGAGTGGGAGGCACTTCAGCCTGGGTGGCCAGGGAGGGTGTCTCAGAGGAAGTGACATTTAAGCAGAGGCTTGAATGGGGAGCTGAGGGCAGCCATGCAGAGGACTGGGGAAGAGTATTCCACACAGAGGGAGCAGCCTGGGAAAGGGCTGGGACTGGAGGCAGGGAGAAAATGCTGCAGCAGAGTGAGCAAGGGGTAGGAGGGGCCAGGCACGGTGGCTAACCCCTGTAATCCCAGCACTTTGGGAGGCTGAGGAGGGTGGATCACCTGAGGTCAGGAGTTCGAAAGCAGCCTGGCCAACATGGCAAAACCCCGTCTCTACTAAATGTACAAAAATTAGCCAGGTGTGGTGGTGCACACCTGTAATACTAGCTACTCAGGAGGCTGAAGCAGGAGAATTGCTTGAACTCAGGAGGTGGAAGCTGCAGTGAACCGAAATCACACCACTGCACTGTAGCCCGGGTGACCAAAAAAAAAAAAAGGCCGGCGCGGTGGCTCACATATGTAATTCCAGCACTTTGGGAGGCCGAGGCAGGCAGACCACAAGGTCAGGAGTTCAAGGCCAACCTGGTCACTGTGGTGACACCCCGTCTCTACTAAAGATACAAGAATTAGCTGGTTGTGGTGGCACCATGCCTGTAGTCCCAGCTACAGGCATGGTGCTGAGGCAGAAGAATCGCTTGAACTGGGAGGCGAAGGTTGCAGTGAGCCGGGATTGCACCACTGCACTCCAGACTGGGAGACAGAGTGAGAATCCATCTCAAATAAAAAAAAAAGGGGGAGGGATATTTCAGACGGGGTCAGAAAGGCAAGCAGGAGCCTGGCCACACAGGACCCTGAAGCCCACAGCGCAGTTTGGCTCTCAGTCTGTGTAGAACAGGAAGTCAGTATAGGACTTTCAGCTGTAAGCAGGGGTCTAATGGATGCTTCTAAGAAAATCCTTCCGATTTCTGTGTGGAGACCATGACTGTGAGGGGAGGAGGTGAGCCCAGCTGAGAGGCCACTGCAAGGACCCAGGCTAAGCTGTTTTTGTTTGGGCTGGAGTTGCTGGCAGCTCTGGGGTAGGTTTAGTTTGTTTGTTTTTGTTTCGTTTTGTTTTGAGACAGGGTCTCACTCTGTCACCTGTGCTGTAGTGCTGGGGTGCAATCATAGCTCAGTGTTAACCTCCGACTCCTCCAGCCTCAGCCTTCCGAGTAACTAGGACTAAAGGTGCATGCCACCACACTCAGCTATGTTACCTATTTATTTATTTAAGAGAAGGGGGCTCCCTATGTTGTCCAGGCTGGTCCCGAACTCCTGACCTCAAGTGATCCTCCAGCCTCGGCCTCTCAAAGCACTGGGATTACAGGCGTGAGCCACTGTGCCCAGCTCGGGGTGAGTTTTGAGGCTGGAGTTAATAGGTCTCACTGCTGGGCTGCACATAGGTGATGAGGGCTACTACCTGGGGTCTGGGATGACCTCAAGAATTCGGGTTTGAGCATCTGGGCAGATGCCATTTGCTAAGATGAAGAAGATGATGGGAGGAAGAAGCCTGGGTGGGTAGAATCCTATTTGTGCCATATTCATCTGAAATGCCTATTTTATATCTAAGCAGGGATAGCAAGCAAACCGTTGAAGGGCCAGGTCTGCGATTCAGGGGAGTCGTCAGCATCAGAGATGTCAGTTCGTGAATGGTAGATAACACGGTGTGCCTAATAAAGAGGTCATCTGGAAAGAGACTGCAGCAAGAGGAGAGAAAGGGGGTCCCAGGATGACGCCTACATCTGCTCTTAAGCAGAGTAGGGGGGACCAGCAAAGAAAGCTGAGGCACAGTGGCCACGGATATCGGGGGAAAACCAGAGTGTGGAGTCGTCAACTGCAAGGTTTAGAAGAGGAGGAGGGTAAATGATAGAGAAAGCTTTCAAAGTAGAATGCTGCCCGGGGAAGTGGGAAAATGGGGTGATAGTGAGGGGGCTAGGGCACAGGAAGGCATTTTATTTATTTAAAAATATATACCTGTAATACATCTATCTATCTATCTATCTATCTGTCATCTATCATCTCTAACATATCTTTCTCCTTTTCTTTCTTTCTCCTTTTCTCTATTTATCATATCTATGCTATCATCCATATCTGTCATTTATATCTATCTTTCTTTCATCTACCTATGTTATCTATCATCTATATCTATCATTTATATCTATGTGTTTATCTATTTTTTTGTGTGTACAGACAGGATCCCACCACGTTGCCCAGGCTGGTCTCAAACTCCTGGCCTCAAGCAGCCCTCCAGCCTCGGCCTCCCAAAGGTCTGGAATTACAGGCATGAGCCACAGTGCCTGTGCAGGAGGCGTTTTAGCCATGGGAGATACAGAATGTCTCCATACCCGTGCAGAATGATCACACAAGAGAGGGAGAGACGGACGGAGCAGAGGAGCGAGAAGGCAATTGTGGAAGCAAGGTCCAGAGACGGCCAGAAGGGGGCGAGGAAGTTGTAGAAAACAAGGGGGCTGGCTTTTGATGGGAACTGGGATGTGTCACCCAAGGGAGTAGGAAGACAGCATCTGAATGAGATTCAAGTTTTGTTTGTCTGTTTGTTATTTTTTAAGACAGGGTCTCACTCTGTTCCCTGGGCCGGAGTGTAGAGGCGCCATCATAGCTCACTGCAGCCTCGACCTCCTGGGCTCAAATGATCCTCCTGCCTCAGCCTCCTGATTAGCGGGGACTATAGGCAAGTGCTGCCATGCCTGGCTGACATTTTTATTTTTGTAGAGACAGGGTCTCATTACGTTGTCCAGGCTGGTCTTGAACTCTTGGCCTCCAGGGATCCTCCTACCTCAGTCTCCCAAAGTCCCGGGATCCAGGCAGGAGCCCCTGTGCCAGGCTGGATCTGAGTTCTCGAGCGGATTCACCCCCCACTCCTCTCCAGCAAGCGGGAGACAAGGTCACCAGACTGGGGAATTGGGGGTTGAGGAGCAGCGAGGAGAGTGTGTGAAACAGTCTCTCTTCGGAGAGTGAGAAAGTGCAAACACTCTGTGGCAGTGCCTCTGCTCTCGGGGCAGTGTTGCATGTCGTGTGAGATTCGTGCTCGTGAATTTAAAGTGAGCCGAGGCAGCGTGGCTATGGGATTCAGGTAGGGAGAGAGCAGTTGGCCTGGTGACACCTGTCAGGGCATCTTGAGTCCCGAGCACACACAGGAATGCCATCCCGGGATGCCCCAAATCATCTTTTGCTTGATCACTGGGGAGAGCGGTGGCAGGTCCCTGGGCCTCCCTCGAGGTGGGCTGGACCAGAGCCCACGTGACCCCTCCCGAAGGGACAGTCTCCAGCCTGGAGCTACCCCTGGGTGAGGACATGGAGCAGCAGTGACAGCCCCAGTTCCAGGATTCCCCCCTGCCTCTGACCTGGCTTCCCTTTGCCAGGGTTTGGATGTTTTATGCGAATGCCACGCTCCATTTAATTGAGATACCAGGGAGGTAGCTGATTAATTGATTTATAATAGAGTTTATTATTAAAGATGCTAAGTTACTACTGAGAACACGCGGCGAGCACTCATGTTTAAATAAATATTCTTGTAGATGCTGGGCGTGGAGCTGGACTTGCCAATATTCCATGCGTGTCATGTCTGGGACTTGAGACGCAGAGGTGCTGGTGGGGACCTGGAGGAGGTTGGAACCAGAGAGACGGGGCAGAAGGGCTGCAAAGGGAAATCCCGGACCTTCAGCTGGTCACTGAGCAAATATCAGGCGGCTGCTGTGCTTCAGGCGTTTCTACAAGGGTCAAGCGGCCTGTCCTCCCAATGCTCCCATCGGGAGGGGAGGAGCGGACACACAGACTCGGCACCGCTGGGTATCAGGGCAGCCAAGAGGGGAAGTCCAGGGGTCTGTGGGTTCCGGGGGGTCAGAAGAGGCTCCTTGAGGAGGTGATATAGGAGCTGAGTGGAAGGGTCAGAGGGAGGACGAGGAGAGCAGAGTGGGCAGGGGAACCCGCACCAGCAGAAACCCACAGGAAAAGTGGTTTGATGTGGCTGTCACAGGCGGTTAGGTGGGGCACGTGGGAGGTGAGAGCTGCAGGGATAAACAAGGACATTCCATGGGAAGTTCTAAGCCCTCTGAGGCAGTTTGGATGTTATCCTGAGGGCGCCGGGCAGGAGTTGCAACTTTCAGAGCCAAGTTTCGGTTGGGCGGGGGTGGTGATCACGTCTGTGGTCTGAGAACGGGCGGGAGGAGCAGGAGGCAGGGAGCCTTGGGGGAGCAGCTGCAGTTCTCCCAGCAGGCGAGGATGAGGACGGGGCAGGACTTGCCAGGGCACTGAGATACTGGAGGCAGGGAGCACCGGGGTACTGGGTACCGCTGAGACCGATCACTTACCAGCAAACCTTCAGGACCTGGAGAACCCTGGCTCCGGGAGTGGCGAGGAACTGGGGGAAACTGGAGCAACTGGAAGAAGCTGTTGGGATCGACCCAATTAACATCAGCCCTGGAAGAGCCTCCCACGGAATGAAAACCTTGAGAACCTGAAGGCTGGTGTTTCATGACATCGATTGGCTGGGGGCAGAGAAAAAATTAATCCCTTATCTGCACATATCTAAAATATCCTGATGTTGGTCACGATGGAGACCAAAGCCTGGCTCTTCCCGTGCCCTCTGCCCTGGGGGGGGGGGACCCCACGTGGTCAGGTACACCTACACAGAAAGCCATCCCTGGGAAGCTGAGCTTGCCCAGACCTATTTTTAAAGAACAAGCTATTTTTAGACAGTCTCTTGAGAACCTGAGGCCTCTCTTGGTAGCATATTTCAGGGTTTAAAAAGTTCCTCCTTACACATAACCTAAATCTTTCCAGCTCCAATTTAAGCTAATTTCTTGCTGTGGCCTCCGAGGACACGGGGGATGGGGGAAGCTGGTTGGCATCTTCTTAAGAGGAGCCTTTTGGGGGCTCAGCAGTTACGGAGGTGCCCCCAACGCTGTCTTGTCTGCGTAGATCATTCCGATTTCTCTGCCCTTCTCCGAAGTTCCCCTTTTAGATTACCAGAGTCATTAGTGTCACTCTCGTTGGAATACTGCCTTTTAAAGTGAAGTGGTCCAAATTGGAGGTGGCACATCACGGAGACCTTCCAAGTTCAAGGAATGGGTTTACTGAACTCACACCAGCCTTGTTCAGTTCAGCCGCCCCCATTCAGCCCTGCGGCAGAGAATGGGCTCAGATCCCCCAGGTGGGGTCCAGAGGGAGCCCAGAGGCCATGGCCCCAGGACCTAGTGGGTCCAGGGTAACCCAGCACAAATTGGTAGTGGGACGATTTCTGACATTAATGGACATGTGCCCAGGCTGCCAGCATCCTCTGTTACCCCTGCTATTTGGGTAACTAGATGGAAAACATCCATGACCTCAGGGCACAGCTGTCCCAGAAGACTGAGAGAACTCCAGTTTGGTTTTGGAGATTTCAGAAGCCTACATCCAGGCATTCCAAGAAAAAGGTTTAGAAGAATACCCAATCAAGCAGAGACCATTTCTCTTCCCCCTCCACCTGGAGACCAGGTAAAGTTGCCTGCCTGGAGGGGGAGTGGGGAGATAGGGGAGGAAGAGGAGGAGGGGGAAGGGGGGAGGGGGAGGATGGGGAAGGTTGGGGAGTGGGGGAGGGGGGGGAGTAGAAGGCAAAAGGGGAGGAGGTGGGGAAGAGAAGGAGGAGGAGGGAGAGGAGGAGGGGGAGGGAAGGAGGAGGAAGGAGAGGAAGAGAAGGAGAAGGGGATGGTTGGTCCCAAGAAGGAATGAACTGAACTACGCAGATATGAGTAGGGCTTCCCTAAAAGGCCCCCAGCCTCCACTTCAAGCCCTTTCCATGACATCCCCCCGGGAGCCAAAGGGAGGTGAAGCTGGCACCCACAAAGGGTCCTTTCCCAGTCTGAGTGGACAGTGGACACCTTGGGAGTTGGCCATGTGCTCACAGACACAGCCAGTAGATCCTCGAGGGCTGTTTAAAAGAGTGATGTCCACCTGTGCCCTGTGTCACTTGTGCCCACCGATGTCACCTGTGCCCACCTGTGTCACCTGTGTCCACCTGTGCCCGTGTCACCTGTCTCCTGATGCCAACCTGTGTCCACCTGTCACCTGTCACCTGTGTCCACCTGTGCCTGTGTCATGTGTCTCCTGATGCCCACCTGTGTCACCTGTGCCCACCTGTGTCACCTGTGTCCACCTGTGCCCACCTGTGTCACCTGTGCCCACCTGTGCCCTGTGTAACCTGTCCACCTGTGTCTCCTGATGCCCACCTGTGCCCACCTGTGTCACCTGTGCCCACCTGTGCCCTGTGTAACCTGTCCACCTGTGTCTCCTGATGCCCACCTGTGCCCACCTGTGTCACCTGTGCCCACCTGTGCCCTGTGTAACCTGTGTCCACCTGTCTCCTAATGCCCACCTGTGCCCACCTGTGTCACCTGTGTCCACCTGTGCCCTGTGTAACCTGTGTCCACCTGTGTCACCTGTGTCTCCTGATGCCCACCTGCACCCACCCATGTTCATCTGTGTCCACCTGTGTCCTGGACACCCCCACATGCCTCTTCACGTGGACTAGGCTCCACTTTGGTGGTCTTGTACCTTCACAGGTCCCCCAAGATGAGGGTGGGTCTCTCACCTGGAGGATGATGGAGAAGGACAAGGAGAAAGTTCCCGGGCCTCTGACTGGGCGGGAATGAGATCCAGGAGTTGGATGTACACGCCCCTAAGTCACCATCTTGCCCATCTCATCTCTACCTTCTCCTACATTTCTGCCCCAGAAATTCACACGCTTGAGTCCAGGAGTTCAAGCAATGAGCTATGATCGCACCGCTGCACTCCAGCCTGGGCGACAGAGCAAGACCTTCACTCTAAAAAAATATACAATTACCCTGGGACAACAGGCATGCAGGTGCTCCATCATCATGGTGGAACTGATGAATGAGAGAATGACCTCCACTCTGTAAGGGACCCTCCCCCTTGTGGGTGCCCTGGCTTGTCCCCTGCAGTGCCCATTCTCCTTTGATCCCACAACAGGCCTATTAGGTGTGCATTTCACAGGTAAGAATGAAAGTGGGCTGAGGAGAGGTTAAGGGCCCGGAGAGCTGTGATGAGTCCAGGAGTAGAGTTCACATCTCTTTTGGCCCAACCTTCATTCATTCATTCCACATGCAGCTCTTGCGTATCTGCTACAAGCGTGACACTCTGCTAGGGGCCACAGAAAGAGACCAACCGGGCCGGGCGCAGTGGTACAAGCCTGTAATCCCAGCACTTTGGGAGGCAGAGGTGCGTGGATCACCTAAGGTCTGGAGTTCGAGACCAGCCTGGACAACATGGGGAAACCCCATCTCTACTTAAAATTCAAAGATTAGCCAGGCATGGTAGCACGCACCTGCAATCCCAGCTACTTGGGAGCCTGAGGCAGTAGAATCATTTGAACGCAGGAGACAGAGGTTGCAGTGAGCCAAGATTGCACCATTGCACTCCAGCCTGGGTGACAATGAGACTTGGTTTCCAAAAAACAAAAAAAAAAAGGAGAGAGAGAGAGACCAGTGGAACAGACATGGCCCCTACCCACTGGGAGCTTCTGTAGTGGAAGAGGCAGACATCGCAAGAAATCACCCTCAAGGGTCAGGAGTCAGGGCTCAGGAGGTACAGGGGCCCCTGGAGCTGGAGCCTACAGCTGAGTCCTCTGCTCTGGGGGTCAGGGAAGGCTTCCCTGAGGCAGGATGTTTCAGCGGATCCTGAGAAGAAGAAGGAGGAATTAACTAGGTCACAGCTGCCCAAAGTGTGGGGCTCACCCCTCTGGGGTGCTTAAGCTCATTTTAGAGCAGGATTTCTAAACCTCAGCACTACTGACATTTGGGGACAAAGAAGGTTTGATGTCGGGGTTGTCCTGGGTGCTAGCGGGAGGCTTAGCACATCCCTGGCCTTGACCTACTGGTTGCCAGGAATATGCACCCTCCACCCCACATACCCCCAGTCATAAAAACCAGAAACGTCTCCAAATATTGGCCAAATATTCTTGAGGGCAGGGGCAGTGGAGACAGACTAATCCCCATTGAATCCACTGTTTTAGATTCTTCATGAATGTTTTTGTTTCTATTTTATTTCATTTTTCAGGAAGGGTTTTGCTCTGTCACCCAGTCTAGAGTGCAGTGGTGTGATCACAGCTCACTGCAGCCTCAAACTCCTGGGCTCAAGTGGGCCTCCCACCTCAGCCTCCTGAGTAGCTGGGACCACAGGGGCTCGCCACCATGCCCAGCTCATATTTTTGGTTTTTGTAGAGACAGGGGCTCCCTATGTTGCCCAGGCTGGTGGCCTCCAACTCCTTGGCTCAAGTGATCCCACTTCAGCCTCTCAAAGTGCTGGGATGACAGGCAGGAGCCATCAATTCCGGCTCTTCAGGAACGTTTTTACAATGGTAATTTCTTTTTTACAGTTCTTTTCTATTTATTGCAAGTGATACTGGCTTTTCATTTCCGGTAGTGATCTGAAGGTTCCTTTCTGAATGAATTTAGGTTGCGAAAAAAGTGAGTGATTTAGAGAAAATTCGAAGTGAGCGGTGCACCTGTGGCATGCAGATGTGGCAATGGTCGCCGGGCACAGCGCAGACAGATGAAGGGGGAGAGACGTGGAGCTGGGTGAGGAGTGGGGTGGTGGCTCCCATCCAAACATGGGAGTACGCTCTAAAAGAGTCTCTGACAGGCCTGGGACTCCCCCCAGGGAGGTGCCACGTAGGCACCTTTCTCTTGGGAGGTCAAGCCCAGTTTTCTTCCAGCCTGGCAACTGACTGGGCTCTCTTTGACTGTGCACCAGCGGAAGGAGTTGACTCAACTTTGGGGGCCCACATGGAAAAATAAAGGTCCCTAAATACTAGACACACACTCTTTGAGGCAAGATGCTTGCATGATAAAAGGCATGGGGGGTGGCCAGGAGTGGTGGCTGATGCCTATAATCCCAGCATTTTGGGAGGCTGAGGTGGGCAGATCACTTGAGACCAGGAGTTTGAGACCAGCCTGGGCAACATGGGGAAACCCTGTCTCTACTAAAAAATACACAATTTAGCTGGGCATGGTGGCCCTTGCCTGTAGTCCCAACTACTCGGGAGGCAGAGGCAGGAGAATCGCTTGAACCCAGGAGGCGGAGGTTGCAGTGAGCTGAGATCACACCACTGCACTCCAGCCTGGGCAACAGAGCAAGATTCTATCTCAAAAAAAAAAAAAAAAAAAAAAAAAAGGTGTTGGGGGCCAGGTGTAATGGTTCACTCCTGTAATCCCAGCATTTTGGCAGGCTGAGGCAGGAGGATTGCTTGAGGCCAGGGGTTCAAGACCAGCCTGGGTAACATAGGGAAACCCTGTCTCTACACGAAAATGAAAGGCAAGGTGGGGCTCTGAGATCAATGGGGAGTGTGCAGCACCCTGAGGAAGCCTGTCTTAATTTCCTTCTGTGGTTTGCACTCACGGGAGACATTGGCCGAGCGCCCCCTCCCTGGGACTTCTTTCTCTCCAGGTCTCTCTCATTTTTGTATCTTGCTCTCTATCTGCCACTGTTCTGCGTCTGCCTCTCTTCCCCCTCCCTCCTCTCCAAGATGTCTAGTTAAATCTCCCCCAAGTGACAAGCAGGAATAGCCACTGTATTCGCGTCTCCATGGTGGGCCTCCTTATCTCCTCCCATTTTGCTCTCAGAGGACCCTGATCCGCAGAGACACCTGTGACAGGTCCGCGCCTTCAGGGTCAGGCCCCACCTCACCCCCCCGCCAGCTCAGTCCTTCTGCCTCAGCACAGAACCGACCCCTTTGTAAGCCACCTCGAGAACATTCCTGCCAGCACTACCTTCCATCCCTCTCGATCTCATTCGCTGAAATGCAAATCCAACTCTTCTGGCCAGTTAAGTGCTCTGATCTTCCACGCTTCCCCTGCGGGGGACACTGGGGTTCCGTCCAATTAGTTTCACTGCCCAGGAACTAAGAAAGCTGCCTGAGCACTAAGAAAATGAGAGGATGAGTGACCACCTGGAAAATCTTCCAGAGAGCCAAAATTGACAGTCTCTCCTTTCCCTGGCACTTCACAGTTTGTAAAGCACTCGACCATCCCTTGTCCTGTGTAATCCTTGCCTTAGCCCAGGAAGGGTAGGTTTCATTATACCCTATTTAAAAAATGAGAGGGTAAAGCTCAGAGAGGTAAAGCAACTCACCCAGGGTAACACAGCAAGGAAGGAGTGTATTTGAGTTCAAGTCTGCCCAACTCCAAGTCCAGGTGTTTTACCATTCCATCACAGTCTCTTCCACTCATTCATTCATTCATTCATTCATTCAGCAAATATTTATTAAGCACTTTCTGGATGACAGGCTGTCTTCATGGTTCAGGAAATAAAAGAGTATATAACACAAAATGGTCCCTGCCCTCAAGGAGCTGATAGTCTCATGAAGGAAGATGGGAAATAAACACACACATTTAAATTCAGAGTTTGGCCGGGCACGGTGGCTCATGCCTGTAATCCCAGCACTTTGGGAGGCCAAGGCAGGAGGATCGCTTGAGGCCAGGAATTCAAAACCAACCTGGGCAACATAGTAAGACCCCATCTCTATAAAAATGGCCGGGCACGGTGGCTCACGCCTGTAATCCTAGCACTTTGGGAGGCCGAGGTGGGTGGATCATCTGAGGTCAGGAGTTCAAGACCAGCCTGGCCATCATGGTGAAACCCCATCTTTAAAAAAAAAAAAAAAAAAATTTATATAAAAATAAATAAATAAAAATACCTTTTAAAATTCATGGTTTAATAAATGCCACGAAGGCAAAGAAGGGGATATGGAAGATAATGATGGAGTCAGTTAGTTTAGCCAAGGAAATCAGAGTGGGCCTCCCTGAGAAGGTGACATTTAAGCTGAGACCTGAAAACTGCGAAGGTTCTGGAGGGAGAGAGTCCCAGATGGAGAGAATGGTGAGGCAGGAAGAGACCAAGTGTGTTCACAGTTTCAGGCCCAGGGCAGGGAGGAGTGAGGAGGCTGAGAGGTGGGTGACAGGTGGCACTGTTGCTGTGAGGAGTCACGAGATGGTCTGGAGCTGTGGGAGGGGTAGGAGTGACCCCGTGGGTCTTATCCCATTTAGAAGTGCATGCTGGCTCCGTGCGTCCACAGGCCCTTGGTGTTCTCCTGACCTCTGGCTCTAGGGTGAGGCTCACAGAGGGGCCCAGACACCTTCCATGGTAGTGTCTGGCTCTGGTGGGCCCACCTCTGTTCTGGGACAGGATCCAAGAGGTGAAGTCTTCAAGATTGGGACCCAGGCTATATATGGTGGCCAGAGTGACAGGCTGACAAAGCTGGAGCGAGGTCATGCAGTGAAGCATGGAGGAGGGTCTCAGCAGCGTGTCCCCGTCCACCCACCAGAGAGTGCCAAGAGCTCCATCCGGGTAAGCAGCTGTGAGATTTCCTGGGGCCGAGCAAATCTCGAGGCAGAGAGGGCAGGGCCCTGGCAGCCCAGGGCATCTCCTGCGTCTCATTGCCTGGCCCAGACATCACTGTCTCTGCTCCCGCTGGCCCTGGAGTCCCTGCTGAAGACTGTCATTTTTCATCTGTTACATTCCTTGAGCAGCAGTTGGTTTTCTATCCCTCTTTATTTATTTTATTTACTTTTTTTCCTTTTTTTTTGTGGAGACGGGGTCTTACTATATTGTCCAGGCAGGTCTTAAACTCCTGGGCTCAAGCTACCCTCCCGCCTCTGCCTCCCTAAGAGCTGGGATTACAGGCCTGAGCCACTGCACCCGCCTACTTTTTTTTCTTTCGAGAGTTAGAGTCTCACTCTGTCACCTAGGCTGGAGTGCAGTGGCGCGATCATAGCTCACTGCCGCCTCAAACTCCTGGGCTCAAGCGATCCTCCCATCTCAGCTTTCCGAGTAGCTGAGACCACAGGCGTGCACCACCATGTCCAGCTAATTTTGTTCACTTTTGTGCAGAAACAGGGTCTCGCTGTGTTGGCCAGACTTGTCTGGAACTCTTGGCCTCAAGCAGTTCTCCCACCTCTGCCTCCCAAAGTGCTGGTATTACAGATGTGAGCTGCCACACCCGGCCATCCTGCCTCTCTTCTGAGGAAGGTCTGTGACTCTGGCAGGTGCTCCCAGCAGGGAGGAATAGCTCCAGCTCAGAGGAATAGAAAGGGGCTCCCTCCAGCTCAGAGGAATAGAAAGGGCCTCCCTCCAGCTCAGAGGAATAGAAAGGGCCTCCCTCCAGCTCAGAGGAATAGCTCAGAGCTGGGCTTAGGACTAGGAGGCCCCTTTGATCACCAGAGATTAAGGCTTAGCTGGCTTTGCAAGCTGCTGAGGAACAGAGGCAAGAGAGGGGGGAGGTTCCGGAGGAAAGGGTGGCTCTAAGGAGGCCCTGGGTGTGCAGCCTGGGCTGAGGCTCCCCGAGTCTGCACCTGCCTACCCTGACCAGGCTCAGGTGTGCAGCTGCAGAGACCCTGGGTCACAGGTTCACACTAGCCCTGCCCTAGTCCTGAATCAGGCCTGGCGGGGCAGGAAGAGTTACAGGAGCCACACAGTAGGTGTTCAGTAAATGCCGACTGACTCTCGCATAGCTCTACCTCAGCAGGTCCCGAAGCCCCCAGCCTTTCCAGCCCCTGCAATGACACACGGGCAGTAACGAGGGGACAGCAGCTCCCCCTTCCAGACAAGGTGTTCTCTGTTTTCTGTCCTCCGGCAGATTCTGCCAGCCCTCCACCTTCCCAGAGACAAATGTGGGTAAATTCGAACTTACACGTTGTCTCAGAAGAGCCATTGGGGAGTTTCTGATGCTGGGAAAAGCACACGGAAAAGACTGTTGGTGGAAAGAATTTTCCCAACGTGGAGAATTTCCATCAAGGGAAAGTGTCCTCTTAGGGGCTCTTAGACTCCCCCTGCCATCTGCGGCGTCCAATAGCCTTCTGCAGGGAGGGGCTGGGAGTCCAGGACGCCAGCCCAGGCAGGGACCAAGGACGTCACAGGCATGAAGGACCCTCAGAAAGGGCCAGTTGTAGGCTGGGCACAGTGGCTCACGCCTGTAATCCCAGCACTCTGGAAGGCCAAGGTGGGTGGATCACCCGAGGTCAGGAGTTCGAGATCAGCCTGGTCAACACAGTGAAAACCCATCTCTATTAAAAAAATACATAAACAAAAATTAGCCAGGTGTGGTGGTATGTGCCTATAATCCCAGCTACTCAGCAGGCTGAGGCACGAGAATCGCTTGAACCCGGGAGGCAGAGGTTGCAGCGAGCCGAGACTGTGCCACTGCACTCCAGCCTGGGTGACAGAGTAAGACTTTGTCTCAAAAAAAATTAAAAAAAAAAGAGAAAGGGGCAGTGGGAGTGTCAGGTCTGGGAGGAAAGGAAGGCGAATTGACAATTGCTGTTCAAACAAAAATGCACATTCCTTTTGACCCAGCAACTCCACCTCTAGGAATTCACCCTCAGACATATTTGCAAGTGTGGTCAAAATTTGTGGACAAGGATATTCACTATAGCAGAGGACTGGAAACACCCTAAAGGACTCCCGATAGTGCACTGATAGATTAAGCCATGGCTGTGGAAATCTACGTCTCCATCCCTGACCTCACTCCCTGCCTCTCTTTCCCTCTCTGGCCACTTTCTTGTACCTTGCATACCCCCAAGCATATTCCTGCCCCAGGGCCTTTGCACTCGCTATTTCCATTGCTTGAGCCATTCTTCCCCCCAGATACCCACGTCTTGTTATTTGTTACTATCTCAGGGCTCAGATTCCAGTCATTCCGCAAAGGTGACTGTGGCAATTTGGAGGCCATATTCCCTGGGCTTCAGAAATGCCAGAGCAGATTCATCCACTCTGAGGAGCCAGAGATTCTGAGAAGAAGCCTAAAGAAGCCAATGGCCTAGCGGTCTCGACACTCTCAGAGGTGACAAACCCAAATGCATGGGTTGCACACCATTCAGCGTTCTAGTCACAGGGCACTGTCTGCCAAGCCTGCCAGGCTGGCATTCATTAAGGTTATGAAGGAGCAGCTCTAAGGTGATCCCATGCCCTAATGTAATTCTTTCCCCTTAACTGCAATAATCAATAGGATATGGCAGCGGTAACAGGATGACTATGTTATATAAGATTATATAAGATTGTGACACTTCTCTTGCCAGGAGGCTGTCCCTCTTAATGACTTAATGAAGTAACTAGCCACATTTGGGGTCCACACGGCAAGGAACTGAAGGTGACCTCCTTAAGCTAAGGGTGGCCTCCAGCCAACAGCCAGCAAGAAACTGAAGCCCCGAGAGAAACCAAAGTAACCAAAATCTCCCAAAGACCATGTGAGCGTCAAGCAGATCCTTCCCCCAGATGGGTTCTAAAGGGGAGCTCAGCTCTGGCCAGCACCCCGACTGCAGCCTAGTGGAGACCGACTCACTTAAGTCAGGCCAGGACTGCTGTCCACAGAATCGTGAACTAAGAAATGTGTGTTGTCTTAAGTTGATAAGGTCATGGCAATTATTGTCACACATTCGGCAAATACGGCAGTGGGCCCTGGGCCAGGCCTGACCAGGGCAGGCAAAATGGCTCTGGGGCTGTTTGGTCCCCCTCCTGGGTCTGCTAGGGGAGCCGTGCCCATGGCCCAAACCAGACCATGCATTTGGTCTTGACACCTAACTACCCCACCTGACACTAGTCTCCCAAACCTTGAACCTCAGTCTGGCTGCAGCCAACACTTATGTTCCCCATACACGCAGACACACACATGATGCAGAATAATACAGAGCTTTGAAAACAGTGAGTTGAGTTCGATTCCTGGCTCCAACATATTTTGTTTATATTCCATATGTGTGTACGTGAAATAAACATATCTTCTCTAGGGTTTTCTGAGGGGGTGGAGGAAATCGAGTTCTATATATAGTTAATAATTCAAGCTTATTCATGTATTGTTCAGTAGCTCAGCTTACTTTTTTGCCTGTTTCTCCATTAGTTTCTGAGATGTGTGTGTATGTTAAAAAATCTTTATCATTGCTGATTTATCTGTTTCTTCCTGAGGTTCTGCCAGTATTGCTTGTTATAAAGTTTTTGTTCTTAGGAAAATATATGCTTATGATGGATATATTTTTCTTTTTTGGTTATCTTTTTACCCACCTATAATTTTCTTATTTGCTCTCTTATAACTTTTTGATCTTAAATTATATTCAGTGTTCATTTCAGCAGTGTATATATTAAAATTGGGATGATACAGGGAAGATTCACATGGCCCCTATGGAAGGTTGACATGCAAATTTGTGAAATGTTCCATTTTTACAAGAAAAAAAATCTATTGAATCAGATAACAAAACTGTTAACCCAGCTTTATTTGGTTCATTCTTTTCAGGCATATCTTCCCCATTCTTCTCTCATCCACTTTTCTATGTCTTTTAAAGTGTGCCTCTTGTATGGTTGAACCTTGCTGTTTTTATTTCTATAACCCAAGAGTTCTGACTTTTAACCAACGAATTTAACCCAGTTACATTTATTGTAATTTGAATTTATTTCTGCCAACTCCAGCACTTACTAAATGTGCCACTGACATCCCAGAGGCACAGCTGGGCTTGGTAACAGGGGCCCCAGGCCTAAAGGCCTGACTTGACTCAGGGAACTATCATATTTAGAAATGACAGCCAAAAGAGAGCCCAAGCTCCTCATATTGGGGCAGGAGAAAGAGATCCAATAGTCTAAGGAATTCCTATAGCCCTGGCTCAGCTCCTCCTACCTATCCTCATTGAAGACCCACAGTACTCTGTGGCTAAGCCTAGCCAGCTGTGTTAGGACTCATAGTCACAAGTGGTGACCACATAGCTCAAACTGGATTTTAACACGGAGGAAATAAATTAACTCATGCAATGGAAAGGCCTATGGATCGTTTGGCATTAAACAGAGCATGATCCAGGTGCTCATAGATGTGGTCAGGAATCTGTCTCTTCCTTTCTCAAGCACTGATTTCTGTTGGCCTCATTCTCTGGCAGATTATCTCCGTATGGTGAATCCATCAGCTCCCAGCTTACATCTTCTCATCTTTAAAAGAGCATTTCTGGTGTTCCAGCAGTTGCTACAAACATCCTAGAACTGAATCTTATTGCCTTGATCTCTATCAAACCCTCATCCCTGAACCAATCATTGTGGGCAAGAAGATGGAATGTTTTGACCGGCTGGGCTGTGGGGCCACCTCTGCAGTGGGGTGGGGCACAGTAAACATGGCGTGAGAGTGGAAGAGAGAAGGTTTTCTAAGGAAAATCACTGTGTTCTAAGCTGAAGGAGGAAGACAGGATGCTATCAAGGCAAAAAGCAAAGAAATCCGCTATGAACACTATGACATGGAGGCGACGTGGAGACAGTCAGAGGCGGGCTCAATTTGGCCCTTCACTGCCTCTCCCCTCGGACAGCCACAGCCCTGCAGCTCTCTCAGCAAAACACCCAAAAGCCAAAGTCATCAGCTGGACTTAATCTTCTCAATGGTGGCTGCTCTCCCCTGTGCCCACCTACAGCCACCACTAAGAGAAATGTTGAGAGACGGAATCGCATAATGACCTTTAGAAAAACATGGTTTCCCCTAAGAGTGAACAAATTCCCACCCCTTGGACATGAGAACCAGAACCCAGACATGAGACCCAACAGGCTTTAATGCAGCAAAATGGAGGTCACAAAGCTCTCATGTGCATTCCCAGGAAAGCTCTGAACATCAGCCTACAAAGCTGAGGATGAGACTCTGCTCTCCAGGTCCAAGGCTCTCCCTGCTGGCTGCATTCTGGCCTCAGGAAGGAGACAGGCCCATGTGTCGGGGCCGCCTCCAACACCACAACTCTACCCAGTAATTCTGTCATCTGAAAACATTCACAGAGGCTCCCACTGAGTCGTACTGGGCTCCAGAGACACAGAAATGAACAGAATATGGTCCCTGCCACAAAGCTCAGGGCTTGATTTGGGAGACAGGTTTGCGCTGTGAGGTCTCCCTAGGCTTGGGGTCAGCTGTAACGTCTGGTGCCTGAGACCAAGATGGTAGCAGCCCACGTATTCTTCTGTGAGCCAGTCCAGCTCACCACCCCTACACTTGGGGCTCCTGGCCACACTGGGCTCCAGGCCAGCCATCTCCTGGGATGTCTCTTACTTCCCCGGACCTCAATCCCACTGTACTCTAGGTCTACCAGGCTTCTGGCCCTCTGTCACCCAACTCCTGACCTGGACCTCGGAGTGTGTTTTCCTGGATTGACTGAGAATCATCCCCAGGTTCCTTTGGCTTGATACTCTTTTGGTCACCTTGGGAAGTGTCCCCTGCCCCAGCATCACCTGACATCTAATCCTGGCTGGGAGCCCTATAGGGCTTCTTAGCCCCTGGGGGGATTCAAACGACTGCCACCTGGTGGGGGAGTAGAGGTGGAAGTGGCTGTACTGGATAAATGTCAACAGCAGGGCAGGGACACCTCTCTCTCTCTCATTCTCTCTCTCTCCCCCGCCATATATATATATATATATATGTGTGTGCGTATATATATATGTATATATATATGTGTGTGTGTATATATATATACGCACACACATATATATATACATATATATGTGTATATATATGTATATATATGTGTGTGTGTGTATATATATATACATATATGTGTGTGTGTATATATATATGTATCTGTGCTCTAATCACTGGCAGTAAATGTACTTCTTTTCTTTTTCTTTTTTTGAGACAGAGTCTTGTTCTGTCACTCAGGCTAGAGTGCAGTGGTGCAATCACAGCTCACTGCAGCCCCAAACTCCCCAAGTAATACGCTTGCCTCAGCCTCCTGAGCACCACAGGTGCACACCACTATGCCCAGCTAACTTTTTCTTTTATTTTTTTTAGAGATGGGGTCTCACTGTGTTGCCCAGGCGGGTCTCAAACTCCTGAGCTCAAGTGATCTTCTCACCTTGGCCTCCCAAAGTGCTGGGATTACAGGTGTGAGCCACTGCATCTGGCCAAATGCACTCTTAGTTTCTGTTTCTCTCTGTGTGTCTCTCTCTAGTTCTGCCTTCCTGTGTCTCTTTCTACTTCCTACCGCTGTTTTTCACTGTATATCTCTCCTGCCTCTCTCTCTCTGTCCTCTCACACACAGATACGTCCTTTCCTTTCTGTAAATGATCTTGTCGGCATCCCCTCCCCCATTACATGAACTACATACAGTGTCACTGTAATACCAAATCATGACATACTTACATACAATGAAAGTCTCAGAGCTGCCACGATATTACTGATTCTGTTGCAGTCATCATCCTCAGAGCCAACCATGTACCAAGCACTGTGCTAAGCACTTTATATGTGCTCACTCCTTCAATCTCCACAACCCCTCCAGCAGTCTATTATCCCACTTTGGAGAAGGGGTAACTGAGGCTCAGGGAAGATGGAGAACTTGACCAAAGGCACATACCTGGTGTTGAGGCCAGGATCCTCACCTGGGCAATCTGCCCTCCACCCCCTACCCAAATGCAGGCTCTCACTTTCACTTTTCCTTTTGTTTTTTTTTTTTTTTTGTTTTTTTTTTTGAGGCAGAGTCTTGCTCAGTTGCCCAGGCTGGAGTGCAGTGGTGTGATCTTGGATCACTGCAACCTCTGCCACCTAGGTTCAAGCCATTCTCCTGTCTCAGCCTTCCAAGTAGCTGGGACTAAGACGCACACCACCACGTCCAGTTAATTGATGTATTTTTAGTAGAGACGGGGTTTCACCATGTTGGCCAGGCTGGTGTCAAATTCCTGACCTCAGGTGATCCTCCTGCCTCAGCCTCCCAAAGTGCTGGGATCACAAGCATAAGCCACTGCACCTAGCCCTCACTTTCACTTTTCTAGACCTACAGTGAAGCATTTATTAGAGGGTTCAGGCTGATGAATGCAGCTCACACCAACACCCCTGCTTTCCCCACCAGGGGCCCACCCTGGCCCAGGGGCAGAGGAGAGAGTGTCTATTTGAAGGGTCAGAAAGATTCAGATGTGTCTTCCAATCCTCTCCTACCAGAGTTTCTGTAACACTCATTCCTTCAGCAAGTATTTACAGAGGCCAACTTGGTGTCTGTGGTACTAGGGATACAGGAATGACCCAGACAGACCAAGTCCTGCCCTAAGGCTCATGCTCTAGGAGGAGGGGCAGGAATAAACACCCACTCAGATCAATGCACAGGCTCAGTTCAGAGCACGGCATGTGAGGCAGGTCTTGGGCAGACCCGCACTGCACAGCTCTCGGCCCAGCTCTCCCACTCACACTGTGTGACCTCAGGCAAGTTACTTAACCTCTCTGGGCCTCCTTCTCCTCACCTCTAAAATGGGGGTGAGATGCCTGAGGAAAGGGCCTGGCACATTGGCGAAGAGGTGGGAACCACTGGGAGGCAGAATGTGGACCTGGCTCCCACCTGGATGGCTCAGGGGCAGGGCAGATCAGTGAGTGCTACCCCATGAGCTGTGGTGGGTAGTCCTCAGTGCCTGGCTGCTTCTGGTCACTGGACAGACTGGAGTTAGACTCTCCCCACTGAGCCCTTGCCTACTGTGTGTCAGTGACTCCAGGAGCTCAGCCTTTTCCCTACAACAGGGCTTTGGCCTCAGTTTCCCCGCTGGGTTCCCTACCTAACCCACTCCGGGATCCTATGTCTGTGCTGCCCTCTACTGGCCACCAGGAGGAAGGTACCTGCAGCGCGCCCACCCTGAGGATCTCTGACGGCCCCGCTCCCCGACCTGGCTTCCTCCTGAGGCCACGCCCCCTGAGGCCGGCCACTTCCTGGCCACGCCCCTCAGTGTCCAGCCTTCTGGCTAGGTCTCAGCTCGGGCCTCGCAGTCCTGTCCCGACCTCTTGGCATTTCCCCAGGAGACCAGGCCGTGAAATTCCCAGCATCCCTTGCTACACCCACTCCACTAAGTCCCTTAAAACTGCCCGAAACCAGCAGTTCCTCCAGCGTAGATTTTACTTCCAATTTTTATTGAACTTATTAAAATTCTTACCTCTTCCCCACCTCCCCAAAGCCCAATTTCTAGTTGGCCCTGTGCCTGGGGCCAGACTCATTTGTATGAAAGGCCCGATGGCCTGCAGACTCCCCCAGTCCAGGCTTCTAGCAACATGCAAAGGATGTGGCGGAATTTAAATCACGAATGATTTTCATCCCAGCAGGCAGGGGAACATGACAGGGGCCTGCCCCATTCGTCCCACCTCCGGAAGACTCACTGGCTGTCGCCTCCCATGATGACAGGTCCCCATCCCCTTCTAGGATCTTCAGACACTTCTGCAGGCCACTGATTTGCTTCTAACACTCCAACTCATTCATTGAGCTAACACTTATTAAGCATCCTCTGTATGCAAAGCGTGGGACCAGCCACAGGGGATACAGCCGCAAATATGGCAAGGCTATTCCTCCAAGGCTAATGAGGAGAGTGACACAAACAGTGACGTGAAATCAATTATTACAAATGCTAAAACAGAAATAGATCCAGCGACCATCTAAAACTGGCAGCTCATGGCTTGAATCGAACCTGCAGATGTTGGCAAGAGCTGTAAAAAAAAAAAAAAAAGATGATATTTTGGGGCCAACATTTAAAAAATCTGGAGGATTCCATTAAAATATGGGAGTTTTGGCTTCTCTTGTAAAAAAATCAGAAACTCTGGCAACACTGGGTCCACATTTCTTCTCGACAACCCTCAGCTGGAGCTGGGCCGGAGCTGGGCCGTTTCCTGAGGGCCTGCAGCTGCCAAGCCCTCAGCGGTGCCATCACCTGCCCGTCTGCTGCCCTCTGCCATAGCTCCACCATACCCCCAGCTCACTCATTCATCCACATTCCCTCCCAGGCCACTCAAGGCATCTGCGTTGCAGCCTCTGAGAAGAGCCTGAAGGAGATGAAAAGGTCTGCATTGCCTGGCTTGGGGGAAAGGCCTCCAAGAGGAGGCGAGCTTGGGGCTGGGCTTGGGAGGCCAGCATGTGTTCACGAAGAGGCAGGGGGAGGAGGGAGAGGAAGGAAGAGGCAGACGTGTGTGCAGCAGCCAGCCGGGGGGAACAGGGTTCAGGGCCTCCCATCCTGCCAGAGCTGGGGGTCTGCTGCATTGATGCGGCTCCTCACGAGAGAGCGGGCTGAGTTCTCCTCTGATCTACTAGGACCTTCCTTGGACAGGTAAGAGGAAGGCTACAGGTGAGTGCAAGTTACGGAGGTGGAGGGAGCAGAAGAAGGAGAGCCTTCAAGGCTCTGGGAATGGCGGAGGGGCTTTGAGGAGAGTTTGTGACCTTCCCTCTCACAGGATTACACTTGATGACGGGCTGCTATACAGCAGGTGCTCAATAAATGTCAGCCTGTTTGCTCCCTGTCTCTCCTGTTCCTCCTTTTTCTCTCACTTCCTTCTTCCTCCCTCCATCTCTCTCTCTCTCCTTCTCTGTCTCTGTCTCCCTCCATCTCTCTCTATCTCTGTCTCTCTCCCTCCATCTCTCTCTCCATCTCTGTCTCTGTGTCTCTCCATCTCTCCTTCTCTCTCTGTCTCTGTCTCCTTCCATCTCTCCATCTCAGTCTCTGTCTCCCTCCATCTCTCTCTCCTTCTCTCTGTCTCCCTCCATCTCTCTCTCCATCTCTGTCTCTGTGTCTCTCCATCTCTCTCTCCTTCTCTGTCCGTGTGTCTCTCCATCTCTCCTTCTCTCTCTGTCTCTGTCTCCCTCCATCTCTCTCTCCATCTCAGTCTCTGTCTCCCTCCGTCTCTCTCTCCATCTCTGTCTCTGTGTCTCTCCATCTCTCTCTCCTTCTCTGTCCG
Organism: Ateles fusciceps; assembly: GCA_036589455.1. NCBI lineage: Eukaryota > Metazoa > Chordata > Mammalia > Primates > Atelidae > Ateles > Ateles fusciceps. The sequence continues at coordinate 2,632,347 of JAZHEH010003064.1, forward strand.
TGTCTCTCCATCTTTCCTTCTCTCTCTGTCTCTGTCTCCCTCCATCTCTCTCTCCATCTCAGTCTCTGTCTCCCTCCATCTCTCTCTCCATCTCAGACTCTGTCTCCCTCCATCTCTCTCTCCATCTCAGTCTCTGTGTCTCTCCATCTCTCCTTCTCTCTCTCTGTCTCTCTCCATCTCTCTCTCGTTCTTTGTCTCTGTCTCCCTCCATCTCTCTCTCCTTCTCTCTCTGTCTCTGTGTCTCTCCATCTCTCTCTCCTTCTCTGTCCGTGTGTCTCTCCATCTCTCCTTCTCTCTCTGTCTGTCTCCCTCCATCTCTCTCTCCATCTCAGTCTCTGTCTCCCTCCATCTCTCTCTCCATCTCAGTCTCTGTCTCCCTCCCTCTCTCTCTCCATCTCAGTCTCTGTCTCCCTCCATCTCTCTCTCCTTCTCTCTCTGTCTCCCTCCCTCTCTCTCTCCATCTCAGTCTCTGTCTCCCTCCATCTCTCTCTCCTTCTCTCTCTGTCTCCCTCCATCTCTCTCTCCTTCTTTGTCTCTGTCTCTCTCCATCTCTCTCTCCATCTCTGTCTCTATCTCTCCATCTCTCTCTCCTTCTCTGTCTCTGTGTCTCTCCATATCTCCTTCTCTCTCTGTCTCTGTCTCCCTCCATCTCTCTCTCCATCTCAGTCTCTGTCTCCCTCCATCTCTCTCTCCATCTCAGTCTCTGTCTCCCTCCATCTCTCTCTCCATCTCTGTCTCTGTGTCTCTCCATCTCTCTCTCCATCTCTGTCTCTGTGTCTCTCCATCTCTCTCTCCTTCTCTGTCTCTGTGTCTCTCCATCTCTCCTTCTCTCTCTGTCTCCCTCCATCTCTCTCTCCATCTCAGTCTCTGTCTCCCTCCATCTCTCTCTCCATCTCTGTCTCTGTGTCTCTCCATCTCTCTCTCCATCTCAGTCTCTGTCTCCCTCCATCTCTCTCTCCTTCTCTCTCTCTCTCCCCCTCCATCTCTGTCTCCCTCCATCTCTCTCTTCATCTGTCTCTGTGTCTCTCCATCTCTCTCTCCTTCTCTCTCTGTCTCTGTCTCCCTCCATCTCTCTCTCTCTGCTCCTTTCTCTCTCTCCTTAAGTGTGTGTCTCCCTCTGCCGCAGGGCCCCTGTTCTTCATCTTCCTCTGCCTCCCATCTCCTGCTCCATCTCTTGTGTTATCAGGGACCCTCTGCTCTCCTCTCCTCCCTGCGCTGCCCTCCTAGCCCTGCAGATGCTGACATGTGGGGGATAGAGTGTTTCCCACGGGAGGTCCCGCCTCAAACCTCACTTCCTCTGCCTCCAAAAAAAAAAAAAGAAAGAAATTAATATGAGGCTGGGTGCAGTGCCTCACATCTGTAATCCAAGCACTTTAGGAGGCTGAGGCAGGCAGATAGCTTGAGCCCAGGAGTTCAAGACCAGCCTGGGCAACATGACGAAACCCCATCTCTACAAAAAAATACAAACATCAGCCGGGGAGTGGTGGCACCCGTGGTCCCGGCTACTCAGGAGGTTGAGGTGGGAGGATCACCTGAACCCAGAGAGGCTGAGGCTGCAGTGAGCCATGATTGTGCCAGTGTGCTCCAGCCTAGGTAACAAAGGGAGACCCTGTCTCAAAAAGAAAAAAAGGAAAAGAAAATGTGGTCAATCCCTACAATGGAATATTATTTAACCATAAAACTAACAAAGTACCGATACGAGCTACAACACAGATGAAGCTTGAAAGCATGTGAAGTGAATGAAAGAAGCCAGTCATCAAAGATCCCATGTTCTATAAATCCATTTATAGACAATGTCTAGAATAGGCACATTCACGGAACAGAAAATAGATCAGTGGTTGCCCGGGCCGGGAAGATTGGTGGAAAATGAGCAGTGGCTGCTAGTGGCACGGGGTTTCTTTTGGGGGTGATGAAAATATTTCAAAATTAAGCTATGCTGATGGTTACTAAAACGCATTGAATTGCATGCTTTAAGCATGATATGTAAATGATACCTCAATAAAGTTGTTTAAAATTTTTTGAATTAAAAATCAGGAGTTGTTTTCTCATTTAAAAAAAATCAGGTTTTGGCCTTCCTCGAATGCCACGCATACGAACTCCCAAGTTTCCACTCTCGAGTCGACTACTGCTGCTATGTTCCCTGCTGTATTATATCTGGCCAGCTGCACTCATTTAAGTCACCTCCACGGTCGCTCTGGGCATTAGATGTGAGACCCCCAACCTGGAGTGAGGAGACCGTGTGTCCTGAAGTTGCCAGCCTCGTTCTTCCATCTCATGTTCAGCCCTAGCAGCAAAGAGCCTCTGGGGACCAGAAGGGGCCACAGGGACAGAGCCATGGATGTCCCGTAGTAGCCTGCATGGACCAGTCTAGCAGCAAAGCACGTGAGCCTTGAAGCCAAAATCGCCACATACTAAGCCTGTGCCTCAGTGTTCTCAACTATAAAATGGGGACAATAATAGCTCCTACCATCATAGTGTCAGAGGCATTTGAACCAGAGTGACTCCATCTTGATGAGGGGCTGGGTAAAACGAGCCTGAGACCTACTGGGCTGCATGTCCAGGAGGTTAGGCATTCTAAGTCACAGGGTGAGATAGGAGGTCGGGTTGGGCAGAAGATACAGGTCATAAAGACCTTGCAGATAAAACAGGTTGCAGTAAAGAAGCCAGCTAGAATCCACCAAAACCAAGATGGCCATGAGAGCGACCTCTGGTTGTCCTCACTGCTCATTACATGCTAATTATAATTCATTAGCACGCTAAGAGACACTCCCACCAGCACCATGACAGGTTACAGATGCCCTGGCAACATCAGGAGGTTACCATATATGGTCTAAAAGCGGGGGGGTGGGGGGCGGGGGGGAGCCCTCAGTTCTGAGACTTGCTCACCCCTTTCCTGGAAAACTCATGAATAATCCACCCCTTGTTTTGCATATAATTAAAAAATAATGTTAAGTATTCTTAATTGAGCAGCCTATGGGGTGGCCATTCTTTATCCCTTTACTTTCCCAATAAAGTTGCTTTCACTGTACTCTATGGACTCACCCCGAATCCCTTCTTTCATGAGATCCAGGAACGCTCTCTTGGCCATGGATTGCAGTAACAATAGCGCTGGACAGAGGTCATGTCTCAGCACACAGTAGGTGCTCAATAAATGTGAGCTATTGGTGCTATGATTCTTGTTTGCGATTTCAAATTCAGAAGTTCTAAAATCCAAATGTTTTTTGCGACTCATCTGGTCACAATACGTGACTTGGCCTAAACTTCTCTGGAACATAAGCCTGACCTGGATGGATGTGAGGCTATTTACCATCTTTACGTATCACCCCCCAGCCTGCATATGTGTTTTACTGCAGAAATATGAATGGATTTGATTGTAAGGTTCTGCCCCAGCAGCTGCTGGGGTGTGATGGAATGCATAGTCTATGTCTTATGTTATCTTCCAAAATCTAAAGAGTTCTGAATTCTGGAACGCTTTTAGACCCAAGGTTTTCAAACTGGGGACTGTGACCTGGATGATGAAGATGATAATGACAAAATCAAACCCTTCCCCTTCTTTGCCAGATGTTGCATTAAGAGCAAAAAATGGTGGCACCGTCCCAGGCAAAGGCGGTAGGGAGAAAACATCGAAAAATTCTGAAGATAAATCTTCTACCAGCCCAGGGGCATGGGAGCTTAGAATTAAAATTAAGGTCCTATCCAGAAATGAAAGAGCTGAAATGTTACTTGCACACCTGGGCTTGGGGATGAGAATAGCACTGGCCACCTTAGCTTTAGAGGATTGAGATTGGAGAGACTCAGCTTGGTCCACTACCTCGGGGGAAAGGAGGGGTGAAATGGGTGGCTACAGAGGATTGAAATCTGTAGCGTCTAAAACACACAGGGACTCCCCATAGAGGGCCAAGCTAAGCAGGCCCAGCCCTATTGCAAATGCTTAAGGCATTAGTTCCCAAACAGGGAAGATGTCCCAGGCCTCTCCCAATTCAATGGCTTGAACTGCCCCAAGTCGAACACAGCTGGGAGCAGGCAGCAGGTGACAGCTCAGCTGTAGATGCGTGCTCCTGTCTCCCCACGCAGGACCCTTGTTGTATAATAAAGAATTTGACTGGCCTTTGTCCCTGCTTCCTGGGAGGGACACTCTAAATCCTTGGAAGCTTGTAATAGAAGTGTCTTTGTTATTCATGAGGCCCTTTAATCACATCAGATTTGATGCTAGTGAGATGAGATGACTCAAAGTGGGGGCTGCGGGCGGTGGGGTCACTAAAAAGATCAGCCTCTCAATTCCAGTGCTGGGGTTTTGAGCCAGCCTGACCTCAAGGAGGAGAGGGGACTAGAGATTGAGATCATCTACATGGCCAATGATTCCATCAATCATGCCTATGTCATAAAATCCCCAGAAAAACTCTGGACACTGAAGCACAGAAGAGCCTTTTTTTTTTTTTTTTAAAGACAGGAACTTTGTCACCCAGGCTGGAGTGCAGTGGGGCAATCATGGCTCACTGCAGCTTCCTCAGCCTGCCAGGCTCAAACAATCCTCCTGCTTCAGCCTCCCAAGTATCTGGGATGCAGGTGTGTGCCACCATGCCCAGCTAACAGGCGAGCTTGCTGGATGGTGAAACACATGACGTGTGGAAGGGTGATTTGTCCCATTCCACAGAGACAGCTTGGGAGCTGTGCATCGAGACCCTCCCTGACCTTACCCTATGTGTCTCTTCCTTTGCTCCTGATCTGTATTCTTTATCATACAGCTGTCACCTTAAGTAGAGTGACTTCTGAATTCTGTGAGTCATTCTAGTGAGTTATTGAAGCCTTGAATTTGAGGCCAGTTGGTCAGACGTGACAGTGGCCTGGGGGACCCCTGAACTTGCAGCTGGCATCTGAAGTGGGGGAGAGTCTTGTTGAGGACTGTGCATTAAACCTGCGGAGTGTGATGCTGTCTCTGGGAAGATGGTATCAGAACTGCATCACCATGGATCAGCTGGTGTCAGAACCACCGCCCCCTCCCCCCCGATCTTGACTTGACTTTCTATGGCAGACACTGTCATGCCTCCATTCATATCTCCTTGGCTCATGCCAGGCATCACCTGTGGCTTTGGCTAGGCAGTTCCCATGCACGTCGGTGGCTTCTTTCCTCAAAGACTTGCATTTTTAAGTGGAGAAGCCTGGAGATGATGCGAAGTTAATGTCTCAGGAGAGACCCTAAACTAATGGAAATGGAAGTGGTGAGTAAATATCACTGCTTTCTCACCCCTTGTGTGAGCAGTTCTGGGGTGTGCACTACTCAGCCTCCATGAGGGACTGAGCCCCAGTGGGCCAGTGGTTACCTTCTCATCAATACTCCCTTTAATGTCTTTCCTCCCTTCCTGGCATCCTTCTCTACTCTCCCACCATACTAAGATCACCTCCCAAAGAAACTACTTGTACCTGAATCTCCATCTTAGGGTCTGCTTTGGAGAAACTCAAAAGAAGACCTCGGCCACACCATGGGCATGCCAACAGACCCAACCGAACCTGGCTAATCAGCGAAATTCATCCTGTGGCATGGTGGTTTGTTTAGAAATGAATCTCTGAACCTAGCTGATCCAGTTATAGTCCTCCTTGGACAAAACTCCAAGCAGATGCTATTGGAAGGCAGCTCTCTCTACCTCCAGAATTTTAAATTAGCCTGGGCTACTTGTAGCCATCCTTCCCCTCTGCATGGAGAGGGCCTGATTCAGAATGATAATAGCACAGAAGAAGGCAGAGTTTAGAGATATGGATTCCAGATTACATGATCACCTGGATGCAGCTGTGCCTGAAGCCCAGCCTCTCCACTTTTCAATCACTGAACCAATAGATTTCCAGCACCATCCCCCATTTTTTTTCCTTCAGCTAATTTGATCAGGTTCTTGTAACTTGCAAATGAAACAATCTTTAATAGTATGTAAATATTCATCTTTCTGACTTAGAGCCTCTGCATTTTTTTTTTTTTTTTAGACAGACTCTTGCTCTGTTGCCAGGCACCACGCTGGAGTGCAGTGGCACAATCTCGGCTCACTGCAACCTCCGCCTCCTGGGTTCAAACAATTCTCCTGCCTCAGCCTCCCGAGTAGCTGGGACCACAGCACGCGCCACCATGCCCAGCTAATTTTTGTATTTTTTACTAGAGACAGGGTTTCACCATGGTCTCAATCTCTTGACCTCGTGATCTGCCCACCTCAGCCTCCCAAAGTGCTGGGATTACAGGCATGAGCCACCGTGCCTGGCAACCCTCTGCATTTTTAAAAAATACTTGCCTTCTAAGCTATGAGCAAGAAACTGAGTCTGCTAGGCCAGGGGAACTGAATAGAAGGGGCTATGGGCGGGAGATTCTTTTAGGACAGATTAAGGTGGCAGGGGTGACTAGTGGAATTAGGGTCCCAGCAAACTTGTCCAAAGATAATTTATGGCCATTTAAAGGAAGAAACATAAACACAATAAGACAAAAGTCATCACAATAAAAAGTAAGCTCCATGAAAATGCCAAGGAATTAAGGAAGAAGTGGAATGGGAAGGAAGCCTTGCTTGGGGGAAGGTGCCATGATTGAACACAGAACTTAGATCTGAGCTTCCTGGCAGCTGATGGAAAAGGCAAACTCAGTGAGCTACATTGCTCACATTCACTCCCAAAAGGCAGCACAGATCAGGTTGTAAGGCAAATGGCTCTGCAAATTTGCTTTCCTGAGAAGCCACACACTGCCTGGCTCCTGGTGCTGGTAACAAGCCCAGGGGAGTTCTACTCTGCCTGCTTACAACCTAGTTCCTGAGGATGTAGGTATGGACAGGGCAGTGGGGTCGGCACGCCTTGCCCCTCAGCCCCCAGGCCTCCAGGTCCCCAAACTCCTGTCCAAAGCACACCAGTGGCACCCACCCTGCAGGCCATAGAGGAGGGTGCTCTTCACCTCGGGCCACACTTTTAAGATGGCACCTGAAACTCAGATTTCAAAGAGTTACTTGTCTTTGGTAATCTGGGTTTTATTGTGAAATTTCATTTTCTCTTTAGGTAACAAAATAGCCTTGCTGATTTCTCCTTCAGGCTGATTATTGCCTGGAAATGGACAGGTTTCTCTTTGTGCCAGTGCTGTTTTTCCTGAAAGCCCACAGTTAGCCGGACTGTGCAGGAATTTTCCAAATCTCTTTTTTCCTAAGTAGATCAGCCTTATGTTTCAGAGGAGCTGGGGGAGGAACAGAAATATACCCAGTCTGCTCTCACTGCCCTTTCTGGATCTAAGCCCCTGGCCACCAGGGAGCAAGAGGGTGGCAGAGCCCTCTCGACCGAAGTCACAAGACTTGGGGGAGTGGGGACACGGGCAGCGAGAGCCACTCCTGGTCTCGAATTAGTCTTGCTATGCTGGGAAAGCACAAGAAAAGCCCAGTTCAGGCCCACATTATGACTTTTATGGGCCCTAGGCACTTTTGCCGTTGTAGACCTGTTCCTCCATAAAAGATGTATTAAGATTTACCTTTTATGACAGTAACGGTATAAAGACAAATATGACCCTGTCTAGATTCATTCTTATATCTTCATTATTATTATATTCTTTTTTTTCCTTTTGATTTTAAAGGAAGTCAAAATTAAACATTTCGTGGGTCCCTAGAAGTACTGTGAGCTTCAAGCCCTGTGCCGGCTGGAGAAGGTGACCATGGGAGCCAAGAGTCACCACCCTGAACTTCCCATTCCCCTGCCCCTCCCCCCACCCCGTCCCTCGGCCCTGAGGGGCCACTTTCCTGTACCACCCTCTGCTGCCAGCAACACTGAGTGGAGAGACAGCCTTGATCCTTTTTCTCCCTTCACTGAAGCATCCAAACCCCAGCCCCTAGGCCCCGGCCTTGAAAATCACCCACCCTTGATATCTGATCAAATTGCCCCAGTCTCGTTTTGACAGTGCTGGCCCCTGGGGCCATGATCTGTCCCTCAGTTTATTCAAGGACAGCTAGGAATAATAATAATAATAATAATAACAATAACCACCTGAAGTCCCAGGTGCAAAGCCCTGCTCAGAGCACTTCACCATGGCACACGCTAGGGATCAACATGTTACTAGCTATGCGGCTGCAGGCAAGTCAGTTTTCAGATCTGTAGAATGGACATAATGTTAGTCCCTCTCTCTCTAGGAGGAGTAAAGAGATTAATGCCTGTGGCAGGTTTACCCCAGGGCCAGTGCATAGTAGCATCTGTCAAAGAAAAAAAAAATGTTTTTTTAAGAGACAGATTCATGTTCTGTTGCCCAGGCTGGAGTGCAGTGGTATGACCATAGCTCACTGCAACCTTGACCTCCTGGGCTCAAGGATCCTGCCGTCTCAGCCTCCTGAGTAGCTGTGTATTAGTCCATTCTCACACTGCTAACACAGACATACCCAAGACTGGGTAATCTACGAAGAAAAGAGGTTTAATTGACTCACAGTTTTGGCCGGCTGGGAGAGGTCTCAGGAAACTTACAATCACGGTAGAAGGGGAAGCAAACACATCCTTCTTCACATGGCGGCAGTAGATAGAATGAGTGCTGAGCAAAGGAGGAAGCCCTTATAAAACCATCAGATCTCGTGAGAACTCACTCTCTATCATGAGAACAGCGTGGGGAGACCGCCTCCATGATTCAGTCACCTCCACCTGGTTCCACCCTTAACCTTAGGGAATTATTACAATTCAAGGTGAGATTTGGGTGGGGACACAGAACCAGCCAAACCATATCAAGCTGGGACTACAGGCTCACATCACTATGCCCAGCTATTTTTTTTTTCCCCATAGAGACAGGGTCTCACTATGTCGCCCAGGCTGATCTCAAATTCCGGGACTCAAGTGGGAGGCCCGTCAGCCTCCCAAAGTGCTGGGGTTAGAGATATGAGCTATCACACCCGCCCTGTTAAAGAAAAACTTACATAGACACTTTCAGTAAAAATGGTAAGGAAGACTTATTCAAGAGGGACAACTGCCAGGGGGGGGTTGCAGTAGTGGGGAGAGATCAGGCTCAGCTCTGAATACAAGGACAAGTGGGGATTCATAGCCAAGGAGCAGGGTGGGGTTCACAGATGAAAATCACTAAGAAGCAGCATCGGGGAAAGGGGGTTCTGGCTAAACTCACTCAACAGGGTTTTTGCTGAAGGCAGGCCAGGGTGATAACACAATCAGGGGCGAAGCAGGAGGAATTTGATCAGATATCAAGAGTAGTGTGTTTTTGATAAACGGATCCAGTAGGATTCTTGCTAAAACCCGACTGAGTAGACCAAGGACAGAGCCCAAGACTGGGGTCTGATCAGAAAGAGGACTCAGAGGGGCCTGACTCAAACTGGGTCAAGGAGAGAGTCTGTATCGCATCTTGGTCAATGATGGCTATTGTGATTAATCATAATAAGTGAATGAATTATAATTCCATTGTCCTTCGGTATCCACAGGGGATTGGTTCTAAGACTCCCCATGGGCACTAAAATCCAAGGATGCTTAAGTCCCTGATATAATTTGGGGCCCACGCCTGTGATCTCAGCACTTTGGGAGGCCGAGGAGGGAGGACTTCTCGAGGACGGGAGTTCAAGACCAGCCTGAGCCAACACAGCAAGAACCCATCTTCACAAGAAAATTTAAAAATTAAAAAAATTAGCTGGGCATGGTGTCATGCACCTGTAGTCTCAGCTAGTAGGGAGGCTGAGGTGGAAGGATCACTTGAGCCCAAGAGGTTGAGGCGCCCCGAGCCGTGATTGTGCCACTGCACTCTAGCCTGGGCAACAGAGCAAGACCCCATCTTCAAAAATAATAATAAATTTTTTTTAACTTTTAAAAAATGGCTTACCATTTGCATACAACCTACATGCATCCTCCTGGATACTCTAAATCATCTCTAGATTACTTGTAAAACCTAATGCGACATAAATGATACATACATAGTTGTTATACTGCATTGTTGTTAAATTTGTGCTATTTTTATTGTTGTATTGTTATTTTTGATTGCTTTTTTTTCTTCCAAATGGTTTCCCTCTGGGGTTGGTGGGATCCACAGATGCGGAACCCCTGGCTGCAGAGGGCTGACTGTAATTGGTTAGAGGAAGGGCGGTCCCGGTCTCTGCTTTCTTCACCACCCCAGAAGGCATTGACCTTGGGCTGAGCTGGTCCAGCAGACGTCAGAGCCCAGCCTCTCCCAAGATGGACCTGGCTGTTAGCTTCTGCCCGATCCTGACTGCTAGCTCTTCCTGGACAGAAAGCAGCACTTTCCCTCCCCCAGGAGCAGAGCAGAAGCCCTCTCCACCTCCCCCAAGCCCCTCACCACCCCTTGCCCTGTTTCCAACGGGCTCCCTAAAGACCAGCCTCCCATGCCTTCCTGGCCAGACACCGAGCTCTCTGCAGCAGCCTTAAAGTTTATCTCCTCATATCATGCCTCTCCTGTTTATCTTCTCTCTCAGATTGATTCCCACGGCCTACAAGGGTCTTTTTGACTAGGGCCGGCCTGTGGTGATCCCGGCAGCTTTGGAGGACCTGCAGCCCACACACTGACTGATACATGGTATGTTACAGGGACTTGTCACTTTGGGTTAGGCTGGGCCACCACAGGGCCTGATGGTCCAACTTGGGTAATCACTAGGGGGAGGGAAACTGAGGCATGAGGCAGCTACCTGGGTTTGGGGGAGGGCTGGGTTTAGCCTGGTTCTCTGAAGTAGATACCCTAAGCTGTGAAGCCTTCCTCTTGAGGGGTTGAGGTGGGCAGTGCACAGGAGCCAGGCAGCCCAGGGTGGGTCAAAGCCCAGGCCCTTCCAGGATGTCGCTGCTTTCCCCCTTGCGTTGCAAGGAGCCCTCCTGCCTGGGAGCTTGTTCTTTGGAGGGTGCTGAGCCTAAATTTGCCACAGTCAAGTCAACATTCCTGCCCCACTGGCTTGGTTTCAGGGCTCTCACGTGGGGGAGGGGGAGCCCTGTAACCGCCTTGCACGGTCCCCTGGATTTGTTACTATTTTGCACTCCTGACACCTGCCAATAAAGACTGTCTACACTGAGAAAAAAAAAAAAAAAAAAAAGTTTATCTCCTCATATCATGCCTCTCCTGTTTATCTTCTCCCAGGCATGAATACAAAATCCTTTCTCTCCACCACTTGCTACCTCAGTCTTACTCCAGCATCTGGCTGCTACATACTTCTCAGTTACTGTTTTCTGAAGACTTAAAATCTTTGTCCGCCCGCCTGGTCACTCCTGCAGTGCGGGCCTGTGAAAAGAGCACAGGGCTTTGAAGCCACGGGAGCTGGGTTTAATCCCAGCTCCGCAATGACCAGCTGCATGACCTTGGGCAAGTCAATTAACCTCCCCAAGCCTGGATTGTTTATCTGCCTGGAATTATAGAGACAATCTTATTTGCTTTCACAGTGGGTCTGCCCACTAGGAGAAAACCTGGGTTGGCTTATGTGTTTTCTTGAGGGGCAGAAACTTTGAGAAGTCCTTGGAAGTGGAAGAAAGAGTCCCCACCTCCTGCCCCCTACAAGGAGCCTACCTGCAAGAACTGATGGTGGTTGCTTGTGGCCAAAGACAATTTTCTGTTGTGTTGCTGGAGTGAGCAGGCTGGGGAAAGGGCTGCATGCTTTGGAAAATGGAGGTGATTTTTTGATGCTTGGTGCAGGGAAAGGAAAGGAGAGATGAACCCGCCGACCAAGGAGAGGGGGCTGGATGCCTACCCCCAGGGACATCACGCCCAAACCATCTGAGACAGACTGATCATCTCCCCTCCAGCCCCTTCCCCTTCTTCCCCATCTTGGTGAGAACACTGGTCACCCCATCCCAAGCCAAAGGACAGCTGAGGGATCTCCCAGGTCAGGGGTCCTCTGACCATCTGGCCCCTTCTCAGAATAAAGTTTTCTGCTGCATAATATGAAATACGTAGAATTACAGAGGCAACCAATTACATTGAAATATAGTTAGCAACATATTTAAACAAGCTGTTGTATAGGAATGTGTGTGCTGTTTTGTTAACATGTGAAACGAGATTCAGTAGAAGCTCTAATAAGTGCCATACTTCTGAAGGAGTGCATTTGGAGGTAGCTGCAGCTGTGGTGAGATTTCATGAAAAGTATGGATTACTGTTGGTGACTGTGTCATCAGTCTCATCCCCCACTACTGTGATTTGTTGGAGGAAATGCTAAATGACAGTTAATTTCATGTTAGAAAATATCTTTAATTTATTTCCCCTGATGGGGTTCACAGACCCCCTGAATTCTGTGTACTCCAAGCTAGAAACCCTTGACTTTGACTTTATTTTCCCCTAACCACCCATTCCTGCCTGCCCCTCCCGACCAGTCCCCAAGCCCTGCTGACTTGACCTCCTGCACCCTGGACCTGCCCCTGTCCCCACCCATTCTCCACTTGGGCCTTGCTGCTTTGCACCAGTATGGCTCCGGCAGCCTCCTGACCGGCCTCCCCACCTCCATTCTTGCTCCCCCTCCCTCTGCGCTCCACCCTGAACCCAGAGGGACCATCCCTGATATGGTCTGGCTGTGTCCCCACCCAAATCTCATCTTGAATTGTAGCTCCCATAATTTCCACATGTCAGGAGAGGGATCTAGTGGGAGGTAATTGAATCATGGGGGTAGGCTTCCCCATGCTGTTTCTGTGATAGTCTCATGATAGTGGATGGTTTTATAAAGGGGGGTGTTCCCCTGCACAAGCTCTCTTGCCTGCCGCCATGTAAGACATAACTGGCTCTTCATTTGCCTTCCACCATGTTTGTGAGGCCTCCCCAGCCAAGTGGACCTGTGAGTCCATTAAACTTCCCTCCTTTATAAATCACCCAGTCTCAGGTATGTCTTTACTAGCAGCATGAGAATGGACTAATACAACTGTCAAATGCAAACCTGACCGTGTTGCCCCTTGCTCCACACTTCAGTGGTTCCCCTATTGCCTATATGGCAAAATCCAAAGACCTCTATGAAGCACTGAAACCCTCACAAAGCTCTCCAGCTTCATCTCTCAACATTCCTCCTCTCCCTGCTCCCAGTCCTCCCACCATTCTGAGCTACGTGAAGGTCCCAGAATATGCCGCATCATCAGGCCTTCACTTACACTGTCCACTCCACCTGGAATGCCCTCCCCGACGTCCACCAAGCAGACTTTCACTTATTTTCCAAGTCTCACTCAAATGCTGCCTTCCCTATGCCCACCCCATTCATCCCCCACTCCCTGGGCAAATGTGGGGTGCCCCTCCCACAGGGCTGTTAACACACCCAGTCCATAGAAGTCCATACACCATGTTAGAATCATCTGAAGAATACGTTTTTCCACAAGATCACAAACTTGGCCAGACGTGGTGGCTCATGCCTATAATCCCAGTGCTTTGAGAGGCTGAAGCAGGAGGATTACTTGAGCGCAGGAGTTGGAGACTAGCCTGGGCAACATAGCAAGACCCAACTCTACAAAACATTTTAAAAATTAGTTGGGTGAGGTGGGGCGAATGGGAGTCGCCTATAATCCCAGCTACTCAGGAGGCTGAGATAGAGTATCGCTTGAACGCGGAATGTCAAGGCTACAGTGAGCCATGATTGCACCGCTGCTCTCCATCCTGGGCAACAAAGCAAGACAGTCTTTTTCCTTCAACTCCCCCAAAAAAGCACAGTGCCCAGTTAGGCCTTCATTAAATGTTGGTTGAGTAAATAAATAAAAGATGTAGGGAAAAAAAGAATAAACAAGCTTTCAGTCCATGGATGGCTAGGGATAGGGGCGCAAGGGGGCCAAAATGCACGTTGTGTGTGTGTTGTGACAATTTTTCTGTTTTTCTTCTTTTCTTTACCATCATGATTGGATTTCCTACATCCTGGGGATGACAGATCGGCACGTTTTGATCTATGGCATGTGCTCTAATTTCTTGAATACAGCTCTCTATTCTTTGAAGGATCCCTCTGTCAAATGTACATACCTCAATTAGGAGAGATTACTTCCCTTACCAAGAGGCTCATCATTTCGGTTTCATTAAATAGAGAGTTCTTCCAATGTGTGAAGAATAGGATTAAATTTATAGAAATTCAATTTACACTCAGCTTTTTAGGAGCAAATGTCTTACACAGCCAAGCCACTGCTCTGTCTGCCAGGCCTCCTGAAGTTCTAGTTTATAGGCTTCCTTTATTCCCTTCCTGCGTAATCCCAGCTTAACCCCTGATGACCTGGAGCTGCTGCGGCGACTCTGGGCACCTGCCCACCAAATCTAAGTGTTTGCTTGGAATCGTCTGTCTCCACCTTCCCAAGTCATATGATGCAGCTGACTCTCCCATTCTTCCTGAAACCCTCAAAACCCTTGGCTCGTGACCTTTCCCCACAATCCCTGCCTGGCCCACACTTGCCCTTGAGCTTCTAGATGTGTTTGATCATTCGACTTCCAATGCAGTGTTTCCACGTGGAGTTCTCAAAGCCGGATGAGCTCAGAAGAGGAGCTACGTGCCCTCCAACCCAAATCGCCGCCGCCTCCTCCTTCTTCCTTCTTTCTTCCTCTTCTTCTTTTTTTTTTTTTTTTGAGATGGAATCTTGCTCTGTAGCCCAGGCTGTAGTGCAGTGGTGCGACCTGGGCTCACTGCAACCTCCACCTCCTGGATTCAAGCAATTCTCCTGCCTCAGCCTCCCGAGTCGCTGGGATTATAGGCATGTGCCACCATGCCTGGCTAATTTTTGTATTTTTAGTAGAGACAGGGTTCCACCATCTTGGCCAGGCTGGCCTCCAACTCCTGACCTCACGATCCACCTGCTTCAGCCTCCCAAAGTGCTGGGATTACAGGCGTGAGCCACTGCACCCAGCCTAGGCTTCTCTTTTATATCCCAGGAAAAGGCGGCGCAGTCAGCCCATTCTACACAACCACCGCCCTCTCCCTGATGCTGCAAATCCAGTGCATCACAGACCGTGTGGCACTGATCTCCTGAAGACATCTCAAGTTAATCCGCCTCTCCCCACCCGCCAGCACGTGTTATGCTCCTTGAGGTCTGGGACTGTCTGCTTTTGTTCATTGCTATGACCTCAGAACCTGGTCCAGTACCTGGCATGTGACAGATGCTTAGTCGATTGTGAAAAAATTAGACATTTTTCACAAATGATAAAACTCAGGCTCACAGAAGAAACGATTTGTCCCATGTCTCCCGGTTGGTACAACCAAGGCTTACTCCAGGGGCAGCACCCTTCCCGCCTCTGCTATGAGAGGCCACGGGACCAGCCATGCCTTACCTGAGAGCACCGTGAAGACAGCTGCGAAGGCGTTGAGCTTGAGACCGTCAATGACATTGCTGGAGTGGAAGAGCTCGAGACACATGAGGCTGAAGCCAACCACCAGCAGCAGAATGTACAGCACCTCGGAGACCACAGACAGCCACAGGACCCCTGTCCAACAGAGGCAGAGAGGCCGTGAGACCAGAGGCAACCCAAGACGGACCCACCCCGTGCCTACTCCTCCCACACCAGTGGAGGATAGCAAGTCATTTTAGAACAGACCCTGGCTCTGGGGTAGGTCCTGACTGATGATGGAAGGCTGTCATGGCCGCCCATCCTTATCTGGAGGGGCCGGCTCAGGAACCCAAGCTTAAGTCAGCCAGTGCCCAGAGCACAGCATTCTCTGGAGGCCCATTACTGGGGAAGAACTCTTATCCTGTGACTGGACCAGGGGCTCCCTTTCTTTCTCATGGGTTAGATGATCACCACTGAGAGCCAGCTTGCGGCCATGGAGCCACGAGTTTAGGGTGCAGCTGACGCTGGAGACGCAGAGAAGAGTGATGGAACAATGGCCCCATCACACCAACCACCAATGCTGGGAGCTGCCCTGTTCTGGACTTCATGAGATGAACTGCTGTGTTGTTAGGCCGGTTAGTGTGAGCTTCTCTGTTACCTCCAACTATACATTTTGCTTTGTTTTTGTGGTTTTTTTTTTTTTTTTTTTTTTGAGAAAGGGTCTCACTCTGTCACCCAGGCTGGAGTGCGGTGGTGCTATCACAGCTCACTGCAGCCTCAGTCTCCTGGGCTCAAGCCATCCTACCACCTCAGCCTCCCAGGTAGATGGAAATGTGGGAGTACACCACCACACCTAGCTAATTTTTTATTTTTTGTAGAGATAGGGATCTCGCCTTGTTGCCCAGGCTGTTCTGAAACTCCTGGGCTCAAGCTATTTGCCTGCTCCAGCCTCCTTGATTGCTGGGATTACAGGCATGAGTCACCACATTCGGCCACCTGTGGCTCTAAGTATGCCACCTCACACACAAGGTCCCTCCAGCCATACCTACACTTTTATCTGCCGTGTATCCTACCTCACATTTTTTCTAGACCCCACCATTGCTACTTCCACACTTCAACCTTGTGGTTCTCCCAGTCAGCCATGTTCTGGTGGGGTCCTGCCCTCCTGGCATAGCTGATTGGTCCAGTATGATCATCTGATTTATAACTGACCAATCAAAGTCCTCCTCTAGGAATCTGCACTAAGAACCACTGAAAGAGAGAGAAGGAGAGAGAGCTCCTGAGAGTCTGAGCATTCTGGTCACATGAGCACCTGGTTCCAGCTGTTCCTGAAGGCCACCTGCCCTCCCGTCCTTCCAGTGGTTTGGCAGTTCAAACTTTCTTTGTATTCCCTGAGATAGCACAGCTCTGTTTTCCTACAAATTGGTCCAAATTGGATTGCCCTCATTTGCCATCTAGTTTATGGGGCATCTGCTGTTTTTCCTACCCATATTATAATAGTTCCTGCATGCTTTTCACTGAGAGAGTCTTTTTCTTCCCTCAGTCTTCATGGTTTCATTGCAGCTGACCCATATCTGGGCTCCATGCTGGGGCACATGACTCATGGCTAACCAGTCAGAGCCCCATGTCTCTCCAACTCCAGTCATTGGTTCAGGAGTGAACTTCTCTAGACCTCAGTTCCTTCGTCTATAAAATGGGGGTGATGGCTGGGTGTGGTGGCTTGTGCCTATAATCCCAGCACTTTGGGAGGCTGAGGCAGGTGGATCACCTGAGGTCAGAAGTTTGACAACAGCCTGGCCAACGTGGTGAAACCCCGTCTCTACCAAAATACAAAAATTAGCCAGGTGTGGTGGCGCCCATCTGTAATCCCAGCTACTCAGGAGGCTGAGGCAGGAGAACTGCTTGAAACCGGGAGGCAGAGGTTGCAGTGAGCTGAGATCTCACCACTGCACTCCAGCCTGGGTGACAGACTCCATCTCAAAAAAAAAAAATCAAGTAAAACCTGGCTGGGCGTGGTGGCTCACACCTGTAATTCCAGCACTTTGGGAGGCTGAGGCAGATGGGTCATTTGATGTCAGGAGTCCAAGACCAGCCTGGTCAACATGGTAAAACCCTGTCTCTACTAAAAATACAAAAATTAGCCAGGCATATTGGTGTGCACCTGTAATACCAGCTACTTGGGAGGCTGAGGCAGGAGAATGGCTTGAACCTGGGAGGTGGAGGTTGCAGTGAGCCAAGATCACATCACTGCACTCCAGCCTGAGCAATAGAGTGAGACTCTGTCTCAAAAAAAAAAAAAAAACTAAAATAGGGGTAATAACACCTGTCTCGCAGCGTTGTGGTGTTACGAGGACTCAGTCGCACAGCAATGTAGGGAGCTTATGTTAGCACATAGTAAGAGCTCAAGTCATTTGTACTATTACAATTTTTTTTAGAAGAACATGGTGGGGATATATCCAATGAGGACCGGGAATAGAGCCCAGGGGCTCTCGATGAGCTCAAGGCCAGAGAGAGAGTCAAAAGGGAGAAATGACACTGTGGGGGCACATATGATTTCTGAAAGGAAAAGTATCAAATAGAAGATGGAATTAGGAACACATCCCCATGGGTTGCCTTCCAGGTCACACTGGTCATGTGCTTCCAGCAATACCCACACGTTAGAGAAGGGGCTATGGACCAGGCCTGGGCGGTAAGACATGGACCCATGACCCAAGTCTGTTGAAGGAGAATCAACCTCAGGACTTTTGCAGGAACTACTGGGAGAGAGAAGCCTGCCCCACCTCCCTTCCTCCCTCCCTCTCTCCTTCTCTCCTTCTCTCTTTCTTTCCTTCCTTTCTGAGGCAGAGTCTCACTCTGTCACCAGGCTGCAGCGCAGTGGTGTAATCATAGCTCACTGCAACCTCCATCTCTCGGGCTCAAGCAATCCTCCCTCCTCAGCCTCCTGAGTAGCTGGGGGTACAGGCATGCACCACCATGCCCAGCTTCCCTTTGTATTTTTTGTAGAGATGGTGTTTCACCATGTTACACAGGCTGGTTTTGAACTCCTAAGTTCAAGTGATTGTTCTCCCTCTGCCTCACAAAGCAATGGGAGTGTAGGCCTGCACCACCACGCCCAGCACTAGAAGCCTTTTCTTCTTACCAGGTTTGAGGCTAGAAGGATGTAAAGATGGAATTGACTGAATTACCAGGTAGCAAGAGGCTTCATGAAAGTGGACCCAGTGCCGAGGGAGGCAGAGCCAAGAGACAGAGGAAGACTGCATCCTGATGACATTGTTTGAGCCCCTAGATCCAGCCATACCTGAAGCTCCCAGACCTTTGTTCTTTCAATCACGTGAACCAATTAATTCTTTGTCATTGCCTATGCCAGTTTGAGGAGAATTTCCATCACAACCAGGAGTCCTTAGAACAGACAGCTTTTCTGTTCTCCAAAGCTGTCAAACCTGTCCTTTTCAGCTCTCTGCCTTTGCACAAGTTGTTCCTTCCACCTGGAATGTCCCGGGGACATCCAGAAATACTATTTATCAGATAAAACAAATGAACAGTAAATTCTGAGTCTCTACCTGCTCCCTGACGAAGAACCCAGATGCTGAAACACCCACTCTCGTTCCTAGCGCAACAGCGCTTTTAGAGTTTCAGAGAACTTCTCTTTTCCTCTTCTTCCCTTTTTTCTTTTCTTTTTTTTTTTACCCCCCTACCAAAATGTCATATCTCCTGGGCAATTCCTTGGATTTTTGTAAGAGAATAATGCGCTCTTGGCGGCCTGGATGTTGTTAAAACACCCCCTGGCACAGCACACTCAGCCTCCGAGTCCTTCGCTGGCCCGAGGCCCACCAGGCAGCAGAGAGCGCAGCAGGAAATTCAGAGAGCGCTGAGCCTGCGGGAGGGTGGCCGCCCCCAGGAGGTTTCATCCCCAGTCCAACCGCCTTTACCTCGGAGCTGCTGATGCTCCTCTCGCTGGGTTTCTAGCCCCTGCTGGTGCTGGCAGGGACCGCCCCTCGTCATGGCGCTGCTCACTGACTCAGCTGCCTCCCCCGCGCAGCCCCCACACCGCAGGGGGTGCATTCAACCCTGCCCACGTGGGCCCGGGCCAGGACGCCTCCCCCGCACCTCCCCTCACAGCAGGGCCCAGCTCTGCTCTTTCAGAATTGATGGGAGACAGGCTGGAGCTTGGAGGTGGGGGACGCTCCAGAAGTAACTTAACTATGGGGAAATGGGCAAGGGGACCCGGATGCCTGGCGGGGTTGTGCTTATGTATTTATTGAGACAGAGTCTGGCTGTGTTGCCCAGGCTGGAGGGCAGTGGCGCCATCTCGGCTCACTGCAACCTCCACCTCCCAGGTTCAAGCAATTCTCCTGCCTCAGCCACCCGAGTAGCTGGGATTGCAGGCACCTGCCACCATGCCCGGCGAATTTTGGTATTTTTAGTAGAGATGGGTTTTCGCCATGTTGGCCAGGCTGGTCTCGAACTCCTGACCTCAAATGATCCACCCACCTCGGTCTCCCAAGTGCTGGGATTACAAGTCTGAGCCATGCCCAGCTGGGTTGTGCTGCTTTATATATATATATATATATATATATAGAGAGAGAGAGAGAGAGAGAGAGAGAGAGAGACAGAGAGAGAGAGAGAGAGAGAGAATGAATCAGTCTTGCTCTTTGCTCAGGCTGGAGTGCAGTGGCATGATCATAGCTCACTGTAGCCACTAACTCCTAGCTTCAGGCCGTCCTCTTGCCTCAGCTTCCCTAGTAGCTGTGACTACAGGTAAGTGCCACCATGCCCAGCTAATTTTTTTATTTTTCATTTTTGTAGAGACAGAGTCTCATTATGTTGCTCAGGCTGGTCTTGAACTCTCAGCCACCAGTGATCCTCCCACCTCGGCCTCCCAAAGCACTGAAATTATAGGTGTGCCTGGCCGAGTTGTGCTGCTTTTTCCAGTTAGATCGCTAGATTTATTTCCTTGTCTTCTCACTGGGCTCGGGAGCATCTGTCTGCGAGTTTCAGCCCACTCCAGCCAAAGAAATTAATAACAATAATGATCATTCTGGTTGTTATCATTGTCACAAGAAGGGCTGACAGTTACCAGCTCTTTATTATGTGCCAAGTTAAAAGGAGGGTGCTGGTGTCCCGCCCAATCTCCTAGGCTCTCTTTTAGAGTTTCTGTCTTTGGAGGGATTATCTTGGGCAACCGGAGCCCATTTTGTTCAGAAAATGACTGGGAACTTACATTTCCCCTCTTAGCTGCCATCAGCACATGGCTGACCAGCAGGGTCCTGTCCTGTGGCTCTGGCTTGGACAATCTGAGATGTGACCCACGCTGCAAAGCCCCCGTGGGGTCAAACTGGCCTGACATCATCCCTTGCTTTCCTTTCTCCCTTCCCTGTCCTGTGGCGTCAATTTCCTTACCAGTGTCCTGAGGAAGCACTGCCTTCACCAATGACTTTGCACTCAAATCCTCATCTTACGCTGTGCCTCTAGCGAATCTGATCTCAGATACAAAAATTCATTCGGATTACATCCCCAAATCTTCCTAACGGTCCTGCAATGTAGCAATGTATCACCCGTTTTGCAGACAAGAAACTCAGCTTCTGGGGGATTAAGCAACTGTTCTACCCAGCTAGGTAGTAGCGTAGTCTGGATTCAAACTCAGTTCCTCTCTGACTCCAGGAACCAAGGTCAGCAAGGAGGCTATATTCAGGACAGGGTGGCCACTTGGAGACCATATTCTCCCGCTCTTAGCAGGTTGCTGAGCCGGTCTGGCTGTGGGGCGTAGGATTCCCTAGTCAAGGCTCTAATTCAAGATATTCTCCAGAGTCCCAAGCAATTCTGAACCAGGTGTCCAAAGAGGATGGCCGCTGACTGGGATGGAGTGGCCCCTTTGGTTCTCAGGGATCCTGGACCAACCAGCCACCAGGCTTGATGGGGAAGGAGCCCACCGGGTGAGAGAAGGCAGTCTGGAGGATTCTTGGAAGCCAGGCTAGGAAAATTGGCCTTGACCTGCCTTCAGGGGCAGGTAAGGGGCTTAGCCCGGGAACTATGTCTGCTGAGAGGAGGGTGAAGAATGGATGGACAGGATGGAAAGAGCTCCCAGAGGCTTCCTCCGCACTCCACATGAGAGATGACGGTGGCCGGACTGTGGTCACAATGGAAGTGATGACAAGTAGGTGAACTGATAACCCCTGAGAGGTGGACTCAGCGGGCTGTGCACCTATGAATCCTGCAGCAATGGAGAGGGATGAGGCCACAGTGGTGCCATGTTCCTGGCTTGGACACCTGAGCAGACGATGGCGTTCCTCACTGAGCATGGAACAGTGCTAAGGCAGGCGGACAATGACATGCAGAGCCCACATGAGCTGCGGAATAGCCGGCAGGGATGTCCACGAGCAGGAGCTCAGACAGGTGTGGGGCACTGGCAAGACGTAGCAGTCCCTCTGTATCTGCTGTGATTGTTGGAAGGTACTTGGAGCTGACAGGATGCCTCTGAAGCCACGCTGGGCAAAAAACAACAGAGTGGGAGATGGTATTCCAGGGGACAATGATACTTAAGGGGAGGGAGCAATGGCAGCTGGCTGTGAAGGTGCAGCAGACACAGCTGGTGCCCCCAGCCTGCCCACGGCCCTTGGGGGCATGCTTCCACCTGCTGGCACCTGTGTCTCTGCTTGGGGGCTTGCCTGGCCACCAGAGCCCGCCCCCACCCAGCTTTGAGGCAGGCTGGACCTGCTGGGGGACATACACCACCCTGCCTCCTTCCCCAGCAGCAGCCCTCCCCCAGGGCCGAGTGTGAGCTGGTGAGTAAGTCCCAGAAGCTGGGTGTCCCCAGAGGCTGTGAGCTACACATTCCTGTTTCCCACGGGGACAAGTGCTTTAAGGTGGTGTTGAGTCACACATTACGTCGTCTGAACCAAAGAATGAAAAAGTGAGTCTCTGTCCCCTGATTTTTAACACTCATATTACTTCAATCAAAAGAATCTTTGTGTGGTGCTAATAGGTCCTTAACACCTTTCTAACACTTGTCAGTTTTTTAAAGCAAAGACAATGCTGGCGTCAGGCTCAGAATCTTCCATGGTTTCTAGCCAGACTGAGTAACAATTTTTATTATTTGTTATTATTAATTATTTTTGAGGCTGGGAGAGATGGCTCACACCTCACACCAGGCGAGATGGCTGGGATGGCTCCCAGCACTTTGGGAGGCTGAGGTGGGCAGATCACACAGTCAGGAGTTCAAGACCAGCCTGGCCAACATAGTGAAAACCCGTTTCTACTAAAAATACAAAAAATTAGCCAGGCGTGGTGGCGGGCACCTGTAGTCCCAGCTACTTGGGAGGGTGAGGCAGGAGAATCGTTTGAACCTGGGAGGCGGAGGTTGCAGTGAGCGGAGATCACACCACTGCACTCCAGCCTGGGTGACAGTGTGAGACTCCGTCTCAAAAAAAAAAAATTTTTTTTTTTGAGACAAAGTCGCTCTGTCACCCAGGCTGGAGTGCAGTGTGAAGTGGCTGAATCATGGCTCACTACAGCCTTAACCTCCTGGGCTCAAGCAATCCTACCACTTCAGCCTCCTGAGTAGCTGGAACTACAGGCACTTGCCACCACACTCGACTAATTTTTAATATTTTTGTAGAGACAGGGTCTCATTATGTTGCTCAGGCTGGTCTGAAACTCCTAGGCTTGAGCGATCCTCCTGCTTCAGCCTCCCAAAGAAAGCACTGGAATTACACACGAGAGCCACCGTGCCTGGCCTCAGATTCTCTTAACCCTTCCCACTCCTCTGTAAGGAGTTCTTTCATTAAAGTGTCTTTAACTGAACTATTTGGGAGATTCTGTGACACGTCTTTTTTTTTTCTTTTTATGGCAAGGGACCCTGATTTCCAGTGAGAGTAGTGATCGAAGCCAGTGGTCTCAGCATACACTGAGTGCCTGACCAGCAACACCAGGCTCACCTGGGCACTTGTGCAGACTCTCTGGCCCCAGCCCAGACCTGTGGAATCCGAAACTCTGAGAGTAAGACCCATTCTGTGTTTGCATGGGCCCCTCAGGTGATGTTGATACACAGTCCAGTTTGAGAACCACGAATCTAAAGTCCCGTTTTTAAATGTACATGTAAAAAATGAGGCTGAATGCAATGAGTCAAGCCTCTAATCCCAGCACTTTGAGAGGCCGAGGTGGGAGGATCGCTTGAGCCCAGGAGTTCGAGACCAGCCTGGGCAACATAGTGAGACCTCATCCCTACAAAAATTTAAAAAATTAGCCAGGTATGGTGGTACATGCCTGTAACCTCAGCTGCTTGGGGGGTTGAGGTGGGAGGATCACTTGCGCCCAGGAGGTGGAGGCTGCAGTGAACTATGATCGTGCCACTGCACTCCAGCCTGGACAACAGAAGCAAGACCCTGTCTCAAAAATAAATAATAAAATTTTAAAAAGAGTCACCTTAAGGAAAAACTAAGTCAATGCTAGAAGAGTAGGCTGAGGTGTCAGACAAATAGAAGGTGCTATGGGAATAATTAAAGGATCAGGAACCAATGACGGACGCCTGACCTGTGATGGATGCTCACTGTTCTTAGTGCTATGGAATGCAAGCTCGTCGAAGGAGAGGAAGTCAGAACAGACAGCCTCTGAGTGGGGCCGGCAGGGCCTTGCCTTGGTGATGCTGGGAAAGGCTCCATAACGGTGGGGATGATTGTCCCAAGTCTCTGAAACTTGCACTAATGGCTCAATTTGCGGCAGAGAGAACAGGTGACCTCTGGAGGGGGCAGAAGGAATGGGATGATTTCTCATCAGGTGCGGGACCGTGAGGTGACAGCTGATCCTGTTAGCTTTGCTTTTTGCCTTTTTAAAGAACAGCTTTGTGACGCCAATTCTGACCCTTCATTGCTGGGATTGATGGGTTTGCAGGAATGATTTCCAGTTCGCCCTGGATCCCTCCCTTACTGAGAGAGTTTCCAGGGTCAGATCCTTGACAGAGTGAAAAAACATGGGTGGGAACTGCATCTCGGCTTCCTGACCTTGAGTGTTCCTCTGTCCGTGGGGTTCCTCATGCCTAAAATGGACATAATTGACTTGCTACACGCAGTAAATAAGACAACACCTGTAGATCACACAAGCCTGACACTTGGAAAGTGTTGAAGAAAGTTAAGTATGATTATTTATTGCTAATGTGTCATTATTCACAATTATAATAATGTTTCATTGTCATTTTTACTTTTTTGGAGACAAGATCTCAGTCTGTCACCTAGGCTGCAGTGCAGTGGCACAATCATGGCTTACTGTAGCTTCAGCCTAGACTCAAGAGATTCTTCTGTCTCAGCCTCCCTGAGTAGCTGGGACTCCAGACGTGCACCACCATGCCTGGCTAATTTTTTCTTTTCTTTATTTTTTTCTTTTTTTTGAGACAGAGTCTCACTCTGTCACCCAGGCTGGAGTGCAGTGGCGCGATCTCAGTCACTGCCACCTCTGCCTCCCAGGTTCAAGCAATTCTCCTGTCTCAGCCTCCTGAGTAGCTGGGATTACAGGTGTGCGCCACCACGCCTGGCTAATTTTTTGTATTTTTAGTAGAGACAGGGTTTCACCATTTTGGTCAGGCTGGTCTCGAACCGCTGACCTCATGATCTGCCCACCTTGGCCTCCCAAAATGCTGGAATTACATGTGTGAACCACTGCCCCAGGCCTATTTTCATTTTTTATTAAGAGACAGGGTCTCACTCTATCTCCCAAGATAGAGTGAAGTGGCACAATCATGGCTCACTGCAGCCTTGAACTCCTGGGTTCAAGCAATCCTCCCACTTCAGCCTCCTGAGTAGCTGGAACTACAGGCATCCACCACTACATGCAGCGAATTTTCTTATTTTTTCTAGAGACAGGGTCTCACTCTGTTGCCCAGGCTGGTCTCAAACTCCTGGCTTCAAGTGATCCTCCAGCCTTGGCTTCCCACAGTGTAGGGATTATGGGCACGAGCCACCATGCCTGGCCAGCAATTGTTATAAGAGGTGGTAAGGCACGAGAAAGACTGAGGACCTGGACCAGCCCGCCTAGGTGACCTTAGCTCCGTCAATAACTAGCTGTGAGACTGGGAAAAGGATGCATCGCCATTGAACCTCAGTTTTCTCGTCTGCAAATTGGGCATACATGAAGCAGCCAGCCCATGGACTGTAGTGAGAATGAAGTCAGTTAATTGATGAGTAAGTGCTTAGACAACACCTGTTCTGTCTAAAGTGCCCGTTAGATGTTGCTGTTGTTGCTATTCCTAAAGTGAAGGAATAGCAGGAAGCCTGAGACAAGTGCATTATCAGCCACTGGACAAATAAAACCTTTATGGGGATCAGAGGGGGAATTGTTGCAAAGTCATATGAAGTCTCAAGACACAACGGCCTTTCAAGAGAAAACACTTTTTTTTCTCAAAAAAATCCATCAGTTTAATACATCAAATCAATAAGGCACGGCGCAGTGGTTGCTGGCTGTGAGATGGGGTGACAGGCCCCCTGATACCGAACATGTTGAATCATGTAGATGATGTGGGCTGGGATCTCGGAGGCTGGCAGCGTCTCTGTGGCAGCTGCTGTTAGCAAAATGTCAATATGGGAAGCTCAGAGGCAGGGATGTACCAGGGCTGGGAGGAAAAGGCCAGGGGCCATGGAGAGCTGTGGGGGAGGAACTTCGGGGGTCACTGAGCCCCCAGCCCTTGTTCTACAGATGAGAAATCTCAGATGCAAAGAGGACCTAGGACTTGCCCATGTCACAGAGCGAGTCAGGAGCAGGGTCGGGGTGGGAGGCACTCTTCCATTTCCCAGGCTGTTTTCTGTTGTGTGCCTGGGGCTGGGTTAGCTCTATCAGAGGCACGAGGATGGAGGTTTGAGGGGGAAAGGGCTGTCTGGAAGAGAGAACCACAGTGAGACCAACAGATGGCGGCTCCGCCATATGTCAGCAGCCCCGAGTTCAAACCCTGACGCTGCAAACCTCAGGAATGTCCCTTTGTTGCTGTGGGCCTCAGTTTCCCTCTCGGTAGAGCGAGTGGATTCTCAAACAAGCTGCCAACAGGCCGAATCCAGCCCACAGAAATGTCTTGTTTGGCCCACACAGTATTTTAAAAATATCTGAATTCATTATCAACATTTAAAAATAGGAGACTTCACATTAAAAAAAAATCCAGATTTCTGGATTCGTTTGCAAAATGGGCAAATACAGCAATACCGGACCTGCATCCTCACGTGATGATGACTGTGGGACTGCCCTGGGGCTCAGACAGAGGACACAGACCCCATCCGGTGCCCTTCATCCCTTCATGGGTCCTGCCAGGCTCTCGTGTGCATTTGAGTTTCCAGCCTCCTCTCCCTGTACGATGATGTCTAAGTCATTTCTACCCGAAACACTGCAGCAGTGCGACATTTTAAGACCCCGTATGGACCCCTGATATCTACAGATAGGGGTGAAATACCCTGCAAACCCTCAGTTATCCAGCCTTCCCAGGGTCCGGGGTTCTAGGAAACACCATGCCATCCCATAACTCAATTTTCAGAGTTAGAGGAAAGGGAAAGACGTTCAGCTCAGATGCCCGAATTGACTTTCCAAACCAAGGGCATGGATCTGAGAGCTGTTCCCGAAAGTCCTCTTGTCCAGCCAGCTCCACATCCTCTGTACAAAGATCCAGAGAGGGCAAGTGAGTTGCCCAAGGTCACAACGCTTACTCGGAATCTTCCTTTAATGAGTCAGGAAAGCTTTTATGCTTTGACTTCAGGTCGTCGTGGAGACCCTCAGTGACTGCTCTAGTGGGATGTGCAAAACTGTCGGGCGACAGAGCACGTGGGGATGTGATGCCATTCTGATGCCAATCGGCACGCGACTTTGGAAACAAAGGGCCAGGATGACTATTTCCTGCATAACCATCTTGTGTAGAGTGTCACTCCTCAAAAGGAGGTCTACAAACCTGGAGCATCAGCATTCTCTGGGGCCCTGGAGAAAATAGAGAATCTCTGGCGCCTCCCAGACCTACTGATAGAAGACCTGTTGCCAGGTCTCTAGCTGATTCTAAAGCACATGGGAACATGAGGAGTACTGGGCTGAAGGGTCACTCGGAGGGGGTGGGGCGTGCTGGCGGCGTGCAGAGAATGGGATGTTCAGCCTGCAGCTGTTCTTCCTTCTAGCTGGTTCTGAGGGTGGAGACGGGCAGGACTGCTTGGGATCCATGTGTCAAGGGCATTGAATGCTGCACTAAAACAGCTGAATGTGACTCTCTAAGCCCCTGGGGTTGGCTAAATAAGGGCTCTCAAAGGTGTCCCCATCCTAATCCCTGGAACCTGTGAATATGTTACCTTGCATGGCACAAGGGACTTTGCAGACGTGATTAAGATCTTGAGATGAAAGGATACATAGCATGTGGGCCTTAATACCTCGGTGATGGGCTGATGGGTACAGCAAACCACCATGGCACACGTTTACCTGTTAACAAACCTGCATGTCCTGCATATGGATCCCGGAACTTAAAATTAAATTAAAAATTTTTTAAAAGACAAAGTCCAAAGTCATTAAAAAAGATTTTGAGACGGGGCGATTGTCCTGATATCACAAGGGCCATTATGACAGGGAGACAGGAGGGTCAGAGACAGAGAAGGAAATGCAATGGCAAAAGCAGAGGTTGCAGTGATGTGGGACCACGAGCCAAGGAATGTGGGCGGCCTCTAGAAGACAGAAAAGGCAAGGAGACAAGTTCTTCCCTTGAACCTCCAGAAAGGGACACGGTCTGGCTGACATTTTGATTTTTTTTTTTTTTTTTTTTTTGAACAGAGTCTCGCTCTGTTGTCCAGGCTGGAGTGCAGTGGCACAATCTCAGCTCACTACAGCCTCTGCCTCCTGGGTTGAAGCAATTCTCCTGCCTCAGTCTCCCAAGTAGCTGAGATTATAGGCATGCGCCACCACACCTGGTTAATTTTTGTATTTTTAGTAGAGATGGGGTTTCACCATTTTGGCCAGGCTGGTCTCAAACTCCTAACCTCAGGTGATCCACCCACCTCGGCCTCCCAAAGTGCTGGGATTACAGGTGGGAGCCACCATGCCCAGCTGACACTGTGATTTTTTTGTTGCTGTTTTACTTCAGGTTCTGGGGTACATGTGCAGATCATGCAGGATTGTTGCATAGGTACTTACATGGCAAGGTGGTTTGCTGCCTCCATCCCCCCGTCACCAATATTTGGCATTTCTCCCCATGTTATCCCTCCCCAACCTCCCCCACCCCCCCGCTGTCCCTCCCCTAGCCCCCCAACAACAGACCCCAGTGTGTGATGCTCCCCTCCCTGTGTCCATGCATTCTCATTGTTCAACATCCGCCTATGAGTGAGAACATTCAGTGATTGATTTTCTGTTCTTGTGACACTGGGACTTTAAGTCTCATTTTTGGAATCCGGACTCGAGAACCGTGAGATAAATCCATATTGTTTCAAGGCAGTAAATTATAAATTTGTGGAAATTTGTTACATCAGCAAGAGGAAACTAATACACCTCCTTTTCTTCTTCTTTTTTTTTGAGACAGGGTCTCATGCTGTCACCCAGGCTGGAGTGCAGTGGTGGAGATCATAGCTCACTGCAACCTCCAACCCCTGGGCTCAAGTGATCCTCCCACCTCAGCCTCCTGAGTCTCTGGGACCACAGGCACATGTTATCGTGCCTGGCTAATTTTTGAAAAATTTTTTTGTAGAGATGAGATCTCACCATGTTGCCTAGGGTCTCAAACTTCTGGCCTCAAGTAATCCTCCTACATTGACCTCCGAAAGTTTTGGGATTACAGGCATGAGTTACCATGCCCAGCCAACTTCATGTCTTTGTTCAAACTCACCTCCTCCCCCAACCACCGTACCCCCGACTGTAGCCCCCAGATAGACCTCAGCAAAGAAGGACGCTTCTCTATCACCTCCACAGAGATACCTCGCTGTGGTGGGGTGAGCCTGGACTTGGGGTCAAGCAGGCACGGATGTGACCTTGACCTTTTCCTAACCTCTCTGAGCCTCAGTTTCTTTGGCTATAAAATGGAGTCAACACTACCAATCTCACAGGTTTTTTCTGGGCAACTTTAATGAGGGAATGGCTCCAAGCACCCAACTAGTTCTTGGCATACTTAGGTCCTCTATAAATAGCAGCCTATGAATCTGACTGTCTGGGCCAGAGAAATAAGTCCTTTCTCCTCCACACTCAACAATTGAACAAACTAGTTTGTCACTGGAAGGAATTTTGACAATGCCTCTGGCCCCTAGAGTTCCACAAGGCTCCAGACCTTGTCAATTCAGAGACGTCTCTGGCAGACGTGCCCTTTAGAAATGGCTCTGTTGGAATCTGGGACAGTCGCTTGAGCCTGTGAGACGTGTCATGATGACCTTGGCCTTCAGAATCAGACAACAGTAATTTTTTTTCCCTTCAGGATTCAGCCGCTGACTTTGAACATAAGCGCTGGCCCACACAGGCTAGGGTGCTGGAGATGGGTGGTGGGAAGCTGGTGGGAAGACTTTGAAGTCCAAGGTCGAGTTCTGGCCTCAGAGGCCCCACCCACCCAGGCCCCTGCCAGCTCATCTTGGGCAAGTTCTCTCATCTTTCCAGGCCTCTTTTCCTGTCTCTAAAAGGGGGCTGATGTGAAGGCAAAAAGATGAAAACAGGAAATGAGAAGTCACAAACTGGCTTGAAGACAGGTTTTTGAGACTTTTGGTTTTGTTTTCTGTTTTGTTCCCTCCACTGTGCTCCTTCTCCTCCTCCTCCTCCTCCTCCTCCTGCTTCTCCTCCTCCTCCTCCTTCTCCTCCTCCTCCTCCTTCTCCCCCCCTCCTCCACCTCCTCCTCCTCCTGCTTCTCCTGCTTCTCCTCCTCCTCCTTCTCCACCTTCTCCATCTCCTCCTCCTCCTTCTCTTCCTGCTTCTCCTCCTCCTCCTCCTTCTCCCACCTCCTCCCATCTCCTCCTCCTCCTCCTGCTTCTCCTCCTCCACCTCCTCCTCCTCTCCACCTCCTCCATCTCCTCCTCCTCCTGCTTCTCTTCTCCCACCTCCTCCTCCTCCTGCTTCTCCACCTCCTCCATCTCCTCCTCCACCTCCTCCTCCTTCTCCACCTCCTCCACCTCCTCCTCCTTCTCCACCTCCTCCACCTCCTCCTCCTTCTCCTCCTCCTCCTGCTTCTCCTCTTCCACCTCCTCCTCCTCCTTCTCCACCTCCTCCATCTCTCCTCCTGCTCTCCTCCTCTCCTCCTCCTCCTCCTCCTTCTCCACCTCCTCCATCTCCTCCTCCTGCTTCTCCTCCTCAACCTCCACCTCCTCCTCCTTCTCCACCTCCTCCACCTCCTCCTCCTCCTGCTCTCCACCACCTCCCTCCTCCTCCTCCTGCTTCTCCTCCTGCCACATCCTCCTCCTCCTTCTCCACCTCCTCCATCTCCTCCTCCTGCTTCTCCTCCTCCACCTCCTGCATCCTCCTCCACCTCCTCCTCTCTCTCCACCTCCTCCATCTCCTCCCTCTCCTCTGCTTCTCCTCCTCCTCCTGCTTCTCCTCCTCCACTCCTCCTCCACCTCCTCTCTCCTCCACCTCCTCCTCCTGTCCTCCTCCTCCTCCATCTCCTCCTCCTCCTGCTTCTCCTCCTCCTCCTCTCTCCACCTCCTCCATCTCCTCCTCCTCCTCCTGCTTCTCCTCCTCCTCCTTCTCCTCCTTCTCCACCTCCTCCATCTCCTCCTCCTCCTGCTTCTCCTCCTCCTCCTCCTTCTCCACCTCCTCAACTCCTTCTCCTCCTCCTCCTGCTTCCTCCTCCTCCTCCTCCTTCTCCACCTCCTCCACCTCCTCCTCCTCCTTCTCCACCTCCTCCTCCTTCTCCACCACCTCCACCTCCTCCTCCTCCTGCTTCTCCTCCTCCTCCTGCTTCTCCTCCTCCACCTCCTCATCCTCCTCCACCTCCTCCTCTTTTCCACCTCCACCATCTCCTCCTCCTCCTCCTCTTCTCCTCCTCCTCCTGCTTCTCCTCCTCCACCTCCTCATCCTCCTCCACCTCCTCCTCTTCTCACCACCTCCTCAATCTCCTACTTCTCCTCCTGCTTCTCCTCCTCCTCCTCTTCTCCTCCTCCTGCTTCTCCTCCTCCTCCTTCTCCCACCTCCTCCATCTCCTCCTCCTTCTCCTCCACCTCCTCCATCTCCTCCTCCTCCTCCTCTCTCCTTCTCCTCCTCCTCCTCCTCCTCTCACCTCCTCCATCTCCTTCTCCTCCTGCTTCTCCTCTCCACCTCCTCCTCCTCCTGCTTCTCCACCTCCTCCTGCTCCTCCTCCTCCTGCTTCTCCTCCTCCACCTCCTCCTCCTCCTCCACCTCCTCCTCCTCCTCCACCTCCTCCGTCTCCTCCTTCTCCCACCTCCTCAATCTCCTCCTCCTCCTCCTGCTTCTCCTCCTACCACCTCCTCCTCCTTCTCCACCTCCTCCGTCTCCTCCTTCTCCACCTCCTCAATCTCCTCCTCCACCTCCACCTCCTCCTCCTTCTCCACCTCCTCCATCTCCTCCTCCTCCTGCTTCTACTCTCCACCTCCTCCTCCTCCTGCTTCTCCACCTCCTCCATCTCCTCCTCCACCTCCTCCTCCTTCTCCACTCCTCCACCTCCTCCTCCTCTCCTCCTCCTCCTCCTTCTCCTCCTCCACCTCCTCCTCCTCCTCTCCACCTCCTCCATCTCCTCCTCCTGCTTCCTCCTCCTCCTCCTCTCCTTCTCCACCTCCTCCATCTCCTCCTCCTGCTCTCCTCCTCTACCTCCACCTCCTCCTCCTTCTCCACCTCCTCCACTCCTCCTCCTCCTCTTCTCCTCCTCCTCCTGCTTCTCCTCCTCCACCTCCTCATCCTCCTCCACCTCCTCCTCTCCACCACCACCTCCATCTCCTCCTCCTCCTCCTGTCTCCTCCTCCTCCTGCTTCTCCTCCTCCACCTCCTCATCTCCTCCACCTCCTCCTCTTCTCCACCTCCACACCCCTCCTCTTCCTCCTGCTTCTCCTCCTCCTCCTTCTCCTCCTCCTCTCCTCTCCTCCTACCTCTCCCACCTCCTCCATCTCCTCCTCCTTCTTCTCCACCACCACCTCCTCCTCCTCCTCCTCCTGCTCTCCTCTCCACCTCCTCCTCCTCCTCCTCTCCACCTCCTCCACCTCCTTCTCCTCCTGCTCTCCATGCTCCACCTCCTCCTCCTCCTGTTCACCTCCTCCACCCTCCTCCTCCTCCTGCTTCTCCTCCTCCACCTCCTCCTCCTCCTCCACCTCCTCCTCCTTCTCCACCTCCTCCCTCTCCTCCTCTCCACCTCCACCACCTCCACCTCCTCCTCTCCACCTCCTCCACCTCCTCCTCCTTCTCCACCTCCACCGTCTCCTCCTTCTCCACCTCCTCCATCTCCTCCACCACCACCACCACCTCCTCCTCCACCACCACCACCACCTCCTCTCCACCTGCTTCTACTCCTCCACCTCCTCCTCCTCCTGCTTCTCCACCTCCTCCATCTCCACCTCCACCTCCACCTCCTTCTCCTTCTCCTCCACCTCCTCCTCCTTCTCCTCCTCCTCCTGCTTCTCCTCCTCCACCTCCTCCTCCTCCTTCTCCCACCTCCTCCACTCCTCCTCCTGCTCTCCTCCTCCCTCCTCCTTACCACCTCCATCTCCTCCTCCTGCTTGTCCTCCTACTCCTCCACCTCCTCCTCCTTTCCACCTCCTCCACCTCTCCTACCTCCTGCTTCTCCACCTCCTCCCAGTTCCTCCTCCTCCTGCTTCTCCTCCACCTCAACCTCCTCCTCCTCCCCACTCCACCTCCTCGTGCTCCTCCTCCTCCTCTCATGGTCCTCCTCCAACTCATCCTCTCATCCACCTCCTAACTCCTCCTCCTCTCCTTCTATCTCGTCCTCCTCCTCTCCTCCCTCCTCCTCCTGCTTGCTACTCATCCTCTCGTCCTCCTCCACCTCCTCCTCAACCTCCTCCTCTTCTCACCTCCTCATCCTTCCACCTCCTCCTCCTCCTCCTCATCATCCTCCTGCTACCTCCTGACCTCCGCCTAGTCCTCCATGTCGTCCTCCTCCTGCTTGTACCTCCTCTGCCGCCTTATCCACCTCCTACAACTCCTCATCATCATCCTGCTTCTCCTCCTCCTTTAGTCCTGTCCACATAACCTCCATCTCCTCGTCGACCTGCTCTCATCGTCCTTGTAGTCCTCCTCCACCGCCTATCCTAATCAACATCCGCCTGCTTTTCCTCCTCCCCATGTCCTCCTGGTCCTAGTAGCATCCTTATCCTCCACCTCCTGCTTCTACATCCCCCCTCCTCCTCCTCCTGGTACACCTCCTCCTCTTCTCCTAGTCCTCCACCTCCTCCACATCATGCTTCTACTCATAGACCCCTTCTCCTCCACATCCCCATCCTTATCCACCTCCCAAATCCTATCCTCCTCGTGGTCCTCCTCATCGGTCCTGCTTCTCCTCCTCCGCCTCCTCCTCCTCCTTCTCCACCTCCTCCTCCTCTCTCCACCTCCTCCATCTCCTCCTCCTCCTGCTTCTCCTCCTCCTCCTACTCCACCACCTCCCACTCCTCCTCCTCCTCCCACCACCTCCACCTACTCCTCCTCCTCTTCTCCTCGCTCCACCTCCTCCTCCTCTTCTCCACTCCTCCCATCTCCTCCTCCTTCTCCACCTCCTCCTCCACTCCACCTCCACCACTCCTCCTCCCCTCCTGCTCTCCTTCTCCAACTCCTCCTCCTCCTCCTCTCCTCCACCTCCCCATCTCCTTCTCCTCCTGCTTCTCCTCTCCACCTCCTCCTCCTCCTGCTCTCCACCTCCTCCACTCCTCTCCTCCTCTGCTTCTCCTCCTCCACCTCCTCCTCCTCCTCCCACTTCCTCCTCCTTCCTCCACCTCCTCCACTCCTCCCTCCTCCTCCTTCTCCTCCTGCTTCTCTTCCTCCTCCTGTTCTCCTCCTCCCCCTGCTTCTCCTCCTCCACCTCCTCCTCCTTCTCCACCTCCTCCATCTCCTCCATCTCCTCCTCCTCCTTCTCCTCCTGCTTCTCCTCCTCCTGCTTCTCCTCCTCCTCCACCTCCTCCTCCTTCTTGTCCACCTCCTACCTCCTCCTTCTCCTCGTCCTCCTCCACCTTCTCCTGACTGAGTGGGTGGTGGGAGGTACTGTCCAAGTAGGTAGTGTGGATTCCCACGTTTGCCCAGGACCTCAAACCCAGGGTGGCTCCAACCTCCGCCCCTTGCCTCTCTGCACCCCGTTGCTCAATCCAGGGTACTCTGGCTCAGGAAGAGGAGGAAAAGAGGAGGGAGGCGGAGGAGGGAGGAGAAGGAGAAGGAGGAGGGAGGAAGGAGGAGAGAGGAGGGAGAGAAGTGGAGGAGGAGGGAGGCAGGAGGAGGGGAAGGGAGGAGGAGGAGGGAGGGAGGGAGAGGAGGGAGGAGCAGAAGGGAGGAGGAGGGCAGGAGGGAGGGGAGGAGGAGGGGAGGAGAGGAGGACGAGGAGGAGGAGGCTGGGAGGAGGAGGGGAAGGGAGCGGAGGAGGGAGGCAGGTAGGAGGCAGGAGAGGGAGAGGGAGGAGGAGGAGGAGGGAGGGAAGGAGGGAGGAG